>OX387960.1:20996519-22491325 GCA_947578425.1 Eugnorisma glareosa
TACTTGGTTCATTTACCCAATCAACGTCAGACATCGTGCAAAAGAGTCGCAAACAAACATAAAATATGGCTGCCGCAGCGGCTGGGTACGCAAAGGACCGCGTTGCGTGCCCAGCACGTATGCGTAAGCGTACGCGTAGACGTATGCGTAACCCCGGTGTGTCAAGGGGTTCACGCGCGTCACTACGTGCGTGTATACGTGAACGTCACGCACACGTCATGCCACGCATCTGGTCTGACCAGGCCTTTAAACCGTCACTTCGGCTGGGGTGCGGGTTCACAATTGTATTCTTCACAATTACCCCAGCAGTATGCCAACAATACCTGAGTCAACTCTATCACCATAGCGCCCAAATATTTCTTTTAAACAAAAGCAAAACAACAAAAACGTTACCTAACTTTGGTCAAAACTAAAGAAGAAGCCATTATCTTGAATCTAGCACATAGTAAGGCCAAGTAAGTACTAAGCCATAACCCCAAGGGTGCAATCCGGCTCATTAGAGGTTCGATATCGTGGAGACTGGTTTCAAGCCAATCCTGACAGCAAGCCTGTATTATCTCTTACGCTTGTCTCAGCCGACCTGGAGACCAGCCACAAGGTTGTTAGGAAAAGTACCAGAAACAAAACGATTTCACTTGATGCCGCGAAAACATTCCTCTGTTACTTTGCCAAAACCATTACCAACAAACTTGATGCTGCTTGGACAACTTATGACGTTTTCATTAGTGAGAAGAACCAGGTCATCACACCCTTAGATCTCCTCAATGTAAAGACAATGCAGAACTTGGCCAATTATCCAGGCGACAACTCCAGTACTGAAAAAGGCAACCCCTGGATGGCAGTGGCGTGCAGTGCTTCCCGAAGGCGGGTAGGCCAAGCAAAAAAAAAAAAAACTCGCAACATCACAGCGTCGCTCTACTTAGGATGACCCTCAAAGTAGTCACATCTATTGATATATTCACTAACCCTCCCAGGCCCCCGCATCTGTCTTCTAGTCTTCTTCATCGTCTTTTTAGTTAGCGTATGAGAAACAACGCCATCTAGCTTAAATATAAGGAATTTCAATGGTATTCTGTCAATACAAGAACGCAGGATGTCGCTTCGTTACAAAAAAATCTAAACAATAAAACAGAGGGCGCTGTAAACAAAAAAAATAGTTTAGTTTTCGTTCCGTACCCAATTTTGAGCGTCTGACCGGAATATTTGAAAAACAAACATTGAAAATAAGCCTGTAAAAACCAAAGTTATAAATACAAGAACTCACCACATTAATCAAGGTTCAAATCACGATTTTCTGACAATGCAAACAGAAGAAAGATTCATTTGAAATACCGAGTACGAGATGAATTTTGGGTTAATTCTCGTAATTCGGGTACCTACACATTTTCCTTTAGACACAACTTGAATCTTAACATCAAACAATCGTGAATACTTATTGTTTTTAACTTCTGACAAACACATTATCAGCGCAAACTTCACAACAGAACACCATTTTTAAGTAAATAAACAAATACAACAAATAATATTTACACTACTGTACGTTTCAAAACGAATTACAACCTTCAGATATTATAATAATCAAAACATTCAATATCACGAAATAAATTTTGCTTGTCACATGAAACAAATATGGCTTCTAAGAAAAATACAATTGTTATTTTGTCAATGAAAAAAACACTACCAAATATAATTGCATCACCGCATACCGTTTTAGTCGGATAATACTTTGTGGGGCAGCCAATCAGTGGCCAGCTAGCCAGCTACACTCGCAGGAGTTTACGCCCCTATTTACTATGTGTGCCGTTCGTATTTCCGTGTATATACACGAAAATACTTATCAGTGTGCTTAAATTTATCAATGGAAATTAGGCCGGCTGGGGCCTTGCCTAGACGGCCGGGAGCGAGCGTCGTAATATTATTACCAGTTACGTCACACGGCCGCGACAAGTTGCTTTAAGTATTATAACAGGCGTTTTATTTTTTTATTTTTTATTAATATAGTTATAATAAATGCATTTGTTGCGTTGTTGGTAGGAGTGGTAGGGTAGGCTAGGCCTAATTGCCTCTATGGACGGCACGCCCCTGCTGGATGGCAACATACATAATAAGAGTGTAAGACTCATCAGGGCCAATGAGACAGAATATAAAAAACTGACAGGTGAAATGATAACCGCTCAGATGAAAGCATTCCTTGGTATTCAAATATGAGAAATGGGGCGACAGCATCCCGGTTCCGCTATTGTGCTGGCCTAATGTCATACGGTAACATCAAGGAATTCCTAGGAATGAAGAACCTGACTGAAGAGATGGAATGGGTATTTGTGGAGCAGATCGGAGACAATATTGATCGAATGATGCATGAAGGAGAGGAGCTGACCGATCCGTACTCATACTTGCCCTATCACGTTGATCGATTATAGGTGGTAAAATCTACGTAGTCTGCGACCGCTAATCCTCATTTCTTTGAATGGGTCCATCTCATTGGAACAATCCTCCGATCTCCGAGATGAACGCCAGACACATTCATGACGGGCCGGCACTCAATCTTCTGCTGAATGCCGGATAAGTAGCATATGTATTCAGTCTCAACTCACTAAGGTGTACACTGACGATGGCCACCTCCTAGACATTGATCAGTCTGATGAAAAAGATGTTAATCCAAACGATTTAATTACGAAAACCTTGAAGTCTAATAATCCCACTGAGTGGGTTATCATATTAAAGTCCTCAAATAACCAAGTGATGGGAATATAAAACATACGTTGCAAACAACATTGTAGAAACCAAGGAAAGGACTATGAATCAGTATTTGAAAATTATATCCGCTACTCATAAGTTTTGGTTGATTGATTGATTGAATTCTCATATAAGTAATTTAGGGGTGATTTGTCTAATGTTTTATCTCATATCCATGGAATACAATTGGCATCCGACAGTTTTGTATGAAAAAAAGATTCTGCTCTTAATGTCCAAAATGAACTATTTATTTTAATGTATTTATTTCGTATATGCAATTCTACTTAATTTTTACATACCATCTCCTCATTTATCATTCTCATGCAAGCTTAGCTTCGAAAACTACCTCCACTTTCAAGCACGTTCTGTTATCACGATCCCCGTAACCCTCACACGACCTCCTTAAGAGGAAACTCAGTATATTTATGGTGACAATGGGTCGTAAACGAAAGCCGACTGCAACACAGGACGCTAACGAAGCGAACTGTCCGGGGAAATCAGACCGTTTTTATTAGCTTACCGCATAAATCGTGGTCATTGGAACCTATTAAGAGTGTATCGTAGGGGAATTAAGTGGTAATCAGTTTCGTGGGTGTAGCTTCTTTTCTTATCTTCCCTTATTTTTCACTTGAATATATATTACTATTGTGTTTGCTTTGGGTTTGTTTGTACAGAAATTTGCCAGTTGTCTTTTTGTAAATCTCATTTCAGAAAACTGAACATGAAACCACTTAGGGTTGGACAATCCTAGACGCCAACCAACAAACTAGATGAATTCGTAACGAAATATCAATTTACTAAAAAAGGCCTGAACAACGCTTAACACTTCCTATTGCGTGGGTGTTAGCTACATACCTACGACGCTACCCTTTGTATGTTGAAGTCCGATGAGATATATCAGTCGAAATGGGCGCCTGCTATAAAAAGAGCGTTCAGTCATGTACCAGTAATTGATGGTATAATAAAAATAACGAAGACGCAATAAAGCAAATAATAGCAGTAATATTTTAACCTTTGTGTTAGTCACTGTTATTTACCTGGTGATCATAAATACACTACTGTAGTGCCTATTGTTAAAAATAAAACCGGAGATGCCTCTGACGTTTCCAATTACCGGCCTATATCATTTGCGACTGTCATAGCCAAGGTGCTGGACAGTCTGCTTGATAAAAAGTTACCGAAGCATATTATAAAGACAGTCAGTTCGGCTTTAGACCAGGTTTCTCCGAGAGTGCTATTTTAACCCTCAAGAAGACTGTACAGTACTATACTGACAGAAATCGCCTGTGTTTTACTGTTTTCTGGATTTGTCACAGGCATTTTGATCTTGACTTTGATTTTTTTGATAGTGACATCATAAAGTTGTTTAAATATTGGTATAATAATCTACAAAACTGTGAAGTGGGAGGGGTCGTTCTCTGATGTGTATCGGTTGGAGTGAGACTTTTCAATCTGTACATGAATAGGCTGATCGTTGGGCTCAGCAACACTAATATCGGTTGTCATAGTGTGTGTTGTTAAACATTAGTTATACCGACGATCGGTGCCTTGAGGCGACTGGCGGTAGCTTAAGGACTCAATTATAAGTTATAACACAAAAAAGTGCGAAATAATGGTTTTTATGCAGGTGCATAATGTTATCCAAATATCTGCCAATTTGTCAACTATATCTATAAACTTATTTAGATGAGTTCTCAATTAGAAGGACACCCTTCTAATTTTGTTAGGATCAGTTGCTTTAATAGGGATGCCTTTCGCGCAAGTCCCTGACTGGCGTACGTGTCTTTCAATTTTTCTCATAATGCTTTAGCAGTAGTGCCATTTTTTATTTGTTTAAGCTCAGAAGGAGCGGTTATAAGAATGAGTTCAGATCTCGGCTGTCTGTCGCCTTCTTTATCAACCATTGCAGTATCAGTCTCGATGTATTTCCATAATTTGCGTCGTACGAGTACAGCGTCAGCCTGTTTCACCCAAGTGTCGTAGTTCTCTCTGTTTAGAGGGTCAATGTTCGTGCTTGACATTTTGGGATGGTACTTAAAATTTATTAATACGTACACGCTCTGCTACAATGTTAAATTTTCAAAAGAGCTGACACTGCGCACAAGCATTCTCTGTGAAAACAGCCACTGTTATCGCTCAAAGCTCTTCAGCACTGAGCCACCCCTGATCATGCAGCACACTGTGTTTTCTGGCTTAATCCCAACAACCGCGATATCCTCTGAGGATCTAACAGAAATCGCTTTGATATTAAATGTCGAGATGTTTTTGACTTTGGCGTCTCCAAAGGATAAGAGTAAGATATTTACATGAATCAGCCTGATGGCTATCAGGATGGAACCAAACGAGTCTGCAAGCTGAAACGCAGCTTCTGTGGTCTAAAACAAGGACCGCGCTGCTGAAACAGTTGCATTGCCGAATTCTTAAGAAATTCTGATTTCCAACAGATGGAAGCGGATCCATGCTTATATGTTCGAATCAGAGGACCATCTAAAGTCTTTATTGCTTTTTATGTTGACGACGGACTTGTAGCATATAATACTACCAGAGCAGGAGACGAATTTATCAAGGAATTGAAAACAAGGTTTAAGATAACAACGAAACCTGCGTCATACTTCCTTGGAATGGAAATTAATGTCCGTAAGGACAAGACCATTTCACTATGCCTAAAAGCCTACACAAAGAAAGTGTTAGAAAAATATAGAATGTCAAATTGCAAACCAGCACCAACGCCAATCATCAAAGAGAAAAAGAATCATCAATCATAAAATGATACGGCAAAGGAAGAGGATGTCAACTCGAATTTCCCTTACAGACAAGCCGTGGGTGCTTTGGCATATTTATCAGTAGGCACAAGGCCTGATATTTCATATGCTCTGGGTGTTGCATCTCGAAACCTCGGAGCACCCACTAAGAAGGATATCATGTTGGTAAAACGCATCTTCCGGTACTTGAAAGGGACCCAACAGAATGGCCTAACCTATACCGAAAATTCGCCACAACGCTTAGTCTGCTACAGTGACGCAGACCATGCAGGAGAATAAACTACTGGAAGGTCGACACCTGGAATGGTGTGCTTATTCTCTGGAGCTGCTATTAGCTGGAGAAGCCAGAAGCAAACGAGAATCTCCATCTCTTCGACTGAAGCGGAGATTATAGCAGCAAGCGAATCTGCACAAGAGATTATCGCCTTATCAAAAACATGATTAAAATTGAGAAACCAGTACTGAACCTAGACAATGAATCGGCTGTAAAACTTGCGCACAACCCAAAGTATGAATATCACAAGCGCACCAAACATTCTTAACTGTGCCGTTTAGAAAGGCGGTTGAAACATCGAACTGATGTAGTTATCAATTTTCTCGAGCGGCTATAGCTAGCAATGCTCGGACGGTGCTCAAACGAACCACTGGACTGAACGTTTTATCATAATCAACTCCAGGTTTCTGGGAGTAACATAGATTGCTGTCGGTACTTCGTTATTCCCTTTTCTTACCGTGGCCATGCAACTCTCCGGCTAAGACAGGGATTATTAGTAGGAAATTAGTAATTAAATAAAAAAAAACCTCATTCACATTTTTGCTAACTAAAACGACTAAGAAAAAAACTAAGGCCTTCCTACAAATGGCAGTCCAGCCGTCAGTTGTGCTTAGTTAACTACTTAAACATACTTAGTCGGTGCTTAGCGTTACTTAACGACTATTGGACGGGAAAAAAGCGGACCTCTTGTGGCGAAACTAAGTCGAAACTACTTAACTATTAACTGTATGCCTTTGAAGTCCGTATGGGTGGGTCGTCGTATCTTCATACTTGGGTGGCGGTGTGATTAAATTACTGATAAATGCTCAGTGCTCTGGAAATTGTGTGTGCGTTTATGCTCTAGCAAGATCATTAGAACTTTCCTTCTGAACATCATACCATGGAAACAATTCTATGTTAGTGGCTAGCGGCTTCGACAACCATCTCTAATACGGCAGAATAAAATGCTGAGCGAGCAAGGCAACCTATCTTAAAAGCAGCTTCCACCATTTTATAGGATGCTGGTTTGAAGGAGAGATTCTGCGCCAAAAGCAGGATTACGGCTGGCCACATTACAGCTTCCCCAGAAGAAGAACGACGGCATTCTTCTGTATTAAAGGCACAGACAGTGTTGGTTTCCTACGCATGGTCATTTTTTATTTAGTCTGCATACAAAATCGTTTCTTCTTCAATGCTTTCTTTTCTTTCGTTTTTTTTTTTTAAAGGATTACTTTTATATCCCAATTCAATGTAAATTCAGCGGCGAAGTACTTCAAAAAGTCAGTGTTCAATACGATACGAACAGTTTTTAGGATTTCTACGAAAGCAGATTTAAAATAGTCTTTACCTTAGCTTTAGCATTTCAAGGCAGAAACGATCCCAATCTTGTAAAATTTCATCTTTCAGGTACCCGAGCCAACGTTAGGGTTTTAATAAATGATAATATAAACGCTGCCAGACCTTGGAAAGGCTCTATGGGCGCATATACTTTTGAGGTCAGGTAATGCAGGGTGGGGTGGAATTTAATTTGTTATTATAAAACGCCTCATTGGGCAATATTTCTGGGAGTTGTGTAGGTTCTATTTTCATAATTTGGAGTAAAAATGCCATCGCTCTATTAAATTTATCAGTTCAAATTTAACAGCATGTCGTCTATAATCCCCGAAGGGTTGGACAGAGGTATACCTAATAGTACACCCATACGTTATTGTTTTTGTTCTTATATTATTGATAAATGATGTTTATTTTGCAAATAGGTTTTTAAAAACACTTTTACACGTCTCTTTTTTAAACTAGATGGGGCCGGTGTTTCGTACCTGACTACTCTGAGAAGAAACAGCCGAAACAAACTCAGAGGTCATAGGTCTCTTTTAAAGTCCAGACATAATCTTGGTTAACTCACATGAGGACTATGCAGATTAGTGTCTGAGATGGTCTCTTGAAGAAAGAACCACACAGATTTGAGGGGACCTGTCCAGTCAGTGCAAGCATTTGTCAGTTATCGTGTAGCTCGACTTATAACTCAAGGAGCTCAACGACACGACGAACAATACCAAAGAAAGGACATTTGGGTAGGTCGCTTATAGTACTCAAACTGCCAGACAATCGTGGAAAAAGATACACATGGTCCTCACATTCACAATAATCAAATAAAATAATACAAAATACTCTACAAAATAAATGTCATTAAATGTGACCATTTACAATAAAAAAATAAAAATAAAAGTAAAATACTTAGCAAATTAAGTATTCATGACAAATCATTAAATACATATTGTTGTTAGTTATGTTATTTAACAGTTCAACTATATTCAAATCAGCAATGTTGTAATTAAATAGCAATAGAGGCTAAAAGTAGTTTTATATTTCAATAACTTTATTATATCAGTACTATAACTAGGTAGCAACATTTTAATTTAATTTGTTAATTGTATAAAAATACTCAAACGCAAAAACTTTATCCAAAAAAGTAAACATTACGTATTAGAAATGATTTTACGTAAATATATACGAGTAATTTATTCATACATAGTCTCCTCCTATCATATCGAAGAATACAATATTCGGTATCTTGGATAATACGTGCTAAAGTGTTAATGGAAGTGACATATTGTAATTTAACTAAAAGATATTGTAAGTAGTCTGTAAAGTCACAAATCAGTTACAAGTTTTACATTTATCATCATCATCAGGCAGATACCTAGCCTTTCCCCAACAATGTTGGACTCCGCTTCCAGTCTACATGGAGCGACTGCCTATCTGAACGCCACCACCCAGGAAGTACAGGGTAATACGATACCGCTTGTTAAGGCTGGTTGTCCGACTTTCAACAAGCGTTTATAAGCCTATAAAAGCCAGTTTAAAAATGAAATTTTGGGTTTTTTATTGATCACAAGGAATCATTTTTTATTTTTTATTTAATGTCCACAATGGAGATTTACACGTAGAAATGTTGTCCTGAGGACAGAGATGTAAATCGGAAAAAATAAAATTTTCCGTTTTTGCATTTTAAACACGATTGTCGTTTACTTCAAAGCCTATATGCCTAATATACCTATTGGCTTCTTCAACATATTATGTATGCTTATTTGACACCAGGAAACATAACCGCCATCTGCTACACACATTTTCCTTTGCTTACCAATGCCGCATGAGTATAAATGAACTCATCTTTGCCAGAACGAACCTTTCACGTTCTGAATACCCCTATCAAAAGTCACATCCAGTCGTGAAATCCCATGATTATCGGGAGCATTCGGGAATATTCGGGTCTTTCGTATGCACAGCGTCGGTTTTCGGACGCCTCGTGACTTACAACATCGTATCCATTATTTTATACAAATTGAAATGTCACCAGGCTGATTTGACCATCGAGTTTTCCAGACAGTAGAACCAAATTTTACTTTTAATGGACCGTGTCATAAAAATTGACGCAATTTTGACACCTTAATGGTTGACATTCTCCAAGTCTGGAAATTGTGTTTATTATTAAATCATGAATTACAATTAAATCATTTAGGTACAGGCAGTTTTGAATAGTCAGTCTGCCTTCATTTTTTATGATGCTAATGTAGATCTGCCCGCGTAGCATGACAACCGTAGAAACGGGTTTTGTCGACGAAGAGTCGAATTGAATTGTCATTTTAGGACAGATTGTGGAAAGATTTCTATCGGCGCAAGCATGGCGATGTTAGAAATGTATGAAATAAATGACAAGACATGTCAAGTTGTATAGAAAGAGCTTAGTCGAGTTTTGGTAGACTAGAGATAGTACTGCCATGCTAGGGGGGCTCTCCATGGATATCTTTTAAATATCAAGTTAGGTATTACAAAATCTTGAGTGCATTAATGTTGCTTCTATAGTTGTGTGAGAACAATGTGGATAAAGCTGCTTTGGTTGTGGTTGTTTAACCTATCTGATCCCTGATCTATGCTTATGTTCTCTCAAATACCGTCTGTCATGAACGCATAGCTACAAAACATTTTATTAGGGCCCGCAGGCCTGTCAAAACGTAAAATCTTTTATGATTTATCAAATAACAACGTTTCCCCACTAATACGTTACGCGGCGTTTTATTTTATAATACGTAAAGTTCTCCCGTTTGTCTTAACTTTATCCATAAAAGCCTTTTAAGACATAAATACTTAATGGTTTTGACAAAGTTTTTCTTGAGTATAAATATTTTTTACCATCTACAGCTACATGTGTATACAGAGTTATCAAGGAACCTGTTAGATATTTAACTATGGATGGGTGTGCACACAGTCTTAGCAAGGGGTTTTCTATTACGCAGTAACTATGTATTTGGTTGTGGAGATGGAGAGGTATCAGCTGCTGTTGTATAAAGGCTTGGCGGATATGGGTGTGCAATAAAGGTTTTTTTTTTTGTTTTCCTTACTTTATTCGAAAAATCTGAGATTTACAACAATTCAAGTATATCTTCAAAGCCTAACCAACCGTATCAGCCGGAACGTGTTACTAAGCATGCGCTGTCCGTCCGTCCATCTGTCTGTCAGCGGGCTGTATCTCATTCCTTCGGAAACACGAGTCTGGTAGACGTTGAAAAGATATGACTGTCAGACCAATCACTATTCGAATAACAATATACAACATTTAAATAACTGTCTTTGTTTGACAATTCTGTCGATAACTTATAATGGAAAATCTATCAAATTTCTATAAAAGCAGTTAATCCTACATCTTCGCTTCTCCAAAATGAATTACCGGCGTCTTATTTCCCGTCTATAGGTTTTCTTGTCCATTTTACAAACTGAAAGTCGTAGATAACAGCTTGATTTTACAGTTCCGCCGAGTGGACAGGACCCAATATATCTTAAAATGTTGAGGTTAGGAATTGTGGCGAAAATATGATTGGCTTTAAAATTTCTTGAGAGCTGAAGGTTCATGAAATGTCGAGAATTATTGTATGATGTTTTTTAGGAGACAATCTGTGTTAGTTCCGAATTCTCGATACTGCATTGTGTCTGCTTTCCAGTAGCTACTGACTTCATAATATCAATCAACAAATTCATAATCTCAACATTGAAAATTTCAACATATTAACATTTAAATCTCCTTTGATTCCTAGCTTCTGCTGTATTGCATTCTTGCGTAATCAATTAGGATTTAGTGAACATGTAATCGTAGGTTAAGACACAAAAAAAATCAACATTTATTTTGATTTTGAACAATTATCTATTCGTATTCGTCGAAACGTATTTTTTTTGTCAAAGAAGTAGACGTTGCATCACTAAAAAAAAATACATTTGAAATAAAACAGGAAAACAAAGAAAAGCAGAAATAAAGAAAGACCATAATGTTTGCACTCCTTTTATTATCTCATCACTTGGATTTAAAGCAATGATCCACGATCAAATTCTTACAAATACAAACTATAGTTATGTATATAAACTTAGAAATAACTATACAGTTTTGTTATGATCTGACTTTTATGCATTGTCACGCGAATTCGAAACGATGAACTTATATTTTTCGAGAAATTTTATGGCGAACTTCAAAAACAAACATTATGTGGTGAAACAGATAAACCGTCAACAGAAAAAACAAAACAACCATTTGAAATTCTAGGTCTATTTGCCCTTAGAAATAAAGGGTGTAACAAGACCCTTAACGAAGCCGAAAGCCACTTGTTCTCCCCGTCATTGCGATCATTTTTTTGTTCTAGACCATACCTGGGAACCTTCGAGTTACGGAGATATTGGGGGTCAAAGTTCCAACTTTTTCACAAGTTTTTTCGTAAGTACATGTTTTTAATAGAGAAAGATTTTTACTTTAAACACCTCCACGACCCTCGTACTATTCAATGCATCCATCAGCACAATGTTTTGAATCCGTTAAATTGAGTCCTACCGTAAAAGTGATTATTCACCCCAAATAAAAAGTCGTTTCCCAGCAATCATTTTAGCGTAAAGTACTTACTTTACGTACTTAGTTTGATGTACAGAATGCTTGGTTAACGGTTTCATGAAGGGGCTTGTTACACCCTGTATATCGATAGATGAAAATTGACAATATATAAAAACTGTAAACTTTTGACATAATTAATTTTATACGTCTTATTAGTTACTAGAATCGAGTTTCAAGGTAGTTTAACATTATAAAGAATTTAATCATCATACCATGCAGTAATTTCACAGTTATATTACCTCTGACAGTAGCAACATAATAACGACTTTATTGAAACGGAAATAAAGATCACTGCGATTTGAACTGTGATGCAAAATCAAACGTAAAATAAAATGTGAAACGACTTAAACATTTAATCAGCATGTTTGATAATTATCTTAATTTTTGTTATTTTTTTAAACATTGGTCGGAAAATGTAATCAATACAGTAAATTATATGATTACTATAATTATTGTTGTTTGTAACAAATCTTTCCTCGTATACTATATTATGTACATCAATTCAATGCAAATAGGTACGGGGATAAAAAATGTATTTTATTTACAGCTAAAAATTGATATGTTAGACATTATCTTCTTTGTAAATGCTAAAGTCGAGTCTAGGCCAAACCTTAGGCGATCTTTTCTTTCATAGATATTTCTTACTTTGCTATTAGTTTCTAAGTAGCATTACTAGAAATAAAACATTGATGCGGTTAAAACAACAGTTACTGAAGTTGGTAGGTTTATTAACCTAGGAGCTTATTAACAAAATTACCTAATGTATGAAATGTAAAGTGCGTTTAAAAACTGGTACACATATTACAGATAATTGGAATACAGAGCGAATTTTTTAATTTATTATTATGACGTGTTTAATGAAACAAATCTATGTACTTACGATATTTGATAAAACTCAGTACTTAACCTAATTTCACCAGTATAAAATCCTGATCTATAAAGCGGTAAATTCAGTAGAAAAGGTTGATAAAGGAACAGTCAGTGGGTCTTTATCTACATTTTTATCAGCACCTGGAAGTGACCAGGTTGAACTACCAGCAGCTGTGATTCTGGGACCCATATTATCATAAGCAGATTTTAAGAAACACGTTCTGCTCCTTCTTGGTAGTGTGGCACCACCTCCCAGGAGGTCTGGGTATTCATCACTATGCCCAGCCACTTGGACAGAAATAAAGATGTTACCATATGGAGCTGGTAAAGCAAACTCTGCAGGAGGTGGAGGAAAAGAACCAGGTGGGCCTTCTATAGTGATTTGGACAGGTTCTAAGCATCTTGCGTCATCAGACTCCATAGAAATGGATCTGTCTAGCATTTCAAAGCCGTAAGCAGATCCCAAGTCTCCACTTGTTCTGTCACAACTAACTGCTAAAGAAGTATCCAATAGTTTTTTTTCTTGATCAGTGAAACTTCTACTCGGCGGCACTCTTCGACGTTTGGTTTTCCAGCAAACACAAGCTGATATAAACCCAGCAGTGGTCATGGCTAGCAAAGAACCACCTATTAAAAAAAATGTTGAGTAGTCGGGTGCAATTCGCGCCGTTGCTGTCCGAGCTTTCGGCAGAAACAGAGTTAGATAAGCATTTGCCTCTCCTACAGGACTTTTAGCACTACATTTCCACTCTCCCGATAAGTCACTCGTCACATTCGTTATAGTCAAATTGACCCACTGCGCACTTTTATTTAAGAAATCATCATTATATTCATCAAAATTTTCTAATTGGTACTTATTGATCATAATATCACTGTGTTTGTCCGTAGTGTTGTTTATTTCTATGTGATGGAACGACCACGACACCGTAGGTTTTGGGTCACCTCTAACAAAGCAGCCAAAGGATATTTCAGCTCCAGTCTCCGTTCTTATAACTCTTGGTGACGATGTTGCAGAAGGAGGGCAAACAAAATCATCTCTTTTTAAAACTCTCCATGACATTTCTGCTTTCTTTTCTGGTCCTCCACAAGAGACTTCTTCATTCCCTAAATTACTATTCAAAAACCAGTCATGGAACTCCCGCAATCGACAGTCACAGTACCAAGGATTGTCTGATAGTGTTAGAGTTTTTAATACCGGGAGATTAAAAGTGTCTTGATGGAGATATGACAGTAAGTTTTGATGTATATTGACGGTTTCTAGAGCTTGAAGATTAACAAATGCAAATGGATGAACTGTTCGAAGTTTACACCGCGATATTTCCAGTTTCTTTAAATGTTTCAACGTAGGGAATTGCTCCGCGACTAAAACGCTCATGGGGTTATCATTAAGGATCAGATATCTTAGGCGCTCGGCGCCTTTGAAAGTGTCAGGTGATAGTTTGAGGAGTTGGTTTTGAGACAGATCCAGTTCTATCAATATACGTAGATCTCGAAACGCATTTGCATGTAGTGATTGCAAACTTGTTAAACTGAGGTTCAAGCGCTGAAGATTTAAGAGGCCCGTGTTCACAAAAGCGTCTTCTTCTAGCTTCTTTAAAGGATTTCCATGTAGATCTAAGACTTGAATGTCTGCAGCTAAGGTTGGAAGCTGCTTCAAGCCTGCTGTAACACATGTAGCAGTTTTTTTTCCTGCAGACCATTTGCAGTGGCATTCTGTTGTATGACCGCAGTCGAGCCAATCGCTTCCAGCTTGTGCGAGGACGAGAATGAATGTCAAGTATCCACTCCATGCTCGAATCATATCAGTCTGGCTTCTGTATATCTGAAACGAGGAGAAGAATTTCCATTAATGTAAAATTTAAAAAAAAAATACGTAAGGACTGTTCGGGTTTTTGTTTCACGAAATGCTTTTTCATTATACTGTTCTATTGAGACAAGTGAAGACGAACATAACAAAATAAGCCCCCTGAACCCGTATCACATTAATCATGACCTTAAAGCATTTCGGTATCAGATGTGGGAATATTCTTTTCCATTTTGACTTCAGATTGGAACCCCGCAAAGTTAGATTAGGAGAGTGGGCGGTTCAATGCGGGCGCTTACAAAATAGTGAAGCCTCGGGATCAGATAATATGGTAACTTGTACGCAAATTAGACATATTTATTCTATAGATCGGTTTGATTTTACGTAAATGCGAGCTTCACTGTTTTTTTTTTGTAATAATATTAGACTAAGGACAGTCACTTTGTCAGGGTAACTCATGAAATTGATTGTTTGGCGACAATGAAACAAGGATAACATGACGCGAAATAAATTGATCAGATTCAAATACGATTTTTTAATGATATTTTGGTTTTAATACGTGACTGAATGCAATCTGTTAAAAATAAAATATACTAAGCATAGGTTATCGTATCACGTTGTAAAAACTGACATAAATATAATATTTCGCTAGTACAGCCCTACTTAAACGAAAATTACAGAACTATAGGCACCATTGAATTGGCACCGTTCAAATTGTGTGAAAAAGGAACCTAATACTAAATCAGGTTTTTTAGTTGCCAAGTTATAATGCTCTGCGAGTTAATTTATTAACGCTTTCAGGGATATGTTGGGACTACCGCACTTTTGCAGTGCATCGGGGTTGTTCGCGGAGTATGGTGTGCCTGATTTTTACGCTCTTATGCGGACACGAAAACAATCCCTGAGCCATCGGCGAGTACGCGGTAGCTCTAACAGCTTGGTGGCTATCGTGGCCGACAGAATGGACAGTCCAATGATGTGGCACTGACCACTCATCGTGCGTCATTTAAATAATATGCTTTTAAATATGGAATTGGTCTGAAATAAATTTTATTATTATCTCGTTTATTCATAATTTCTCTTATTTTATACATTTTTAAGTATTTATATAAAAAAAAATCAAATAAAAAAAAAAGTTAACCTGAATCAGCATAAAAAATCACTCCTAATAATCTCTTCTTTTTTAATCACTCCGGACAGACTATTCACAAAATATAATAAATGTCTGCGAGGTTACAGGAACTCCTATTGGACAACTACAAAAAGTTTACTCATTCATGAATAGCTAATAAACCATTTAAAGTGTCCTACGACCAGCCTAATTTATAATTACACACACTATTTACAACAAAAGGAGGGACGGAAGGGACTGAACACAACTGTATTCAAACGACAACCTCAACCTTTTAATCATAAACTGTGACTGACCTACGTTCATTTAAACTACATTCATTAATCCTAAGCACGACTTAAATATTAATGAAAGGTAACATTTCACGCATTTATTATGACCAATACATAATTTTGCTACAAGCATAATAATCAGCCTATAATGTTCCCAGGTTGTTGTTGTAATCAGGAACAAAAACAGATCGGATGATAAACTTAAAGGATTCTTCTAGTTCGTTTTACAGACTTACGATGAAGGTATACAGGGTGGAAACACCATATTCATATCTTTATTTGCATTCCATAATGTGTGAAGATCTTACGATGGGCTTAAAGCTAAGGTACAATTACGGACCCTGTAGGGCACAGCAAAAAGTAAAAAAAAATATAAATGTGAAATAAAATTAATACAACTTTAAAACACGTACTTAATACACTTTATTGAGATCAGTTATAAACTTATGACATAATAATTATTTGAAGCACAAACACGGTTACCACGTACATCATCATCACAGTACATCATTTTGAATATACACAAGGAAAAATTTCATCGGTAATTTACAAAAAAAACAACTATGGATGAAAAAACCAACGTAGAGGAGGTTAAGAATGATGTACTGTTTCCATGGTAACAGTTTGTGGGTAGATGTTCCTTCCACCCGTACAATATGATACCCTTTGATAAGACTGCTCAAAGTTCTAAAAATGACAGCCGTGACCAACGGTTTAACGGGCTTTCCGAGGCACTAAAGAAACTCGGTCGGTATGTAATGGATGGTCACCCATCCACCGACCGACCTTAGCATGCGCTGCTTAACCTTTAAGATCGACCCGTGACGCTGTTATTATTTAGCGACGAGCTTCTTTTGGAGTTTTAACACTACGTCGTAAAGTCGCTTCCCGCTGTCTGTCCCTATGTATGCTTAGATCTTTAAAACTACGCAATGGATTTTGATGCGGTTTTTTTAATAGAGTGATTCAAGAGGAAGGTTTATATGTATAGCATCGCACCCGTGTGAAGCTGGGGTGGGTCGCTAGTCAATAATGAAAGAAAATGGGTAATGCGAAAGATGCGAAAGATATGCAACTTGATAACAAAAATGTCTGACTTGGATTTCAGGTTTCGTCAGATGTGCGCTACGATGTGTCTAGCACCTTATACTAGAGAAGTCACAAATAAACACCGTCGTAACTCTTTTACACATTGCAACGTTACATAACCCTAATATTCCGTTGAATCGAAGCCAGGGCCAGTGTTCTTACTATACGTATCGTTAAGAAGTGCCTAAAATTGTATACCAGAGAACAAAAATTCACTTCTTTTTTTCATGGGGGTGTAGGCAGAAACCACAGAAGGCCAACAGAAACGAAAATCTTTTTTTTTTTTTTGGATTGGAAGTCATCAAATGGGCGGAGCGGCAGGGAGTCTCAGACTTAGAAACCCATCCATATTGTTTCTTTTTCCTTTTGTGTTTCAGGGCCGGTATCTCTTTCGAACAGTCCCGCAACCCTGGCGCTTCATCGGTCCTTTCGGACCCCTTCCCGTTTGATGACTTCTCTTTGAGGCGCGCGTGGAACATGAACGCGCCTTCGGCACGGTATGTCGTCATAAGACGGACGGACGGTAAGCTAGCCCAATAGCTCACCGTCCACAAGCCCAAGCCTACGGTGGCCGGGGGCCACCACGTGGTCCCCGACGCCTGGTGCGTCCCTCGCGGCGGCTGGGACGTGAGGTTCTCTCCCTCTCACGTTCCGCCACCTTCTTCGCTAGCATGACCGCTTCGCAGAAGGAGGTGACGGCGTCCCATTTCGTCTCGCTCCGGACGATGGATTGAACCAAGGCCGGACGCGAGAGGTCGCCGCCGCCGATCGACCAGCTACGAACCTTACGTACTCCTTTCGCCTCGTCCACGTGCGTGTATGGCCAGACGTATGAAGTCTGGCCATACACGCACGCCGATTGCGAGTAGATACTACGCACCTTCTTTCTGAAGAACCTCACCAATAAGGTCAGTGTATGTCCTTCTAGGGCGTTGCCTCCCAGCATTGCCATTCACATCTGCCTTGCAAATACCATTTTGTTAGTCTCCTTTCACTCATCCTCTCCACATGACCAAACCATTGAAGCATACTTTTTAAATTTTTGTTCCTACATCTTCTTTTAAAACGCAACGTTCTCGTATAACCTCACTCCTCAATCTGTTCTTACTATACATACGTATATCCACACGATGTGATGAGAGGTGCCACTACTTCATCTAGTTACGTTACACGTTGAGGCCTTCACCCTACTCCAATTATTCCGTGCCGAGACTCCGCCTAACATATCAACAAAGGGTAACAAACGGTTGTACTAATTAATATTGGGCACTTAACCTCAGTATCGGCGCCTATCTGTTCTGTACGTGGCTAATGAAGAGTTTGTTAATTAAACGGGGTCAAATGAAATGCTAGATAATGTAGTAACGCTAATGTTTTAGATAAGTCGTAAGCCCGATGAGATTTCAGCAAAAAAAATATGATCCAACTAACTTTTACCTAAGAACGAATACGTACCAATCTCCACGTTTTTTAAATAGAAAATCACAAACTTCCATACTAGCTATCGTCCCCTGACGAACTTTCCAGAATCCTTGTATATTGTTTACGTCTATCTCTTTTACAATATTTCATGCTTCTAGACCCAGTGGTAATATTTTATTTTATTTTAACTTCTGCAACCAAGCACTAAGTTGAATAATAAGTTGGTTTAACTCGAGACGTCGTCGGTTGTTTAGATAGGTATCCCAATCATGTTTTCTTGACCTAGAGGTTAACGATTTCCTGAGTAGATGGCGGCTTAAAAAATAAGCATTTAAATTCATGTCAGCCAAGTGAGCATCTCAAGGAGCAAGTAGGCACCCCCCTTCAAATTATTTAATTCAATCAACTCTCCACAAGGTATCTTAAATGCAAGAGTAAATTAAATTCTCACATGAATAGTAAAACCTTTTACCTACTTCATTATTATGTCTAATTAAAAATAATTAACCTTATAATTTAAAGTTTTAAAGTGTACAAGTTCTGTATAATTTAATCTAGCAAAAAGTTCGTTTTAACAGTCGAACTTAGCTGAGTTTTTATTTTTATGTTCATTTCATAGAAGCGACTTCTGAAATTAAATTGGACGCTTGATAATTTCAACTAAATTGCGAATAGTTATAATCCGGTTCTAGTTGTAGTGCTGCCCCGTCTTACTTATATAAATTTAAGTACTGCCTACAGTATCTCCGGAAAATGGCGTTCTAGCTGAGGCAACATGGCTTAAATGTGGCGGTACCGTAACCGTAGTTCGGATAAGCCGAGTTTTGTGGTAGACCAGTACCGACGTCGGGGATAGGCAGCTAATTGGGACTTTGAACCGGGACTCATAATGTATTCTGAGATATTAACTCGTGTCCAGCGACTTCGTCTGGGTTTGCCAATCCTGTGCAGAGTTAATTACGTACTTGTTTATAACAACGAGGAAAAGAAAATGGCGGATATTGAAAGGAAAGGAGAATAAATTATAAGTTCTACAGTAAGCATTCGTTCTGCGTTCTCTTTCTTTTCTTTTTCGTGTGGTAATTACCTAACCTAGCGTCAGAGTTATTATGTCGCCCATAGGCTTCTGACTTGGCTATACTATATGAGAAATAGTATTGCCAAGTCAGAAGCCTTGATAGAAGCATATATGAGAAATATCTCTGAGGCATGCTGTTTCCTCACAATGTTTTACTTCACCGAGGCAAGTGATAATTATACAATGCGCACATGAATCCGAAAAATCACAGGTGCGTGTTGGCAGACGGTCACACCACTAGGTTATCACTGCAATAATCTATATCTGCGCTTTACAACATGGTTTTGAGTTCTGTGGTAAGAACAATCACTTCTGCTATAATTAAGCTGTTCCAAATCTGATTGATTTGCCACTAAAACTAAACCAACAACCCCAATTTTAAGGGCGTATCAAGTACAACTTTCTACATCAATGCTTGTTTGCAAGTTGGAGGGAGCAACACATCAGACGGTTAATTCCCACTTGGTTAATTGAGAACTTATAATGATGGCACATTACGCTTAATCCATAGGTATCAAAACTGTTACTGGCCGTCATATACAGCTCTGAGGCTCTCTCAATCATAAAAACTGAAATGATTTATTACAACTTGATTATGTGACGGATGATGCATTTTAGTTCGGTTCCTGAAAAATTGCACTCAATTTTTATTTTTCAGTATTACGTTTTACGGTAGGACTAAATGTAACGGACTCAAAACATTGTGCTGATGGATGGATTGAATAGTACAGGGTCGTGGAGATATTTAAAGTAAAAACCTTACATACAAAACATGTATTTAAAAAAAAACTTGTGAAAAAGTTGGAACGTTGACTCCCAATATCTCCGTAACTAGAAGGTTCCCAGTTATGTTTTAGAACAAAAAATTGATCGCAATGACGGGGAGAACAAGTGCCTTTCGGCTTCGTTAAGGGTCTTGTTACACCCTTTATTTAACTGTATCAGTCTACTAAAATGCAAAAATTCAGTAGTGACCATTCTCGTGGGAGTATTTCTGAGCCAACCATTTAAAGCGTAGATTTTAAAACTACTCCCCTGACCTATTTCAACCTCCAACTCGGCCATAATACCGCATTGAATCTCAGACATCGAACTTATATTAAATTTAATGGCCAGTACTTTACCATTTCTTCACACTGCTGACTCTTTTAAGATACGTGAGTCATAAATCTTTGATAGCCAGTTCTGCAGTCTACCTTAACTTCAGAGTTCACATGATTAGCATAAGATTGTCGTTGCATACTAAAACTACCTGAGGTTAAAAGTTGTAAACACTAACTATATTTAAATTATAGGGGTATGGTACGTCCACTCCCCAAACAAATTTAGTTAGCTCTGGTGTTAGACTAGAAATTTAGCTAAAACTGAATTTAACTTAATGATGAAGCATGAACTCTAGCGGCTAAAAACTAAAACTAGTTATTGTTTAGTCTAGACACACTATGAATATTTAATCTTTACTGTATATTGGACATTATTAACTGAATACATTAAGCTCCTAAATTATATGAAGTTCATAAATATTTAAGCTGTTGTTAAGTTTCTAGGTCATAATTAAAATGAGATTGTAAAAATGGTAATTTTGTCTTCTTATCTCTAACCCTTTTACTGTACAATATAATGAGCAGACCAAGAACACGTAGCATCTCATAAAACATTGATTTAATAGTATACCAATACTAATTATATTCTACGCTTTTAGTTTAGCTATTAGAGGGTTTGAAATTATTCACGATATTGATACACAAACACCAATATTTTCATGACATTACCTTTTTGGTACTGGGTACCTACTTTGGAAATCTTGTTAAACTAAATATTAAACATTAACTTCGCATCCCAGACCTTGCAAGTATTTTTCAAATTACCCTCTAATTTTACTCCAGCACAATTCCAGTGTATATACCAATAAAACGTAGTCAAACGTGTTGAAATCCACACGTTCACAATAAAGTCGGACGTGCGTAATGTCTTGAGAATATCGATAGATAGCGCAGCCATGCGATCGCAGTCACACTGGCTGAAATGTACCTACCAGCGGGACGTGTATGCGAGTGAGAAGCCTTCACTGACAGCGACAGAAAGACGATTAAAATGTGTTCCAGAATTTTTGTTGCTTCTATTATGTTTCGTGGTAATGTAAAGAGAGCGAATTGGCAGCCCATGATAATAAATTACGGGAATGTAACCGAATAGAACGATCAACTGGTGAGCGAATGGTTCGTTTGAAAATAATTGATTATAGGCCAATATCTACGTTACGGGCGTGACACTACCCAGTAGTACCCAGTGTTGCAATGGGTCCAGGAAGTAATACTCTTCGTATTATTAGTATGGTCTCAAGTACAGCAATAAATAACGAGTGTTCAACCAGCACTGTGCACTGTGGAACCATGATTATGACCGGGGCAACAGTGTTAATGCGAAGCCTGGTGAAACAATTCCCAGATGTAGTGAATCTTATATTAAGTGAGTACCTAAATGACCCTAAACAATGAAAAAGAAAAAGCTATAGGGATGAAAAGGAACTCCAAAAAAAACAATTCAAAAATCACGCAAGCTTCCATTTATCGCTCAAGGAACAATGAAACATTTCTAAAGTGGGATAATACTGTTGGTAAAGTTCATATTCAAATGGTTTTGGCTGCCATTCGAGGTAACATTGAGAAACGAAGACCGTATTGCACCTTTTCCAACGCGATGAAGTAAATAACCTATTTATTAAATAAAACAGATATCTAATTGCGAATTCACTTCTTTGAATATATCGGAGATACATGAATTTGAGCCGGAAGCATTCTATTTCTGAATTGAAAAGATTGTGACAGCATTTTTCGACAGCATGTGATCCTTTTCAATCCCTCGGTCAGATATGATATACAATTTTATCGCACATAATGATTTTATAAGCTCCTGTCGGTCCATTTGATTTATGTATTATTTTTAAAACACGTGTGTGTATAATAAGGGTTTGAAGAACAGGGTGTAAAGTTCTTTATCTACCATAGAAAAGTTTAGTCATCGGTCTTTTCCCACTGGTGGTTAGTTGCAACTATTTTTCACATCTACTACCTTTTGATTAGCGTAGCATTGTGTATAAAGGGTACGCTACAAGTTGCTTGCGACGACAAAGGTTTACAATACTAATATCTAAGGTAGAGTTGTTTACGAAGGGCTTTACCTTTGCGTATTCTAGTTCATAGTTGTCGTATACACGGCGCTATAAGAATTGTAAACTATTTTTTAGCTTAGCAAATAGCTCAAGCAATTTGTAAAGGGATTATAAAATACATTAAAAATATACCTACGTGCAATCATGGCGTACAAAATTGATGGATCATCTGAGAGCACCAGTTCTCACAAACTTAAGTTTGTGTATATAGAACGAGGTGGTGGTGAAGTTCTTACAGGACAGGTGTATACCATTAAAAGTAGACACAAAAGTGGTTTGCGTATCTGGGAATGTGTAAATAGAAGAAAACTCAAGTCTACGCAACCACCACCGTGGTAGATACGAAAAATAGTTGGCATCTACCACCAGTGGTGACAGACCGGTGAGGGTAGATCGGAATTAACCCATAGAAAAGGGAGGACCTTCCGATTATTATGTCTGGTGGGGGTCCGGGGGATCCGGGTATTATGTCTGGTGGGCTACTGCCCGATAGTTGTTGTCGCGATTTTTATTATATAATAATATTACTGTCTTATGTCGCGGATAACTTTCACTGCACGATTTAAATTTTGATGTTAGTTCTTCATTAGTGTCATAGATGAAGCTGATAGGCGCGGCTGTATTGCTTTTTTGTATTTTGTTGCTGGAGTACTTTTTGTAGTGCCACTACAACGCTACAAGTGTAATGACATGGTACTTATACCCTTCAAACCGGAAAACATGTAGGTTTGGTGATGATGGTGATTTATTTCTTCTCATTCATAAGTTCCTAGTGCCCAAACACTTTCACTACGCGAAAAACACCGAAAGAGCTTCACGAATGTTGCTCATAATTCGCGTTTTTCTTCTGTTTTTCTCTATGTATCTCAGAGTAGCACATGGTGCTGTTATATAATCAGGTATAACGACAGATAGGTAATTATAAAGGCGACGCGGCTAACAGGATTGGCGACGTCGTTAATTTCAGCCCTAATGACATTACCGTCGCATCCTACGTATAGCGTTTATAAGGGTTTTATTATGACACTGTGCTAACAACGATTTATGTTGGGTACCTCCGTGTTTTTACGATACATTGCGGATAGGTGTGGCTACTGGTGAATGTTGTTATATGTTTTTACTTATCGTCTTTTGAATTATTTATGAATAGGTAGTTGAGAGGAAGTCGATTGCATTTATGGTATATCTACCACTGCATTTTTTTATTGCAATGTACATGAAATTCAATGATTTATCTCATGATTAATATTTCAAACTAAAAATACTTTAAAACACGGAAATAATGAAATCCCTGTCTCACTAGACTCATACCTAACAAAGGAAATACTTAAAACCCATCTTGCGACACAACAGAAAAAGATTACAAACTAAAAATTTAGTAGAAACTCAGCAAAAAAAAATGTCCGTTACGGCATTCTTAACACGCTCTTGTCGGTACAGTGCAGTTGGTCGTTCTAACACAATATTAATGGGGGCGTTCCCTGGCCGGGTGCCAGGGGCGCATCGCCATGATTTAATTTCAAGCTACTGATGGAACCAGACGGTAATATTGAATTAAACGCCCGCAGGTTTACTACTCAATGCTTCGTGTTTTGTTGGTACTATGCTTCAGTGGTCTAGATATTGTTTCTCGTGTTTGGTTCGTGATTTCGTCGTGAAGCTTGTTATGCACCGTTTTAATGTTGTCTATTCACGTGCAATTGTGTACATATTTGAATGTGTATAGTTTTTTTAGGTACCTACTCGTACGTAGTGTAAATTTCAAATGACCTGCCAAAAAGTCGCATTTCTAAAAAGTAAGAATGTTTCTCTTTTTAATATTTATTGAGGCCATTAAACTTTTTGAAAAGTTTGGACAAGTGAAAAGGCCGCTTTAAGATGGACAAAGAGCCTAAAAGTCGGACATCTCCGGACACGAAGCCCAAAAACAACCACCGCTTTCATCCATATCCATGTTTCCTACGTACATTTATACAATTTACCAAGATTTGTGGACCCAAATTGAATGTAGGTATATATTCTTTCAAAAAAATGTAAACAAAAGGACTTTCCTCGCGCCGCCCGGAGTGTAGAGCTTCTTATAATAAATCGTTTGAAGCGGAGAAATCATTTTCCTGCCTATTAGGTGTTTTCCGAATAAATCTTTTTTTTTAAATTAAATGCCTTTAATACTTTTTACTTTCCTTATTAAGCCGCTACGCTTTAATGGCTAAAACATGGAAAGGACCCGGAGATTTAAAAAGCTTTTGCAGCCTTATAAGTACTTATTTTATGCAACGAAATGAATAGAGCATTATTTTATCGCGTGTCCCAAGCTTTTTGGCTCATACAATAAAAGTAAGTTAACATTTGTGAAGTTGTCTGTCGAAATTGGATCTCAAACGGTTAAATTTACAAAATATGGAATGAAAAAACCCAAGTAAGTTATTAATACTCGTAATACTCGCGTTGGGGTTGTCTCGCTCTTTCCCCTAATTAATGCTGACAATATTGAGATTTTATTATTTCATTTTATACGTTCCGACAATACTTCCGACTAAAGATCCAATTACACAGTCTATTTAAATTGGTAGTAATTTTGCTTAACAATATTATTTTCTTCAAAGTGATAAGATAACTCTCACCTTACATGTCAGTCGAGTGGTATGAAATAAAAAAAACCGGCCAAATGTAAGTTCGACTCACGCACCGAGGGTTCCGTGTAAACTCGTAGGTATTTTGTTATTAAACAACATATTTTCAAAGGATTTCGGAAACAGTTTTCAAAGGAAAAAAAAATCCTTTACACGTGCTGTAAGATAATCTTCTTGCCAAATTTCATGATTCTAGGTCAACGGGAAGGAGCCTATAGGTTTTGATTCCCTTGTAAAAAAAAAACGCAAATTATGCGATCTAAACGGTTATATCTTTTGATCGTGTTTACTTACAAGTTTGATTTTTTTAGTGCTCCAAAGAGTAGCAGACTATTTGATATTGATTTCAGCTTGATACCTCCACGCACTCCTGACAAAAAGAGTCTTGACAGACGAACAGACAGACAACAAAGTAATCCTATAAGGGTTCCGTTTTTGCCAACTGGGGTACGGAACTCTAAAAAGATCGCTTCCAGCCCTTTACTTTTATATTTTATCTAAGCTACCAAGACCTTGTTCCAAGAACCGTAATGCGAGAACACTGTGCACACTACGTACAGACTATCAGCTATCTCCTCATTTTCTTTTATTTTTAAAAGACAAGTAGATAAGATTACCAGAGGTAACCGGAGGTGGGTTGAACAACAAGTACCAGTATTACTAGCGATTATATTCGCTGAAAAATGTAACCTCCTCAGTGTTCGTAGTTACTTGGTAATAAAACTGAGAAAATGTCCGGGTACTGTGTAGTGTCAGTGTTTTAAATCGAGGCTATAAATTTTAGCTTACTTTTCTTTGTATTGTAGTGTGTGTAAAAACAGAACAATTTTGACCATTCTTTTAATGCGGCAAGCATTATAACTAATCAGTATGTTTTGTACTTAAAGGGTGTAAATAGACCCTTGACGAAGCCAAGAGACACATGTCCGTCAATGCAATCATTGTTTTGTTCTGGACCAAACAATATTTTTATATTCTAGTTATTACGCTTATAATTTTACTTTAAATACCTCCATGTACTATCCGTGTACTATTCAATGCAACCATCAGCTCAATGTATTGAGTACCTACGTTACATGAGTTTTACCGTAAATAATGATTTTTCAGTCCACACAAAGAAGTCGTTTCCCAGCAATAATTTTTGCGTTGGGTTACTTAGTTTGATGTACAGAATGCTTAGTTGACGACGGTCGAAGGGTCTGTTTACACCATGTATAAGGAAATGAATAAATAAATCCAATTCAAATAAATATGTGGTTATACAGATAGTGATGGTACGGAAGAAAGCTACCAAAATCTTCATCGTATGGTATATGAGTATCCTGTTAGATATAAGCAAATTGTACTAGTAATGGTTGGTTATTGAAGTGATCATTAGGGGTCGCCCTAATGACCACTTAAACGAACGGTCGTAAAGAAATATCATTTAAATACTGACAATAACAACATGCTGGGCCAATATGGAGAGGACGCAGACAAGATAAATTTTACGTGTTAAATATGTATTTATGATATTCGCATCTGCCTAAAATTTTCATCACACCTCCATTCGTTCCATCGTGAAACCACCCTCTACTAAACTCAATGAACCAACAGAATGGAAATTCTCTTTAGATGCTCCAGCGTGAGACCAGAAATAATACTAGATTGCCACTTCAAAAATGAATAAATAAACTCACAAATAAGTGCAACTATTTTCTCGAACAAACCCTGTCAATAAAACTAGAATGAATACGAAAGCAACGAGCAAAATATTAAACTCCATAAAATAACCGAATAGTTCTAACTTTTCACAAATATTTCTTAAGTCAGATGCCTCGCTGAAAGCATCAACTTCTCCCAACTTTAGTATATTTTAGCTTATTCCACGATAGCAAACCAAACTACGTTGAGACAAGAATATTGTTTACATAATTTATATGTAACGCAATTTCCTTGCAGATGTGAGAATAAAATGTAATGGCCATCCCAACTATTTCGAAGTTAATATCGGGTGGAGGCAGTAGCTACCTCGCCTCTGGATATACCTAGTTCACTACATATCATTCTGTGCAAACTAAAAAGCAAACATTGCTGATGATGATCTGGTTTGTGTTTTAAGAAATATTAAACTTGCATAATACAGGCTGCAAAGTAAAATCAAACCTGATGAAAACCGCCAACGAAAACGGCCTCATATATATATTTTTTTGTACCCGTGTACAGCCTCTCCGTAGCCTAAGGCTCAGTACATACTCCTAATGTCCGGCTGTCCTCTGGACGCACAAGTTGGACACGGTGAGTTAGTGTCCGACACTGAGATAAATCGACTGCGGTCTTAGAAACGGAGTGCACGCTCCGAGGAATCTATTATTTATCTATTTGTTACGTGAAATGCACTGTCCGGATGTGGTCTCATTGAATAACGGTTTGTAATTGGGTCTATCCGATTGAGAGACATTTTCTTTCTTTCATGTTTTATTTTTATTTTAGCTTTTTCTTTGTATATTTAGGAATTTGTAACGCAGACCACCACAAAAAGTGTTAAAATAATCACTACATAGTATAAAACAAAGTCGCTGCCCGCTGTCTGTCCCTATCTATGTATGCTTAGATAATTGTTAAAAAATAATTTGACCAAAAATCCTATGCTAACTGTACTCGAGTTAAGAACTGAGGTTCACAATAGGATTTTCAATATTCATCGGACCTCGATATTACAAGTTAGAATATAAGAATTTCGTGTATCTGTTACCGGCCAAACCCGATTACAGGCCAAACTAGTTTGTCCTAGGTCAAACCGGTTTACTGGTTTACCCCGACTAAATGGGTTAGGTTAGGTTACGTTGGTGACCAACCATGCGTGAGCCAAGCGAGCGTAGCAAGCGGCGCCGCGGCAGCGGCCGGCAAGGGCCACATCCAAGATGGGCGCATTGTAATTGCTTTGTTTGGTTTAGACACGATAAACCAGTAAACTGGTATGGCCTAGGACAAACTAGTTTGGCCTGAAATCGGGTTTGGCCGGTACCTAACATATCCATCAAAATGGAGCTTATTTTGAGCAACAAGTTAAGATTTCGTGGTTTCCTTTTATTTAATTTATCATGTAGAGAGATTGATTGACCCTATCGATTGATGCCATGAAAGTACAGGGTGTTAGTTTTTTGGAATTTAGCCGGTTCGATTCCCAAGTGTGGCAAGCGAATTTTCGAAAATCTTTGAATTCAGATGTATTTCTTTTTAAAAATAATGGAATGTTTCCTTTGAGTAAAATTTTCTATCTCCAGTATTTAGAGTACTTCCCTCCAGGTGGCGTTGAAAAATTCCATCCTGTATAGTAACAAATCAACAATAAAGAGACCCTTGAACCATGTAGTCAAACGCATCGAAGGACTGGGGAAGAAAGTTCTATTGAGAAAGAGTTGGTTAGACGGAGAGATGGAGGAAGAAAAAAGCCGAATTAGAAAAATAAGTTTCTATCAGCAGATGTTATTGAAGGGAGTACTATGGAACTAGAAGATCAGGCGCTCAATCTTTATATATATCATGAGGACTTTAAATATGTATTGGTTATATTGATGGAACTAGGCTTGCCCCCTATTACATGGGAGCTAAACATAACTGGGGAATATATATATATATCTACTATTAGGTAGGTACACTATTGCGTAAACCTTTACGATTATAGGCGTGCTGTTATATTATGTATGTTTTATTTAACAGGTGATCTAAATAAAACCAAGAAAATTACGAATAATAAAATATTCCAGCATTTCGGGATTATGTGAATACTTCATGGAATATTTCTTGTTCGGAGTTTACTGTGCGCAATTATTGTGTCCGCACTAGGATGGACTACTTCGGTAATACGTTTTATATTGTAAAAAAAATAACCAGCCTTAGGAAAGGTTTTCGGCCTTCGAATAGTCTCGAAAACAATACCGTACCCTCTATAGAAGACATAAATAAAACCATTCGCTGGGTCCACGTACAACAAATGAGGAGCTCTTGCCGTATTTCAAGTACATTAAGAGGGTTCGTCTCTTGTGACACTAATTAAATATAGCGACAGAATTATATTTCACCGAATAAAATGTTTTTGTAACCAGATCTGAAAATTAAGTGATTTCAAGCAATCGACTCGATAGAATGTACATACTTGGAATTTACGGAATGTTTATAAAGTTATACTTACGTACTTACGTATCTCTCCTGGAGATGACATGTGTGGAAATGCATTTCCGTTTATTATAAGAAGCCAGTTTAAACGCAGACAAAACGCGAATTTAGGCATCAACTCTTTATAAGGACAACAAAAAACAACATAAATAAGGTTCTCGTAAAACCATTAAAAAACATTTGTTTCCTCAAAGAATATACCTTCCGATTGATGAACAACAGAACACAAAATGCAAGAGTTCCTGACGTATTCATACAACGGACTCCAACGTGACGCTTCAGGATTTAGACTCATCTTTCAGTTAAATCTAATAACATAGTTCGCCTAAACAATCTGAACTAGCTTTCCCTCTCTGTGCCTCTAGCAACCCTCATAAAACACAGCGCACTTGTCTCTAACTTTAACGTAATTTTGATAGCTCTAACTTACACTGAGGACAGTCCGATGATTTTAATTAAACAAAACTTTGCTCAAATGTTTAGCCCAAAGGGACAGATGTGGCCTCGAAACAAATTGATATTAACACATTCAAAACATAAGCCTTTGGGGTTTGTATTATTACGATTATTAGTCTTTTGCTGTTCATTGACAGTATGATTGTTTGCGTAAAAGGAACGGGATTGTCTAAACATGTAATTTTGGCACATTTAAATAGAATATTCTCATTTTGCCTTTATACCTAAGGTCAGTGGAGCAAAATATTTAAAAATACTTTAATCCTTCAAAATCACACTAACGATCTCAATCTTTATTAATATATTTTTGATCTATTTAAGTTTTGTTTCTGTATAAAAATATTTTTACGCCATACAAAGGCCAGCAGTAGGCCATACAATCTATTTGTACCATATTCTAACAAATAAACATTTTTGATTTGATCTGAAATAATTATATTTAAAAGGACAGACGCTTAAAATATCATAAATATGAGCACTGCTGATTAATAATAATAAAACTGTTGAACATGATGGTAGGATAGAACTTTGTCAAATGCCCGCATAATGTCACCAAGCTGTCACAAATAAATTCGCAGTCTGACGCTATCAGGGTAATTATGTCTACTTGCCACCTCTGCAGACAGCTACATTTATAGGTTAGCAGTTCAAATTAGTCTTGGATTGACGAATTTCAGTAGGAATGTATTGCAAAAGTGAGTTTTAAGTAGGTAACAGGTGATAGGTAGAATTTTCTCATCACAAATTAATATTTTATAAAATGTCATAAGCCTGTCTATCTGTTACTCCTTCACTCCTTAACAACTGGATGGATTTCATTAACTTTAGTCACACGAATAGACCATTCCTGTGTCAAGTACTATACGATATTTAAACTCGGTTCAAGGATATAGTATTTTTTCTTGGGATAATTCCTGACCACAGCGTGAGCGGAGCTGTAAACAAAAACTATATAGTACTTAAGTAAATTTACTCTACTCAAGAGACAGAAGAACGTCTTATTTGACCACTGCAGCGAGTGAAGACATGTGTAGGTACATACGTACAACGGAGGCATTGACCAAGCGACCGGGCTCTCTGCCAAGTCCCCCGAGACCACCCCGAACCGTAAAAATATTGGGCCAGGTATAAAATTAAAAATTTACACTGTTTTCTGAAGTCAATAAATATCAGTGTTCACTTAAGCAATGCTTGTTTATGCAAAAGGATTACTTCAATGAAAAATATTGTGGAGAAGTTTCTCTCAAGCGAGAAGGCGCTGTGTAAAGGATTGTTTCGCACTGGAATATCTCTTTCCGTAATCAGAAATTGCTTTGGTTTTTGTCTTTCTGGAAATCAAAATTATTTGTGATAAGAATAATGAAATCCGGCCAAAAGCGAGTAGACTCTTGTAACAAGAGTTCCCCGCACCAACAACTTATGAAAGGGTTTATGTCGGACAACAAAGTGATTCTAGAAGGTTTCTGATGTTTTTTTGCGAGTCTTCGATTCATAATATTCAATAGCATATAAAATATCAACATCTACGTACTAGGACATTCACCACAGAAACACACCACAGAAATAAATATTTTTTTTGACATAATAGGTTACAGAAACTTATTTGAAGCCTCTGACTGAATAAAAATAAGAAACGTTTCTAAATTGGTTGTATGTAGTAACCTGTTTGTGTCTATTCATTATTATTTTTTTTCCTTATACTCGTAGCAGAAACTACACAACGCCACACACGGCGGTAAAACTACGAAACACAAGATCAGTTTCATAATAATAGGAACGACTACATTGAACCATGTTATCACTTTTCCTATGACATCAATAAAACTACAACTATCCCAAACAGTATTATCGGAGCAAATAAAGTTAGTAGATACGAAATTATCAGGAAGAGGATTTCCTAGGAAACTTTCTCTGTAATATATTGAATCTACAACCTTAGAAGACGTGGCTGAAAACATATTTATCGGGTTGATACCTAAAGTTTGCCTGTGGGTTGGTAGATTGTTATGTAAAGGTATGGGGTACAGTCACCTTACGAACATCACTTTTTAGTTTTTGTCACATAAGAGTAACTTATAGTCCGGGGCTGCGGGACTGTTTGAAAGAGATACCGCGGCCCTGGAACACAAAGGGCGATGAAGGAACATGGATGAGTTTTAGTCAGTAAAAGTCTGACACTCCCTCCTGCCAGACACTCCACCACCACGCCCAGAGCGGGAGGAGTTATTTGAAGATTTCCCATCCGAAAAAAAAATTGTAGTGGCTGTACACTCTACTCTTCTAAAGAAGGCAAAGAAACTGGACCCAAATAATCTAAAAATTAACGCATCTGCATACAAGTGTAAAGAAAACACAAACTGTGTGCGCGTAGCGAGTGCATGATATGTGCACAAACCGGTTGTAACGTGCGAAAAAAAGAAACACCCTGACCCTACCCTAATAAAAGATGTTGGACCTGCTACGTGGACGCGACGCAGTTGGCCTGTCATCTTTCATCAATACATTTGGTCTACTCATACCTTTATTAAAGGTATCGTGTGTTGCCATTTTTGAAAACCGCCATATAACATCGTATTTTATTTTAAGAGTCTGCGGTTTCAGGCACTGACAGAAAATGTACAGAAGTAGTTGTAACTGTTCGCTGTCCGCAGCCGGACCGCAATCTATTCCTACCAGTTCTACTGAGAGTTGTCGCTGTACCAACGCTGTACCTACTTTCATCCATAGAAGCAGAGATACTGCTCAGAAAATTTACTGACAGAAAAACTACATCACGATATCGTCTTCCATTCGAAATAGAATTGCACTCGTACACGATCGGCGAACGATGGAGACTAAAAGCTGGAAGTACTTAAGAATTTGAACTATATCGGGAGCGCTAAACCTACTTAAAACAGTTTCCGCCAAGTCCTACACAAAATCATTAGCCTCGGCGCCATTTATACACAAATCACAAACATCCAGACGCCGAGCAAACACCGGGAGACCATACAAATATTTGTTCTGATGCTGGAATCGTACCCTTGACCTTGAGAACAAAAGCTGCGCCATTTGCTTAGATACTTGTGAAATTAATTTCATTTACCCGCGATAATGAATACCAACCCGAGAGTTATAGCCATAATAACCACATTTGGCAAATGGAAAACTCAAACTCAGAACATTTATTTTGATTAAATTTATGAAATATGTACCTACTTTTGTCTAACTGTTGGTCAGTTAGTCAGAAAAATGAAAGTTCGAACTTCGAAAGCGTAACTTCCTGCTGAAAATAACGGACAGAAAACGTATTTTTTTTAAAAGGTTAGTCATTCTTTTGATGTTCTAATTAATGAACAAGTATCTAAAGTTTTACTCCTTGAATAATAATCGTCCATATTCAGATTCCTTTTAGCACTCACGAAAGAATGAACTATTGTTCATTGCCAGTGTTCATCGAAAAGTAGATATAAAATCCAAGTCATAATACATTTCCAATATTTCCTATAGCCCCTCGGGCTAGTCCAAAACGCGTTTTTAAGAGTGGAATTATAATAGAATTCTGAATAATACCGTCATAATATTTCAATGGCAGCGGATTTGAACCCCAGCCTTCCGTTCCAAGGGTCGTGGTCATTTGGGTATTGTGAATGGAAATGATACGTGACGTCTTTTCTTTGTGAATGAATTTTAACGTTAAAATTTCATATAAACTATGGATCGGGTAAGAGAATCCAGGTATGTTGAGTTCCAGAGTTACTGCCTACCCCTGTGGGAAGTAATTGTGGTTGTCGGTCGATAGATTATTTACTTTTTGTAGTACCAATCCTCAGTTTTATACGATCTCCTTATTGATATCTCGTTTTCAAGAGAAGTTTGAAAGAGATAAGAAAGCTAAATAAAAATGTGCATAAAAATATGTACAGCAGGAACCCCGCGGTTTTAACCTATATTAAAGAGGGCTGAGATTTTTCTTCGGTTTTGTTGAAAGGGATACCTAATCAGGATGCAGGCTTCAAACAAGACATCCGGATTAAAACAACAGCCCTTCTCAAAATGAAGAAATTCCCTTGATTCGATAATAATAACATAGGTACGCTAAAATAGATACAAAATATTACAAATAAAAGTGTATATGTATTTTGAAATATTTATCCAAAAGAAGCAAGCAAGTATTTTTCGATACACATAATACAACTCTTCATTGTAAACACCATTCTTCAAAAGTACCTTTTGATTACTTATTTAAATTATATTATTTATATTTAAAAAAAAATATTTTGACTTGACCACACTCCAACGAATAGCTAAATTAATAAAATTGTTATAAACATCTATAATATTCTGAAAATAAATCATAAATTGTTAAACCATCGCAGTATTTATGTATACAAATATTTTTCAGTACTGAGATTACCTATGTTAGATACGTGTCTAGTTCAATGTACCAATTTATTATCCTAGTTCAATGTACTAATTACCAAATAATTAAAATAAAATAACTTAAATAAAATAATAATGTTCAAGTTATTTTTATTCTAAAAATAATACTTGTTTCACAAAGAGAAATGCTGTCAACACAAATTTATAATGGTCCCATTGTGTCCCGGTAAACTTTAATTCCTTTACAGGCTAAACCTTTTGTTAAGGTCACCAGCATAACATTTTTATGTTATGTTTTTATTGTAATCCAACATTTATAAAAATATTTCATGAATTTGTGACGTAATTTATGAATAAATTATTTTCATTATGATCACGCTGTTTGACCTTAGATCATGATGCGGCGGCACTAGGCATATAATTTTCTGATTTCCAATTTATATAATGATAACATCAACATAATGTAAACAACAAACATGACACATTAATACAAAATCGTACAAAAGAAAAATATAATACTTACATTCACATACGCCTGCAAGAATCACAATAGCAAAACGCACATGACACTACACAGCGTAACCACTATGACAATTTTCGTAGGCGTTCGCGTCGCCACGCGACTGCTCCGGTCGCGCGCCCGCGTCCATCTGCCGCGACTGGGCGGACTAAGACAGTGTACCTATTATAGATAAAGATAATTCTTAGGCCTGAGCTTTGAAAGCGTTTTATAACGCCTTCAGAAAGAGTGTAGAGGCTCGCTCAAGACGGAGCAGGCAACCATGCCCAAGCTGAATTAGAGAGGAAATTGGAATATTACAGTAAACGAGTAATAAGCATCGCCATATGTTTTTAGTCAGTGCAGCGTGTTTATTTATTTTCTGCCGATTTTTTGGAAGAAAAGTGCATGGCAAGTGGTTGAGCAAGTAGTATCGAGTATAGAGCAAGGACGTTGAGCTCAGCTAGCTAAAAAAGCTACATAAATAGGGCATACCGCTTTATTGAAGTCGCGCCGGAAGACGTGGAGAAAACTGCCATCACTACCCCATTAATTCCCATCAAGAACTTCATCATGCCCATTTCCCTGACCTGTACTATGCGGCGATAGCTTTCGCCAAAGCACTTAGGATGGTTGGGCAAATTTTCCAAATATCACAGTCCGACAAATCCACACACGTGTCGATAATCGACAAGTATATTAAAAGGATGGCTTCTGTGGAGCTAGGGGAGCTATCTGAAGACACACCAAAGAGAAACTGGGACAACTTGGGTAGCCTGTGAGCAGACGCAGGCAACATTAGGCGACAGACTCGGAAGAAGATGAGGGCCCCTGAAAGAGGAAGTCGCACCGCTACTGGTCCGAGGAAGGCCCCGCTCAGGAGCCGTAAGGCCTTGAGCCTTGATCTAGTATATAAGTACATATTTATCTTTAAGAAAAAAGAAAAAGAGAAAAGAACGCTGAAGTAACTATCGCTCAAAACGGAGCGGGCAACCATGTCTAAGCTGAAGTAGAGAGGAAATTGGAATATTACAGTATAATAAGCATCTACAGCCCATTCCCTCTCATAGAGAGGAGGCCGTGTGTCCCAGCAGTGGGAACATTATAGGCTGATTATGCTGAATTAAACAAAGTAAGTCATAGTGTTTTTAGTCAGTGCAACGTGTTTATTTATTTTCTGCCGATTTTTTGGAAGAAAAGTGCATGGCAAGTGGTTGAGCAAGTAGTATCGAGTATAGAGTATAGAGCAAGGACGTTGAGCTCAGCTAGCTAAAACAGCAGCTCAGCCAGACGCTAATTTTACTTTTTTGTGTCCAACTGGTTAATTTTCGGTAAAATATTGTAAAGTAAAATAAAGTATCTTAAGATTGTTAAACATAGCGCTATGTGTATTTGTTTAACATAGTTTTTAGCCCCACAAGAGAGGCAATTATTTAAAAATAAGTTACACAATGAAGCGGTAATAGATATTTATTTTTAGAATCAGTTTCCTAACACTATGTTATCGTACCACGAATACGAGCGAACAATGTGCTGACGCCTTGTTTGGTCCTTACTTGAGCACTTTCGCGACGATTAGGCCATTGTTTAAATAGTCAGAATGGTGCAGGTATCAAAATAGATGAAGCTTATATGTTTGGTTAGATTGTTTTCTGTATTAACAATATTTTTTTTAAGGGGGAATATTGTAGTAGCTTACACCACAAAAGCTTACGCGACAAAATGTAGAGTCGCCAAGCGGGACTAACGCGTGCGCGAGCGCCAGTCCCTTACATAACAAAACATTTCTCAAAATTAAGACACCCGGTAAATCGCGTTGTGTCCTATGTTCGACCAATAAACGTAAACTGTAACAATAATCATTCATGTAACTTCTACGCAGTGACTTTCAATTATGCTCCCTACACAAGGCTACAAGGACATATCGATGCCTTAGTTCACAATTGCACTAACTATAAAATTGACAACTTTCAGGAGAGAGCTTTAATTTTTTTTAAAGTTTAGACAAGAACAGTAGAAAAACAAAGCAAAATAACAAAACAAATTTGCATCCATTCATAAGACTAGTCCTTTAACTCCATCATATCTCAATGTTGTAATATTAGTATATACGTAACCTTTTCAAAATGTCTAAATAAACATACAACCCCCCATTTAATACATTTGTGCACTTGAAAAATTGCCAAACCCGTTCAAGTTCAAATAAACGTACTTAATATACTTGTTACAGGAAATCCAATACCAATCGATTGAAAACCGCGATGCGTGAGCAGATATTGTAAATGTATATAATACGTTTGTGTTTTGAAATGTTCTGCAGTTGAGGAACTTAAAATCAGTTAAAGTGTATCTGGATTGGATTTACAAAAATAAAGGTCATTAGTTTAGTACAGCATTCATGGAATATTAATGGAACTTATTTAATACAACTGTGACCTCTGTTTTTTGTAGAAAGAGACGGAATAACGGTATTACGATACGCGCAAGTGAAAGAGCATGAATAGTGTGTTTGGCACTAAAAAAGTGAAAATTGATAATTTTGTAGTTAGTGCAATTGTGAACTAAGGCATCGATATACACTACATACCACCACCAAGGGACTCAATAAGAGGAGCATTGTGTCTTGAGATAACAGTGTCTGCCCAGTTGAGTAGATTCGACAACTAGGATCTGTTTACCAACTACTGGAATTTGGAATGTCTTTTTTGTTCTGTTGAGACACAAAATAAACAATATATTTAGAACCGTTTTCTGATTTTAATCAGTTCAACAAAATCAGGAGGTATGAAATGTTGAGGTCTGATCTAATCTTGCAATGACACCTCATCACAAATGAATTCGAGCAGGTGTCAAAACTTTATTTCAGATACTCTGCAATATTACTTCATTTCAAGTCAAGTTGTGATTACCGTCTGTCTGAACGAGACTTAACAAATTGAGTTTCGGAATTGTTCGTTAGTACTAAACTATGTTTATCTACGGCTAAATCAGACTTAAGTGAGACCACGTCTGTCCTTGCGGACTTAAAATTTGGAGTTCATTAGTCCTTTCTAAAGTTAAAAGATCTTCGATTTCTTTGTACAAAGTAGGTACCTATCTTTACAGCGGTAAGGCTTTAATTAATATCTGTTGAATAACTTCTTCCATATAATAAATTCCATAATATAAAGCATGATTTATCATAATTTTACAACAGTTCTTTTTGACGGTACGATTTTATCCGAGAATCACTCAATCACGTTCCAAGTAATATTTTTTACGTTACTTACTGGTCGTGAGCATTGTTGAATTAAAATAGATAATCAAATTATTATCACTTCTAATGGAGTGCAAATTCTTTGCAAAATAGTAAAATATATCTCTGGCGATGGCGCATGCTTATTTTCATCTCTATCCTATTTGGTGAAAGGTAACGTGGTCATGGCTTCTCAAATTCGAGGCAGTATTGTGCGCCACGTGTCTAACAACTGGGAAAGATTCCAACCTTGCACCCAGGATTGGTCAGGAGCTGTTTATGGTTCAAAACGTAAATACGTAATAGTCGCTGAAAACTTGTAACTGAAGAAGTATCATATAAATCTGTGGATGAGGTACTGGAGGTAGAAGAAGCTGTTCACTACCCTGTGGAGTTCTTAAATAGTCTCGACCCACCAGGATTACCACCACATGTACTCCACCTAAAGGTTAGTGCACCAATCATGTTAATGCGTAATCTGCAACCGCCCAAATTAGGCAACGGGACAAGGCTGCAGGTCCGCCAACTTCAAAAGAATGTGATTGAAGCAACTATTTTTACAGGCGTTAATCAAGGAGAAACAGTTTTTATCCCCCGAATTCCACTTATCCCTTCAGATTATCATTTTGAATTCAAACGACTACAATTTTCCCGTAAAAGTTTGCTACGCAATGACTATCAACAAAATACAGGGCCAAACATTAAAAGTAACTAGGGTGGACCTGAGAAAGGATCGTTTCTCACCTAACTAACTAACCTCTTAACTAACCTAACCTCTTAATACTGCAACCAACAAATAAAACACAATGTAGTTTACAAAGAGATCTTGCAGACTTATAATAACCGGATGTAAAAACGACCCCAAGTTTAGGCTACAATTTTATTAGCAGATTTATAATACAATTTTATTGGTATACAGCCAATCGATTCCTTTTCTGTAATGATTCCTTGCTTCTCTTAAAATGATCACTAAATCTGTTCAATAGTCTGTTTTTCGGTTTTCGTACACAAAGGCTTCAAATGAAAGCCTGTTGCTTTCGCTCCTTTCGCTCATACACGTCCGTCCGTCCCTCTGTCACATTATACTATAGCGGCTAAACCTTTGAAGCTACAGTCTTCATATTTATACTATATGTATATTTTACTGATCGAAAGACAAATGTATAGGTAAATAGCAGTGGCGAGGGGTTCATACAACTCGAAACCTACCGGCTTCCCTTCGGTACAACCACTGTACTGGAGTCTACTATTGCCAAAAGTAAAACAATGTAGGTAATTCAGTTAGGACGTGATTGCCCAAATATGACTAAAACTACAAATGGTTCGATGTATGGTTTTTTCAAACATTATTAAAAATATGCCCGGCTTACCTGTTACAAAAATTATACCCTTCGCTTCTGGTAAATAGGTACTTAACAAAAATATTTAGTTTTTTTTTGCTCCCGATTTTTTAGGATAAAACTGTCCTTTGTGTAAAACAGTGTAAAATGCATGTGGAATATTTTTTAGAGCTCATTATCGTTTAGGACGTTTCCAAAACTCGAAACATACAAACTTCATTTTGAGTATGGATTAACTAAGCCTATACAATTTATAAATTCTGCATTTGGTACGGTTTAGGGTTCCAAATGCGCGAGTTCCGAAGTGCACTTTGTCTGTTTTCTTGAAACATTAACTTTCACACTAAATCTCATAAACACCAACGTATGAAACACGTGAGTGAAACCGCGCGGGTACAGCTAGTAATTCATAAAAATAACGATAAATTCACAAGTCATAAAATTCTCTCAACAGATAAACAACACTACGTTCTTGCCTAATCTCAATAAAAGCCAGCATTACACTGCCGTCAACAAAGCCGAAAGAAAAAGCACACCTTTCTTTCCTTAGATTACCATGAAAGTAGACGGTTGGTAAAGCTTTCACGGTAGAATATACCGGCGAAGCTTCTAAAATTAAACGCTGCTTACAGTGTGCGTTGATGAGGCAGGCGAGATAAATTAGGTTAGGGCCGGTACACACCAGCTCTAAGAGTACGTGTAGAAAATTAATGTCAGTTTGTCTCTGCATCACCCAAACGACATGTTGAAAAGAATTTGTTTCAAATAAAACTTGAAAAAAAAAGAAAAGAAATACTCGTAAATAAAGAATTATACGCCGATCACGAGTAAAGAAGACGAAGAGAATTTGCTATAATTAGTATCTAAAACGATTTAGGTTCATGTGATTGTTGCCAGAGAAGGAGGTAAGAAGCAGCTGACGTTGTCACTAAAATGCCTTCCGCGAAAAACATATTTTGTTGATTTTTTATAAAGTGTGTTTATTCATGTTGACTCACACGAAAGGAGCTATAAAATTTTACTTTGTTACTTGAATGCTCAGTTAGACTAAAGCGGTGATTCTCGTTGTCGAAGAAAACGCATCACCAAAATCTTGAGCAAATGTGGTCTACCCTTAAAGCAGTCAGGTGCGTTACTTTGAGCCGGTTGTAAAGCGCATGCGTGTACCAGGTGTCGTCCAAACATTACGATACCCTTTCATGTATACTAACGAAGCTCTTATTTGTAAACATTGTAAGTGAAAGTTATTTCGGGACTTTATGGGGTTCCCGCAAGTTTAAAGTTCTGTTTGAAGTTTAAGGAATGGGTTATGAATACTGTAGGAGACTTCAGGGTAACGACATATTCTGAGAAACCAAGTTGGGACAGTACTGTAGTTTAGCAATGTATGAAACGGCCTCAAAATTGGGAAACGAACATTATAGAGGGTGTAACGAGCCATTATTATTAAGAATATGGAAAACACACACCAAAGACCAAATTACCACCCAACATTATTTATCAGCTAATTTCTGAAATATTAAAAACCTGTAACGTATTGTTCGTCAGTTTCTAAAGTATTTTTATCCATTTTGACAATTCTATAATGTCCGCCTCTCAAAATAGATGTAGGCACGGGTCCCGCCGCAGTACAAAAGAGCTGGTCCTAATTAATATAGCCAATAAGCAAAAGGTACGCCATTCCCGAAGAGATCGATCGATCTTTTGGATATACTATAAGAAGGCCTATGACCACACACAATGGCTCACAAGAGTGCTAAGAATTGTATTAAGTATGATGCAACTCTGTAATAGATACTCGTACAAATTTCTAATAATTATTAGAAACCATTCAGGATGTCGGCAAAGCCAGAGGATAGCGAGTCGATAAGGATCGAGCGATGTATTTTTCGGGGGGTAGTTTGGTTCTGCTTATAGCCTTAATTATTTACCTTGAAGTATTCAAGTCTAAGCCATCGTTTGAGCAGTGCTGGTCAGTATAGCAATAAAAAGAAAAAGGTTTCCTCGATCCATTCCGTATTTCAGATCGAGATTTCCAGAAAACTTACCGTCTGAGCCAAAACTTGACTAGGCAATAATACATGCTTACCATCAAAGTATAAATCTTTTATTATATTTGCACTGAGTCTTGAATTTCAACTTTCGCGCCATTGGCGGATATCCTGTTATTTTGACAGGTTTGTTTTTATGGGGCAATGGAATACCATCATTCAGCCAAATTGTATGTTTGTTAGTGAATCGAAACATAATTGTTTGTTTATATAGTACTAACGGCCCCTCCGGGTTTCGCACGGGTGCCTATGTTACTCAGGGTGAATGTAGCTTTCTAATGGTGAAAGAATTTTTGAAAAAGGCGCTAGTAGTGTTTGAGTTTATTCATTATAAACATACACACAAAAATGCAAATCTTTCCTCTTTATAATATTAGTGTAGAAGAAAAAGCACTAAAATCTGTACTGGGGTATTAGTTTAATAACGTCATATTCATTGAAATGTAATCTATTCTATTCGATTATTTAGTAAGTAATATTTTTTCTCTCATGTGGTCACACTCTAGGTAAGTTTGGTAGAGTTTGGTTGTCGTACCGTTAACGTGCAGTTCACGCGCAGCTTACGCGCAGTTCAAAGATTACAAGAATACCGTTTATCACTCAAACTTGAACTTAACTGCAACTGCACTACAACTTCATCGGCGCGTCATAAAGTTACGTGAATTAGCCGTCATATCTCACCGTTTACATGATTTTGCAACTGATGGAGCTGCAGGTAACTAGAGCTACTATTGAGGAGGTATTAAGGAGTTTTCTTATGGAATGTATAAAAGTACAATGTAACATGAGATATTACAAGACTACAGTCATGTTTTGTTTTACATAATATAAGACCTGCTTCCGGTTTCTCATCCACATTGCAGACCGTATTCGAAGTTGTGTTGCATGCAAGCGGTTACTCAAACCGCTTGCATGCAACAGCAGAAACCAAACTGCTTTAAGAAACTTATACTATCACTTACTGGATATCTTCCGTGATTATTGATTATTTTGAGCTCCCGATATTATGACTGGAGAATCAAAATCAAAATATTTTTATTTCACATAGGCCTAAATGGGCACTTATAAAACGTCGACCAAAAGGTGCACGGTTCGGATTTTTCGTTTCCTATGGAGAAGAACTGGCAAGAAGCTCCATGGTTATTTGTTAATTGCTTATTGTAGCTATGGATTGCTTATTGCAGCTATGGATAGCTGAATGCGGGTGGATGGAAAATAAATTTTTAGGTGCAGACAAATCTGTCTACCCTTTCTTTGTCTTTTGTGCGCACTACTGGAACTCGACACTAAGTCACGGCAAAACACACTCGCAGTATCTTTAGGTTTTGCGGAGTCCTTATTACGATGCCGGCTGTTCCTTTTGAGCATACTCACTCCCGTAAGCGACAGTATAAGTTTAGCAGAAACCAGGTAAAACACGTAGTACGAAGCGTTTAAAAAAATGGCTTAACACCGAATTTGCGGTTCAACTGCATTCAGACTTCTATTGAATAATACGACTCGAGAGCACCAAAACGCTAGCCAACCCATTTCCGTATTTTCAACTGAGAATTTGAAAACTTGTTGTAGACGATGGAAACTTCGGTTGCAAACAGTATACACTGTTAAACTTAGTAAGGAAATTGTAGTTCCAATATTGATTGAGTCCTGTTTAGTTTTGGCCAAGTCAAAGCCTAGGTTTATTGAAAATGTATTAGTTGCTCGTTCAATATTGTTAGAACGTTTCAGGAGTTATACGTAAGATACCTTTTGGTGACATAATGCTGGATTTGGTACTTTATTTAAACTGGTGTAATGGTATTTGTATTTCACATTGAAAATGACAGCGCTGTGACATGTAGGTATGTTTTATTATTGGTTTTTGTGTATGTATTGATGTAGTGAATAAACAAGTCTAACTTAGTTTTTTTTTTTGTCTGTTTTTAATTTGTTTTTTTTTTTTTCATTAACACATTAGTACTTATAATAATGCGTTTATGGACAAGCAAAGTAGATCGATATTCATGGAATTATTAACTGCCTATCTGGTTTTGTTGGTAAGAGCTCACGGTATCACAGGTTAACCAATGATTCGGAGGTTCGAATCGCGGCATGTGAATACTTTTTGTATTATTCTTAAGGATGTATATTTATGTTGTTGAATAAATTACGTTGCACTTTTATTGTAGAAAAATAATAATCGTCGTTAATTCCGATCAAGCACGAAACCAAGCCACCAGTCCTTTTCAAGCCGACAACTACATTTCTTCACACAAACCTAAAGTGAATCGCATGACGTATGAAGCCATAGTTTATCGAGGCGGGACTAAATAGACTAAACGGTAAACAGGTCAGAAATCGGTCAGCGCCTGCGAATCGTGCTGCGTTTCACAATATCCAGTTAACTTTATACACGTACGGTTTACGATGTTTTTGCTTTCACATGAAAGTAACCAGAATGAAAGGTTTCAGTAGAAGTACAAAGCGGTATACGATGGCTGCTTTAGATAATAATGCAGCTTTCAGCGGTGTTATTTTGGGAACCTTGGATAACATAATTATTTGAAAAAAAAAAATACATTTCTGAAGTCTGAAAACAGGATAAATGATTATCAGAAAAAAATACTCTACATAATTATTATTCACCTATTGCCATAGTGCCTTTTTAATAAATTATACTTGTTATAGTATTTTCTTTCATTACAAAATTTCAGCCCTGTCGCCATTTAGTCTACAAAACAGCCAATAACACAAACGTTAAACAAAGGCAATATTGTTTTCAATGAAAGAAAAGCACAAAAACGCGTAATAGACCGTGACGAAGGGAAAAACGGAATCACTCCCCAAACTTACGTCATTAAGGAAGTTAATTAAGAAAAGGAGCTTAATCGAAAAGTTTGGGAACCCTGGATGTAACTGTGAAGTATATTTAAATAAATTATAACGGGATCATTTTAACAGGAATGAAAGAAATGCCGCCGTATCAGATCGTTTTGTTCCCCTAAGCTGTTAAAGCTCTTCATATTTTTTCGAAAAGAAAATCTCAAGGAATTAAAGTAAGATTCTTTTGCTTATTTAAAATAAATGTTCTTATTATTGTTACATTTGTTTATAAAGTACCTACTTCTTGAAACAGTATTACCTACGAAGGTTTTTCAGTAATCTCGGAATATAAATACATCAAATAAAACGTGTCTATGATCGAGACTATGTCTGTCAATTTATGTACCTGTTTTTGACAGATTGGGTACGGTAAAGTTTTTAAAATTCACAATTAGGAGACTACTCAACCATTTTAAATTAGCCGTATTGGGGCCCTAACCTTAGTTCATATGATAACGTGTCAATCATCAAAATAATGGGAGAATACGACTTCTCACTAATTATGTAGCATAAGCACCATCAGCCTATAATGTTCCCACTGCTGGGACACTCGGCCTCCTCTCTATGAGAGGGAATGGGCAAGAATTCACCACGCGGGCCCAGTGCGGGTTGGTAAATGTCACATGTATTCGAATTTTTGGTTCTAGGACATGCCGGTTTCCTGACGATGTTTTCCTACACCATTTTGAGAGCAGTGGTGATGCAATAAATAACACACAGTAATGCGCCAGCCTGGGTTCAAACCCACGACTTACTTCGTTCGTAAGTCGGGGCCGCCACCACTGGGCCACCGCTGCTCTACCTAATTAAGTACGAGAAACCAAATCTTACGATCAATTTTTCCAAAGAACGTTAGTGGCTACCTTGGAAACGCCGTAGAAGGAGAAACACATACCTTATCGGTGATGTTCTCCAGGAAGGTCAGGTGCGCAGTACTTGGAAAACGCGCGCGTGCATAAACGTGGATAAAGCAGAAATAACACGAGTACTTAAAGAAGGACCCTAGCGGTGAGGTTCTGTAATTGTCTACCCCAAGGAAAAAAGGTGCAAGTTGATGTATCTAAGTAAGCATTTAGCAGACTTACTCCCCCTTGTCTTGACTTGATTGAAAACTGGCGATGACGAACCAACAAGTCAGGCTCTCACAATGGCGATGAAAACCCAAACAGGCGAGCAGCCACAACGACCCGGGCTAAGCTTAATTACAACCGGGGGATTAAGCCGGGACATATTTGCGTTGCCTGCTCAAAATTAGGGCACGCTAGGGATTTCTTATTTAATTTATTCGTGCCCGTGAAGAATGTCGGTTCGTGTCAGGAGGATGCTGTTTTTTGTTGCCTCTTCTTTTTATTTGGGCGGGGTTTTTAGTTTTACTGCAGGTGAAATTATTATGATTCAAGACTTTTCGGTGCAGAGTATTTTTAAGAATTAACTCAATATAGTCGTTATTCTTCTGCGGTGCCAACGACAACGTCGTGGAAGAGGCTTACCGTTTGTGTAACCAAATTGGTAATTCTGTCGTAACAGCACACGAAGACTACAATCACATCATTATGTATCTCACCAACCCGTCTTGACCAAGCGTGGTGATCAATGCTCGTACCTTCTCTATTGAGAAGAGGTCTTGTACCTAGAAAGGCTTCTACGGCTGGCGCCAAGCACAGAATATGGTTTAATACGTAAATTGTAAACGTATTTGACAGCAAAATTTAATATCAATGCCTGTAATCCCAATAATTGTTAGGCAGAAGAGTTCCTAATAGTACACAAGTCACAGGTAATAGAGGCGAGTCTATAATGGCCATCCAACGGACACAAATGCAAAAAAATCCGTGGCAGCTACCGAGAAATTTCTGAAGAAAAACCGAATAGGAATTTGAACCCAGGAATTTAACACACAGCAGTCGCGTACGACCACTAGACCAATGAGACAGGCAAACACTAAAAATGTAATCAAACAATTACCCCTACAAAAGCTTGTTACAACTTGTACCTACCTGCTGTTATGAACCTTGACCAATGGCATTATTTCATTCAAATTAATACGATCCCATCACAAAAGTTTTATTACAAAAAAGTTAAGGTTGTATATTTTTTGAGCATCTCTTGTCATTTTCATCTGAAGTTTCTTTTGTTTCGAAATCTTATTTGGACGAGATTTGCCTCGTTGATTATTATAAGGATGTTGACTATATCAGGTCTATAATATCGTACGTGACTATGGAAATGATGCTATTATTTGGAGTTTTATTTGTTTGTTTTGTTTTCAGCATAGGCCTTTTTTATTGTTTATGATCGGTTTTTATAATGAACACTTTTTAAGTTTGCTTTTATAAATTTAAAAAATATAACGTAATATATTATCTCTTTAAGAGCTATCAATACCTATTAGATTAGCAATACATAACGAAATACATACAGTTCAATTGTATAATACTTGAATAGTGAACTTTATATTTCTTCTAGACAAACTTAACTTTCTGAAAAGTGATCATTAAAGACAGTAAAAGGCAAATACAGGGTTTTAATTAAAGGAAAGAGTCAAATTTGAACCAAAGCAGAAACAATGTGTTAAACTTCCCACTTCGTTTCAAACCACAGGGGACGCATTCACTCAGTTAATTTCTACTCAAGTTTCAACCAATTCCTATGTTAATGTTAATAAAGGAGTTAAGAAAATTATAGGGTGATGACTGCCTTGCCTTGGCGTGTCGTATGTACAAGTTATAATGTAATAAGTAAGTTGAAGAAAAAGGGCTTTTTGCTATATTTTAAAATAACACTAATTATTTTTAGACTTAACTTGATCGAATAAAGTTGTTTTTGGAAAAATTACAAGGAAGAGGTAAAACATTGAATTAAGTTATTGCTTAAAACAAATACGAAAATTCCGCTTCCAATTATTCGATAATCGGTAAAATTCAACCTTGACCTTCTTATTTGAACGCTGAGTAATAATATTCTGCTCACAATAAATTTCATTCGATTCAATTGGTACGAATAATCGGAATCGTAAATCGAAAATGTATTTTAGTCACGTCGCTACGTATTGTTGACAGTTTTAAAACCTTTTCCTTTAAACGAAGTACTGTTTTTTATTAACTGTTTGTTAACTATTTCATTTATTTATGGAAACAAAGGTACATAGTGTTAAACTCTATTAGGGTCTGAAAACGACACACAATTTCGGCTGGTGGGACTGAGCTCGACGGAAATATTATTAGAACACAAACGCTAAACCGAATTGTAATCTATTTTCGGATCCGTTACAGTGAAATTGGGAAATGTCACATCATTATAAGTCATGAAATTGACGGGTAAACTAATGGAAATGTCTATTCTAAACAGTAGTGTTGTCCTTTGTCAGATAAATATTCTGATAGGACACAAACGGAGTAGCGAATATTAGGTTATAACCCAAGTTTCTGTTTAAAGTAGAATAAAGATCAAGAGTGTTATGTATGCCTCGATTCGCAACTATTGAGCATGGGGTTGTAATGGCCATAGGATCGAATTCCATTTCGGTAAGTTTATTGAATGGAGTTTCTCAAAAGCAGCCCAATGTAGTTGATATCGGCTATCTGTATCGTCCGCTTCATTGTCTCGGCGCTTTTCTGGTGGTCGCCACTGTTGATTCTGGCTTTCGGAGGTTACAGTGGTTTCGGAATAGAGTGGCGGGCTTATGTCTAAATCTTTAAGGCAAAGTATGAAATATAATAATTATATATAATATATGTATAATAATTTCTTTAAATACACGTAACAGAAAGGTTATAGTCATATGGAAGACTGTGGTACAGACCATGAAACTCAACAACATTTTGTCTATGGGACCACTATCGTAATCACGAAAAAATAATCAACTGCCCCATACAAAATGTCAATATGTATGTAATGTATGGGACAGCCGATTATTTTTTTACTACGATGTTGGTCCCATACAGAAAGTTGTTCAGTCAACTTTACGCTTTCTGTTACACGCTGTATATATAATAATTTCTGTCGCGGTTAAAATTGTGTAAATAGTTATATGTGTTGTACTAAATTGATTTTAAATGATTAATTGGTGTTTTCAGATATCTCTTAAGTTTCCGGACCCGTATAATTCACAATGAGGAATTATAAATTTAGTACTTTTATGCCAGAGATGATGGCGCCCATATTAGTGTTAGAACTTATTCTTTGTAAGTAGTATGATGTAATGTGTAACATTATGTAAGTCAAGAAGAAACTTCCTTCCGAAATGAGTTTAGTTTTAAGTTATAGAATGTTGCGGTGATGTTATTCAAGTACAGTTGCCAGCGCATCAAGTTATCTCAAACTGTCAAATTTTCTCATTCGATTTTGACAAAAAATATTTGATGTGTACATCAACAACATCATCCATGGTTTAAAATCATTTGGAGTTTGACGGTAAACACCCAGCTGGTAAATCTAAAAAAATATTAACAGATACAAAACAGTCCCGATATAATATTTTATTTAGTTCTTAATTAATAATCTAACGGTTGATGTACACATAAAATAATTGTAATGCGAAACACATCCCTATTACAAAAAAAAAAATCCCTCTTAGACGAAGGAAGAATTTAAAATGTTTAATATCCGGCTCATCCCCGTTTCTCTCGAGGAGGTAATTAATGTTCAGATAATAAGTTAAGTACGAAAACATTAACGGAATTTATAAGACGAGATTCATAAGCCTTCAACAACGGCCCCTCATAATTGGGCAATTTTTTACGGGAATTTGTTAAGACGAAGGTACGAATATTTTTGGTAAATTGCTTGAAAACCCTACGAACAGTTTGTGTTAAAATTGCCATGTCATTGATGTAGTAAACTCTATTCAAGGTGGTTGTTTTTAAGTGCCAGCCCTAAAAAAAATACAGCCCAGCCTTAAATACATACATAATTATAGTAAACACGCTATACAATTATTCGTAACGTAGTTTTTAAAAAGTTTTATTTTCAAGTCTATATTCTATAAACTAGTACTAGGTGTAGATGGACCCTTCACGAAGCTGTCAACCAAACATTCTGTATATCAAACTAAATAACTCGCCAACTTTTTTTAGGGGTGAAAAATCACGTTTTACGGTAGGACTCAATGTAACGCACTCAAAACATTGTGGTGATGGATGCATTGAAAAATAAGGGGGTCGTGGAGGTATTTAAAGTTAAGTTGTTTTATATAAAAAAAACTTCTATTAAAAAAAAAAAAATGGAAAAGGTTGGAACTTTGACTCCCAATACCTCCGTAACTAGAATGTTCCCAGGTATGGTCTAGAACAAAAAAATGATCGCAATGACGGGAAGAACGGTACTTTTACACACATTATAGATACATCGCTAAAGTTTTTTCACCTTTCCTTTAGGATCATATTCCGGAATATTGCACAATAACAATAAAACTTTCCTTAAGTCTCTTCGTGTGTACCGTATAAAGGAACTATAATGGGAGAAAAACCATTTCATTCACTTGGTCAACATTTTAAGCAGAGCAGCTCTAAGTATCCTAAGTTTCACCTTTAAATATTTAAATAGAAATACCTACCTACTTACTACCTGCCTTATTCATCTCCATATTTCATTGAAGTGCGAGGGAAACAAGACTGAGGTACATTATACATCGTTACCAGCTTGAAGGCAGTCCTAACATATTGAGCTTGAAGGTCATAACAGTCAATCAGTGGCAAGCTGCTAGCCACTGCACAGTCTAAAGCCCGTTCCTCTCCATTGATTTTTACGACTTGCACGTCCAAATTACTTGAAACTACATTCAGAGAGGCTTTTGTAGATCAGAAGATCCGTAATTAAAAATGTTCCAAATCTAGTGTGGAATACTTGCCACATTCGATATAAGTAATTTTAGATGTAGCTGTCCGTATGTAATCCGATGGTCACTGATTTTAAATGAAACTAGCTCTTCGCGTTCGGCTAATTTGTTTTTTTGGAGATGACAGTTCAGGCTCTGAGGCTGGCTACTGCTTAACCGGGCAAATCTCTGTGGATGCCTTAAAAATGAATCTAAGGCCTCCAGCCAGGGGTTAAAATTATACTTAAAAACTAAGCGACCACTCGTTAATGGTACCCCCTGTGGGGTACGAGCCTCAATATGCATGATATAAATATAATTTATAGCCTATGTTACTTCCTGATAGTCCAGTAGTTTCGGAGCTTATTCGTTACAAACATACAAAAATATAAATCTTTCCTTTTGTAATACAGTGAAACCTGGATAACTGGGACATTAAGGGACCTGCAAATTTGTCTCATTTAAAGACATTTTCGTCTTACCCAGTGTCTCAGATATCCAGGTATAAATAAATATCTGTCTCATTTACAGAGGGTTCCATTAATGGAGGTGAGAATAGAGGTTATTTCAATTAGGACAGATGTCATATAGGTCACGAAAACTTCCAAATTTATTAAATATCACCTAGTCATCAAAATTGCAAAGTAAACACACAATCACGCCTATGTCCCAACGGGAATATTTAAGGGAAAATAGGCAGAAACTCAAGAAAACAGACTTGTTAATAATAATAATATGTTCAGGCTGATATGTTGTTGTAGGCCTAATATGTTAAGTTCCCAACACAATCTTTTCGCCTCGAGCAAGCCTCGAGTGTCTTCTTCAATTTCATACATCTGTTTTTTCTGGCTTCCTGACCTGTCTAAAAAACTCCTGAAAGTGCGGACAGCCGGGGCTGTTTAAGCTTGACTTTGAGCACGACGGCTGGCTCCTGATCACCTGCAGGTGTTGCCGGGGCTGCGCCGCGATGTGTTCATTGGCGGCGCAGTGTCCTGGCCCCCCAACGTGACCACGCCACTGCCGCTTTTGTGTTTTGTGTTTAAATTATACAGACTTAAGTGCTTTAATATTAATTTAATTTAATTTGGTTTACTATATTTATTTTGTTTAGTTTTTATTTTAAGTGTTGTAAGCTTATATGTATAGTAGCAGCAGCGATGTGGTAGGTCATAGTGCTTGTCAATCTTCAACATCGCTGACGACCCTGGAGAGATGCCTGCTTTGTACCCAAGCACGGTTTTTTAAAGGTAAGCGGGGTCTAAATGTGCATATTGGGAAAGTACACAAATTACAAAATGCACCCACCTCGGACCCTGTTATAGCCCCACCTATATCACAGACAGTGTCCTCTTTCGACCCACTTTGGAAAACCCTTTCAAAATTCAAAAATTCCATTCCTGTACTAAAGCGAGTTCTCCGAGGCGCTAGACCGCTTGTAGCAGAAAATTTAGCAGGTTGCGTGCGCCTTGCCGTCTGGGAGAACTCGCTTAATGCTTGGGAACAACTGCTCATTCGAGAGTTGGTCACAGCTGTTTGCTCCTTCCGGAGCGGCTCCGCCGGCGGCCTCGATGGCCTAAGTCCTCAGCATCTAAAGGACCTAATATGTTCAGGCGCCGGTGAAGCTGGTGAGTTGCTCTTGAAGGAGCTTACGGCTCTGATAAACCTTATGCTCTCCGGCAAGGTGAACGAGTCTGTCATCGAAGTTCTGTACGGGGCCAATCTATGTGCCTTGCGCAAAAAAAAAAAGATGGCGGCATTCGTCCTATTGCCGTGGGAACTACCTACCGTCGTACGGCAGCCAAGATTTGCTGCAAAATTTTATGGTGAGGCGGTTTCGGAAAAATTTCAGCCCCTGCAACTTGGATACTGCTCTAAAGGGGGCTGCGAGGCTGCCGTACACGCTTTGTCGACCTACCTTAATTCTGACAAAGGTGAGGTCATCCTGAAGGTTGACATAAAGAACGCCTTCAATCCAGTGAACAGGGACTCCTTGTTGACAGAAGCTCAAAAAGAATTACCCCAAATTTATAGTTTTCTTTGGCAATGTTACAGACGCCCATCTAAATTACTATATGGGGACAACCTTTTGGAATCTGCTGTTGGCTGTCAACAAGGTGACCCCCTCGGGCCAGTGATTTTTAGTTTAGCTATTCATCCAATTGTTCGGCAGCTAAATTCAAAATTTAAGGTTTGGTATCTTGACGATGGAACCTTGGGAGGCGATGTAGATTCCGTTTTAAAAGATCTAAATTTCTTAAAAAATGAACTTTATTCCATTGGACTTGACCTCAACCTTTCAAAATGCGAAATATATGTAGCAGACAGTACCGACAGACAACTGACTCTTTTAAAATTTAACGCAATAGCCCTGCAAAAGCTCTCTTCGTCTCCTTGGTCTTTGAAAATTCTTTTCCCGATTTTATCGAGGAAAAAATTCAAAATTTCAATGATGTTTCGGAAAGATTGCTCCAAATTAACATACGTTCGGCCATCACAATAATTCGTTACTGCTGTTTTGGCCCAAAATTAACTTATTTCCTTCGTGCTTCCCCTTTATGGAAGCACACTCACCTTTTGGACAAAATGGATCAAATTATCAGAGATACAATATCATCAATTTTAAATGTGACTTTGGATGACAGAACATGGGCACAAGCTAAATTATTCTGAACTCAGAATAATTTACTGAACACGTCTGCTACTACTGCTGAGCGTGCACGTCTGCTGGCTGTGGGTGAGTGGGAGTCAGGTCTTTGACTTCACGCACTACCGTCGTCGAACATAGGTACTTTGTTCGACGACACTACTTTCCGCCTCGCTGCTTCTCTACGCCTAGGTGCCCCATGTTGTTCTCCTCATCGCTGTCATTGTGGTGAAGTTGTCAACAGCCTTGGACACCACGGCCTATCATGCAGCCGAAGTGCGGGCCGTTTTGACCGGCACGCGAACTTAAATGACATCATCCGTCGAGCTCTTGTCACCGTCGGCGTTCCTGCTATTTTAGAACCCAATGGCTTGGCACGAGATGATGGCAAGAGACCGGACGGCATGTCTTTGTTTCCTTGGAAGATGGGTAGGCCTTTAGTGTGGGACTCAACTTGCGTCGATACTCTTGCGCCGTCCCATCTTCCAAGCTCATCGTGCTGTGCTGGCGCTGTCGCTGCAGCTGCAGAGAACCTCAAGCGGTGTAAATATAGTAACCTTATTGCTTACTATAGTTTCGAGCCGTTTGGGGTTGAAACTCTAGGTCCGTGGGGTCCAAGTGCTCATAGCCTTTTCAAGGACATTTCCAAACGCTTAGTTGACACCTTCCGTGACCCAAGGGCTGGATTTTACCTTGGCCAAAGGCTTAGTATTGCCATACAACGTGGCAACGCCGCCAGTCTCTTGGGTACATTACCAGTTGACAGCGTTGAGGAGGAGTTTTTTGACGCTATTTTTTAATTTTATTAATAAGTTAGTTACTATAAGTTATTTTTTTTTATTATGCGATTATTTTATAAAATAACGGATTATGTAAATATTATACATTAGTTGTACCTATTCTATAATAGTAATAAAAAATAGTCATTAAACAAACATAATCAAGCACGTTTTTTATAAACAGTACAAAAATGCATAAAGTATGCGTTAATTACTTATAAAAAAATCAAAAAAAACATTTTAGCCTATCTTTTTGTAGTATTAGCTATAAGATGTTTTTCAATGTTATTTTTAGCTAATATGTTTTGGTCACCAATTGTTGATATTTCAAAATAACTGTGCAAAGGCATTTTCAAATATCCGGATGATAGCTAAACAAAACTAATACTGAAGGTCATTGAGGCACAAAACTAGCCAAGTGCGGAATTTGCTGATAGATTATGAATTAGTAAAAAAAACGGAAAATAATGCAATATAGTGTGAGTTAGAGAGGTGATAAATTTAGTGTTATCTCAGTTACTGAGGGTAAAGCACACTCGCTGTCTCAATTATAGAGGTAACTATTACGATAAAATCGAAAGAAGGAATCCCAGATATAGAGGTTTGCTTTGTCCCATTAACAGAGGTAATTCAGTGCTAAAGTGTCGGGACCTCAGCAAGAGTTCCAGCTATGGAGGTTTCTCACTTAACCAGGTCCCACTTAACCAAGTTTCACTGTATTAATGTAGAAGTGTAGTGTAGTACTGATTGCACTTTTAACTCGATCGCATGTATTTTCTTTACTCCCCCGATCACCGTACCTCATACTAGTCACAATCCCATCTCAGTGATTATCAATTTAAAAATGTGACACAATCTGTGATAGATTGAGACTAAGATTACAGTGCGAACTTTGTTAAAAATACGGGAATTGCATTTCTCAGAATTACCCAACATATTTTTTTGTGTGAATTTTACTAATTACTATTTTGTAATTGTAAGCAGTAGACAGTGGGTGACCCTGGTGATATGCGAGGGAGGTGATTTGCGAGGCAGGTCATGTGCTGTGCAAGTACAGTGGACGCATGGCACAAAAGCGCTTTACACTTCACTTTATGTCGTGGCAGCCCCTGGAGTAAATTTTAGGTTCACGCAAAATGAACCAAATCAACTTTATAATCGTATGCCATTTCGTTGTTACAGCCAGTAAATTGCTCTTACCTGATCTGACTGAAAATATTTCTAACACTTGCAAAAATACCATTTTTGATCCAACAGCGCTTGGCCAGTTGCCACACAGTTTTCCCGTATCGCTGGGCTGGAACTTGGCAGATCAATCACTCACTTAATCTGCTACATAGCTACATTTCCCTTGGGGCGATCCCATGCTGTGACTTCGAATTAACTTTTGTTAATTGCGCCGAAATTCGTTAAAGATGCAGCAGCGATAAATCTTTATTTAGCTTTCATTTTCTTAGAGCTGACATTTTCGAGTACACGATAATGTTGAAATGCGGTATTGAAACTATTAGGAATATTATGTGACTATGGGTTCAAAATGCACATGGGTTGTAATTGAATATGGCGATCTCCTGTTATATGATTTTGTTCTATGTGTGGTTTTTATATTGACTCTTCTTCGCGTGTTGCTGAAAATTTTTATATTTCGTTAGCCAAGAACATCACCTCATCCATCGCGTCGTTGGTGACAGCGGAGACCTCGATTCGGCTGCAGAGCAGGATATAATGTTAAACTACTTCTCATGAGTCATAACCTTTTATTTATATAACAAAAAAAATGGTTTTTATATATTTATCATTGATTACCAAAATTCGATCACAGCTTTGAAACATATCAAGCAGGTGTGGCTTTTGCTACTGTAAGACAAGTCGGCACAAAATTTTAGATGTTTGGAAAATCTTTCTTATCTTAAACAGAGGCATCCAATTTTTCATTTCAAACTCGTTGGCCAGTTGCCACGTTGTTTGCTTGCCGCTACCTTGGACCCTCACCAGATCAATCACTCAATTAATCTGGCAATGTATCTCCGTTCCCCTGGGTTAGTTTTATTTCAAAGTCACAGCCTCTGTTTTGGGAAAAGAACTCTGAAATGTTGCATGTTTTTTTTTTATATGTTGATTTTAAAGCACGGCATTGGATTTGCATTACTTCATTTTACTAGCTGGTCCTGATGGTACTTCATTTTGCTTCGGTGCTAAATGAAAACGAGTCGAGTTCACAATACTGGTCCCGTGCAATTGTTTATACCCTTTGCTTTAACCTTGTAAATAATTTCTCTACAATCGTGGCAACTACAACATCAAACAGAGAGAGTTTTTTTTTAAATATACAGGATTGGATCAAATAACCTTTATCTGAAAGCTTTTTACTGTCGGGTCACAAACAAGGCTTCATTTATATTAGTTAAACTTGTGAGTGGACCACATTACCGAGTTGGTCTAGCAGTTTTAAAAGAGGGCACACTAATTTGGTATTTTTATATGAATTTAAAATCATCAGAGAGTTTTTGACAAAACAACACCCTTGTTCTATGTTAAGGGTTTGGTTTCCGCACTTAGTCCATAAATTGGACCATTTTACGTGAACAACAACAACCCTTATTTAATGTTACATAGTTTACGTGTCACAAGGAATGAAATTGGCAGATATTTCTCATAGGATGCCAATCCAGACAAGCATCGGTTACTAGTTCTATAAATGTTCTGTAAGAAGAATGGTAGAAGACTCACCATGAAAACACAATCGTGTCAGCTTTTCTTTTTTAAATTAAAACCTAATCATTTATTGTAATTATTTTCACAAAAATATAATATTTTGCTGCACTCCTTAAAAGTCGTATAAAAAATGGGGTAATTCAAAAATTTCGTCGAGCACAGTTAGAGGCTAATGGGAGGCGGTAAAAGTGGAAGTTTATCATAATAAATGTTAAGAGAGAAGCACCTGAGCTCCCTTGGATATTTCGCAGCACACTAAGTTAATTTAGAGTTTACTGTTAGAAGGCCGTGTGGCTTTCTATGATACAAAGTTTGCTAACTGCTCGTGGAACATCGTGTGGTATCACGGTGTAATACTTGCTTGTTGCAACATGTGCAAGAATTTCGCTCGTAATTTACGGGTGGGGTCTTGGGGTCTTTGTGTTGTAAGTTAGGAAAAAGTAGACAATCCCAAGGTATGCTAACAACCATGGTTTTGTGGAACTGGGTACCGGATAAGATCTACGAAGATAATTAATATTGTAAGTTAAATGTGGGAAAACTCCACGGCTACGACGTGTCATACGCAAATGTTTAAATCTAGGAATGTTAAGCTGCAGCAGTACAGCTTTACACAGCCATACGAGAAAATTTATTGCAAGCACTGCAAAATAACACAATATAAAATCACGCCTGTAATCCTTAAAGGATTATGCAGAGATGTATCTAATAGCAAACCCACATTTAGCCAGATAAGTGTTGTTTTAAAATAAGCAAAATAAAATAGTCTAATTCATAATAATAATCTTTATTAAGTTCACACAATTTGTCAACAAGCTACTTATTAATCTTAAAAATATAACTTCTCCAATATTGTGTCCTTTTTTAGCGTTACTGCTACCGAACTAGTTTTATAGCCTGGGTATCAGTACGCGGCGCTTCAAGCCCTCGAACTGAGTATGCAAGTATGAGCTCACGAACAAAATTAAACATTAAAATACGTACTCAAATAAATTTAGAATTTTGACATGCAAAAATACTTATAAAAAAAATAGGGCTACTGTCCTCTGGGTGAGAAAGATGAAAAGGGTGAGTTTATGTGTGTGAGAGGATGAGTTTATGTGTGTGAGAGGGTGAGTGAGAGAGTTCATCTGAATTACAATCCTTCTTCATCTTTTGCAAAGGGTTGTGCTTGCAGCCGATTAATTATCGTAACATTTATATAACGTTTAAACCCAAAATGCTAGCAGTAAAATGCGAACAGCGAACAAAAAGAAACATGGGGAACAAACAAAAAGTACAGATAATATTCGGTGATCGACAGTACAACGTGTTCGTTGTTCCGCCGTCAGAAATCGACAGTTATGATTGAAAAAGTTTAATCAATCCGTCCGCCAATCGCGCTTGTTGTGATGGGGAAACGTACAAGTTTTATTATTGAGTCATTCATTGGTATTTTGGGGTGTTGAAATGATTGAAACTTAATTATCTAAATTAGTTATTTAAAGGAAATTATTATGAACTAGCTGTTGCCCGCGGCTTCGCTCGCCTTTTGGTTGGAAATTATCCCACGGGTACATTGTAAATATAGGTAAATATAGCTTATGGCACTCGGGAATAATATGGCTTTCTATTAGTGAAAGAATTTTCAAAATCGGTTCAGCAGATCCAGAGATTACCCTCTACATGCAAACAAATTTTACTTCTTTATGACATTATAAGTGTAGATGACTAATTACTATTTTGTTGGAGTATTAAGATTTCTAAAATGTTGTTTTAGTAGCTCGACCATTTACAGCCGGTTTATCACGCTTTTTTTTATCTTTTATTATTCAATAAACACTGTTATTAATTTTGAATACATAAATAAACATACCACACAAACCGCCGTGGTTTAGCAGCTCGTGGTTTAGCAGATCGCGGTATGGTTTGAGCTTGATTTTCTTTGCGTATAATGACAATAGTATACTTGATATCGACCGTTTTCAATGGGCAAAATAATAAAATATGAAAAACCAAAATATTACCCACTTACTGACATTTTATTGTCATTTTTATTTATGCTAATGGTGATCATAACATCAAGCATGTTAATGCCGAAAGGTTACATATAGGTGTACTTAGTAGAAGTAGTTATAAATTGCATGTTACAATTCAGAGTATTAATTTGCTAAAAAGACTAAAGAGGCATCCATTTTCACAAACAAATAAAAAAGCAACATAAATTCATATCCTTGCTCTCGAGACGATTACAGCACTCAGTAAATCGTCGAACAGTGACGTCATCTTAACTGTTTCCCATTTCTTACATTTTCCTGTTACAGTACTCACAAATAGGATTCAGCTCTCCACCATACAAGCCGTGATCCTCGAAGAGACAATACACAGACAATGCACTTAAACTCTGTTCTGTCGATAAGGCATTATCTCTGTCAACACAGCAGTGTTCTGAGCCAATTTGATTTCTATTCCTGAACCCCTGGAAGTCAATTTGCGTCGAAACTTGTCTAGAAATAATTTTCTATCTCAACCCCTTTGTACGCCAACGTATTGTTATCAAAAGAATTTGATCATCTGTCTCAGATGGTTTTTGCTTTCTCCAATTTAATTCTCCATGACTTTTTTGAAGTATTTGAAAAGTTAGGTACTGGATTTGAGACTTTAGATGGTGCATTATGGGAGTAAGAACCTAATGTTATTTCTAAATTGTAGTACCACCACCACCACCACCTTGACGTCGAACATTCTTCTTCGCTTCGCTGTTCTTGATGGACCAGGTGTTGCAAGTTCATCGTCTTTAGTACCTACCGATCGAAACGTCACAGAACGAAATAAAATAAAATATTTATTTTTAGTTGTAGATTAGTTTAAATCAAACAAGGTTAAAGCTAATCTTATAATTCACAAATGTGATCAGTTAAAAATTAAATGTCTGTTTATATCGGAACTACACTTTGCGGCGGCGCTCGTACGCCAAAACTATTGGTTTTTACATAAATAGTAAGAAATTTTCTCCAGTTTAATTTTAAATATAATTTTTAAATAGGAGATATTGTCAAAAGACTGCTTTTAATGTGTATTTTTTCCAATATTGCGGCGAGAGCGGCGGCAAAGTTGAAATTCGGAAAGAGTACATCGAAATCTATAATATTACCCCTTTTCCAAAACCGCCAGAAAACTTTATAGCGTAAGTTCTTTTTTTCGAACATAATGTAACGCTGTACAGTTGTTTGAAATACGTAAAAAGTTAAAAAAATCGTTAATTACATTAAGATTCTGATGTCATTTTATACTTGCTGAGCTGTTACTATTTATTGTAATACAATTGGATAGGAACAGTGTAAAACATAAGAAAAAAAATAATGTGATATCATTTATAATTATAGCATAAGAGCCAATTAAACTTTCAAATCAAAACAACCCCAGACAGACCCAAACAAAAACAAAGATGAAAGTGAACCCCTAAACTTGAAGATGAACGATACATTTATTGCGAACTTCAAGAGATTCTATCCCAACCTAAGTTGTAGAAGTCGATAGCCAAATTAATATTAACGACACCAGATGATCTTATCAAATCCTTGGTCCGGACCCGACCCCTTTATTCGACTTTAAATTTAATTAAAACCTCAAATGTAATTCCGTTTTACTGACGGAATTCTCTTCGTTCAGCAAATTGATCGCTAGTATCTCTGTAGGTCGTTAAATTTTGATAGCCAGTTCATTTTTGCTGGTGCTCGATTAGTTTATAGTTCTCTCTCTCTCTCAACGCTTTGTTGTGATTGACCTTTAAATTCGACGCTAGATCATACGGCCGATCTATTTGCAACATGAAGAAAAAATATATCCAGATAAAAACACTCAATCTATAAAAAAAAAACACGATATCAATCTGTATGCAACATTCCAGTAATATGGACTGAAGGGATAAAATTGCCAGCCTCCTATGAAATCATCGACAGTGCCTATACTATTAACAGCGCCTAGACCAGAAAAAAACCTAAGTTGAAAACTAATAAAAGTAGAAGATGAGGATAGTGAAGAGTTAAGACGGCATTGATGAGTTAGTGAAATCAGATAAAACGCAGATAAACGCAGTACGTTTGTGGAACTCTCTTCCGCCTAACATTCGAGATTCTAAAACTATATTTATCTTCAAAAAGCAAGTCAAACAGTACTATCTCTCCTCTATACTGTAATATTCTGGATATTATTCATATTATATGTATATATTTATTTTGTATATTATGTGTATATATTCGTGTGTATGTTTATATTATATAGGTATATTTTTGTTTTAAGTTCTAATTGAAATTTTCCTGTTCTGTCTTTTCTACACACTGTGTCTCCATTTCTAATCCAACTTTCCTCTCACAGGTCTGTTGGAAGAAATTTCTTATGAAATAAGCAGTACCTTTGTGCTCTTCTAATGTAATGTCCTATTAAGTATTTTGTGTGTACATAAATTAATAAAACTACTATTAAAGAGGGCTCTTTCTATCTTAAGATCCTTTTATGAAAGCCATTTACAAAATATTACAAAATCTTTCAAAAGCACGCGTCTAACACAACATTAAAAAGTGGAGCAAACCACTTTATGTTAATTACGTCCCATCATTTCGGACTGAATATGCAAAACAGCTGCCATAAAGCAACCGCCGAAACACTAATACGCAGATTGAGCAAAATTAATTCAACTTTCCTATTACTTGCTCAAGTAATTAAAATATTAATTAAATTCTCCTTTAGCATAACGAAGTTTCAGCCGATTCTATTAAACATCCGTTGAAGAAGGAATTTTCTAGACAATCTAGTAAATTCCATACCGACATGTTGTTATCGCTTCCTCGTTATTCTAACAACACGTCATGTACATGCGTTCGTAAGGTTGATCGACGTTTACGTAAATAACTGCAAAATTCTAAAGTAAATAACTGAAAATAGGAGAAGGATTAAATGCACATGATTTCAATATAAGAATTAAATACGTTTTTACTTTTCTACGTTTACGTTTTTTCGTTTTTATTCCTTAGCGATTTAAACGTATAGCAACAAATAAAAAAAAAAGCAGAAATAGTGCAATGAGTAATGAAATTCTGCCTAGCCCCAATGATAGTACATTATAGTACAAGTGTGTAATGTTGGTGATTGGTAATCACCAACATTACCTGAGGCGCCATTGAGACCCGAGCGTTAGGTGAGGATCTTAAGAGAGCCGCGGACGGTAATCATCAATATGCATAATCATCATACGACGTTTTTCAACACACTTGTCAAGAAAATAATACTAAATGGTTATCTGGAGCATGTTTTATAAATTTTTCAACATCGTTAGATGATAAAACCTTTGATTTCTTGCTTTAAAATCCATCGGATAGTCTCTTTAGATAAGCTGACAAATTAGAGTATGTTTTAAGTCCACTCTATTCTTTGTTCGGACTGTACCTTTTTAAAATTGAGTATATTATACACCACAAAGAGCTAGATTTGTACTTACAAGATATTTCTTTAAAGTACGCCACGAACACATTTCCTGAAAAAGAATGCGTATTCTTGTTGTTTTGCCATTGTATGAAATTTTGGTACGCTAATAGATATTTGTCCTTGGAGTTTTTAGGTAGTAAGCTTTCCCTTTATATCGGGTGGTGTACAACATAAATCATTTTCTTCATAACTAGTACTTGTAGACATTTTAATTAATAAATAACTATAATTTGAACAGTGAAAACGAGTTGTTCAATTTTTATCGCAACGGCGGGAAATCAGTTTTCCTATGCGCGCACATGTAACAAACAATGGCAATCCGCCATAGACTATAAGAATGAGGTTTATTTGTTTTTGGCTTTTCGCGGATAGCGTTTTAGCCACATAAAAATGGGGAATTCAAAGTTTTCTTTTATATAGAGAAAACAAAAGTTATATTTGAGTGAAAGTTTTATACATTAAAAATGTACAAGTTGAAATTTAAATCCATAGATAAAAGAATATTGATCATTATCTTTTTAATTAAATTATAATAAAATACTATGTACATTATATACAGACTACAAATAGAAATAAAATAATGCTAAAAAGAAGACTAAAACTAAGTTCCTACATATATACAACGACGACAATAGGACACTTAGGCGTCAAAGTACTCCTCCCCATCGATGTCATCCGGAAACGTGCCCATAAGACTGGCAGCATTACCACGTTGAATGGCAATGCTAATTCTTTGACCAAAGAAAGAGCCAGCCCTCAGGTCACACAAAGTGTCGACCAGTCGGCGAGATATTTCCTTAAAAAGGAGACGTGCACTCGGGCCCCATGACCCGAGCGTTTCGACCCCAAACGGCTCAAAACTGTAGTTACCGATAAGGTTACAGTATTTGCGCCGCTTGAGGATTTCAGCAGCCGCAGCAGCAGCGCCCGCACAGCCCGCCGTGCTTGCAACGTGAGATGGCGCAAGGGTGTCGACACAGGTTGCGTCCGACACCAAAGGCCAACCCACCTTCCAAGGCACCAACGTCATGCCGTCTGGTCTCTTCCCATCGTCACGTACCAAGCCGTTTGATTCTAATACCGCTGGTACGCCGGCGCTGGCAAGGGCTCGACGAATAATGTCGTTAATGCTTGCGTGCCGTGCAATGCGACCTGCGCTCCTGTAGCAGGACAGGCCATGGTGTCCGAGGCTGTCGACAGGTTCACCGCAGTGACACCGATGCGGAGAAACACCAGGTGCACCTAAGCGTAGACTCATAGCGACACGGAACGTTGTGTCGTCCATCATAGTTCCAATGGTGGGTGACGGAAGTGCTTGAAGCCACAAACCCGATTCCCATTCTCCCACGGCCAGCAGACGGGCACGTTCCACAGTATTGATAGACGTATTTAAAAGGGTATTCCGTATAATAGTTGAAATTATTTATTTAAATACGAAGTTGCATGAAATGAGAAAGCAATAGGTACATTAATTTATTTGTACTATTGAACACGATCTTTTTTGTTTCGAAACTTTTTTAAGAACAAAGCAACTCAACCAATAAAATAAAAAATAATAAGCCCTATTACTCACTTGTGAATAAATAGCAATGAAAAAGTCACAGTTTGATTACAGGTGTCATTATGTGCTTAATTGCGGTGAAATTAGAGCCATTTTATGAGCAAGTCTATTGAAAAAAAGCTAACACACACACACACACACTTTTTTAAAGACACAGCTTAAGCAGAAAAGAATCCTTGCACTATTCTGTAAAGCCAGAGAAGATACAGTACCTTGCATTCACTAGACTAACGAGACAGAGGAACTCAGACAGATTTGATCTCAAACGGATCATTTGTTGTACGGAGCACCCGACAAAATCTCTAAAAAATTTGTGAGTCCAATGTTATTCTTTCATTCCCCGTTTCGAATGGGAACGAGTCTAAAAAATATAATATTTTATATCCAGTTCAGTGTTACGTGAAACTTTCAGGATTGATTGTTTCATTTTAATTGATTTTTCGTTATTTTTACGTTCGTACGTGGAGCCTGCCTGTATTTTCCTTCCATTTTTATTTTACGATTGTAAATTTTCAAACCTATGTAGGTTTGAAAATTGACAATCGTATAAAATAAATATAATCGATAATCGTATAAATTATGTCATAATTGCGCTTTTGATCAGATTTGTCATGCAACATTTTCGCATGTTCTTTCCTTTCCTTCATTGCAAATATTGAATACTAAAAAATCAAACCATATTCAAGATTAAATACAAACAATATAAGGTGTACACTTTTTACAACATAAACATGAAGCACGGATAAATATGACATTATTGAATACTAGCACTTTGCCCGCGACTTCATTCGCAAAAATTGTGATCTGTGTATTTGTGGCTAATATTCATGATAAAAATATAATTATAGCCTATGTTTTTTCCTATTCCTTTTAATAACTTTATATTGCTGAAAACTGCATTAAATTAGTTGCGTAGTTTAAAAGATCTAAGCGTACAAATAGCGGGAGCGGCTTTGTTTTATACTATGTAAAGATTATACTCGTAGTATAGTAAATTAGTTTAAGATTTTAAAGAATGCTACTGTTTTTTTTCTATAAGAAGCAGCAATCAAATACCAAAAATTGTTCTTGTGTTGTATATAACTAAAATACATTGCACTCACAATTAAATAGATTTCGCTGTTTCCTAGCAATCAACAATAAAATAGCACCGAATTGAACGCTGACCCATTTCAAAATTACGTCAGTATTGAATCCAAATCGGCATTAACGTCGTATCGGCTTAGCGTCGACAAATCAACATTTGGCACGACAAGTGTACAATTTATGCATCGCCAATCACGCCTACACGCGGTTGGTATTACGATCTAAACGAGCCAAACCACTTGGATTATTTTTGCGGGCAGCGAGAATCAGTTTAAAGTAAAGGTAGGTTCTCCAGCAAATAATAATTGACACCTATCCAAACTAGATAAAAGTATGGAAGGATTCAATTTTTCCGTCTACAAAGCTGCATCGAAAGTGCATTGCCAACAAGTGCGCGATGTCCGGGCGGACGGCACGTTTTGCCCGAAGCTCACGTTTCGCTGACGTCGAGAAACTCTGCTTATCCACCTCTTGAGATGTTTATACGGTTCAAGTCGGGTTCGATGTAGGTCGGCGAAGTAGGTTTCGGGAGTGAAAATTGGATGTTGATGTGGAGGATAAATTTTTTAGCAGGTTTAATATACAAATTTTGAGATTTGGTGACCTTATATAAAGCTTGCTCAATTGAAACCTAAGAAATGAAACAACCTTCGGACACAAATGAATAACAACATCTTAATAAAGATGACATTTCAAGTCATAAGCATAAGGTGTTGGCAAATCGTCTTACATAATTCTACCTGCAACCAACACTTGTTGAGAAAGTCAGTAAGGAGAGTAGCCCACGTCCGCCAATGGTGTTACTTAAACCCATGTCACAGTGTAACGGCCAAACGTGCTTCGGCTGCAAGTCCTGCCCAAAGTCTTGCCGAGATTTTTTGGGGCTTTACCTGGGAATAGAATTCGAAGACTAATCTCGCTTAAACGCTTGCTTCAGACTTTGGGGGAATTTATTAGTAAAAGATCCGCCGCCAGACACTTTGTGTCGTGGAAACCCCCCGCCAGACCCCTGATTTGCTCAGTACATGAAGGGTGTTTTTATGCTTCCTGTAAGAAAACCAGTGGCAGATCTCCTAATGATGATCTAATGTTTAGTCTGTCGTTGCAATACGAAACAAGTGCATAATCGCTTGGATCATAAAGATTAGTTTAAGCAGATGTCGTAATAATATATCAAAGAAGTGTGCTGGTATAGGGCGGTAACTCTGTACCATATAATATTTTTGCGAGATAGACCTGACAACAGCACAGCCCTTACCAACAGTACCATTACTATGGCTACTGTACCTGCCTCATATTTTGGCAATCAAGTCGTTACAACTGTTGGTAAATCGGGAGTCCCAATTTCGTAAGACTGGCAAAAATATTTTTGTATATCTATTACTAGCGACCCGCCTCGGCTTAGCCACGGTGCAATATAAATATTATGAACCTTCTTCTTGAATCACTATCTATTGTTGAAAACTGCTATATAATCCGTTGCGTAGTTTAAAAGATCAGTCTAAGTGTACAGACAGCGGGAGCGACTTTGTTTTATACTATGTAAAGATTATATTTTTGTTGATCTTATGATAGAAGTCGAAAGAAAGAAAAAAAAAGTTTGATTGTCGCAGGCACATAACATATTTGTTTTAATATTAAACGTCACCTTTGGCGCAGTAGCTGACGACTGAGTTGGCGACTGCTGCGCTGCGTGATGCGGGTTCGATTCCCACACGGAACAAATATTTGTATGGCCTAGATGTTAGTTGTTGGTATGTTGTTCTTGTGGTTGTGGTTGTTGTAGTTGTAGTTGTTGCAGTAGTTGTTGTTGTTGTAGTTGTTGCAGTAGTTGTTGTTGTTGTAGATGTTGTTGTTGTGAGTTTAAATGTAACTAAGCACACCCACGGTACAGATGAACGTGTAGGCCAAGTTTTTTTTAATAAAGTAAAATATTTACCAAGAGCTTATTAGTATGCTAGCTAAAGTAGAGTTTCAATTTGGAAAATTAAAGCTGTTTTGATTTTGAGAAATAGTAAATATATAAATGGTGTATTAGGTTTTACCGTAGATATTTCTCAATTGATGGCAAAAGCTTGCCAAATACTACATGGGACTTAACCATAACTGGCGAAATATGGCTTCATGGATTATTATGAAATAACGACATCACTCAGAGTTATCCCATCGGCATTGACTCATCTAAAACAATAGCTGAGCAGCCGGTACTTGTCCGTATTAGCTGGTTAGCATCACAGTGTTATGACGGATTTGGGTCAGATTGTTTCAAAATGTTTGTGTTCCGATATTTTTATTTTCATTAATCGGGTCAATGGAAGACTTTTTTCAGGTTAATATACAGTCTGTTATATTTTACCTGAATGTTGTTATTAATTTTGAAAGTCTGGTCTCTTTGAATATCGTCGATAATGTCACGTTACTTTGTTAGGATTCACCATTGTGTCGCGTTTTCCTTCAGAGTAACTGTTTTTTTTTGACCTGGTGAAGGTTGCGGGGGATCCCCGCTGGGTGCGAGACACACGGGACCATGACACTTAGGGAGGCACATGTCCAGCAGTTGACGTCTTTCGACTGAAATGATGATGGTGATAAATGGTTTTTTAAACTACTTACGTAAAGTTTTGTGAGAATATTCTAAGTGAACTCCTATTTTCAGACAGCTTAGAAATAACATTTCCAATATCAAGGAAGGATACCGCTAATGAACGATATAACTTACCTCTACACGTACAGTTTCTTGGAAACAGTTGCCGATCCGAAAACCTTACGGTTATTTAATCCACGGAGAGAGATCCGTGTGATAATAAACTGATTGTAACCTGCATCGCTTTCAACAAGGGATTTTCGCTAGCTCACACTCACATTGGCCACCACAAGCCTCGCGTGAGTGAAGCGAAGCGTTTGACACTCATGTTTGAAACCTCTGATACTCTGGTACCTGGTACGGGGTACGTACACCGCGCAACAATAAATAATAACTAGCTTATACCTGTGGCTACGCCCGCGTGGAGTTAATCCAGGTTATTCACTATTCGGTGTGCTAAATTTCATCCAAATCCGTGCAGTAGTTTTTGCGTGAAAGAGTTACAAACGGACGAAATACGGAGGTATGGATGTTTGTAACTACATCCATAATCAATTATTACTCATTGCCCCAATGGTTCCACCATTTTATTCCGGTTGCGTTAAACATGTTTCCAGCAACAAAAATACATAGTGCTGTAGGCACATTTATGTTGCATGGTGATATTCTCATGAAACAAAGCGTGGCTGCGTGGGAAAGCGTGAGCCACTTTTTGTACACTGTTTGTCAACATGCACTTAAAGGGATGTTGCAGAATCATGTTCGAAGTTCATTTAACTCGATTCTGGGCATCATCGACACGACACAGCTAAGAGAACGAGGCTTACTAGAATCTCAGAATCGAACAAGGAGTTCCACAAATTACACGAACCACTGTTCCATTTTCAGTTGAAAAGATAGAATAAAAACTTTCAACAATAAATAAAATTACAGTATGAGTTCGGCATACATTGCAGCTTTTGTACGTATGGATTCGAATCGCGTAGTGTACAGCGCGCGATCTAGTTAACATAACTTTATTAGCACGGCTCGGCTCGCTTGTTCGGTTTTCTTCTTGTACTAGTGTAAACTTTAAATTGGATTCGATAGTTGGGGTGAAAATGCGGAAAGCTAGTGATCAATAGCACTTGGATGTAGTGTGAGCTTGTTTTAGCATTATTTGTGTGGATTTTGTGGAACTGGGTAACTTGTATTTTTTTGCGTTTAGTTTATGAACCAATGTAGGTCCATATTAATAAAACCGTAGCGGTAATTATAGAGCGAAACTAATACAAAAAAAGATGATGCTGATCACCGAGACTTTATCTCTCAACAGAGATTTAAGAACAAAGCCATATCCAGCATGATCTGCTAGTATGAGTAACAAAGTGACGATTACTCCAACTTTGTTTAAATAATTTGGGCATTTCATAACACATTAAGTCATAAGGTTTTTTTTAATACATTTATTTACCACGACTATTACCTGGCTATAAAAGGCCAAAATTAATGGATCAATTAGTTTCCTACAAAGACAATTCCATGGCCTGAAATAACCCGAAAATCGGTGTGTTAAATCATCAGCATTATCGACACCCACTGCTGGGTGTAATACCGTATACCTTTTGTTTGCGCTAATTTTCACGCTCCTTTGCCAGTCTCAGACAGTCTCAGCCAGGTTTACCTGCGATACCAACAATGTCTGTCCATCTCACTGCCGGACGACCAACAAAATTAAAAAAATCAAAATTTATTTTTTAGCTTACACCAAAATACTGACAGGTTTAACAGCGGGTCCCAAACTAGGCATAGCCACACTTACCTTACCATTCTTTGACGGCGCCGGTCACAGCATTGCTCCACCTGCCATCACCGCGCCCTTGCTAGGTGTCCTGCCTATCTTTCGAGTACCGAAACATGATACCTTAGAAACTAAGTCTTACAGAATTGAAAAGACGATTTAAAGCAATTTACGAATGAAGTCAATTAGTTTAACAATCTATGAGTGTTTAAATGAATTTAATGGAACATCTTTGTTTTAAGTTATTGGGCCACTGAGAAGCTATCTTAGAGTTGGTAAAGATGACTATGGGCGATCCGTATATAAATGTATTTCGGCTGATTGGCTCATGAGATGACGAGAAGTATAGAAGGAAAGGCATCAGGAGAATAATTATCAAATGATAGTAAAACAAATCAAAAGGTACATAAATAAATAAGGAATTTGCAAAATAACTAATTACGGAGTTGCCGCCTATTTTTAACCGACTTTCAAGTTCTCAACTCGGCTGTATTTTTTCTTCTTCTATTTTTTACCTCATAACTCCGTCATTTATCAACCGATTCAAAAAAATCTTTTTTTTTATTTGAAACGATATACTTCCCGATTGGTCCCATAGAAATTTCATCAATATTGGTTCAGTAATTTGTTTTTTGTTCCTTGAATATGCACTTTTTTTTTTGAGCTATCTAGATGACATGATGGTTCCTTAATAACTGCTAGCTACAATGTAAAAAATTGTTTCGTGAAAAGAATTTGTAGTTTACCACACAGCTAAAAAGGGTAAAAAAAAATCTGCGAAAAAAAAGTCTAAGTACTTTACTTTCGGAAGTCGGTGGCAAAAAGTCAATGAAGTGTCTTCTTTTTGAAAGGTTTTTTTTCGCAGAAAGTTTTTTTCTTTAGTAAAAGACGGGATCGATAACAAAAACACCTACAGTCATAATAAAACGCAAGGAAATACCGCAAATTCACGCCCAATATGCAGGTTAGATCTGGTCGTCCCTGCAAATTGGTTTTTCACTGTCGACTGAGTCGCACGATGAGTGGCCTGCGTCACCGCCTTCCGAACCTACGACAAATTCGTAGCATCGAAGTTTCGTAAATCCAATTATGAGTTGGCGCCGCCCTTGTAATTATATTTGTGAAGGTCATGTTACAATTAAGGAAATAATCGCTCCGTTTAATGTTCCAACTGTCTTTTTTACAATTTTTTGGGTGTTTTGTCCTGTACGGCTAATAAATACTTTTTCTTTCTTTTTATCTGAATATGAATTACTATTACTCATAAGTGCGGTTACGAGCACTAATATGTATAATGTTGTAATATGTTAAAATATGATTTTGGTACATGTTATAATTCTGCCATCTCAACTCTAGATATGAATTGTTGTATTATCATTACAAAAAGAAGTACCTCTCACTCAAATCAAGATAGAAACAATGACCAGTAGAGCTATTGCGTATCTTTGTTGACAGTTCATGATCATCACTTGGAGAGTTTTGATATACAATGGCAGTTCTGCACGGGTAGAGTCAGTTGACACCAACAAAAACGGTCATTGCATACCAAAGCTCGCCAAGTGATGATCACTATGAACTGTCAACAGAGATACGCAATAGCCCTGCTGATACCTAAATGTTTCAATCAAAATATCGAACGGGCTATAAATTGCATGCAACATTACATCTGATGTTTCAATAGCTGAACGAATATTAATATCGATTAACTTTTTCCCAATTCGATTATGTCACTATTCGAGTCATGATAAATAATGTGAGTTATTACAGCCGGCAACATTTAAAATGTTTAAAGCACATTGCAATACTCCGACAAATATAACTTTTTTTAAAACCGGCTCGTTACGAAATGTAAAGGAAACTATCAAAATAGTTAACATCACAAAATGGATAAATAATAATGAATCGTTAATATTTTATTGACATTTTGTAATTCATGGATGTTGTACCGGCACTATAAGAATACTGCAGCAACATAGAACAAAAAGTACTACAGCGCCATCTATGTCACAGACGAAGAACTAAACATCGCAATACATTGAAATCCTACATCGTGCAAATAATGTTATCTGCGACTTAAGAGTATACACCGTGTTCCGGACGTTATACATAAACTTCGACCTGATGTTCAGACCATGGAAATAAGCATTTTTCATTATTGACACTTTAATAAATTCTTATTTTTAATTTTTTGTTAATTTTCATACAAACTAAATACCTTGACGTAAATCGCACGATACGCATGCCTCTTTATCCAAATTGGCAACGTCGTATTTCCATTCATAAGATTTGGCGGGCTGAAAATTGACAAAACTAAGTTTCTTTGGTTTTTTATCTCATTCCTTTTTGAGTGCGTTTAATCTTTATTTCCCTCAGACTTCAGGTTAGTAGCACTGTCAATGAAACGACCTACTTAAAAAGAAAGTATAAGGCTACCAAGCAGGTAGGTACGTATTTCGAATTGTGACAAAAAAACAAAAATCCATAACCAAATCATGATAACCTCTACCCACGATATGCAGCCTTCATAAAAAGTTTCTGTAGTCCTTATTTTTTAGTGTAGGCTTAGAGCAACGCAGGACCTCCGACGGAAGAGAAGTAGGCTACCATAATTATCCTAACCCATTCTGCCGTTCCGGGTTTAGTAACAAACATTAAATCTCAAAACTATCGAATAAAAAAATAGAAGGGCAGCTCACCACGCAATCTGGGGCCCACTCTTAGAACTCGGGTACATTCGTAAAAATCTTAAAATACACTCTCAAAAGATAGGTCAAATTAAGATAAAAGATAATAACAGCATATTTTTTTAAGTTGTATTTGGCTAGAATAACAATTTGTAACCATACTTATCGCTTGGTGAAAATCAGAACTAACGCCACCATCTTATTTTTTCAATACATTTCACAAATGTTTACCAACAGGGCTCTCCTGTCAACCTCAATGGAGCGTCAAAAGATCCATAGAACACTGTAGGGGATAGACAAATAATCAGCCGTAATGTCATTCAAAACAATTTTCATTATTATTCAATCCATTATACCTTTTATTTTATTACATGTATGTAGAATTTAAGAACTATCTAGGTATTTAGCCTACGGAGCCCGCACTTGCCTAACCCATCACATTGTCTTATGGTTTTGGTCGGCTTATTAATGGCGCAATTACACTAGTCATCGCAATGAATGGATGAATACATATAAGCTTACAATTGCGAAAAAACAAACTACGATGATGCTGGACGAGTATGAAGAAGGGCGCGTTCATTTACACTTGGCCGTTTGACAATCCTTCCTTGCCAAGTCCTTAGGCACTCAAATTCGGGCAAACGACCATGTGAATATGGGAATCATCAACTTTCGAAATCAAGTATAACCAGTGTAATTCCTCCATGGACTAGGCAAAAATACAACATTATTGCGAAGTTATTCACTATACGATGCTCCTCTCACATGCTAGCAGCAACTGTACTCAATGGCATTGTGGTAGCCTCTATCATCTCTGCACATCTTGACTCTACATTTGTCGTGTGGTTATACTTCACCATAATACAAATAAGACTGGTAAACAAATAAAATGCACAACTATTCACAAAAAAACCAGACATCAAGATTTTTATTGATCAAGACAGAGAAGTGGCAATAGAAGTGATCAGGTGGTAGTATGCCTTGGGATTTTCTGTAGTGGTAGGCATGCAAACCATATCGTTTCCACATTAGCCTATGGGATGCACCCACCGATTGTCCTAAAGCGTCTCGTCGAGAGTTAGGATCATGAAAAATAAGGTCCATTATTCTGTTTTCTTGGGCGACGCTCAAATTGATTTGCTTGTCCAGGGCGGCGTGGTCTAATTCCGATCTCATAAAATCTCCTGTGTATGTTAATAAATGTTCGTATTATCAGGAACGCGCCATTGGTACTGTCGTACAGCCGCTGTAGCATTTCCGTCACCGAAACCGTAGACTAAGTGAATATCAGCTTGGCGTTGCGCCGAATACGGCATAGTGAATGTTGTATTCAAAATAATTGATTAAATTAATCGGGAACCCAATAGCAAATTACAATAAACAACTAATCTGACAGTTAAAATCATGCATGACAAATAACAACTTATGTATCCATGGAGACCAGTTTAATCTCCGTTATCAAAAGAGATCGTACTTCTTCGCTATCTCTCGGGTTCCTTTCGTACGTGCAAATGACATGCAAATAATATTGATAGATTTGCACTAAGCGGCAACATAGGCCAAATTAAGACCCTTTCATACTGCATAGCTCAATTAAATTTCATTAAATCAAATTACAAATATCTTTGTAACAAAGCCTTTTTAAGTACTACTCTCATTGTTATATTTGATTTGTAAAAGCTACAGAAGCGTTTGCCAAAGTTTATGGATAACGTGAAGAACACGGTGTATAGCAGCCCACCAGACATAACACCTGTCTTTAGTAGTGAAGTACTTTACACCCTTTTCTCCATACCCCAAAAATGTTATCAAAATAAACGAAGTGAACGTCCTTACGAAATAAATTGTGTCAAACTAATAAACATAATTTAAATAGAAATATTTTCAAATGAATATTACCCGACTACGGCGAAGTAAAAAGGAGGTTTATGATTTTTTTATACTTTCATGTCACTGTAATTAAACCGAACAATAAAAGAAAAAGCAACAATAGTCTACCTAGTTAAAAGTGTTGTTACAGACACTGCTGGGGAGCTTGATAGGGAAAAAAAAGAAATACACTGCCGTTAATATCGTTTGAAGAATAACTCTTTAAAGAAAATGATTTTCGTATACAATTTGCTGGTGGTTTTCGAAAGCATTATGCTTTGGAAAACCACCAGCTATTTAACAAGAGCTATTGTTGCTTTGTTAGCTGACTAATGAAACACTATATGGTTCATAGTATGTGTTTTCGTAGCTTCTTTCTTCGGATTGTAAAATAATCGTCGATTAACCGTTTTTGTTTAAATCAATTGAGAGATAGAGAGGGAGGGGGTAGGGAGGGATAAAGAAAAGATGGATAGATGGATAGATTGAGAGAAATGACATGAAATATAAAAGAAAGAATGTTAACGAAAACCGTGTTGAGCAGGAAGATGAAGATGATGATTTTAACAACCAATTAGTTGTTAAGTATCGTAATTTCTTTTAAATTGATTTGTCATAAGTTTGTAGCCATTGTAATTTAGCCCTTAACACCACTCATTCTGTTAACTAAATGCTTTCGCGATTGTCCGTTCAACGGCATTAAAAAAAAAATTCTCTGTGACATTACTATAACTGTCAGTTTTTTTTCTTTCTCTCATAGAGTTTCTTACTGGCTTAGTCTAAAATGGGTACTTTTTGGTTAATTTTTATAATATTTAAAATATTTTTATCATATGTTTAGTTGAAATATTGTATTTTATAGATAATTACGATTGTTTACTAAATAACAATTTTGAATTATATTTTGAATTAAAATAGTGTTTTTTTTTTTTTCAAAACCAGCAGTTTCAATTCCTGGCTAGTAAATTTTTCAAAAATCCAATGCTGCAGTTTTAGTTTTCTTAAAAATCGGGCTCGAGACTCCTTTGATCATTTTTCGCTATTCCGCATAGTATCGGATTTGGCCATCACGCTCACTTGGAAAATTCACCCTTTGTCCGCAACTCCACGCCCAAGCGCGGATTTTGCGTGCGGATGGTTCCTATATAATGTTATTTAAAGAAGGTGAGATTAAAAAAAACGAACAACAAGACAGGTTTGAAAAAGAAATCCAAAATAGAGAATGAAGGTTTATGAGTTATTGGGTCACATGGCATGGCGTTAGTGTACCTATATTTTTCTTTTACTGACACTAAATCATCAGTAGTTATCTTGGGTTTAGTCAATGTGACCTATTCTAAATCTATAAAAATGTTTAAGAGCAACAAAAGAGATATCTTTTGTTAGTATAAATGAAAAACCTGAAAGGTTGCGAGAAGTGCCAATTCACTTAAGCATGGGACCCACGTAAGCCCCGTCTAGACCAAAATAAGAATTGGATAATGAAATAATATAGATAGAAAATAGTTGATTGTGCACCACATATGTTTTTTTGCAATTATTGCCCATATTCTATGGGTACAACAGCAGACTTATCGCTGGACAGCGATATCTTCTTGCTGAGAGACCACCTTTGGATGGACTGGGAATGAACGAATTTTAATTTTAAATAAAAGGAGGAGGGGGGTGTGTAGTAAGTGGTGTATTGCTAAGAATTGTACTTTATGTGTATTTAAATCTTGTTTGTCTGCTTGTTTGCGTTTGTCTTTTTTTGAGCAGATTAATTTTCAAATAATATTGTTGTTGCTGTATTTTAACCGCTCGGGTCAACGCCAAGAAGTTCCGTCTAAAATATTTTATTTTAAATTTTGTTGTAGCCTGTTTGTGAGACGAGACATTATTAATTTTCATAAAAAATTGGCTTTTAGTATTTCGATGCCAAACTTCTTTTTTTTCTGTGATACTGTAGTCGTGAACTCTTTTTAGCTCCCATGCCTCAAAATACATTTGCAGTTTCCCAAACAAATTGAAACATGAGCTCATTATTAAACATGTTCGCTCACAATATGCTACCTCTACTAAACAACTGTCTACTGCTATTTCGTACGGAATAAAAGCTCATTTTGTAAATTATATGTTTAGTTCCAAATAGAATGGCAGTCGTAACATGGAAATTGTCATGCCTCTGTGTGTTTACCAACGTGTGTGAGTACATGCACCACTTAATATGTTAACCAGTCATGTCTATGGATTATTTTGTGTACATGCTAATGAATTACAATGCTAGAGGAATACTGCAATTAAATGTAGGGATATCTCATCACAATAGTTCATGATTTAAATTGGTTTCTACCTACTGTTTTTGTAAGCAGAGGATTAAATAAATTTTCCGTTTAGTCGACATTTGAAAGATTCTACATAATATGACAGATTCTACATTCGATAGATTCTACATTCGACAGATTCTAGTTTCCATACTGTCCATAATTATACTGTGGAAAAAACATTTGCGTTTGTGTGTGTGACGGCGCGTTTATAGGGCTAGGAACAGACGGGCTGCGTTTTAATACGGGTGGTTTACACTTAAAAACCGATAGGTATCCGTACAAAAAAAACCCACCCTTTTTATTATCGACTAGCTGACCCGCGCAACTTCGTCTGCGTGCGTGCGTACATAAAAGAAAGAGAGGGTTAGAGAGAGTTTGCGTCAACCTTAAAATTTAGACATATGCCATTGCGGACATTTTTTTAGAGGTTTTTAAGACGAACAATTCCGACATACATGATAATTGCGTAACTTTTACCGTTCACGCAAGATGGAAGCTCTCAAAAGGAATAATTCTCTGTTTTTGAAACATTCATTTTCATTCATGCTCCGCTCCTCGATAAATGGGCTATCCAACACTAAACTAATTTTTCATTTCGAACCAGTACGAGTAGTTCCTGAAATTAGCGCGTTCAATCAACCAAACAAACTCTTCAGCTTTATAATATTATTAGCACAGATTCAAGTAGTTAACAATTTAATTTCTCGCAATTATCTCTCTCTCAATTAGCATTCATCGCAAAAATATTCTACCCCCCCCCACTCTGGGCGGTGCGGAAGGGAGTGTCGGACTTGTACTGACTAAAACCCATCCACGTTTCTTCTTTTGCCCTTTGCGTTCCAGGGCCGCGGTATCTCTTTCGAACAGTCCCGCAACCCTGGCTATTTTTAAGACTTTTTTAAGAGGAATAATTCTCTCATAAATTATTTTTGTGCAACTTTAACCGTTTAAGCAGCGCACGCAACGGAAGCTCTCAAAACTCATGCTTTTTCCTCGTTTTTGCAACATTTCTCATTGATGCTCCGCTCCTATTAGTTGTAGCGTAATGATATATAGCCTATAGCCTTTCTTGATAAATGAGTTATTCAACACTAAAATAATTTTGCAATTCGAATCAGTAGTTCCTGAGATTAGCGCGTTCAACCAAACAAACAAACTCTTCAGCTTTATAATATTAGTATAGATCCGGGTCTTTTTTTTTAAATCTTTATTTTAGGGATTTTTGTTCACAAAAGCGACGATGTCAATCCCATCGTACTTTTACAATATTATCTTACTCCCTAAATTAGAAAGATTCGAAGGTCGAGAATCATTAGTATAGATACCTCCTTAAATTTGACCAGGATGCAAGGCGACAGCCTGTATAGATAGATCCGTAACAAAGTGCCTGTGCAAGTAACAGATTGAGTAAGATCTGAGTCCAGGTGGACGAAGTCGCGGGCTCAGCTAGTGTAGTTACAAAATGAATGAGCGTCCATTTCAAAGTCATACAGAAAAAACATGTTTATTTATTTATTTATTTAGGATCTCCAACAAAGAATATACACAATACATGAAAAAAGTAAACAGTAAAAAGTATCACGTAGGTGTACTCCTTCACTTACAGGAGACCACAGAATGCAAAATAAAATGTAGAACTAAGCTAACAAAAATTAAAAATCAAAATTCTACTCAAAATCAAAACAAATTTGGTAATAAAATTGGAAACATACAATTAAAATTAAAAAAGTAAATAGAATTAACAATGTCAGTAGCAATTAAAAAATTAAAATCAAAACAATATGTTCGTTTTATTACAATTTTGGTGCTTCTGTGATAATTCTCTTTAAGTTTGATGTGGCGGAAGAAAGGGATTTTGTTGTGGAAAAATACAAAAAAAAACAAATTGAACTGTCTGCCAAAATCTGGGTGTACTGTACAGTACACATCTGTACGCCCCTAGAGCATACAGGCGTTATGTATGTATGTTATGTTAGGATATTGTACAAGCAATAGACATCGAAGCAATCACGGCAGATTTGCGGTCTATTCTTTAATAGTTCCATTGTTTATCTCCGAAAATCAGCATCTGATCTTCACCAAATTTAAACGAAACCACCGCGAGGTATTATTTTTTCAAATAAAATCGGTTAGCAATTGGCGAAAATATCGCTGAACATACACACAACGATAATTACCATGCATAATGCCTGTTTGTGCCTATAACATTTGGAGAGTTCCCTTGATTTTTCCAAAATTTCATCATCAGATCCTGACCTAATGACCATGGAAACACATGGGAATTTTACCGTTTCAAACAATGCCCATGAGGGTTGCCCTTAATTTTCCTGGGATCCCATCATCAGATCCTGTCTTATACCTTCCATCATCATCTCAACAACATGAGATGATGATTACCACGCACAATTAAGTGAATTGCGAGATCCTCTCCGTATATGAAAATCGTTGTGTGTGCATATAAAATTTAAGGGTTGCCCTCGATTTTCCTGGGATCCCTTCATGTGATTCTGACCTGATGACAATGGACCACGCGCCAGATCTTCACCAAATTCAAACGGGACCACCGAAAATAATATGCTTCCAAACAAAAAAAGAATCATCAAAGTCGTTTCACATTTGACGAAAATATCGCTGAATATATACAATGTGTAACAGAATAAACGCACAACCTCTTAAGGGGTCATTGTACTCATCATTATGAACAACTTTCACTATGGGACTAACCCCGAAACGCGAAAAAAAAAACAGCTGTTCAGTACATTTTGTCGAATTATGCGCACAGAAATGTATGGGGTAGTCGATTTTTTTTCGCGATTTCAGTTTTGGTCCCATAGTGAAAGTTGTTCATAATGATGAGTACAATGACCCCTTAAGAGGTTGTGCGTTAATTCTGTTACACATTGTATATGTCGCAGTCATCCGGTTGAATGTACTATTTGATTGAATGACTAGCGCGTTCATTGAATGACAACATTCAATTGAATGACTAGGCCGAACGTTGATTGAACAAGCGTCACTCAACGTCCAACTAGTTAGCGGATTGTAACATAGCCCTTTGAACAGAGCGGACGTAAAATCAGTCAGGTGATTCAAAATTTTTCCCACTGCGGCGCTAGTAGTCACCAAAACATATATGGCGTCAAACATCTCGCACAGATAGCACTGTGTTGATATTTTTTTATATTGTATGTTGGCAAGTTGTTTTTATACTTGTAACGTTTTTTTTTTCACTAATCATTTATATATATTATGAAACCCTTTGAACAGAGCGGAAGTAAAATCAGTCAGGTGATTCAAATTTTTAATAAATGAAACCGATCCTGTGATTTTTTTTTTTTTTATATAGTTTTTTTTCTTATCTAAACCCTCATTTCACTAGGTGACTTTAACAATTTTTTGGAGTCCCAGAGACTCGCATATTTTAATAAATTACTTTTGAAATAATATGATCATTTTTTCTGTTTTTTACTTTTTTATACTAAGCAAAAATATGAGATTAAGTAAAGCTTTGGAATCATGCTACAATCTGTTATTATTTTAAACTTGGCAGTTTACAAATCAGTATTTTTTTAACTCTCCCAAAATTTTCATGAGCATCCTACCTGATAGGCATACCTAATCTTTATGGTTACCCCACTATGGACGACCTAAAATTTTGGCGGCTAATGATGAAACTTACGGCAATAGACAGAGAAAAATTCTATGATAAATTTCGGAGATTTAGAGGTTTAAAAATAAAATATTAGACTAGTTCTATCTATATCCAAATGGCTGTCCTAGTCTTTGAATTCCTTGAATCAGTTGGTAGTCAGTATTGCCTATCTTAAGACTTAAAATACAATACAAAATCATAATAAGGTGTGTCATTTCATGTCCTCATTTTTGTTATCTAAAGTAAGGTTACTTTTTAAGTTGTGAACCTCACCCTAAACCAACATTACAAAGTCGGCTATATCCCATTCAACGATTTCGCTAAATGACGTTCAGTCAAGATGAACGTTACATTCAACGACTTGACGAGATGTCCTTTAGTCATTCAATTGAATGTTGTCATTCAATGAACGCGCTAGTCATTCAATCAAATAGCAGATTCAACCGGATGACTGCGACATATACACAAAAAAAAAACAGACGAATTGATAACCTCCTCCTTTTGGAAGTCGGTTAAAAATCAAACGGGTCAATAAAGATCAAAGTACGTGTTGGCGCTGTGTGAAGAGAAATTAGTGCAATACATCCATAACAGTGGGTGTTAATTTAACGAAAATTCTCCGTAAATCTCCACATACGCGTCAGGCTGATCATCTGGGAAACGAGCTATTTATAAAAAAAACTAACATGGTGACGAGGAAATCATTGGAGGTGAATCATTTCAATATGAAACGATTAAATTAGAACATCTCATCGAAGTTTTTATGCAGTGTGTTCTGATTCTGACCACGACGAGGTATCATAATAATAAATAATTAATATCACGTTGTATTGGGATCGAACTATCATCACTGACAGGACTATTGTTGCCAATAAGGCTGACATTGTGGTGATAGATCGATTGGAGCGTCGCGCAATGATTGTTGATATAACGGTTCCGCATGACGAGAACCTCGTGAAAGCAAAGAAAGATAAACAATTCAAGTATCTAGATCTGGCTCGCGAGGTTGTCGACATGTGGGAGGTGAGTACAACAGTAATTGTGCCGATAGTCGTGTCGGCCAATGGCTTAATAGCCAATAGCCTCGACGAACATCTGAGGAAGCTCTCGCTAGGCAGCTGGATCAAGGGCTTGATTCAGAAAGCAGTACTTCTGGACACGGCGCGTATTGTTAGGAGGTTCCTCTCTCAAGAGTCCTGACCATCGGTAGCTCGGACCCTGTTCCCGATGCCGGTGGGCTCCTATTTTTAAATGTTTTTTACATTGTTTTATATTAGAATATTTAAAAATGTAAATAATATGTGTATTGATGAATAAAGGAAATAATTGATAAAAAATGGACGAAGTTATGTTGACGAACAACTACCGGAAATATATTATGAAGGACGGGACGGTTGACGTGTGTCGGGCATTCCACCGTCCGGGTGACTCCATCAGATATATTGTTTCTGGTTGTTCTCGTCTGGCTAACGGCGAGTACTTGCACAGGCATAACCAAGTAGCCAGGATTATTCACCAGCAACTTGTCTTGAAATATAATCTTGTGGAATCTCGAGTGCTACAAGTATGTGTCCACCCATTTCTCGAGAAAGACTATGTCAGGCGATCATGTGTACTGGGATCCGTCATCATCACTGACAGGACTATTGTCGCCAATAAGCCTGATATAGTGGTGATAGACCGATCAGCGCGCCGCGTTATGATAATCTATGTTACCATCCCGCATGACGAGAACCTCGTGAAAGCTGAGAAGGAGAAACAAATAAAATATCTCGACTTGGCACACGAAGTTGTCGACATGTGGAATGTGAACTCGGCTATCATTGTGCCGATTGTCGTGACGGCCAATGGCCTTATTTATGGCCAAGAGCCTCGAACCAAGAGCCTCGACGACCATCTTTCGAGGCTCATAAGAACTACGTGCTAGCCTGACATCGCGCTAAATACTGCATCGCTCACCGACTCATTTAAGATTCAATTAAACGTCTAAATAAACGCAGTGTCGCAGTGGTACAATATCTAATCAAAACAAATGGCATTCAGATCCCATTTGTTTTCAATAATTATTGTACATTTGTTTGATTGAATATTACAATCTTCAAAATTTGTTTTCAATATTTAAAATTATTTTATAAATCACAAGTAGATTAAAATTGTAGGAATCTATTTAGGCCCTACCTACCTACTGCAGATTTCTTTAACTAAAGTGATATCTGCAAAGTCAACTGCTTCGTTGGTCCAGTAGCCTCAAGCCCTACTGCTGAGATAAGGTCCTGGGTTCGATACCCAGGTAAAATACTATTGGGTTTTTCAATCATGAATTTCTCAGTAGCTGGTTGCTGACCATGGAGTCTGAATTTGTGCCTAGCTGATGACAATAGGCTCATTCAACATAGCTGGCGAAATGTGAATGCACACCTCTGTCTAACCCTTACGGGGATTACAAGCGCGATGATATCTGCAAACATTACACCCACAACATTCGTTACTAATCACTATGACGTCAAGCGGGCGACCTGTATTTCCTAGACAAATAGAGCATATGGCTAGTAGACGACAGCTATGCTGCGTTTACATCGAATCAATATTTGCATACGCACTAGTATGGATTTGGGTGAGCTCGTTCCATCGTAGACCTCATCTCTGTCCTCAGGACGTTGAGGTCAAGGGGAGGTATTTAAAAAACAAAACAAAACTTTTTCTTATCATATAGTGGCGGCTATTTAAATTATTAACCAATTCCGCTTCATGGCTTTTTCTTCGTCACTCTTATTCAGATTTATTTATTCATTTTTTCACAATGTACACACAGTTACATGCTAAGCTTAAAATAATGACTACATAACTGTAAGCAATATAAGAATACACATATATAGGTTCGGAACAGATTGAATTTATATTGCAGATTTAGGAACTTTTACAGACATTTAAACTTAAATCTAAGATTATTATTAGTTTCACAAGCTGTACAAGAATATAGCCCATGCAGCGAAGTGATAAAAAGATAAACCGATCAGCAAAAATGTATATAAGACAAGTAATGAGTTTAGGAATTGCAAATAAACAACACACAAAAATGTGAGGAAATTCGACTTACAATAAAGTAAGTCTCTTTGGTACATTACCAGTTGACAGCGTTGAGGAGGAGTTTTTTGACGCCATTTTTTTAAGTTTGTTGCTAGGTTATTTACTTTAGGTTATTTTAATTAATAAATGTAAAATTAAAATTAGTCCCAAGATAAATAAATAACATAAACAAGAATTTGTGTGTTTATACTACAACTGTGGTGTTTCGATAGAGGTCGTGTATTCGCTAATGATGTAGAAGAAATGTGACCTCACAGGTATTAGTAAACCCTAGAAGTGAAAGTGCCGACATTTTTGTACAAGCATGTTGCAATACAGCCTAAATTGAATTCGCGTGTTAGACTAAATTCGCAGTTAGGGCCTGTTTCACCACGATTAAGTTCCCGTTAACTTTCTTGGCAGATAATTTCATACAAATCTGTTCCATTTTTGAATTTATTCGGTAAGTAGTGACTATACGGACATCGTGAAATAGGCCCTAAGTATGAGACCTAGGTACTTATTCGAAGACTTCGTCGCTAGAACTAAATTGGAAGTACTCAAAATTTGGCTTACTTTGAACAACAATTTTCGCCAAATGATGAAAGGCATACTTAAAATTGCTCATGAACCTGTTCGGCCAGCACCTAGTGTCGTGAAACAAAGAAGCTGTAGGTTCTGTTCCTATTCAAAGGACAGGAAAAGCAAGACATTTTGCAACATGTGCCAAATTCAAAATTTGTGGGGAGCATCAAATACAAGTGTTTGCTGAATGTGTCTAAAGCATATATTTTTATTTTATTTCTATTAGAATACAGATTTTTTATTATTGTTCTTAAAAATATGCTTCATTACAATATCGGTAGCAAAAGTCGATGTTAAATACGGGAAGGGTTTTAGAGATACAGGCCAAGTATTCGCAGTATCTGTCATTAAATTAAACTCTGCACAAACCCTTTTAATTTCTGGGCCTTTAATTAAAATGCTGCAACTTTCTTGATGATACGCGAACGCAATTAAGTCTCACAGTAATGAATTGAGAATTGGTCTATCAAAAATCAAGTTATAGGTACATACTCTAGAACAGACAAACTAGAATTGAAATAATGCATCTCCATTCGTATAATTTTGCTGAATTAATAACTCTACATCTTAGTTATTCTATATATTCTTATTATGTATTATATTCTAAGGAATAGGGAGTAAAACGTACATTTTCATACTTTAATTCATTTATACTTTTTAAGTACTGGAAGGTTCGTTTACTATTGCCGGTGACTCGTTCGATAAATGGAAGGGGTTGAGCGGTTACTGGAATCTATTATTCGATTTCTGTAGTAGCTGTGTATTTATGCAGGTAAGACAGCTACAATAATAACAAGTTTTTACTTAATATTTAGTGTTTTTAGTGCTTATTAAAAGGAGAAATATGTCAAAGCAGGTTGTAGCTGCGTCTTATCAAAATACTTACACTGTTCTTGATCTATTTACAAACCTAAACCTGCTTTTTAAGCCTCGATTAACCATCACACATTGATATGGGGAAACGACTTTTATCTGATGCTGCTGATCCAATAGAGATTTTTTTTAATAAACCAAAGGAGCCTATGGGTATAGATTTTTATTATGCTGTTAACTTAAAGTCAAAGTCAATGTCAATTTGATTTACATAAAATAATGTATGGTTGTTATAATTTGAATATGTTTCGTTTTATGCCAGAAATTTCAACCTTAAATCTCTTTGATTACGCAAAGCGGTTTTATACCTACTTTTTCGCCAGTGATAGTAACGCGACACATCACAATAATTGGAAGACTAAAAGTCTGATTTTTAAAAAATGTTTTGCAATATAATTATTAATTATTTTTCATTTACATAAGCTGGGACTACATTTTACTATTATGTTACCGATGAAATCAAACTCCCTTACAAAATTGGGCATTCTCCTTTCACGCTTCCGATTATGTAAATTATTTTTAAGAATTGATATTTACACATACACGACGTTTTGTGAAAAAATGTCGACTTAACTTGTCGAACCAATCCTGGTCCTAATTATGCATAGAATTATGTATATTAACGAATCCAAACACTCTCGAGTTCTATTAGATTAGACAGGCTACTCGCCTAGTTCAAACGCTCCACGGCACGATTCTTTGTGAAGCGTAAAAAAACCCATTCAGTCAGATCATAACATCATCCCTTATTTTAACGGTGGTATTAATTCATTTTACAATGTTTTTTAAGCGTTTTATGTGGGATGACACTGATTTCATGTTATTTTAGTGGGAAAGTTGTTTAAGATTGTGGGTGATCCAATATTATTAGTAAGTATAGATATTAAGTGGTCTCATTGACCGTTTTCGGCTATAGCTCCCAAGGGCACAAGCGTGTGTTCAAACTGAGGTGCATTCTCTCTTTCCTCACTCCCATAGTCTCGCCTTGAATGTGCTTTGCGTGGCCCGGAAATCGAACCCAAGACCCCACACTAGCGTTTGCTCGCATATTTGCATGGCATAATTAAATACTGCGGAAAAAAGACACCAATGGTTAAGTGCCCCTCCCTTGATGATTCTCCCAGTTCTATGAGGACGATGCAGAATTAGTATGTTGTTTGCCCTTTTCAGGTTCAGTTTTGAGCTTACACAGTCGACGTACTTCATTTTTAACCGACTTCCAAAAGGAGGAGTTTATATGTTCGACTGCATGTATTTTATTTTAATAGAATGGAATAGAATAGAATATAATAATTTATTTCAATCGACACAGGATCATAAAATTCAACACATTGTAATAATAATACACAAAAACAAAAAAACAATAAAAAACACAAAAAAAGTAAAATAATACTAACAACATAAAAAATACATCATCACAGGTACTTACCTAACACTAAATATTTTGATTGCTCAGCAAATGAACCATACAGCAATGGTTGAGGTACTGACAATCAAACCTCCACGCGAATACCTTCGCGAATGCCGCTGGAGCTGGAGGTCTACTCTCTAAGTCCGTCCACGAAAATACGGGCCCGTCCGAACGTAGTCCGTAAATACGGAGTAAACCCTACTCCCGATTGATTACGGATTCATGAGTTTCGAACGGAATCATAGACAATATTCGTGAACGAATGATGCACGGCGATAGAGTTGCGCTATTTTACCGGTCGATTACCGGTTTATTTCCTACGTGGTTTTCAAGTTTTTATACAAAAATCATTATTGTTATTGTAAAAAAAAATACCACATTTTTAACAATATACTTTTTATTATGCCTTATTAATATAGAATTGAACTATTTTTGCCATTTTTGTCCGAATTGTGGCTTTATCTTGTTAATTCCTTTGCCTTTCTTTCTTTTGACATCAATAATATCAAATGAAATGTCAGTTTGTTATTTACATTAAACATAATATATACATAATTCGCATTATCAATACAACGCGGGATTTTTCCGTAATAAATTGTAATAGTAAAATACCCTCAACCACTCCAGCAGCAACTCATGCTCTCAAATAGAGGCACTCTTCAGTTTTATGAGTGAGAACAACAGCTTGCAAAACATCAGTGGCAATCGAAGTAAGTTCAAAGCTCGTTGCCACCGGTAACAAGCCGAGGACAGGCTGATGAAGAAGACTGAAGTGTGGAAAGGAAGAAGAGGAAGCCTGCTAGCGATCAGTCCGGTACCACATTGACAGATCCGAACATGTTGCTGCGCCCCGCTATTCCATGTTCCATCGACGCAGCTGTACGCGTACCGTCTACATCACACCACGACGCCAGAGGTGGTCGAAATATAAGGAGCAAGACCAAGTTCACCCTGAGAGTGGAGTCGCTCCACAAGATTACCTTCAAGTCTTTTGTGGTGCGGGTTCCAACACACATCTCTCGACTTCTATGAAGGAATTTTGGCCGCAGGGTGTCGTGTATCAGTGTTTTCGCGGAAGTCTATATGACACCTCGACTCAGTGCAATATGTGGTCGACCAAACATAGTTATTAACATAGTTAACCCTGTCGCTCATCATCATCTCTCCTCCTTCGTTTCCGTCCTCACTCCTCAAGTCGGTATGATGGTTCCTTTACTGTTCGGGCTGTGCGCCTTTGGAATTCGCTTCCACACTCCTTGCGGGATAGCCCTTCGTTAGATGTGTTCAAGAAAAGAATAAAGGAACATTTCCTGTCAACAGGATAAGAGTATATATTATTATATAGTATTTTGTGTATCTATCTATATATATATGTATTACGTTTATTATATTTTATGTATTAGTTTAGTAAAAATAAGTAAATTTAAGTTTTAAAATGTTCGTTTGTGCACATAGGTTTATCCTCATTCGCAAATCTCACAATCAAACGTAAGGTTTGCTGTAAGAAAACCCAATTCTGGGTTAAGCTCGCTGTTGTACATAAGTTTTATATTGTAATTTTGTGTGTCCTACTTTTATATTTTGTGTGCAATAAAGAATTAAGAAGAATTAATAGTTTTTTTGTAAATGTGTTTGATATTATGTATTATAATAGCTTAATATTGTACTTAAAAGATTATTTTGTGTATTGTATCAATGAGTCTTCGATGCCTGAAAATAAAAGTGATTGATCTATTGAAACTAAGTTCTTAGCAACAATTTATGACTGCAATAGATAAATAAAAGGGAATATGTTCTATTAGTGTATTGTTGATTGTATTTTTATTCTTTAATATTAATTTAAAATATTAAATTGATTGGTGCCAAATAAAAAAAACATTCTTTTATAAACATTATCTTTACTTTTATCACAATCTTCCTGTAAGCAAAATAAACAGTTTGCAAAATGTTTATTTTGACGTCACTGCTAAGGCTCACTGCACCTTGGTAGCTCCCCCGGGCTTACTGCTCTCAACAATTGAGAGCAGCAAGGATCTTCAAGTAAACAAAAACAAATTGGTAACACAACGCAATAATTTGCAGAATCTTCAATATCGTTAGCAGTATTATATATTATGATGCTCTGTGTCTTAGTCCTTAATTCTTGGATCAAACCATAGTCCACTTTCATTCTGGGACCAACACGATTTCGTCGCTTGTAAATAGATCCTCACAAAAATCTTCAAATGATTCCCGTGTGAGCCCTTTCAACTCCACATCGGGAATAGGTACTCGCCAACCGAAAGTTTTGGCGCAAATAGAATCGATGTCACCTCCGCTCTTCTTGTAGAGCTTCTTCGAGCATGAAAAAAGCAGCCATTGTAGAGATTTTCTAAGAAAAACGTATTATTCGTAGACTGCACGATAACTATTTTGTTGTCGTTTCAAATGACATAACAATCCGTCCTAAAAAGTGTCAAACTCCTCTTTACGGACGGGCAAAAACACATCGGGAGTAGGGACAACTGTCAAATTGAGTTGTAATTCATTCTTAGTTCGGGCCTCGAACGAATCGTATGTCCGTAGGTGCTAGGGAGTAGGAAACGCCCGTATCTTCGGCCGAAATTACGGGTTTCGTGCTTAGAGAGTAGACCCCCTGGCCCAAAAACCCTGCGCACCAGGTATGTGCACCGCTTTCGCATAGTCGTATAGAAACAGTCTACTTGCGACTCGGCTAACATCCCTGATGCGCTACAACACCGGGGCAGCCTCATTAGCACCCTAAACGCATTATTATATTGCACACGCAGGGAATTGTACTGTGCGCGCTTGTATGAGACCCATAAGCTGCTCGTGTAGAAAGTTGTGCAATATGCTTTGAACAAAGTCGTCTTCACTTCATTGGTACAACGAGCAAACCTGCGAGACAACATATTCGCCCTCACAGACAACGCCCTGCGCTCCCTCTCAATGTCTGCATCATCCACATGATCCAAAATGTTCCACTCTAACGTATGTTTCTTTAATGTATGTATATGTTTGTTGTTGTTTTCTCTAATGTATGTGTTATGTATGTGTTATGTATGTGTCTGTTCTCTTTAATGTATGTTTGTGATGTTTTTTTTTTCTTCGCCAGTTATGGACCGATTTCTTCGCCAATGTGGACCGATTTCTTCGCCAATTGTGGAGCGATTTGGACGAGTCTTTTTTTATGGAAGAACATTATTTCGCGGTGGTCTCGTTTCCAATCTTCGGAGATATATGTACAATGGAACTCTTCAATAATAGAAACCAAGTCTTTCATAATTCGATTCGATTTTAGCATGCATGGATGCAGACTAATAGTTGTATACATAAATACTAATACTATTAAATACGTAGATATACTAAAAATACCTTGGTCCGCGCGGACGAAAGTAGCGGACGAAGTGCTAGTTTATTATATTACACGAACTTCGAAAATCCCATCGGTGACTATGTCTTGGATACGTTATATGCAATGTTTATTTAAAATGTCCCTAACGAGTATTGAAAATGAATAAATAAACGAGTATTACTGTCGAAATATGTACGAAAACGTACAATATCACTATAATAACCTTCTTATGCGAAAAATCTAACATAATCCCGAAAACGGGCAATTGAGACGAAAAATCCTAACCATTTTCGTGACCACATAGTAGAGGCTGTGGCTACCCGATCCCCGAATTTGTAATCTTTGCGTGTATACAAAAGGTAAATTGCTCGGTGGCATTTTCAACGGTAATGATGTCATCGCCGCATCCCGTAATCGAGGACTGGATACTTTTATAGTAGATCCGTTGGCCGCATGTTACACAGGAGCGTTAAGCTTGGGAAATAAGATGGATTGATATTTTTTCAAAGAATCTTTACTGTGTTTGTTTATGAAGAAAGAAGTCTTTACCCGCAAGTTAAAAATTGTACATGAAAAGACATTTCATGTGTTTATACAGCGTGTAACAGAAAGGGTATAATCATATGAAATACTGTGGTACGGACCATCAAACTGAACAACTTTCTCTATGGGACCACCATCGAAAACGTAAAAAATAATCAGCTGTCTTATACAAAATTTCAATACCTACTCGACCCAAATGTATGGGACAGCTGATTATTTTATTACGATTTCGATGGTGGTCCCATAGAGAAAGTTGTTCAGTTTGATGGTCCGTACCACAGTATTCCATATGATTATACCCTTTCTGTTACACGCTGTATAAAGTACCTCCTCTTTCATGCACGATATATTATACATTTACTTTATTGAGTCTACTTAGAAATAACGACCACGAAATTCACTATGTTAGCAACATAATAAAACTGATACAAACTAATAATAATAAACAATACTAAATAATACTAAATACCCTGTTCCCAATTCCGGTGGGCTACTATTTTTTATATGTTTAAACTAGCGACCCGCGCCGACTTCGCACGGGTGCAATGTTATCCATAATATATACCGTCCTCTTGAATCACTATCTATTAAAGAAAACCGAATCAAAATCCGTTGCGAAGTTTTAAAGATCTAAGCATACATAGGGACAGACAGACAGCGGGAAGCGACTTTGTTTTATACTATGTAGTGATTTTTTTATATTATTTTGTATAGGAAGATTTAAAAATGTTAAACATATGGAATTAAAATGAATAAAGGAAAAATACTTATAATAATAGCTTTATATAATAGCTTTATATAATTTTAATGTATAGTTACGAATAATGGAAATAAGCTGGCAACACTAGAGTCAACACGTCGTTCAAATTTCATTCTCAAATTTTCTGCAATTTACACAACATAGATATATTTTTGTCTGATACCGCCTCTCCCTTTTTTAAATATAATAGTTTTAAATTTACACAAAAATAATAATATGAATTAAATTTTTAACATCAATAGACATAAAAGAAATGTCCAAAGTGAAAACTAAATCAAACAAAATGAATTAACGATAATTTTGACCAGAGCAGCAGCAAGACGCGCACGCCTATCGCCTCCGAACCCGTCGCTCAGCTCCGCCTTGCCGCCGCCGGAATTCAGCCCTGTCGTGAGTGCTGTGACACCGGCCGTGGCAGTTGCGTTGAGCTCGAGCGACAAGTTTTTCTGCCCGCCCACGACGCCACCACCTGCTAAGCTTCTGATAAGGACCCAGCTGTCGGCGGAAGGGTGCAACCTGACCGCGTACCGTGTTCGGATGCTCTCTCTGATTTAGGTGCTTGAGCCAGCTGTCAACGTGTCGGCTCAACCACTATCGGATTAGGTGCGAGTCATCCAGCGTAATCGTATTTTGGATGACACTGTACTTGTTCGCCTGCGAACTGTAAAGCAGAGTAGCCATGTCATTACCCCGTCGGCACAAGCTTTGGTACCACCACAGTCTAACACAATACCGAATCGCGCTCATGACGTGAGTAAAGACATGATAACTAAGGTAAGTATCCAGTGCAATGAGGAAATGAGGAGTGCTTTAGACGGTGCGATTCGAGAATATCGGCTCATGCAACCCGACCCTAGGCCTAGCATATCTCGTTTGCGCTTGCATAACAAAAATAGGGCACTGGAACAACTATTTTGATAACTGCGAAGACCTCACCAATGCTCACTCTCTCTATCCTGTATTGCTTGCGGCTGTAGTAGCATGTCGTGTAGCTCACGTAAAATTTTCTAATGACAGAGCTATACGACCTAAACCAGCCGTACCGGCATGGCAGTACAGGATTCAACAACGTATTGGTGAGGCCTGAGCACTCATCGGTAAACTGATCTGCTTCAGAGAGGGCAATACTGGCCCTAGAGTGATCCATTTTGTGAAGCGGGCGTTCTCGAGGACTATTTTTTAATTCGTAAGGGAAATCATCAAACGATCCCGAAGGGAGTGTCAGATTTGTACTGGCTAAAACCCATCCATGTTCCTTCTTAGCCCTTTGTGTTCCAGGGCCGCTGTGTCTCTTTCGAACAGTCTTGCAGCCTCACTGACATCAGTCCTCGACACTATGTAGTCTCGTGACACAGAGCGCAACGACTTCCTGAAGCTGAAAGTGTATGCATGGTGCAGCGTTTCCTCTGCATTAAAGCCTCTCTTAACCTTTCCGCATAAATCCTCAAAGCCATATTCTCCTTTTTGCTCGAATATTTTAAAATTAGAAAATAAAGAAAATTTTCAAGCAGTTGTTTGTCTATTTTTGAAGGCTTCATTCGACCATCGATCAACGAGACATGTTATAATGATATTTGTAAAACAAAATTTTATTTGCTTTATTCAAATGGTGATGTCCAACTAGAAGTTTTATTGTTAATCAGTGATTCATTGAAATCGTTCAAAAATCTAGTTTAAAAAGGGCCGGATTTATTTAGGCCTTTTCCTCGTTCTTATTCCCCTTCCAGACCACCTGAGCTTCGTAAGATGACCACAGCGTAGCCTCTTAGAATAAAATTGTTAATCGGATCGACGACAGCGGAGTTTTGCTACGTGTCCAGCTTTGCCAGACACGAACGTTTGTTGGAGGCTAAAAAGGCAGCGTTGAGACGTCATTCTCTCCTGAACTACGACATCTGGTTTCAATATTTAATTAATATTCGTAGGTACCCCGGTACAACTTATTTACTATTCTTGGAATCCCTATGGATGTACGTGGGACTATCCTTAGGAGTACGGTATTTTCGGATTTAAAAGAGATAGAGATAAATTTCTTTTTCTTTTGATTCATAATTCAAAATATAATAGGTAATTAAAACTAAGTCTTATTACTGTGAATGTTTAAAAGGTCCTTCTGCACGGAACGTTCCTGGCGAAATTGCCTAAGTTTAATTGTTATTATTGATGGTATAGGAATTTAAATATCAATTGTTGATATTTTTTACTATTTTTTAAAAGTAAATTTAGTTTTCTTATTACAATCATGACATAATATTAATTGGAGATTTTATCTTTAACAATTATATTTTATTGTAAGTGGTATGAAGTGTTTCTTTATTTATTTACACTACAATGGGCAAACTGTATTCGTAGGTATAAGCGGCGGGTTGGCGGTTGGCTGATACACTCAGAATCGCACAATCCAAAAAGAGACATACCTGCCGGATGATGATGCCATGTTCGTTCTGGCGCAGCACCTGGTAGGTGCCTGTTAGCCATACCGAGGGTGAATGGACTCGGGAGGTCAAGCGAGCGTGCGATCCAGTACCAGAAATGGAGGCAATCACTATCAGCCCCCAACGCAGTTCATGTAGTCCGTTCGTGGCCAGGGCCGGATGGGCTTCACAACTTCTGGATTAAATGGTTTATAAGGTCGCACTAGGCTATCGATTGAGGAGAGGTGGTCAAGTTATATCTCACCTCTTTGACATGGATGACCTGAAACTCTTTGCCTCCAACAATTTGCAACTAATGGAGCTACTGGGGTACATTGTCAGAATTCCTCCTCGTGTGCCTGATGGCTGCCAGTCCCTTTAGGTACGTCTGGAGGGAACGTGGTAGCTGCTGGGTCGGTGCACCCTGGGCGCGTGCAGTATCCTTCCTCGAGGAATGGGAAGAGATCCTTATTCTTCGGATAATGTTACGGTCCGTGGCTAATATTCTGACATGGTGGGGTCCAAACTGGACCAACGGTGCGTTTTTCTGCGTGACCCTCTGGAAAGCAGAGGGCACAGTGGAAGACCAAGGGCGGGCTTGGTGTGCACTCACCCTGCCTCCGAGCAGACACTGAAGGGCGCAGTCCTTCCCTGTCCGCGTCGTATATCGTAATCCCACCATGGATGTGTCGTGCACATGTCTCGCGGCTTCGATAGGGACCGAGGGTCTTGCCTTAACTGCCTGGACCGCAAGGTAGAAAAACTCTTATAAAAGTTACCCCGAATCCTAAGTGGCGGAGCACCGCGAGGGGATGTATGGCTGACGGGTACATTCTTGGAACAATCAGTCGCTATTGCTTTCCACCACCAGGGTACCAGCCGACCCTCTGGCGGGCTATAAATGTCAAATGGTGGGTTATAAATGTCAAATGGTGGGTTATAAATGTCAAATGGTGGGTTATAAATGTCAAATGGTGGGTTATAAATGTCAAATGGTGGGTTATAAATGTCAAATGGTGGGTTATAAATGTCAAATGGTGGGTTATAAATGTCAAATGGTGGGTTATAAATGTCAAATGGTGGGTTATAAATGTCAAATGGTGGGTTATAAATGTCAAATGGTGGGTTATAAATGTCAAATGGTGGGTTATAAATGTCAAATGGTGGGTTATAAATGTCAAATGGTGGGTTATAAATGTCAAATGGCTTATCTGGGTACAGGGGACACGCCCAGATGGATATTTTATTTCCCCCATACTCGTGGGAACAGTATGGAAAAAAACACCACCAAACCGCCGAAAGGCAAAGATGAGGAGAGGAACTGAAGCCACTGAAGGTAACTGAAACTTTCAGTAGCGTCATCAGGATGGAATTTAGTCTGGACCATGCCAGAGTAAGGAGCTTCACGGACGCTTTTGCCGGACCCTGCATGGGCCCGATGTACGGCATATAGACCTATCAGCGTCCATAGCCTGGCTACGTTCCGGGGACCTCTTCGGAGAAACCGAAGGTTTTGTTTGTGCAATTATGGATGAAGAAGATGACGAATAACTACCGGAGATTTATTGTGAAGGACGGCACGGTTGACATATGTCGGGCATGCCACCGTCCAGCCGAATTAATCCGTCCATTATATACGGGTATTCTCGTCTGGCTAACGGAGAGTACTTGCATAGACACAACCTTGTAGCCAGGATTATCCCTCAGCAACTTGCTCTAAAATACAAGCTCTAAGATTCAGAAAGCGGTACTCCTGGACACGGCTCTTATTGTTAGGAGGTTCCTCTCTCTGGAGCCCTGACCCTGTTCCCAATACTTAATTTGTTAAAAGAATAAAGGAAATAAAAAATACGTGTTTTAACAGAATCCGGCTTACTCTTATAAATCACAATCGCCTGCAAACGCTATTTTAAAACTTAAACGACACTGAACTTTCCCAATAATACCTTAACACTTCTAAAATTGAAAGACGCTGCCAGTAGTAAAACTTAACTGGTATTACGAGTAAGAAAACACAAAATAAACTTCGATTCGGAAGAAAATACGAGTATGACGAAATTTACGAACTTCTTACAGGAACTTCACTAGTTTTAAAGTAATACTTGAGAGTATTTTGTTTAAGTAAGTAGCAATTCTTAACTCTGTGAAACTTACGTTTATTATTCTGATATTTTCATATGTAGGAACAAAAGTGGTGAATGATATAGACGACGAAGAAAACTGTACGTATTAACTTAGGTACTTAGAGAATCACGAAGTATGTATGTATAGTTGCTTACGTTAGAAATAAAAAGTTGCAAGGTTTTTCAGGCATGACCACGGGCAAGTATGATTCACTTTTACAAGACGATAAATTTTTAACTTAATGTCCCACAAAATAAAAAATAGTTATACCTAGTAAAATAACATATTTTGTAGCAATTATAAAAAAAAGAAAGTAACGCTTCGGTGTGAAGTACATCCAAACGTAATGCGGGGGTGTACCTAAATGACATCGTGAGGCCGGTCCGAAGCTTTGTATGAATCTTATCTCTGTTTCGCGACCGCCACTAACACCGCACATAATAGCTGCCCGCGCGTGATTTGTGATACAAATTCATCGTATATTGTGGCGCTACCATAAATTAATTACGGTGTGAATGCCTGCCGACTAATTAGTTTTTGCGTAGTTTAATAATCCGTTTTGTTTGTTTCAATTATGGATGAGGTGATATGTTTGAGGTTTAATTAATGGTGGGATAGGTAACTTTTGCACGCAGTTATTGTGTAGAAATATTATTATTCCGTTGTATATATTTTATTAGGGTAGCGCTGGGTTGGATTTCATTGACTTAGTTGTTTGATATCATTTTAATTATTTAGGTAGCTAACGTCCATCATTAAGTTTTAATTGTTTTTAATTATTTTTTATTTTTTTATTCGATGGATATTTTAATAGGATAGTTACAACGAGATCTTAAGTCCAATTTGCCTATAAGGTTTAAGTGGATAGGTAACAAAGGAGATGTTCCAGAAATGTATGGAGCCTGGGCCAGCACTATGTATGTATTACAGTAACCGTTTTTTATTGTTAATTTTCTTTAATTTCACTTTGTTTCAAAGTACATTTAAATTAACTTGGCCAAGGAGAGCAACACAACATAAAATTAAACATGTTGGATTAGATCAGCAGAAAGCGAAAAATGACATTTTGACATTTGATTGACGTGTATCGTAATACCTGCGATGAAAAAAATACAATACGAATTTCGAAAATCTTGAGTTTCGGTTTCGATAAAATAAGACTAGAGGTCCAAACTCAAAGCAAGGAAAGTCTCAAAAACGTCACTTCTTAAAGTCCTCAAACTTCATGTTAAACACAACTGACATGGCTGCCCTAAAAATAAGGTTATTTTATTAAAAAACTTTTCAAATTATCATTTTTGTACCACTGTACCTTTGTTCAAATTATTTTTTTAGTATTTTTATGAAATTGCCCTATTTTTTTCGTATTTATTTATGTAGTGTACATAGTGGTGGCCCAAAATCAAACATCTCCTTTTATTGTAATCTAGATCCCCAATAAACTGATTACCTATCTAGCAGGAAAGCTTACCTACCATATTTCGTTGTTAACCACCCCGTCATCCTTACCATCAGGTCAGGTAGTCAAAAGTAAATCTCTCTAAAACATTATTCGTTTAATAGAAATCTTATTCAAAACTACGTTCGCAGTTGGTACATTTTCATTATTTTTTTAGCCTGACCTTTTAGCCTGACCTTTTAGCCTGACCTGTTTGCCTGCCCCATCTGCGCCTCAATCTCAAAAACAATGATCAGGACATAGGTCGACGGCGGTAAACATATTTCCCTACAATTCCCACTGGCATTTTGCCAAAACATATTGATTTTACTATAAGAGTCGACAAGTCCTCGGCATCTTAACAGATGTGACGATTTCCGGAGATCACTTGAGAACGATATGAATATCATTCTAGTGAAGGGTAGCTCCAATGGGTAGTAGTAGATGTTCTATAAAGTAACCTTATTAACATGTCTTTAAAAAATAAGACAATTTTAGGAATCTATTTCAATGAGCCAGAATCGATTGTTGGACTCAATTTTATTCTCGTGTGTTTTTTCCGACGTTATTGCTAAACAAACATTAAAGTATCCGTACTATTTTCATAACAATAACATGAACAAAATATCCAAACACTGAAATCCGAACGATTGATCGATTTGTCAGTTTCGGGTACAACAACACTAGTACTAACAACGATAGCCACTTTAGTATATTAGTAATCGATACTTGACAGATATGTATAGCAACAAACCTACCCCAATTTATGATAAAATGTATGACATAGATTGATTGGACTTGGCAGAATATTATATGGCTGAGGCTTCATATAAATCTGTATTTTATTTTGGTTTGTGTAGCAAATATGATGTTAGGCTTCCAATGGATACAGTTTTGTGGATTCAGGAGCCTACCACCACCTCTTATAGTAGTATTATTTTACAAATTTCAGTACGGCTCAAATGGGTCGGCTTAACACAATTCCTTCTAAGCCGAACGTGTATTTAATGATGATGCCCATATTCGTGTGTACCAAACGGTGTGAAACCGTACCGAAAACCATGCGGAAAACCGGGTGGAAAACCGTACCGAAAACCGTACCGAAAACCATGCGGAAAACCGGGTGGAAAACCGTGCCAAAACCGTGCCAAAACCGTGACGGATACCGCGACCGTGACGGATACCGCGACCGTGACGGATACCGCGACCGTGACGGATACCGCGACCGTGACGGATACCGCGACCGTGACGGATACCGCGACCGTGACAGACCGAAACCGTGCCGGAACGCGAGCTGGTAACTGTGCCGGAACGCGAGCTGGTAACTGTGCCGGAACGCGAGCTGGTAACTGTGCCGGAACGCGAGCTGGTAACTGTGCCGGAACGCGAGCTGGTAACTGTGCCGGAACGCGAGCTGGTAACTGTGCCGGAACGCGAGCTGGTAACTGTGCCGGAACGCGAGCTGGTAACTGTGCCGGAACGCGAGCTGGTAACTGTGCCGGAACGCGAGCTGGTAACTGTGCCGGAACGCGAGCTGGTAACTGTGCCGGAACGCGAGCTGGTAACTGTGCCGGAACGCGAGCTGGTAACTGTGCCGGAACGCGAGCTGGTAACTGTGCCGGAACGCGAGCTGGTAACTGTGCCGGAACGCGAGCTGGTAACTGTGCCGGAACGCGAGCTGGTAACTGTGCCGGAACGCGAGCTGGTAACTGTGCCGGAACGCGAGCTGGTAACTGTGCCGGAACGCGAGCTGGTAACTGTGCCGGAACGCGAGCTGGTAACTGTGCCGGAACGCGAGCTGGTAACTGTGCCGGAACGCGAGCTGGTAACTGTGCCGGAACGCGAGCTGGTAACTGTGCCGGAACGCGAGCTGGTAACTGTGCCGGAACGCGAGCTGGTAACTGTGCCGGAACGCGAGCTGGTAACTGTGCCGGAACGCGAGCTGGTAACTGTGCCGGAACGCGAGCTGGTAACTGTGCCGGAACGCGAGCTGGTAACTGTGCCGGAACGCGAGCTGGTAACTGTGCCGGAACGCGAGCTGGTAACTGTGCCGGAACGCGAGCTGGTAACTGTGCCGGAACGCGAGCTGGTAACTGTGCCGGAACGCGAGCTGGTAACTGTGCCGGAACGCGAGCTGGTAACTGTGCCGGAACGCGAGCTGGTAACTGTGCCGGAACGCGAGCTGGTAACTGTGCCGGAACGCGAGCTGGTAACTGTGCCGGAACGCGAGCTGGTAACTGTGCCGGAACGCGAGCTGGTAACTGTGCCGGAACGCGAGCTGGTAACTGTGCCGGAACGCAAGCTGGTAACTGTGCCGGAACGCAAGCTGGTAACTGTGCCGGAACGCAAGCTGGTAACTGTGCCGGAACGCGAGCTGGTAACTGTGCCGGAACGCGAGCTGGTAACTGTGCCGGAACGCGAGCTGGTAACTGTGCCGGAACGCGAGCTGGTAACTGTGCCGGAACGCGAGCTGGTAACTGTGCCGGAACGCGAGCTGGTAACTGTGCCGGAACGCGAGCTGGTAACTGTGCCGGAACGCGAGCTGGTAACTGTGCCGGAACGCGAGCTGGTAACTGTGCCGGAACGCGAGCTGGTAACTGTGCCGGAACGCGAACTGTGGCGGAAAACGGTAACCGTGGTATAGCTGAAAACCTTTAGACTTGCCTCACCAATTGCACTACATTGATCATCAGCTACTCTCATCCAGCTGCTACCACCAGCCACTTTGAAAACACTTTGGAATGAGTTTGGCATGGCTTGAAGAACCAAGAGATTTATAAACTATAGAAAAACTATCAAGAAATGTTAGAAAAAAAAAACGTCATCAAAAGCTGAAATTGATAAATATTTAAATCGGCGTCAATTTAGACGACTGACCAACACCGGTTTGGCTCTTTCGGATTCGTCGATTAATGTCAGATTCTATAAATGCCAGATGATTTTAAAACACCAGATTGTACAAATGCCAGATTGTACAAATGCCAGATTGTACAAATGCCAGATTGTACAAATGCCAGATTGTACAAATGCCAGATTCTACAAATGCCAGATTCTACAAATGCCAGATTCTACAAATGCCAGATTCTACAAATGCCAGATTCTACAAATGCCAGATTCTACAAATGCCAGATTCTACAAATGCCAGATTCTACAAATGCCAGATTCTACAAATGCCAGATTCTGCAAATGCCAGATTCTGCAAATGCCAGATTCTGCATCTATCATCTACATCGTCGTGGTTTTACAACGTCGTGATTTTGCCGGCGCTACAGAAACAGGCAGTATGTCAAGCGGTCTTACGGCGGCAAGGGAAGGAGCCGGAGCTCAGCATTGAAAGCGTGAAATTATTATAAAAAATTCAAACAATTTCAAAGGTTTTTTTTTTTGCACGGAACCTTAATTAAACATAAATAAAAACATAATATAAACAATTACCAAAAAGCGATTAAAAAGAAGGCTAAAGTGTTACAAGTAACACGATCACGCGAGCAAAGAAGAATAATCCGCATGGTCAGTATTCTCCTACTTTTGCCACCTCGTCACATACCTGAAGAAGGATGGCATATATTTTTAGAACATATTATTAACACGAAAAAGTGGTACCCTACTACGACTACGTCCAAGGCTTCTGAGTTGCGCCGGACAACGCCGCCGGACAACGCCGCCGGACAACGCCACCGGACTACTAATGCACTGGAAGGGTGGCACCATCGTATGAAATCTGTTCTTCTTTGTCTAAAAACTAATGAAGCATTCAATGTGCTGCATTCTTTAACGCATAAATCTTAAAGACTTGACAGCAGAGAATGGTGAGAGGAAGATGAAATACGGAAAATGCCAGGATCTATTACCTGAAGACCTAGTTAAGTCTGACAATCTAAGGTACTCGTTAGCATCTGTAACACCACAACCGCAGAAGGTGAAAAGATAAAGTTTAACCTTTCCGACGCGGTAATTCCCCATCCAGCCGACGACGATATACCCGCATGATCGTTTGGCTCCATTGACCTGGCAAACCACAACCTCTACGAATGCTACATTTCCCCAACTAAATCTATGACAACTGCATAATTTTGATCCATATTTTAAGTCGAAAATTACCTTTTTTCCGCTCTCAAAAAGGGTCGGTGATATCAGAGGAGCGGTCAAGGGAGCGGCCCCGTAGTTGATCGTAGCCATACCCAACAGGAGTGGTACTACCGGCCTCTCAGCCTCTTTTGAATTTCTGCGCCGGAGAAGCTGGTAAGTGGAAGACTCAACTCCTTAAACAGCAATAATATGAAAATGACTTTCCTGCAGGTCGTATATACGTACGGCACGCTAGAATTAATGATATTATCCGTGGTGTTCCTGCCACCGCCGGGGTGCATGCCCGTTTTAGAACTCATGGTTTGGCACGCAACGATGGGAATCGACCAGATTGTATGATGCCTTCGAAGTTGGGCAGGCCTTTTGCAGGAGATTCAACAGATTCCGACACCATTGAGCCATCTCATCTTACTAGCACGGTGAGCTATGCTTGGGCACAAAAATACTGGAAAACTCCAACGGCGCAAATAAAACAACCTAATAGGGAATTATATTTTCGAGCCGTTATTAATCGGGCCATGGGATCCGAGAGCCTGTAATGTTCATATTTGCCTGGTAAAGCATTCCTAGGGCTTTTGTGCTTTTAGGGTTTTCTGTAGGTTTTTAGTACTCTTCCAAAGTTTATTTACCTTTTGTAGTGTCAGATAATGACAAGCCTAGTTATTATTTTGAAATGACTGCTGGAGCTATAAGGTTAGGTTGTAGGTAATTGATGTTAGACTTTGTTATAAACTACTGTACTTGTATGTTCTAGAAAACTCTTAATTCAAAAGGCCGGTCGTCTGGAAAAGAAGAAGGGAGCCGGGCCTGTCATGATCATGATCTTCAGTCTGCTTTTGGTGCTCGTGGTGGCAAGAAGCTCTTGGTAACTAAGTATCAGTTGGGAGAAGAGCGGTGCCCTTTGCTTATTAAGCTATGCTGGAATAGCATACGTAGTTATGCGTTTCGGGCTCTATAGAGCAAAGTCCAGCGAGTGCGGCCACGTTCCATCTTTGGAGCCTCCAGAAGTGATTTTACCATTGTGTTGCAGAATGACCGTCGACAGCTGGGAGCCCTTGACGCCTTGACAGCTGGGAGCCCTTGACGCCTTGACAGCTGGGAGCCCTTGACGCCTTGACAGCTGGGAGCCCTTGACGCCTTGACAGCTGGGAGCCCTTGACGCCTTGACAGCTGGGAGCCCTTGACGCCTTGACAGCTGGGAGCCCTTGACGCCTTGACAGCTGGGAGCCCTTGACGCCTTGACAGCTGGGAGCCCTTGACGCCTTGACAGCTGGGAGCCCTTGACGCCTTGACAGCTGGGAGCCCTTGACGCCTTGACAGCTGGGGAGCCCTTGACGCCTTGACAGCTGGGGAGCCCTTGACGCCTTGACAGCTGGGAGCCCTTGACGCCTTGACAGCTGGGAGCCCTTGACACCTTGACAGCTGGGAGCCCATGACGCCTTGACAGCTGGGAGCCCATGACGCCTTGACAGCTGGGAGCCCATGACGCCTTGACAGCTGGGAGCCCATGACGCCTTGACAGCTGGGAGCCCATGACGCCTTGACAGCTGGGAGCCCATGACGCCTTGACAGCTGGGAGCCCATGACGCCTTGACAGCTGGGAGCCCATGACGCCTTGACAGTTGGGAGCCCATGACAGCTGGGAGCCCTTGACAGCTGGGAGACCTTGACAGCTGGGAGACCTTGACAGCTGGGAGACCTTGACAGCTGGGAGACCTTGACAGCTGGGAGACCTTGACAGCTGGGAGACCTTGACAGCTGGGAGCCCTTGACAGCTGGGAGCCCTTGACAGCTGGGAGCCCTTGACAGCTGGGAGCCCTTGACAGCTGGGAGCCCTTGACAGCTGGGAGCCCTTGACAGCTGGGAGCCCTTGACAACTGGGAGCCCTTGACAGCTGGGAGCCCTTGACAGCTGGAAGCCCTTGAAACCTTCACAGCTGGTAACCCTCAGGCCCTTTGCTACGACCTGCCTTTCCGAGATGCTTATGACTAATAACGATCCTGGACAAACGTCTGTTTTAAAATCCATAACCATGTCTCTTATTCAAACGGCGACATTCCTGATGTGTTTATGTAAATAGCTATTGTTTAAACAAGGAAGACGGTATCAGTGACTGTTTATAGTCAGTTTTAAAACGTCTGCCCAGCCCCCAAAAAAAAAAAGCTCGATATTTGCGTTACAAAAATAGAACGAATTTTGTAAAATTAAAATTACACGCTACCTGCTACATCCTATCTGATCCCTTAAAATATAAATATTAAGTTCAATATTACGAACCCTCTTGCACGATGTTAAAGCGAAGGTTCTGCTGCAATTTGCCTTAATTAGGACTCGGTTGAAAATTAATCGGCCGTGATACATTTATCGTGTTTAATCTCACCTGAAAATGAAAAGTGAATGAAAAGTGCAAGGCTTGACGATGAAGAGGTGTGAGCTTTTCTTTAGGGAAACCTGAGCTATTGAAGAATGCCCAAATATATTTGGCCAAAAAAATTTGCGTCGATTAAAACAGATAAACCGGTAATACAGGATGGAATTTTTTAACCTCACTTGGAAGGAAGTACTCTAAATACTGGAGATAGCAAATTTTAATTAAAGGAAACCTATTTTTAAAAAGAAATAAATAACTCTGGAATCGAACCGACTAAAATTCGAAATATAACATCCTGTACTTTTATGATATCAATTGATAGGGCCAATCATATGGATCAAATCTCTCTAACAAACATGATACATTAAATGAAAGGAATACCATGAAATAACTTATTAATTCAATGGGATAAGATTACTTCTATTAGTACCTAATTAACACATGGGTCCCCCCTATTACAGAAACCATGGATCCAAATCTGCTGCAGAGAGTCGTTAACACGCTCTTTCCAGTAGTTAGGGACAGTCCCTCGCCACTTTTGTCATCGGTAGACTGGTTTGACGAATTAGGGGTAACAGAAAGTGAGCTGGACAGAGCCGTTAGACGTTTGGGGGCTCGTAACACCGCTCCGGGCCCGGATGGTATCCCTGGCCGGGCTTGGGTTCTGGCTTTGGCTGCTCTGGGAAACCGCCTAAGACGATTGTACAACAGTTGCTTCCGTGCGGGCGTGTTCCCCTCCAGCTGGAAAGAGGCAAGATTGGTCTTGTTCCGGAAAGAAGGCAGAGACTCAGAGTCTCCCTCTGCATACCGTCCAATTTGCCTGCTTGACGACGTCTCCAAACTATTCGAAAGAATAATTGCCGAAAGAATCGTTGAACATTTGTCACGTGTTGGTCCAGACCTCGCCGATTGCCAGTATGGCTTCCGACAGCAGCGTTCTACTGTTGATGCGATCCTACGCGTCCGATCGCTGTCGGAACAGGTGGTATCCCGGGGTGGGGTGGCGCTGGCGGTAAGTTTGGATATCGTTAACGCCTTTAACTCTCTGCCCTGGGATGCAATCAGGGCGGCACTAGTACATCACAGAGTGCCACCTTACCTGCAGTGCATCATCGGGGCTTATCTACGTGACCGACACATTTGCTATGTGGGTCGGGATGGTGGCGTCCATCGCAGGGAGATTACGTGTGGAGTTCCGCAGGGATCTGTTTTAGGGCCTCTCTTATGGAACCTCGCTTACGATGTTGTCCTACGTATTGATCTCCCCGTTGGCGTTAATGTCGTTTGCCATGCAGACGACACCCTTGTGTTAGCCGGCGGGGACACCACTGAAGAGACCATTCAACTTGCCGAGCTCGGTTTGGAAAAAGTTGTGGCGTCGATCCGCGCGCTGGGTTTAGAAATAGCGCCTCATAAAACTGAGGCATTATGGTTCCACAAGCTGCCGAGGAGCAGAGAGCCACCCAGCTCGTTAGTCAGAGTTGGAGATGCGCAAGTCCAGGTGGGACGATACATTAAGTATCTTGGCCTAACCCTGGACGGTCGGTGGGGCTTCGAAGAGCACTTCGAGCGCCTAGTTCCCCGAGTCGGGAAGGCAGTGGGTGCGTTGCACAGACTGTTACCCAATCTCGGGGGGCCACGAGAAGAAGTTCGCCGCCTCTACGCGGGGGTCGTGCGATCGATGGTCCTTTATGGGGCACCTGTTTGGTCAAATAGGTTGTCAGGCGTCCGGCGCTCTAGGACTAAAATCAACAGCCTGCAGCGGAAAATGGCTATTCGTATCGCACGAGGATACCGTACTGTGTCCTTTGAGGCGGCAACTCTCCTGGCGCGTTTTCCACCGCTGGATATCCTGGCAGATATGGACACGAGGGTTTATAGCCGAATCCGGATTATCCGCCAAAGTGGTAATAGTGTACCAGGAGTCGCTGTTGCGAGGCTGAGGCGCCAGGAACGGCGACACGCGCTCGAGCAGTGGCGTGAGCGGCTGCAACAGCCGCAATATTCGCATAAGCGCGTTGTCGAAGCCGTACTGCCACACTTCGAAGCCTGGATGAAAAGAGGGGAGCGCATCTCCTATAGACTTACTCAGGTACTTACCGGGCACGGTTGCTTCGGCGAGTACCTGAATAAGATTGGGCGAGAAGCCTCAGCCAATTGCCATCATTGTGGAAGTGGCCTGGACTCAGCACAGCACACGCTCGAGGAGTGCCCTGCATGGGACTCTGAACGACGGGTTCTGGTAGCCAGGATCGGGCAAGACTTGTCTCTGCCAGCCATAGTTGGGGCTATGCTGGCAGAGTCTGACAACTGGAGGGAGGTGACCTCGTTCTGTGAGACTGTAATGGTCCAGAAGGAGGCTGCCGAGCGGGATCGTGAGAGGGCCGATCCTGGTAGGAGAAGAAGTCGTCGGGGAGGCAACCGCCTCGTCGTTTAACACGCCGAAACCCCTGCTGCATTACTTAAAGCAGGTGGGACTTTGGGGTCACAGGCGTTCAGAGTGGGGACTCTGTGCGCTCACCGAGTGACCTTAGAGATGATCGGCAGCACAGTGGTCACGTGCTGTCGTGCACACTTGCACAGCGAGGCTCAGGGGAGACTTCTGTATAGTCGCCCCAGGGATGTGCCTTTTCAGGCGTTGTACAAAGGGGGCTCCGGACAGGTCTTTTAAGAGGAAACGGTGCCTCCTCTCATGTGCAGATGGTGACCACCGGGGTGGTTTTAGTGCGGTAAAAATCCCACACTCCCCGGTCTTATCCCCAAAGACCGGCCGCCTTTTGAAGGTTTCCCCCCGAAAACAAAAAAAAAAAAAAAAGTACCTAATTAACAAGAATTGAAGTAAGAAGATTGCAATTATCTAAATAGTTCGTCAATTTAATAAATAAATTACGCCGAAGATAATAATTGTGGGCATGTCTCTAGAATGCACGAAGAGAGACTATCGAAGCATATCTTCCTATTCTGAACATCAGGACGAAAAACGCAAACGTGGTGGTCAGTTGCTTATGTTTCAAGGATGTTCAGAACAGACACTTCAAAATTTGCGAAATTTGAAATTGACCCCATAGTATGGGAAATCCGTACGAGTGAAGACGTCATATTGTAGTCAATGGTGTTCTGACCTGTCCGCTTTGTGCTCGGAGTTTTTGGGTCTAGGTTGGATTATGCTAGTTACTTGGGAGCACGTGAAAGACGAGCTCATGAAAGACCAGCACACAAAATCTATCGACAACTACCCTAAAAAGCCATCGAATGCATCGACAACTACCCTAAAAAGCCATCGAATGCATCGACAACTACCCTAAAAAGCCATCGAATGCATCGACAACTACCCTAAAAAGCCATCGAATGCGTCGACAACTACCCTAAAAAGCCATCGAATGCGTCGACAACTACCCTAAAAAGCCATCGAATGCGTCGACAACTACCCTAAAAGCCATCGAATGCATCGACAACTACCCTAAAAGCCATCGAATGCATTGACAACTACCATAAAAGCCATCGAATGCATCGACAACTACCCTAAAAGCCATCGAATGCATCGACAACTACCCTAAAAGCCATCGAATGCATCGACAACTACCCTAAAGGCTATCGAATGCATCGACAACTACCCTAAAGGCTATCGAATGCAGTCGCTGTGGCCGAAATTGGCAAGATGGCATCATCATGTTGCAAAAAAATATATTTATAAAGACGTGCATAATATATCGATTTTATGGTTTATTTTATTAGTTGTAGTAACTTCGACTTTATTATGTTAGCTAGGCCGACTCAACTGGGTTTATTTGTGTATATGTTTGTAAAAATTCTAATCCTACAACAGAAATTAAAAAACGCTGAACAGGAGTTTGCAACGCAGTTAGAATGCATGTGAATGATTTTTATCGGCGTTTTTATTTTTAGCGTTTCATTTAAGGCACTTCGAGTTTTCAGCTAAGATTCTATTTGATCTAGGACCATACATCAGGAATGAGAAGAAGTCCAAAGGTGACAATCAGTCCTCTGGCTCTTAAGCCTACGTGACTGTGAACCCACGGCTTTTAATGATCTCTCGTACGTACCTAATTCACTGGTCTGCGTCTTATGTAAACCATCTCAGGACCTGTACAAAATTTAATGATCATGGGCGCTAACAGGTTTTTTACAGGGGGGAGGGGGTGCATCTAGTCCACCAGGAGTTCGGAAAGACACGCAGCAAAGTTATTAGTCGTATCAAAGAAAGCATAACGAATATAACAATATTCTTACAGCTACTAGAAAAACAAACATGACACAAATAACAAAGGATTTTATATCCTTATTGAAGGTACGAGTATTGTGATCAAGTTGCTCAAAGTAGACACGTGACGCCATTTATGATGGGACCTATCGAGTTACTTATTGTATGGTGAGTAATAAACAAAACCTTTATTTATTCAGTATTATGATACATAGACTATAAATATAATTGGTTCTCAAGGCCGAGGGCCAACTTGGTTACCGCGTTACCCGTGGTTACCAACACCGTAACCGTTTGCGTAAAAAAACAGTATAGCTGATGGAGATTTTGATCGTACCATCTTCATTCATTCTGTTTTTAACCTAACAGCAAGAATAACTGACGTTCGAATGAAAAATGGAAAAACTTAGAAGTGACGAAGGCACTGGAGCTGGGCAACAAGAGAGCGCGGAAGATTCTTGTTAGGTAACCTTGATCGATTACCCCTCGCCTCTACCAGGCTTCGGTAGGATTATTTTGAGTGTGGGCGTACTTAAGAAACTAACCGTGGAAGGAGAATCAAAATTTATTAAATCGCAGTAGTGTTTTTTTCAATAGTAATATATCTATACAAATAAATACAATGAAAAAGTGTAAAATAAATAAATAAAGTGAAGTGTCTGTTTGTAATTTCAAAATAACAGCTTTTTTACTAAATGCATATGAAGATATATAAATACGGCACATAAAACAAAAACACATTTGTTTTCATTTTGATGCAGAGTTCGGAGTGCCTTCCCCTCACTTCAAGTACTGTAAAACTGTCTCCCTCTTACCTGCCGTTGAGTGCATGATACGTAGGTCTTTTTTATAAATATAACTGTATTTCTTACCCATAAATTTAATTGTTCAGTCTACTTTTGCCTTTTTTTATTTGTTAGGAATAAGTAGACGTGACATGCTATAAGGTTAATACTTTTATTTTAGAAAAATAATAAACCCATAAAATTGTTAACTAAGTCCTATTCAAAAAGGGAAGTAATATTTTTTTATAATAATATTTTTTTATTATAATATTTAAAAAAAACTAAAGGTAACACTTTCTTTTTCTGAAGCCCTCCATTCTTATACAAGAGCTAAATCAAGCTGCGCATCATTCTTCCACCCCGTCATTGTCCACGTGAAGCTCAGTACCGGCGTCTACATTTTGGTCCCTACGAACCGGATTGGCCTGCGACCGCAGATTATTGAACCACCCAAAGACAAGAAGAACAAAGGAAATACTGCGCTGACGTGGATGGCGGCCGTCACGTGGAAGATTCATGCTACGGGTTCAACATTCAACGAGTCATACAACATCATACGATATTTCTACAAAGAATCTCATCATTAGAGAAGACTTTCGTAAACATCGTGCTATTTGGAGTTGGGAGCTGAAGACAAAGAGAACTACACCTACAACGAAGGTCACACGTGAGTCCTGAGGGTAGCGTTACTGTAAGTTCGTTCCAATTTGTCCATTTATTGCCCCGTAAATCTTTAAAATTTCACAAATCCTTCATTTTGTGAGCCTTCAATCAAAGTCACAAATCCTTTATTTTGTGATTCTTGCATTTCTACCGTTATAACGGTCACTAATCGTTCATTTAGTGCTGCTAAATTAATTATTAAATATTCACACATCTTTCAATTTGTGATCCATTTCATAGTACCTACGTTAAAGATTCGTTATTTCTATAACAAGGCATTATTTATTGCATTGCGCAACAAACATCCCAACCCATACATAAAAAACTGGTTACGATGTTCTTATCTATTCCTGCATTACTTATTACGCTCAATAAAATCTTAACTAAATTTCACTAAGAAATAAAAGCATTAAGCATTCATTCGTAATCTAACGTCAATTATTCCATTTCAGAGTTTCCAGGTATTCCAGATTCCTTTGGTGTGTATATGGACTGTATCATATCGCGTATTTAAACATTGTTGTTTCGTATGTTCTAGTGCATTCGATTGACCGCTGCCTATCGCCCGCGCTATCTACGGGCCCGGGCCGCACCGGCAAGCTGCGCGATCGCTGCTTTTGCGCGCCACCCGCTGCTTGCTTATTGCACATTTTACGCGTACCCTCACTTCGCTTCATATATGCTGATTTAAGTAATTGTTCCATTTTTCTTACTTTAAATTTTTTCTTACTATAATAATGCATTGCAATAATAATTGTTTGTGGTTCTTCTAGCAACTCATTTCATCGCGTTGTTTGGAATAATAAACATAATACATTCTTATTTGACTTAAACTTAGCTTGCACTGGAATTCAATAGTGGCTTTAAACATTGATTTTAATTCTTTCATAAAGATATCCTTCTACCTGCTTCACCATGGAAGATAAAACTTTAATTAAAAGGCGTGCATCATACAAAGCTAAGCTTACGCTATTTGAAAATTATTTGCAAACCGTCGAGAGTAATGGTGGCAATTTGAGTAGATTACAAATAAATGAATTGAACATACGTTTATCTAAAATCGAAGAATTTTATACCGATTATGATTCAATTCAGTGTGACATAGAAAATTCCATGGAAATTCCAGATGAGCAGTACAAAGAACGCGAGGCCTTCGAGACCAAGTACTTCAGGACGATCGCGCGCGCTCGTGAACTGCTGGCTCCAGCAGCCGGCATTGCGGGCGGCGACCGCTCGGTGACAGGTTCTTGTTGCACTCCCTACTATCCATTTGCCTAGTTTTTCGGGTCAGTATCATGACTGGCTAGAATTCCTTGACACATATAGTAGTCTCATTCACTTTGACAAGTCGATACCCAACATTAACAAATTTCATTATTTACGTGCTGCGTTGAAAGACAGCGCCGCTTTAGTGATTCAGTCATTAGATTTCTCGAATGATAATTACGAAGTAGCTTGGGAACTTCTTTGCGATCGCTATAATAATGAAAGGTCATTAGTAAACAATCACATTCAATCCATTTTTAACTTGGAACAATTAGCGAAGGAATCGTCTAAGTCATTACGTAACTTAATCGATACAGTCAATAGGAACCTCAGAGCACTCAAAAAACTTAACCTCCCTACTGAGCACTGGGATGTACTACTAATTCAAATAATTTCAGACAAGCTTGACACAGAAACGAGCAATAAGTGGGAATCCTATCGTAATAAGGTGAAAGAGTTGCCTGCGCTCAAAATGTTTAATAATTTTTTAAAAGATCGTGCTGATTTTTTGGAAACAATGGAGAATGCTCATAAAAAGCGGAGGTCAAGTGACACTACACATGTTCGGCACAAAACATTTGTGGCCAACTCATCTTCTCCCCCAGCTCGCAAATACTCTTGTCCATATTGTAAAGGTAATCATGCACTTTATCTTTGTCAAAAGTTCAAATCATTACCCTTAGAAACCAGACTTGATAAAGTTAAGGTACTGAAATTGTGCTTAAATTGTTTACGTCAGGGTCATGCTGAAAACGAATGCAAGTTAGGGCCATGTCGCTCGTGCGGCACGCGGCGCAACAGCTTGTTACACAAGCATGAAACTCCTGCGCCGTCTGCGCCTGTACCTTCAACAAGTAACGTCATGTTACACGCCTTGCCACAGCCTGACGTTCAAGGTCAACTTCCTAGTCTTTCTCAAGACATTGCTTTGTCAACCATTCAAAACAATTGTGTTCTACTGTCCACGGCGTTAATCCATGTGACAGACAACAATGGTAAATGTCATAAAATACGTGCTATACTTGACAGTGGAAGTACCTAAAGTTTTATAACTGAAAGCCTATATGTTAAACTTAACTTACCTACTTCGTTTACTTCGACTGTAGTTGAAGGGTTAAATTCTCAAATATCATGCTTAACAAAGCTTTGTGACGTAATCATATCGAAGAGATGGATTAACTTGGACCTTACGCCGAAATTGTTATTGTTTTAAGTCTTATTACGAAGGAAAAGTACAGCAAGATTAACCAGGGCAAACGCTCTCCATCCCTAATTACATAAATCACTTGGATACCCTAATTCATATGTTATTCGCATATTTCCGGGTATATTTTTTGTCTGATCTTAAATCTCTACTATTAGGTCTTTCTCTCATCTGGATCCTTTGAAAACTGTGTTAGTAAAACCGTGTTTTTCTCATCTTTTGAGGTCGAATAAACCAGTTAAAAAGCGACTGATTTATTTGGGCCCTTTTTAGGTTTATCCTACCTCTACTCCGTCGACTGAATTGGAGGAGCGTCGAGACATCATTTCTTAGTGAGACGCAGCCAGATACCAAATTACTTCTAATACTTTTGAGATCCCTGTGGATGTGCCTGTTGGACTATTTTTGGAAGACCTATTTTCTTCAGACTTAATAGAGATCAGGTTACATTTCTTTTGATTAAACCTATAATTCAAAATTTTCAATTACTTTTAAGTAGTCCTTTTTACTTCATAAAAATTGTAATTGCATTTATGCACGGAACGTTCCTGGCAAAATTGCAAAACACTTGCTAAAATTTTTTTTTTTTCTAATTTTAAATAATTTTCTTGTTCCTCATTTACTTAGTTTTTAATAATTTTCTTTAAATTAAATTATTTTTAAAGTAGTGTGCTGTTTTTTTTCATCTATAATACCACAAAAGGTACAAAAATAGGTCACATCTTAGATTTGTGTGTTTCTTGTAATGAAAAACTAAACTAATGGAAAATAATATAAATATGTTACACATCAAAAAATGGCTATGGCATTTAAAGGAGAAGTTATGGCCCATAATTTATTTCCCAAAGCGATTGAAAATAGGAAATCTCAACAACTAAAACAATCACAGAAACCTATCTCGAAAGTTAACGGACTGCAAAAAAAATGTGGAAAGAATATCATTCATTGCCAAACTAAAATTGTTTCTGAAGTCGTCGGAGTGATAAATTTTTCGATGGTTGATCCATAGCCGTGACTGTGGCCTTCAACTTTTATTGGGGTACTATTTTATTTTTACTTGCTTTTACTATTTACTTTTCCTTGGGTCATTTATTGATTTATTTAAAAATTGGTGATTTTTTCCAGAGAAGTCAGGTGCGTACGCACCACAGGACGACGATGAAATTGAACGTGGATGAAGCAAAAGGTGAAGATCGTAGCAGGTGGCGCTCTGTAATTTTTGACTATCCCTCATGGGAAAAATGCGAGAACGGTCATCGCCACACCGACATATTTAAATTATTAGAACTTAATTTAAAACCTAAAATCTAGATTGTAAATACTTCACATTGCAGAGTTACCTCTGTATATTTAGCCTCTTTGCTAAAACCTCAAAGCAATATTCTTCTTTTGTATGTCTAGTTTAAATTAAAAAAAAAAAAATATTTCAAACAGATGATGTTTTCTTGGTGGTTTTCATTCGTGTACTCATTTTTATTAAAATAATATATATATATATATAAACTATTTGAAAAGAAAACACCAACAATTTCCAATGTGGATTTTTAGTTTTACCTGTTTAGTCAGTGTTAAAATTATTATATTTGAGCCATGACCATTGATTGTTGAAACAAATCGCTACAAAAGCGACCTTTCCATATGTTATAATCGTCCGTTTATCCTAGGTACGTATTGATTATTGAATCTCCTAGTCGTAAAATCCTTTCTATCTTTGTGTTCATCCTCTCCCTGATGACGTTGTCCTTGAAAATTGAATTTTTAAACCGAATTTTTCATTTGTTGTAGGTTAAAAAGTCAGCAGAAAGGGTCGTATCAATTCAGACCGTTTCTTTTTATGATAATTCAATTTGATTAGACGACTACAGCAAAACTAAGTCAAGTAAAATATCTCTTCGTGTCAGCGTTGGCGAAGTTAGCTGCGTCGTGCCTTTTCTGTCACAGGCATTTAGAAGAGGAATCCAGAAGGAACGTCGAGACGTCGCACCTTGTTGAGCTGGTTCGTTATACCTAAAGACCGTATCTTCTTCTAAATCGAGGTAATATCTAACATCATATATGAGTGTATTCTAGTGAACGCAGCATCTTCGAACATTAAAGAGATAGGCGTATATTGTCTTTTCATAAGTTACTTTAAATATCTAACTTAATTGCTTCAAGTTTTAACCGTAAAATACCGTATGTTTCATTACAACCTACTTTCTTGCTTTTCGACTGCAACGATCTGTGGGCCTAAAATGGAAGCTTTGTCAGAATCATAATAATAATATGAATCACGTTAAAAATTTAAAATTCTTAAAATGGTCTTTATGTTTATGACCACAAAGTCCATTTTAAGAGTTTTAAATTTTTAACGTGATTCGTATTATGATTCTGATAAAGCGGCAATTTTAGACCCCCTGAAGGCCGCTTTCAGAATTGAAATTTGGAACTCGAGACGAATTGAAATTTGGAACTCGAGACGAATTGAAATTTGGAACTCGAGACGAATGTAAAACAAACATTCATGCGGCCTGTCAGAAAAACAAAAAACGAAAAAACCAGTACAACTCTCATCTCTGAACTGAACGCTACGTACGTCTCAAAAATTAGGGAACTATCTATTACATTGGTGTGTGTTCTGACCTAAATTCTACAGAACAATCGGACAGGACGCAAGTAACTTGGAGGCAAGAGTTTCCTTTCTCTAGGCGAGCGTTCTGATCGTTGCAGCCCCTTCGAAAAGTATTCTTAGGCTGCCCGCAAATGTGAGGAGGTATTATTCCTCGCACATTTTTTTTTGGTGCCGAAACAAGGGAACTTTAGATCAAAAAATTTATTCAATTCGGTCTAATTCCCTCTCATAAATTTCTACATAATTTTTGGCATAACTCTTGAAATAAACATTATTTACATCTTTTCATCGTTCATATTCTAACATTAAAAATCAAAAATTAAAAGAATTAAATAAAAAAAAAAACAAAATTAAGTTTCACTTTTGTTTTTTTTTTTAATTAATTTTATTTATCAAATTTTGCGTACAAAGAATAAAAATTCTTAATTCGCAACTGGTTGCGAATCACAGTTGCGAAAATGGCCGGAGGGGGAACGCCACCCACTTCCCCCCAGATTTGCTAAACTATCAGTTACTTTTTCTTTCTCGCATACCCTCTTATTAATAAACACGGAATAAAATTACACCAGGAATAACAAAGGAATAACCATACATTTTCAAAGGTTTAAACTTGGAATAACTTTATTCTGTGTTTATTAATAGGAGGGATAGTGTTTACTGGCTTAATATATAATTTATTATCAATATGTTTAGCTGTTGTTGTGTTTAGCTGTTGCTGTGTTTGGTGTTGTTGTGTGTTGTTGTTTGTGTATTTTATAGATAATTACGATTGTTTACTAAAAACTTAATTAAAATTTATATTTATAAATTTCTTTACGCACTCAAATAGTATTATGAAGGAAGTCTGTTATGTCCTGGCCGACTACACTTGTCAGATGAGATGATTATATGGCCGCAAGAAGAAAACTAAGATTCGAAAATTACAAGAATGACTACTGTGGAAACGAGCTGACGAACCGTTCAGACTGCAGATATTCTTTTAATATGGAGACTGGAGAGATTCTTTAATGTGGAGACTTTTTGAATGTAGTTAATTTAGCTTTAACTGTATCTCGTTTTCTTATAAAATCGGTTCTTTCGATGTTCAAAGTAAGTTTCGGTGACGTAGTCATTTCGTGTGCGAATAAGAAGCTGAAGTACTTGTTTCGGAATCTACACACCACAAGCCTGCGTAAGCTGTGTCGTGCTGGCTAAATGCTGTGCCGATGCTTTACTGAGCTGATGTACCACTGTAAACGTGCGTGTGCGTGCGTAAGCGCAGTTTATACAAAGCACTGGAATAAGCAGAGAAAACACAGTATTAACACAAGAGGAAGGTGGAAGCGGATGGAAATCGTGGTTGGCTCGCCTTACCAGCATGCGTAAGTACAGGTAACGGACTACTGGGCGTTTTCTCTTTGTTTTTCTCCTTGTCACCGTTGCGTATTCCCAGCAATGGAATCTCGTGGCAGCTGGTTCCGTGTGATATCCGGTTCGAAGGACCATATGTTACGGCTGGTTAGCTGGACTCTTGCAAAGAATACGAAGGTTTTGGTTTAGACAGGATTTAATCCAACTTCGTACAATATATAGTGGTACATTCATGAGAGCGGTAGAAGAGGTTATATGTCAAAATCGTAGCGAGGAGTTTGACGTTAACGTTGACAGTGACAGTTCGTGGTATAATGGCATTGCGTTTCGTTGTCATCGTAACATATTGTTTGTAAAACCGCTATCTTTGGAATACTAGTGATACGTTTATAACCTTATATCGGGCCTTCCCTTACAGATTAACAACTGTAGGGGATTAATACCACAAAGCAAGTCAATAATAATCCCCTAAAATATACCCAAAGTTCATATTTTACTACAGAAACGCACGTTTAGGTGTTGTTGGCATATAAAGGAGTCTTTAATACCGCGGGCCTACAAATTTTATGCCAGCATTATGCGACCAAAGTGTACTTGTACACATTTTTTACGCCCCAATGTGAGCATTAAACGGAACATCGTGATAGGACAAGCGTACTGCGTATAATACGTGAATGTTTCTTGAATATTTCAATGGGACGTTAAAAATGTGGGTCAATATGAACTGGTGCTTGCGGGTCATGTTTTACGCGTATCAATAAGTCAAGTAGTCAATCTGTATCGTGAGTTCATCAGCTCTAGCTTCCGCATCTAAGCTCGAGAATTCAACAAATTGCTACTGACTAAATCTTCATTAATTTTTTTAGTATCTCGTGACAGTTCACAGGACAGGTAGTGTGTTCTTTTGAACAGTTATTCTAAATTCATATTATATAAATCTATAATAACTACGAATACTGTAAATGTCAAAAAGGTCCTTCTGCACGGAACGTTCCAGGCAAAATTGCCTATTTTTACATTAACAATACTAATCATCATTATTATTATTTTTAATCACTGGCATAAGACAAATTTTACACTCACAAATATTTACTTTTTTATTTTTCTTGTTATTTAATCATTAATTATATTTTATTTGAAGTGGTGCTGAGTTTTTTTTATTTTTCAACGCCACAATACGTAAAATGCACCATAAACATTTCCCCTAATCTGCCTATTCATAGATTCAAGAATACTTATGATGGATGGATACAGCTTCTCACTTTGAGAGCTACTGGCCTCAAAATTCACAGGCGGTATCAACGGTTAGTCATGTTCATTATTAGCGATAATTTCATTCAGGGATTAAGAATAATACGCGATTTTACGTTATATAGGCAAACAACTCTCCTGTCGATATTCTGGGAACCAGTTCAATTTGCAAAAGGTTATTCTTGCTATTAAATCTACCGATAATGGCTCTCACTGTAGTCAAATCAAATCTTTACACTTTCGCTTTTGGTATAGCTGTTCGATGCGGAGACCCATTATTACCTTTTTGAACAAGAATATGAGGAAACAACAGTGACGTTAAAAGCCTCAACTTAAACAGTTTTTTTTTTATTTATTGTCCCGCCAGCAAGCGACCCCAAATTCGTCGGCAAACATTCACTTGTCACCGGGAAATTAGAAATAGCCACGCGTCGTACTACGATATTATGGATTAATTTGCGGCAGTATGACATGGCATAACACCGCGCATGTAATCTCAGAGAGGTTAGGCAGAGGTATACATTACCCACATTTCCCATGTACAGTGAGTTATAGCAATTAGCTGTCATACACTACACTCGCGGTCATAAAAGCCGGGTCGATGACGAAAATCCCTGTTACATGTAAATTAATAATGGTACATGCATGAAACTATACATAAAAACTATAATTACAGAAAATATGAATAATGTATGAAATAAAACCTTAAATGATCAAATGTTAAAAAAACAAGTTGAAATTTTGAAAACCTCTAATTTGGAAATAAGTTCAATTATTATTTTCATTCTATCTCTGAATCTGTAAAATCAAAACAATAAAAGGCGGTCATTATCTTTCACCATCATTATTAAATTACTACTGTCAAGAATGTACATACACGTATCGCGTCACTATGTTAGAAGAAGGCAAAAGAGTTAGTGAAGTACAGCAAGAACAATAGGCGTGTCACTTTCCCAGTGCAGCGAGTGATTCAACGTTTCCGAGAAACTGGGTAAAGAACATAAGATGACCAGAAACCGACAATGCAATGCAGGAATGGCAGGAATTCATTGAGACTTTTGACGTAACTAGGATTCTTTCCTCAAAAACAACTGCAATCGGGAATTAGCCAAAGTGAAAATCCTTGCTCAATACACAACCAACTTGACTTATTTCCACGACTAGATTTATACCTTTTCAGTTTTTACAGGTACTTAATTAATTTTATGACATCGATGGGGAGGAGTACTTTGACGCCTAAGGGTCCTATTGTTGTCGTTGTATATATGTAAAATTTAGTTTTAGTCTTCTTTTTAGCATTATTTAAGTTTTATTTGTAGTCTGTGGCGAAAGATCCGGAGTTTTATTTCGCTACAGTATTTATCAGTGGCGAACCCCCAGATTTTTATTAAGGTTCCGTATTCAACAAGGAACCCTTATACCTTCGCCATGTCCGTCTGTGTCCATTCTGTTTGTCCGCAGCTTAACCCAAAGGCCATTACTACTAGAAAGCTGTAATGTGGCATGAATAAACACAGTAGGTATAGATTATACTGAAATAGATTAATCGAGTTGCGTTGCCTGTGTTGAAGGCAAGCAGGCGAGAAAACCTTTCAAGACGACTGTGAACAAGAAAGCGATCTCAAAGCTAGAATTGATCCACTCGGATTTATGTGGACCAATGTCTGAGACATCATTCCAAGGTAATAAGTATGTTCTCATTTTCATAGATGATTTTCGCGGATGATCTATTCTTACTTTATTGTTTCTAAAGCACAAGTTAAAGAAAAGTTTTGTATTTTCCAAGCATTAGTGGAAATACAAACCGGCGCTAAAATCAAGAGATTGAGAACTGACTGCGGAAAGGAGTATGTCAATAAAGAGCTTGCGGATTACTTAGCTACGAAAGAAGTGACGCATGAGACTACAGTAGGGTATAGACCTCAATCAAATGGAGTAGCAGAAACGACCAATCGTCCCATCGTTGAAAATGCACGGTCCATGCTAGCTCAGAGTTCGCTATCGAAAGCGTACTTTGAAGATGCCTTCAATACTGCTGTATATTTGAAAAATAGGTCACCACATCGGGCTCTTGAAAGAAAAACACCATTTGAGAAATGGAATGGCAATAAGGGTGATTTGACCCATTTGCGTGTGTTTGAGTGTAGACCACTTATACAAGTTCCGGCTTGTCAACGGAAGAAACTAGATCTGAAGACTAAAGAAGTAATCTTTGTTGGATACTCAGAAGATCCAAATGGTTATTATTTCAGGGATTCTTCAAACCCAAGAAGCACACAGAAGTCAAGAGATGTAACATTTTTTGAAAATCATTTTTCACAATTAAAAGGTAATGCTGTTGAATCTGTGAAAACGGAACCAGTCATTTTGATTAATGATGAGAATGAAGATGATGCAGCAGGATGAGAATGAAGTTCGTCAAGAAAATAATTCTGTATTTAGTGATGATGAAAATGATTATAATTCAACAGAATCAGAAGATCCTACAAGTCTACTAGGATTGGTAAACAAGCGGATTTCTTTACCTCTAAGGTATTTGCTGAAGAGATTATTGAATCGATGAATTATCTCGAGGCAGTGAATGCAAATTATGCTGTTAGAGGGCTTTTGGCAATGACTGATGAACACAATTCTTTGTTAAAATTAAAAACCTGGAAGCTTGTTGACCGATCCAATGGAAATAAGAAGGTCATACCTTGTAAATGGGTCTACAAATTAAAGATGGAGGATGCTGACGGAAATATTATGAAATATAAGGCAAGACTAGTGGTTAAAGGTCTTAGACAAGTAGAAGGTGTTGACTTCACTGAAACGTTTGCCCCTGTAGTTCGTCATTCTTCACTCCGTACATTGTTTGCTTTAGCTGTAGAAATATAACACTTGGAGGTTGATACAGCTTTTCTAAATGGAGATCTTGAAGAGGAAGTTTGTCTGCTGCAGAAATCCTTATACGGGCTCAAACAAGCACCACGAGTATGGAACAGGATTTTGGATAAAACACTGTTAAAGTTAGGTTTTTTTTTTAAAACTCCTTCCGAACCATGCGTGAATAAGAAACTTTTTGGTAAAGAGTCTTGTTGGCAGTTTTTATCGATGACATTATTGCCTTTGACCAAAATGAAATAACATTTGATACTGTCAAACATGTTTTGAAAAATAATTTTTCAATAAAAGATCCGGGAGAATTAAAATATTATCTCGGATTAAATATCCATAGAAGCGACGATGATAAAGTAAAAATTAGTCAAAGAACATTAATTTTAAGTTTGCTGAAAAAATTTGGTATGGATATGTGCAAGACGGTTGAGATTGATCAAGCCTGAAGAAGCTGAGTACTGGAAATGGAAAAGACGAGTATCCATTTTAAAGTTAAGTTGGATCTCTTATGTTTTTGGCAGTAAACACTCGCCCTAACATAGCATTTGTGACGAGCTATCTCAGTCAGTTCAACACAAAGTACAGTAAAAAAAATTGGCTTGAACTAAAGAGAGTGTTGCAATATTTGAGAGGCACAATAGATTATGCTCTTACTTACAGAAAGACTGGAGAGTACCTTAAGGGATACACGGATGGGGATACACGGATGCAGATTGGGCTAACTGTAGCATGGACCGAAAGTCATATACTGGCTACTATTTTATGCTGGCTGGAGGTCCTGTAATGTGGCAGGCTAAAGAGTAGCAGACGACTGCTCTGTCATCTACTGAGGCGGAGTATAAGGCACTAACCGCTGCGGCTAAAGAGGCGTGTTACATAGGACGATTTGTGTCGGAAATAACTAACTATTACTTTTTTCAACGACATATGCATAACCCTGTTCATCACGAGCGAACGAAACATATAGGAGAAGGTATGATGGTATTATAGATATTAAATTCGTCAGATCAGATTTGAATTTTACTGATATGCTAACAGAACCGTTAGTGCGTATTGCACATAAGAGATGTGTAGCTGGTTTGGATTTAGCATAGGTTTTGATTTTTGATAATGTGGTATTTTTTTTTCTCTAGAGAGTTTTAGAGGGCGAATGTTGTAAATGTAAACTATTCTATATCTATTAAACCTCTCTGATAAGCTAAAGAAGAAACAACTAGTTTAAAATATAATGTTATTTTTTCTTCTGTTATGAAAACTATCACAGCTAAGTAGGCTTTACAAGTTTACGAGTAATAGTCGACCAACTTATAAAATATATTTTGTTTTTCACAGCCTAAATAACATTTTCTTAAACATAATGTGTGAAGGTTTTTTATTTATGCGATAAAAATCATCGTTCGGAGGCAAATTGGACTGCAGGAAGCGGATTCAATTAAAGTATTTTTATACATATTTTATTAAACATAGTTAGTCCGCATATTTTGATGGGCTTTGGGTAACAACGGAAATCTACATTGTGCATGACCTGACACGCACTTTCGGTTTTTTCGGTACACAGAATAGAGGACAACATTCGTGAGCATAAATAATAAATCTAATTAGGTTTACCTAATGCCTAAGAAACATTATGCCAAGCAAAAACAAAAGATGTGAAATAAAAGGGAACAAATTGCTTGCTTAGGTACGTCCTCCATCTTGCATCACATCACCCAAAAGAAAAAAAAACGACAGTCGGCTTAAAAACGACAAAATGAACCTTACGGCTTAAAATACGTGGAGGTATTTTAATTCACCCAGACACTGCATACTTTCAGCAAAACATGACCACAAAATAAAGGTGATATCGCAAAGACTAATGGACGGACGGAGCAAGGCTGCCAATAGTGTAGGAGGAGCTAAATTGATCTCCACTCCACCGACACTTGGAAATATGGTCGCATTTATCATAAATAATAAAGGTCCAACCTTTCTCGGTAACACTATCGTGGCATTAGAAAAGGATCCTTCAACAGCATGCATGGTTATCAGCAAACTAGGAATGTAATGGAAAAGAGCGGGAAAATGCAAGGAAATTGTGGTTATTTGGGCACAAAACTCGTGCATCTTAAAATTCATTTATATTGTTTACTTTCATGAATATTTTATGTTTCTTATTTTATTTGGTAATTTCATTGGTGTTATATGCCTCTTTTGAATCGAACAGCATGTTTTTTATGCGAAGTGTCCACTAGCAAAAAAAAAGGCGGAAGTTGACTTGCGCAAGCGACTTTCAATCTGTAATCGCTCACGCAAGTGAACTTCTGCAACTTTTTGTGACTTGCTGAAATTGCTGCAATTTCCAATTTGCAGCGTTCCCTCTGCATTAAAGCCTCTTTGAACCTTATCGCATAAAACGTCAAGGCCATATTTTCCTTTTTGCTCGAATATTTTTAAAATTCGAAAACAAGGAAATTTTATAACACTGCCTTTTTCTGAAGCCTTCATTCTTATGCCAGACATGAAATAATTGGAATCTTACGCCGAAATTTTTATTGATTAATATTTTTAATATGAAGAAAAAGTACAAGAGGATAACCAGGGCAAATGCTCTCCATCCCGGAATAAATAAATCGCTTGGCTAGCGATTCGTAGGTAATTTTCATATATTTCCTGGTACGTATATTTTTTGTCTGATCTTAGTCTAGCCTACCTCCTTGGTGTGAAAGTTTGTAGTAATCTGCTGAGGAGCGTCGAGACGTCATTTCTCTCCTGAACCACGACATCTGGTTTCTTTATTTAATTAATATTCGTCGGAATCCAGGTACAACTTAATTACTGTTCTTGGAATCCTTATGGATGCCCGTGTTGGAGTATCCTCAGATCTATATTTTTGGATGTATTTCTCTTGAACAAAAAAACATAATATTATACTAATTAAAACTAAGTTTTATTACTGTGAATGCTTAAAAGGTCCTTGTGCATGGAACGTTCCTGGCAAAATTGCCTAACATATTATAACTAGCTAGTTTCTTTTATTTGAATCATTACTGGCATAAGAAAAATATATTTTTACACTTACTAATTTTAATTTCAAATCATTTTCTTGTTCCTTATTAAAGTCTTTAATTATTTTTATCATTAAATTATATTATATTTAAAGTGGTGTGCAGCTTTTTATTTGTCAACGCCACATTGTGTACAACAGGTTTCTAAAATACTGAAGGACGAGTAACATGGCAAAAAGTTTCAGAAGTGTGACAGGACAGTCGCTTAAGCATGTACGCTTGTCAATTAAATGAAGAAGATTTGAACTTGTATACAACAGGCTTATCTAAAATCCTGCAGGGCGAGTATGACCATCTAATTGTAGGACTGTGAAATTTAAGATTTTGGTGAGGCCAAACGGAAATTTTAAATAAAATGTTTATGCAGGCGTTTTCTCCATGTTGTACAGATTATGCTGAAAAGTGTCAAATAGAGCGTTCTCCTGATTCCGTGTGTTGGTATCTTCCATATTTTGGAGTATTAAACCCAAATAAACCAGCAAAGCTTCGTATCGTTCACGATGCTGCTGCGAAAACTCATGCGTCAACCTAAATTCCCTTTTGTTAATAGGGCCAGATTCATTACAGTCTCTGTATGACATTTTCGTTTTCGGAAGGGTAAAGAAGCTATGACCGCGGATTTAAGGAAAATGGTTGGCGACAGGCCAGCTCGACAGTACAGGCGACAGGCCAGCTCGACAGTACAGGCGACAGGCCAGCTCGACAGTACAGGCGACAGGCCAGCTCGACAGTACAGGCGACAGGCCAGCTCGACAGTACAGGCGACAGGCCAGCTCGACAGTACAGGCGACAGGCCAGCTCGACAGTACAGGCGACAGGCCAGCTCGACAGTACAGGCGACAGGCCAGCTCGGCAGTACAGGCGACAGGCCAGCTCGGCGGTACAGGCGACAGGCCAGCTCGGCAGTACAGGCGACAGGCCAGCTCGGCAGTACAGGCGACAGGCCAGCTCGGCAGTACAGGCGACAGGCCAGCTCGGCAGTACAGGCGACAGGCCAGCTCGGCAGTACAGGCGACAGGCCAGCTCGGCAGTACAGGCGACAGGCCAGCTCGGCAGTACAGGCGACAGGCCAGCTCGGCAGTACAGGCGACAGGCCAGCTCGGCAGTACAGGCGACAGGCCAGCTCGGCAGTACAGGCGACAGGCCAGCTCGGCAGTACAGGCGACAGGCCAGCTCGGCAGTACAGGCGACAGGCCAGCTCGGCAGTACAGGCGACAGGCCAGCTCGGCAGTACAGGCGACAGGCCAGCTCGGCAGTACAGGCGACAGGCCAGCTCGGCAGTACAGGCGACAGGCCAGCTCGGCAGTACAGGCGAGCTCGGCAGTACAGGCGACAGGCCAGCTCGGCAGTACAGGCGACAGGCCAGCTCGGCAGTACAGGCGACAGGCCGAAAAAAACCGTTTGAAAATTAACTTTATCTCAAACTCATAGAGTTCGTTTTACTTTGACTCATTCAAAGGGGGAAGAAAACTTCAGAGCGAGAAAGCGACGGAGAGTGGATTGTGTCCTTGTCTAACAATTGCCATTAAACAAAAAATAAAAAATGTCTTTTTTTATTTTGTAATCGGAAATCACGTTGATAGGTAAACTAGCACATGAATCGTAACGGGATTTAATAATCAAATACCAAATATTAAAATAATATTTTCCTTTGAAATTGAATTATCTAATAGAAACTTGCAATTTGATTGCCAAAATTCATAAAATTCATGAAACTCATGGTATGGCCATGAAAACTGTATGGCCATGAAATAAATTTAAAAAAAAAAACACTAATAATATGGCCGATATACTTTCGCGTTGAAGTCATGTTTTCGCTTTCTCAAGTGCTTTTTATTGTATTTAAGTGAAATCATCTACTTTAAATAAGGTAAAATGCGGTTATGGGTTAATGGGGTTTGCTGGTTTTCAGGTAAGTCCTTTTAATTACGACTAGGGTGACAATGTTCTAGATCTAAAAACGGGGATCATGAGAATATTGTTAAGAATTCTCCTTTTCTACGTACAAATTACAAAACAATTTGGCAGCGACTGTCGTTTCAACCTTTGTTTTTTATTCGACACAAAAGTCTCAAGTCAATTCCAAGAAGTTTAAATGTTATACGAGTAGTATATGCTATACTTACACTTTATACTATACTTACACTTTATACTATACTTACACTTTATACTATACTTACACTTTATACTATACTTACACTTTATACTATACTTACACTTTATACTATACTTACACTTGTCATACCATTATACCATTTATCATGCTTTTTTATTGATTCGTTTATTTATAATCAGCGATTCGATCTAAATACGATTCCTTTTCATTGTATTTGTTGAAATAAAATATAAATTTTCATAATTTTCAATGTTGTGACGTGTACGAGTATGTCAGATTTGCCAAACTGTCAGTTACTTTTTCTTTCTGTCATAGAGTTTCTTACTAGCTTAGTCTATGATGAATACTTTTTGGTTTATCTAATTTAAATTATCATTTTCAATGTTTAGCTGAAATATTGTATTTTATAGATAATAATGATTGTTTACTAATAACTTAATTTTAAATTATAATTAGGTATAAATTCTTTACGCACTCATGGTTTTATGAAGTAAGTCTGTATGTCCTGGCCGACTACTCTTGTCAGATGAGATGATTATATGGCCGCAAGAAGAAAAACTGAGATTCAAACTTGGAAAGAGACTACTGTGGCAACGAGCTGACGAACCGGTCAGACTAGACGAGAGAGCGTTTCTTGAATGTGATATTGAATGTGATACTGAAGGAATTCTTCAAATTGGAGACAAGACAGATTCTTCAAGGTGATTCATCTAAAGATACACCTGGGACTACTACTACTCCCAATCTTATTATTAAAAACTGTATTTGTGCCTTCCCTGGTGTTAGTCTCGCGGAGCTGCCCTGGGTCTAAAGACTGGTGATCTAACTAAAAGATCAACCGGGACCTCTACTTCCGTTCTTCGAAACGCCGCCTTCCTGTGGAGCGGACCTGAAAGAACTGCATGTATCGTCCTACATCACCACCTCAACGTTTGACCGTGCTTCATTAACAGTGCTACTAATCGTGTGTATATACTATAAAATCTACTTCCAGAGTGCGGGTTTGATAGGTCTTTTTTATAATCACTTGTATTTTTATTTCACTTGTAAAACCATCCATTTACCTCTATTAAATTTTTAAATGTACAAGTCTACTTTTATCCTTAATTTTTAATAGGATCAAGTAGATTTGCTACAATATAATTATAAAGTCCTTGGTCAAATGAAATACTATTAACTTATCTTAAAAAATCACAGTAATTCTTATTCATATTTGGAAAACATAACATAACATTACGCCTGTTATCCCGGAAGGGTTAGTCGAGAGGTGTACGTAATAGTACACTCACATTTTGCTAGTTATGAAAATCATGGCAATATAAATCTGTTTTTAAGTCGTACGGAGTAATCAAAATAGTACATTTTTCTTTCATAAATGATCAAACAATCACTGTTTGGAGATCACACTTGTCGTCGGCAGTAGTTTGATGTAAAATATTAATAATATTGTTGTTTTAATGCAGATTCCCAATGATTAACAATGAGAATCTTCAGCAACGGTGGCTTGAAGTTGGCCCTTTGAAGAAGAATTATTAAACCTATTGCCTGGTTTGCAGCCATCATCCATCATCAGCATCTTCGTACTTAAATTTAATTACAAGATTACTGACTCATACAAAAAGCCAACAATAATTACATAAAACCATACGTGTAATACGAGTATAGTGTGTAGTGTGATTAATAAATTTATCAAATACTATTATGTTGTTTGAATATGCTACATGCTCATGCTTTGTCTATGGGTATATTGCAGCCCTGTTTGCTTTAAAATCTCTCGACAAATGAAGGGTGTAACCTAACATGTGAATCACCGTGAATGAAAATAAGTGTCACGTATTCTTCACATCATAAACCTATCTTCCCATTCGTTTTTTTAACTGTGGCACCCTTGGAAAACTAAAGGTTACCGCCGCTACATTGCCGGCAGCAGTCTTAAGAGGTTTTTTAAATAATATTATACCTAACATAAAGTAGGTATCTTTTTACAAATGGTTCTGCCTTTCATGAGTAGCATGCGTAGGTTTCGACTTCGCCAAGTCTTTTTATACCTTATATAGTCTGTTTATGTAATTTTGAATAAACTGCTACCGATGAAAAAAGGGGAAGCGGGGTGCTAGTAAGTTATAACAGAATAACTGTCCCAAATGTAAGTACAAATATTGGACACCCTATTAGAAAGGGATGAAATCCACTCTTGAAGTTTTCTCGCTCGGAACGCCTTTACATTGCACGTCATCATTCCAGTTAGTTTATATAATTTCCTTGGGTTTCACTTTGATTTAGAATTTTGGTCTGATTTATTCAGAGAGTTTTTAATTTGGAAATGTAATTTATCAGTATTTTTATTAGTATGTATTAATGTAAATCAATGTTGGAGACATAATTAAGATGAATTAAATTAATAATAGTAAATATTTATTGTATGTGTTTTAATTGAAGAAGGATCCCGACGTAGTGGAAGTTTCTATACTTCTAACAGGGTAAGAACATTCATCAATAAGAGGTTATGGGCCATCTCCACTGTGCCACGTAAGATAAAAAAGAAAAGCCTGAAAAAATATTTTGGAGTACGAGGTAAAATTTTGCAAAACTGACAAACGATTTTGAATATTGCAGCGTTTCCCTCTGCATTAAAGCCTCTTTAAATTTATAAAAAAAATATATATATCGACACTGTTTTTTCTGAAGCCTTCATTCTTGTGCCAGATATGATTGCATTCGAATGAAATACCTAATGTTTTATTGTTTAATGTTTTAATTAAAGTAAAAAGCAAATGCTCTCCATCGCTGCTTTATCGCTGGTATGGCGACTCTTAATGTGATTTACATATTTTTTCCTGGTACGTATATTTTTTGTCTGATATTAAATCTCTGATAATTGATCTTTTTCTCATCTGGATTCTCGGTCCTTTGAAAACTGTGTTAGTAAAACCGCATTCTTTCTCATCTTTTTAGGTTGAACAAACCAGTTAAAAAGGGTCCGGTATTTGGGCTCTTTTTATGGTTTGACTCTCCCCCTTCTTCGTTAACTGAATCCCGTTGGATTACTACAACATAGCTTCAGGCGATTGACCAGGATCGACCGTGGCGACGTTTGGCCACGTGTTTACCATCTTCACGGTGTGGACGTTTGCATCAATCTGCTGTGGGTCACGAGACGTCATTTCTCTCTTGAACTATGTCTCCGCTCTTAAGACGACCCACTGACCCGTATCTTTTCTTTATTTAGATATTATTCATCTGAACTCAGGTATAACTTTATTACTATTTTTTTGGAATCCTCGTGGATGTACGTGGCGGACTATCATTAGATCTATTATTTTCGGTCGTATTTCTTTTGAACAATTATTCTAAATTCATATTATATAAATCTATATTATCTTCGAATACTGTAAATGTCAAAAAGGTCCAAGGCTGCACGGAACGTTCCAGGCAAAATTGCCTATTTTTAGATTACCAATATTAATCATCATTATTATTATATTTTTTAATCACTGGCATAAGATATTTTTTTTACACTCACTAATTTTGATTTTTTTTTCTTCTTACCTATTTAATCATTATTATATTCTATTTTAAGTGGTGCTGTGCTTTTTATTGTTCAACGCCACAATATATACTATGGAAAAAGACATTAATGTTACTATTGACATCGAAAGAACTGGATTTTGTTGGAAAAAGGTGCAGAAACAAAGAAATGATGCTAAAGCAAAATTGTTAATAATAAACTTATTAGCGATAAATATACTGTTTACGCAATTAATTGTCAAACAACAAAAAACATAATAGAAAAAGACATATTATTGCTTGGTCATAAGAAGACTCAAGTTTCTCGACTATTGGAAGAGTATTATAAATACAAAAATAATAAAGATATAATTTCAAATATAGCTGAAATTTAAAATAAAGCTACAAGAATAAGAGCATTAGGATATGATTTGGATGATAAGCTAATTATAACAAAAAAATTGTCAAACCTACCATACAAAATATATTTATTTTAGAACAGCATGGGAATCAACACAATTAGCGACAAGACTAATTAATTTAACATCAAGAATTAATCTAGAACTCAAGATGAGGCAAGAAAGTTTAGAAACGTATGCAGAATCAAAACCAACAACATCTGTTGAGCCAGAGAAACAGCAATTAGAAAACATTTTTCATATTAGGAGTTGTTTTAAATGTGGCAAGAAGGGACCATATTGCGAAATATTGCAGAACATTGATTAATGAGAATAGAACATTCAATAATATAGCTCAATGCTATAAATGCATGAAGAATGGACACAAACATACAGATTGTAATCAACAGCTAAACTGTGCGAACTGCAAGAACAACACGCATTATACAAAGTTCTGCCTAAAACAAAACGTGAGTAACTTCTATACATCAGAAGCAGAAGTTGAGTTCATCATAGATTCAGGTACCAGCAGTCATATTATTACATCAGAGAGTTATCTTAAAGATAGGATAAACATTAATTATAAAATCATGACTGCAGATGGTAACATACATCAAGTCAACATCATGGGAAATATTTAACAACAACACAACAACACCCTGTAGCGCTCACTCCCAAATCACTTTCTTCTGGGATACTCTTCAGGATGCCCTGCTGCAGCAGAATTAACTGACAGTGATGCCAGCAACAGAGCAGGATGGAAAAGAGCAGTGCGTATGGCCGAGCGTTTTTGGAACAGATGGGTCGTAGAGTACCTGCCTACCCTTTCTCTTAGAAGAGCAATTCGAACAGCCCTATTAATAGCCATTGAAGACATGGTAGTGGTAGTAGCTGATGGTACGTTACCACGAGGATCCTGGCCCAAAGGCCGTGTTACCGCTACCTATCCGGGTGAAGATGGCGTCACACGGGTAGTAGATATTGCTACTAAGGCTATACTCCGTAGGCCACTAAGAAGGTCGTTCCTTTACTTTGAAAGGGGAGCATGTGCATAATGCACCTTCTTGTGTATTCTCTATGTTTTTAATAAGCTTCAAACAAGCTTATTAATTCTATTGATTTTTATGATTTTTAGGGAGATCTTTTGTTTTTAGCTTACGAAAGTGAGTAAAAAATTGCTACCCTTTTTAAAAAGCGCCTTTCCTTTTATAGTTTAATACATACAGTCCATTCTCACAGTAACAGCGATTACGAGAGGATAAAAACTGTGAGAATAATAATATCTAACACATATCTGTCACTGATTTAAAATCAGCATAGTTACGGTTTATGTTCTTATATATTATAACCTGTGATTGAAACTTGCGTGTAAAATATGAACCAGGAATGAATGAACTCGACCATCCCACTGTGCTGCTCTTCTCATTATTACAATAAAAGCTGCACAAGGAATATATTTTACATTAACACGAACAAGAATTAATATATGATAATGTACTTTTATAAAATTATTTTCTTCTATTGTTTTAGTCGAATTTTATTAGGCAGGTAGATCCTGCATTTTTGATTTAATTGTTATAATAATGGATACGTAACTTACGTATTATTGTAGGGACACGCCACTATTCAATATTAGCAATTCTGTTCTACGGGAGCTAATGATATTTTTCTCTTTGGACACCGAAACAATCATTAAAAACGTCACTACATCAAGGAAAAGTCTCAAAGAAGGTGCGATCGCAATAAGCGAACAATAACGCATCGTACGACACCCTGCCTCTTCCCAGGAAATTGGAAAACGTGAGGCGCTTACCTCCTGTTTATATAGAACCATCAAGATTTGGGTCCATTTTGCTTTGTTTTCTGTATTGATTGCACGCTGACAGCTGAAACAGCCAGTTTATGGACTGGGTGAGATATATAAAAGCAAAAGTATTTAAAAAAAAGAGTACCCGTGGAGTTGCTGGCGAGAGGAACTTGTAAAATAACGGTGTTAGTTCTACATTTGTTTTTAGGTTTGGTAGTTTCGTTTTTTTTTTTAAGATCTGATGTGGAACAAACTATTATTCCCAAATAAATATTTTGAGAAATTTGCATTTTGAGATATTATCATTAATGAAAGTTGGCTTAATGCGCTGATACGAACCAATCTTAATCTCAAAGTATTGTATTGTATAGCGGGCTGGTGTCCGCAACTACACGTCTAAGCGCGTATTTTGCGTGCAGTAATCTCAAAGTATTTTTAATAGTTTTTAGTCAGACGGAAACAATTTCATGGTGGTTTTCATGTAGGTACTCTTTTGGCATGAGCTAATTAGTTTAAGTACGCTCAACGGCACGAAATGTAGCCCAAACAGAAAAAAAAACCGATAACAGGCGATTTTGCTGCTTCGGAGTCAGGGGCGAATGGAGCTAGAGATTGCTGAAACATTAAACCGCGTAACAACTGTCAGGTACACCTTAATAAGGTACGACCAGACCGGCATCTACACACAAGAAGACCAAGAAGTGGTGTTAAAAGCGCTAAGTGACCGATTTATCGTTCTCACAATTTTGAGAGATTGGTTCCTTACTACTTACTACGGTAAAAATACGGCAGCGGCTACAAACGGCAAAAGGGGTCAACGTAAACGAGCGAATATTAAGAAGGAGAATGGAGGTAAGGGACCTGCGTGTTTGAAGACCAGAACTACTCGGGCAACATCGCGTAGCTCGACTTCGGTTTGCTCGCGAACACGCAAATTGAACTCACGAGCATTGTAGTAAAGTTCCATGGACTGACTGAATGACTGAGGTCCAGATAGCCGCGAACATGTGTGAAGAAGGTATGGGGAGAGAGAGGCTTCTGCCAACCACTAACAGGCAAACCGGTTTCCATGATGGATCAGTTATGATTTGAGGAGGGATTTTGTCAGACGCATGCACAGAGTTACTAGTAAATGCAGGTCGTCTAACGACAGTGCATTGAAGAGATCCTCCCAGAACACGTTTTACCATTTGTGGGATTCATCGGTACAGAAGATTTCATCTTAATGCAAGATAATGCCCGATTAAACACCACACATGGGGGAATGATTAGCTGTCGGAGGTGAGAATTACACAATTGGTATTGCCAGCACGAAACCCTGACATGAATTCCACAGAATATGTCTGGGAGATGCTTAAAAGACGCATCAGATCCAGTTCCAACCCTCTAGAGACTATTGAAAGTGTGGTGGCCGCCTGGGAAGAAATACACTATGTGGACATTAAAAACATAATTCACAGCATTCCTGATCGCATGCAGGCGGTCATCAGGGCCAGAGATGGAAATATCCGCTATTTATTTTAAGTACCATTTCCTTTGTTTTTTTTTTTTGTAATTTTGTAAAATTTTAATAAAGTTAACTTCTTTTTTTTAATGACTCGATTCAAAGGTTTATTCGATTCTCAAATGCGAATGCACTAAGAAATCGAATAAATATTTAAGTTTTGCAACAAAAAACAACCCTGTTTCTGGTTCCATTACGATTATACTCGTAACCCACATAACGAGCTTGGGCCACATTCCGTGCCACTAAGTGTATTTGAAAATGTTTTGGATATCAATGCTACAGATCGAAAAAGGAGGAAACACGTTTTATTTTTAAAGGCCTTATGTCGACAGTGCAAGTTAAAAAAGACTAGCCAGTGCGGTGACAGCTCGGGTTAAGTAAGACAATCTGTATTGTCCTGACATTTATTGGGGGCGACGTTCAATCTCTATCAATTTGCAATGCAAACTCGACAAGCCATGGACAGTTTTCTAATGTTCTGGTTATCGATACCCAGGAACATTTATAACTTTGAACGGGATCTTTGACAATCGTTTCAGGAACTTATGAGCTGGGGTATCTTTGTAATACTCAGTGACAGGGTTGTGGAGGTCTGGTAGGCAGACGCTCCTGATAAATATTGGTATTCAACCGCATCCGGTTATATGCAGCCAATTCTAACCGATTTAGAAAAACGCTAGAGGTAGATACTGAGTAAAAATAAAAAAGAGTGTGCCTGTCGGTAATTTTCCCAGTTTGTGACAAAACAAGCACACAATAAGATACTAGCGAGTCTCAAACCATACGCAATAAATTCAGCAAGTTAACTTGTATGCTTAAAAAAAATTAAACCGACTTCAAAAACACAAAAAGAGTAAAAAATCACTTTAGCCTCAGAAAGTTATTTTTCACTTTTGTTTTTGAAGTCGGTTTTATTTTTTGCATAAAAGTTTCGTTTATTTTTCCATTTTTAGTTGTAATTTCCTATACAAATATTTGCTATGCATTTATTTTACATTGTTAACAATACACAAGTCTATTACGTTGTAGCGTAATGACGCTACAACTAATAGGCGCGGAGCATCAATGAAAAATGTTGCAAAAACGGGGAAAAATTATTGGTTTTGAGAGCTTCCGTTGCGTGCGCTGCTTAAACGGTTAAAGTTGTACAAAAATAATGTTTAAGAGAATTATTCCTCTTAAAAAAGTCTTAAAAATAGCCAGGGTTGCGGGACTGTTCGAAAGAGATACCGCGGCCCTGGAACGCAAAGGGCAAAAGAAGAAACGTGGATGGGTTTGAGTTAGTACAAGTCTGACACTCCCTTCCGCACCGCCCAGAGTGGGGGCGGGGTAGAATATTTTTTGCGATTAATGCAAATATTTCTGAGAAATTAAATTGTTAACTACTTGAATCTGTACTAATAATATTATTATAAAGCTGAAGAGTTTGTTTGTTTGGTTGATTGAACGCGCTAATTTCAGGAACTACTGGTTCGAAATGAAAAATTAGTTTAGTGTTGGATAGCCCATTTATCGATCAATGTTCTCCATCGCTGCTTTATCGCTGGTATAGGTGTAGCGACTTCACGGTGTGGACGTTTGCAACAATCTGCGGTGGGTCACGAGACGTCATTTCTCTCCTGAACTACATCTCCGCTCCTAAGACGGGTCGTCTTAGGAGCGGAGATGTAGTTCTGTCACTGACGCGTGTCTAGTTACTTTATTATTCATCTGAACTCAGGTATAACTTGATTACTATTTTTTTGGAATCCTCGTGGATGTACGTGGTGGACTATCATTAGATCTATAATTTCCGGATGTATTTCTTTTGAACAATTATTCTAAATTCATAATATATAAATCTATATTATCTTCGAATACTCTAAATGTCAAAAAGGTCCTTCTGCACGGAAGGTTCCAGGCAAAATTGCCTATTTTTACATTACCAATACTAATCATCATTATTATTATTTTTTAATCACTGGCGTAAGACAATTTTTACACTTACTAATTTTTATTTTTCTTGTTATTTAATATTTTATTTTATTTTATTTGAAGCGGTGCTGTGCTTTTTTTATTTTTCAACGCCACAGTAAGTACAATGTTAGAATGGCCCAATTTGAAAAAAAAAAAGAAATAACTTCAAGTAAACAAAATCATGAGATTAAAGAAAAAAACCAATGGATAAACTATGAAATGCAACAGTATAAAAACTGTGTTTGGTAAAGCTTCGAGTCTAATGTATTACCTGACCTATTTATATGTATGTCTTAGTGTATTTTTTTTTATGTTGACCTATTGTGTATTTTTTTTCATGTTGACCTATTGTGTATTTTTTTTATGTTGACCTATTGTGTATTTTTTTTTATGTTGACCTATTGTGTATTTTTTTTTATGTTGACCTATTGTGTATTTTTTTTTATGTTGACCTATTGTGTATTATTTTATGTCTTTGTCATAGAGTATGTTTCATGTTTCTTCTGTCTTTCATTCATTCAATCATTTAACAGTCGGTTAACCGAACACAACTTTTTAAATCAATACTAATATTATAAGCTAAAGAGAGAGAAGAATGCTTTGGCCTAGAGATTATCAAGCTAATAACTTAGGGAGGAGAGCAGTATTGCATTATCAAGCCGTATTACAAATTTTGTTCATAGAAATAAGCTAATTCATAAATGTTACTTTAATGTGTATCCTAATGACCTAACGATATCATTTAGATATTTTATGCTACCAATAAATGTCCCCATTTTAATTACTAGTTGCCCTGAGATCTTTTTATGGGCCTTTCAAAGAGTGATCGGATTAAGGTTTGGGTCAATTAATGCGGATAATAGCCTCTTAGGAATTGAGGTCACCTAGTTGTTCCCGGTTTAATGACTTTTAGAATCTGCCTTATTGATCTAGTGCCCGCAAACGCTACCTACTGCCAAGCATGATTTTGGGTTCGATTCCCAGGTCGGGCCAAGTGTTAGTTTTTTAATATACAAGATAGTACCCAAATTTGCCTACGACAATTTAAAACGGCACTTATCTAGAAGACATAGTGTCTTTTGCATGGCTCCAAAAATTTATAATAGACTTCCGACTGGAAGCAGTTAAGTGATGTAGCTTTCAAAAAGCAGATAAGGCTTTGAATGAGTTTTTAGATGAGAAATTCTGATAATACTTGCATATTTTACTTATCTTTTATTCTATGTGTTTTATTATTTATATTATCATGACAATTTTTGAATAATGCGACTCAGTGACATTATGAATTTTGTATAAATTACCTATTGCGTGTTTAATATTCGCATGCCATTGTTTAACACATTCAGTGCCGGGAACCCACCTGGTGGGTTCACTCAAGTCGCACTTGGGATGCCGAGAACCCACCTCATGGGCTCATTTTTAATGTACGTTTTTCTTAGCCAATACAGCATCAAATAACGTAAAAATAAAAACAGTTGTATATTTTAACAAGATTAAAAAGAATACGCCGTGGTTTCAAATTACAAGCATTTTTATTTTCAATCAATTTTGCGACCTCTTCCTAGATGCCGAGAACCCACGTGGTGGGTCCTATTTCAGGGATGAAAAACCATAGGCACGATTTTAATATTTTCTAAAAATAATTACTTTTCCATTTTAGGACACGAAAATGAGTTCACAATCGAGGCTTTTTAGTGTTCGGCATCAAAATAGACAAAAACTAATACTTATTACTGTGAGATTTAGTCTGCCTGCCCGTTTATCTCTCACAGGCACTCACAACTACATATTTCAGAAACCATTATCGATACAGACTTGACATTGGGAATAAATAATGCTTAGCATTTTTCAATTAAATTGCCTAGACCACGATCCCCTTCGTGTTAGGTTTCTTTAAACCTCAAACATACAAAATGTCGATAAAACAAACAAAAGCACCGACTTCCGAAAGTAATTTTAACTTTTTTGTATTCTGTTTTTAATTCGTTTTTTTTTTGCAACATTTTATTAGTATATCGTATTTATATGCCGTGAAGTTTAAGCGAGCAAGCTCATCTCAGTGTGAACACGGTCGCGCGAAGTACGGCAAGGGCACATCTATGATTTAAATCGATGTTGTATTTAAAATAACTGCACTACTTATGGTCGTTAACCTAACAAAATGTCATCAAATCCGTTTTTTGTTTGGTTTATTATGTTAAGATATCGATATCCATCACAGCTGCGGAGGATCGCTAGCTAATATAATCCGGTATTACAAGAGTTACTGGGTGGTTCACACAAAACTAACTGTCAAATAAACTACCTACAAATGCAAATGCAATGTTTGTAATCATTCAAAAGTTTTAAAATGTTATTTATTAAAATCTAAAAGTAACAATAATTGCGACTACGTAAATTAAATTTTAAAAAAATGCATGAAAATCTCACAAAAGGTTGAACACCCCTGTCACGGGATCAGAGCGGGCGATTTTACTTTTTCAATTTTTTGTTATTTCTTGATTATTGCACTTCCCCTACCCTACTAGGGCATGAAATCACCCCCACAGATAGCAAATATAGCGATAATACCCCCTGAAAATTATATTTTACCACTTATTTTAGGGTTTTAAATCTTAATCTCAAACCTAATGCCGAGGGCCCTCCAGGTGGGTTCACTTTACCGCAAACGTAATGCCAGTGACCCACCTGGAGGGTCCACTTGCAATATGTATGGTGGGATGGCACATGCGCACTATGAAATTGGGGTGGACTCGAATGTGTTAAGGCAAACGTGATGATCTGTTTTCAGACTTAATTTAACATCTCTTGCATGCTGACAATTTGTTGTTGTATCATGTATTGTACTCATGTTTGTACAAATTTTCACTAGAATTTACTCTGCTGATATTGACCCTTTTTAGGAACCAATATTTTAGACGAAAACTGCTTTATTGTCGCTCAAGAATCATATTGACCTTTATTTCTTTACTCAGGAAGATATTTTTTCTGGATCCGTTTCAGTACGAGTATCATGATGGTCAATTAACCTATTTGTACGAGAGCATTGGTCATGGATTAGATCCGACACTTTTATGGTAGCTTTCATAAGAGATTTCATTCTCATCCCAGTCTATATAAAAAGTAGCTTCGTAGGCAAAACTCTTTGATGTATTCACCTGGGTTAAATAAAATGTAAACTGTGTTTAATCTATCAATATTTAAAGCATATTTTGACTGTCCTATTTTAAATAATAATAAAGTGAAATGGTGTGGAAATAATCAAATAAAGTCCTTTGAATAGACCAATAAGGCGCCTTTATTAAAATGTATTCACTGCCCCGACGAAATTTGTTTTGTAATATCAGTTTATTAATTTACATTAATAAAAGAAAACTAGATATTGTTTGTTCTAAACAATTTGGTATAACATATAAATCAAATTTAATTTAATTCTCACTGTATTTTAGTTAAGAAATATATTTCCTAAGCGTGTGTACGATATTTTGAAATCGTTTTTATTGCTCATCAATTTCACATAGCCGACCTGAGGTTCCCGGCTGCCCAGGTCATCATCATCTGCCTAGCTTTATCCCAACTATGTTGGGGTCGACTTCCAGTCTAACCGGTTGCAGTCTGCTATCTGACCTCCACACCTAGGTACTGCCTAATAAAACACTTTCTCTTTATGCCGAAACTCATATTTTTCGTATAAAATTAAGGAACTGTTCAAGTCTGCGAGATGTGATGATTTATATACACATTATGTATATCAAGAAGATAATATAAAGAGGTGAATCAAGCAGTTTAGGAGCTCTCAGTCAATTAGATGCTGGACAGGACGCAAGTGACTTGATGTAAGAGTTGTCCTGACTATATTAGCGGGCGTCCAAACGTTGCAGCCCATTCGAATATTTACCCTAGGCTGCCCCAAATGTGTAGAGGCATTATTTCTCACACAGTAACAATTTCAAGCCAATTAATAATTAATGTTGTGGACCGACCAACCTTTTGATAATATTTTAGTATTGGCAGTATGTATTTATTTTACCTTTTTTTAATACTTATTTGTCAATTGAAAAAGGAAGAAGATTATGTATGAAAGGCAAAAAAAGTAAAAGCATAATATTATCATAAAAGTCTTTATTTTATTTAGTAATTTAGGATCTAGTGGCTTCCATCCTCCACAATTAAGGCCGTTTGTAATGTAACTTATAAAGACTTAATCCAGCTTTCAAACTTAACACCCACGTCATTAAGTCGACAAATAATTTCGCGTCACACCAAAGGCAGGAACAACAAAGAAAAGAAAAGAAAAGCTAAGCCCTAGTCTTTCGGAACCGCTGCACGCGCTGTACAAAAACAAACAGACACTGCAGTTTCTTACAGAGGGGTGAAAACAAAAGTAGTCGCATTGTTTGTTATGGCAAAATGCAGAGGTCACGCTACTAGTAGCAGACAAAAGCATTGTCTTAAATAAGAGACAGCTTATTTCACCCGTAAAGTAGGTACAGTTTTCAGCCCAAATATGGTTTTTGAAATGAGAATTATTGAGATTTGATCTTTGATTGTTGTTAGCGTTATTGGATTTATTTATTTTGGTATACATGAATGTATCATACTGTCGTTACAGAGCTCTCAGTCACACAGTGATTCGGAGACATTTTTGAGCTATGGTAAGCATAATAATTATCTAATCAACAATGATTGAAAAAGATAAGAGTCGCTGTAAGTGTAATGTGTCCAGCTCAACCATGTTTCAGGGATGGTGATTCATATTGACCTAATCACCATACAACGTTCTCCCTATTGGGACAATAAAAATCTCGGTAACGTTTGACACGACATCCAAAAATACAAAAATGAAATACACGATGTAATTCCCCATCATGCACAAACTTTTAAAAAGGCGTGCATAGTGAAATTATGTAATAGGTATCACGTCCAAATTCAATGCTGGTGTGGGGCTAGAATCATGATCGTAATGAAACTATGTAAAAGATTTGACACGATGCCCCTTTATTGACACCGTTGGTGTCAATAAATCCGTAAAAGATCCGATCCGTTTAAGATTCTGCAGTTTTTTAAGTTTTACAAGTCCTCTGCAAGAGAAAAGAGCTAGCTGTCGCAGACACAGTGTTGCTACCCACCCCTTGTTTGACAAACGAATACTTTAGCAACACATTGGATACTTCGAGCTTCGATAAAACGGTCAAACTTTTCTCGTCGCACTTTTAGGAGTTTTAATTTTTCAAAGTGAAAGTGGAGAAATACTTTGTGAACAGCAAATAAATTGTTTTGATGAAGACAGTATTTTTTTTATTTCAAAGGAAATTGTGCACGGCCTTTGAAGTTGAGATTCCCTTTAACTCAGTTCCGCGAATAATCTGAACTGTTATTGAAACTTTGTGTTTACACAATGTGTCAAATCTGTTGTGGATAAAACAAAAAAAAAAAAACAATAAGATGAATGAAAATACAACGTTTATTTCAAATAGACCAGTGACAGGCGCTGTAGAATTCGAAGTCGAAGTCGAAGACAACAAGATGCAGGGGCGTGCCATCCATAGAGGCAATTAGGCCTAGCCTACCCTACCATTCCTACCAACAACGCAACAAATGTATTTATTATAACTATGTAATAAAATAATGCAAAATATTTAAAAAAATAATTAAAACTCCTGTTAAAATACTTATAGCAACTTGTCGCGCCCGTGTGACGTAACTGATAATAATACTACGACGCTCGCTCCCGGCTCTTCTAGGCAACGACGCCGCCGGCCTAATTTCCATTGATAAATTTACGCACACTGATGCACATTTTCGTGTGTATGAACGGCACACATGTATAGATCATTGATAGATTGGGGGCTCAACTCCTGCGAGTGTAGCTGGCCACTGATTGGCCACAAAGTATTATCCGGCTAAAACGGTATGCAGTGATGCAATTATATTTGGTAGTGTTTTTTATCGACAAAGTAGCAATTATATTTTTCTTAGAAAGTTGTAAGCATATTTGTTTCATGTGACAAGCAAAATTTATTTCGCGATCTTGAATGTTTTGCTTTTTATAATATCTGACGGTTGTAATTCGCTTTGAAACGTACAGTAGTGTAAATATTATTTGTTGTATTTGTTTATTTACGTAAAATGGTGTTCTGTTGTGAAGTTTGCGCTGATAATGTGTGTTTGTTATAAGTTAAAAACAGTAAGTATTCACAATCGTTTAATGATAAGATTCAAGTTGTGTCTAAAGGTGTAGGTACCCGAATTACGAGAATTAACCCAAAATTCATCTCGTACTCGTCATTTCAAATGAATCTTACTTCTGTTTGCATTGTCAGAAAATCGTGATTTGCACTTTGAATAATGTGGTGAGTTCTTGTATTTATAACTTTGGTTTTTACAGGCTTATTTTCAATGTTTTTTCTAATATTCCAAAAATCTACACTATACCATGGTAATTTTAGGTAATTTTACTTTTTTGTTGACAGCGCACTGTTTTATTTTTAAGATTTTTTTAAAGAAAGAAGCTTCGTTTTTGTATTGACTGAATGCCATTGAAATTCCTGATGTTTAAGCTAGATGGCGTTGTTTCTCATAAGCTTAAGTACTAAAAATACCAGGGGCGGGTGCGGGGGGCCCGGGAGGGTGACTGAATATATCAATAGATGTGACTACTTTGAGGGTCATCCTAAGTAGAGTGACGCTGTGATGTTGCCGAGTTTTTTGTTTTGGGTGTTAGTAATTCAGTATGTGTGGCCTACCTTACCAGACGAACTACTGCACGCCACTGACAAGATGTGACAAGACTGACGATGTTTTTTTCAAAGCGTAGATCACTATGGAAAAGAATAGACAAGAAACTCTTAATGTAAACTGCAATCGTGACATATACATACATAATGCTTACTATTGGCATCCGCCTTGTGTCAAATACCTGGCGACAATCGACTCTGTATTATTAATTGTCTAATTTATAACCCGTAACCGGTTGTGGGGCAATGTATCGATGTGTACTATAGACAACGGATGTGCGGATGTGGCGTCCGATCTGTGATTTGATAAATAATAATTGGCTGAGGAAATCAGGTCACGGGTATTTTGTTGAGAGTGATTTAGTGATTCAAACAAAACAGAAGTTGGAAATGGCTAGTTAGTGAGACCGGGGGAGGGGGGGTCTACAATTTTCAAGGATTGTGGTCATTATGACAACCATAGCAACACAAGCGCGATTGTACCATAGGTTAGAATTAACAAACATGTAGATATGTAACATTGATCCGATTGGAGTCACACGCAGGAGAGACACGCATCCATAGTTCTGCCATAAGTTGTCCCCGAAATCGTTTTATTTCATCAGCTTGTAGGTTTCTCTTACAATTTTCATGATAAGCTTGAGTTTTCTGATTTTCTTCGTGGATTTTATTTCATAAATAATTAGTGATAAAACCACTAAACTGGTGACCCTTAATAAAGAACATTGAGGGATATTGGTTCAAAAATGCACAAAGCGCGGGAAACGCGCCAGGCCCGGAAAGAAAAGCAACGTCCCACCACCCGGCACAATAATGAGATCGCTATGTCGATTGATCCAAGAAAAAAAACCATCTGGAAATTAATCTGGTTTGCCCAAATTGAAGGCCAATTTGCCAGTGCGGCAATAACAAGTAACCTCACGAACTTTAAATACGTGATCGGGCATCTCGACAACCAGTACTAGGGTCTATCCCGATCCACACAAGGCAAAAGCTTCTAGACTCTTCTGATTTTCTTAGTGGGTTTGATTTCATAAATAATTAGTGATTCAACCACTAAAAGCCCTTTCACGTTACTGCCGTGTCACTGGCTTGATGTATAGCGCAAGGAGGGTTACGCTTACATGTATCGCTCTCACATTTACTCCATGGATTAAGCATAACATGGGACAATGTTTGGGGGTAACGCTCTATTTACTTTGAAAATATATCTGGAGAAGTAAATAGTGCATGAAGAAAAGTAGGAAGTTGTAAAAATTGGGAAACGGCAAACTACGTACTTACTAGGGGAAAACGCTGCTTATGCTTACCTTAACCTAAATTTAGGCTGAGGTGAATCTAGTTTTGTGTATTTTAATTTTATTAATTTTTTTATACTGATTATACTGATTGTAACTAGTTCTTAATGTATTTTTTAATTTTTTGTTTTATTGTTTTTTTTTTCACATTAATATGTATGCCTTTGGAGTGGTGCTGAAATAAATAAATTGAATTAATTGGAAAGTTTTGGTGTTGGGATTGCCTATTTCACAAAAACCGACCTACACAATTGGATATGTTATTAGCATAAAATGAGACAAATAGTACAGGACACTTGGAAAATGTACAAAAAGGCATTCTATTCGAAATAATTATTTAAAATGCAAGTCTACATGCGTTCAACTTCTTATTGCAGTGTTTCCTTGCAGTTAAGCCTGTATGCTTAGAACCCTAAAGCGGAATGTGTTTTTAAACTACTTATTTTAGAATTGAAAGAGTAATTGAAAAAGCTAGTGATTTGATAGACGGAAATTGTCATTCGCGAAAAATTTTCTGGGCCGTGAAATAGTGAAATTCTTTTGGAGAGAATGAAACAAACATAAGAGTTTACTTGACCTGCTGAGCAATTAATATTGTATAGTTAATCTGCGCGTGCGATCAGCAACAATCAGTTGCTGTGTACTATTAAAGAGAGTCTTAGTAGCCTTGACAACAGTTTGTTTTCCTGACGTATGTTTACGTATTCTTGTTAAAACCATTAGACAGGGTCGCAGTCAATTTTCGCCCCTTTGCCTAATCCTCAAGAACTGCGAACTACCGAACATGGAGTTCGAGTTATATATTATACTTTATTTTTATTTATAAAAATTATAGTGATTATCATGTAGCAGAGATTTGGACTTTTATTTTGCAGCAATATGTAGTTAACTCCCCCGATCCTTTCTCTTATGTTTCTTGTGTTCTTAGTAAAATAGTTTAACTAATTGCAGCTATTAAAAGCTGCAATTTTCAATCAAATCCTTCAGTTTAATCCACATAAACTACTACATCCGGCACTGATTAAGCCTCTGTTATTCATTTCCGATTTTTCTTTGTCGTGATATTTCCGAATGCAAAATTTCAGTGCCAAAGTTTCAAAATGGTTTTTAATATTTCATGAATGGTGAACGATTTTTCAGTCGGTCGTTAATTAAAATCTGCATTTGAATTGTACGTTGGGTTTATATTTTAAGCATCGAAATTCTTTGGCTTACCTCAGTTTTATCAATGATTACAACAAATATCATATAATATTATCGTATAATTTATAATGTCAATATCAAATTAATTGTAGTATTCTTCTTTGAAAAAAAAAAGACGTTTTCAACGATAAAGTAATATGGAATTCCACATTCTATTACCTATTTGAGATGATACCAAAACTTTTTAATCTACATCGCACAAAGTTACCTACTAAGAGAAAACTTTAGCGGACGGTGCGAGAGGTAAAAAAATCATATTATTATAGTCCCAAGTTCTGAGATGAAAGTTTTTTAACATGGACATTATATTTACTTTGGACCCTTTGAAATAAAAGTTTTACTTTTCATACACATATGGAAGCGGGTCAACTGACTGTATACCTACTTTTGTTTTTTCCTATGTACTTTTACTGTCGTATAAAATACGATCGTATGAAGTCGGTCATTGTTTTTGCGAAGTACTTAGCCGCATGTTTACGAAAGTACCTGCGTTTACATTAGTGGTGCAGGTTCGATGGTTCCGGTTCAGTACATCACGCCTGTAATCCCCGAAGGATGAGGCAGAGGTGTTACTAATAGTGCACCCACATTTCCCCAAAGTCGCAAGTATTAGGGTCGCCTCCCTATTGCCATCAACCGGGCACAAATCTAGACTCCGTGGCTGCTACTACGAAATTCTTGATGGAAAAACCCAATAACACTTCGCCCGACCTGGGAATCAAACCTTGGACCTCATTCTCAGCACTCGCGCTTGCGACCATTAGACCAACCGACGGGGTTGTCCAGGTTCCGGTTTCAATCTGAGGAATTAGGGCCAATAAAGTCACACAAAGCGGGAAAATAAGGCTCTAGTCTAATTTACGTTAAGGCTTATTTATAGGTCCTGCCAGGGTTGCGGGACTGTTGGAAAGAGATACCGTGGCCCTGGAACACAAAGGGCAAAAGAAGGAACATGGATGGGTTTTAGTCAGTAAAAGCACACTCCCTCCTGCTCAGCCCAGAGCGGGAGAAATTATTTGATGATTTCCCATCCGACAAAAAAGCTTATTTATAGGTTTCCAGTGCGTATAGTAACAGAAGAAATTGCGGGTAATCGAGCCTTTTTTAAGTTATTTTCTTTAGTCTTAAATACCTCTTTAGTCTTAAATACCCCTTTTGTATCTGGTTTTTTTGCTTGCAGGTTAAAGTAATTTCAGTCCATGTATTCATTTTCAGTAGAGCTTAAAATTTCTCTTTTGATGGCTTCTTCCCATCCATTTCCCATAGCTTCTTTAAATTCTTCAAGTGAAAACTCCATTAACGATAAAGATCAACACTTATGGGATTAAAAGTGACAATGACGAAGATGGTACTAGGAGGAAAAGCACAGTGAAAAGATGGACATGGGAGCCAAGAATGTAACACTGAATAGGATCACTCCATCCTGTCCCCAAATTGTCTTGGCGACAGTTATTCAATCAGATGTGCGGCGAAAGGTATATTTGACATGCATGTCCCTTCAGTACAAAATAGACCATGATGATTTTGTAGACAACCCTGCTGTACTCACTAATGGTCTGATTCCATCTCTTCTACCGAAAACAGATAGTGACAAAACCATCGAGCGCTCAAATGGTTATGCTATTTCTTCAATGTGTGGAGCAATCAGTAACTCTGCAAGCAATAAATGAGCCAATTTCAAAAACTCTTGATAGAAGGGTTCAACCCTATTACTATGATTGCTGAGATGTCATGTAGATCTGATTGGTATTTTGAAGTCGCAAAATACCTAAGTCGCAAAATACCTAAGTCGCAAAATACCTAAGTCGCAAAATACCTAAGTCGCAAAATACCTAAGTCGCAAAATACCTAAGTCGCAAAATACCTAAGTCGCAAAATACCTAAGTCGCAAAATACCTAAGTCGCAAAATACCTAAGTCGCAAAATACCTAAGTCGCAAAATACCTAAGTCGCAAAATACCTAAGTCGCAAAATACCTAAGTCGCAAAATACCTAAGTCGCAAAATACCTAAGTCGCAAAATACCTAAGTCGCAAAATACCTAAGCCGCAAAATACCTAAGTCGCAAAATACCTAAGTCGCAAAATACCTAAGTCGCAAAATACCTAAACCGCAAAATAACTAAGTCGCAAAATACCTAAATCGCAAAATACCTAAATCCTAAAATACCTAAATAGCAAAATACTTATGTCGCAAAAAGTTCAAACAGTTGTTTAGGTACCTAAACATTTATCTCTTTGGATCTTAATGTGGGATGTTTTCTTGCCTGGCCACTTGGCCAATATCCGTGCTAAAGGGATCGCTTTTGGGACCCTTCTTATTCAACATCTTCATCAATGACGTCTCTTCATGTTTCTCTAACTCAACAGTCCTTTTGTTTGCGGACGACATGAAGATTCTAAGAACGTACGAAGATGCTGAACGTCTCCAACATGATCTGGACAAATTCCAAGAATATTGTATAGCCAACCGCTTGGATCTAAACGTCTCGAAATGTTATACATGTACGTTCACTCGTAAACCTAAACCTATTCTTTACGATTACAAACTAGCCAACACTTCAATAGCCAGAGTCAATACGATTAGAGACTTAGGCGTCACTTTTGACTCGAAACTACACTACTACAACACACACATCGATAATATTCTTAAAAAAGCTTCTAAAGCACTACGTTTCATCTTGAGGATATCAGCAGATTTTAAAAATATCAAAACACTCTATTGCGCTTTTGTGCGCAGTCACCTCGAATGCTGCTCACCAGTATGGAATCCCATTTATAACAGTTCTTAAGGTACATTCAGTTTAGATCCAAAACCTATTTACCTATGTTATTACAGCCGCTGCAAGAAGTTTCATATTCTTCCACTAATAGTGCGGAGAAAAATTGCTGACATGGTATTCCTATTTAATTTTGCAAATGATTCAACCGACTGTTCAGAACTGATGAGCAAAATTGGGCTGCGTGTTCCATCCTTCACCTTAAGGAATCATCAACCTCTGTATGTTCCCTCTGTGCGGTGCATATATCGACAAAACTCATATATAATAAGAGCTAGCAGGGCATACAACTCAATGTGTCAGAGTGTTGATCTTGACCTATTCTCCACCAGTGTTCCTAAACTAAAAAAAATACTGAGTTAAATCTTCTTTGAAGTTCTGTAAAACCTTTTCTTAATTCTATCACTAAATAATTCTTACTCTCTCTTGCCTGTCTACTGTTTCTTGTGCTACCCTAATATTGTCAGTGAAAACTTTTAATTGGACTTTCAACTTCATGTATCCTATGCTGTAAGTTTTCTTAAGAAATAAAAATAAAATAAAAAAAAGAATAAAACAATTATGTGTAATTCGTGCAATTCACACAGTTTCAATGTTAATATGATAAATTTGCCTGGCCACTTGGCCAATATCCATGCTAAGGAATAAAACAATTATGTGTCATTCGTCCAATTCACACAGTGTCAATGTTAATATGATTAATATCAAGTTCAATGTCGCTGCTAATAAAATCACAATAATAACGTAGTTTTTACGAGTTGGTATCTCACAATGTCTAGGAATAGATTTATAATTATTTTAAATACAAAAATAGACCTGCTTTATGAAACGGTTACCGCTATAATTGGGTAAAAGATAAAAGATGTTTAAAAAATCATTTTGGCGATGTGCATATCGAAAAGAGTGCAGTGCGTCAATTACCGTGAATGCTAACAAAACTGAAATAATCCGTGAAAGCATTCTTATTTGTGTATCAAATCCTGGAAACCAGAAAAGGGACATCGTTGTCAACGCCGCAAAAGCAAGGTTTCTGAAACTAAATACTACCGAAGTTTCTAAATCTACTGATGTAGAAATTCCAAGCATTATCAAGCATATTTTTTGGTCAGGGAATATGAGTTGGGTTCTCGTAACAAGATGATTATATCCCTTTGACATAAGATATTTCCCCGTCTGATGCGAGAAATTTGGCACGCCCTTTTAAATTACGGAAACAGTTCCTCGGTCGTGGCACGTAGCCAATACTCGTACTTTACAATAGTCCACCCCTTCAGTCTTGGCGCATTTTCATAGTTCACGTAGTTCAGTACATTAATTCTGTTTAGTTCAACACAGATTGTTCAACACAGATTTTTCAACACATTCCTTACTATTAGGTTGAATAATGCTCAGTTGCCTATCACGCTTTACTTTGGATTGTGTACTCTCGTGAGTACGGAATTCAATTTTTTTAAATCAAACGTCTTAAATCTTTTAGAGCTATCGATCTTGGACACCACACGATATTCTGAAATCAACTCTGAAATCACCGATCATCGTTGAGAAAGTTTAGTGGTGCAAATCTAGCTGAGGATTACAAATTATTTACCAAAAATATTTGAAAGACGTAGGCAAAAAGGCTGCCAGGCTCGAATGGATTGGGCAGGTCACGTGAGCCGCATGCATGACGATCGGTGGGCAAAGGTTTCAACATGATGAATGCCTGAGGATACTCATCAGGCTAGTTCGAGGTTGCATAGGAAAAGAGTACCTGGAAGGATATGGGGGAGGCCTTTGCCCAGCAGTGGGACATTCAAGGCTATTAAAAAAAAATGAAAATCATGCAAAATTTTGGTATTAAATTAGAAAATAAATTGAAGAATTACATACTATTTAATGCTCCAATTATGTCAGACTTATATGAGGAATTATTAAAATGTTAAAAATCTTGTCTCTGTAGGAACCTTAGGAATTCGCGTGTGGAAACCGTGGAAACCTAATGCTGTATCATTTGGTTTCCCAACGCCCTTGGAGGGTCCCAGGAGGAGCGTGATGTAGCAAACTCAGTTTTACTAGATTTTAAAAAGCAGTTATTGCTTTTTATTTCCTTTTCCTTATTTATAATTGTTTTCATCGATTTATGTAAGACAAAAAAAAAATGAACTGTGTATCTCTTTCGACAACAACTTTCTCTTAATCCAATGTCAATGGCTCTTGATATTTATTTCGCTACAAAATTGAGAGCATAAAATACAGTAACCTATGGATCGTTGTGTCCGATGTAAATACCACATCATCATTAAATATCACACGATCAATCTGATCTCATGTTCCGCCGTCGACCATCGCATTACGTCACTCATCATTCACGGCGACCACGCTTAGCTCTAGACTTTGATGAATATCGCTATTGGATAGACCAATTGTTGCCAATTTGTTAGTGGTCGGATCCATATTACATTGTTTACTGAATTAATGGCAGCAACAAAGCCTCCGTTAAACCTGTGCCTGATGCTGAAAATGATTTACTGATGGCGGCAAGCGGCGGTGTTCGTGAGACGACAAATCATTTTAATAGTTTTGCGCGTTGATGAATTTTTGAACGCAGCATCGATTTTTAAGGCATGTGAATGTGCGTTGACAGGCATTTGGCTATGGTAACTATGGACGACAGGTTGTACGATTGGAACTGGTTGTACGATTGGTACTGGTCGGTGGTGATTGGTACGGTGTATTCCCGTTGACCCCACCGCCCGTGGCCCCACTGGTGGGGTTAGCGGGAATTGATTAATGTTCTTGTGGTACTTAGGTTTGGTAGGTAAAAGACGCAAAGAAGAAAGTTAAAACTATTCTGCAACGTGCATAAAGAGTGTCTTTTTTTTGTTTGTTCAAATTCATTCATATTCTCCCCACACTATGAAAGACCTTATTGCAGAGTAAGTACGATGTCGGCAGTTTTACGATAACATTCTAGATTACGTTTGTTACGGCGGCGGCGTCACGTTACGTTACGTTCGAGGCTAGAATTTTCCACTTAAGAATAATCCTAGAATGTTCTAATATTGATCTGAGAAAGAAGGTTAGAGGAAGTTTTGGAAATTTCTGAAGGATTGGTCTGCGTATAAGTAGCCAGCAGGTTTGCGGGGCAGTCACTAGAGTTTGAGTTGAGTTTGATTAGCACTTTAAATAAGTTTTTCAAGAATATTCCAACCACAGTTACCTTTTTATCAATGCGAGCCGTTACAATAAGGTCTACTACTACAACGAATTCCTTATTTTTACTTCAACATTCCCTTCAAAAAAAAAAAAATTGTTAAAACAGAACTATGCGCTTCTACTTGAGAAACAAGGTACCGTTATGTACACCTTAATTGCTGGCAATCGAACGAAACCTTTTACATAAAGAACAAAGACAACCATACAAAAAAAAACAACAAAAATAATACCCACAAGTGAAACAAAAAAAAAATTAACCATAAAACCACCTTTTGAATGTCATGTAAAACACGAACAACAAGGCCCTAACATCACATTCACAGTATGTCCTGGAGATATGGTGCTGATAACCACGGCTGGCACCATGAAAATGAGACATAGAAAAGGGTTTTCTTTGAACCAGTAATAATCAAAAATGTCAGCAGTCATTTGAATTTGATCGAACATGTGTGAAAAAGATGAGATCTAGATTCTCTTCATTTGATTGTCATGATAGCCAATTTTTGATTTGCATTACGATTATGGCTTTTGGATGATGATGATGATTCTGTGGATTTTTAGGAAACAAATATATCATTAATAAGACAGGAATGTTTCTATGTGGCTGATTATGAAGAATTTGTTGATTAGGATGGAGTAACAGTGGCTCACAAACCGAGCAAAACTTCTGTTCTTAATATGGTTGAGAGGCGTTTTTAATTACATTGGCTCAAGATGCTTTTGATATTCTTACTATGCAGACGAGAAAGTGTGAGTTGTCAACAACAAGATCGTTCATTGTAAAAACATTAGTGATCAAAGTCCTATGTGTACAAGTACAAAGTCTATTGATATTCCGGTTCATTTGTTCCCAACGAGTAACACCCTCAAATGTCACACTGTTACTCGATGGGAATGTTTTTAAGAAAAAATTCCCAACCAGTCACACTGTTACTCGATGGGAACTTCTTATTAGTAATTTCCCAACCAGTCACAATATTACAGTAGTTAATGAAAAGAAGAATTAAATCGGTTTTTACTTTAAAAACATTTATTCGTCATATTGCTGGTGATTCTCCTTTGAACGTTTTATTCTTAAATAATTAAATAAAATTACAATACCTAAATACATACATACATACATAGACTCACGCCTGTATCCCCGAAGGGGTAGGCAGAGGTGTAATATTACACCCACATCTCGCCATCTATATTTAAGTCCCACGTAATAAGGGGGGGGGGAGGTACCTAAATACAATCAGCTTTATATAATATATCAGAGTAAATCATCACATTTTACAACAATTATCAGTTCTAATTTCTAATGTTAATTTGAACTTTAAACAATTTTCCAAATACATATAATTAGCCATAAGTATGTTGTGACAATTAAAATTATGTATAGCAAAATAAAGTTATGATAAGCCGGCAACATCAGTTATCGCGAGTGTGTAATGGCGGTTATTTTCCATGCACATTTAATGTAAAAATACTTTTGCATCCCTCTTCCCGCGGCCCCGGCGGCGGCGGCCACGTGTCGTAAGTGGGGGAGAGGGACGCAAAATGAATTAGTCAGAGCAGTGCAACGAAGCAAAGTGCACGTTGTCGACAATGTCAGAGCCCACCGCATCTAGTTCGTCCGGTCAAGTGCCATTAAATTTAATTAAAAGGAATGGTGGGACAATTTTGCTACGAAGTGGACATCAATTTTATGCTAGACGAAAGCATAGTAGCGGATTAATAGTGTGGGCGTGCACAAAACGAAACATTTGCAAAGGAATCTTGAGAATAAAAGTAAGTACCTATATAATAAAGTTTACTGATAAACCTATGGTTTGTTTGTTAATCAATACGTTTATTTGTGAATGAATGCTTTGCATTATTTTCATAAAACTATAGATTTGTTTTATTTCAAGCTACTTAAAGTCCTAAATACTTATTCGTTTTCATTTCTTCCAAGCATACGCTATTATTAAAAGCGGCTTAAAACATTTTTTCTTAAGGCTTTTAAAATTGCTTAAAACTTGTTTCAAAATGTATTATTAATAAAGCCGAGTTTACACTATAAGACAACATTAGGCGCGCGACAAGTGACGTTCAACATGTATGCTAAGTAGTAGTAGATGCGTCATACACAAACGCGGCATAAACACTTAATCGATTTATTTGGAACTGTTATAAACACGTGTTTTAAAACAACTTGTTTTAATCATACGCAGGGTTAAACAATATGACGAATATTACTAATACGACAGCTTTGACTCCTGTTATTATTGTTGCTATTTTCTATTTATAGGATCAACGAATACTAGACGAGACTGCTCATAGCCATGCTCCAGACTTTGCGAAGAACGAAATTGATGAATCAATCCATAAATTAAAGACTGAATTGTACAAACCGGACTTTCCTAACATTCCACAAAAATACAATTCCATGATAGGCAACCTTAAAGATGCCGGTATAAATATTGTATCCAACATACCAAAATTTACTAGCGTTAAAAGTACACTGTATAGACAACGGAACAAAGAAGCTGGAGTTTCAAAGATGTTATTTAAAAACGCTCTTGAAGTCGAAGTGCCACCAAGATATAATAACTTTTTGTTAGCAGACTACTCAAATAAAACTAATAATACACGAATAATAGTATTTTCCTCGGTGGAAGCAAGGCAAATTACATGTGAATCAAAAGAATTTTATGGCGATGGCACATTCAGAAGCTGCCCTTCTCCATTCGTGCAATTGTATACAATTCATGTAGATACTGGTAGTACAATAAACCGCACAAATATAACCCCTGTGATATATGCTTTAATGACCAACAAAACAATGCAGAGCTACTTAATTCTGTTTCAAATGATTAAGTCGCAGTTGCCGGATTGGAATCCAACAAAATTTAAACTTGATTATGAAAAGGCTGCAATGAATGCCATTATCAAAGTCTTTCCAACAGTCATAATAAAAGGTTGTTATTATCATTACAACAAAGCCATTTTTAAAAAAGGAAAAAGCCTGAATATGACCTCACGAACGTCACAAGATTTGAAGGAGGTGCGAATAATTGAACTTAGTGCGATTCTTCCATTATTGCCCGAAAACGAGATAATTAATGGATGGGTTTACATAATTGCTAGATACGGAGATAGTGAAGGTACAGGCACAAAAAAATTCATTAACTACATGGAAAAACAGTGGCTCCGTGAGGAATATTTAAAAGTGTGGTGCGTTTTTGGTGACGCCCATCGCACAACAAATGCACTCGAATCTTGGCATAATAAACTAAATAAGACCATTGGAACAAAACACCCGAATATTATGCATTTCTTGCACACAATTGAAGAAGATTCTTCTCAGAATACTGTCAGAAATGTTCTGAAACAACAAGGCAAACCGTCAAAAAGAAAACGGGGTAAGAAATCTATATCAAGAGACGAGTTTATTCAGGAAGTGCAGCTGGAATTAACACAAGGTCTTATTTCAGTTGGCCATGCTTTGGAGATTTTACGACACTAGAATTAAGAACTGATACTTATTGTAAAATGTGGTGATTTACTGTGATACATACATATAGGTACAAACATAAGGTTGATTATATTTAGAAAATTGTTCTTTAAAGTTCAAATTAACATTAGAATTAATAACTGTTAATTGTTGTAAAATGTGATGATTTACTGTGATACATGCATATAGGTACAAACATAAGGCTGATTATATTTAGAAAATTCTTCTTTAAAGGTTCAAATTAATATTAGAAATAAGGACTGTTAATTATTGTAAAATGTGATGATTTACTCTGTTATATTATATAAGGCCGATTGTGTTTAGATATTGTTACTATGACTAAAACATTAAAATGAGAATTACTAGCAATATGACGAATGTTAACGTTTAACGTCCGTAATTAAGTAACTGTATTTACCAATGTTGTTATTTTGTTGATTTTAATAAAAATTTAAAAAACCGATTTAATTCTTATTTTCATTAAGTTCTGTAACAGTGTGTTCCCATCGAGTAACAGTGTGACTGGTTGGGATTTTTTTCTGAAGAAATTCCCATCGAGTAACAGTGTGACTGGTAGTGTGACCGGTTGGGAATTTTTTCAGAAAAAAATCCCATCGAGTAACAGTGTGACATTTGAGGGTGTTACTCGTTGGGAACAAATGTTCAGTCTATGAGGCAAGTTTAGTGAAAACATTTTTTGATTGTTCGGGAGGTATAAAAATTATATTATGAAAAAAGATTTTATTTAATCTTAAAAGTCACAATATTAACCGATATAACTGTGTCAAACAAATCAGAAACCAAGAAGAAAAAGAAACATTCATTTCCAGACAACGACGCAGAGACGTGCAATGGTTTCCAATTTCTATTTAATTATACTTAGTTCTTTAGTTTATTTAATTAATTAATATTAATATATTTTTAAACCGAGTAGTAGGTACGTACTTATTATTATTTTAGTTGAATTTGTATTTGTAACTCTTGCTTTTCTAAACTTTAATTGTTAGCTTAGTTTTATTATAACAATATTTGCATGCTGAATTTTAGTAAGCGGAATATGTAGAACCAAATTTTTCTTTCATACCTCACTGTACCTTATTTCGCGCAATAAGATTATTATTATTCCCTTTATTCATTTTCAATTTAAATAAAAAAATCTTTCCCTAAAAGCAATAATTGCAATCGCGTATTGATACACAACCAAATTGTCTTATTTTCACGAATAAACTTGTTTTATACCTTTTGTTACGTTATTTTTTTATATTATAATTGTTTATAAGTAATTACTCAGTGGCGCAAGATCGAAGTTTTATTTCGCTACACTGTGCACAAAAAAAATAGGCACTGGTGTGTCTGGGTGTGTCTGGGTGTGCCTTGGACTCGAGTCGCAACGCAAGAATTTCTTCGAAAGCCACGATAGTGTGACTGTTGCGCAAGTCGTACATCTAATGTGAAATTTCTTAAATAACAATAGAGCTTTGATTAGAGCAGAGCATGATTAAAACCATACCAATCTGACAGCATGGCAACAGAGGTGCGTAGTGCAGAGTTACCTCTGCTTAATTAGCCTCTTTGCTAAAACCTCAAAGCCATATTCTTCTTTTTGTTTGTCTAGTTTAAATTCAAAAATTAAAATATTATAGACAGATGATTTTTTCTACTGATTTGGTACTGATTTTTATTGAAATAAGATCTGAAAATTTGAAAAGAAAGCACCAAAATTTTCCATTGCGGATTTTCACCTGTTATTTCAGTGTTAATATAATAGAGCCTAATTGCCATTGATTGTTGAAATAAATCGCTACAAAAGCGACCTTTCCATGTTATAATCGTCCGTTTATCCTGCTTAAAAGTCAGCAGAACGGGCCATTTCAATTCAGGCCCTTTCTTATTGATGATACTTCAATTTGATTAGACAACTAAGCACAACTCAGTCAAGTAAAATAACTCTCCGGGTCGTTGACGAAGTAGTAGCCGTGCATCCTGCCTTTTCTGTCACAGGCATTTAGAAGAAGAATCCAGAAGGAACGTCGAGACGTCGCACCTTCTTCTTCTACATCGAGGTAATATATAACATCCTAAATGATTGTCTGGCAGCGAAATACATAAGTGTATTTTAGTGAAGGCAGCATCTTCTAAAAATGAAGAGATAGGCGTATATTGTCTATTCATATGTTACTTTAAATATTTAACCGAATTTTATTATTTAGTTTTAACTGTGTAAAAACCGTATACATCCGTACCGTATATAACCACCGTATATGTCTAAAACTCCGAATTTATAAAAGTAATTTATGCTTAGAAGCTTCTCGGCAAAAATCACTTTAATTCTACTTAAGAATATCCTTTACATTATTTTCAAATGTCTGCGCCAAGTTATATAAACATTTATTGTTTTAAATGGGAACCACTACTTTTATTGGCCCAACACTATCGATTGTTTATTTATTAAATACAGACTACAAACAGAATTTAAAAAATGATAAACGGTACAAATTGTTACACGGAAGTTAAATTACAATTTTTATTAATTTTAATGATAATCATGTTTTCTTTAGCTTAAGTTCTTTTATTTATTAATGATATTTTATTTAAAGTGGTGTGCTGCGTTTTATTTATTAAACGCTACAGTAGTCAGCGGCAAACTATCCTCTAGGGGCAATGTAAATACTCACACTCTTTGAAGAAGGTCTATACTATCAGCCCTGTAGACTATTAATTATAGATTTTTTCCCTCTAATACGGCCTGTCAAAAGAAAAACACAACCGTAGAATATCATCTCCGTATCGAATTTCATGCTTTTTGAATAATATAAGGAGCTATTGAAGTGTGAGGTCTATACTATCAGCCTGTAGACTATTAATTATAGTTTTTTTTCCTCTCATACGGCCTGTCAAAAGAAAAACACAACCGTAGAATATCATCTCCGTATCGAATTTCATGCTTTTTGAATAATATAAGGAGCTATTGAAGTGTGAGGTCTATACTATCAGCCTGTAGACTATTAATTATAGTTTTTTTTCCTCTCATACGGCCTGTCAAAAGAAAAACACAACCGTAGAATATCATCTCCGTATCGAAGTTCATGCTTTTTGTATAATATAAGGAGCTATTGAAGTGTGATAATTTATGCCTATAGTGTATCTCAAGAAGAATCAACAGCAGTAGTAAACTCCCAGTAATATTATACGCTGGACTGGGCTCTTGGACAGGTCGCGAGTAACTTGGAGGTAGGTAAGTTTCCTACATTCCATACGTTTCCTTTTACAAGCGAGCGTCCTGAACGTAGCAGCCTATTCGAATCTTTATCCTAGGCTGCTCCCAAATGCGTGGAGACATTGTCCCTCGCACATCTTAGAACCCCAAGCTCTTCTAAGAGGGACTAGTAAAGCAAGCTCTCCAGTATCAACCATCGAAAATATAATAAATTGTTATGTCACGGAGAGTATCGACTTCCTGAAGCAGAAAGTTCATGCATGGACAGTGGTGAGCGATCAACTCACAACTATAAAATAAGGGGAAGAATAATTTATTTTAAAAAGTATTACAAAAAGTATACCTTTGTGCACAGTAGTATTAGTTCTAATACAATAGTATAATTAAGAAGTACGGTTAGGTTAGGTAGGTGGTTTTGGGTTTGATATTATTATTTATTTGTTAATTACTTTAATTTGTAGGTAGTGCAGCGTTCCCTCTGCACTAAAGCCTCTTTGAACTTGACCGCATGAAACCTCAAGGCCATATTTTTCCTTTTTGCTCGAATATTTTTAAATTTAGAAAACAAGAAAATTTTAAGACACCTTTTCTTCTGAAGCCTTCATTCTTATGCCAGATATGATTGAATTCGGAAGAAATATCTAAATTTTTATTGTTTAATAATTTAATTAAAGTAAATCAGAGCAAATGCTCTCCGTCGCTGCTTTATCGCTGGTATGGCGACTCTTAATGTGGCTTACATATTTTTTCCTGGTACGTATATTTTTTGTCTGATCTTAAATCTTTGATAATGGTCCTCGGTCCTTTGAAAACTGTGTTAGTAAAACTGTATTATTTCTCATCTTTTTAGGTTGAACAAACCAGTTAAAAAGGGTCCGATATTTGGAATCTTTTTACTTCGTTAACTGAATCCCACTGGATTACTACAACATAGCTTCAGACGATTGACCAGGATCGACCGTGGCGACGTTTGGCCACGTGTTTCCTTTCTTCACGGTGTGGACGTTTGCAACAATCTGCTGTGGGTCACGAGACGACATTTCTCTCCTGAACTACGTCTCCAATCCTTGACCCGTATCTAGTTACTTTATTTAGATATTATTCATCTGAACTCAGGTATAACTTGATTAATATTTTTTGGAATCCTCGTGGACGGACGTGGTGGACTAATATTAGTCATAATCATCATATAAATCTATATTATCTTCGAATACTGTAAATGTCCAAAAGGTCCATCTGCACGGAACGTTCCAGGCAAAATTGCCTATTTTAACATTACCAATACTAATCATCATTATTATTATTTTTTAATCACTGGCATAAGACAATTTTTACACTTACTATTTTTTTTTTTTCTTGTTATGTAATCATTAAATATATTGTATTTGAAGTGTTGCTGTGCTTTTTTATTTTTCAACGCCACAGTAGCTATAAAACTGTTCCATCGTTACAGATCTCTTTCGTCGGGGCAAGGGATGTTGTTTGTTCCGACGGAGTTCCCGGCGTCGTGCTTGCCCTCGCTCTGAAAGAGCTAGAGCCCCAGCTGAGAGGACTCTACTCAGCTTGTCTTGAGCAGGGCCAATTCCCAAGTCAGTGGAAAACGGGTCGTTTGGTCCTGCTCAGGAAGGCGAGGCGCCCAGCGGACTCGCCGTCCGCATACCGGCCCATTGTGCTGCTGGACGAGGTGGGTAAGCTTTTCGAGCGGATAATTGCTGCCCGCCTCGCCGGCCACTTGTACAGAGAGGGGCACGTTAACATTAACTTGTGTGAAAATATAACACTCTCAAAGCAGAAAGCCCTTTCACTGACCTGCCAACTTAATAACGAGCGAAGAGAATAAGAACCAGATTATCAGATAAAATATTTTGAAAGTCACTAAAACTGCTAATCTGCAGTGGTGATCGATCCTCTTGTTCGTTCATTGCCAACCAAAATCTGCCACTGCAACTGCTTCGATACAAAAAATAAATAAACGAAATAAATATCGAAACGAGATTTGCTAACATCCGCTGTGACATGAATACTCAATAAATAATCGGTGTTGGGCTCATTATGTACAATTATTTACATTTATCATTATTGCTACCGCCGACAGCCAGCATAGCACAATGCATGCCGATTATTAACCGTCGAAATTATATAAAATAAGGCCAATTTATAGTTAGGATGCTGCTTAAGTAATTAAAGATGGTCGGGGTTAACGCGTGAATTTTTTTTCACGCCAAAAAGGACGCTAGTCATGCCAAAAATAATATTATACTGACATAATCTATATTAAAAACAAGATTTGCGCCTCATAACTTTAGCGAAGATCGAAGATCCAGTTTTTGGTGTCAAATTAAAGTTTTAACACAAATTAGCCGTTAATTTCAAAATGCTAGTGTATGCATCATGCAGCGGCGCCATTTAACGAGAAAGGAAATGTTAAGGGCAGTAGACATGCTCATGCTGAGGCTACTCTAACCTCCGTACTACTCCTTGTACATCATCCCTGCGCCTCGGTACCTCCCGCGTTACCTCTCGAGCTGATGCCGCGTGTGAGGAATGTTCTCAACAGAGTATTGCTGAGGAGATTGGAATAAAACAAAACGTGATATCAAGGTTATGGTCACGTTATCGTGCTACTGGTGAATGGGCTGAAAGAGACCCCAGGCAGGAAGCGAGTCGCGGGCCTGTGGACGGTGAGTTATGGGCTAGCTCGCCGTCCGTCCGTCTTATGACGACAGGCCGTGTCGACGGCGCGTTTGTGTTCCACGCGCGCCTCAAAGAGAGTCAGCAAACAGGAAGGGGTCCGAAAGGACCGATGCCTGCCAGGGTTGCGGGACTGTTCGAAAGAGATACCGCAGCCCTGGAACATAAAGGGCAAAGGAAGGAACATGGATGGGTTTTAGTCAGTACAAGTCTGACACTCCCTCCTGCTCAGCCCAGAGCGGGAGGGGTCATTTGATGATTTCCCATCGATAAAAAAAAAAAAAAAAAAAAAAAATGCAGGAAGCGAGTAACCGACCAACGACAAGACCGATATTTACAAGTTGCCGCGAGAAGACAACCAAATGATATTCTTGAACCAACTTTTGGTTCAAAAGCTCCAGTCAGAGCACCAGTTGCTTGTGAGTGACCAAACTGTGAGGAGTGAGGAGAAGATTGCTTGAAGCTATCCTTCATGCTCGACGAGTTCGGAAAGAGTACGCGTATGGCGAGTTCCTGATCTTGCGAGCCGTCTGCAACACCCTCAGGAAGTCCATCCATACCACGGCGCGACAATTATGGTTTGGGTGGGAATTTGTGTTGGTGGAAAAACAGACCTCATTTGGATCAGAAACACCATGACCGCTGAATAAAACCGTAACCAGGTGCTAGTACCAAAAGCCTACCCCATCAACTACAATTGGGCCAATAATTCACGCTCATGCACGACAACGCCCGTCCGCACACAGCGCGAGTGGTGACCGGCTGGAGGCTGCAGGATGCAGCGTTCCCTCTGCATCAAAGCCGTAACCAGGTGCTAGTACCAAAAGTCTACCCGATCAACTATAATTGGGCCAGTAATTCACGCTCATGAACGACAACGCCCGTCCGCACACAGCGCGAGTGGTGACCGGCTGGAGGCTGCAGGATGCAGCGTTCCCTCTTCATCAAAGCAGTAACCAGGTGCTAGTACCAAAAGTCTACCCCATCAACTACAATTGGGCCAATAATTCACGCTCATGCACGACAACGCCCGTCCGCACACAGCGCGAGTGGTGACCGGCTGGTGGCTGCAGGATGCAGCGTTCCCTCTGCATCAAAGCCTCTTTGAACCTTACCGCATGATATACGTTCCCTCTGCATCAAAGCCTCTTTGAACCTTACCGCATGATATACGTTCCCTCTGCATCAAGGCCTCTTTGAACCTTACCTCAAGGCCATATTTTCCTTTTTGTGATTCATTTGTTATTTCCATATATTTCCTAGTACGTATTTTTTTTCGATCTTTAATCTCTCCTATTAGGTCTTTTTCTCATCTGGATCATTATATTATTTAAAGTGGTATGCAGCATAATGGTGAAAACTGATTACTGCCACATAATATACAATGGCCAATGTATCAAGGAGTATTGTTGTAGCTGCATACATGGTCGCTGAACGTTGGGCAGTTGTGCCCAGGTATCATTATGTTTTCTTGTTTGGGCCAGAAATGAAGGGGATATGCTCCAGCCTGCAGGATTTTTAGATGCTGTATGTTTGGATATTGAACACTATTAAATAAAAATATTAACAATTATCTTGATTTTTTTTACACGGTATAGGTAGCATCAAATCCCTAGCAAAAATGAAGACAAAATAATAATGAATAATAACGACAACACATTAAAATACAACAAGAATAACTTGACGTTGTCTTGGTCTGGCAGATTTAACGGCGGCCGGCGCCACCTACGGCATCCAATTGTTCATCTAAACCATCCCAGGATTTACTCAAACGCTTCAAAAAAAAACCATTATAATGGCCCAGCCGTTTAGTTCACAATTTCAGATACACCCACAACAGAATTAATCGTTTACTTATAGTATACAAATTAAGCACTGTACTTGTAACAAAATGTACATTTTTATGTGAATAAACGTTATTATTATATTACTATTATAGTAACACATACATTTATACATTTTGTTGCTGGCGATTCTGGTTTTTTCGTCTATGAACTTTTAGCCAAGTTCTTTAAAGACAATAAAGCTGCCAAAGCAGCGACTTTACTCCAAGATGGCTCAGGCGAACATGACTGGAATCATAAGGGAATCCTTTCAAATTCATCAGAGTCTCCACAAGCAATTCAAGGAGGAATGACTCTTCACGCATTAGCAGCAGCTTTAACACGTTGGCTGCCATACGAGTAAACTCGTAGTAACTTTTTTTGTATGTTCATTGCCACTATACAAAATAGTAGGTACGAGTATACTCATAGTTGGCAGTGGAACCTAGTTAGCGCGAAAAAGTGCTCAATATAACCATTCCACACAAATAGTGGTGGATCTTTCGCAGGGCTACCTTGACCCAGGGTACAAACTTTTACAACTTCTACAATTCAGTTTTGCTCACGAAGTTACTGACTGAAAGATCGACATACATTATTTTCATGCGCTTATTTCATGTTGTCCAAAATATGAAGAATTCTTGGACAAAGAGAAACTTTTCAGTGAACCTCAAACTACTAATAACCCTTATCTATTGAATTTAACTATAAATCTACTAACTGCAGCGTTGCCCCTGCATTAAAGCCTCTTTGAACCTTACCGCATAAAACCTCAAGCCATATTTTTCTTTTTGCTCGAATATATTTAAAATTAGAAAACAAGAAAATTTTATGAGTCTATTTTTTCTGAAGCCTTCATTCTTATGCCAGCAATGATATAATTTGTACAATACACCAAAATTTGCATTGTTTAATGTTTTAATTGGAAGAAAAAAAAAAACAAAAGAAGATAACCAGGCAAATGCTCTCCATCGCTGCTTTATCGCTTTTATAGCGATCCTTATGTGATATTAATATATTTCCTGGTACGTATATTTTTGTCCGATCTTAAATCTCTGATAATAGATCTTTTTCTCATCTGGATCCTTAGTCCTTTGAAAACTGTGGAAGTAAAACCGTATTTTTCTAATCTTTTTAGGTTGAACAAACCAGTTAAAAAGGGTCCGATATATTTTGGGTTCTTTTTATGGGTTTACTCTCTCACTATTACGTTTACTGAGTCCAGCTGGATGACTACAACGTAGCTTCAGGTGATTGTCCAGAATCGACCGTGGCGACGTTTGGCCACGTGTTTTCTTTTTTCTCGGTGTTGACGTTTGCAGCAATCTGCTGTGGAGCGTCGAGACGTCATCTGGTTACTTTATTTACTTAGTTATTATTCATCGGAACCCAGGTACAACTTACTTACTTTTTTTTGGAATCCCCATGAATGTACGTGTTGGACTATCATTAGATCTGTAATTTTCGGATGTAGTTCTTTAGAACAATTATTCTAAATTGATATTATATTAATAATTATAAGTACTGATACTTTAAATGTTTAAAAGGTCCTTCTGCACGGAACGTTCCAGGCAAAATTGCCTATTTTTACTAAAACTCATCAATATTATTTTTCTGGCATAAGACAATTTTTACCTCCTACTAATTTTATTTTTTTAATTTTAATTTTTCCGTAAGTGGTGTGCTGCTTTTTTCAACGCCACATAACGCCAAAGCCCTCACCTTCTAACGCGTTCCCTCTTAGAACAAATTTTAATCGTTTTAACAATAAACCTCAAGTTAATACAATTAATAAATTTCAAAAAACTAAAACAAATACACTGACGTCCTGACGCGTACCTACACTTCCCAGGTGATCCAACTAAAAGATTCACCTGGGACCTCTACTACCGATCTTTGGAAACTATCTTCGTGCCTGCCCTAGCGTTTGTCTCGCAGAGCTGCACTAACGCCTGACCGTGAGAACTGCACTGATGCTTTCCTGTAGAGCTGCCCTAATGTTTGACCCTGAGAACTGCACGACGCCCTTCCAGCAGAATCAACCTGAATCCTTGGAACTGTCCTGGCGACCGTCCTACAGAGCTACCCTAACGCCTGATCTTGCCTCTCCTACAGTGCTGAACTGATTTGACACCAACTAAAATGCGTTATCTATAAAACTACCACCTTCATACCTTCCATACAGTGCATGATAGGTAGGTCTTTTATAATGAGCTGTATTTTTTATCTCATTTGTAAATTAATTATTTTCCCCTTTTACATTTTAAATGTACAAGTCTGCTTATATCCTTTTATTTTAATAGTATCAAGTAAATTTGTTACAACGAGGAAGGGTAAGAGAGAATTTTTGTGTATTTCTAATATGCATAAACTTATTCTGGTCCCTGTGTCAAACAAAAACGGTAAGGTTTCGAAGAAACCTAATGTGGTTAATTAGATGTCCGGGATCGATGACCAAATGCTTTCATATTACTCAGCGTTTTGGTATTGGCTTTTGATATTCATAAAATAAAATAATAATATAATTAAATGTAAGTCTTATTAAAGTCAATAAACCCTTAATCTTATTTATAAAAATTTCGTGTCACAGTGTTTGTGGTCGCACTGCTCCGAAACGGCTCGACCGATTTTTTTATATTTTTTAATGTAAGTTTGGCAGGTATGAGAATAGGTCGTAAGTATATTTCACACCGCTAGGTTGTCAAATTCTAAATTAAATAGTGAGCCGCGGGCAATAACTAGTATTGTCTAAAAGTAGGATTGTTTTCCACCAACTATTACAATCGCGGGTTGGTAAAAAATTACTCCTACTAACCCAAAACATTTTTCACGAATATACCTTTTTATACAATATCTAACTTTTAATTTAATATTGTTATTTTTAATTTGTAAAATTATACAATTTATCATGTACTAGAGATTTGGACTTTTATTTCGCTACAATGGGTAAAAATCCCGAAGCGAGATCTCCGAAAGTCTTTGTTTATTGACTCTAACCTGTTGACATTAGCAAGAAACTCGCTCGATCTTATCCCAAAAACAATAAACAAAAACTCACCGAACGACAATAAAACCAGGATAATCAATCAAAAAATATTGACAGACAGACGTCTTCAGATCCCAAACCGCTTACGGCTTAACGGAAAAGGGGAAAAAAACAAAGTGATATCATCCAGTATATAAAATCGTTCTATCCATTGATTCGTGAAATCGCACAGCCGGAAAGATCTTATCTGTCGCCAGTGTGGTTAAACGCTTTGGAATTATTCCATCATTATTGTGAGTTATTTTAGTTGGGCACGCCGTCCAAAATGTTCGTCTATAGGTATATGATTACGTTTCATACCCTCTGTGTCGTGTATTATGTGGTCGGGCAGCATGAAAAGGGTGAGTTTAACGTATTTTTTCTAGTTCTGGAGGAACGCTGGTTAGCATTTTGACGGACAGTATGAAGTTATTCGCGATGCAGAACTCACGGTCAAAATATTAGGTACTCACATTTACCGATGATACTTCAAAGCGACGCTATTCTACAAAAGTCAATCCATCTGTATCTTTATTATTACTTATATTTCTGACGTAGGTATACACACAAAGGTATACTAGTCTTACCTAGGGTGTTTCAGAAAACAAACCTTTATAAAAATAGCATATTCATTTAAAACACCTTCAAATAAATTTGCTATTCAAAAAACCCATAAATTTGCTATTCAAAAAACCCATAAATTTGCTATTCAAAAAACCCACCAATTTCTGTGATAAAATTAGAACTATTGACATTGTCTCGCAGTCACAAAACCTAAAATTGGGTAATTTTAACACTCATGCCACTGAATGCCTATCTTAAATGATTTACGTTCATTTCAATTTAAAACCGATCAAACCAATTTATGCTATAATAATTTTGTGGGTATAAAAATGTTTAATTAGTCCAGACCGTGCCTCCAGGAAGGCTAAACATTACACCTAGGGGTGCGGAACTCTGCTCCTGCTTTGCCTCCGGGAGAATTAGCCCAAAAATGAGACCAATGATTATTTCGAGAAATCAAAGTAAAAAACAGAACTAGAAATTTTATTGAAGTCAAAGGGATCCTTTTTTTTTAATCCAGCACTTACACGTCATCAATTGTGTAAAGACGATGGCATCAGGCTCATTTTGGTGAGGGTCAAGACACTCCTATTCTGTATTGTGTAAATGTAATTCCAGTTTTGAATAATGATGAAATCGTATTTAGAAAGTAAATTTGGCGAGATAGTGAAGAGGACTGTGATAGCAACAGCGCATACCTGCATGGACCATGTTAACGCTACCACCCAAGACTTGGAGAGCCTTCGCGAAGAGCCTCCTTATCCAGAGACGTCGGCTTGTATCGTCAAGTGTTTGTTGGAAAAGGTCAGTTCTTTGTTCCTATTGATATTACAGAAGGGAGCAATTTTTTTTAAATAACTGTCAATAACCCAAATGTATGATGGAGGATTTCGTAGCACGATGCCTACTTTCGCACTATGACTACTTTCGCACTATGACTACTTTTTTGGACTGTCAAGTAATGGGTGGCACAATGCCAAAATTTTGAAATCACTATACATTTGATCGCGTGATGCCAACAAACGCATTATGACAAAAAAAAACTCAATACATTGGTCTTATCGCAGCATGCAGGCACTTTGGATATCGTCAGTACTATTTATATATAAGAAGCCTACAATATGTACAGTCAAACACAAAATTTGTTTTACTTTGGGTATTTCGTAAATATAAATGTGTGACAAACAACTTAAAAATAAAATCAATCGGTAAACGTATGAATATTAAATAAAAGTTGCAACTTCCAAGTGCGGTAATGCCACAAAAAAAATAAAATCTCCGAATCTTCTTCTTACTTCTGAATATATTTTTTTTTTTTGTTTTTAGTTATTTATTGTAAAATAAAATTTTGTGACACTGTGATTGAAAGTCAGGAGGATTGACGTCTTTATTATTTTATTTAAAAATCATCGACCATGCAAGTAGGTAACTTACTTCACTAACCTACTTCACTAACCTACTTACGTCGCTTTATGTGGAAAAAATAATTGGTAAGAAATATTTTTTGTTACACTGTACTAAAGTAGACAATTCTATCGTCAGATGAGATTTTTCATAAAGTTGGCAAACTGCGATGTAACTGGGACAAAAATTAAAAAGTAGGCATCGTGCGATCCAATGTATGGTGGTTTCAAAATGTTGGCATCGTGCTACCGATTACTTGAAAGTACCTACAATAAAGTAGTCATATTGCGGAAGTACCTAGGCATCTGGCTACGAACTCCACTTGAGAACGGCTCGATCCGTAATTCTATTCGTAATTCTTAGGACAAGGTTTGTATCAATGAAAATTCTGGGATTAAGAAAAAAACAAAAGCATTAAAAAGAAAATAGTAGGTACTATTTTTTTTTAAATAAATATTGTAAGATTTTAAAAATAATTAAATACATACTTTTCATTTACTTATCCACACATTTTGTAAAAATGTAAGCAGGTGAACAAGAAAAGCGATTCAATGCACCGACGTTGAATGAAGTTGCCATTATGGTTGCTGGCGAGAATTGGGGTCTCGCGATATTGTGATTCGACGGCGTGATGGTGATGGGTCCATCAGCATGTCAGCGAAACCCATCGTTTGATATTTAGCCCAGGAGAGGATGGTTTTTTTTATGGTTAAAATGATGCGAAACGCATTAAAATGATGCGAAACGCATTAAAATGATGCGAAACGCATTAAAATGTTGCGAAACGCATTAAAATGATGCGAAACGCGTTAAAATGATGCAAAACGCATTAAAATGATCCAAAACGCATTAAAATGATCCAAAACGCATTCAAATGTTGGGAAACAAATTCAAATGTTGGGAAACGCATTCAAATGTTGGGAAACGCATTCAAATGTTGGGAAACGCATTCAAATGTTGGAAAGCGCATTAAAGTGCGCTTTGTTGGCTGACAAAATCACAGGTAATGACGGCTACCCCCTGAATCGTCGTCGCTCTGCTGAGGATAGTTGCAGAACGATAACGTTGAAAGTCAAGAATAACGAAGTTGTTGTCGACAAGAGTATTCGCCGATGCTTTCCAAAACATTCAAAGCGCATTATAATCTTGGAAAGAGCATTATAATCTTGGAAAGAGCATTAAAGTCTTGGAAAGAGCATTAAATTCTTGGAAAGATCATTAAATTCTTGGAAAGATCATTAAATTCTTGGAAAGATCATTAAATTCTTGGAAAGATCATTAAATTCTTGGAAAGATCATTAAATTCTTGGAAAGATCATTAAATTCTTGGAAAGATCATTAAATTCTTGGAAAGATCATTAAATTCTTGGAAAGATCATTAAATTCTTGGAAAGATCATTAAATTCTTGGAAAGATCATTAAATTCTTGGAAAGATCATTAAATTCTTGGAAAGATCATTAAATTCTTGGAAAGATCATTAAATTCTTGGAAAGATCATTAAATTCTTGGAAAGATCATTAAATTCTTGGAAAGATCATTAAATTCTTGGAAAGATCATTAAATTCTTGGAAAGATCATTAAATTCTTGGAAAGATCATTAAATTCTTGGAAAGATCATTAAATTCTTGGAAAGATCATTAAATTCTTGGAAAGAGCATTAAATTCTTGGAAAAAGCCTTAAAATCTTGGAAAGAGCCTTAAAATCTTGGAAAGAGCCTTAAAATCTTGGAAAGAGCATTAAAATCTTGGAAAGAGCATTCAAATGTTGGGAAACGCATTCAAATGTTGGGAAACGCATTCAAATGTTGGGAAACGCATTCAAATGTTGGGAAAAGCATTCAAATTTTGGGGAACGCATTCAAAAGTTGGGAAGCGCATTCAAATGTTGGGAAGCGCATTCAAATGTTGGGAAGCGCATTCAAATGTTGGGAAGCGCATTCAAATGTTGGGAAGCGCATTCAAATGTTGGGAAGCGCATTCAAATGTTGGGAAGCGCATTCAAATGTTGGGAAGCGCATTCAAATGTTGGGATGCATATTGAAATGTTGGGAAGCGCATTCAAATGTTGGGAAGCGCATTCAAATGTTTGGGAAGCGCATTCAAGTGTTGGGAAGCGCATCAAAATGTTGGGAAGCGCATCAAAATGTTGGATACTCTGTAATTCTATCTTATCCATCAAATAATAAAAAAAATTGTTTGCAAGTACGTCACAAAATGAAGCGACATGGCTGTATTTGGTTGTTCCATCTTCTGGTGCTAACGATAAAGTTTCGCAATATCAAATACAGGGTGTAAGGAACAGCCTGTTGGATTACCTGTGACACCAGCTGCGGCAGTAGTATCGAGCTAGAGCGACGAATATTTCTCTCCGCCGACGTCGCCAACACCTCGTCGGCAACTGCTACGAACTTTTGGCCAAAGATAAGATGGATGGATTGATTGTGTGAGGAAAGATTATGAATGAGAAAATAATGCCGTGACGTCTGACAGAGGAGACTGGAAATGGAAGAAATCGTGTTGCGCCGACCCCAAGTAGCATGGGACAAGATGTTAATGATAAAACTTGTCCCTAATGAGCAAGAATGCTACGTGTTTTGGTAGTTAGTAAATTATTGCTTCAAGTGTATGATATAAGACAGGTGGTAGTTACATCTTTTAAGGGGTGCTTAATTGAGAAGTCACTCGAAATGGTGCACGCGTCGTGCTTATTGCAAGTCGTCATCATCATCACCTGCCGGGCCTTTTTCCAACTATGTTTGGGGTCGGCTTCCAGTCTCAGGATGCAGCTGAATATTTATATTTAACATGGAGTGACTGCCTATCTGGCCTCCACAATCCAGTTAGTACAGGGTAATACCTTACACTTTTTGTTTGTAAGACTGGTTGACTTCGGGCCACTGTCGGTTGGCAAAATTGCATAAAATGTGATCACATTTCCTTCAAAATTTGATTAACTTTTAAGTGAAAACTTTCATTTCTTTAGATCGGCGTAGTGAAGAGCAACAAATATTCCAAGTTTGGTTTCATGACCGCGGTGACGCCCCTTGTGTTCACAAACAGAAAGAAATTGGAACACATGAAAACAGTGTCGGAGAATTGCGAACGAGAGGTAAATATTTATGACGCAAATACATAAGTCTTGGTAGCACAGTCTTATGGAAACAGTATCAATTTTAATGGTTGAAAAAAAATCATAACGTAAACAATTTAGCGCCAACAATCCGTCATTTTTTAACACCTGTTTTTGAGATGAATCTAATGATTCCTTAATCGTCGAAATCCATACATCCAGCCATTTGGAACATACCTCGTGGTATTTAGGTTTTTTTTTATAGAAATATACAAAACACAAACAAACATAGGTATACAAGATACGCGCGTAAAACATAACCCTTCCTTGGTAGTCGGGTAAAAAGGGGTTTGTGTTTTTTACTCGAGTATGGATGATAAGTGGTGTATACGGTAAGTAATACGATATTTCAATTAACACTCATTAAGTATCAACCTTAGGGTACAACAATTTTTAAGATTATGCGGTTCTCATTTTTAACCTTAAACCACCCAGTTGTTCTAAATAAGACAATACAAAAAAAAACAGATAATGAATAGCAAAACTTTATGAAAAAGGCCACTTTATAAAAAAGCAATCACAAATAAATTACAGGCAACGCAATTTTTCAGAGCTCAGAAATGAATTAGAAAGAAACTGGAATGGTGTTTCAAAGTCCAGCGATATTTTAATGTCACATTGTAATGTGATGCAATTTTCAAAGGAAAAATAATATTGACGATTAAAACCAATTTGGAAGATTGTATTTAGAGATATGTAATTGTATTGGTGGAAAGAGTTTTTACTTATCGTAGTATTTGCTCGAGTTAATGAGATGACTTTGAATGAATGAAAAGAGAACAAAATTGTTGTTAAGTATTATCCGAAGGACGAAGAAACAAGACAACTCCAACACGCCTGTGATCCCAACTAAGACACGACGTATGGTTGTATGCACGGCTATGGGAATATTAGGAAGATCTTTTATGTACCTAATAAAATCAATTTATGCAAAGAAACAATAAACAACGGATCAAAGATCATATCTAGTCGTTCACAAGGAAAGTTTTAAATTAATCTAAAAATGTGTGCTATTCGTGGCAAAAAAACTAGCCAAGTGCGAGTCGGACTAAGGGTTCCGTACCATTATCTAAAAATAAAACACGTTTGTTGTATGGGAGCCCCCCTTAAATATTTATTTTATTTTGTTTTTAGTATTTGTTGTTATAGCGGCAACAGAAATACATCGTCTTTGAAGATTTCAACTGTCTAGCTATCACGGTTCATGAGATACTGTCTGTCACAGACGGACAGTGGAGTCTTAGTAATAGGATACCGTATCTGTGGGAAATCATCAAATGACCCCTCCCGCTCTGGGCTGAGCAGGAGGGAGTGTCAGACTTGTACTGACTAAAACCCATCCATGTTCCTTCCTTTGCCCTTTGTGTTCCAGGGCCGCGGTATCTCTTTCGAACAGTCCCGCAACCCTGGACCGTTTTACCCCTTGAGATGAAGAAAATTGTCACGTCGTTTTCTGTACAGCCTCCAAAAAACAAGAGTATACAATCATAGTATTTCAGCAATATTAAGACAAATTCGCCAATATTCCATAAGAGGCTATTAGTTCAGTACACTTGAAAGATAAATAAATATTCGTTCCCTAAAGCAAGGGTCAAAATGGGTTGATTAAATAGAACCCCTTCTGATATTAACCCAGTTTGACTAAATGACATTAAGGACATTAATTACATAAATGACATTAAGGACTGACACCAATACCTGAAAGTACAAGACAGTGTTCACTGTTGAGAGATAGTGTTGGTATAATAAACTAACTTTTGTCCGTGACTTCACCCGCTTATGATCGGTCCATAAAGTTTTATATTTAACCCACATTTATCATGGTCTCTCCGTGTGCGTAATTTCATCGCAATCTGTTCAGCCGTTAATGTGCTAAAAGGTAAGAGCCAGACAGATATACTGCCTCGGACTATGGATTGGTTAATTAATTCCTCTTAATATTAAAGGGGTAGTAAAAGTTTGTAGCATTGGAGGTAGGGGGCGAAGGTAATTAATGTGGCGCTCCCACCCACAGGGTCCCAACATAACGTCTGTTATTCAGCAGTGAATGCCCGGTACGAAGGAAGTGGGACGCATTCGCCAGAGCATCAATAGCTTATTGCTAAAGTTGTCGGTGCGCCCACTTCTAAGTACAACGCGAGGACTACCAACGACTACAATTCGACACAACCAACTACAACTGGAGTCAGTTTCATGAGAAACTGGCCCAGGTTACACGGGACCCGAAGTTAGCCCTAGGGGAATCGCTTAGTTGTGCTGAGCTTGGTGCTAAAGGTAGCCATTATCCAACTAGATCTAAAATTAAAACACTCGGATCTAAAAGTAAGTTGAAAATATTTGATTTCTAACTATATATTAAGTATAAAGTATAGATATCAGACACATAAAAACGGCTTATAGCAAGGAAAAAAAATAAAAAATAAAATGGGGCAAAACATAGAAATAATCATATAGTTAAACCGAAATAAATAGTTTAAGGACAAATGTATAATAGATTGTAGTATATAACAATAGTAATAAATCACAAATTATTAAATAAATAGTAACAATAAAAGTAAAACATAACTATACATTAAACGTAAATAAGTATATGAAAGTACATGAACAGTTATAAAAATCTTCAAGGCAAAACACAACTAACTAGAGCGTGGTCTATTCGGCCTCCTAAAATACGGCGTTAAGGAAAAACCTCCGCAACAAAGGTCTCTGATTATGTTAGAGGGACACTGGCGGGGCAGGAGTGTGGTTTTAGCCGGTTCGAGTCCGGCACTACCTCGACTGTCTCACAACCAGTGAGGCAGTCGAGGTGTCCGTGGGGATTTCCCACTCCTGCCAAAAAAAAAAAAACAACGTCTGGGGGTAAGCACCCGAATACAGCTCGTAGAAGACAGATATTCCTAGCTGCTTAGGCCTCTAAAACTTCCAGGTTTCGCTGCGGGCGTGTTGAAAGATTATCAGTCCCTTGACAAAGCAAATTGCCTGAAGAATTAACCAAAATAACGTTCTTTTGTATAATTATAATTATTAATATCTCTTGTATAATTTTCAGGTAAATCACAAACATGAGACGCCATGCCAACTTGGGAATGAGGTCACCACATGCATCTTTAAATACGCTCCCGAGCTGCATTTTAAGTCTTAAGAATGTGGAGAATCACCAACGTACGACATATTAAGAAGAAATGTAATTACGACAGCAGAAAGTGGAATTAAACATGATAAAATTATTATAGATTTATTCCCTTTATTTAACTTTTGTACAAATTATTTACATTTTTAAATATTTCTTATAAAAAAAAACAATATAAAAACATTTAAAAATATAAAAAATTGTTGCCCGCCGGTATCGGGAACAGAGTCCAAGCTACCGGTGGTCAGGGCTCCAGAGAGAGAAACCTCCTAACAATACGAGCCGTGTCCAGGAGTACTGCTTTCTGTATCAAGCCCTTGATCCAGCTGCCTAACGAGAGCCTCCTCAGGTATTCATCGAGGCTCTTAGCAATTAAGCCATGGGCTGATACGACTATCGGCACAATGATCGCTGAGTCCACATCCCACATGTCGACAACCTCGCGAGCCAAGTCAAGATATTTTATTTGCTTATCTTTCTCGGCTTTCACGAGGTTCTCATCATGCGGGACCGTTATGTCAACAATCATTGCGCGCCGCTCTGATCGATCCACCACCACTATATCAGGCTTATTGGCTAAAATAGTCCTGTCAGTGATGATGGATTGATCCCAGTACAATGTGATATTGCCATTTTCGAGAACTGGGTCGGGCACATACCTATAGTACGGCACTTCCGATTCCACAAGTCTGTATTTTAGAGCAAGTTGCTGATGGATAATCCTGGCTACAAGGTTGTGTCTATGCAAGTACTCTCCGTTAGCCAAACGAGAACACCCGGAGATAATGTGACGGATTGATTCGCCTGGACGGTGGCATGCCCGACATATGTCAACCGTGCCGTCCCTCACAATAAATCTCCGGTAGTTATTCGTCATCATAACTTCATCCATAATTGCACAGACAAAACCTTCGGTTTCTCCGAAGAGGTCCCCGGAACGTAGCCAGGCTGCGGACGCGGATAGGTCTACATCGGGCCCATGTAGAGCCCGGAAAAAACGTCCGTGGAGCTCCTTATTCTGCCATACCTCCCTGCGGTCGTTAGTGTCAAGCACTACAGGTTTGCGCCAGTTCTCTTTAGCCAAGGAGAGCGGGGTGAGGCCCTTGTCCACCGCGACCACATCTCGATGCATCCCCACGTCGGCTTCTAGGAAATATTCCCTGAGACTGCATATCTCGCGGTTGTGGAGAGTCTTAGCGTTTAAAAAGCCTCGACCCCCACACTTCCGCGGGATATACAGTCTCATAACCGAAGAACGTGGGTGATGCATTCGATATGCCGTCAACAATGTACGGACCTTCCTATCCAGGGCGTCTAGTTCTGTTTGAGTCCATTTCAGTATGCCGAAAGAGTACATCAAAACCGGCATGACCCAAACGTTGAAGGCACGCACCTTATTTCCGCCTGCTAAAAGACTATTAAATACTTTTTTCAGGCGGCCAAAGAAGCGTTCCTTCAACGATTGCTTCATGTCAGCAACATTGATGCCCAGCGCTTCCGACATACCCAAATACTTGTAGGTTTCGGTTGCTGAGAGGGATCTAAGATTTATGGAATCCGAGAGCTGGGTTCCCACAGATTCCACAATCTCCCCTCGTTTTACATGCATGACCGCACATTTGTCCACACCAAATTCCATCCTGATGGCGCTACTGAAAGTTTCAGTTACCTTCAGTAGCTCCATCAGTTGCAAATCGTTGGGGGCAAAGAGTTTCAGGTCATCCATGTAAAGGAGGTGAGATACAACTTGACCACCTCTCCTCAACCGATAGCCTAGACCTGAATCCTCCAGCAGCGTGCTAAGAGGATTCAAGGCTAAGCAGAACCAAAGTGGACTCAAACTGTCGCCCTGAAATATACCTCGCTCTATCCTTATCGGCTCGCTATTCCTCTGGATTTGCCGACATCCTGGATAGCGAAGGACTGTCCTCCATTGTCCCATACACGACATCAGGAAGGTGCGCAGAGTTGCATCTACTTTATACAACTCTAGCACCCTCATGAGCCATGTATGTGGCACGGAGTCATAGACCTTTTTTAACCGTTTTGTTGGTATGTCTAACAAGAATTTTCTCAGTAGCGGTCTTTTGTACCTGAATGATGACAGAAAGCTCGCCCTCACTTAAACGTAACTTGGCGAAATGTGGATATACTCTCAAGGTGGTTTAACCACACTACACCTCACACCATCCTACACCTATGCTCAACCTTCCAGGCTCATTTTTATTACAGACCACCGAATTTTTACTACACAAAAAAGGTACCTAAACTTTAAGTTGTGTAAAGACCTGCAACTTATCAGCGAGAGCCAATACAGTACATGGCAATAATTTATGCAAAGAAGCAACGATTCATAGGTGAAAAGTTGAGGATCTCGGAAGCCATTGTGAGCCATCACAACACCCTGATAACTAGACATCTTTACCAAGGTTCCAAGATGGCAGTGGCCTTTCACCTGATGAAATCACGAGCTACTCTTTCTCTACTTCAATTCTCAGAGGACCGTAATCAGGATATTGGAGCATCCAGTGGAAGGAATCCCCAAAAAGAAAACCTACTAATTTGCCCATGCAAGTGATTGAATTGAGGTTATAGCAATAGATTCTCATCATATGAGACCATATTACAACAAAAAAATGCTTATAGGAGATGGCCAAAAATTGTATGAGCCTTCCTCAGAATTCGAATGAATATACATACAGATATAATTATAATAATGTTATATAATAGTAAAAATATTCTATAACAAAAATGAAAAGATGCATATTACTCAGCAGTTTTGGATAAAAGTTATAAAGGTTTAAAGAAGTGGTTTTTGTCACTACGGCTTGAGTATTTTTATCTGTATTGTAGTGTACAAAATGTATATATATTTGTTCCAGGCATTTAATAAACACTTTATATTGGCTACTGTTCCATGGAGACGCTAATGAAGGTTGATCTTCCGATCTCCCTGAAGCGCAAGCTCATCGATATGTGCAATTGTGCATCCTGCCCGTCCTAACCTACGGTGCTCAGAATTGGTCGCTCACCGAGTCTCGGAAGTTCCGCCTTGGAGTTTGCCAAAGGGCAATGGAACCCACAGCATTCTGGGTGTCAAAAGACAAGACAGGGTTCGAAACGCTGCGTTCCAAAACGGGCATAGTGGACGTTGTCATGAAGGCTGCTAGGCTAAAATGGGTTTGGGCGAGTTACGTCCGCCGCATGCACGATGGCCGCTGGGCAAAAATCTCCACAAGATGGTTGCCGGAAGACGGACTGCACCACCGAGACGATTTGGACGCGTACCGCGAAGTCTGGTAAAGAGCACATGGAAGGAGTTGGGGAGGCCTTTGCCCAGCAGTGGGACAGGCTAATAAATATAAAGTATATATAAATACTGATTTCATTTAAAAAATGTTTTCTGTTCAGAAACCCATAACAAAGTTAGACTGACAGTATACCCAAGCATTTTGGAAACTATATTAATTCAAAATACAATATACATTTTACATTTCGGTAAGTTACGAATTGTTCTTTGTTAATATTGCATGGAAACGTTGAGAAGTACTTTCGACTTTTCGAGTGAAATTAAAAATAAAAATCCTTTTTATTACGAGTTCTTTCCAAATCAGGTAAAGTAACGTTTCGTTTTTCACTATCCAAAATTCTTAACTTTTTTTTAAATTTTTTGTAATACATTTATTTTTGTTCTCTTTGGGGCACGTTTTGTCATCATCTCCGTTTATTGATGTCCAGTTATTCAAATGACGAAAAGTATTGTAGTTCATCTGTCGGTAGTAGCTTCTTAGACATCTAAAAACCACGACATCGAAATAAGATTCAAAAATAATATTAATAATGTTTATTTTGCCAAAAATATAATGAAAATGTAAATTCGTCACGTGACGTGTAAGCTGCGCGTGACAAGAGTTTAGATTTTTAATGCCCTAAGAATATTTGTTAATGGCCTTCAAGAGGGAATACTGAACAATGTTTACTCGTGAATTTAATATCACTGTGGGTCGTGTAGTCAATATTTATGAATAGTTTTTCACTATTCTTAACTCGTTAGCTAAATAAACTGCTACTATAGATATAAGAATTCGGATTCCACCTAAATAATTATGCTCAAATTCGAACTATTGCCAGCAGTGGAACACTACAGGCTCATTGTAAATTAAACTTATACAAAGAGAGATGGTTTTAGTTTGAACAACTCTTTGCAATAAGGCTGAAACTCGTAACAAAATGTAGGTAAACCATAAGCACAATAGAGTTTTGAATGGCAGGTGCTCCAGAAGTGGGTGAATCGCAAAGGTACACGCAGATCATTGCAAAAAAAAAAAAAATATACCCCGTCAAAACCGTATCTTGAATGTTTTTTGCGATCAATTCAAAACCAGAGAAGATAGTAAGCCAAAGTGGTTATTTATTAAACCATGACCTCAATCTTAAGGCAATTTACCAGTATGTAGTTCTCTCTCTCAGTATGGAGTACTCAAACTTTTTGACATTATATGCAAATATGATTTTCTACAAGCTGAGTTTCCGTTACCATAAACCTCGGGGTATTGTTTGTACTAATCGTTAACTTCTACTATGAAACCAAACCTGAAATAGCAAAAATAAAACTGCGTTTCCTTAGGAGACGGTTAACATGCACAAAAAAATAAAAAATAAATATATTTATGTACTGAGTATATCAATAAATTAAACTTGTTGTTGTATTGTCCTCGATGATTCAGAAAACTATTGTAGTCTCACCAGTATGTAGTTTGCAGCGTCCCCTCAGCATTAAAGACTCTTTGAACTTTACCGCATGAAACCTCAATGCCATATATATATTGTCCTTTCTGCTCGAATATTTTTAAATTTAGAAAAAAAGAAAATTTTATGACACTGTTTTTTCTGAAGCCTTTTTTTTTCGGATGGGAAATCATCAAATAACCCCTCCTGCTCTGGGCTGAGCAGGAGGGAGTGTCAGACTTTTACCGACTAAAACCCATCCATGTTCCTTCCTTTGTTCCTTATTTCCTTAATTCTTATGCCAGAGATGATTTACAGGTGTTAATTTTATTATAATAAAAGTTCATATTTCAGAGCTAATGTTCTCATATAAGTGATCAAAATATATTTCCTGGTACGTATATTTTTTGTCTGATCTTGAATTTCTGATAATTGGTCTTTTTCTCATCTGGATCCTCGGTCCTTTGAAAACTATGTTAGTACTCGTAAAACCGTATTTTTCTTATTTTTTAAGGTTGAATAAACTAGTTAAAAAGGGTCCTTAATTCTTATGCCAGAGATGATTTATTTTGGTCATTACACCAAAATTTGATTGTTTAATAGTTAGTTATAAATAATAAAAGTTCATATTTCAGAGCTAATGCTCTCATATAAGTGATCAGAATATATTTCCTGGTACGTATATTTTTTGTCTGATCTTGAATTTCTGATAATTGGTCTTTTTCTCATCTGGATCCTCGGTCCTTTGAAAACTATGTTAGTACTCGTAAAACCGTATTTTTCTTATTTTTTAAGGTTGAATAAACTAGTTAAAAGGGTCCTTAATTCTTATGCCAGAGATGATTTATTTTGGTCATTACACCAAAATTTGATTGTTTAATAGTTAGTTATAAATAATAAAAGTTCATATTTCAGAGCTAATGCTCTCATATAAGTGATCAGAATATATTTCCTGGTACGTATATTTTTTGTCTGATCTTGAATTTCTGATAATTGGTCTTTTTCTCATCTGGATCCTCGGTCCTTTGAAAACTGTGTTAGTAAAACCTTATTTTTCTCATCTTTTAAGGTTGAATAAACCAGTTAAAAAGGGTCCGATATTTGGGCCTTTTTTATGTATGCGTTTTCTCTCTCACTGCTCAGTCTATTGGATGATCACGACATAGCTTCAGGGTCTTCAGACGACAGACCAAAATCGAGCGTGGTAACGTTTGGCCACGTTTTTTTTTTACCTTTTTCTTGGAGGACGTTACCAAGTAGAAAATCTGCTGTGGAGCGTCGAGTCGACATTTCTCCCTTGAACCACATATCTGGTTATCTTATTTAATTATAATTCATCGAAACCCAGGTAAAAGTTACAATTTTTTGGAATATAAAAGCATGTACGTGTTGGAAAATCACTAAATCTAATTTATTTACTTGATAGGTAGGTATATTTCTTTAGATCGTTGACTCCAAATTCTTATTTTAATAATTAATACTTTACATGATTAAAAAGGACCTTCTGCTCGGAACGTTCCAGGCAAAATTGACGATTTAACATGTATTTTCACCTATCATTTTTTTGTTTTTAAATATTACCTGGCATATTTTAGATTTAATTATTTTTACATTTTTTTTTTCTTGTTTATTTAATATTTAAATCTAATTATATTCTATTTTAAGTGGTGCTGTGCGTTTTTATTTCTCAACGCCACAAGTTGTATGACTCAAACTTTTTGACATTATATGAAAATATGATTTTTTACAAGCTGAGTTTCCGTTACCATAAACCTCGGGCAATTGTTTGTACTAATCGTTAATTTCTACTATGAAACCAAACCTGAAATAGCAAAAATAAAACTGCGTTTCCATAAGGGGACGGTTAACATGCACAAAGAAAAAAAAAATGTATTTAGGTACTGAGTATATCAATAAATTATACTTGTTGTTGTATTGTCCTCGATGATTCAGAAAACTATTGTAGTCTCAGCTTTAGTCTGTGACGTCACAAAGTTTTAAAGATAAAAAACTTATTTCCGAACGCCACCTTATCGTGCTGCCATGTTCCTCTGTAAACTATTTTCATTCGGAATTTATGTCAAGTAACGGCGTCACCTTTTCCGATTAATATTGTTGTTAATTGCTACATTATAAAGTTAAAATGGCAAAATTAAGTCGGTGACAACAAAGAAATTAAAGAGACTCAAAAAGCGCATAAAATATTTAAGCTCTGATTCAAGTGATGAAGATAACAAAAGAAGATGGCTTCACTTTGTGTTTCCTTATTTCGTTTTGCCTCCTGCAGAAGAATTGGAATCAAGGGCCTAAGGCCTAAGGAAAATTATCGCTAGACCAAAAACATTGTATGTGTTTTTGAGCTTTTGTGCCTTGCGCTTGCACTATAACAACCAAGAGCCCCATATAAGGCTTACTAGGATTGGAGAGTCTCTTTCAGATCAAGCCACTGCAGAGGAAACTTCACCCATAGAGGGACCACAGTTAGTTTCAGTGGATTGTAGTTTATTAGGGGTACCCCTAATAAACTTTTGTTGTTACAAACACTTATAAAAGTAGCCACTTATTGTAGACAATTACGACAACATTTTCCAAATTGATGAAAACCTAAAGGTAGCAGAAGAGAGCAATAGCGTTCTTGGTCTCCTTCTCACCAATCAAGCATAGGTCCACGAATTGATGAAAATGTCGAGTATCAAGAGTCGCCTCCAACCTAATTAGAACGTGATGATTAATAAAACATGGTTTGTAAACACACCGGTCAAAGAATATCCATTCCTCTAATACCGAGGGATTTGCCTCCTCTCTCTAATATTGTGGATGCTGTGAGTCCCATCTTGATTGATGCTCTAAATCCATCAAAATTACTGAGAAGAAAAATAACATTTTACCACTCTCATATCGATTTATTGCTGGATAGGAGAGCGAGAGAGAGATGGAGCTGGAACAAAACTGCAGTTTCTAAATATCTACCAGCAGAAAGTAAACCCAACACTGCTGCTGCTGTTAATCTAATAAAAATGACTAACAAATCCATCTTATAGTAGGCTGTTGGTTTGTTTCTGGTATTGTTTTACCTCAGTATGTTAGGGCATATGCACCAATCTCTAATAATGGGAACTTAAATAAATTGGAAAGAGTAAATAACCATTGAAGCAGGACATACCGATACAGGGAGGTTGATGACCGAGATAATCCCTGGTTATAGATTCTCACAATGCATTCCAGAGAGATTTCAATCTCAAAGCTTCAAAACACAACTCTTGCAGCGAGAGCCTTTCACTGGGAACCAAAGTATAGTCTAGATAGCTGGAGAAAAATATTTGGTATTAAGGAATATCACATACATGATCAAGTATCAAGTAGACAGAACAATACAGAGACACTTGGAGTTCTTCTATTCTGAGAGTGTAGAACCCAACTCACTGGTGATTAGCTCTTTTTGCTAAATTGGTGTTAAATTAGTGGTTCATCTTGATTTCTACTAATAGTTCGTTGAAAATACATATTTATTTATATATATATTATTATATTGTCCGAAGATTCTTAGTGCGCCCCAACCCAGATTTTCCATGTTATATAGTAATATGAGCATGGACGCTATGTTGTAAAACAATTAATCGCTATGAACATAATGCAGATAGTTTACAGAGGCAGATGGCAGCTAGATAAGGTGGCGTTCGGAAATATTTTTTTTTATCTTTAAACTTTATGTGACATCGCTGACTAACGCCGAGACTACAACAGTTTTCTGAATCATCTTCGGACAATACAACAACAAGCATAATTACCGTCGAACTTCACTTACAGGTAAGTTCGTTTCACTATCCAATTAAGAAAAAACACTCAGATAGAAATCTTTAAATTATAATCTAGACAACCCCATATATTTTCTCTAAGCGTCAGTTCTGAAACCACAACATCATTCAATAGATCGCACGAAAAACATAACAGACCCAAACAAATTCTTCGTAAAAATACATAAAAGATAAATAAGACTCCAAAATCTGAGATGACATAACGCGCGTGAAGCGTGACACAGCGTCTGGCGTGAAATATTTCACGTCTAACTAGCTATTCTGACGACGAAGAGAACGGTAGGAAAAAGATTTTTTTGGCAAGGACTTGTGAAATTACATAACATTATTTCAAACATTTATTTTATGGTATAATCCAGTCTATCAATCCTACACATAGGTAGAAAAACCATAGAATTAAATAGTTTTCCTACATGTCTTTCTCTGTGTCAACATTATATTTTTTCAGTGAGTACGGAACCAATTCAAGTATTTACGCTATTCTAACCTATGCCAACAACCTCCATAAATCATTTTAAAAAGAATCATCATACAAAAGACAAAACAGGATGTTCACGGTCTCCTAATTATTTAAAATAAAAAACATTATTTTGAAATCAATCAATAATAGCTGTTACTAAAGATATTTTTTTTTACAATTTAGCTTCACACAGAAAAATTTAACTGGGTGATATTGATGTATTAATATGTCCTACTGTCTGTCCTACGATATTATGCAGTATACGCATACAATGGGTGAGATATTATATGTACTACGTACGTACATACCATGCCTACGTTTTAAAAGTAAACTTTGAATCTGCAAGCCAAGCCCCATAAACAAACAACCAACCTTATTAACACAACTTTTTTAAGCAAAAAAGAAAACAATACAAAATACAAAAAAAAAACCACATTGATAACAAAACCAAGAGTTGATAACATTTTCATAGCTATATGTACATAATGTACACTGTCAAGAAATGGAGAAGAATAAACATTTAATGAGTGACCGAAGCTGTTTTTCGATGTTCCGGCTATGTAGAGCCTATACAAACCTATTACTTTGTGACCCAATAGTTCAAGAAAACTAATTGTTTACGAAACAACCATACCAACAACTTTTGCGTGCACACCATAAATTAAGCTTAACAGTTAAAACGGAGTCTTAAGCCTACTAGATATTTTTGTAAACAAACATTTTTTTACTTTTAGATAGAAAACAAACTAATAACAATTGGGCGGCAACTATCAAAATTTTTGCAGAACCATGAACATTATGAAACCAACCAGTCTTTAAAATAGCAACAATACTGGTACAAGTCCAAGTAACTACTAGAGTTTGGACATTAATTCATTAACAACCTTACGATTTTCGCATTAAGATCCAAATAATATTGCAATTATTGTATTGGGAAACCTCTACACAAAACTATAATTTTATTGATGGATCGGTCCTGCTCTTTACATTTAACAGACGTTTTGCTAAATCGTTCCAAAGAGGGAAAACAAGAACTAAAAACTGTCTTCCTTAAAAAAGCGATGATATAGAAGAAAATCCAATTACAAACGCAGCTTGTTATAGATTTCAATTCCTTTCTCGCCATTTTGTTATAAATCAAACACATTTTTCCATATTTTACCAACAACTATCACAAAACTTGAAGAACAACAAGAATAACCATAGGAAACAATTTTACAATAAATATTTTCCATTAATGCGATGAAAAAATCATTTTGCTTTCAAAATATAAAAAAATATTTTCAATATCACAAACGACAGCAAATTGTCAATCAAGCGTTCCCATTGAATGACAGTTTGAAATTCGAATGTCGTTTCGATGATTACATTCGAAAAAAAAATCACGGATATTGTATTGTTGAGGTAATAAATTCTCCTTGCTTGCTTTTTTATTTTTAAGTGGCCAGTGTTATAACTTTTATAGTGCAATATAGAGGTTGCTATATTTATTTGGATGTTTTTTTCTATGTTTTTTAGTAAACGAAAAATAAAGAAAAAATGGATTATATTGGACTTAATAAAAAAAATAATTTATACAGCATTAGGTGTGCCACTAGCTCATAATTATATTTTAAAACAATTTTCTGTTCAGACATTCACTACTTTATTAATCTACGGCACGGTTTTGACGGCACGGTTGGCGCAGTGGCTGAGCGATCGGCTGCTGCGCTGCGTGTCGCGGGTTCGATCCCCGCACGGAACAATTATTTGTATGATCTACAGGTAGTTGTTCCGGGGTCTGGCTGTTTGTTTATGTGAGTATCAATGTTTGTAAACGCACCCACGATACAGGAGAAATACCTAGTGTGGGGCATAAAAAAAAAAAAAAACTTGTTAGAAAATAACTTCAACGCGATAAACATGATAATCAAAGTCGCGACATCTCACTGCTAGGCAAAGGCCTCTGACCCATGACTTCCAAATCTAATATGGACCAGTAGTCATTGGTTTTGGCCAACTCGTCTCACGATCTTCTACGAGGCTACATAGTGGTTATTTTGACCATCTTAATTACTAGTTTTTTTTTTTTTTTTTGCTTTTATGGATATTTAATAAATAATAAGGTTATTTAAGGCAGTGCAATAGCATCCCCTTATTTTGAAGCGTGACGATTTAACATAGGTATAGGATAGGACTTTACCCTTTCATAGTTTATTTACGGCTAGCTACACAGACATGCTCTTGGGATATCTACATCTGTGGTAAGGACAGTATGGCTGTACGTCAATTTCTCTGACCATTAAAGGACTTTTATTGGATAGTCCATGTTCCCAGCCATAACCACAATAACAACTTAGAAAATTCAAGTAGGCACCTCAGTATATACACACGCCAGCACATCAAGCTTCAACAATCTGTCAAATTTCTTTTCAACTTTCTCGCTAAATGATTAGGTTGAAGGTTGATTGGGAAAAATTTGACAGTTTCGGGTTAGCTTGATGTGTCATGAGATGTTTTTCTTTATCCACGCAGTGTAACCTCGACCTTCTAACTGGAGATGTAACAAATTGAATTTCCTGGGCCATATATTTTAGTGCGTGGTACGTAGCATTTATTTTTCTCCCACGAAGTAAACAGATATATAAAAATAGCATAAATGAGAGGGGCTTTCAGTGCTCAATATCGCAAAATAAACTAATGAGGTTCTACTTAATGACGGGTACTTAGAGGGCATTGAGTATTTATGGACTAGGGCATAATAAAATAAGTGCGTCTTTCGTTTAAGTACTTATATCAAGAAAAATGACTAAGGTACCGTCAGACTAACGAGTCCTGCAGGGCTATTTCGTATCTTTGTCAACAGTTCATAGTGATCATCACTTGGCAAGTTTAGACATAGGTACAGTGCAATGACAGTTCTGCACGGGTAGCATTAGTTGAAACAAACAAGAACGGTCGTTGTATATCAAAACTCGCCAAGTGATGATCACTATGAACTGTCAACAGAGACGCAATAGCCCTGCTGGTCAATAAAATTCGACTCAGAGTTATGTTATATGAAGTGTAATGATTTATCCAATCTAGAATTACACCATATTGCAGCTTTCAAATCCAATGCACCTTTCAAACAATAATGTGTGATTATACTATATCCTCTGAGTTGATTATTGTTTTCTATTCTATAGACTTCCCAATACATTGTCATCCATCCTGCCCGATCGAGATATATTGGCTGTTGAGAGGGAATACTACAGGCTAATAATGTACCCACTCTGGTACATGTTCGGCCTATAACATTCCCACAAGTAGGCCGTCAACCATGCGGTCCAGTGCGGGTTGGTAGATGTTCGAATTTGCGGTCATGCCGAGTTTTTCTGACGACATTTTCCTTCACCGTTCTATTTTTTGTATCAACTACTGAGCATTTGCCGGGGGAATGAGGAAAACGTCGTGAGGAAAGTTTTGAGTATGAATGTGTGGATCGGTATAAGACCAAAAAAAACGATGGATGGACTGTCTGAAGGATGATATGGCTAGAAAGGAGAGGTCTGATGAAATGACGAATAATAGAGAGGTATGAAAGAAGAAGACGTTTGGGGTCAGCGTGGTTGGTATCTACTACAATTTGCTTGTCACTTATGATTCTAGAGTTTGTGGTATGGTACCACAAAGTCCCGGGGTACTTCTCGGCGACGGCGCGGCGTCCCGGGAAATAGGTCTACCTTCCAGCAGATATAAATACTTTTGCATTTGCACCAACTTGATAAAAAGCAACTACCAGACTATATTTTAAACTGTTTCCATAGCAATGCTATGAAAAAACGATAGATTTATTGTTTTCCCCGCCAGATACGGAACAAATGTGAGTAAATTCAATTTATACAGAGGAAAATGTACACCACGAACATAAAGCAGCAGTTGAAAGTAATAAAAACATATAACAGAACAATAAAGATTTATTTTATAATGGCATTTTTCGTACACGCATTGCAGAAGTTGTCGGTAGCTTTAGCTAGGTTATCATCTGGCTAGCCTTTACCCAACTATCTTAGGGTCGGCTTCCAGTCTAACCCGATGCAGCTGAATACCAGTATTTTACATGGAACGACTGCCTATCTGAACTCCACAACCCAGTTAGTACTGGTAATACAATATCCCTTGGAAAGACTGGTCGGCTACTGACTATCTGTAACGACTGTCAAAGATCTACAACGGCTAAGCGTGTTTTCCGAGGCTCGGAGGAAACTCGCTACGTAATGGTGGTCCCCCATCCTATAGACAACCTAGGCATCGCGGCTTAATCTGAAGATTGATCTGAGTGGCTGTTATTATGTAGCCATGGCTCCTATAGCTAAAATAATATGCTTGGTCTAGCCACAGGAATAGGTACCTACTTAACTCAATAGATTCTTCTTCGTCGTGTCAATAATTCCTTTAGTGTCACCGATACCTCAATAGCGTTATTAGTGGCCTCAGACAGATCTCTCAAAGTGCAGGTGAAGTTGCACAAGGAGCTGGACAAGAGATGGTCCATCGGAATCTACATGTCTACTTAAATGTTTATCGTCATTCTTCGTGTCTGTCTTTATATGCATGCTAATTCTAAACTACGCAACGGTTGTTCGTGTGGTTATCACCATCACTTGGAAAACGGCAAGTATAATTATGTGCAAATAATAAAACATGTTCGGAATCTATAAAAAGGAAAAAAAAAGGCAAATTTTTACTAAATGCATATTATAATTTTTGTCTGTTTGTTCACGCTAATCTCCGAAACGGCTGCACCGGAGCTTTTACTAAACGATAGCTGATGTTATAAAGAGTAACCATAGGCTACTTTTTTATAGAAAAAAGATTAGTATCCGCGCAAAAACAAATAGAACCCTTGAAATTGTTAACAAAATCCCATTCAAACAGGAGTATTTTTTAATAATAATTGCACACGGACGTCGTAGTCCAACATAATTATCATAAAGGAATCTCCACGGCTTTTTCTAGTCGTAGGAATAGTGCAGAAATAGGGGCGGTACGCTAATTTTTATATTTTAAGGTGTTCAAACAAAAACTCAATTTTTCAGTGCGCAATTTCCATCGATCCCTTACATTACCTTTCAAAAATCTCTGCTCAGAAAATGCGCATTGAAGCGTGGCCAACCACAAAGAATCGTTTATCGTATTTCATAGCCGCGGAAAAAAGAAGATACGCAAAGAGGAGTAAATATTTAATATCTAAACCTCCTTTGAAGATTAATCTTGAGTTTCGAGATTACCATCGAAATGTGTTTAGTGAAATGTACTGAGGTGGTTGGTAATAAGCTTCGTTTTATTAACTCGGTTTATTAATGTGTATATACATGATCTGCGTTTTCCGGGTTAAGTTTTTGTTAGTCATGAAATTAATAAAAGAATTAAAGAAGAAGAATTTAGTCATGAAAGAAGGGTTAATTAAAAAGGCCTAATAGGGTAGAGCCAGGGTAGCCCACGAAACTCAAATTTTATTAGGTTTTTTGCAGTTTGCAGGTCAGTGCCATGTAGTATGTAGATTAAAATATCTATCTAAATACATAAATAAAAGTTATTATTGTCTCTGTCGCAAAACTTTCAAACTTCAGCTTCAACATGTCTAAGCCAAATTACATGCGATGTAACCACAAAAATCCCGGCTTGAGGCTTAGTGGTCAATTCAGACAGATGCTGATGATGATGCTTGCATTGGAAATAAGACAGTATTACCATTGTTTAAAGTGGAAAATTTCATGAATTTCGATTCGGACGTCAACTGTCGCCTCGTGCATGATTGCGCGCCTTTAAGCAATGGTAATACGGTTCTATTTTCAATGCAGTCAGTAATTTGTTCACGCACTTTTTCATTATGTCTGAACTGACCCTAAGGCTTTTAGAAAACTGAATATTTTCTGATCAATTAATCAAAGTCTCATTAGCGACAGAATAAGACTTTGATTTCCACTGCTAGACATTTGATTATAACAAATGCCATAGCCCAGCTATCAGGCTATCGGATCCGGTCCTCTCACCTTTAATGGGACATCTCACGGTTACAATACGCCACAACTGGAGCAAAAACATTCAACAAAGTGCAAGCTATTTAAGTCTGGATAAATAAATAAACATAAAACATCCGACAGTAATACAACCCCATATACATTTCAGCAGCTGAGTGCAATTTCCCAAAAGGGTATAGCCAGTACATCATCGTACTACGTGGATCCTCGACATATCGTCCGTCACTTTTCCACTTTAAGGTGTTTTCGGATCTCTCAAGGGAAAAAGAAAAGGAATGAGACAAAGGTACCTACTTTTCCACTGAAAATATTTTTTTCATACGAATTTGAACTCTATTGTCTAAGGAAAAAGAGTGATGGTAATGTTAAGGGGTTGTAAGTGCAGATAACTTTTGTGCATTTTACGTTTGTGTTTGTTGTACTCATTTATATATTGCAATCATGGCGTGAGAGTGACGTGTGATTTATTTATTAATATTTAATTATTTTAAACGGTGAATAGTAAAAAGTTGGTTATTTTAAATATATTTTTATACTTATTTATTGATTATCTAGTGAAACTATTACGGGACCTCGCGCACCACCACGAATACGACTTTTGGCTGCAGAAGCTTCGACCAGGAAGAAAATTTGGTCGTACAACCGGCCGCCCGACCAGTTTTGTTCAAGATAAAGGATGGTCATGCGACAAATCGTAGTCATGGCCGCGTATTGCGTGGGGTCCCTAATATGTTTTTTTTTTTTTTCAATTACAAGTATACATTTTTCCCTGCGTGGCCCAATAAAAGTACAGGATAATTCTATACAATACAAATAATAAAATTGAAGTGTCTATTTATAATACCAAAATAACAGCTTTTTTACTGAATGGAAATGAAAATATATACTTACGACACTTAAAACAAAAAAACATTTATTCGGTTTTTGTCTGTCTTTCTGTCTGTTTGTGCCGGATATTCTCCGAAACGACTGGGCCGATTTTAACGGGACATTTACTGGCAGATAGTTGATGTTATAAGGTCTAACATAGGCAACTTTTGTTTTAAAAAAATAATTAGGGTTCCGTGCAAAAAAATTAAAACCCTTGAAATTGTTAATGAAGGGTAATATTTTTTATAATAATTTTACGCGGTGGGTTGTTTGCGGGCAACAGCTAGTTAAAAATAAAACTTGTAAGGCTTCACTTGAATTTAAACTAACAAACATATTTTCTATTTTTCATTCTAACTAAGCAGCTGAATAAAGATCGTCGCTCCATCTAGCCAGCCTAAGGTAGCCTAATCCCGTTAACAATTAATTACGTAATTAAAAGTCATACTAAGTGCACTAACCACTTGCCAAAATTAATCAGAAACAACCTCAAACTGTACGCCTACTGTTTATTTGCGAGCAATCTTAGCTTAAGTGTAAGCAAATGTTTGACTCATGTAAGAGATCCCATTAAGTCAATTCAGCGGTTTTACTAACTCCAGAACAGCTAGTTCAGTTTGTTTTAAAGCTAATTCTGTTACCGCTAAGTTAATTCTTGTATGATTATGTAAGTTTATTCACATAGAACTTGGAGGAGCTCCTGGTTACACAAAACCAACCGTACGGGTCGTCAGACGTCTCTCCAGGGGATATCGTACTACCCAGTATTAACTGGGTTGTGGAGGTCAGATAGGCAGTCGTTCCATGTAAAATAATGATATTCAGCTTCATCCGGCTAGACTGGAACACAACTCAAAAATAGTTGGGGAAATGTGAGGAGGCAAGAGATATTCACTTAGAACTTTAGAATAGCACAAGATGATGAAATGTGAATGGAGGTCTTACAAAAATAAAAACCTCGCTTGCACCTCAAATCCCTAGAATGACTTTTTCATGAAATAGTTACAGAATAGGGTTAAATGAACTTTGAGGGTTGTATTCATGATTGTAATGATAATAATTCTGTAAATACATACGTGTTACTAGCGCGACTCATTTTTCATCAACATACAACCTCACACTGACCTACAAATTGCAAAAAACGTTAGAAAATTTGAATTTCGCGGGATATCCTGAAGCTTCCCCCCTTGTTTTTCTGATTATCAAATGACTCCTCCCGCTCTGGATGGAGCAGGAGGGATTGTCAGTTTTTTTTTTAAGCTTCCCCCTTAAAACATCTTTCTTGTTTTGAGTTCTTTACATACCTACCTAAACTCACGCTTTTTCCCATGGGGGTAGGCAGAAACTACAGAACGCCACCAGTTATGATCCTTCCATATACTCCTTTCGCACTGTTCACACACCTGGTCATAAAGGCACGCCTGTTTAGAGTACTACTCATCTGTAAGGTCAGGTGTGTGTTGTTGTCTTTCTAAACAACTAGCTGTTGCCCATGGCTTCGCTCGCGTTTTGGTCGGAAATTATCCCACGAGCACGTTGTAAATATAGCATAAGGCACTCGGGGATAATGTAGCTTCCCCATACTATTCAATCCATCCATCAGCACAAGATTTTGAGTGCATTATATTGAGTCATACCGTAAATGGTGATTTTACACCTCATTTTTTTTGCGTAAAGTTACTTAATTTTATGTATCTAGTGCTTGGTTTAGTGAAAGAATTTTCAAAATCGGTTCAGTAGATCCAGAGATTACCCCCTACAGCCTCACAAACTTGACCTCTTTATAATATTAGTAGGTATAAGTTAATATAAATGGAACGATTCTTTTACGTTTATCACAAAACGCATTTATTAATTTCTTAAAAATCACCACAGGTTTACCCTCTACCCTAGTTACGTACCAAGACTACCGAGATAATGGCGTCATATCCTAGATTCCTCAAAAATGTCTCCTCAAAGAGAACACTGTTTCCTTTATGGTATAATAACTCCTTAGTTTGCATAATATGAACTGCATACCGTATTCAGAATATTGTATGCACCTGTGAATATAGGCACCTATATATAACACAAGACGTATAAAACCAGATACATTGAAGATGATTTTGTAGGTATCTTAGTTAGCTAAGGAATATTTATTATACAGGGTGGAGGGCCTAAAATGGAAGCTTTATCAGAATCGTAATATGAATAACGTCAAAAATTTAAAATTCTTAAAATAGTCTTTATGGTTGTGACCACAAAGTCTATTTTAAGAGTTTTGAATTTTTTACGTGATTCGTATTATGATTCTGATAAAGCAGCCATTTTAGGCCCCCGGGATGCACAAACGGTAACCACGTATTCAGTACATCATTCTGTCAACTCACTTAGAAATTTTTCATCAGTAATTTAAAAAAAATGCTGTTCCATTTTTGTTTTAATTTATTTTTACAACATTGCCCTATACTAGGAATTTCTCCTAAACTAAATTTTTTTAAACTCACATACTCAAACAACCAGACCCGGAACAACTATGTTTTGTCTGAGTCTCATCGAGGTCTTCCCCACGATTTTGGTGTGACGACCCACAAACCCTGGGTGGGTTTATGGGCCGCATGTGGGCCCCTAGCCGGGAGGTAGGTGCCTACTCCTAATACCAGATTCACCGTTCACTAGTTATGCGAAAATACCATGTTTTCCCAATAGGGCAGAACCTATTTCCAGTAACCGAGTACCTACGGGCTGGTATCGAGAAATTCCTATTGGATTATTCCAATACTTGTTTATCGAATCTCGGAATCGCGCCCAGAACGCCACGTGCAGTATCATTACTAGAAAATTACAGGAAACCGTATTCTTCTCGTGGCCATGAAGTTTAAACCCTGTCTTAATTAAAGTGAAATAACATAACATCTTAACATAACATAACGCCTGTAATCTCCGAAGGGTTAGGCAGGGGTGTACCTGATAGAACACCCACGTTTTGCCAGTGTGTATAACTGTATACAGCCTGTAACAGAAAGGGTATATTCATATGGAATACTGTGGTACAGACCATCAAACTGAACAACTTTCTCTATGGGACCACCATCGAAATCGTAAAAAAATAATCAGCTGTCCCATACATTTGGGTCGAGTAGGTATTGAAATTTTGTATAGGACAGCTGATTATTTTTTTACGATTTCGATGGTGGTCCCATAGGTAAAGTTGTTCAGTTTGATGGTCCGTACCACAGTATTCCATATGATTATACCCTTTCTGTTACACGCTGTATATATGTTTACACAAATCCAGTTTCCGTGGCTTCTGCTGAAAAATTCTAGATGGACAAACTCAACACTTCGCCCGACCCGGGAATCGAACCCAGAACCTTTTGCTCGTCAGTCGCACTTGCGACCACTAGACCAACGAGAACAAACCCTAAACACAAATATGTGATCAAATTTTTATTAAGTACTTAAACTCAGTACATAGGTATTTTAGGTATACTTCCTTAGGTTATAGGTTCCTTACATTGTCAAACAGTTCGTTTTCCCGCGATACCAAGTATAAAAGTAATCCAAAGTTATGACAGCGACATGGGAGCATATCCGTGGAATGCATTGCAAATATAAATGTTAAGAAAACAGCGTTGTCCCACATCCGTTAAGCCACAGAGCATTTAAAAAATAGATATGATCAAATATCTAACCTCAGAGGGCAAAGAAAAAATAGAATTTTGTCAAGTTAAAAATGAATTGGACTAACTGCTACCGAAAACCTTGTATCAAACCTATTTACTGTCTATGTTTTTTTCTGATAAACATTCCGAACCTATTTCTTTTAAATTATGCAGTAGGTATAATTTAACTGAATTTATTAATTTTGAGCTGCGGTGGCCCTGGAGCAGCCTTGGCCCAGTGGTGGCGGCCCCGACTTACGAACAGTAAGTCGCGGGTTCGAACCCAGGCAGGAGCATTACTTTGTGTAATTTATTTCATCACCACTGCTCTCGAAACGGTGGACGAAATCAGCGTGAGGAAACCGGCATGTCCAAGAACCAAAAATTCGAAGACATGTGACATCTACCAACCCGCACTGGGCCCGCGTGGTGAATTATAGCCCATTCCCTGATAGAGAGGAAGTGTGTCCCAGCAGTGGGAATATTATAAGCTGATTATGCTTAGGTATACTATGGTTAATAATTTTGCACTATGAAAAACAAAATATTGTAGTATAAACTGTTTGTTAGTTTCTAATTGTTGCAAAATTCCGGACGTTTTAGAATCCTCCTCCCAGACTTTGAGCTAATAGAACCCACATACCCTATACATATGCGTGAAGAATTTTCTTGTTCTGATTTCAGTTTTTTTTTCATACTAAACTTTTTCTTATCTTTAAAGCTAAAGCCATCTCTATAGTTTCAAGTGTTCTGTGGTTTACGCAATGCAGACGGCATATGGTAAGCGTTTGTTAAACCTTTGTGTCCTGGATCAATAGTATTTTGTATAAAGCGAGGCTACATCCTTGGATAAAGATCACGCCTGTAATATCCGAAGGGCTAGCCAGAGATGTATCCTAATAGTACACCCATCTTTCACCAGTTATATTTAAGTTCCAAGTTGTTAAAGAATAGGGGGCAGGCCTATTGCCATCAACCCGGCACAAATCCATACGTGGCTAATTTGACAGCTGTAAGTTGTGCGATTTCTAAATCTTGAGACAAACGCCTAGACGAAATCTTTGTGTAGAGTAAACACGAATATATATATATAGCAATTTTACTTTTAATATTTAATCAATATTAGCATAGTTAATATACATAATCCTATCATTCTTGTCACATCCATAGGCTTACAAAATTAATTTACTTGAACTACCACAAGGGCGAGTTTATTACATCTAGATAAAATTATCGGTCTAGACCAAAATATAATCCTAGAGCGAAATATAAAACAACCCCAGGACATGGGTTGTGTGAGTAAGGGTAGAATACTAATTTAGGCGTAGGTCGCAAAAAATATAGCAGGCCAAGTGCGAGAATGTTTTAAAAATGAAGTTTTCTGAACTGTATTTCATACACTCGTATAGGTACTAATATTATTATATTATAAAGAGATTTTTATTCTAAGTAATAAAAAAGTAAAGTTTGAATGTAGGCGGTACTCTCTGAAACTTCTCATGGAAAGCCATACCATTGCCGAGAACGATACGATATCTTTGTACCGCAGGCGGAGTCGCGGGTTGAAGGTAGATTAAATTATTTTGCCGAACACTCGTGGATCCCTAAAAACTAGGACATCGGTTTCGTGGCAACACTTTGTTGCTTTATTTGAAGGCTCAGCCGGTTCTGCCATATTTGTACGTAATCTATTTTGTTCTACCAAAATAGAATTGTATATTTTTTAATACAATTTACTGTTCTTATTAAATTCGTAAATTTTATTCTGTAGGAAGGCTAATTTAGGAAAAATTAATACATAAATAAATAAAGTAAAGAGCACGTAAACCGAATAAAACAAAAATAAAAAAGTGACACAGACACATCAAGCTGCTACAATCTGTCCAATTTATTTCATAGATTTTAAACTTTATCGCTAAAGCATTAGGTTCAACGTTGATTGGGAAAATTTGACAGTTTCGGTAGCTTGATGTGCTGGTGTCTGTACTTTTGAATAAATATAAAAATACGATATTCAATGTGACAAAATAACAGCAGAAAATCAGCTTGTGAAAAATAAAAGCCTAAAAAGAATAGTGAAATATTTTTACAGTTGCAAAAATGATTAAAATGATGCAAGAAAACAGTAAATATTCACTTTCTCAAAATGATATTACCACCAATTTTGACACACTATACTAAAATTTGACATCCGGGCAATAGCCAGTTAGCTATTGCAATCTATTATAATATAGATGGCGCTGTACATAACCCAGAGTAAAAAATTTTTTTGGCTGTATAGAGCTGGCGTTAATTGCCTTTCAGAAGTTTTCCTTCTTAGTTTGTGTGCGTTCGTCTTTCTTCGTTCGGCCAAACAGATCGTCGATTCTTGTCTTTTGGTATTAGGTAACACCCGACATGTTTGCACGCAGGCACAGCACAAATACCCATACTACAAGGAGGAAAGAATACTCCACTTAAGTTGTATAATGTTTTAAAAGGGTACGATATTTCTTTTTAAATTTGATTAAATACTCTGAATATTCAGATTACTGACAAGCAAGCAAGAAAATAACAAATAAAGCACCCATAGACATATACTAGCCACCATTTCACCATTTTATTACTAAGCAATGAACGCCAGCTCCATACAACCAAACAATTTTTAGACTGTGTCATGTACAGCGCCATCTATTATTTTTTAGTGGAAGGTGGCCTGGAAAGTTGTTTTTTTTTGTGAATGGCATCTCGCTGTTCAACATAGGAGGTTGTCGATTGCTTAACCGGACAATGCTGTGGGTGCCTTGAGTGTAAGGCCTCCAGCTAGAGCAAAAAACTTACAAACTAAGCGACAACACGCTAAGGGGTGCGACCCCCGTAGGGTACGACTGGTACGAGCCTCGGCTTAGGGCGTCACTGGGGGAGGACAGTAAAGGGACAGGCTGGATCTGAATGGTGTCATTATTTAGATGCTGATTTTTGACTACAGGCTCAGCTGCGCGGGCTGGCTCTAGCAAGGGTCGGGGAGGGTATGGAACGGGATGTGGCCTGGAAAGAACCTGATTCTGTTTATTTAAACTTTTTTTTTAATAACGTCTTAGAAATGATATCTTGAACGATGGGCGGTCAATACATTGGGAAAGTCGAAATTAGAAGTTTGGGTCCAGTTTACAATCAAAGTCTTGTAAAAATAGGGTGCGGAGCCTGTATTTATGTAACTTTGCCTGTCACCAATGGAAGATGTCACATTGTCAACTCAAAAATCTTTACGACTACCGACACTCCAACTTAATTTAATTTCTATTCACAAAGCCTACTATTACATTAATTTCAAGTAACCTTATTAGTTGTCACTACAATTAGATTGTTAATGTCGCCGTTCTAGAAAGAACAGCGGCGATATAATTTAATATTGGTGAAGGCTTAATAATTATCTTGTCAGATAAAATGTTAGCGGGACAATTTCCAGATGGAGGACGATCTATCTTAATTCCTTTGCTAAATATTATCCATGAAGTTAGGTCATACTTTTGACCTTGTACTTGTATTTTCTGAGAACAGATGTGACATGTGACAGATGCACATCACGTGTGCTTTGTTTTATTTCAGAGAGATGTGCCTGCTGCGTTGGTGTAGTGGTCGCAAGCGCGACTGGTCGGGAAAACTGTGTTGGATTTTTTCATCAGTCTCTGTAGCAACTATGGAGTCTAGGTTTGTGCCCGGTTGATAGCAATAGGCTCGCTCCCTATTATAAGGGACTTAAACTTAACTAATGATATTATAGGGTCCCCTCTGCCTGTGCCTAATCCTTTGGAGATTACAAGCGCTTAGTTAAAAGTGTTACTATAATAACTAATATAAGCAGGAACAAGTACGTGTGAGGTTTACTTTTCACTACCTACCGAAACAGAAATAATTCGTTATTTTTTTTCCTTTGTTTAGAACGAAACAATTAAATAAAAAGTTACAATTACTTTCATACGCAAAGAACTCTCAATCTAAATACACGTTCAATTAGAAGCCTTAGAAATAAGGCATAAATAATGTCGTCTTTTCTCTAAAAAATTCTGTTTAGCTGTAAGTAAATGCAATTTGTTTTCCATCATTAAAGCTGGGCATTCAGTGTGCCCTTTCAACTAAACATGAAAATCTTTTACAAAATTACTTCATTTTTAGCGTCCCATAAATAATAGGGAAACCTTATAATTTCGTAAAGGCCTTGAAATGTATCTTTCTCAACAGAAGGTAATTACCAAGAATCTGATAAATCGCAGCATCTTCCTTTCACGGAATTCTTCGAAAAATAATACTAAACAACCTGAACAAATTTTAAACTTAGCGTTTTAAAATTTAGCGTTTATGTTTAGAACATGTTTCGCATTCATCATCACCATCTTCTTGCCTTTTCCAATTATGTGCGGTCGGCTTCCAGTCTAACCGAATGCAGCTGAATACCAGTATTTTACATGTAGTAACTGCCTATCTGACCTCCACAATCCAGTTAGTACTGGGTAATACGATACCTCTTATATAAGACTGGTTGTCAGACTTACTCTGAAACATTTTTCACTTTCAAACAATTAAAATAATTATCAGTGATCTTAGGGACAGTGAGTTGAAGACAGACAGAGTGTTTCGACGCGTGATCGCCTTGAGCAAGTCAGAAATAGATTAATGTCCATGCAATTTATTTGTATGTATATAATATAGTCTGTATGGAGCCAAAACGAGGAGAATGAGGTCTTTTTCTTTATGGATGTAAGGTTCTATCAGACCAGCTCAAGCCGATTTCGCGTCGATAAGTGTGGTCATTCCCTGATATAGGTATGTTACGAAAATCTATTCAAATGGTCATTTCATTATTTTTAAACAATAATAGATATATAATCGTAAGATGGAACCCAAGCTAACGTGCGTGACTTGGTACGCACTTGACTCGACTTTCAATTTGCCTAATGAATCGCAGCAACTTAAAGTTTCAAAATGAAATTCTTGAAACCTTAACAACTTGAAGTATTTATCTTAGTTTAAAAGTATTCCTGCGCGAAAATAAATGTTTCATTCGAAAACAAGCTTTTCTTTAAAATTGTGAGTAAAATGCTTTCTTTCATAATAGAACTATTTGTTGTTTAAAGGAATTAATCTATTTTATCGAATTAACCCTATTTCAAAGGCCGGTAACTTCGTTATTGAAATACTAATTATGAACTATTAATATTTGTTTTATGGCTTGACATCTAAGATTTTCCTCAGTGCCTCGGAAAGCGCGTTAAACCACCGGTCCCGGTTGTCATTTATAGATCTTTGATAGTCGTTATAGGTAGTCAGCCAAGGCCTTACCAACGGGTATCGTATTCCCCAGTACTAACTGGGTTGTGGAGGTCAGATAGGCAGTCGCTCCCTGTAAAGACTGGTATTCAGGTGCATCTAGTAAAGACTGGTAGCCGACCCCAACATAGTTAGGAAAAGGACAGGCAGATGATGACATCTCAAAGGCAAAATAATGCTCATAATGTCGTCATTAACTGTCATTAACTACTATGTCATGTCCAGCAGCCATTTTTTGAAGTGGACAAAAACTCATGGCCCGTGGCACAGAATAGCTCTCAACAACCGCAACATTAAAGCTGACTCCACACTTTTATTGCCAACATACATTTTTATTTTGTTTGCTTTTGTTACTGCATTCTATCCTATAGATACGGAGTTGTTACTTTTGTACTGAAATGTTTTCAGCTATTATCGATGGTTCTATGCTGATGGAAAAGTAATATCCGCAATATACAACGCTGTATACAGTCCAATAAAAAAACATATTTAACTGTCATAGTGCAACTATATTTTATACAGAACTTGCTTATGCCCACGGCTTCGTCCGCGTGGAGTTCCATTATTGACCCACGGGAACATACTACCGGGATAAAAGTACCCTTTGTGTTAATTCAGATTATAAACTATCTGTGTGCGAAATTTCATCCAAGTTCAGTAGTTTTTGCGTTAAAGAGTAACAAACAATCAAACTCAAACTCAAACTCAAAGCGTTTATTTCAATTAGACCTTCGCAGGCACTTTTGAAAGTCAGAAAAACAAAGGCGAAGCTACAGTCACAGACACAAGGCATAATAACTTGTGAAAGTACTGTAGTTGCCCATTCCAAAGCGTAGATCTCTATGGAGAAGAATGGGCAAGAAACTCCATGGACACTCTTTTCAATCAAAATATCAATCGAAATCAAACGATCAATCCTCACAAACTTTCATATGTATAATATTAAGTAGGACTGGTTAAAATACAAACAAAGCTTATTGATTTGGTTCTAAGCTCCACAGTCATGATTTCACGAGTAATAAGTATACACCTAAATAACATTTATAAGAGATTTTATGTATTTGGCGGAGCCTTGAGATACAAAATATTATTTCTTATTTTTCTGTTTAGTTTTTGTTTTGTGCACTTGAGGCATGTGCCAAACAAATATGTTTTCTTTCTTTGTTCAGTCAGTCACGTAGACTTGAAAGAAAATCGTAACTTAACTTCGCTGAGTGATCGTTCCACACGCATATTATTTAGCGTCGAATCGTAGTAACTTCAGTCTATCTACCTTGGATAGCAGGTTAACGTTAATATAAACAGGGACCCTAAGCCAGTTAAAAGTTCAAACCTAATAAACTCTAGGCATACTTACTGCAAAGCAGGTCTAGACTCGCATTACCATCCAGAACCAAGTTACAAACACAAACTTAGATCGTATCTTAAATCCAGGTTTAGACCAAAAACAGTTTCAAAGTTGGATTCACCTTGCGATTTACATCTAAGCGAACGACGTATCGGATAAATAACGTCATTCGTTTTTCTTGGTTGAGTAGGTTCTGCTTTGATAGGATATATCTGCTTACCGCTTGGATTAACCCTTTGACGTAAATGGGACACGGGTGTCCCCACGCTAAATTATTATTTTTTGTTTAAATTTCAATGATGTACACCGTGCTATTCAATCTGAATCGTTTGCTTTCGAACGCATCTTTATTTTTTTATAATTTTGTGGGTCATAAATAGGGGATGGGGAACAAAAAAAAATTAAATATTCTGCGGTAAAGTGTAAGGTTTGTGGTTCACTTTTCAAAGAAGATTATTATTGCCTTTTTCAAGTTGCAACATATTATCAGTGACGTTATTTATTACAATAGTAAGTAAATATGTACAATTGATATATTTTTACAATAAATTGCCTGTGTAAAGTTATAATAATGCGTAATAACTAAAAGGGACACTGGCGTCCCAATATGCGCTATCGGTCGGTTATTCACTGACAGTCTACTGAGATAGAACAGTATCTAACTGCCGATACTAGCGACTGTGAAGATGCTTTGATTCTGGATCAAGAGGACAAGGCGTTTATTGAATAAGATATGGCAGAAGGGGCACTAGAATGGAAGTTATAATTGAACCTGCACACTCACTCGACCTACCTCCTACCTCATTATCATCACTATTACCCCATTCACGCTCAGTACAAATTTTTCGATGGAGAGCAAATACCTACAGGCCATACCACTTTTCAGCAAGCGATTATGAATTTGGAAGCGAAACATACTCGAAGAATGTGCTTCGCCGAATCTAATTGATGTTTTTGGGGGTGGTCACCAACATCAAAGGCTTCACATTTACCACTGATTATGACGAAATTACCGCTTGTATAGGGATAAACTACGTAACGGATTATCATAACCTGCCTGGTTTACGTAATTATTGGTCAACTGAACCTGATTTTGAGAGGGAGACTAATAGAAGAATTTAGCTGGGATGGGCAGCATTTGGGAAACTTCATCGGGTCTTCTCGTCGCACCTAAAGAACCTAAACACCAAGTTCTTCAACCAGTGCGTTCTGCCTGTTATGATTTACGGAGCCGAAACGTGGACTCTCACGGTACGGCTCGTCCATAAACTCAAGGTCGCTCAGCTAGCTATGGAATAGGCTATGCTTGGAGTCTCTCTGAGGGATCGCATCCGGAACACGGTGATCCAACAGAGGACCAGTGTTGTCGACTTAGCTCACCGAATAAATAAGCTGAAGTGGCAATGAGCCGGCCATATAAGCCGTAGAACCGATGACCGCTGAGGTAGACGTGTTCTTGAGTGGACACCACGAATCTGTAAGCGTAAGGTGGGACGCCCTCAGGCGTTCAAAGGGTGGCTTACCAGCCACCCTTTGAAGATTGTTGCTACCGCAACTGGATGAGAGTTGCTGAGAATCGAGTTGAGTGGCGTGCAATTGAGGAGGCCTATGTCCAGCACTGGACTGCTGTAGGCTGCTGATGATGAGCCAGACGACGTCATTGCCAACACACGTAATAATGATGGCACGCAACCGAAAAAGGTGCGTCCAGTGTGCTAAGGCACAGAAAGAAAATCGTACAAATAACATTTGTGAAACATGCGGTGAACACTTATGTTTCACAGCGGATAGAAATTGTTTTGCAGATTTTAATATTTAGAGACATTATAAATATATTTTATGCCACGGATCTTTTATTATTTCTTTTCTAATACTAGATAATTATCTTATAAACATTATAACGAAAATCGACAAATCAGTATAATTTGTGACCCTTACTGCATATTGGGACATATCTGTCCCAGTCATTAATACATAAAATAATACATGTATGATGTTTTTGTTGTTACATATACTTAAAACTCATCAAAAGTATCACATAAATCCATATAAGTATTTAAAAATATTTTCCTATTGGTTATATGCGTCAAAGGGTTAAGATATTTATAAAGATTTATGAAAAGGCGCTTCTATCTCGTAACTATAGGGAGGTCTTCCAAAACTTGTTCAACTTTCTTAAGCAGGCGGTATTCAAGATGTAGCTCAAATTCATTTCGAATTATTTTTGTTGTGTCTGATTTCGTAATACTGTCTGCTAGCTTTAAATGTTCACGAATTTTTGTTCATACACTCTGTACTCGTGAATCTCAATGCGGGCAGTAACAAAAATGGTACGCATCCCGCAGCCGCATCGTCCGTTATATAAACGAGTCGTACGCGTGGCGGAAAACGGACTGGGTTTCAACCATCATAAATCCGGCCATTTGGAGGAATCAACGGCCGCTTTTCGGTAATGATTTCAATTATATGGAACTTCAGCTTACGATCTCATTTTGAACGGGAATGAGATAATTTTTCTACAACTGGTAATGATGCCGAATGGCTCCGGCTTAAGACTTCGAATGTTACTTCCAAACGGTGGTGATTTCGGAAGCTTAAATAGCCATTGGAGGAATCAAACGCCCGTTTGGAGGAAGGGACGAAAACATAAACATGAACTGAGCACAATTTGAAATGGCGGCGCTTGACCTAAATATTAAACGATATTTAGGAGTGTCATCACACTTAGATTCAGGGAAGGATACTTGCTACAACTGTTTGGTCAATGTAGATACTTCATCATCATTGTCCAAGACTTTGTGCCACGCTGTGCTGGTCAATTTCTTTTGCCACTCTATGTTAAACAAACAAGAGATCTATAAGCAGTATGGCATATATCGCAGACGGACGTTTAGTGTACACGACGACACAAGCCGATAGGCTTGAGTTAAAGCCTCATATGATAGGAGATATCCTATCATATGAGGCTTTAACTCAAGCACTATTATCTCATCTCAACCCTGTATCGATTACCTACGACTTTCGCCAAAATCCCGTAGCAGCAATAAGTCTTTTAATTCTTTTTTTTTGGTGGTGTGCCTTATCCTGTGAGTGCACCAAATATATCATCCATGCCTTTTTTTTAGATAAGCAATACGCGAAATATAATTTATTACCCAAATTGATTGCTCCAAATCTAAAATAGGTCAAACAGATAATACAGAAAACGAATTGTTTTGGCATTTACACCAAGTAATGAATGTTTGTTTAGCAAACGAACGATTAAACAATTTACGAGTTGGCCAAAAGTGCTCCGTTGATATATTTGTATCGTTTTTTTATGTTTTGGGCTAATAAATTGATTTTTTGTTGAGGTTAAACTTTCCTGGATGATAACGCTTGGTAATGAATCTGAACATGGCCCGTATCTAAATATTTTGTCAAACCATTCAGCGATATCGCCAAATGAGGACAAAAGTAGTCTTACCTTGCCAGTCTTCTAACTGCTGAAGTTGGTTGGCAGCATCCTCTTGTGTTCCAATATTACTGCTGATGTTGCTTCGGCTACGAAAGGTACTAACAGTAACAGTTGTTCGCTAGACGCTCATTAGGCAGTAAAAATAGAGAAATGTCGAAAGAGCTAGCATCACTTCACCATCATTTAAATAGTTCGTCAGAATCTACATTCTTTATTTTTTGCCTAATCTTACGTTTTATTTAACAAGACATCATTAATGATATGTTATGGAATTAATTTGCGTAAATCGATGACATTAAAATGATAGGCTTGGATGCAGGTTGCAGCACCACTCCCCACATGCAGGAAGTGCCAAAATTAGCATGCTTCATGCACCCAGACCTCTACACGACACGTATATCCCCTTCACTGGGCATCTTCAGGGGATGTTGACTCGACGATCGCTCAAGCTCGAAACTCCATTTAACTCCTTTTTATTTGAGATCGTAATGGTCTAAGACAGCTAGAGATCTACTAACTTCAAACCATATCATCAAGAAGTATGTAATGGTACGTACTTACTCATGCAACTACTTACACAGCATATTCCACCCCAACCATGAAAACAAAAACAAAATGCCATTTGCCATATATTATTTTTATAACATTGTTTCTTACGGCCTTGAGTCTCCTGTCGCTAACATTTGGTCCCTAAGGGAATGTCGGGAGCATTCCTTCCCTTAATATCTCGCTTCATGGATTTCTGCGGCCCTGGTACATGTGTTGGACGTGTTGGTATGTCGTCATATCCAAAGGTGACTCTTTCAAAGGATAATTGGGGTCTTGTCTTGCGTTGTTATGACTTTAAGATTCTCGGAGAACTTAAAATTTGTTCTGACCATAGTTTGCTGTTTTTTCAATGAAATTTATTATTCGTGGTGATAGACTCGAAACGAAAGCCTATTTGGTGCAAAAGAGGCAGCATTGCTGAAATCATCTTAAAATGCTCTAACGTTTTATTACGACAAAATAAAATAGTGCCTTTTAATTTATAACTATCTAGATTTAGGTAAGTCTCATCAATATGGTCCGTGTAAATAAAAAAAAAATTGGCAGTGAAATAAAAAAAAACAATTGCCAGTGAAACATCCTAGTGGGACGGATGATTCAATTATATACCTATACAAGAAAGTACTGTAATTAGATTAATGCTCTAGAGAGTCAGACTTGAAACACAGCCTAGATAAAATACTTTTTATGTTGATTGAGGATCATTTATATTAGATACCTATTAAGTTCTGTGAGCTCGTAAAAATGTAGTCACAAAAACATCCCAAGATATTTTTTGCTATCGACACTTTACGATCAAGAACGTAAAGGGATACGTCAAGTACAAATTAGTAGTGCTGAACTACTACTTAGAACATAAAAAACCAGATTAATGGTAGTTAGAACAAGAGACTTTTATACCTTGGTTGAGAGCTTTTTTGGAAAAAATATAATAACCTTTGCCGTTATTCAAAGATATATTCTATCTTCCTTTGTGGTGGTTTACAAAATAGGTGAGAGAATGATAAGTTAGCACACAAGCACTCTATTTTCTACGTTTCTGTGATGATACATTACAAGGCTTGGTTCTCGTAACAGTAACTAACATTTCTACTTACCCCATAACTGCTAAGTGCCACTAACACAGTATACGCGTACCAGGGGAGCATGAATCATGTAGCGGTGTAATAGTGCGCTCGTATTACACTAACGAGAATTAACCCACTCTTTATGTAGCCGAGTTTCATGGCTGAACTATGCACCCAACATTAAAACTTGTTACGAAGTTTAATAAGAACTCGTTTAGCTTGTACTTGTGTTGAAAATAAAAGCATATTATCTTTCAACATTATAATAGAGTCCATAATTATGGTGATTATTTGTCTTAGTACCGCGTGAGTTACTAGTTTACTTTGAATAACAAAAGAGTTGTTATTATGTCCAGAGAATGAAATCAAAAAGAGCAGTTGTGGCCCAGTGTGCAGTGGTAACGGCACCGCCTTACGAGATGAAGGTCGTGGGTTCGAAGCCATTACTTTGTGTTATTAATTTCATCACCACTGTTCTTAAAACGGCTTGCTTGTCCTAGAATCTAAAATTCGAAGACATGTGACATGTAGCAACCCGCACTGGCCCGCGTGGTAGATCACAGTCCACTCCCTCTCACAGAGAGGAGGCCACAGAATAAATAATAGAAAATATTCATACAACGTCATACTTCAAACACCAATGATTGGGTGACTGACTGTGGTTAAGAAATGATTAATAACGTTGAAAAGCGAAAATTTTAACCGAGCGATAAAAATAATACATCAATTTTCCTTCACTAACACCTGTATACAAACTTATTATGTAATTAGAGTATCTGCTTGTTTTCCCTTTTTAGGGTCTAAGCCTAAGGGACTAAGCCTCCGCTGTTCGTCCTTCCGCCTGTCAGCGGGCTATAGCTCATGATCAGTAATAGGTAGACAATTTAGAATATTCACAGAATGTGTAGGTCTGTTGCCGCTATAAAAAAAAAATCTCAAAATTAAAGGAGCCTCTGCCACTACGATGTTACGGAACCCTAAATGCGCGAGTACGATTCGCACTTGACCGGTTTATTTGAGTTTATAGTCGCCTAAAGCCGTGTTTGCTGAAAAACTCTGCGACGAGGAATATTTTTGACAAGCTATGTATTATTGAGCTGAAAAAAGTGAAAAAGAAAAAATGCTCATTGTCTACATTATGAACATAATTCTACGCATTTCATTTCTAAATCCCAAGTCTAAACAAAATAGTCCCCACAGAACAATACAAAAACCCACTAATATATTTTCCTCATTCACAGATTATAACAGAAATCCGGAAGATAAAATCGTGTTGTTACAATCACAAGAAGATAGGCCTTCAGAAAATAACTACCAAATAATATCAGCCAACAAAGACATACATGAACCAAAATAATGGATCATAAAAGAAACTGTTCCGACAAAGGCAACACTAATAAAACGACATCATTTCACTTGATCGGTTTATTTTCCTTTACATTAGATATTTTTGCTTTCAAAGAAAAAATATTTAGAAGCTAATCTGGCCGACTAGGTGGTACACAGCATTAACGTTAAAGTTATAAAGAGGTGAAAAACAAGAGAAAAGGGTCAGTCTTATGTTTGGGAAGTTTGTATAATAAACAATACTTTATTTACAATAGTTCAGCTGGAATATACGGACAGCAACATAAGTCTCAGCTGAATGTCTTCTCTCATTTACGAGGATTTTCATGAATTTTGTTGGTGAATTATTTAAATGCTACTATAAAGTGGATACAGCAATGCTGACATGGAATTTTTAATTTAATGAGACTGAAATTGTTTGAATATACTTACTTTTTTAACTGTATAACTGAAGAACAAAGTAATGTTTTAAAAAGCAATGTTTCATACAAAAATGTGACGTGATATTTTTGTAAGCGTGGTAGAAAACTTTAGTGATAAAATTATGCTAAAACCAAGAATCATTTTCAGTCAAATATGGCTGAAAAAATCTGTCCATATATTCCAACGCATAGGAAGACGCTTACTCGAAATACATAAAAAGAATGTCTAGGGAACAAATCAGGTTGACTAATCGCTCTCAATTCATTACCCAACGTATCAACAAGTTCACTTTAAATGCAATATTACAATATTAATATTGATAACAATCTTACGTATTTACCTCACAGATGTCACACATCGTCCATGTCTTAGCGTTATAACTATTTACATTTAAATTAATAATCACTTCGAAATTATCATAAAGTACAATTAAGTTGGGGAATAGTCTAATTGACTGCGGGTTTGCGGGTACCAGGTCACCTCAGTGCTGAGGCGTCCAGTACCAGAGGCCTGGGCTAAAGGGAGACAAACTCGGGTGGTGGAGGCGGTAAGGTCAGAACTGGTGTCTCTGACACCTCGACATTCTCGGTACTAGCTCCTGGTAATGACCAAGTGGAGCTGCCGGTAGCCGTCACTCTGGGGCCCATGTTGTCATACGCTGGGGCAGCGGCGCAACATGTCCTATTCCTTCGAGGGAGCGTTGCGCCACCACTCAACAGATCAGGGTACTTCGCAGGCTCTCCCCGGCCAGCTACTTGGACAGATATGAATATATTACCGTACGGAACAGGCACCGCAAACTCCGCAGGTGGCGGCGGAAACGCACCCGGTGTACCTTCTATGGTTATATGAACAGGATCGAAGCCGCAACCTCTAGGAGGCTCATCTGACATCCGTTCTGTCATTTCAAAATCACACGGTGAGGCCATATCACCGATAGATCGGTCACAACTAACGACAACAGATGCGTCTATTAGTCGTTTTTCTTGGTCAGTGAAACTTCTGCTCGGTGGAACCGTTCGTCTCCTGAGATGCCAACAGGCTACTGCCCCAATGAAGCCAAGAGTTGCTAGAATGCCCAGCGCTCCAAAAACGACTCCTAATAAATGTGGGATCCCAGGTGCTGTTCGAGCTGTCGCTGTCTGTGACCTCGGTAGAACAAGACTTATAATAGCCCTCGCCTCACCCGCCACACTTCTAGCTACACACGTCCATTCCCCGGCCGCACTTGACGTCACATTTAAAAGGGTCACGTTGACCCATCTTACACTACCCGGCACTCTATCTTCCGAGTCGTCTTCGACACTCGTCTCTGTCTCTTCCATATCGCAATCCACTGAACTATTATGTACATCGACACCATCGAAAAGCCACGTCACTTTAGGTTTCGGTACACCATGCACCCAGCATCCGAACGAAGTAGGTAATCCAATTTCACCTCTGACGACTAAAGTACTTGATTTTATTTCGGGTGGACACGACATGCTCTCACCCGAAACGTGTCGCCACTTGTTTCCAGCTTGCGTGGACGGTTCAACACAAAGCAAATCCTCTGTACCCAACTTGCTCTCCAGAAACCAATCCTTGAATTCTCTTAGCCGACAGTCACATCTCCACGGATTACCGGACAAAGAGACCGTCTTCAATGCAGGTAAAGAAAACGTGATCAAACGGAGAAATGTAAGCTGGTTCCTACGCAAATCGATAGTTTCTAAAGATTTTAAATTCCTCAAAGCGTTTGTGTGTATCGACCTTAATCTGCATCCGTCTAACAAAAGCATTCGCAAATGCGGTAGAGGTGGGAACTGATCCGCTATGAGCGTCGTCAAAGGATTGTTGCTAAGCACAACTAGTCGTAATCTTTCGTTGCCTCTGAATATGTCCCTCGGGAGATGGGATAGATCGTTGTCTCCTAAATCGACTTCTATTAATATTCTTAGTTCTAAGAACGCGTCAGGGTGTATTGACCTGAGGCTGGTCGCTCTGAGGTTTATTCGTTGTAAGTTGAGGAGGCCAATGCTAGCGAAGACTTCCTGTGGTAGGTTCCTGAGTGGGTTGTCGTGCAGGTCGAGAACCTGTATGTCAGATGAGAGAGCTGGCGGGCGGCGCAGGTCTCCGGAGGCACACGTCGCAGTCTTCTTGCCGGAGGACCATTTGCACTTGCAGGTGGAGATGTGGGCGCAGTCGAGCCAGTCGCTGGCGGTCCTCGCGGCGCACGTCGTGAATATAACGATCCAGTACCACCTGGCCCACGCCACACGCATACTCATCTCATTTCGACTTTGTGTTTACATCGGCGGACTGCCTGAAACAACAAACGGGAGCGTTAATCAAACTAGATTAGTCAAACAATGCGGGACCTAAAATACAATGGTTGGCTATCGTACCGTTGCAAAATCATATTTGTGTTTCACAAACAGGTGGCTTGCGTCAAGCTGGACATAAAGCTTTTTTGTATCGTGTAATTTCGGTCAAGGGTACGGTATCGTAAATTCCGAGAATACTCGGATCCCGTAAAACAAACTCTTACGCAATCCCCGTGAGTTTGGAACATCATAAAGATGCTGTGGGCATTTAATTCATTTATGTAACGTGTTACTCGTATACGCGATAGTAAAGATGATGAACTATTATACAAGTTAAGTCAGTAAATGTAAACCTTTCTATAATAACACGGTGTGTAGGGTATAATATTTACGTTGGGTGTGAGGTTATGAACGCCAAACCAGTAAATTCTAAAATAGAACGTTGTTTTTCTAGACTAGAGAGAAGAAATGAAAATCAGCCTTATTTACTAGAGGTTGTACATTAATAGGTGTTTATACGCCAACATGATTATGTAAAACTATAACATAACTATGTTATCTTTGCAATTAACCAGAAGTAATTAGTTAATTACAATTTATTTATTAAACCAGACTACAAAGAGGGCCACTTCCTTAGTAAATACAGGTACATGTTACCATACATCCAGTTAATCTATACAATGATAAAGAAGGCCCCAACAACCTACAAACATAAGCCATTAGGGGTCTCCGTAGTCGATTAATTCTACCTGTAACTAAATTAGTTCGGCTACATTTGATGTCGGAAACTATTGTGAACAAGGAATACCATCCTATAATACGCTTTATGGGACAATTACAGTAAAGCTTTGACAATTATTACTATCTACAAGTTTCCAGTAGATAATATTAATGAAATAATTCATTGTTTTAGTAATTAGGATCATATCTTCCTTATGCCAACTGGCGAGAATTGGTTTTAGTATTGCTGTCCATAAATAGCTCAAAGATAAAATGTTTTTAAGAGCATTTTCATAAGTAATTTTACAACACAAATACTAAAATAAAGAATACCGTTACTGTATCTACTTCGTCACATTATTTATTCTTGAAATATTTTAATGTTTTATAATTTTTGTTTACATAGAGTTAGTAACCGATAAAATACAATAATTGTGTTTGTAGACAGCTGGTAACGCGATATTTTCCTTTGGCAGTAAAAGTTTGACTGATTCAATCAATCAACTAAATTGAAATACAAACCGATACCAGGAAAATACCACAGAAAATCCTATTTCATAAATCGTTTTACGTTGATATAAAGCAGCTTGATCATTTTATGGAAGTTTCAAAGAAGTTAATGACCGCGATTACCTACGGTCTTTAACTTCTTATTTTGTTTCATTCTCCCCTAGCAGCCGTCACGGTATAATTCACACCTATTTTTTTTTCATACCATTCCTCGCACAATCTGTGCATCTTTTCTTTGGTCTATCTCTCACTCTCCATCATCCATCAACATTTAGATTCTTCACTCTTTTAGTTACATGACTATGTTTCATCTCTCCTCATCACATGTCAATACTAAGCCAAACAACTGCCTTTCCTCTTTTCTGTAAGAGGCACCATTTTCAAACTTCTTCTTGATTACTCACTAGCTTGTGTCCGCGGCTTCGCCTCGTGCAGTTCGGTAATTATTCCACAGGGTCGTATGACCGGGATAAAAAGTATATGTGTTATAAATTATCTGTGCGCTAAATTTGATCTAAATCAGTTTAGAAGCTTTGCATGAAAGACTAAAAAACATCCATATATATCCATCCTCACAAACTTCCGTATTTATAATTGTGGTAAGATTTCATACTTTATCCATTATAGTAACTCATCCATCTTAGAATTACCGAATAAAGTCTGTAATACTAATTCAGCACAAAACGAAATAACATGTACGGAACGCGCCCTATATTCAAAATCCATTCTGGATTGACGGTGCCCGATTAATCGCTCGTCTAATTGAATGGCCTAGCCACTCGGCCGGCTGATGACGGGAAGTGTAAACATCATCACTGAACCACTCCCGATAGGCTTAGGCCCGATCTACCTGAGTATGCTGGAGGGTAAACAAAGTCAGCAGTAGAGTTTTAGTTTCAATTTATACTGTAGATGTAGGGAAATTTATATTTTAAGAGGCTGAATGCGATTTCTGATGGTTAAGTACCTACTGCACTTTTACCACCTTATATATTTATTTAACACTTCATGCACAAAGTACAGCGGCAGACTTAATACCATATTCAATCTTTGGTGATGCAGAGGCAAACAGTGGTAGGCGTATAATTATCTGAAAATAATTTAAATTATATACATTCTTCTTCTTCGTGTCGATGATTCCTAGGGTTATTTAATTAAATTTGTTTCGACCAGAACTCAGCCAAATATAAAATATATGTACATTAAAATGTATATTTTACATTCGTTCATAATTTTTTTTCCACAATTTTAGTAATGTTAACTTTAATGATAGGTAGCTATCAATCATCATCATCATCATTTCAGCTGAAAGACGTCCACTGCTGGACATAGGCCTCCCCCAAGTGTCGCCACACTGACCGGTCCCGTGCGATTCGCATCCAGCGGATCCCCGCAACCTTCACCAGGTCATCGGTCCACCTAGTGGGAGGCCTTCCAACGCTACGTCTTACGGTTCGCGGTCGCCACCCCAGAACTTTTCGGCCCCATCGGCCATCCTATCCGCGAGCAATGTGCCCTGCCCACTACCACTTCAATGCTACCAATCATTTAAGTGAATTCTTCGAGGTTATATTGTTAATCCCTTTGTGAATTTTTAATGGCCAGAAATTAAAAAATAAACAATGCGTTTAAATCGGATTGACCTGTCCCTACTCCTCTATTTCGCAAATGGGCACAAATATTCAAGCACAGAGTCACCATACCAAATCCTATTAAATTATGTATTGTAACATTCACGATCACATAATCGATAAGCGATGAATATTCACTTTGACCTAAGTTATTACGTACCAAAAACCACAGTTAACCTAAAACAGAATTCATAATGAACTGGTATTCTATTAAAACCGCAAGTGTCATTGAAAGCGAAGCGATAGCATTGCAGAGGCGAACATAGCATTGACAGTTTTAATGTAGTTACGTGGAAGTGATGAACCGAGGCAGCACAGTGACAAAAGAATTCGAATTCGGTGTGAATTATTGGAATACCCGAATAGGTACTATCGCGGCCTTTTTCGCCTGATCAGTTAATTTTTTTTTACGCCTAAATCATGCGGTGGTGCCGAGCCACGCCCCCTTAAAGTTTTAGCCCATTAGGAAAGCGTCAACGCAATTATTTCAAAATTTACTTTTATTTAGCTCCATTACGACATGGCATCACGCCAGCCATTCCTGAAGGGCAACGCAGAGGTGTACCTAAAATTACATCCACATTTCGTCAGTTGTGTCCAAGTCTTATGTGATAAGGGGCGAACCTATGGCCATCAACCGGGCACAAAGCCAGACGCCGCCGCCGTGGCTGCTAATAAGGCATTAAGATTACGCAAAATGCGACATCACCATTCAATTATGTCAAGATACATTATGTCGCTTGCGCTCTGCCTTCCATGTAACGTTGTCCCAAATCTAGCGTCTAATGAAATTAGTTGCTACACTGGCTCGCTTGATGACAGGAAACGTACACAGTGCACTACACTTCCGAAGCTAGGCCTACGACGCAAATTAATTACTCTCTGTTAATGGAAGGTGCAGGTAACGACAACTTTAGGGTCACTTTGAGAACATTCTGAGAGGGGTTTTATGGAACAGTTTTGGGCAAAATCACGTAGTTTTAGTCTCTAATATCTGACTGTAGTTTTTTTATAGACAATAGAACGGTTATGTTTGACAGAGTACGTTAACTTTTTATTTTTTCAGCTTTTTAAGGCGAGAGCCCTTATTACTAGTAGTCAGAATTACTAGCAACCAGTCTTACCATGGGTATCGTGTTACCTAGCTACTGAGTTGTTACTGAGTTGTGACACCTTTTTAGGGTTCTAAGACTCCACTTTCCGTCTGTCTGTCTGGCTGTCTGTCACCAGGCTGTATCTCATGAACCGTGATAGCTAGACAGTTGAAATTTCCACAGATTATGTATTTCTAGATAATGTTACGTAACACTTCATGCGCGAGTCCGACTCCCTTGGAATTTTACTTTTTTATCTTATTCATCCTCCCAGAATACGACATCGAATAAATCTTGAAACCTAGTGAAACGATCACATTAAAACCTCAGTCTTAATGTGCAGCAAATAAAAAGTTAGTCCAGCAGTAAAAGAATATGAGTTTTATTTGTCCTAGTGAAATTACCCCATGCCTTCTATCTGCTACGGTGGGGACTCATTACCAATGTGCATGCATAAGGAGCACATCTACATAATAGAGGCACACATAAACGTCTCTAATAACAAAATGAAGGCCTGTTTTCTTGTTTTGTTGGTAGTTTTTTTCGTAATATGTTTCATGGGGATGTATTTTTTTGGTCTGGTATGGTAATGGGAGCTCTTTGTTGTTTTCCACACGTTCCGTTGTCAGGATGGGTTCGGTCATTTTTTTTCACCTTCTGGAAATCCCATGGCCGTGTGGAGAAACCTTTAGTAATCTATATCTATAGGTAAATATTATTAAAAATTAAAATCACTTTTTGCGTCTTTCTATTTGTGTTATAAACTACGCATTCAAATTGCGTAAAATATTATGAAGAAATCCTCGACTGCTTCGTTTCGTGGGTCTAGTGGTCGCAGGCGCGACTGCTGAGTATGAGGTCCTGGGTTCAATTCCCGGACCGGGCAAAGTGTTAATGGGTTTTTCCAGCAGGAATTTCTCAGTAGCAGCCACGGAGTCTGGATTTGTGCCCGGTCGATGGCAAACGCCCCCTTTTACATGGGACTTAAACATAGCTGGCGAAACGTGGGTGTACTGTTACTACACACCTGCCTAACCCTTCGGGAATTTTAGGTGTGATTTTATGTTTTATATTAGATATATTGTCAAGTTCAATGAACCTTGTGGCGACTAACATACTACTTATCCGGAATGTAATAGTTTGGATTTTGTTCACTTAATTGCGCTATATTCGCGGCTTCAGATTAACATAATTTAGGACACTTTTAATCTAAGTACAAGAAATACTTTCTCCTGGATACGAGTGAAGCCGTAGGAAACAACTAGTTTCTAACAAAACCTTCATATAAATTACCAAGTCCATGTAATATTCCATTTAGGCAGTTTACTACGTAGCAGAACAGTTCTATTACAATGTATTCAATACATACTCATTTGAGTATTCATGTTCTCCTGTTTATTTCCTGTAAATAAGATTTATTGTGCCCAACGGTAGTAAATGGTATCACTTAATGTTTCTCTGACATTTATGCATTTGTATCAAAAGCTGTTAGTTAGATTGGATTTATATTTCGTTGAAACTTTAGCATTTCACCTTCAGATGCGGCAATAAGTGATTAGTGGTTGCAGGAGCGACTGTCAAGTAAAGTCCTAAGTTTGTATGGATGGATTCTATGATAAATTATTAAATTATAAAACATTGTTCTATATATTGTCATTTTCTGTGTATATCTGTTAAATTTTGTGTGCAATCACTACATATTATGAAACAAAGTCGCTTCCCGCTGTCTGTCGCTATGTATGCTTAGATCTTTAAAACTACGCAACGGATTTTGATGCAGATTGACAGACACGATGATTTTTTTAATAGATAGAGTGTTTTAAGAGGAACGTTTATATTTATAACATTGCACCCGTGCGAAGCCGGGGCGGGTCGATAGTAAAGAATAAGAATTGTTATCGTCAGCATAAAAATGTTTTTTTAAACACGTATAGGGCTTACTACACCCCGAACCGATGAATAAACATGAATGGAGAGAATTGGATTGAACGAGCAAAAGGGTGTTGATGAAAAATATCTAAAAATATAGTGGGCTGTGAGGAAATTCGAAAATACGCTGGGAATGGTTTTTCGCTTTGTTTTTCTAAGACTGCCGAACGGATTAAATCTTTTGTTTGTTCATTTAACCGTATGATTTGCTTTATGTAAATTGCCAAACCTTATTAAGAGCCCCTATCAATTTCTTCGCAGTACTAGTTTAGGTAATTTCGGAGAAATGTGCGCGTGTGAGCGTTCGAAATATCGCCAACGATCGTAGTGTGCGTAGCCTCATGCAGTGCAGCGGGAGCAAACAATCTTGGTCCGTAACAGTATTAGATATAGGTACATATATTTTAAGCAAATCAATTTGCATTTAAGCTGCAATTTTTCTAATGTTTCATACATTATCAAAACCAATTAAAATAGAAAAGTTAAGACTATACAAAAGCAAATAATATTATAGGAAAAGGTTGAGTGAAAAAAATATATTAACAACTAAATATATTTGATCTATTTAGTGTTGTTTATTTTTATCGCTTGCGTATGTCTGTGTGTGTGACATCTTATTGCTGTTTTATTTAATTTTTAACTAAGGAAGTGTTTTTTTCATTTCAAGTGAAAGAAAAACGAGATACCTACTTATTAATTTCTTTATTATAAGAAGTGTCGGCGACAAGGCCATATCCAGGGAGCAGGGTGCAAGTAGTGGCGGTACCTAGGTGTGTGCACTTTCTATTGCAAGTCGATTTAAGTTGATTAGTTTCAATAAGAACAACGTAAGGTTCTAACAAGAGTAAATAACTTATGATAATTACATTCTAGTTAGATTTATAGTTTGGTTTTTCTTATAAAAATAGCGGTAAGACGACAGTAGGCGCGTATAATTTCTATAAACGTTTTGTTGTTGAAATGTAAGTTTCCTGATTATGCTGAATATTTGCAATATTTATGTTAGGATTAGCTTAATAAAGGATTTTCACAGTTAGTTTTCCTATTAGAATAATCGTATGACTGAATAAATAAAGTTTTAAGCGAATTAATTAGGTTGAAAATTCATTCTCATAGAAATTACGTAAGTTGAAAATGAGATTTTTTATTATTAGAGATATCTTATCGAAATTAGTGTCTAATGAAAGGATTATGTGTAAAACTAAATGTGTTAAAGAATTCATGTCGATAACTCTATTAGTATAAGAAATATAAGGCAATTTGTATAATGAAAATTTGTTCAGCTTAATTTTTGCAGTATAAGTTCTAGGACTTTTTTATTTAACTAAGATTTGTTAAATGTTATTGTTTTATATGATAGAGCAAGTTAAACCTGTAAAATATTATATAATACATAAGTGTTTTTTGAAGAAATAAATAAAATATGGGGTTCCAATGTTTCGGCTTTAGTAAAAATGTAGCGTAAAATCGATCCAAATTACGCGGCTCTCGCGATCGTAAGCACGGCCCGTTTAAAAGACCGCCCTGTCCGCTCAGTAGTCAGTCGCAGTACGGCCACCGAAGAGGCAACAAGAAAAGGAACAAGGAAAAGCCGAAGCCTAGGGAACAGGGGAAAAACTATATCAAGAAATAGTTTTTTATTCCTGCCTACCCCTCCGCTCAACGTTCCAGCGTTCTCCTCCGAGGTCTTAGTGGGTTGTGCCCAGTACCCATACTCTACGCATTCAGGGTGCGTGGCGACGTGCGCCACTAGCAAAGTATTGTCAGCGTACGTCAAACGTAGTGGGAGATTGTCCCAGGAGTCTGGTCTCCGAAACAAGAAGTATAAATATTGATAAATTTTAACCTCCCTTTCGACGTTAATTTAATACGAAGTGCTCCGAATGTCCGAGCTTTCCTGGAATCAACGATTTTAAAATGTTTTTAATTTTGGTTCCGTTTTGTTTGCCAGAAGTCATCGTCTTTTGCAATTCTTTCGACTTTTACAGGCTTATCCGATCCAGTCCACACAGCAAACAAACATAGTAGAACAAAAAAAAAAAAACATTCTCACAGTATCAAAACTAGTCAGACGTAATACAAAATCACGCGCGATTCGCAAGTACTTTACGTCGGGAGCGGCAGTCGCAGCGACACAGGTCCGTCGTCGAGTAGCCCTCGGGCGCGACTGAATGGAACGAGCAAGCGCATCCGCTTTTATGGCATTATTTAAATATTTTATTACAAAAAAATAAGTAGTCAAAAAATTATTTAAAAAATTGAATTGGATAGATAAATACCTTAAGTTTTATAATATTTCATATTTATTGATATTTTCAACATATTCTTACGAGTAGACGACGGTTTTGCGCATTATTTTATCGGGTTTTTTCGGTGTGAATCACATTTTTATTAAAGCACTAATTAAGTTTATTTTAAAATAAAAAATCGTAGACTTACTAATTTACTATATGCCCAGTAAGTACGATTTTTTTTTCAAATTATAATTCATTACCAGTTAGCCGAAAAAGCTATTGAAAAACCTGGTGTTTCGTGCTTTCGTAAAATTGTATGTTTGATTTTTATTTTTCCTAATTTATGTTGAGTGGTTATCAAAATTATAATTCGTACACTTACTATATATATAGGTGATATATAACTTTGCATTAAAAAAATTACCAGATACCTTATCGTTATTGAGAAAATTGCACTGAAAAAAGGTATTTTCTGTTTTTAGACCGCGAAATTGATAGGGGCTCTTAACGGGTTGAACCGATGTTACCGATGACTGAAAATCAAAGAATAATTGTCAACGTTTTGGATTAGTTCAGTAGGCCTAAGCCAATGAAAAACTGCTTATAGCCAAGTCACAGTGATTACTGCTGGGGTTTTGGAGCAATAATATGTTAGTGAGCCCTAAGTGCTCCCGATAGGAAGCCCTGGAGTTCAATAGTTCTTTACTGGCTGATTTCCTCATAATAATTACTCGTATGTCATCCTCATTACCATTCTCTTGCCCTTATATCAATTCATTTGGGGTCGGCGCAGCATGATGTCTTCTTCTTCCATACTTCTCTATTACTCGTCATCTCATCAGAAATCTCCTTTCTTGCCATATCATCCTTCACACAGTCCATCCATCGTTTCTTTGGTCTTCCTCTACTCTTATACCCATCTACATTCATACTCAAAACTTTCCTCTTTTCATTCAAAATTATTACTCGTACGAGTATGTATGAACAAAAAACTCTTCAGTCAAAACATGATTCTAAAATCAAGCAAAACTTTTTACAACTTCACCTTTAGAAACAATAACAATACCGTCATATCATTAGGCAAGCAACTTGAATCAGTGTAGCTGCCCAAGATTTGATAAATACCTTCACACCGCCGTCTATATAATTCCCCGGAGGTTTTCTGTCAAGATTAGAAGGATTAATGGCACGAGTAGGATATTTGTCTTGTCTCAAACGCACTACTCAATGGACTGCCCAGAGGCAGAATGATTCATGACCCGTGCCAAAGAAAAAGAACTAAGATGGATTTTTGTTAGCATTACGTGAATGGAAATTATCGACACTTAGGTCCATTTAGGCTTCGGGAGACGTTGAAGAGCGACGATAAAGTTTATAAGCATTTAAAAAGGGTTCGGCTTGAAACAATTTATGTCGTCGATGTAAAATATATGAGTTTCTTTCTTATTTGCTGGCCTCATTTTTTTTTTGGTGTCATTACGTTTTAAAATTAAAAATATTCCTCATACTTCCCCCTTTTCCGCACATACGACACACGGGTTAGCGTGGTTGTAATGTACTAATTGATTTTATATGTAAAATATTGATTGTTTTGTTTATCTAAGTAATATTAACGTATTTTTGTTTTTGTATATTGTTTTTACATTCTTACTTTCCGCAAAACAAAATCTGTAGATAAACAAAAGTAAAAAACAGGCTGAAAACCGGTTCAAAATTGGGCGGTTACCCAGACAGACACGTAAGAGACAAATGTATGTACTTATAGATATAGATGATACAAAATAAAAGCAGCCCAATAACAGTAAAACCTTGAGTAAGAGTCTTACGTTGACAGCAGCTGCTCTCCTTAAAACTTTTAATCACTATTCAAAACAGTCAAAATAAGTGCGCATTTAAAAATAATTAAAAAACATTGACTGGCCACAAATAAACAAACCGTTTTAGGAGATTCAATTCAGACATAAAATAGCATTCGAATAATAAAACAACACCAAAGTTTTTCATTGTAAAGTCTTCGTTTTTCAAAAGTAACTCGAAAGGTACTCGAAACTCGAGAACTCGGGTAAAGACTCGAGCAAAGTCTCCAAGTCGAGAACGTTCGCATCATTTGTTCCGCAATCTTTAAAGGCAAATGCAGCTCTAGTTATTTTTCCTTAGATCGTCCGATCGGTGGGAACGTAGTGTATTGTCGAACGATTTCGTTGTGTTTGCACTTTTTACGTTTTTTTCTCTATCTGGTAAACTATCATAACATTGGGGGTAATTGTGAAAAAGCCAGCTGTGAGCTTTTGAACCGGGATTTCGAAAGTGTTCTTTTTGTAGTCATCTATGTATGAGATAAACTGAAGCTTAAAGTGTGTTATAAAATTCATACCCCTTTTCACGTCTTAACAGCTGGACGGATTTTGATGAAATTGGGCTTTCGGTCTACCCAGCTAGGTATCAGCTAGACCGTGATCTGGGTTAGGACATAAAAGATTACTTTTACAATAAAAAAAAATGTTTATTGGTAAAACAAGTTTAGGTATAAACAAAATTTGTTGATCGGATCCTCCTTTTAGGCAGATAATTCTTGTGTTAGGAGAGTCTGCTCTTCCATAGCAAGACGTGTTATATAAAAATCAAAACGTATAATGTTTAAACGTATGAGTGGGTGATGTGTGTGTGTATATGTGAGTGAGAGAGATAGAGAGAGAGTGTAGCCTGTAGGTGTGACATAGAGTATATGAGTGTGACTGAGTGTGTGTGTTAAGGTTTTGGCAGTGTTTCGGTGTCATTGTAGGTAGGTAGTGGTCCTTTCCCGTGGCATAATTTCCGACATAAACACAGGCGAAGCTGCAGGCAGGAGCCTGTCTTATACACTTAACATCCACGTAGCCAATTAAAAAAAATAACACCGTGTTCGTTCCGATATGCCAATAATTCCTATCCACATTTTCAGATCCAAAAATCAGACCTGAAATAACATTACGGGCCGCATTATAAAATAAACATGTGTTCAGAAATCATTCAGATTCGCTCAATTTCATGCGACCTCGCTTTGATGCTCATATCGTATTTAAACGGAGCCCGGACCTCTCAGGAGGTTTGTAGCCCCTAAATAAGTAAGTTTGTTTTCGAATGAATCCCGCGACACGTAACTTTGATCAGACTGAAAAGCAGGGCAGATGTTCATTCATAAGAGTTATTATTTCAATGCTTGACCTTTTAGATTGTTGATTATTTCGTTTAGAATAAATTTGAATCTCAGTAATTAGTTTTCTACACAACTGATGAATAAAGTACGCAAGCTTGGATGTAATCGCCGAAACTGCTCCTACTACTTCCAAAAAAAAAAATTCATTGATAGGAACCCATTTTTGTCGATTGTCATTATATTCACAAGGTGAATGTGGAATACATTCACCATAACCTATGCTAGCACAACTTATCTACCCACATTGTATACTGAGCACATAAATTATTATTTATAAATATAAAATATTTGCCTTGTAATGTCTAATCACACTATACTCATCTCTGAGTGTAACAACATTGGAAGCGACTAACGTCTAAGATTCATGCTCGGCTTTTAACGTCTAACGTTAGGGTTCATTTTGATCTGTTTACTTACTTAATGTAGATACTTGTGACATTATTGTGATAAGTGTAAAATGTATTTCCTCTTTTTTGAATAAAGATTATTATTACTATTAATTTCACATAATTATAGGTTCTGAAACGTGAAAACTAAAGAACATGAAAAAAAAATTCTGCAAATTCGCGCAATTTGCATACTTAACTTTCATAATCCGGTCTAGTTCTAAATACAAATAAACAATATGTTTCAAAACATAATAATACTTGTATACAATCGCTTTGCTAATTACTGCAAATTGGCGTTGTCATGTTCCAACTAATATACAATTATAATATTTGAAATATCACGCTTTACTGTACCAGCCGGCGTGTTTTTGAGTATTGTACAATTTAAATTTTATTAGGTGCATTATTAGCATAAAACAATACAGTTTGAAAATGGAATTAGTTTATTATTTTAATGTCCGTCATTTGACACAAACACATTGCTTTATTTATATTATGTGTTTTCCGGAAAATTAATACAGAAAATGTGCTAAAAAGCATGAAATGTAAATAGCATATTATTAATCAATAACGTCTGTGTAAATCTGCTTGTCCTGAAACATTAGGCAGAGGTGTACCTAGTACTACATCAACATTTCGCCTGTAATATTTAAGTTCATGTAATGGGGGCCTATTGTTATCAACTGGCAAATGATTTGGCAATTAATGTGTCCAAATGATCAACTTTGAAAAGCACAAGTCTCCAAACTTTCTAAATTACCCTCAAAAGAAGAAAGAAACACGAATTCACATAAAAATAAGCTATATTTTCCCCTTGAGGTCAATGTACCTCATTTAGCACAACAGAAGTTAACAAACGGACAAAGCATTTAAATAAACAACTATGAAAACTTTCCAAATGTACTGCGCAATACGCTTACATTTATTTTGAGTTAAATCGCTTATTTTTAGGGAAACACTGGGAGGATGTTTCGAAAATATGGTAGAGCTTTCATGCTGAAAAATTGATTCTGGAAATGCAAGACTATAGTATGTAGGTATTAGTTTAGGACTATGTAGGTATTTGATCCGTTGCTTTACAGATATCAAAACCCACGCTCTAAAAAGTATGAAAAAAGAAAATATTCTCGTCTGAAATTGAGTACCCACAACCCATTCAATATTTATCGTCTTTTAATTAAACAACTTACTCGTTATTATATTTAAATGTAAAATAAAAGGGCAAATATTAATTCAGGGAATTTAATATATTATATTCTCTGAATTAATATTTGCCCTGAAGTTTATGATCCCTTACTAATGTTAGAATGTATTGTTTTTTAGGGTAGGTGGCATACGACCACGGTTATCTTCTGAACATCACTATCCTACCATCGGTAATCCTTTTTGCCTCGCCGTAGTCGGGTAAAAAAGGCGATATAGTTTATGGACTATACAATGGGGTGTACAGTGGGGTCACTAGGGCATATTGTGTAAATAGTGCAATTAATAAAATGGGGTTAATAAAAACAAATTATGACCGGAGGTTTATTAACCGTGGACGTCAAATTATATACAGAAAAAGCTAAAGAAACCCGTTCCTCAGGGCTGAAACAAGGAATTTGTTATGATTAAATTTACTTTAATTTTTGACTTTAAGCACGTTTTGAAACACGTGATGTAACTGAGTTCAAAATTACTACCATAGGCCAACGAGTCAGTTACCTATAACAACTACGTAAAAAAGACGTTATTGCCTTCTATATTCGCATTTCTAGAAGCCATTTTCCGGGCTACATTCTACATAAGTCGCGAAAGATCGTCGAGTGCAGAAATTGGTTGCACGCAAGCATTCAAGATTCCTTCTCGCACGGAACAGAATGCAATAATGTGGGTCCGTGGCGTCGCGGTGATTTCCTTTGGAGTGAGTTATCTGAAGTTATTGAGTTTACTACGCCCCTTTTCGATAAATGTGAATATATGGTTGTTTTGAAGGACCTGAAATGCTTGATATTTTATGTATAGTAGTAATAATTTTCGTTACGGCCAATGGCCTCGAAAATAATCTCTCGAGGCTCTAGCTTAGAGGTGGTTTGATCAAGGGCCTTATTCAGAAGGCAGTACTCCTCGATACGGTCCGCATTTATTGTGAAGAGGTTCTATATTAATTGTGTCTATGGAGCCTTAACCGCCATCTCGGTCCCGACAGCAGCAAACCACTATTTTTATGTTTTCAAATGTATATTGTGTGTATCTATTGTTTTCTATTTAGATATTCTTAGGGTTCAGTACCCGAAAGGTAACCAACAGGGACACTATTACTAAGCCTCCGCTGTCCTTCCGTCCGTCCGTCTTTCTTTCTATCAGTGGGCTGTATCTCATGATCCGTAACAGGTAGACAGGTGAAATTTGTTCTGTTTCTGTTGCCGGTATAACAACAAATAATAATAATTTTAGTTACTATATAAGTTATTTTAATTTATAAACCTTAATAAATAATAAAAATAAATTAAAAATAAAAGGGGGCTCTCCTACTACGATGGTACAGAACCCTTCATGCACGAGTCCGACTTGACTTACAGAATGTACAAAAGAAAAAAAAAACTATCAATAAAGTAGGATTTATTGTAATTTGACTTCAAAATCAATGTGTTATAACATTATACATTCTTGGCAGCTCTCTATATCAAACTACCTTCCTTCCTTCCTCGAGTTCCTGCATAACGCATTAAGATCTTCGATGTCAAAGAGATGTATTAGCCAATCCGATGCCACAGACGGGTAGAAAGCTAAGCTAAGCTTTCAATACATTATTAATGAATTAAAAATACATGTTGATATTTTATCAAAGTTGATGTGTGCCATAGTTGTCATAGAGAACTTAAAATGGATTCATACAAAAGTGTTCGACAGTTAGAAAATTAATCACCAAAAGTATGTATTGGTAAATATACCAAATTCCTTTTTTCATAAACTCAGCATTATTCATGGCATTCAGCGTAAATTTAGAGCTCCTAGCATAAAAAAATAAGTCTGCTGAGTCAAGCACCATTTGCGCGTCGATGTCAAAGATTTTGTACAAATCCAAAGTTATTTCCATAATCAAATTGTCCACATATAAAACAATATCGTCAGTCCACCGACAGTCTATCTTTTCAAATAGTTTCCATACACTGTCAAAACCGTGTAACTTCCAGACATAAGTTGGTCATACATTTGTAACTTCAACTACATAATTCTGAGTGATAAGCGGACTCCGTTGGAGTTTCTAACTTACCATGTGCTCATACTTATGTATAGATACTTCCTTCCCAGTTTGTGAGCCTGCCGACTAACTATGTAACTTTTAAATACTTCAAATTCTGACTGTTCACTTGTTCAGCTTTCTTTCAAAGAAACTTTTCTTCGGAAACCGCATAGTCAAGGAATCTTTTGGAGAAGGAAAAAGATGAATGTGTTCTTTTATATCATAGCATCTTCTTTACTTTTACTTTGAGAGTCTGATTGTATTTCAGCCGTGCGATGAACGATGTTATGAAAAAAGTACACGGATCTGCTACCGAAGGGTTCCGTAGGAGGCAGGTACTTAAAACAATACCATTTCTGTAACGTTTTTCTCATATGACACGGTCGGCTATGTTTAAGCCCAACTTTACATGTTTAGATCTCAGTTAGAAACCCGTAAACAATACGATGGCACTGTTCGCCACTTACCTATTCGTAGCCATCTGCTTCATTCATCTTTAACTTAAATGAAAATTCTGCCAGCCACATATATCCATAAATAACATAAATGGCTTTACTCTTTTGATCTGAAAACCACTCGATATTAAAATACATTCAGAAACATTCACACTACTTGCAATATCGGCAACATCTATTACATACATACATATATTATAGCACTCAGCTTCGCCTTGATCGGGTAAGAAGTAGGTTCACGACCCGATCTTCAGCTACGGAACTCGGTCGCATAAACAAATGTGGTGTATGTTTACCTTTACATTGCGAATAGGACTGTTGAATGAAATAGTAAATGCTAAGAGTAAAAGAAATGAAGCAGCGATGGGTTAATCTTGATGAAATTGTGTTGTGTTTAGAACTAACCCTTTGGATTGTTATGTGAATAGTGAAGTGAAGTGTTAATCAAAAATTTACGTCGCATTTTCTGGTTTAAATCTACAAGCCATATCGTCATGATTGTCTTAAAATCATATTATTATCAATAGTGGATATTTTTATCCATTGGGTGAATAAATGTATATACAGTCAACAAAAAAAAAGAGTTGGTGTGCTGTGGGTGGGCAAGACAAGAATGGTAACACGAAACACAATGTAAGTTAATTTATTATCTATTCATAAAATATCCGTAATGAATCGAGATACTTAAAAAGGCGATGTCAAAGATATGTATACTCAGGTCACGCACACAATGGATAAATGGAGGCTAAAGATAGCTGTCCGCATACGTAATTCATTTTCTAATTGTACCAGATAAGTTTCATGTACTTCAAGTAACTAGTAAGTCAAGTTATGCACAACGTCTATGTTCGACTAAGTTCAAGTAAATCAGCTTTGTTATCTCATCTAGATATGCACATCAAAATTAGCTTTTTGTGGTGTTATCTGTGTGACCGTGTGCGTAGATCTTCTTAATTAAACCATTACTGTAGACTTAAATGAGGCTTTCATCATACTTATTCGGGCAAGTTTATGTGTTAAATTTTTAACTTTGTAATACAGAAACTTTCATGCTTTTACATATCACTATTGTTCCCGTACCCAGTTAATTTAAGAAGCTACAAGATCACTTTCTCTGCAGCATCACTCATCAATTCGGGGTTTTGTTATACTAATTATCAATCATTAGGGTCTTAACTACAAGTGCTGCATTTAACCACGAGCTCCTCACGGTCGGTACCTACATTGTTATTGAACTATTATCTATTTTAATATTGTTAAAACTAACATAAAACCATTCATAAAAGCGCAAAAAACCGTTTTCAAATATAATTTAACAAAACAATCCCATCAGCCTGTTGTCAACTGTAATGAAACTCCTAGATTGATGCCAATTAAAATTTCTGTACGCGCTCGCAATACGTAAAACATTTTTGGCTGAAAACTGATGTATTGCGCATTTCATAAAGGCTTGCTGCCAATCAACGTTATGTTAAGGGCTTATTACGTTTATTATTAACGACTGAATGATGCGTTTGAGAAATGGTTGCAAGTAGAAAATAAAATTATTGTCTTTGCTAAAGCAACGGTCCATAATGAGTTTGATGTACGAGTACATATTATTACGTCTATATATCCGAAGTGCTAGGCAGCGGTGTACGGATTCTGGATTGTAGCTATACATTTCACCAGTTTATATTTAAGTGCCTCATATGGACGAGCCTATTGACATCAACGGGGCGTAAATGCCCCAAAAACCGATACTTAATGCCTATGGCATTACGGCAATAATACTTTATTTAGATCTGAAAATAGAAACCAGCGCCTCGTGCTCAACAGTGCGCTTGCGACCACTATGACAGCGAGTAAACCTCTGATTTCTAATTATAAATAAATAAACACCAATAATTAGCCTTGATATCAATTAGTTATGTACCGTAATGGCTTTTTCGAGTAAAAAAAGAGCTTTAGGTAGCTTGCTTATTTATTCTTCTTACAATATTTTTTTAATACAACAGCATACAAAAAATCTTTAAAAATATAAAAAATAGTAGTCTACCGGCATCGGGAACAGGGTCCGAACAATACGCGTAGGGTCCAGAAGTACTACTTCCTGAATCAAGTTCTTGATCCAGCTGCCAAGCGAGAGTCTGCTCAGATATCGCGGCGCCGGAAGCCACGGTTACTAGCACTGCCTCGCGCACGAACCAACTTGCTCAGCAAAGCGCCACTGAAGCGCGCCTTGCACGCACTAAATGACACTGCTGACAGGATCGATTTATTTTCTTGCTCTCTGAATGAATTCACAAAAACGATATTGTATGTGTTATGTTACTTAAAATAGTTGAATTTAGGACCACGCTAACGCATTAGGAATTCCCTGTAATGTTAGTAGTGTTTGTGATAAATAAATAAATAAAAATATTGGTCGAAGCCATTAGCCTACACGACTATCCACGCAATTACTCACGTCCCACATGTCAACAACCTCGCGAGCCAGATCTAAATATTTGAAGTTTTTGTTATTCTCTGTAACTTGCTTATTTATTGCAAAGTGAAAAATTGAGTAAGTAGGTAAAGATTTAATCACCCCGCTTGCCCATAGCGTGTTGGCAAAGACTGCATGAAGTCTTTCACGACGTAGATTTAAATCATAGAATCGCCATACCGCGCCAAAAAATGTTCACGTATATTTTCCGTTGCCAGTGAGATTTGAATAGAATTGCACATAGTATCTATCATGTGATGTACGACTTCGCTCATCTCATTGTACACACTTTAGCGCGCGACCTAAGTGAGCTGATGGCACATCTATGTATTTCGATAAAAAAATCCACCATAAAAACCAGTAACTCTCCAAATTGCTCATAAAACTAATTCTTTTGACAGGCTAAAGTCTAAATATATCCCTGTTATATGATAATATTTATTGTAAATATAGGCACATTCACTACATCAACATTTTTTCCTCCGTCTTACCGGGTAAGCCGAGGCAATCAATCAACTGCCACCATCGGAGGTCGCACTCCATGCTGCCAGATTGCGCGATAACTCAGGACCTACGTGCTTGCTAGTGATACCCATCTACGTACTTGTTGGTTTTTATAAAATACGTAGAATCATTTCAGGGAGTTTGCTGAAAAAAACTGTCTTCCTGAGGAGGCGAAAAAGATACAAAATCAAGGAACAAGATTTTTTTAGTCGCAAAAAACGTTTGTCGACTTTTCTAACTTACTTAAGCATGCTGCCCTAATAAATCAAAACCATGTGTCGTTATCGTAAGTTAAGTTACTTCCTTAGTAGTAACAATGATTTCCTTAAAGTTTTCTAGTCGACGTCGATAACTTTAGAAATATTTTTAATTGTGTGTAGGAGAGTACTACTCACCGTGAGTAATTTATTTCGTGTGTTTACAAAACTTCGTGTAGCGAATGTTATCGTGCGTATCTACTCTCCATATTGCAATACTCAATTGTATTTGAATAGCCGTTTCCAGGTTTACTTATGAAGACTTCAATGCATTAAAAATTTTATATTACCGTAGAAACTGAATACTGGTATCGATAGCGATGATATTTCTCAAAAATTTAAAATAATCTGTTAAATAATAATACCAAGAATCGTTTGAAAGGATTTATTAGAAAATCAAGCTAGAAGTGCCAGAACCGAGGCAATATTTGCATAATAACAGACAAAAGATGTCAAAGATAAGCGGGGATTATGGCATTTCATTGTAATGTGCTTTTTATTCTTTGAAATGAAATTCAACTATTATAAACCTGTTTATTTTAAGGCATCGTAAGTGGGGATCATAATCACTTAATCACTTTTTAGATGGATCGCTGAAATTGTTCTGAGCAAGAGATTTCGAGTTCGATACTCAGGTCGAACAAAATGTGTGTTATCGGTTTTCCATTAAGAATTTCCCAGTACCAGCCCGGTTAGACTCGCTTCGTATTACTTGAGACTTAACAAGCAAAACGAGGATACATCGCAGCCCAACCCTTCGGGAAAAATGTGAGCAGCCATTGCCCAACCATGTTAGAGCTGGCTTCCAGTATATCCGGATGCAGCTGAATTCCAAAACTGATACGCTTCTTTTGTAGAAATCCCTTGAAAAACCCTAATTACATAATCACGGCATCAGAAGAATTTAAGAAAATGCAATTGGGTGGGAAAAAAAGTGTGACTCGATTTGTTAAAGGGTGCCTCCTTTGTTAAATCAAAATGACGACAGCGAAACGAATTAGAGAAAATTTCGTTTTGTTAAAGAAATGCAATTGATCCGATTTATTACAATTATGCTAATAATCTGCCCCCAGAGTCGCTTTCCCGACAAGGGTAAAGAGACTGAATCTAAATGGAGGAACATTTTTTTTCAATAAAGCATGGATAAAATAGTAGTTGTAATAGTAAATTATGTTTTAAAATAGTAGTTATGTTTTCATGTATGACACATGAAAACATAACTAACTCATTACAATTAGGCTGGGGATTAGGTCACTATTCTAAATTTCTTTTAAAAGTGGTTAAAACAATGTACCGAACTAGTTTTAGGAGTTAAAAAGTGATAACTGTTTTAAGTCATAAAAGACTTGACTTTAAAAATTAAAGGATATAATTTGACTTGTACATTTAAAAAATTAATAGAGGAAGTTGATGGATTTACAAATGAAGTAAAAGATACAACTGATTATAAAAAAATATCTATCTAACCCGCACTCTATGGAAGTGGTTTTAATTTAAAACACACTCAGTTCAGCACTATTGAAGAGGCAAAATCAGGCTCAGGATCAGGGGATCAGGGTAGCTTTGTAGAAACACGAACTTTGTACTTAGTAGAACGGTACATCAGGGCTGCTCCGCAGGAAGGCAGCAGCGCAGTTCACAGGTCAGACGAAAGGCTGCTCTGCGAGACAGAACCAGGGAGGCACGAAGATAGTTTTGAAGGTTGGGAGTTGTGGTCCCAGATGAATCGTTAGATGGATCACCTTCTCACCTTGAAGAATCGCTCTAGTCTTCCATATTGAAGAATCTCTGCAGTCTCACATTTAAGAATCGCTCTAGTCTGACCGGTTCGTCAGCTCGTTTCCACAGTAGTTTCTTTTCAATTTTCGAATATTCGTTTTTTTCTTGTGGCCATATAATCATCTCATCTGACAACTGTAGTCGGCCAGGACATAAAAGACTTCCTTTCCATGAGTGCTTAAAGAATTTATAAATATAATTTAAAATTAAATTAATAATAATCAATCGTTATTATTTACAAAATACAATATTTCAGCTAAACATTGTTAAATATAATTTAAATTAGATAAACCAAAAAGGATTCATCATAGACTAAGCTAGCAAGAAATTCTATGACAGAAAGAAAAAGTAACTGACAGTTTGGCAAATCTGACGTACATGTCACAACATTGAAAATTATGATTATTAATATTTATTTCTATGAAAACGAATCGTATTTAGATCGATTCGCTGAGTATAAACAAACAAACCAATAAAAAAGGATGATAAATCATATATGGTATGACAAGTGCATATAGTGCAAGGGCATATATTATACGTCTAGGTATGATAGCAGTAGACCCTTTTATTGGTCTGAGAGTAGACCATCAATAACGATTGATGAAGATTATTCAAAGAAAAAACGTAAAACCAACATAAATATAATTCGAACCTTTTCAATCCCAAGCTCGCAATAATTCCCAGTCGCCATTCCGGGGCAGGAATATAAGGCTCACTTTAAACCAGATCAACATAGGAATGCGGTAACATTGTCATAAAATCACAAGGATTTTCTAAGAAATTTCCTCTTGCGTAGTCTCTAGCGAGTCTTCAAGCGTGGTTCAGTGCTGCCCTCTATCAAAATACTGCGAAGCGTTGCTTAGGGGCTCCTGAATCATGTTTATTTAGGCGGTACACCGCAGAGCCCAAAATAACCTCTCCTCCTGACTTTTATATGACCCGCTTGTAAACTTAGGAAAGGCTAGAATATAGGTTTTTTTCTCGTAATATTTTTTCTTCAGTAAGACCCAGGTGTTCCGTTTTTGTGAGAAGAATTTTGTCCAATTTTCTTAGAGGATTAATGAAAATTGGATTAAGAAGAGGTATTGAAAACGTGATCTTTTGAGATGTGCGCCTTTAAAGGTTGTGTCTGAGGCGTTATCTTTAACCTTGTTTTAGGGTATTACGATAACATTGTCGAAGCTTTTTTATGTGTAGAAAATAATTATTTTTCAGTTTCGAGAAGAGAAGTAAAGAGGACAATTTTTATAATACATATAGTAAAAAACACGAAAAACAACATGTTTTTTGAGATATTGGGTATTTATTACTGTTATGTACTTACTGGCCACGCTAATGATGCCATTTGCCGATCATTTTAAATGACTAATTAATTTATTAAGCCATTTTTCATAAATTCATTCATTCTAAACGCCTAGTTGACGCATCCCGTGACCCAAGGGCTGCTTTTGTTAAAACTTTACTTTAAATACCTCCCCGCCCCCATACTAGTCAATACACCCATCAGCACAATGTTTTGTTTTGAGTGCGTTACATTGAGTCCTACCGTAAAACGTGATTTTTCACCCCAAAAGAAATGTCGTTTCCTAGCAATATTTTTTACATAGAGTTACTTAGTTTGATGTACAGAATGCTTTGTTCATGAAGATTAGAAGAGGTTGGCTTCATGAAGAATCCGTTTACCCTGTATTGTTAGTTTATTTAATTCATAAAAAAAGTTAGTAGGTAGGTATTTAATAAATTCTGAAAAACAGTTCGTTAACTTCTCAAAATGAGCATTTTGGCTTGAACTATCACTAAACTGTATCAGGATAGTCTAAGTCAGAGCTCTAAGTTAGTTAGTCTCCAACATTATAGTAGATCTAATATGCCTTCGTATTGCTAAACCATCTTAACCAATACATGGTGCCAATCAATTAGATACCATCAAGTGGCTATGTCACCCCATTCATGGCCTATAATTGTATTATCGATTTGATTCCAGTTGAACTAATAGAGTAGCTGTGTGGTCAATCATGTGTTGGATGGTATTATTGCTATCACAAATTCAATTATATAGTATTCCTAATTAAACAGCGCATTTGGTAGTACAAAAAGGATGGATGGCATTCTAATATATGGATGGAAGAGTTGGCAACGTCATAAATAGCTGTAAAATATTTCGCTTTTTAGATAAGTTAATAAATAAAATTATGAAATATCTCGCTGTGCTGTACTTTAAAAAAGGTGAATGACATAAATTGCTGATTGATTTTGGAATGTTTGCTGGCCATGAATTGCTGATCAATTAGCTATTAATTCTGCTCACAGATTATATTTTTCTGCTCACAAAAATACGATATACTATGCTAACCATTTAAATAATACCCATTTAGTATGGGTTTGTTTGTATTAAAATCGTTTTCGTGACTTTCTTTTTTTTTATTTTTTATTAATTTATCACAATTAATTCAGTAACCCCTAACTAATCTAAACATAAAGAAACCCTTGAAAACTTATCCCAACCGGTAGCGATAGTTGGAAAAATACTCTAAGTATCCCTACCAGCGGGGATATGTCAGTAGGGATATATGGAACGGGGGGAAATAACAGATACCGGTAAAGGGTAAAATGTAAGGAACAACTGTGTTTTTTTTCGATTTCAAGTTTGGTCCCGCATTAGAAGTCGTGTTTATTGATGATTACAATCAGCCTTTAAGAGGTTTTGGGTACTGAAACCAAATAAGCTTGTTTAACAACAAAACTAAACAATTCTGTATGTATTACGAATATCGTAATGTTCTATTATCACTACATTTATTACAATTTCGGAGATTCACCCTTCTAGAAATGCTCACAACTATGTCAGCTGGAACTGTCAAAACAATTAGCGGGTGATATAATAATGGGCCGGAGCAACTAGAATCTAAACTTAGGCTTGTGAATTCCGTGCACAACACGATTCCAAAGTTTACAAAGTTATTAGTATGTAGGTAGTCACTGAAACTTAGGAAACTGTCAAGACGTATCCATATTGACAATTTTCATGATAATGTAGTTGTAGGTACCTAAACGACTGCCTCGTGGGTCTAGCGGTCCCAAGAACGACTCCTCAGCATGAAGTCCCGGGTTTGATTCCCGGGTCGGCCAAAGTGTTATTGAGTTTTTCCATTAGGAATTTCTCAGTAACAGCCACGGAGTCTGGATTTATACCTAGATGATGGCAACAGGCTCGCCCTATCACATGGGACTTAAACATAACTGTGAAATGTAGGTGTACTATTAGGTATACATTTCTGCCTAACAATTCGGAGATTGCAAGCGTGATGTCACGTGCCTAAACGGTCGATAGTTTCTAACTTCGACGTGTGATATCTTTTTTTCGACTCAGCGTTTCTTATCCCTTTGTTTTGTCCCGGAAATTGTAATCGGTCTATTTGAGCGCATCGTTGCGCGTTTAACAATAAACGCGTCAAGGAAAAGACCCACGTCGCCCTCTTTTCATGTTTTCCAAAGCTCTTGTCACTCTGCCTTATGAATAAAACGCCATCCTATGTTGCTATGTCTTATATCTATGTCTAACTGGTGTTTTTAACAGGTTTTTTTTAGATTATAATATACATACCGAATAAATTTTACATTCATTCATGCATAAGCAAGCTGAAGTGGTAATGGGTAGGCCACATAGCGCGAAGATCGGACGGCCGATCGGGCAAAAGACCCGACTGGCGCAGTGGTAGTGAGGTTGCGTTACGTTCTTAGGGTCCCGGGTTCGAATCCCGGTAGGAGCAAATGTTTGTGTGATGAGCATGGACATTTGTTTCAGAGTCATGGATGTTTATAATTATGTATAATAAGTATGTATTTACAAACAAAAAGTATCTATGTAGTATTATCAACTATATACCAGTATCCACGACACAAGCCTCGTCGCTTAGTGTGGCACCTAGATGGCGCTGTGTGTAATGTCCAGCCATATTTATATTTATTTATTTACTATTAAAAAAAAAAAAAAAACAGATTTTGGAGTGGAGACGACGCATTGGAAAGCACAGCGTGGGACAGCTACCTGCCAGATGGACCGACGACCTTGTTAAAGCTAAAGGGAGTCGCTGGATGCAGGTGGCATTGGACCGGACACGTGAGAAATCGATTGGAGAGGCCTATGTTCAGCAGTGGACAACAACGGGCTGGAATGATGATGATGACGATGACATGCCTAATCCCTCGCCTTTCGGGGGTAGGCAGAAACCACAGAACGCCACCAGCTACGATCCTTATAGGCGTTTCGCCTCGTCTCGTTGATACATCCTGTCATATATTCACGTCGGTTGCGAGTACTACGGACCTGACCTTAAACTTTATATTTGGTATAATATCTGTTTTTTTTGGGTTCCGTACCTCAGTCGGTAAAAACGGTACCCTTATAAGATCACTTTGTTTTCCGTCTGTTAAGACCATTTTTTGAAATTAATATCTATCACTCAAATCGGCTGGGCCTTATAGCAGTGAAAACATCGAACTCGTAAGTCAACACGATTCTTTATTTATAAACCTTTAGAGTATTTTCCGTTGACCTAGAATAATGAAAATGAGCAAGAATCAGTGTCTTACAGCACATGTTAAGGAAAAAATAAAATAATAAATACGTAAATATGTAGTTTAATAACAAACACCTTCAAGTTTTTACGGAACCCTCGGTGCGCTAGTCCAACTCGCACTTGGTTTTTTAAATTATTAACAGCCTCGCATTTTACCACTATATCACCGGATAGTAAGCGATGATTTGGTAGACTATCGTGCACACTTGCCTAGAACCTACCTAAATGGACCAAAGGAGCTGAACAGGAGTTCACAGACCCTCACCAGATGCCTAGCCTTTTCCACACTATATCGTGGTCGGCTTCCAATCCAACTGGATGCAGCTGAATACCAGTATTTAACATGGAACGACTGCGATCTTACCAAGTTACCACCACTGTGCACTGTCACAGTTACTGGATGAAATGATACCCTTTGGTAAGAGTGGTTGTCAGACTTTTAAGACTTCTGAATACCCGTAACGACTGTCAAAGATCTACAAATGATACAGGCGAGCACATATACTCCGCCTCCGCCTCCGCCTCTGTACTATGTGCTTGAAGTGTTAAATAAATAAATAAATAAATATACTACAATTTAGATTTCATGATTGATTCAAAATTATGCCATATTCTAGAGGACAAGTACCTAATATTTTAACTACGTGCGTACATAACGTATTCACTTAATATGCTAGGCCCTGTAGAAATTCGTATTAGGTGTAACACCGCAATGTTCCACACTAAGTATGTACAATATTCCTGCGGGCTTTATTCACATGTCTATTCGGAATATTCCTAATGGTTGTGTATTCAAATTCCTTTATATTCATTTATAAAATAACTGGCTGGTTACTTCTCTTCAATATTTTGACAATTTATATTATTATATTATCACTACACCTGGGTGTACTATTAGGTATATCTTTGCCTTACCCTTCGGGGATTACTAGCGTTATGTTATGTTTATTTGTTTGAGTAAAACAAAGAATTGTACAATGTAAATTCATAATACAGGCTTTCGCTTTGCATCCTGGTCAAATTCAAGGAGGTATCTATACTAATGATACTCGACCCGAATTGATAATAAAAAGGGTAGTTTTTTTTTTTTACCGAAATAGTTAAGTGTAAACCACCCGTATTAAAACGCAGCCCGTATTTTCCTAGCCCTATAAACGCGCCGTCACATACAAAAACGCAAACGTTTATTCCTCAGTATAATATTAAGGACAATATGGAAACTAGGGAGAGGTTAACGCTTACCCATTTCAATAAAAAAAAAAAAAAAAACGACATTTTTTTTATCGATTCGAGTCGAGAATCATTAGTATATATCTCCTTGAATTTGACCAGGTTGCAAAGCGACAGTCTTTTTAAGTTACATTAAATAATGATTACAACATAATATTATTAGAGGCAATAGCTAATGTATGTACAATCCACTTCGTTTCCACATATGTTTTAGGTTAGAGATGCAGTGTAGAGACACAATATTTTAAATTACAATAACGTAAATAAGAAGACAAAAAAAAAACAAAATAACGACACACGAGTGTAAATAAATTTGCTTTTTTTTCTCTTGATTGTAATGTTATTATATTATTTTCATTTTAAAAACGATTATTCGTTTTCAGTCTGAGAAATGTCTTTTAGTATATTTTCATTCTCAAACAGAGCTCCGTACTTATTTGACACACGAAAGCCAAAAATACCCAAGGACACCTCTGCCCAAACCATTAGCAAATACAGGTACTCTATTAAGTTATTTAGTTAAAATCCAGCTTTCTGAACCTAAACAAAGGCACTCTATCTAGACTCCTCCGGTGTTATTCAAATTTGTGTCACATTTCAGTCGACAGACTATTGCAGGACAAAGGCGTGCCCTAAAAGAGAAGGAAGCACCAACGTTGAAAGCTCAGGCGGATTCGAAACCGAAGAGCCACACCTAATCCAAAATACTGTCGAAGCGAGTACTCAGACCTCGCTATGTACTGCATTGAAGAGATAGCCTTTGAAGACCGTTTAAGGTCTTAGGTTAGCCAAATACTTAAGTAGTTTCAAACTAAAATTATGGTTTGGAAGTTGCTAAATACATAGTAGGCATGTTTTATGTAGATAAATAAATAAGCATTTTATTGTAAACGTAATGAAGAAACAAAAGGTTTTGTTTATTATTTCGATTCGCTTTTTGTCCATTTCGCTAGTGTTTTTTTGGTTCTCCTTCGATCTAGCGTGCTCGAACTTACATATTGGAAACATCACGCCTGTTTTTTCTTGAAGGGTTATGCAGAGCTGTACTTTTAGTAGACATTTCACCAGTCATAATAGTACAAAGTCAGACTTAAATGACTATTCAATAGCTAATAGGGCTCCAATTTCAGAATCAAGAAAAGATATAAGGCCTTTTCAAAATACTTGAGTATTTGAGTAAGTATACCTTAGAACGTCTAGAGCTTATCAATTCCGCATACCACAATTGCGTATTGCGTAACACGTGAATCGTATAACGTCCATATTGGCACGTCGCCATACTGCCGACTATTCCGGGCGTCGACCTCCTTACGTGCGTTCAAAACAATGGGGTTTTCTAACAATTGTGACATAATATTCTTCTTACTGGGTAAAAATAGGACAGCCTATTTTGAAGAAAAACTTAAGGTTTTATGGAGCTGACGAAGTAACATTTGATAAAGAAAAGTTACGAGAACCATGAACCGGCCCCGATTCCGTTTTGTCTGTCGATTCTTTTGTTCATCGTCTAAAGTAGTTACGTATGTTAAGCAACAAAGGTCGAAAACAATTTAATATATTCGACTTCATTGTTTACAGAACAATTAAATAAAATATGCGACAAAATGATAATAATATCAAACTCAAATCTATGTATTATTGGGTAGGTACCTATAATTAAGTAGATAATTATGTTTAGAACATACATGTTAAAAATAACGGTGTTAAACTAGTTCTGTTGCTGACCCTACAGCACCAGGCTGTAAATATGACACGTCGACGTTATTGAAGAGACTGAAGCTCTACAAACCCTTGACCAAACCGCACTCATCCTGAAGTCAATTTCGTATTGTACCTTAATATTTTGTTATCCTTCACGTTTGTGAAGTACAGCAAGAAAGAGACGAAAGATGTTAAGAACTGTCAAATTAATTTACATTTTAAACCTCAGCGTGTTTACAGGCGGCTTATTTTGAGCTGCCGTCTAAACTTGTTATGAAGTTATGATTCAACTGATTTGACAGCTCTAATTTGTAGGCAGGAGGAAGGTGGCAATATTTCGAGTTTTGTTGACAATTTACACAATACGGACAATTCTGCTCAAAGTTACAAACCCAGCATATTTAATAATGGTCAATTTTATTCATGTTTTGCTGACAATGGGATGCGTTTCTTTAAAACACTGATGACTGTACACTCTCGTTAAGACATTCCGAGGCAGGGCGAATCCGAGACTGTACATAGGAACGCTTAGCCAGCCCAGATGTTTCTCGCTTGCTCTCCGTTACTTGTCGGTCGGGTGACATAGAGAGCTCACGGTCGAAGAGCAAGTAAATGCTAATGCATTATCGCTTGTAAAACAATGGAAGTCAATTGAAGCATTAAGATCTTCATAAAATATTACATTTCCTTGGTAAAGCAATAAATCAGACAGACACTCGTAAAATATTACTCTACGCTTGAATGGGTGGCTGGAATTAAATTTATTTGCGAGTCGAGTCTAAAGTAGTTTGTTGATGTTCATCTTCTAAGAATCTTTCACGATAGAATTAACAAAAAAAGCGGACTTTGATACGAAAAGAAAGACATGAGCAGTGTCATCCATTTATTTTATTATTATTAGCACAACCATAGCTTCAATATTAATTGAAGCTTCTATTAAGAACTTCAAATACTGGCTTCAGTATTTGAAATTCTTCATCATCAGCCTACTGCAGTCCACTGCTGGACATAGGCCTCCCCAATCGCACACCAATCATCTCGATTCTCAGCAGCTCTCATCCAGTTGCTACCAGCCACCCTGCGAAGATCGTCGTCCACCTAGCCTGAGGGCGTCCCACCTTACGTTTACCGATTCGCGGTCTCCACTCAAGAACACGTCTACCCCAACGGTCAGCGGTTCTACGGCTAATATTACCGACCGATTACCACTTCAGCTTACTTATTCTGTGAGCTATGTCGACAACTCCGGTTCTCTGACGGATTGCCTCGTGAAGTTCTTAATAGGATTATATCAGGTTAGCTTTTAGGTTTCGTAGGACCTATAAATGATCCGGGAAAAGGCTTGCCTGCTATTACATGGGGCTTAAACATAACAGTGACAGTGCATAAGGGCTATAGGTACACATCTGTCTAAACTTACGGGTACTAAAGGTGTGATGTTTTTTATGGCCACAGCCAGCAGCTTCATATTTAATTTGGCTAAAGAAACGACACTGCAAGAAAAAACCGGCCAATTGTGAGTCGGGTGCGCGCATGAAGGGTTCCGTAACATTATAGCATAATTTATTTTTATTATTTGTTATTGTATCGGCAACAGAAATACATATTCTGTAGAAATTTGAACTGTCTACCTATTACGGATCACGAGTTGGACTCGCGCACCGAAGGTTCCTAAACTCGTAGGTAAATTGTTATTAAACTACATATTTATGGTTTCAGATTTTTCCCTTTACATGTGCTGGGCATATGCATTGATATTGCGTCTTGCCAAATTTCATGATGGTCAACGGGACGTACCCTACAGATTTTGAATCCCTTGTGAAATCGCAAAATATGCGACATAAACGGTCACATCTTTTGATCGCGGGATAGTATACATTTCAGTTTGATATCTCCACGCGTTCTTGAGAAAACAGACAGACGGACAACAAAGTGATCCTATAAGTGGCCGTTTTTGCCAACTGTGGTGCGGAACCCCAAAAAAATCATGGGATTCTTTTATTAACTTGAAACTTTTCGAGACAGTCAAAACTAATCAAATCCCACAAAAACATTAGTGAAGTCTATCTTTCCCATACATATTTATTTCACCGTCCGTTCGTCCGTTTGATCTCTTACGTTGGCAGTTACGTTTCTTTTGATGTTCAGTCGGGGATCGTGGTAGCCATTTTGGCATTAACACAGCTGTTAATAACATGGTTAATCGTCTTGAAACGTTCCGTTACATGAATTATGTATGTATGTTTGTCACGAATGGACTGTGAAAACGCTGGACTATTTAGAAATGGATATTTCTTTCGGGTAAGCTATAAAAGTTTTGGTGGAAAGCTTGTGGATTTATAGATGGGTATTCGGTGTTTATGTTCTTGTTGAGTTTAAATAGTTTCCTTATGGTATGGTGAAAGATGTGGCTTTAAGTTTGCTCGAAAACTTAGTTGTAAGCTAAATGAAACATTGATTACACTGGTATCCGGATTATTATTGTAACTTCGCGATTTTATGTATCGAAGCATCCTCGCGAAAATATTAAACTGTTTATTTACAATTTTACCACTGAAGTACAAGCCAATTGCAGCGAAGGATTGCCTAGTAAAGCCTAGTTTCTTCTAGGTAGGTACTTCAAAAATATTAAGGACTAGCACTTACCAGCGGCTTTACCCGCGTGGCGATACCTGGTCATGGTCAGGTCATGTTTTATGTGGCATTGTGTGGCAAATTTCATTCAGATCCGTTCTGATTTTAATGCGGGTAAAAAACAAACAGACAAAGTTAGAGTTCTATTATACCTTTGTGTAATAATAATCTTACGTGGTTTCAACGGCATAATAGTCAAAGAACTTATTGTAATGTACAGAAATGTTGTACCAACCACAGTCGATTTCATCGTTATTATTCATTCTTTTGATAAATTATTCTGTTTTATTTATCTTCCTTTTATCGCATATTCGAGAGTTTTCCTTTCCATTGAACTTAATTAACGTTTCTGATAATTTTGCGTTCATCGTAAAAATATCGTCATAATAATATTGTCTTTGTTTTGGAACGTTTTCATTGTTCGGAAGTTTAATGTTCTACACGGATTTTTATTCGTACGTGTTCCCGTTAGCCATTTTACAATAACATAACGCCTGTTACCCCCAAAACCCTAGGCAGAGGTGTTCCTTCAGTACACCCTTATTTTGCTAGTTCTTTTACAAAAACGTGATACAACATAATGTCGCTTTTCATGTGTATCTTTGTAACCACAATATTCTTCGGAACTACGCAACGGATAATGATGTGGTGTTCAAATTGAGTAATAGAATTTGTTTCGAAAGATTTATGTGTTTAAACAGGGTCCGAAATTATCAAGATTATTTATTTTGTTTTTTTTTTTTTGTTTTTGGTAAGTCAGCCTTCAACTTCTCACGATGCCGGTGGTGGGCTTCTCTCAACAATTCGCGAGAGAGCTATCCAAGACATCCCACCATCTCCTCGGTTTGCCGTGACCCCGTCTAGCTATCTCAGGGTACCAGTTTTGCGATTCCCGGACCCACAGCTGACAATTATTAAGATAATTATCGGATCCATGCTGATTCAACGCACTCGAATTCAATCCAAATAGCGTCTTTATTTTCGGCATTTTTGTAACTATTACTCTGATGCTTGTCAAATAGTAACAATGAATACTAAACACAAATGTGGTACTAGATATTTATTCTGTTTGTTGATTAAACACATTGTCTAAGACCATTTTTTTTTATTTCTACACGCTGAATGGCAAATCGTGTACTCGTGAAGTGACAGTGATAATGGTTTATGTTATTATCAAGGTAAATATCAAGATATAATTATCAAGTCGTAAAAGAAAAAATCGTTGCAGCAGGGCCGGGTCGGAATTTATATAATACCAGAACAAAATTACTAGAAAACAGACAATCTGCCTATATTACTAATAATAGTTTTATGGCCCTGCGCCTATACACTGCTATTTGTCAATGTTAATCCTCGATACACATCGATGACTAATGATGTCTTATCGCGATTACATTAACCGCATTTACATTAAACATCATATATAAATCATTAAGTATCAATATTTTTATAAGTGCTGAAAATGAAGCTAGTTGGTTATTTAAAGCGCAGGTTCATTTTAAATCAAAATATTGATTCACCAGCGCAGTATAAAAGGTTTTTTTTTTATATATTGCCCATACTAAGAATATCTCCTGTAGGTATCGTGGGTGCGTTCACAAACATTTAAACTCACATACACATAGAGCCAGACACGGAACGACTACCTGTAGGCCAGTGTAGGCAATAAAAATATTTGTTTCGTGCGGAGATCGTACCTGCGACACGCAACGCAGCAACCAGCCGCGCAGCCACTGCGCCAACCGTGCCGTGATTGCTACAATCAAACTATAACTGATTGGAACTGTGGTTAGAACCGTTCGCTGAAACGATCCGCTACCGTCAGTGCAGCATTTTTTCTTCTTTCATAGTTCTCTATTAGTCGTCGTCTCAAGAGTCATCTTCTTTCTAGTCATAATTATCATCCTTCACACAGTCCATCCATCGTTTCCATGCTCTTACTATCGGTACTGAAACCTTCCCTCTCGACTTATGATATACATTAATATTAAACGTCCGAATGAAAACAGGCTTCTCTTCGTACTCCTGGCCAATTTTTCGGAATGTTACTCACGCATTTATGAAGGTATGTTAGTCCCTTTCATTCCAAAGCGCAAAGTTCCTAATTTACTCATTCATATATCTCGTACGCGTGTTTGCGAATAAACTCGGTTACGATATAAAAAGTAACTGTTACTGTATAACGTAAAATAGTTAAATATAAGTTAACGCTGATTGAAGTTCATTGGAACTTCTTATTTATTTTATCTAGGTTTACCAAGAAACGTTAATATTAAGATGAGAATAATTAATTAGGTGGATAAGTCGGTTTAGGACTGCTAGTGTTTCTGATTGAGTTGCTAGTTCTGTACAGTATTCTGTAGGTTTTATAATAAATACTCGTGAAAATGGATTTCTCGACAGACATTTTAGCAAAAGTAACGTATGTAACACGGCCAAAATGTATGGGACAGCTGCTTTTTTGTGGAGGGGTTCTGTATGATGTACAAAATACATGGTATCCATTTTAGCGGCGGTGTCCCTTCCACCAATATGAACTTAAGCATGATATTTGTGAATAAAGGTAGGTAACTTACTATCTCGGGTAAGCTGTAAAAGTTGTCCTGCTGGTGACGGTCGAAACGGTGCTCCTGAAACAATTACAGGTTAGTTTTATAATCATTCTTTATGAAAGCTGTAAAGTGATGCTTATTTATCAACTAGCTGTTGCCCGCAACCATCGTTCGCGTGAAATTAATATTAAAAAAAAATATTACTTCCCTTTTCAAATTGAATTTTGTTACCGATGTCAAGGTTTTTTTTTTTTTTTGCGCAAAATCCTAATTATTTTTCTAAAACAAAATTACCCTACGTTCTGCCTGGGTTGCGGGACTGTTCAAAAGAGATACCGCGGCCCTGGAACACAAAGGGCAAAGAAAGGAACATGGATGGGTTTAGTCAGTAAAATTCTGACACTCCCTCCTGCTCAGCCCAGAGCGGGAGGGGTCATTTGACGAATTACCACCCGAAAAAAAAAGACCATAAAACATCAGCTATCTGCCAGTAACTCGTCAAAATAGGTTCTGCCGTTTCGGAGTTCATACGGAACAAACAGACAGACAATTAAAAAAAAGCTTTTTTGTTATTAGTACCGTATATAAGGTATATCTACTCATATACGAAATCTCGTAGGGGGTCATTGTACTCATCATTTTCGCCATTTCGGTGTTGGTCCCATAGTAAAAGTTGTTCATAATGATGAGTACAATGCCCCGTTAAGAGATTTCGTGTATGAACAGATAGACCTTATATACTTTCATATGCATTCAGTAAAAAGCTGTTATTTTGGTAATACAAACAGACACTTCAATTTAATTTATTTGTATGGATATTTTGGTAACAGGGTATAAAGATACACCCACCTTAACAGTTTCTTTAGCAGTTTTATTTTTATCCTGGTAAACTAAGCATAATACTCTAGTTTTCGGCGACAAATATCTAGTTTTCTAATCATGGGTATGATTCGTCACATTAGAAATTAATCACTGGTTTTCAATCAAATGTTTTGAACTTATAAAGCTCCAGGCGTCTATGACAGTATTCCCTGTTATAGTTGTTACATTTTAGCATGGCAATATCGGTCATTGACCCACCTACATTTTTGACATACTTCATTTCAAATATCAGATCCGCAGCATTTTATAAACGACATACGGATACATGGTTACTTGTTTTGGTTCGACTGGTTCGAGCGAAGAGATATAAGGGAAAGAGCAATGACCGTTATTGCCATGATGAAACACAACATCTAAAGGCCGTGTTATGCTTTCTAGCAATCTAAACCATACCACAGTACAAATATTCCCAGTAAACCAACTAGGTGCAATAAGTAGATGCATTTTTGTTTATCAACTAAACTTTTTGTTAAGAAACATAAAACGTCTTCATCATCTTCCCTTCTTCTTCTCTTCTTTCTTCTTCATCGTTCTTTCATGCAGGCAAATAGTATCAGTATCTCACGAGTAACCTGTTACCTCAAGCTTGTTTAGAACGCATGTAAACGGTTTACACATGAATGTGACCCGCATCTAATCATTTGTTCCCAGTTGAATTACTGCATGCTACTATTAATATGTCTACCGTGACCATGTCTACCTAATATGAAGGTAAGTAATAACCAGGTATATACAGGCGGTAGCCAATGTCCGAGGCTGGTAATTCCTGTCTAATACAGTCGGCAGACCCGGATGTACTATTACTAGATCATAATATGATGTGACACGGTTATTAATTTATGAGCCTCATCGCTAGGCAGACGCATGTCGCCGCAACAGTACCATGGGATATATCACGCTTCGATTAGATGGGGTTGGTTTGTACAATGCTATGTTCCTTGTTGTTTGCTGAAAAGGGCACCTCTTTTGCTTTAGACAATGTCATGAAGGTAAAAAAAAAAATATATAGAAGGAACTTAATTATACAATAATGTTGCATTACTGCATGGATTATGTGAAATATGATATGGCTAGGAAGGGGGTGACTATTGGGGTCACGAGTAATATAGAAGTATTCCAGAAGAACATATTATTATGCTGCGCAGACCCCAAAATACCTAATTTAGGAGAGAGAATTACGATGAATATCGCATTTAGCACATTATATGTTATCGACAAAATCATTTGACTGAGCAGGCCATTAATTTTAAAGATCAAAAATATTTTTCAAATTAAAAATACGTTCAGACAAACTCTAGGTCAAGGTGTTTTTTAATACCTTTTTGTCCTACTCCGTCAAGCACAGCAATGTTAACACAGCGTTGAGAGGCAATCCAGAAAAAGCCGTAGGCTTTAGCTCCCAGCTTCGGTATCTAGACTTCATCAAACGACTTCAAACGATGTTGATGTAACAGGCTTTGACACAGCTTGAAGAGCATGATGAATAGAATGTTTGCTATAAATGTTTTACGTGGGTTTTCGAAAATAGCGCGGATATTTTGGCAAAGTGAACAGACTAACGAACTGTATAGGTATACATTTATGTACATAAATTCACGTTTTAAGCGTTCCATGCCTCAAAAGGAAAAAACGGAACCCCTTATAGGATCACTCGCGTTTATATCTGTCTGTCTGTCACAGCCAATTTACTCCGAAACTACTAGACTGATTGAGTTGAAATTTGGTACACATATGTAAATCGGTGACCCAAAGATGGACGTGTAACGTAAATTAATTAATTATAAACATGGGGGCCACTTTTGGGGAGTGAATTAGAAAATTAAAATAAAAGTTGTTCCAACTGTATCGTGTTACATATCAAATGAAAGGACTCAATGTGACCATCTCAAATATATATAAATATTTTTTTTTTATAAAAAAAAAACCAGTGAGCTCCGAAATTATACGGCCGAAAATTTTGAAAAAAATACAAAAATGGGTCTTTGCCTATAGATTACAGGAAAACCTATAAGAAATCTATGGTAACTTTCGGTCAGATTTAAAACAACTTACCGAATTTAGATAATTATTTCCATGGGGGTAGGTAGAAATTATAGAACGTTGCCCTGCTACGATCCATAACTGTTTTAACCCCGCCCACGTTCATACATCTGTCCATACGCGCACGCCGCATCTAACGATTTACGTAAGCGGGAAACTGAGGAACGGCTTTGTACACATGGCACCATAGCCCTTGGCCCATCTCACTTTATTTTTACCTTTAAGTGAAGATTTGTGCCTTTGTCCTTAAAACATTAAACTCAAACATACCCTATACGAGTTTTTTCAAAAATTGAAGTTATAAATTACAAATTTCCTTAAATCGCAATATTATGAACGTTAATACTCTGTCCACCCCATAATTCAAAACCAGCTTGAACATACCAACGTGAACACAGGCAGTTCTTTCTAAAATTCAGCGCAGAATTCGCGAAGGCGTCTAAGTTATGGCTGCCCTGGGACTTGCCTGTGGGATTACTAGTTTATACGATTAGGTACGTACAGTTGCGTAGGTACATCTAATATTTATAAAGTTCAAAATAGAGGAAATTTGGGAGGCTAATATTACAGTAATTGGGGTCAATTTGTAAGGTCTGAATAAATATTCGAGGCTAAGGTTGAACACAGACTGTGTGTGCGTAATCAGTGGAAATAATTCAGTCTCATAAGTCGTAACAGTAGACTGACTAATTTACAAGAAACATGTCCATTGAAAAATCAGTCGATCGTATCATACCATGACCGTGCCAGGACCATGTCAGCCGCGGAGCGTCAAAAATTGTCGGCCGGAATATTTTTCCGGTGCCGATATGCTCCGCGCATGGCACACGACGGTGTCGGTCGCTAACGGAACAGTCTGGTGGGCATAGTCTCATTCTTTTCAATACAAAGAATATAGGTTATAACCGCGTGTGATTATCGTTCTAAACTCGTTATAAACGGGTTTGACACGCTGTTGATACCATTGTGGACCCACCATACCACTGACCGTACCCCTGGTGTTATGGTGGGTCTAAAACTATACCACTGAGAAAATAGTGGGTTATGTTATAGTAGCCCGTGTCATGTTTCTTTCCGTGCTTGATACGTTCATAGCACGGTCGCGGTATGGGACGCAGAAGTGGGCATACTCCTTTAAATTCAACTTCAGCGTGATTCATAATTATAATAATTTTAATGATCAACAAGGCACAAAATGCCAACATAAGCACAAAATAACTGCCGCGCCTCGAATAAATTATTACGAACGTACACAAAAATTCATTTCGGACAATATTTTTAACAAAATTATTTCATGCTTAGTTATGCCTCGATTTTTTTTGTTTCCTTCCCTTGCCGACCTCTGACCTAATAATTTAGTTATCACGAACGAGGAAGTGAGGCAAAGGTCGCAGCATATTCAGCCTAGTCGAATAGCCCGCCTCCTTACATAATGTATTGCTGACACCCGACATACTGGCTGTACGAAAAGTGAAATAAAACCCCGGTTATATGTTACTTATTTTATGTCAGGAGCTGAAGTATAGCAACAACGTTTCTGTACTTTGACGTACCTACAGTGCAGTAACCCCATAGCTCTTATGTCAATCAATTTTAGGGTTCTGTACCTCAAAAGGAAAAAACAGAACCTGTTATAGGATCACTCACGTGTCTGTTTGTCAGTCTATTCGTCTGTCACAGCCAATTTACTCCGAAACTACTGGACCGATTAAGTTGAAATTTGGTACACATTATTTATGTCGGTGATCTAAAGATTTACGTATGTAATGTTAATTAATGAATTTTAAACATTGGGGCCATTTCTGAGGGGTAAATTAGAAAATTTAAAAAAAAGATTATGATAACCGTATCGTGTTACATATCAAATAAAAGGGAACATTATGAACATTTCACTTTTATTATTATAATTTTAAGATAAATGGTTCTGAAGTTATTTAAGCAAATGGCGAAAATTGGTTTTAAAAATTGAGTTACATGGGAATAATTTCGTAGCACGATGCTTATCTACTGGAATTTGATTACAGTCAGCTTTTCTCCGAGTTCAAGGTGACTCCTGCCAGGGTTGCGGGACTGTTCGAAAGAGATACCGCGGCCCTGGAACACAAAGGGCAAAGGAAGGAACATGGATGGGTTTTAGTCAGTACAAGTCTGACACTCCCTCCTGCTCAGCCCAGAGCGGGAGGGGTTATTTGATGATTTCCCATCGGTAAAAAAAAAAGGTGACTCATAGAAGACGTAACGTGTGAACCAGCCTTAAACCGGCGAAAAAAACTTTAAATGTCATGGGTACTATGAGAGAAACGTATGGCGCTGCAGAGTGGGGACTAGAAAAATCTCGTATTTTAGAGATAAAATCTCGCATGAAATGTTTGCAGTGGAACCGGTGTGTTATGATTTTATTATGGATTCACTGAAGAAGGTGGGAAACAATATGGGTGTTACTAAGAGAGGCACTACGGAAATAAAATAGGTACCGTTGTCACGTAATAAATATTGCCAAAGGAAAAGTTTTAAGAAATAACAAAAGAACAGCTTATAATACCACTTCGCTTAATACCTTCATTTTCTTTTTGAGAAAACATAGACAAGTAGGCCAAGTACTGTTATAACAAAGTCACCTCATCCGCTCAAGGATGTACTCTTCAATGGTAACGAGCTCTCCACCGAGATCGACCCAGTCAAACTAACAACCACTTGATCGCAACCTGACGATTAAGCCCTTCGGCTTTCCCGGTCAAAGTGAAAAGGAAAAACAAAAACATTTTTCCATTACTTTCATAAGTAGAAAAATTCCCTCAAAGCTCCCTCATAGTAAAAACAAACAGATTTTCATTTTCGCCCCTATCATTGTAATCCCTGGAATATTGGCCTTTAGCTTCCTTTTTTATGGAAGATTGTTTACACAGTATAATGCTGTAAGTAGAAACTACGTAAATCTGTTTATGCATTTTTTATTTTGAATTATTATTTGCATTAAGAGTTTTTCGGAGAAATAGGCGTATATATATTTTTTTTTAATATAAGAAATGGATTTTTCGGAGAATTATATTTAATTCAGTTAATAATTGAAGCGTGGGTATGTCATTTTTTTAACTCTATCAAGTTTTTTGTGCTGTTCTCGTTCTCCTGTATTGTAATTATAATAATTGCCCTCCATTTTGAATACTTAAAGCACCAGAATCATAGTCATTTGAATGAAGTTTTTTGAAACTCTGTTGACATGACTTATGTTTCCTAATAAAACTTGTCTTTTCTGACTCTGCTGAAACCCAACAAACAAAGTGAGTCATAAAAATCTCCCGAGTCACTTCCTAAAGTCCAAAAAGGGCGCGTATTTTCTTTGACCGACTTATCCCGTATACGTTTTTTCATAAACCTGACAACTGAAACTCAGCTTTAGCGTGGAAATACCACGCGTATGTGGAATCATTTTAAATATTCTTTTACAGCTACACCTTTATTTTTAATGCACGACACGAAAAAGATTTTTTTAATGCATGACGGGTATGTGCAATGTTATATTTTACCACACAAATGGAGAATGGAACTAAGAGTGAGTTTTATATAGAACGACGCATTGTTATGAAAAATGCTGCGTGCTTAGTTTAAAAGGCTTTCAAAGATTACTTTTAACATTACGCAAAATGTTGCTATTCGCCTCTACCGTGTTCATTGCTAACAGAAGTATATTTTCCTTTTTAAATGCGGCAGTTACAGACAAAATAATTTCAAATGTATGATTCAAAAAATGCTAAGGACTCAACTCAGAGGGCGAGATTTTTCAAGCCTAAGATATATACGAAATCGGTATATTTTTATATGGCGAAGATAACTTATATCAATCCTAAAAATACTGTCTCATAAGCTTTTATCCCCAGAAACACTGACATATTGGCCAGGCCCTCTTGGACATCAAAATTCCATCATGTGCTGCGATTTATCTGCTCTCTATGTACAAAACGGTATTCGCAGACCTTTTCGTCTGTCCAAGTCATTGCTATGCCAACAGAAAGGAAGATTATTTATCGTTATTGCGGGTATTTTCGTTCCTCCTCTTGCCTGTTTTTTATTCTTTCTATTCATCCATTGTTTGTCTCGGGATAATAAGTTTTCATCAGGCCCACTAGCGCTAAGTGATAAGTTGCGTTTCCGATATTATTTGTATGAGTATATTTGCTTAGTTTGTTTAATAAATTATTTATTAAGATGATACATCGCTTTGTTTAGTGATAACCAACTTTTTCTTGGACGAGTAGTTTTAGTTGGTACGGTCAGCAACAGAAGTCTATTAACACTTCTTAATTATTTAGCAAAGAATAATTCAAGATTATACAAAAGGATTATATTAATTAAGGATCGTAGTAGGTGGCGTTCTGTGGTTTCTGCCTACCCCCATGGTATAAAACTGTGAGTATGTAAAATTATTACCGATGAACTGATTTCAAATTTTAAAAGCATTAACGCTTTTTATATCACAAAATTTAGTGAAAAAAATGATTCGATACATTATCGAATCATTTTTTTGGATCAATTTAGATGATAATGTGGAAGTTAACAGTGTTAATAAACTTATTTTGCTGACTGTACCTTCTCGTTGTTACGATGCCATTATTTAAGACTTTACCCGAGCTCTGAGATCAAACCGAGCCTGGTTTATTTACGAATTCTGGTTATTGCCGCCAATCGCAAAGTCAGAAACAGTTTCGAGGAGAGTACGTTTATTCTAGAAGCTATTGATATGGTCGAAGGTTTTCTAGTTTCACTCAATATATGAAAATATACTGTTACTTAGGAATCTTGTAGAATATTTTTGTGAGATAAATAATTGACACTGGGGTAGGTAGAGGAACTGAAGGATGGACTATGAGATGATGTGGCTAGAAAGGAGGTGACTGCTGAGATGACGATCAATAGAGAAGTATGGAAGAAGAAGATATGCTGCGCCGACCCCAAGTAAGTTGGGATAAGGGCAGCAGAATGATGATGTGGAGATCATTAATGCAATTCGAATAATCCGCATATACAGCGTGTAACAGAAAGGGTATAATCATATGGAATACTGTGGTACGGACCATCAAACTGAACAACTTTCTCTATGGGACCACCATCGAAAAAGTAAAAAAATAATCAGCTGTCCCATACATTTGGGTCGAGTAAGTATTGAAATTTTGTATTGGACAGCTGATTATTTTTTTACGATTTCTATACAGTAGTCCACATGATTATACCCTTTCTGTTACACGCTGTAGATATTTATTATGTTATTACTCGTAGCTGTGCTAGATATGGTACCGCTTCACATGGGTTCAATTTACCAACAAGAGCGCCACCTGACGGGTCTAAAATAATCCTACTTTTCAAGCTGAATCCAACCATACACATTCACAAAACTTCATTGAAATCGTTTGAGTGGTTTCGGATATTAGTGTGTACGAACGAAGTGATACGTGATTTTTATTTATTAAGAAGATTTCCCGATACAATATGTTATGTTCACCCGTGAGCACATAGCTCAATAAACATCAGTCTGCTACATACTAAACCAACACCGTTATCCAAACACCGCCATAATGATTACACTATAAAACAACCCCTGTTCACCCGCTGGGCATACTGGGGGTATCGAGTGCGATATCATTGCCCCAGGCCCAAGGGGGCTAGTATAGGATAGGTCGGGAGTTACAGCCTCGGCCAAATTGTATAGCAATCGGTTAGAGTTAATCTATGTTTTACCCTTGAGTATTTGGTAGCCTTGAATTATAGAGTTGTGTATCTTTACACAATAGGTGTGTAAATTGTGGAGTACGAACGATTATTTGCCGAACGGGTAAAAGGATAAATAAGTCATTGAAACCAAAAGAAACTAAAAAAGTCTAAAATAACTTTACTTTCGGAAGTCTGAGACTTTTTTAGTTTCATTGACTTTTTGCCACCGACTTCCGAAAGTAAAGTTATTTAAGACTTTTTTGTGTCTTTTGGAAGTCGGTTTTGTTTCGCAGAAAGTTTTTTATTTTAACCTTTTTAGTGGTAGTATACCACACTAATTCTGTCACGAAACATTTTTTTACATTGTAACTAGCAGTTATTAAGAAACCATCATGTCATCTACATAGCCCAAGAAGAAAAAATACATATTCAAGAGAAAAAAAAACAAATTTGCCGAACCGATTTTGATGAAATTTCTATGGGACCAATTGGAAAGTATATCCTTTCATATGAAAAAAGATTTTTTCAAATCGGGTCATAAATTACGGAATTATGAAGTAACAAACATTAAACAAATACAGCCGAATTGAGAACCTCCTCCTTTGAAAGAAAGTCGGTTAATAACTTGACAAAGCGTCTACAAATCTTTATCATGAAAAAAAATGAATTTCCATAAACATTTTAAAGGAAATAAATGTCAAGTATTTAGTCATCTTATTATTTCAGTTCTCCTTCATTGATCCTGTTTTAATGCATGCCCCAATTTGTAACTACAAACAACAGCATTCATTCATACAAAGGGATAAACAGACTGCAGTTTTCGAAACAACACTGAACAGTTCAATATCTCTCTGTTGGTCTTCGGCGTACAATTTTAAAATTCATTGAATGATGTTTCTTACGTTACCGCCTGGCCACGGGAATGGGCGACGCGAATGGCGGTGCGTCTGGCGGGGCGGCAATCCGTGCACCACAGTTTTGAGGCCACGAGCACTAGCGGTCACCGCCGCGACCACTATACGCCGAGAGCGATATTTCTTTTTCAAAGCTATCTCGATATTGCTTTGAACGTAATCGTTTTGGTTCACGACACAATATTTGGAAGAGATTGTAAGAATTTACAACCAGAACTGGAGAGAACGGTAAAATTTTAAGTGCTGCTGAAAAATTGATTTTACATTGAAAATTGAGAGGCCATCAGTGTTGTTCCCGTATACGGTAAAACGACTATAACCTTTTTTCTTACAAAACGACAGAACTTTTCAAAAATACGGAATTTATTGGAACTTCACACCATACAATTTACAACTACAATTTAAAAAATAATTATGATTATACGGCGGTTAGTGTAGAATACGGCAACCCGAAATTTAACATGATCCTTCAACCTCTGAAGTGTTCGAATGCGTCCGTTGTGGGTTGCGATACAATATCTAGTGTTATTTGTTATATTTCGTTGTGTTTGTTTCTGTTACTTTGTTATTTTTTTGTGTTACTTTTGTGGTTTTGTTACGTTTTTGTTTTCGCTGAACAATTTAGCGTGATGAAGAAAGTTTATCGCCAAGAAAAAAACGTAAGCTCATAGCTAAACGGAAAAAGTTATTATCATGAACGCTTACAAATATTACGGCCCTGTTGGCGCAGTGGCTGAGCGATTGGCTGCTGCGCTGCGTGTCGCGGGTTCGATCAGGTAGCTGTTCCGGGTCTGGCTGTTTTTGTATGTGAGTTTAAATGTTTGTAAACGCACCCACGATACAGGGGAAATACATAGAGGGAGCTAAGTTTAAAAAAAAAAAAAAACTTAGAAATATGTTCATACTTACTGAAAACAAAACCGAATCTCCAACCGAGACGCCGAAAAACAACGAATGTATTTTAAAAACTGGCGAAATCCTGAACATATCCGGAGTTTCAAAATACAGGGTGAAATGAATGTGATTATTTTTTGCTATAATGTAAACACTTAAAATATTCTTAAAATATTTATTGGTATTCAAAACATTTTTATTCATACTTTGGACTAATGGCGAAACCTATATTTGATGAATTGTTGTAAATAATACAAAGTGGTATACAATATCGGGATACATATTTGAGGCCTGGGTATCAGCTGAAGAAAGACTTGATATTATTTTAAGGTGAGTAGGTACATTTTTTTTTTAACATGTTTTAATATTTATGCTTTTGAAGATGCGAACATGATTAAACAGGATTGTTCATGACACTACAGTAACGCGGCGCACTTGCAATCCTATCTGCATTTACCGTTTTCTCCGGTTCTGGTTGTATATTCCTAAAAATATAATCAAATGTTTCGACACTCATTCGGGTACAATTGAAAAAAAAAACTGGATATAGTCTGTATTTGTCGTACTTCTTGTGGAATTCTCCATCCATACCCCAATTCTTATTTAAATCATGTACTCCACAATCTCTTCCAAATATTATGTCTTGAACCAAAAACTACTACTTTCCAAGCAATATCGAGATAACTTTGTTAAAGACATTTCGCTCTCGGTGTGTACTGGTCGCGGCGGTAAACGTTACTGCCCGTGGCATGCAAACTGTGCCGCATGGTTTGCCGCCCCGTCCGTCACCGTTCGCGTCGCCCGCCGCCTTGGCCAGCCCGTATTATAGTAATAGTAATTAGTACATTAAAAATGTATGTTTTACATCATATATCGACACCTTATTACTTATGTATTATTTCGTTTTAAATAGGTACCTACACATTTTTTCAGGATAACTACTAACTATTATAAAAAACGATACTACTTGATTTTATTAACGTCAATTTACGGTTGTCGCACATCACTATTTGAAAATTTCGAAAAAATTACAACCCACGTAATATCAGTTTATTCTCGGAAATAAAAAAACAGACTATTGTTTGGTTCCTGCACTATTCGCCGCGTCTACCGCGTGACCCCGTGGCATGCGTCGTACTGATCCATACATTTGTTTCTGCCGCCTGCCGCGCCGCTAGACGCTCTTGAAATTCGCTCGGCAAATTTCGCCGGTCGCGACGCCGCACACTGGTCCCAAATTAAAAAAAAGTGGACATTGATAGTAGACCGCTGATATTTTTTTTTATTTTTGATATAATGATAACAGATAAGGCAAAAAAATATTATTGTCCTACTTCAAATACTTTTCTCTATAAAAAATATTTCTTTTTTTTTTGTATGGGAGTGATTACATTTTACTCAATTTCTCAAAAACCTTAAGCGATGTCGAGATGGCATTCACATATGTTAGAAAACTAATAATTCTGAGTATTTGGCTCGAAGAAACTTATTGCTTATCTCTGTGTACTTTCGAGATAATAGTGACAGAAAATAACAATTTTTTTTAATGTTAATTGTTCGCTTTTTTTTAATCATAGCCTTACTCATATCGCAATAGGTCCGCTGGCCAGCAAAATGGAGCTTCGACGCGAGTTTGCCGGGATAACAAGATGGCCGCCTCTCATGACGTAACGTAATACGGTCACGAATCGCGCGCGTACACCTCACTCAGTGTACAACTAAATGTGGTTGCGATAAGACGTGTCCTTATTTTTTCTGTGCGCTTGAAGAAATGCTTGTTGTTTGTTTGTTTTGTTATTGTTGTATTTTGAATCTTTGGATTTTAAAATCAAATAATTTTTGTTTGTCTTTCTTTCGTCGAATTTGTTTTCGTAATTTTTTTTGTTAAAATCAAAGTCACTTTGTCTTTGATATCTTTGATTCTAATTTGTTTTCAATTTTCCTTAAAATTATAATATGTCCGCATTTGTCACCAACTTAGACTTATACGTTGTTCTTAAATCAGGAGGTGGTTTTAAAAATGTCGAATTTTTATTTAATGCCCTTATTGAACGTATTGGTGTTGAATTGTCTTCCGAAGATTTGAGTAATATTAAATTATTTTGTCGTAATTTTTCAAGTAATATCTCAAAAAGATGGTCTGCTTCCAGTAGAGCTCAAAAGACCTTTCTTAACAAAAATTCAGACTGGTTACAATCCCAAATAGTTTGGCCAAAATGTCAAAATATCGATTTAAGCAGCATTTTTAAAGTTGCCGAGGAAGTAATTCCAAATTTCGAAACGCAAGTGGATACTCATCAATTAAGTTATGGTACAAGTAAAAAACCATTTGTTGATATATCTGATAAACAGAAGAAAAGGCGTTCTCTAACACTTCTAGATCACACAGAGGAGGAATTAGTTTATGCTTTATGTGCCAAATTAAAAGAGTCTAAAAAAACAAAATTAGCAGCTATATTAAACGAACTCAGCCAAAACAAGGAAAAATGTGAGATGGTACATGATGTACTATTCGCTAAAAAGACTGACAAACCGTGTTTACCAGATGATAAAACGTTAGCGCTTTACACCTCAACAAATTTGTCAAAATGGCAATATCGAAATTTAAGAACTATTCTTGCTTCAGAGAAAATGTATGGTCTTCCATCCTATCAAAAGCTCCTGGAAGCTAAAAAAACTTGTTATCCTCCAGAGTCAGACATAACTGTAACTGAATCTGATGCTAAGATAAGACTTCAATCGCTTCTAGATTTGACAACTAATAGGATATTAAAAACAATTCAGCACAACTCTGCCGACAAAAAATCGCTAAAACTAATAAGCAAATGGGGTTTTGACGGGTCATCTTCTCAAAGTAATTATAAACAAAAGTCACACTCCGACACTAAAATTGACGATTCTTCAGTTTTCATGATTAGTTTGGTTCCGCTTCGTTTGGAAGAAGAGAGTGGTACTATCTTGTGGCAAAATCCTGCTCCCTCTTCAACAAACTATTGTCGTTCAATTGGCTTTATATTTGCAAAAGAAACAAATGAATTGATAAAGAAGGAAAGTGCATCCTTAGAGGAAGAAATTCGTAATCTTGTTCCCACAATTGTAGATAATTTTGATATTAAACATGATTTGTACATGACTATGATTGATGGGAAAATTTCTACTGTGATTTCCAATACTTCTTCTGCAGCTGTTTGTAATATTTGCAATACCGTGGGGTATTGGTACAACCAATGACGGTAACACGGCAAGAAGGTTTTTTGAAAATTATGAAGTATCTGCTGAAATAACGGGTATCCACCCTGATTTAATCAAGAGATTTGCAGTCATTTTACAAACAATTTCATCTGGTCAACTTATTAATACCAACTTGTTTAGGGAATATTGTAAAGAAACAGCAATGCTATATGTAAACTTATATCCATGGTATTACATGCCTTCAAAGGTCCATAAATTGATGATACACGGTGCTGATATTTGTGAAAATTTCTCCTTTATTCCGATAGGCATGCTTTCCGAAGAAGCTTCCGAAGCGAGGAATAAAGATTTCCGGAATGTTAGAATGGCACATACAAGAAAAATCGGTAGAGTTCAGACTAATTTAGACATTATCCACAGCTTTCTAATTAGCTCAGATCCTTACATCAGCCATATCAAACCAAAGTTTGCTCGTTTACATAAACAGTTGTTTCCAGAGGCTAGTGCTTTGATCTTGAACAATGAATTGCTTTCGTTGGAAAACGAGGAAATAGAGATTTCTCAAGAGAATATAGACCCAAATATTAATCTTTCACCATAATATTTTTTCAGAATCGTTTGTGAACATATTCAACTTTATGTTTGCAGCTTTATTTGTCTTCATTTTGATTGTTTTTTAGAACTGATGAAAGTACTCCTTCAGAAAGGTCATAGCTTTTCAGTCATTAGTGAGCCCCCATAACCTCTTTTACAGAGAAGTCTCTTTTTACTTATTTGACATTACGCATACATTATAATTATGTGCTAAAGTAAGGCTATGATTAAAAAAAAGCAAAAAATTAACATTAAAAAAATTGTTATTTTCTGTCACTATTATCTCGAAAGTACGCAGAGATAAGCAATAAGTTTCTTCGAGCCAAATACTCAGAATTATTAGTTTTCTAACATATGTGATTGCCATCTCGACATCACTTAAAGTTTTTGAGAAATTGAGTAAAATGTAATCACTCCCATACAAAAAAAAAAGAAATATTTTTTTTACAGAAAAGTATTTGAAGTAGGACAATAATATTTTTTTGCCTTATCTGTTATCATTGTATCAACAATAAAAAAAAATATCAGCGGTCTACTATCAATGTCCACTTTTTTTTAATTTGGGACCAGTGTGCGCCGGTCGCCGCTACGCGTGGCATGGCTAGTACATTCCTATACATTTGTTTTAGTCGCAAGACGCTTCGCCGTTCGCACCGCCCGAATTTTCGCCGCAGCGAATGTCCCGTGGCCAGGCGGTTAGGAATCTTGACGTTTGTGCCAATGACAGTCAGTCTTACGCCTTTTTTACGTTTCGTTAATGGTTTATAGGGTTTGTACACAAAATATTTCAACGAATACTTCAAATAGAAAAAATAATCATTTAAAATGTAAAACATAATTCCAACTTTACTGCATTGTTAGAATTCGCAGTATATTATTTCTCGAATAAATATATTATCGAGAATGCTCGCTTTGAAAACCTCTACAGTTAAAATTAAAGTACAGCTTTCCCAATGCGGTGTGCTGGTTTGTTGGCGATATATAACTGTTATGTTGATCCCACAAGTAGAGACTACAGAAGACTTAAGAGCGGCCAACCCGTCATACTTTTCATACAAACGCTCGTACGTGATTATGGCGATGTTACACATCTATCTTTGTTTTTTTTAACTAATATGTATTTTGTGCACTATATCTAGATTTCTATGGTTGCAAAAAATAAAAAAGTAGCAACAAATTCAGTATATGCCTTCAAAAATTGCTGTTTTGCACAAATTTTACCTGAACTTTGGCCGTTCAAAATGTACTCATAAACTGTAAAAATCAAGAAAACATGTCGATAGAAACCTTGCATATGTAATGGAGATTCTTAATGGCAAATATTTATTTCACATACTTGTAAGACTTATTCAAAAACACGTATTTCCTGGAACAAGTTTAAGAAATTTTCAACACTATTTTTCGTTAAATGTCATCGCGTTAGGCGGTATGAAGTTGTGCGGGGTAAGACGGGGGAGTTGAAAGAAAATCACCGCTGTGGCTCTGGATAAAACAACAAGCTTTTTGACTATGCTCGCGTTGACGATAGACGCGTCGGGAAGGGCCCTCTTAACAAAACATCACGCCTTGTAGACCATGATCTTGGCTATGACAAAATATATTTTTTAATACGAAAAATATCTATCCATGGGATATGTTAATTCTGAACCTCACGTGGGCGAAGCTGTGGGTAACAACTAGTGACTCGGGTAGAAGGGACATACATAGACGCACAAACGATTTCCACGTATTCTTATTACCGATGAAAAAAAACTGTGTGTGTGGGGCAGGTCGGAATGTTGTACTGAATACGTGGTAGCTTTTTGTGCGTCGATGTCCCCTTCTCTTTATAATCATCGTGGACGGTGGACCCGCGACATTTATTTATTTATTTTCTTAAAAGACAACTCGCCATCGTCAATATGTGACAAATTGGAAACCGAGCCTAAAACCTGTTTTACCAAGTACAACAGTTGTACATATTCGAAGTAAAGTACTTACTCTATTATACTCACGATTCACGTAGTACCTTACGAAGTTAGGGATTACAAGCAAATTGAAGACAACGTTAGCGTGTGTAAGTAGATAAGGAATGTTTTCACGTGACGCGTTTTTATGTTTTGTCAGATCATGTCACTATTTTTTTTAATATCGTGTCTTGTCTTGTCTGTACTGTTGTTTTCACATTACAGGAGCTGCTGGACGCTTAACTATACAGTTCAAACACGGCGCCAAATTTTGGTCTGATTAAATTTAGATTGCCATCGACACGCTCAGAAGATCTCAAGTTATAATGCCGAATTGCCTTCATTCGTGGCGTCGCCATTGTTATAATTCAAAACAGTTCATAAACACGATTCCATAATCAGATTTCTTTATTAAGACAAGCGACAAACAAAACAAGCCTTAAAGTATTCTTTCGTGCAATAAATTTTGTTCAAAAACCGACGTGTAAACGCGCGTGTGTCTCTCCCCTTAGCTCTTAAATTCGGCACGTCACTTCGCATTTACCTACACGTTTCGTTCGCACAATACGCAACGATCATCGCACTCCTCCGTATTTTCCGAGAATAAGTTATTTCCAGGAGCGAATGTGGAACAAGTATTTGGTACATTAGGACTTGGACTATCTAAGCGTTGTCATCTTTTGTCGGACGTCCACTAATGTTGAGAGGAAAGTTTTGTTTGTTTCTACAATTGTTGGGAGTTTATGAGGTTGTTATGGAATTCTTATTTCCTTTATCTAAAGGTAGGTACTTAATACATTTGCTTTTCCAGATTTGGGCTAAGAATCAGAATGTCCGTGTGAAAAAATTAAAGAGTCGCGATTCTTTTTCTTCATTCTGAATTCGGCGACGAATTTGGACTCTCAGTAGCGTTCAACAGCTCCGGTAATGGTACAGGACAGGCAGGACACGATATTAAGTGACCCATCGTTTAAGGAACAACAGCACAACTCCAACTCATTAATGATTCTCCACCGGGACAGGTTTTCCGTGCTTCGGCCAAACAGTCTGAATGACAAAACCATGAAGATAAACAAGAGGCCAGTTCACGACTTTCTACGCTACAATAAATGTTAGTGTAAAATTACGGCTTCAGTTAATGAGGCGTACTTAAACTTGAACTAATTAAACCCTTAATGAAGTCAGAGTTCGCGTGCAATAGCCTACTACAAATTGATCGATGACTACAAACTCCTGCGGAGTTACAGGTTAACTGAAAGGTCATGACCTCTACTTAAAGACTAATCTTGGCTGTTAATTAAATTTATTGTTATCCATGATACAATTAAGCTGTCACATCAATCTTGAGACTGACAGAGCTGGTATTTCGAGGAATGTGTTATTTACGAATAAAGTTGACGAGTGTGAGTTAAGGACTCTATAGATGTGCAATCAAAATAAGAAGGTCTCATTCTCAGACACTGGACCACAACACTGGTACTACCTTCAAATCGTGCCTTGAAATAAATAGTGTTTCTTTGAATTCTTGCCTAGTTGAGCATAATTGCCCTTTATTTATTTCCTTGTATTTCCTGAATATTGTATAATTATTAATGATTTTGACATATTTTTAATGATTTTGACATTATTATTATTAATTATTTTGACATTATTAATACCTAAATTATTACCAAAATTTTATGTACCAAATATTATATACTAACACTAGTGTTCAAGATGTGTATGTATTACTAACATATTGGATTGAATGATCTGACAATAAATGATTTATTATTAAAATAACATCAAACCTGTATTACCCCTTGAAATAGGTACAATTGTACCTGCAGTATACTAAAATTGCATGAACCATCCGGAGTCTTGATTTATGCCCGATAGATTGCCATCTGCTAGGCACCAAAACAGACACCAGTTTCATACAAAAAAAAAAAAACTAGTAGAAAAACCCAAACACTTTGTTCGAACAGGGAATTAATAAACCCAGAACGTTATAACAACGAGGAACTCTGTAGACATACTCGTATGAGTTAAATAGCGCTCTCAACGCTATCAACCTACCCTGTACCAAGAAAAAACGTGAACTTTCATAAAATATCCGAGACTTCCTGCTGCATACTTTGCTTACCTCGAAACGGAATTCGGAATGTTTTTTCACTCTAAATGAAATTGAACACTTACGGCGCTCGTAAAAAACCAAATAAACAGAAGTACTGAGAATGTTTTTCTTGAACTCATCTTTAGAGACTCATTTATACTCGTAGATATGAGAATACCAAGAAGTGTGCCATAGGTTTTTATTATTCTGCCAATGCCAATGTCGGAACGAAAATATTCAGGGTCAAAAAAATGGAAACCGACTTGGTAGCTAAAAATACGAATACATTCCTCATGATACGGATGTAATGGACGTAATACATACTAATAATCAATGAGCTCCTGCTCTCGTAAAGAAAACACAGCGAAAAAGAAATAAAAATTTAGTGTACCAGATGGACAAATACAGGTACACAAATTGGGATCATTACTCACTCCGTAAAGAAAGACTGGGCACGTTTGAAGATAAGGAAACAAAATACACGCTACCTTAAGAACTTTTTGTTCAGTTTTTCGAAACTTATTGTTTATAGACCTGGCCCTGCGCGGCGAGGGCTTTTTTCCTACAGAGGTTTCCCTTTGAAACCCTCCTTTGCGGTAGGGTAGTTTTATTTCCTGTTGAATGTTAACTCTGCAGCTTTAAAATGCATACTTAACATTACAAATGTGAAAGTAGCTGAGTGATAACAAATTCAACATTAGTTCCATTATTTTCGTATCTTTTAAAATGGAACTAGTGATAAAAAAAACAATCAGTAGTTCCATCATGGAACTGTTAATGGTACGGTCGATGGCCAACATTATCTGACCCTCCCGTACTCAAGGGGGTCAGATAATATTGGGCACAGACTAGTGACAACGAAGGTGTCTGTCTGTTAGTTTTTCAAATCTGAACGGCTGAACTGACCTCTGTGCAAAACAAGGGCTAGTAACATGATATTACAGTAATTTGCATTGATTTGTAAAAATTCTACACATGGAAATTTACCTTTTTCGCCCGTGGTCCCGTCTCGTAGTCTCTGGAGGGACCACGGAGATTTTTTTCTTGATGGTTCCTATAATACTGAAAAAATCCGTGGTCCCTTTTCGTATTCCTTCTCGATAAATAAACTGCATTCGTTATCTATTGGTAAAACATGTGAGCATTGATCTCAAAAACGATAATAATAAACTCAACACCTGACTCACATTTTTTCAGTTCTTCTATTCAATTGTCGTTCTCTCTTCTTTATAGGTCCACTTGAAAACCTCTCAAGTCTAGATCCTTTCATGTAACAAAGAAATCAGAACAAAGACTAATTTAATGTAAGATTCGTGCAGAGGTGGAGACGTCTGTTCTTGTCCTCTCTGAGGGACTCATTGCAAGGAAAGTTCTGACCTTGGCACAAATAAGCTTAAGTACATAAAGAACTTTGTTTTGTTATTGTTCTAAGTAAGCTTGCTGGTTTAACATCTCTAAAATTGTCGGAAATTTAAGGAAATTTTGTATTTGCTTAAGCTGTTTGGATTGTTAAGTTGAGTTTATGGCGTGCCATAAAAGATCCCAATGACTTTCGTCCAACATGAACTTAGCGTAGGTTTTAAAGATCATTATAGAAGGAAACTGCCGCACTTTTTTATTGGAATGAAGGTTAGAATTATTTAAATCCTTCCCCTTATTTGTTAAGATGGAAAATAAATAGATTTCGAATGCGATGTCTTTAATATTATTACCTAACTGTAACTAGTGACCCAACACTTCACGACTTGAAAACACCGACATTTTGGCATTTTAATACTAGTTTAATTTGAATTTAACACAAAAACTTTTCGGAGTCAGTTCTAGAAATGATAGTTGGAAAATAGTATCAAATCTGTTGCGTAATTTAGAAAAGAACACCGGCTGCCACATAATCGGCTTCTCTGTTCCCTGATCATAATAATCTGGATCTATTTATAGTTCGAGTGAATTGGTATCTTCCAGGCAAGCGTGCTCCATCCTAGGCCACATCATCGCTTCACATCAAGCGAGTTGCAGCCAAACACAAGCCTATTCAGTTTAAAACAAAATCAGAAACAAAAAGCGATATTAAATATAGATATTCTATTTTTTTTAAAAGCTCAAAAAACATTCTATCAAATCCTCAATTTAAAGACAATTACGAAACTAATCCAACTTCATCTCGTATCTTTCACTGCTGGAAACCGCTTCGTCACCACAATATCGTTTTCAAGTTCAAATGGAACATCCTCATAGGACGCTTTCTGCCAACCTTACGTTCGTACGTGTTCCAATTTACCAATTAATTTGTCCCCACAGTTTGAGTGGATCACGAACATTTGTAAAAGGGGAACCATTTGTTTGAAACGATGACATGGAAAAAGTGACGATCTTTTGTCATTTTTGAACTTTGTTTTTCTTGAAGAGTTTTTTCAGACCTTTTAGAGGTCTTTTAGAGGTCAAATTAAGGTTCTCAATTAGTAACTAAGTATTACATTTTCTTCCATCCTAAAATAATGGATGTTAAAATACAAGGGTATTTTAACATCCACCGAACCGAAGCCGAAAGGCACTTGTTTTCCTTGTCATTGCGATCATTTTTATGTTCTGGAACATACCTAAGTAAAAAGTATAAATTTTGGAGCTTTGAACCGGGATATCTCCGTAACTACAGTTACGGAGATATCCCGGTTCAAAGCTCCAAAATTTAAACTTTTTTAATAATAAGACTTTACTGTAAATACCTCCATGACCTCCTTATTATTAAATGCATCCATCGGCACAATGTTTTGAGTGCGTTACATTGAGTCCTGTCGTAAAACGTGATTTTTCAACCCAAATAAAAAGTGATTTCCCAGCAATAACTTTTGCATAGAGTACCTTTATTTGATGTACAGAATGCGTGTTTAACGGCTTCATGAAGGGTCTGTTTACACCTGGTATGTAAGAGTGAATCTTACTATATTCATTTAGTGTTCGTAATCATCATCAACAGTTCAGCCCTGAATGGTGATGCCTCCTCGAGGTGTAAGCCTCCCCTTTTCTTCGCCAAATTTCGCCAGTAACGAGTAGAAATAGGTATCAAATTAACCAAAAAAACATTTTCTAAGAAGAGACAATTTTGATTCTATATTTATAGTCTATTAAAGGTTTCAAATATTATTCCGTCCTTTAGTGTCTTTGTAAAGACTCTACTAATTAGAGCTAGAAGTAAAAAAAGACCTAAAGTTTTTAATTACAGAGCCCTTTAGGTAAATTTTATGAATCTTAGGATTATACGAGTTGGGGATTTAAGATGAAAAGAGAAAAGTATTATAGCTGTCCTTCAGGGTAAGCAAATAAATTTTAATTAAGTTTTTTGACAATTTTGCAAAGCTGGATTATTTATTTATTTATTTATTAAAACTTTATGCACAAGTAAAAACTGTACAAAGGCGGACTTAATGCCTTGGGCATTTTCTACCAGTCTACCTTAGGGATTAGGGTTAGGGCTGAGAATTTAAATTTTAACAAAAGTTTAAACATATTTTAGTTTAATTTTCTAGCCGTGTCATAAAGAACACTATAACTAGTTAATTATTTAACATTTCAGTTTTATTTATTTTCAGAAAATACTGACCCTTCAGTCACGTGATAATACGTTAGCCTACATTATCCCACTGTTTGTCATAGTCGCCTCCCCACGACTTCCAGTGTCTATGATCCAGAGCTAATGCTACCGACATACTCGTTCATTAAGAAATTATGTCTTCCGACACAGTTAAAACTAATATTTTATAAACACGATGAGTTTACTTCCAAAGAAGCGGAAGAAAATAGAATAGTAATTTTGCAGCGGTTATTCAAGAGTCAACCGAGGAAAATAGGTCACTTTAAAATTAATAACGGGATGCACCTTTAAATACATTATTACCGAGCGGTGAGACTTACCTCGGTTAATTTTAAATAAGATTTTCTGAAAAACAAGGATTTAATTCATAAACTAAGGTTCCTGGTAACATAACATTATGCTTGTACATCTCAGAAGGGTTAAACAGAGGTGTACAGTATGAAATATTTCACACCCTGAAATATGACCACACCTTTCTGGTACACACTGTATTTGAAAAACCCCAAACGTAAACCAACATCATCTGCCGAGCCTTTTCCCATCTATGTTGAGGTCGGCTTCCAGTCTTACCGGATGAAGCTGAATACCGGTATTTTACATGGAGCGACTGCCTTTTTTACCTCCACGACCCAGTTAGTACTGGGCAATACGATACCCCTTGGACAGACTGGTAGTCAGACTTTTTGGGCCACTGACTACCTGTAACGACTGTCAAAGATTTACAGATGACAGCCGGGACCAACGGCTTAACGTGCTTTCTGAGGCACGGAGGAAACTCGGTATGTAGTGGGCGGTCACCCATCCACCGACCAACCTAGGCAAGCACGGCTTAACCTACAGATCGACCTGAACGGCTATTTTGCCACGAGCTCCGACCCTAAAGGTAAACCAACATAAAAGGCTTTTAATAACGTAAGTCACTCCTTACTTTAGTTGACTACGTTTCGCTAATCACAGACAGCCATAATGGATCCTACTAATTCTTATTTTCCACAATAGGATTAATATTAAGCCTAAAACAAAAGCGAGCCCTTTTTGCAGTCTAAATAGATTCATTATCGTTTGTTTGATGAAGAATATTGTTTTGATAAATGTTAACTCATGCTTTCTGTTTAATTTCATAATTTTTAGTTTAATTAGTTTTAGGTATAATGGTCCTTAGTTAATCTATCTTCAGTATTAATATTGAAAGAAAGGTGGAGGTGGTTGAAGACTGTAATGGCTGCCAAGAACAGAAGTTGGAAATGTCAGTCATCCAAAGGCGAGATGGATGGGTGACATTGTAACAGAGATGATGAGGCTGGTATAGGTGTCATGAAGGCACACACTAACATTCTATCAGAGATAATGATGATGGAAAACACACAAAAATATTGGATTTAAAACGTACCTATGTCAAGTCTGTTGTAATTATGTTTTTTCCTAATCCTCCGCTATTCTTTTCGGATTCATTTCGTTGCGGGATCTAAGACAGTTAAATTGTTTCTCTGGGACTTCGCTGAGCTTCATTGTCTCAGCGTTTTTAGGTGGTCGCCACTGTAGATTTTGGCTTTCGAGGCTTACAATGGTTTGGAAACAGACCGGCGGCGGAGGGGTTGTCCTATAAAAACAAATCTGTTGAAAGACTCTCTCATATAAGACATTTCGGAAGCTATTACTTGTCTGGGTCCCATGTTGCCCAAAATACTGGCACAGTATGATTCTCAAGAGCTTCAAAGTCAAAGAAAAGTAAAACAGTGGGTGAATTTAGATAAGGAATGATCACGATGATTATAGTTGAGCAATATTAAAAGCTTTAGCACACTTAAGAATTAGTCGCTAACAAGACTGGATGAAAATAATAATGTAACCAAGTGTTTAAAAGCAAAAAGGATAAACATTATTTCTCGAATTTGGCTTTCACAAGGATCCAATAGTAGGTTAGTGTATAAGCAGCGCAAAAAATGAAAATAGCAATATGGTACATCAAAAAGAGCAGGCTAACTTATCCGCCCAATTTACGCCGCGGGCATCTGTATCAATTTGGTACAAGTTACCTACTAGCTTTCAAGATATTTAAAACTGAAAGATACATTACGAAGATATCTACATTTCACATGTTATATCCTGTATTAGGATTATTTTAAAAGTGAATTATCAAAGAACTGACATTAGTATAGGTAAATCAAATTACCAATGGTAATTTGAATGGTAATTTACCTATACTAAGGAATCTTTGTTTGTATTCCTTCGATTTGAGTAATTCATCTTGATCTAATAGGTAGGTACATTATTTAAAAAATACAAATAGATCTAACATAATAATAAAAATACGTACAATTATCAAAATGGGAAAAAAAATCGTCCACATCGCTGTAGGAAAAGTGCCCAGAAAGGTGGCAGCATTGCCACGTTAGATGGCAATGCAGATTCTTTGACCAAAATAAAGGCCAGCCCTCTGCTCACGTGAAGAGTCGACCAACCGCTTGGCGACAACGCGAAAAGCGAGGTGGACAGTCGGACCCCACCATGACCCTAGTGTTTCAACCCCAACCGGCTCAAACACATTACTACCAATTAAGTTATTCTATTTGCGCCGTTGAGGTTTTCAGCAACTGCAGCAGCCGCGTCAGCGCAGTCCACCGTGCTAGGAAGATGGGATGGCGCAAGGCTGTCGACATAAGTTGACCTAATATTTATTTTTATTTGTCATGCTGTCTTGACTATTGCATTTAGTTTATTTATTTTACGGTTTAGTCCGTTTAGATAAAAACCCGATTTTATCCCACGTCTGCAGCAGGTGCTCCAAAATGTTGTTTATTTTACCATGTCATACAACGCTGTCTATAAATTAATAAGTTATGTTATAAGCGGAGCTAGCTTTTATTATATTTCCGGCTCAGTTCAAATAAAACGAATGATGATGGCTTACCGTCCAGAATTAAAAAATATAACTTGTCTTGAGATCGCAAGCGCCACTGCTAAATATGAGGTCTTGGGTTCGATTCCCAGGTCGGACAAAGTGTTATAGGCTCATATTATGTACATGCGACTGAAAAGTAACTATTGAAATGTAGCTAAATCTCTACCTAGCCCTTTGATGATTATACGCGTGATATTATGTTTGGTTTTATCTTAATACCTTTTTATATATCTGCAATTTTCAATAAATTACAAGCTAAGAAATTCCAAACCATCGCAAGAACATTTTAGTATTATAAAAAACTGCGGCTTCGCTCGCGTTTTGGACGGAAATTATTCCACGGGCATATTTTAAATATAGACTATAGCACTCGCGGATAATGTAGCTTCCTATTCGTGAAAGAATTTTCAAAATTGGTTCAGTGGATCCAGAGATTACCCCCTACAAACAAACTTACAAACATATAAACAAATTTTACCTTTTTATAATATTATAGTACTAGTATAGATGTCTCTGTCACTCTTTAGTTCTTCGTTCCTTACAGGAATAATATTCATAACTTTTTTCTCATACCTCTCCAATGCTTATAACTTGATCCCCAAGCCCAACTACTGATGTAGTTCTGGACTTCAAACTTTACCCCACATTTCTCCTAATTAGATGCTAGCGGCCCCGATATGTAGCTGACCCGTAAGCTTCCTGTTCTTTTAGAACTTTATTAAAATCCTGCATCATTTGGGTATAAAAGTAGGTACTTTTTAAAGATGACTATTGTAATCGGATTAACAATTACACGTAGGCTCAGTTTGTTAGAACCATTTTACTTATATTGTTCGGAATGATGATATATACAAATAATAAGAAGTAGGGAGAGCACATTAAGCCGTTGGTCCGGGATGTCAATTGTAGATCATTGACGACAACCAGTCCTTCCCACGGGTTATCGTATTACCCAGTAATAACAGGGTTATGATAGACAGACAGTAACTCCATGTAAAATACTAGTATTCAGGTGCATTGGATTAGACTGGAAGCCGACCGTGAAATAGTTGGGCAAGGGCTAGGCAGATGATGATTATTAAGAACATAATAGAGTCACAAAAACCTGCAAGACTTATACATACTGCTGTCATATATGAAGTGAAAATATCAAAAAATGTATTGTAACTATGAAAAATGTACGTGTTGTCCATAATGAGAACAAAAACGCTGAGAAATGTACAATAACCAACCATCAAAAACAACTTCACTTATTTAAGAAACCACCCTTGAGTTGGCAGCAGGGTTGCTAACCCATTACTGCTGCGGTCTTTGCCATACACGTGCGCCGCGTTCTACCCAATTAGGCCCCCGCTAGCGAACGGGTTAATCTTTTATTGACTGTATAAATTTACAGCACTAATTGACTTTGGCTCAACCGCTTTGAGCTTTAACACACAATTTTTGCAGGTCTTAAATTAAGCGCCCGAAGTGTTGGGTTTTATTTCGCAGTCTGAGCTTTGGCAGATTATGTTTCAGGCTTTTGTGGCTTTCTATTTGACCATTGAGCTTTACTTGGGAATGTTTTTTAAAGGAAAATATTAGTATGGGATATCGACGAATAGAAAGAATATTCTGTCCATTATGTACACCATACATATAACATAAATAAAAGAAAACATTTCACATAGGGTGTGCCAATTAATAGGAGGTCTTGTTGCTAAAAGCGATCTTTTCGAGACAACCTTTGGATGGATTATAGGAAGATGGAGAGAGAGAGTACTGCAGGTAGTCTGTGGTGTACCAAATACATTATAATATACATACATAACAATATATAAAGCATAGAAAAAAATCTTTATAAATATTATTATATAATAATCATGTTGCAAGAGCAGAGAACCATGTGTCGTGACCTTTTTGACGCCAGAGCATATACGCAGCGGCTACGTCGGCTTAAGCCGACTCATCCCACGACCACGTCACTCTCTTAACTACAATTTTACTTCTTGATGATAATTTGTTACCATCAAGTGCTATACAATCGTTAGTCTCTTCAATACCAGCTGACCGCGTGTCGCAAATATAACTGATCGCAGAATCTGTCTCTAAAATTTGCCTTGGGGTTGCTTTCGTAGTCTGTTATTTAAAAACCAGCTAAGTGCGAGTCCAAGGGTTCCGTAACATCGTAGTAGGGGAATTTATTTTATTATTTTTCGTTATAGCGGCAACATAAATACACATTCTGTGAAAATTTCAACTGTTTTCCTATTATGGATCATGAGATACAGCCTGCTGATAGACAGACAGACGGATGGACGGACAGCGGTGGCTTAGTTAGCAATAAGGTCTCGTGAATTACCTTTCGGGTACGGAACCCAAAAAAAGGAACTATTTCAATAAAACTTTACACTCTCCCCCGCTCCCTGATAATAATAGTCACAAACTTTGACACAAATCCGTTAATCTGTTGAATTGTGAAAGTTTTTCCGAACAAACAGAAGCCACTTTATTTTTATGCATTAGTTATGTTCGGATTACAGTCAGTACTTTAGTGTTTATAAGTGTTTGAGTTTGGTTTTGTATTACTTGATTGTGATGTCTCGAAGCCACAGTTAATTAATAAATGGTGAGGTTTTTGTTTTCACGTTGTTTTCATATTGGCTGCCTTAAACCAAAGAATAAAAATGATATTGTAATAATTATGTAGGTGTGCTTTATGTACTACTAACTTGTTCGTGACTTCGCTCGCGTTAATGTCGGAAATTATCACAAGGGCACTTTCCCTCCCTGCCGGGGCTGCGGGACTGTTCGAAAGAGATACCGTGGCCCTGGAACGGAAAGGGCAAAAGAAGGAACATGGATGGGTTTTAGTCAGTAGAAGTCTGACACTCCCTCCGCTCCGCCCAGTGGGGGAGGAGTCATTTGATGATTTCCCATCTGACAAAAAAAAGGGTACTTTTCCCTAGGATACTTTTTGTCTTAATAGTCCCATAACATAAGCATAATCAGCCTATACGTTCCCTCTGCTGGGATACACGGCCTCCTCTTTATTTGAGGGAATGGGCTATGATCCACCACGCAGGCCCAGTGCGGTTTGGTAGATGTCACATTTCTTCGATTTTTTTGGTTCTAGGACATGCCGGTTTCCTCACGATGTTTTCCTTCACAGTTTTAAGAGCAGTAGTGATGAAATAAATTACACAAAGTAATGCGCCTGTCTGGGTTCGAACTCAAGACTTACTGTTCGTAAGTCGGGGCCGCCACCACTGGGCCACCGCTGCTCTCATCATCTCATCTCAGTCACTTACTGAGACAAAAAGTATCCTTGGTCATTATGTACCTGTTTGTGTAAATCAAACCCGCAAGCATGTTTATACATGCTAATAGATATGTAGACATAATTGCTTCTTCTCATACGGAGAAAAATCACGCAGAAATCCAAATCCATTCAGCCGTTCTGGCCCTTTTTTTTTTTTTTCGAGTGGGAAATCATCAAATAACCCCTCCCGCTCTGGGCTGAGCAGGAGGGAGTGTCAGACTTTTACTGACTAAAACCCAACCATGTTCCTTCCTTTGCCCTTTGTGTTCCAGGGCCGCGGTATCTCTTTCGAACAGTCCCGCAACCCTGGCAGGCATCGGTCCTTTTCGACCCCTTCCTGTTTGCTGACTCTCTTTGAGGCGCGCGTGGAACACGAACGCGCCGTCGACACGGCCTGTCGTCATAAGACGGACGGACGGCGAGCTAGCCCATAGCACACCGTCCACAGGCCCGCGAGCCGTTCTGGCCTAACGCTAACCGACAGATAGACAGACAGAGTGACAGACAGACCGACAGATAGACACAGCTACTTCCGCATTGACAATCCGGATGGGTTTACTAACTCAACATTTTACTGTCGAACTAAACTAAACCATAATTATTATTAGAATCTTGATATTATCTCAGTTTCCCTTCGTAACATTATAAATAGCCGGCAACTACGAGCTACCGGATATTTGTTCGCTGGTTTGAAATATGGGTTAATAAACTATTTTAATTAACACGTCAACAGTACAGCTACAGGTAAGTAAGATGAAGTTGGTTTATGGAATAATAATAGGTATGTATGTAGACTAATAGTTAGTCTACATACATACCTACGTATTCACGGTATTGTAATTATATAACGTTAATACGACCATTTTAAAATTAAAAATACCTGTTGCACATTTGATATTATTAAGAATGTATTCATACAGGGTGTAAACAGACCCATCACGAAGCCGTCAACCAAGCATTATGTACATCAAACTAAGTAACTTTATGCAAAATTATTGATGGGAAATGACTTATTTTTTTTTGAGAAAAATCACATTTTACCATAGGACTCACTGTACACTCAAAATATTGTGCTGATGTATGGATTGAATAGTACGGGGGTCGTGGAGGTATTTACATTAAAAATCTTATATTAAAAACATGTATTTAAAAAAAAAAACTTGTGAAAAAGTTGGAACTTCGACACCCAATATCTCAGTAACTAGAAGGTTCCCAGGTATGGTCTAGAACAAAAAAAATATCGCAATGATGGGGAGAACACGTACCTTTCGGCTTCGTTAAGGGTCTTGTTACACTCTTTATAATATTTTAAATACTGTATTCATATTTATTTAACACTTCAAGCACAAAGTACAGAGACGGATTTAATGCCATAGGTATGGTGATGCAGAGACAAACAGTGGCACGTGTATCTATGGATGTTACTAATTGTGCTTGTAAACAATTTTACTGAAAAGCTATAAAATAATTGTGATGAAAAAATCGACGTATTTACGTTACGTTAACACCACGCGCTCGTGCTAGCTCTATGTGCGTATTTATAGAAAACACTGTATTTGATGATTAGATTACTATCTAATCATCAAATACAGTACAATACAGAACTCGAAACGACTGTCAGTATATCGTTACCACCATTTACATTGTTTCACCGTTCAGCATTTCAAAAATGAATGAAAAGATACCGGATGTGTCTTAGCAACTCCCTGAACTATTTCATTTTCCACAATAATCAAAACAAATTAGAGTACCATGAAACTAAAAGTATGATTAAAATCACTAAATATTCTTTAAAATCTACTGATTGCTCAATCGACATTGATGAAAGAATATCGTGCTGAGATCAATAAATCCAAACCACATTCAATTTATCATAAAGAAGAACCATGACCTATTGTTCTAAATATACTATTGACTAAACCCTCTATTTTTAACACAGGACGGGATTGATTTAATAAAGATTTACTACTAGTTTAACTGTACAATGGCTGATCCGCATACAGCGTTGGCAATGATCCAAGTTTGGTAGCCGTCAAAATAGTCGGTGTTGTCATTTTTTAGTTGTTAAGTTTACGCTAGACGGAGCGAAACATTTGGACTGCTTTAAAAATCGGTCAACTGTAACAGATTCGGCTGATTCTGTTTCTTTTATTTTCAGAAGAAGGCTACATAATCATTATTATATCGATCAGCGTAGACAGACTATGGCAAAAGGCAAGTTACTAAACACAAGATTTTTTTAGAAAGTAGTAAGAGTTAATGAGACAGAGATATTTTTTTTCTCTCTTGTGTCTGGCCCTAGTTTGCAGCGAAATACTGAGGCCCAACAAAAGAGCTGGCACGGTATACGATTTCTTTAAAAAATAGAACTACGTATTAGCAACCAAGTAAATTCGATAGTACCTGTATAAATTACTGTGAAAGATAAACGCTATCTCTTTAAATCTCTTGGGCATATGCTGGCACTAATCTAAGGACAACTAATAAGACCCTTAACGAAACCGAAAGGTTCTCCCCGTCATTGCGATCATTTTTTTTTTCTAGACCATGCCAGGGAACCTTCTAGTTACGAAGATATTGGGGGTCAAATTTCCAAATTTTTCACATTTTTTCTAATACATGTTTTTGACTTATTTTTTTTACCGTAAATACCTCCATGACCCCCGTATGCTTTAATCTATCCATCAGCACAATGTCTTCAGTGCGTTATTGAGTCCTATCATATACTGTGATAGGACTCAATACGAGTACTACTCATATACTGTGTTTCCCAGCAATAGCTTTTGCGTAAAGTTACATAGTTTGATGTACAGAATGCTTGGTTGACGGCTTCGTTTTGGGTCTTGTTACACCCTGTATACATTAATGACTACGGGAACAAAGGGTTCGAATCTGAGTGGTGTCAATTTATCAGGCCCAAAAGGTAAGAGTATTTGATTTCCAGATGAATGTTAAATGCCCATTGATCCTTCAGTTTGCATCACAACAAAATTCATCAATCTTTTTCAGAAAATGTCTGAAACTCGGAAATAATCTGAAATATTTCCATCAAAGAATCCTTTTAAAACTTGGTATGTAAGATAGAATGTTATTGCCAGGGTTGCGGGACTGCCAGGGTTGCGGGACTGTTCGAAAGAGATACCGCGGCCCTGGAACACAAAGGGCAAAGGAAGGAACATGGATGGGTTTTAGTCAGTAGATGTCTGACACTCCCTCCTGCTCAGCCCAGAGCGGGAGGGTTAATTTGATGATTTCCCATCAGAAAAAAGAAAGAAAAAAAGATAGAATGTTAAAACTCATCATGCAAAATATTTATTTTACGAACTTATGAGTAACTAGCTGTTGCCCGCGGCTTCTCTCGTGTTTTGGTCGGAAATAATCCCACTCCCAGAGGCACGTTGTAAATATAGCCTATAGCATTCGGGGATAATGTAACTTCCTATTAGTGAAAGAATTTTTAAAATCGGTTCAGTAGATCCAGAGATTACAACAATCTCACAAAATCACAAACCTCACAAACTCACAAACTTTACCTCTTTTATTAGTATAGAAGTATAGATTTAGAAATGCCTCTTTGAAAACAAAGTAAATAAGAGGCTCATGTAACAACACTATGTCGTAATGAAATATTTTCTCTTCTCTGATTTTAAAACATTTTTTACTAGAATCCTGTTACCAAAATTCTACCTTTGTTTTAGAATTTAATTAACAAAGCCTTTGTTTTTAGTATCTAATTAAAAAGTACAATAATTAGTAGTTTTGAAGTACACTAAATGTTGTAGTATAGGTACCTAATTGTCGGCTGTTGTGAATTTTAAATTTGTTTTCGTCTTTTAAGTTGGTTTTCAGGTTTTACTTTAGTAGAAAATTCTATAATTTCTTTAAGATCAAATGGTGATAGGGACCTGGGAGTGACTATCCAAGTAGTTGGATCCTGTTTTGAGTATGCTCAAAAGTAGCAGCCGGCATCGTAATAAGGACTCCAGAAAACCTGGTGTTACTGTGAGTGTGTTTTGCCGTGAATTAGTGTCGAGTTCCGGTAGTGCACGTAGCTAAAGACAAAGAAAGAGGGTAGACAGATTTGTCTGCACCTAAAAAAAAAAACCATTCACCCGCATTCTCCAGTCATCCCGCGATCATGCCGCTTGCAACAGCTTCGAAATACCGGGATTTCAAAATAATAAACAATCACGGAAGAGTAAGTGACAGTATACGTTTCGTTTAAGACCATCTTCGTTATTTGAGATGAACGGTGGGACATTGATCTCCCTCCAAAGCGTCGCCTCATCAGACCAGTCCCCGGATTTTTGTACCCAGTGAACCCCGCCACCTTACACCAGCTAGGCAGGTTGTTTAAGATCCATTCAAGACTTATTTTCATGACTACGGAGTGATAGTCTAATGATTAAGGCACATCTGTTGTTTTTAAAAGTAGATAATTACCCAAATACTCAAACCATATTTTCTATCCTTCCTTCCATTATTTTAATAGAAGAGATGATAAAAAGCCGGCAACATTATAATTTTCGAAATGGTTATGATTAGGGATCTTGTCGTAGCTTTAGGCAATAAAGAAGTTTCTACACAAATGGTATCTCTTTAATGACTCAATCGTGTTTCCTCAGGATAATAAACCTGTCAAAACTTGTAATCCACCCTAAATAAATTCCGAGTAATTAATTAATTTAATAAGAACAAAATCTTTAATCACTTTTCCACAAGTTGATTGGTAACAGTTCAGATTGTAATAATTTACATTTTGACAGTTCAACAATGTTTATTAGGTAAGTAAGTGCAGTTCTTTCATAGAAGCAAGTTTACGTCTAGCTTGGCTAACCTGAGGTCTGTGTTAAAATATATTGTCGACACAATAATTCAGATTTCAAGTTAACGAACTTACTATCTAGACGTAGACTAATCACTGTGAAAGGATTATACGTCAGTTTATTTGCTTAAATATATTTGTAAAATCAGCTTACTTATTTATTAATTAACTTTTCGAATAAAGAACCTTCTTGTCTGGTTTCGGTGGAAAACTATAAAAGTTTTAAGGTTAGGTACCAAATAGAATGTTCGCATTTCGCCATCTATCCCTTCTTAGGATAATAACCGTGAAAAACACCTTAATTAATCGAGACAACTAAAATATTTTCCAACGTATTGTTAGGGCTCGCGTCGGTTGCTTTACGAGAACATTCTAGATTTCGTGCGAGTCTCGAATGTTCCTGTAAGAACCTGTCTAGAAGATAAGAGTCTTGAATGTTTCAGTACAGAACTGTCTAGAAGATTCGAGAAAGTTGTGGAAATTTCTCGAAGGATGCTTAATCGCTATGGACTGAAAAGAAGGTTCGAGTAAGTTGTGGAACTTTCTCGAAAGATCAGTCGTCATATAAATAGCCGTCGTGATTGCGGGAGCAGTCAGTCTGATTTTGGCTACACAACGAAGCGAATCGAAGTGAACTAGAAGTGCGATATCTAAGTGAATAGTGATCAGTAGTGTATTTGTGATTAAGTTTTAAGTGTTTTCTAATTAATAAAGTTATTTCGTGTTTAATCGGTAGTATTTAATTTATCCCATACCCAGCTCGAAACAATATTCTTCAATTAGGATAATGATCATTACGCTTTAAAAAAAACAGACGTACCAATTTGGATTTAAATTAGTATGTACCGTATATTTATTTATATCATTAGATACAACAGAACAAAGATATTCCGTTACAATGTTCGATAAAGGTAAAACAGGATAATCTTTTATTACAAAAAAAAACTTTGAGACCTCTATCCGTCAGGTCCAAATTATGGGCGATAGAATTTCTAATTTATTACATTAAAAAATCGTACATAATTATGATATAATAATACATATACGCGTACTTCTTGTTTAACTGTAATTATAACAAATCGCAAAGGCGCAAAGATAAGATCAAAATTTGTAATCTAATTAATGTTTCCTTTAGATACTTTACAAGACTAATTAACACATACACAGAATGAAATCCCGATTCTAATGAAGAAAGAACAAAATTATAAATCTTTAATCTAAAAATACTTCATAATGGACTTACGAATGCATTAATTACCGCTAATGCTTTACATTACTCTAATTTTGATGATAAATGAAGCTGTTTAACGCGATTCCTTTGATGTATGAAATAAGATATCATACATTTTAACGTTCAATCTGAGCCCACAGAAATCAAACGATAAGTTGTCTAAAATAATTAACTGTAACTAGAAAATTCGTAAACGTAACACATAACAGGGCAATGGAGAGGGCTATGCTCGGAGTTTCCTTGCGTGATCGAATCAGAAATGAAGACATCCGCAAGAGAACCAAGGTTACCGACGTAGCCCGAAGAATTGCCAAACTGAAGTGGCAGTGGGCAGGGTACATTGCTCGCAGAACGGATGGCCGATGGGGCCGAAAAGTTCTGGAGTAGCGACCGCGAACCGGAAGACGTTGCGTTGGAAGGCCTCCCACTAGGTGGACTGATGACCTGGTGATTTTTTACTTATTTGGCTATAAAGTTCAAGTCCTATGTAAAAGGGGCGAGCTTATTGCAATCAACTAGGCCCAAACCCAGATTCCATAGCTGCTATTAGGAAATTCCTGATGGATAAACTCGACCTGGAAACGAAACTAGAACATCATACTCAACAGTCTCGCTTGCGTCCACTATACCGATGAGCCAGAATACAAGTAAACAGTAGCAGCAATATCGGATTAAAAGATTTAGCGGAGCGTTTTATCTACAAATACTAGAATGACCCCATTTTGTTCGACGAAGTTTCACGACTAAGTTTCGGTAAAAACTGGTAGTTTACCTATACCTTTTAACTTTATTGAATTCAAGTTTGTAACGATAAAGTATTCAGTCAAAACTTTAAGTTCACTGTAAGTTCATATTCTCAGTGGGAATACATCCTTTAGTAACACTATTACAACTGGGAATACCTCATTCTCTGCCTAGCCTTTTCCTAACTATATTGGGCTTGGCTTTCAGTCTAACTAGTTGCTGCTGAGTAACAGTATTTTACATGGAGGGAAAGGCTTTCTGACCTCCACAACCCAGTTAGTACGGGGTAGTACAATACACCTTTGTATAGGACTAGTTTCGGCCCAACCCGTTCCGACCATACAAGCTCTTTAAATGACAGCTAGTACCTACCAATGGCTGAACGTGCTTTCTGAGGCACGAAGGAAACTAGTGATGAAATGTATGGTCATCACCCATCCACGGAACAACCCTGGCAAGTGCTGTTTAACCTTGAATATCGACCTGTGCGGCTGTTATTTACCCACGAGCTCCTTTAATAATATTATACCTACATAACCAAAATCAATATACATATAGTTTGATATAGTTAACATCACACCAAAGGTCATTAACTATAAGTACCTACGGACGATTATCCTAGTGCAAGCGATACCAATTAGTGGTAGTTGATTGGATATGAGTGATCAGTGGGGTCTATAATAGGAAGATGTTAGTTTCAATACCTAGTAACTACTTTAAGTCGGTTTTGTTTGTAACTGATCTCCAAAATAAACCAGCCGTAAAATTGTGCACAGCTTGCGAAAATAGCTTGTTTAAAACAAAGGAACAGCACGCTTGACAGAAAAAGCGTTCATTTGTTTTGGCTTGACTTATTTCGACGAACTGTTGTTCCATCGTTCTTAGTGTACCTAAATAATACGATATTATCAGTAAAGAAAAAATTTCTATCAATAATCTTGAAAAACAACGTTTCAAAAAAAAAATGTTTTAAAGAGGAGCTCTGAAAATATCAATTTTATTTCCAGACACAATATATCAGACACACCGCTCATTTATATCCTAACAACATACCGTTCATCATATTTCATCCAACATCAAATATTTGACAAGGGGAACCCAACGGTGTTTTACGAGCTTCTAAAATATTTACATAAAAAGGTGATCAAAACTTCTTAACAAGGGTAACCACCCTTGTCAAAACCAATTTACAATCTCAAGGAAGTTTCGAAAACCTCGAAAAATAATTAGGAGGCAATGTCACAAGGTTGGCAGTGTCAACGCTCATAAAGTTCGGTAATTAATCATTGCGGAACCCCCTGTATGTGGGGTTTTATCACACATCACTTTATTGGAGCAGAAAACTCCTTTTCCGTACGATAACATGTTTAACTAAAAGATTTTGGCCTTAATTTCATCGTAATTTCAACGATATTTTAATGAGGTTAATTCAAACGTTGGTTTATACATTTTTTTTATTAAAAACGGATGTTATGTTTTCATCGCTGATTGAAGATTGTGTAGGCACATGTTTGACAAATATACCGTGGCGCTTTCGACACACCGGAGCTAAGATGACGACATCACACATAATTAATAAATAATAAACGTGTCTTACAAAGTTAGGGTTACCACACGTTTCCATGGTACGACAAAAAGCGGCCAGCGATATCGAAACGGACGACGACAGTGTGTTTCACCCAACATAAAGCTTTTTAATTTTTGTTTTTTATTGGCAGTTGACAATTATACTGGCCACGGCACTCCATAGCGTGCAGGACGTACTTGACCTATTTCTTTTATCGTTGTATCTCGGTTTTTATTATTCGCCTCCATTGAAAAACTGGTCGGGTTCTTTACGTCGGGTATCTTTCATTTGAAAACGATATGAAATTAACTTGACGTTTTCAATTTCATCTACTAACAGTTTTCCAAATATGTTGGGGACGGCTTCCAGTGTAACTAGATGCAGTTGAACACCAATACAAAAAAGGCGATTGCCTAACTAACATCCATGACAGTTAGGTACTAGGCAACACTAGGCCCTTTGACAAGTACACGTAACTACACGCCAACTGCTTAAACGTGTACCTTAGGACCTTCATAGATCAACGTGGGTTTAAAATAGAAAAGATATATAAATAATTATGAAGGGCTACCTAATTACAGATAGTTCAAAGATTTTATGCTTCCTAAATCTTGAATAAATTATGTATGATCTACACTCTTATTTGTATAATACACACATCAAAAGTGTCTAGGGATCAAGCATTTTTATGTGGATTTCTTGAGATTGAGATGTGGCTTTGTAATAAATTTATGATTTTATAAATTTATATGGATCCTTTTTGGTGCATTTCATAATTTGAATCAGGAACTGTGAATCAAATTCGAGTAAAAGATGAAAATCAGCTGTCAATATTTTCCCTATAAAAACATACAACGCATTGAAGACATTATTAGTGCTACTGTTTCCCTACTACTGATTAAAACCAACGTTATTATGGAGCGGCGACGTCATTTAAGCAGGGAAGAAATGCTCAGAGCCGTGGGAATGATAGAAGCTGGTTCCCGGCAACGTACTGTGGCTTTAGCTCTGAATACAAGTCAGAGTGTTATCAGTCGACTTTGGACACGTTACCGAAGCACTGGTACCGTGGCTGAGCGCCATGGAGGACGGTATCGCTGCACCACACGGAGACAAGACCGATACATTCAAATCTTAACTCGAAGAGCTCCAACAATAACCGCCATGATGTTAGCCGTGAGGCTTCATCACTCTTCAGGGAACTTAATTAGCGACCAAACAGTCAGAAACCGCTTGCATGAAGTGAACCTTCATTCCCGAAGACCGCTACGGGTACCACCTATAGCAATGCACAATCGTAGGATACGATATCAATGGGCTCTTGAACACAGAAATTGGGCAGAAGAACAATGGCGTTTCGTGTGCTTTTCTGATGAGTCTCGTTTTGGTATGAGACCGGATACAAGACGTATACGACACTGGAGAACCCCTGGACGCCAACAGCGATTAAAATCCTGCCAGGAAGTCCATCCTTATAGTGGTGGAACCATCATGGTATGGGCGGGTATTTGGATCGGCGGAAGAACTGAGTTGATTTGGATCAGAGGCAACCTCAACGCTCAAATTTATGCTGAGACGATTGTATCAGACGTCATCGTTCCTCTACAAGTGCAAATCGGTCCCTTATTTCAGTTAATGCATGATAATGCACGACCGCACACCGCAAGAGTTGTAAGACAGACTCTCGCCGCAGCTAACATCAATGTCCTGCCCTGGCCTGCTCAGTCGCCAGACTTGAATCCGATTGAGCATGCATGGGATATGCTACAGAGAAGAGCTCTGCCGAATATGGAGGGTATCCAGTCGCAAGAAGACCTTTTTTTGTTGTTGCAACGAACATGGGCGGCCATTCCACAGCGTGATTTGGATGAACTCATTTTGAGTATGCCAAACCGATGTTCTTGTGTTGTTAGTTTCGCGGTAGAAACACGGATTATTAATTGTTTAAGTTACCCAATAAAATTTTAAAGAAAACTGTTATTTCAGTCTTTTTTTCGAACTTTTGTGTTAGTGGTTCAAATGTCAAAAATCCCTTTATTAGGAAAATGGCAAATTTCTTTATTAATGCAAAGGTGACTTGGTTTATCGTTACTGTGACAAACGAAAACACTTTATTTGATGAATCCTTAAAGAAAATTTTAATTAATATCAATCAGGAGAAAAGTTATTGCAAAAATATATGTTGATCCCTAGACACTTTTGATGTGTGTATTACATTCAAGTTTATTTTTCTTTTTATTTTCTTAGATTTTATTATCTTTTTTCAAAGATAAAAAAACAAGTCCGCTTCAGCACTTCGATGCAGCGATTCAAGCTGTATTACGTAGCACCTTCAGCTGCTGTTGCTTAGGATATTTATAGCCAAGCTGAGTGCCATCTGCGCTCGCAGTTACCCGGGAACTACGGGCCATCTGCGGCTAACTAGATAATCTGTCAGTAAAAGAATCGGACAAGTGCGAGATTGACTCGGTTAGATGGGGTTCTGTAGATAATTGCTGATTTAGTGACAGCGGCTGTAGTTTCTCGAAATGAGGTATTGAATGTGCAAAATATGATGCATATACATAATTTCAAAAAATAACTAACGTTAATTGATCAAAGTAAATCATCATTTATTTTTTCAATTATTATCACATTTTTACGAAAACTTAACTTTAGAAACGTAAACTGAATAGGTTACCACGCAGCCAAGATTTTTTAATTGTGTATATTTTGGTACAAAAACTCTAACATCTTATTCGTATTCCAAAAGCCAAAATCTCCAAATCACTGTTCCATCTACCCTGAAATTAACAAAGAAATAACAAAAAGCATCTGTTATTGAATGTTTCGTTCCCTTTACTTTCGGAGTGAAGTTCGTTTTGACTTCACTCTGTTTAACTTGAACCGGAACGCCGCCGTCGGCGATGCTTGCCAGTTTTCGTAAACTGGACTGTGCAGTAGCTACGATATGGGATTAGTAGGTAGGTAGGTATGTATATAATGTATATGTAGGAATATGTAGGTAGGTACCGTCGGCCTTTGAAAACCTTGACTATAAAATGATATAAGGACCTTTTGATGCTCGAACGACGTTGAAAAAGGGACTCTGTTTTTTGAGTGTGTGTGAAATCGTTTTGAGAAACGTATTGAAAAATCACGATGATATGTTACCAACATGCGGTGTAGGGCCAAAAGTACAGTTGTATCGATTTAGAAACTTGTCATATTGCATAAAGATAATATCGATTTCAAAATTGACGCGTCAATGACGGTCAATGGGTTTAAAAATACCCTTAACGAATTCGAGAGGCACTTGTTCTCCCCGTCATTGCGAATATTAAAAAAATATATATCTCTGTACGTTCTAGTTACGCAGTTATTGGGGTCAGAGTTCCAACATTTTTTTTTTAACACAAATTTTAAATAACTTTCCTTTAAATACACACATCCACAAACCCTGTAATATTCAATGCACCCATCAGCACAATGTTTTGAGTGCGTTACATCGAGTGCTACCGTAGACCGTGATTTTTAACCCCAAAAAATAGTCGTTGCGAGCAAGAATTTTCGCGTATAGTTACTTAGTTTGATGTATGTACAATGTTTGATTGACGGCTTCGTGAGCATAAACGCAAACGCAAGCGTAAAATGACAGTACATGGATCTTTTGGCGCACGGAGGGCATCGGAACTAACTGTCATCTTGTTCTTTCGATACAATTTCATGGAAATCTTTCAAAAATGACAACCAAGACCCTATTAATGTTATTCCAGCGACAAAATATTCTTTGACTAAAGTACTTGCAAAATATCCGTGTGTTAAAAACAATTACAAAATAAGATCAACATCATTATGAGGTAACGTAGGCTACTGCGATAGAAGCATGATGGAATCAACCTTGATATTTAAAATTTCTAAGAAAAATTCTAACTACATATTAGGAGCTTGGAAAGCAAAATATGATAATATAATCACAAGAAAGAGACTGTAAATCATTGCATGATAATGAGTGTAGAACTGAAGAGACAAAACAAATGATCTGCTTTAAACAATTTGATGATCATAGAGTTTTTGCTCGTTCAGGCGGAAAGCAAATTAAAAAAACAGTTCAGATACCTCCACTAAACCGAAGTGCTGTGTAAAAACGTCAAGGCAAACTCAAAAGGAAGCCACCTCTTAAATTATACAGACAGTATTTAAAAATATAAACCCACCTAAAAAAATATTAAAAAAGCTGTAAACGAACAAAATGGTAACTTTATTAAATCTCAAACGATGAAAACCCACGTTTTTATGAAAGAAAATTTTCTAAAGTATTCGTAGAAAGATGTACTTAGCTTAATACATCCCACAATTACGATGTTTTACACCATAATCAAGTTATTGTTTGGTTCGTAACCATAAACATGAAAAATCGACAAAATGAGCATAAGGAAGAATGATCGGCATAATTTGGATGTAAACAGCGTTTTTTGTGATGATAGAACAGTTTTAGATGGAGGGTTTATCGAGGCTGGAAGACGAGTGAAATTAAGAGCATATAATGAAGTGCGATTTTATGTATTATTGCGAATGCGTTTACGGCTTGCGGCACACTTCACTGAATTATTTTTCTTTTTTTTACTGTATTAATAACAATTTAAATTGAATCGACCCAGAACTGGGCCTCGAGTTTGGCGCGTTTAGTAGCGTCCATGAGTTCCTATAAAAAAAAAAACAACAGGACGCACAGGACACGATATTATATGCCTTATTTACACTTACATTATTTTACACCTGAGCACGTTTTCCCTGCTCTAGCCAACTTGGACCAAATGCATTTGACGCTAAGTATATTTGAAATGATCATTCTTTCATTGTCATCTTCAAATGATAGGCAAAAATAGAAAGGTATCCATACAAATGAATAAAATTACAGTGTTAGTTTGTAATTTCAAATAACAGTTTTTTACTGAATGCATATGAAAGTATATAATATACGGCACTTTTTTCTTGTCTGTCTGTTTATTTCGGCTAATCTCCGAAACGGCTGAACAGATTTTGACGGGGCCTTTACTGGCAGATAGCTAATGTTATATGAAGTAGGCTACATTTATTTCAGAAAAAAAAACAGGATTTCTTGCAACAAAAATAAAACCCATAAAGTTGTTAACAAAATCCTAATCAAATAGAGAAGTAATATTTTTCGTAGGATGGACGTATAATAGGATGAAAATCGCGGGGAACAGCTAGTTGTAAATACATTTACCACTGAAGATGTTAGTCATTTCCCTCCTGATCGGAAGGTCTAAGTAGCTAAACGTCCAACAGCGCGAAACGTCTAATGAGCAGTAAGTCTTATTAGCAAAATGACCATGTAACAAAACGTCCAACTATCAGATGGTCTGTGTAGCAGAACGTCTATTTAGCAAATCGTCAGATTCTCAAAATGTCTGGGTACTCAAGCACAAAATTCAACCCACTTATTGCATCGGGAGGGAAACGGACACGTTGAGGTGCAAGTGGGTTTTTAAATTGTTTAACAGGTCAGTAAAATTTGAAGGATTCACGTGGAGATAATTATTTATTTAACATTTCAAGCACAAAGTACTGAGGCGGACTTAATGCCATAGGCATTTTCTACCAGCGATAGATATTCTGCGTCATTACTACCGAATTCTGAGAAAAAATAAATAATAATAATTGAAATTGATATTACAAAGCGTCTAGTTGACGTTTTCTGTGACCCAACGGCAAGCTTTTACCTTGACCAGAGGCTAAGTGTTGCCATACAACTTGGCAACGCCGCCAGTCTCTTGGGCACATTACCAGCTGACAGCGTTGAGGAGCTTTCGATGCTGCTTTTTAAAGTTTGTTGTTAGTTAATTTATTTTAGTATATTTAATAGTGTTTAATTAATAATGTATATAGTTAGTTTACTCTACTTAATAAATCAACACGAAGTCGATTAAAAAACAAAGCATCTAGTTCAAGTTCTTCCTTTACTATTTTGAAACGTAAATTGTCCAGATACCAGCCCATTAGCACTATGAAACAGATGTACTCCGGCTTAGAATACCTCAGAAACCGAGCATTAATCTTGCGAGTCGGCTACAACATCGCAGAGGGCAAGAGAGCAGAGGGTGTTGTTTGTTTCACAGGCTATACAATAATTATACTAGTATGTCATTAGCCAAAATCCAAAGACGTACAAAGGTCTGCAATATTGGAAATCGGAACTCAAATGGTGCGCTGATCGCAGTGGCTAAGAGGTGAGCAGATGATATTGTTGCCATTGCGAATAAAACTGGATGACGCTGGCACGGGAGCGTGGAGATGGGTACCACGAAATAAAGCATATACTGCCTGAATAATGATTATAGTAGCGCGTCTTACGATTTCATAGACAAATTCTTGAAGAAGGTCGACGGCTATTGAACATCGCATTACGACCCTTAGGAGTTGATTGAAAGGAGATATGGCGGGTAAAACCGAGAGGCACAGCTATTTAAAAAATACAACCCACAATCGTTAGCAAGAATATTCAAAATATAACTTGAGCCTCTTCGTCAAAGCATAGCGGTAAGCCTTGGAACTACAAACATGGCGTCTGTCAGCTCGACGCATGCTAGTTAACAAGTTTGCTCTCAGAAGTCTGTTTGTTGACAGTACAAGTTACCTACGCTACCTACACATGTATATGAGAATTCTAAAGAGGTATAGTCTGATATAACATAGCAGCGGTATTCCCCAAAGAGATACAGTTGTAGCTAGGCTTCGCCTATAGGCTCATCCGGACTACAACTGAGGATTGCATTGGAAAAGCTCATTGACACTGTTCTCCAAGTAGGTAAGGCGTGACAAACAAACTCACATTCATATGATATTAGTTAGAAATAATAACATAAAAAAAAACAATAAAGAATACACTCGTTTTTTTTAAGACCGTTAAAAATAAGATGAGCTTAATGGAAAAGTCAGATCATATCAGGCAGGTGAGATTAATCCGTTATTCATTTTTTCCATTCCATATTCGAAAAATAATGAATTGCAAAAAATTATTATATTCTGTTTTCGTTTTGGAATGAAAAAGTTATGTCACGCTCGACATGTAACATTGTGTTCTTAATTTAGTACATACAGAATTAGAATTCCGCTTTTAAATGCAGAGCATACTCGCAACTGGGTTTCAGAGGTCAGGTGGAGGCAGTCATTCCATGTAAAAATGTTGTATTCTGCTGTATCGGGTTAGAAGTCAGCAAATGATGGCTTTCAAAAGCAGAGAATAAATAAATAATAACATGTGTGGGAATTTAAAAAAATACTCTTAACACAATTTATTTGGTATTTCTCTATTAGTCATCATCTCATGAGACACCTCAATTCCATAGGGTGACTGGTAATTAGTGACCGATACTTAAACACGTGTTTGTACACATGATAACAAACAACTTTCCCAAAGAAACATTTTTGATACTCATTCACTATCACAATAACACAACAACCGTATGAAATTCGCGCGCGCGCGCCTGTGACCTATCAGGTGTTAGCCGTGTGACGCCGCCGTTTTGTCTCATTACTATCGTACCGTGCAACAGTGGGTAGGCAGAGCACCCGCGCGGCGCTCAATCGCGTGTTTTAAAAAGCGGTCACTAATTACCAGTCACCTGCATGGCATCTTTCACAGAGCCCATCCATTGTGTCTTTGGTCTGCTCCCGGATACTCGTATACCCATCCATTCAAACTTTGCTCGTGACATTTTCCTTATTCTTCTGCATCACATGCCGTCCGTACCATGTCAATCGATTGCCACACAACCTTTCAGTTACGAGTGGCACTTTCAGACGTCTTTTTATAAAATCCTAGATCTATTCAGATTAGTTTCATCATCATCTGCTTAGCCTTTTCCCAACTATGTTGGGGTCGATTTCCAGTCTAACCGGATGCAGCTGAATATAGAGTGAATGCCTATCTGACCTCCACAACCCAGTTAGTACTGGTTAATTATCACCACCCTTTCGTAAGACTGGTTGTTAGACTTTCGGGCTACTGACTACCCGTAACGACTGCCAAAGATCTATAGACCAACGGCTTAACGAAATAGTTCACCAAAATAAAAATACAAGAACCTAAATTATTTACCTGTCATTCCACTACAAAATTTAAACTGAAAAATATTTGCTCACTGGTTTACAAACACGGGATCGCTTAATTTTGTTAAAAGTGAACACCTGCACCGTATATAAAATCGAATTTGGAAATTGCGCTCTTACTACAATAGGGGAAAAGCTGCTTATTGGGTGCACTGGATATAGTAATAAAGAATTTTATTTTCTCAAGAAAGGATACAGGTAATTTACATACTCAGAGAAATACCAATTTTTACGTTCCACGAAATAGTCTAGGATAAAATTATACAACTATTTTGAATTTTGGTATTGAAGAATTATTATAGCAGTTCTGTTGGCTAGGAATATGTGAATGCGGTCATAATTTGGATTTATTGGTCATAAATGTCCATGGTTCACTAATGTTCTGGTTTCCTAAAGTTAATAGTAATCTAAATCGTATTTTCATATTTTTTCCGTAATAAAATTTGTTTTTTATAACAATGCCGAAACATTTACATTTTAATAATACCAGTATGTAACTTTCCCATTATCAAGGTCTAGTTTGTAAGTTAGTTTGTAAGTTTTTTGCCCTGGCTGGAGGCCTTACACTCAAGGCACCCACAGGATTGTCCGGTTAAGCAGTCGACAACCTCCTAGGTTGAACAACGAGACGCCATTCAAAAAAAAAGTTTCATCTTTATAGAGAAGGCATGAACATTGCTCACTACGCTTTCTCAAAGCGTATTGGCGATTACAGACGTCAGATAGAGATTTATTATATATTTTTAAATATTTCCACGTTCTTTTCCTTCATCACAGTCAGTGATCACTACTACTACTTATAATTACTGTTTACCGTTCATTCATCTCAATGCTGGGCAAAAGCTAATGTGGACGGATGGTCGTTGGTTTTGTCGTGCTCGTCACGCAATCTCCGACGAGATCTGCTGCGACGCCTTTTGGCTGAGTCAAGGCTCCACATGGCAGCAACTCATTAAGCATATGGTAGACGTTGCCAGCCCAGTACATTTCAGCTAAACGGCTTTGTATTATGTTTAGGAGCGCACAGATAAACGCCAAAAAAATAACGATTCTATTATTACTGTCTTTAAATCCTCAAGAAACCAAAGGAATATTTTCGTAAATCCTCCATAATAGGGGCATTCACGACGCGCTAGACCGAACCATCGACCTTAACGAAGTAATCGAGGTTCAATCGGAATGCCCGGTTAATCTGATAGCCCCGAAACTGATTTAATAAATGGTACATTTTATTATGTATTAACGCGTTGTTGGTTCGTTAGTGTTGCTGAAAAACATCGCACGTCCAGAAATAATGGAATTAAATTGGGATTTTGTTTTTAAAACATACAATATACTGTTTATTGTATTATTACTGTTATGTCGGTACTAGTTATAATATATAAGAGAGATAAACATAAGATAAAGTCCTGCCCTTTATAGTACACCACAGAAATTACGGAGATATCATAAAACATAACACCTCACGAATGTATTTCCCCGAAGGGTTGAAGGTTCCATCACTTCGCCAGTTATGTGTACGTCTTATGTACTAAGGGGTGAACCTAGAGTCGATGGAAGAAGAGCAATAGTAATAATATAACTAGTATAGTTTAGTTGCTTCTGTTTATTTTATCGTTTAATCTGTTAATGTTTCTAGTAAAATTGAAAGATATAATGATTTGAAATATTGATATACCTACAATTATAGGTATATAAATATAAATATCGCTGGACATTACACACAGCGCCATCTAGGTGCCACACTAAGCAACGAGGCTTGTGTCGTGGACACCAGATAATTGATACTACTACATAGATACTTTTTGTTTGTAAATACGAGTACATACTTATTATACATATAAACATCCATGACTCGGAAACAAATGTCCATGCCCATCACACAAACATTTGCTCCTACCGGGATTCGAACCCGGGACCCTAAGAACGTAAGGCAGCCTCACAACCGCTGCGCCATTCGGGTCGTCATATAGGTTATGGTTTTGTGCTCTATTGTTATATGTTTCATCCTTATGTGTACCCATATTCAAGCAAAATAAATGATATGATTTGATTTGATTTGTGGCTTCTTATTTATCTAAGAGAATCTTCACAACAATTATCTACTAGGGAAACTTCATGTCATTTAAGTAGTTCCAATGTGCCCAATATAAAGTATACAAGGTGAAACTGTACAAATTGCTCATCAACCTTAAAATATATATATAGTGATCGAGGCTAACAAAAGCGAAGGTTTTCCCACGATACCCATTTAGAACCTCTACCGCTTCATACCGAAAAAACACCGCCGATTTGTTCAAAAATAATCCTGAAACCTGTCGTCAAATGTTTGAGCAAACACACCTCCCCATTATGTGGCCAAACCCAAACGGCGAACGTGAAAAACTCGCTTCCAAATATTTGTGAGCGCAGCTAATAGCACCATTTGTGGGGCCGTGAGCGGATAGCCTTTAACGAATGGTGATACGGTATCCGCGTAAGCCAAACAGCGATATCTCAAAAAGTAGAATATCGAACATTCACAATTTTATTTTATTGAAACACAATGCACATAATATTATTATTTTAAGTGGACCAGTTACAGGCACTATTGAATTCTCAAAACAAAAAGATGAAACTAATAGTCCGGTCACAAACCATAAAAACGGGGAAAGGTTTGTAGTCGCTCATTCCACAATGAACGATGGACAAAAAACTACATGGAAACTTTTATAAAATCAAGGGTTACAAAGCCCTACGTACATTAATGTTTCTTCTATGTGTGAGCTTGAAACAAAATAACCGGATATTAATTGGAACATTTAAAACAATCTCGATGAAAACTGTACAAGGTATAAGTCTCATCTCTGTACAAATTAAACGAAATAACAATCATTGACGTATATTTTCTCGAAATGAACATTTTTGCGTTACCGTTTGTATACTTACAGGGCAGTATGGCTTCCAAAGCTCGAACTTCTGAACACGATTGACCTGAAAGCTCTCTAAACTAAATTAAAGCTGGCCACGATTCGATTTTTTTATATCTTAACCGATTATCTGAATCGGTAAATCATTTCTCTTCGAATCGTTTTAAATTGATCCGATGTTTTAGCCCTTTAGCTTTTCGGATATTATTTTTGTTAAGTAGATTTAAATTGCGTTGCGAGGCTATAAATAAGGTAATGGTATTTTTATGCTCTTGAGAAATTTAATATTACCGTGACGTCGATTTTGACAAGTTAATAAGGGTAAAATATTAAAAAGGTTTTGGATAGGTATGTTGTCATTCAACATTTTTACATAGAGAACGATTATCCTACGCTAATGGCATAATGCTTAGTAGATATTTACTGCAGAGCACGGAGAGGCCTCAGAGGTTTTGCTGTTATCTCTATTCACATTTGGTTTACAAATTCATAACTATTCTTCTTTTTTTTCTTCTTTATAAGAAAATAAAAACATTTAACTCAATCCCTTTAAAATGACTGGCATAACCGATTCGTCTTAACAAGATTCCCTCAAAAATAAGCAGGAAAAATATTTAATTAAAATCCTAAAATAAATGTAATGCAAAATGTCTGCCAAGGAATTTCACTGAGACCACTGTGCCTGCTTACCCCCTGAGGAAAAAGATAAGAAAATATGTAAATGAAACGCGGGATCAAGAAGAGAAATGCGGAAGACTCTTTGGTGTTAATATTTCGAAGATACCAAAAAAGGCACGAAGCGTAAAAGTGGTGTATTTTGTTTATTACACGATCGTGTTCTGTTGTCGGAATGGCTAGTTATTTTATACGGTAAAATATCACCTAGTTTTATATTCTAACTCGTGACGCGCCCTTATCTCGCATGCGTACGGTCTTCGGTACTGATCTGGTGACATGTCAGAACATGAAGATTTCGGTACTATAATTTTCTAAGTTTAATGTAAATGTATTATTTTTGTCATTGTTCATTCCAGGTTCTTCTTCTTCTTCAATATCGTTAACCTGGTGTCAGAGTTTGTATGCCGTTCATGAGGCCCTGACATGGCTTTACATGTCATCGAGAAATTTCTCTCAGGCATCCTGGTTTGGTTTCCTCACGATGTTTTCCTTCACCGAAGCATGTGATAATTATACAATACGCACATGAATGTGCCAGATTTAATGTACCAAAACGTGTGTGTAGTCTAAACTTCGTGGAATTAATTAGATAAATTTATGATGTTGGAATCTATATCAAAATCTGTTGAGTAGTTTTATAAAGTTAAATGCACACTAACATGAGAAGTGAGTTTGTCCTGCGCAATGCTATTTATTGTGTTTTAGCTAGGTAAAATAAAACAAAGTTATCAAAACTTCGGTCGGTATGTATCGGGGCTTATTTGAAAACTAATGGGTTGATTGTGTAATACCTATGAGTAGATTTGTATGAACCCCAAAAAGCCTTGTAACAAGAAAGTTTTGGTATCGGTATTTACAATTTCAATGTAGTCAAATATCTGCTGGATTTGTAATGAAATATCTGAGTAAATCTAACTCACGAGATGAAACCGACCGACTATGCCCGACAGCTGATCAATTTGTTTACCACTGAGTAAATGTTTCTAATATTCTGTATGATGTGCCATTAAAGTTATTAAGTACACGTAGTAATTGCCAGATGTATATATATACTAGTGGTCCGTCCCGGCTTCGCACGGGTGCCTATGTTACTCAGGGTGAATGTAGACTTCTAATGGTGAAAGAATTTATGAAATCGGCGCAGTAGTTTTTGAGGTTTTTCATTACAAACATACACACAAGAATACAAATCCTTCTTCTTTATAATATTAGTGTATATAATATACTTAGCTCTATTGTTGTGTGACTCTGTAAATACTAATGATCAAATGTATGTTAAGGAGTCCTAAAACAGCAGCAAGAATGTCTACAAAATTATTAATTTCTATTAAATTAATCCATATGGGAAAAATCGATGCTACTTTGCCCTCGGTATTGAACCCAGGACCTAGCGGTGAGTAGTAGCACTTGCTACCACTAGACGAAGTAAAAATAACCTTCACCCATCTGTTTAGCGAATTAAAAACATTTTCTTGCAATATCAATACTTGAACAAACAAATAATTACGCGTAGATTATCTTTATTATTAACATTGGATGCTGTACCGGAACTTATGAGACTAATTTTATCTTGCATAAACAGAATGCCAGTTCCATGGAACAACTGGGAGAAAAAAATCCCAGTAGTCCCATAATGGAACTAGAGAATGGAACTACTGGGATACGGCGTTTGGTCTAGTGGTCGCGATCGCGACTGCTGAGCATGAGGACCTTGGTTCGATTCCCGGTTCGGGCAAATTGATATTGGGTTTTTCCATCAGGATTTTCTCAGTAGCAGCCACGGAGTCTGGGTTCGTGCCCAGTTGATGCAATAGGGTCGCTCCCTATTACGTGGGACAAACAAAACTGGCGAAATATGGTAGTAAATTAGGTACAACCACAATTAACAAAACAGCTTTCTTAAGGGTGTCACGACACTCACTGGGGTTTCCAGTCGTGATATTATGTTATGTGTGTATGTTAATATCATCAAAAGTTTGTAAGTTTGTATGTCGAGGGTTATCTTCGGAACTACTGAACCGATTCCCAACATTCTTTCACTAATGGCTTGATTAAATATTTATCTTCGAGTATCATTGGATATATTAAAAACGTTCCAGTGTGATAACTTCTGACTGTAACGTGAGCGAAGCCGTGGGCACAAGCTAGTATATTATAACTGTAAGTTCAACTATAAATATCTCCTTGGATACAAACCACGTTGTCGTCGTAAAACACGTGAGTTAGTGACGTGTGTCGAGTCCATAATGTATGGCGCCCGAATTAATTGGATTTGTTAACATCATTAAAAAGAACAACCCATGGGACCCGTCTCCGCTTGGATATTTATGGAAAAGTTGGTATCTGTTTAGTTTCATTTTGAACCGTTTTGTGTTGATGTAAGTTTATTTCTATGCTTTACTTTTTGATTTGGAAAACAAACTGACATAATTATTCCATTATTTAGTTAACACCATAAGTGGAACTGATTTACAAAACCTATATTTAGAATTTGCGATTTTTTTATTTATTTGAGATCTCCAACAAAGGGTTTATAGTTATTTACACTCTTAACTACCTACCTGTTTATACTAATACTATAAAGAGGTAAAGTTTGTGAGGTTGTAGGGGGTAATCTCTTCTTCATCTATTAATATATTTAAAAATAGGTTAAAGTTGTATTTGGCCAACCAACAATAATATACCACTACCTACATTTTGTACTCGATTGTTCGAACGACAAATAATTTACTATTTAAGTTTTTTTTTATGCTAAGTTTCTCATATTTAAGTGAACTATGTATGTTCTTTTTGAGAAATAAATTTCTTTAAACCGAATCTCTAGATCTGCTGAACTGATTTTGAAAATGATTTCTTTCAATAGGAAGCTACATTATCCCCGAGTACTATATATATAGGTTATATTAACAATGTGCCCGTGGGATAATTTCCAACCAAAACGCGAGCGAAGCCGCGGGCAACAGCTAGTATACAATAAAATAACCTTGTACAGAATAAGAACTACCTAATTACAGTAAAACAGTTGATGACTGCACAAAAACCTTTAGCTATCTAATCTAAACAACTAATATCCGCAAGAAAAACTACAAATGTTAATTACCCGTTCCTCCAGGTACCAAACCACTCCTCTACCGTCTAAATAAATCGTATCAATAGTTAGACGGTGACGATACCACCATACTATAAAAAATACCACTTCATCAACATCATCATTCCCTTGCCCTTATCCCAAACCTCCCTGTGGGGCCTATGTCCACCAGTGGACGTCTTTTTGATGAAATGATGACGATGATATCTCAATTTATTTAGGGTCAGCTCAGCATTTATTGTCTTATTATTTCAATACTAAAACATAATAATCTAAATATAAATCCACATAACAAATACCATGTAGGTATTCCGCATCTATATTAACGATACAGTAATGTGGCCATCTATTCTGAATGCGGTCACTACGACATTATTCTCCCAAGATCAATGGCGTAGCTGTGGTCGTAGTTACCGTAGGGGTCATCTAAGCATTGAGGCTACGAAATTCGTAGCCTCGTAGCCGCTACGGCGTAGCTCGTAGATGTATGTCCGTTCGACTGCTAGATTTTGGTGATTATAAATGCAGTACTAGAGCCAAAAACTGTTTAAGCAAGTACCTACTCGCCTTTTCGGTGGTATAATAATTTAATTTAAAAATAATTTATCACCCGCAAACTCGACGATTTCAGCAGCGAGAGAAAACCTAATTTGAATAAATATTCCTTCTAGATTTTGGAACCAGACGAATATTTTCACAATGAAATGGAATAACGTACTCTTATATAAATATTTTTTCCGTAAACCTTATTTAGGATTACACCTACCTAAGTAGGTATAAGTACCTTCTATAGAGATTCGTAAGAAATGGTTCCCTCTTCAAATTATTTTCTCGGAGATAATTCACAGACGAACATTTCTTTGATGAACCATTTTATACAGTTCAAATATTTGATTGACATTTTTGTGTTATCACCCATAATAATGTATTTATGAGCTCCATAAAGTAACCTTTGAGACATGCCTACATTTTTTTATTATAAAACGCTTGTAAAAGATTTTTTCAATTAAATACCGGTGTTCTGAAAATTGCGACGAAAATTCAATTCACATTAGAATCCGCATAATGATTCACGCTTCACTACAAATTTAAAGAAAATATGTACATTCTCTACTGAAAATAAAACATGATAACTTTTAATTATGTACGTTGATAATACATTTTTTTAAATGTAAATAGATTCAATTTTAATTAAAATCTGAATGTTAAATGAAAACGTGGAAAATAAAACAGAATATAAATTACAACTCACCATGGAAGGAACCAGCGACTCCTTTAAACCAACACAACACAAAACGCCATTTTCAAAATCCACATACAAGTCACCAACACGCACACAACACCAACATAAAATTTTAAAACGATTTTTTTCGAATTTCGAATGCGGAGTTCTCAGCGAAAGGACGCGCGGTCGCCCGTCGCGGCATCCGAAGAGGTTATGGCAGCGAGTTTGCGTGGACCGACCCTCCCCCCACCTACATACCATAATTTTTAGCCGGTCCACCACCATAAAAATATTTCGCGACCGTATTGCGCAATGCATTAATCTCAACAACCGACAAAAAAAAAACACTTTTTTTTTTCAGTTACAAATATGCAAAGGCAGCTCTCCCGGTCTAAAGTTACACAGTTGTAAATTATGGGTGAAATAGGCGTAATTAAGCCCGTTTTACGTTTGAAATCCGTTCGGAGTCAGGAATAGGCGACAAGGAATGTTTAAATGTTTAATTAAAAGGATTGTCGCGCGAGGGGATTTAGTGAAACGTGATAAAAATACTAATCAATTTGAATGTGTCGAGGTGGATGTTCGGAAACATTTTCGGATTCTTTCAAGTTGTAAAGGGGCATTAGTTTCCTTTGAAGTTTAATCTCGATAGTTTGCTTTAACCTAATTCTTTGTGAGTCGTTAACTTGTCTTTTTAGATATTCCATTTGTATTGCAATTCAGTTAAGAAGCGTGGAATGTGGATTCCAGACATATTTGATTTTTTCAACCAATACGTAAAATTAAATTTTAGTTCGTTTTCTGCTGAAATATCTATTAAACTTTTCTTTCTGATAAACGTGCCAATCTGCTGATGATTCAATTATTATAATTAATTTAAATAAGTACAAAGCAGTGAATTTATTTATTTCACACAAAATAAAGTCTGATATTTTATTATTTTTGGAAATCAAGTATCTGTGGTATGATTCAATTATAATGATACTCAGTAATGTTGTAATTATAATGAAATTTTAATGATAACTGATAAAATTAATTTTCTGTAACGTTTTCGAAATTAGGCTCATGTATCAAATAAACAAGCTTTGGTCATGAAACTGCTTATTTTTGGTGAAACTAAATTATATTATACACGTTGATTAAATAAATTACAAATTTTTAATTGTCTTGTATACGAAACCTGTCGATTGCATGTTTTAAAATACCGATTTCAGTTTTTTTTTTTTTAATAATAGAATTGTTTCAGGTATTCAGAGGCCATCCATTTTATGCTTAACAATTTGAATAAAGTAATATTCATTGTTTTGTATTGTTAGTGTCAAATTAATCGACTAACACGGCTTTTCGCAGCCTTTGTCGGGAAGAAAACTCCCTGACATAAACCTCTCTCCACTGTATCCCTTACTTTCTCATAACTGGTATATTTCCTTGCTGGGTTAGGTCAATGGTTTCTTACGTAGTCTCATTTTCCTCTCTTCCCTCAGAACTTCGAACCACAAAGATCAAAAAACATAATTTACTTTACTCCTGCAACAAAATACAGCACGCTTTTCTTTTCAGCGCAAAATAAATCCGTTTGCCAACATTGGCGGAACAGAGTTTGCCAAACTTTGGCAACCAACTCCAACTGCCTGAAACGCCAACGCTATTATCGAAACGTTCTTGCACTCATATTTTAAAATGTTCAATTTTCGAACGCATTCGGATTTCGGGCGTGTTCATTCATCCGAACGAAGACATAAAGGATTCATTCGCCATTTTGTTTCACTCATTCTTTTTAAGTTAAATAGTCCGCAGATAAACTCGTTTTATTTTTGGTACATCGGTTCTTGATAAATGATCCTGGAACTGAGTTATTGATGTCACTTTTAAACTATAACCGGGTGAACCACTACTGCATTTTTTTGTGCATCACTCTCGTTATTTCAGATCTTGAAACATGCATTCCATTAACCAGTTTAAAAAAAAAACACTATGCTAAGGCATCAGATCGAAGCTCTAAAATTGAAGCACCCAAATTCAATGCGAAAATCTGAAAGGCTAGGAAACGAATCACATCGTTATCTTTGCAAGTCGTTTTCATTTTCAAAATTCAGGTGTGATTTATAAATCAGTAGAACAACGGAGCGATTTACGCTTCATTACCGATCTCGGAATTTATAGCAGTTTTTATGGTGTTTTTAGATTTAGTAGGATTTTGTTTATCATTATAGTTTGTCGAGTTATGTAAGAATAGAACTTGTATTATAGTTACTTAGTAGTTTGTAGAATAAATTGAAAAAAAAACTTTGATGAAGCTGGAAGGCAGAAAGCTTTGCTTTTGAAATATTATATTAAAATATTTTTAAGCAAATGTTTTTAACGAATGTCAACTCTATAAGTAGATTCTATTGAATATAGACCATTATAGAAGCTTTTATTATCTAAATATTATGTACATTTATCTAACTTAACAATAAACTTAAAAAATGGCGTTAAAAACTCCTCAACGCTGTCAACTGGTAATGTACCCATGAGACTGGCGGCGTTGTCACGTTGTGTGGCAACGCTAAGCCTTTGGCCAAGGTAAAAGCCAGCCTTTGGGTCACGGGAAGTGTCAATTAAGCGTTTTGAAATGTCCTTGAAAAGGCTGTGAGCACTTGGACCCCACGGTCCTAGAGTTTCAAACGGCTTAACAAATAATTCTGATTGTATGGGTTTTTAAACGATTGCAATGAAAAATATTCGAATAAACCGGATCTCAACCTTTATCAAAGATATGTAATAAAACAGAAACGAAACTGTTTACATTGAAAGAAAATACTTTTTTCCCCTAAATCCATGCCAGTAAAGATACGACCAATCTCCACAGTTCACTGCCAACTTCTAAGGTCGTCGACCTATCTATTAGACTTTTATAGATCTGCTTACGTCTATATCAGCTGAGAGAATATACTGAATACGTTGTAAAATTAAGAAAATTATGCAGTTTTTATGGGCAGATATAAATTGCTGATGTTTGGAAAAATATGGATACGGTTTTGTTGAAATATTAAGTTGTTTTTGGAAAAAAATACGAGAGTATTTTAAAATTTCGGAAAGTGTTTTTCTTCTGAGCCCATACACTAGATTTCAGCTACATTTACGGGCCTTAAACTAGGCAAATGCAGCGTGTGGTTAGTTTTTTTTAATGTTTATATGTTGTGATGAGGTCCTATTTCATTCTCTACTATCTGCATTTCTAACAATTCTACACGTGTTATTTATTATTATTTTATTAATATTCCTTTATTTAACTTTTAAACAAATTATTTACATTTTTAAATATTTCTTATAAAAAAAAAATATAAAAACATTTAAAAATATAAAAAATTGTTGCCCGCCGGTATCGGGAACAGGGTCCAAGCTACCGGTGGTCAGGGCTCCAGAGAGAGAAACCTCCTAACAATACGAGCCGTGTCCAGGAGTACTGCTTTCTGTATCAAGCCCTTGATCCAGCTGCCTAACGAGAGCCTCCTCAGGTATTCATCGAGGCTCTTAGCAATTAAGCCATGGGCTGATACGACTATCGGCACAATGATCGCTGAGTCCACATCCCACATGTCGACAACCTCGCGAGCCAAGTCAAGATATTTTATTTGCTTATCTTTCTCGGCTTTCACGAGGTTCTCATCATGCGGGACCGTTATGTCAACAATCATTGCGCGCCGCTCTGATCGATCCACCACCACTATATCAGGCTTATTGGCTAAAATAGTCCTGTCAGTGATGATGGATTGATCCCAATACAATGTGATATTGCCATTTTCGAGAACTGGGTCGGGCACATACCTATAGTACGGCACTTCCGATTCCACAAGTCTGTATTTTAGAGCAAGTTGCTGATGGATAATCCTGGCTACAAGGTTGTGTCTATGCAAGTACTCTCCGTTGGCCAAACGAGAACACCCAGAGATAATGTGACGGATTGATTCACCTGGACGGTGGCATGCCCGACATATGTCAACCGTGCCGTCCTTCACAATAAATCTCCGGTAGTTATTCGTCATCATAACTTCATCCATAATTGCACAGACAAAACCTTCGGTTTCTCCGAAGAGGTCCCCAGAACGTAGCCAGGCTACGGACGCTGACAGGTCTACATCGGGCCCGTGCAGGGCCCGGAAAAAGCGTCCGTGAAGCTCCTTACTCTGCCATACCTCCCTGCGGTCGTTAGTGTCAAGCACTACAGGTTTGCGCCAGTTCTCTTTAGCCAAGGAGAGCGGGGTGAGGCCCTTGTCCACCGCGACCACATCTCGATGCATCCCCACGTCGGCTTCTAGGAAATATTCCCTGAGACTGCATATCTCGCGATTGTGGAGAGTCTTAGCGTTTAAAAAGCCTCGACCCCCACACTTCCGCGGGATATACAGTCTCATAACCGAAGAACGTGGGTGATGCATTCGATATGCCGTCAACAATGTACGGACCTTCCTATCCAGGGCGTCTAGTTCTGTTTGAGTCCATTTCAGTATGCCGAAAGAGTACATCAAAACCGGCATGACCCAACCGTTGAAGGCACGCACCTTATTTCCGCCTGCTAAAAGACTATTAAATACTTTTTTCAGGCGGCCAAAGAAGCGTTCCTTCAACGATTGCTTCATGTCAGCAACATTGATGCCCAGCGCTTCCGACATACCCAAATACTTATAGGTTTCGGTTGCTGAGAGGGATCTAAGATTTATGGAATCCGAGAGCTGGGTTCCCACAGATTCCACAATCTCCCCTCGTTTTACATGCATGACCGCACATTTGTCCACACCAAATTCCATCCTGATGGCGCTACTGAAAGTTTCAGTTACCTTCAGTAGCTCCATCAGTTGCAAATCGTTGGGGGCAAAGAGTTTCAGGTCATCCATGTAAAGGAGGTGAGATACAACTTGACCACCTCTCCTCAACCGATAGCCTAGACCTGAATCCTCCAGCAGCGTGCTAAGAGGATTCAAGGCTAAGCAGAACCAAAGTGGACTCAAACTGTCGCCCTGAAATATACCTCGCTCTATCCTTATCGGCTCGCTATTCCTCTGGATTTGCCGACATCCTGGATAGCGAAGGACTGTCCTCCATTGTCCCATACACGACATCAGGAAGGTGCGCAGAGTTGCATCTACTTTATACAACTCTAGCACCCTCATGAGCCATGTATGTGGCACGGAGTCATAGGCCTTCTTATAATCTATCCAACATGTCGACAGATCCCTTCGGGAACGGCGAACCTGTTGGCTAATGGCCATATCAATGAGGAGTAGCTCCTTAGTACCGCGGGACCCGTTCCTACATCCATTTTGAGAAGCGGACATGATAGAATTATCATCAATGTGTTTGTTAATTTTAGCTCTCAAAATGGATGTAAGAACTTTATAGACTGTCGGAAGACAGGTAATCGGTCTATAATTTTTAGGCTCCGCAGTACTACCCGATTTATGGAGCAGGTGGGTTATACCTGTTGTCAGGAACTCGGGCAGCGACCCTGACTCTAAGGCTGACTGGAACAGGGTTGCCAGGCGAGCGTGCGACCTTGTGAACCATTTGATCCAGAAGTTGTGCAGCCCATCCGGCCCTGGAGATTTCCAGTTAGGCAACGGACGGACTGCACGAACTACGTCTTGGGGGCAGATGGTGATTGCCCCCATTTCTTGTACTGGATCGCACGCTCGCTCGACCTCCCGGGTCCATTCATCCTCGGTATGGCTAACAGGCACCGACCAGATGCTGCGCCAGAACGAACACATGGCATCATCATCCGGCAGGCGCGTGTCAGCCACACCTTGGTCCGGTCGCTCCCAAGCCCTATAAACCCACCTTTCATCTCTTTGGAATGTGCGATTCTGAGTGTATCGGTCGATCCGCCGTTTATACCTACGAATACGGTTTGCCCATGCATACACTTTCTGCTTCAGGAAGTCGATGCGCTCTGTGACACGGGACATGTAGTCTCGAGGACTGATATCAGTCCCCGAGAACGCCCGCCTCACAAAACGCATCACTCTAGGGCGTGTATTGCCCTCCCTGAAGCAGATCAGTTTGCCGATGAGTGCTCTGGCCCCACCAATACGTCGTTCAATCCTGTACTGCCATGCTGGTATGGCTGGCTTAGGTCGTGTAGCTCTGTCATCAGAAAATTTGACGTGAGCTACACGACATGCCGCTACAGCTGCACAATACAGGATTGAATGAGCATCGATGAGGTCTTCGCAGTTATCAAAATAGTTTGACAACTGCGAATCCAGAACAGCCACCAGCGCCCTATTTTTGTTATGCATGGGCAAACGAGGTATGCGTGGCCTAAGGTCGGCTGGCATGAACCGATATTCCCGAATCGCACCCTCCAAAGCACTCCTCATTTCCTCATTGCACTGGGTACTTACAGTAGTAACCATGTCATCACTTACGTCGTCATTGCGATTTGGTATTATGCTAGACTGTGGTGGAACCACAGCCTGCGACGGCGTGGCAATGACATGGCTACTCTGCATTTCAGTCCGCAAGCGATCAAGTACGGTGTCATCCAACATACGATTACGCTGGATGACTCGCACCTGATCCGACAGTCGTTGCGCCGACACGTTGACAGCTGGCTCAAGCACCTGAAACAGAGAGAGCATCCGAACACGGTACGCGGTCAGGTTGCTTCCTCCCTCTGTAGCCCCATAATATGCGCGCATGACATTCTCGTTTATGGAATGAGTCCATCGCATGCGCGACACATTTCCACCGCCAGCGGGGACCCTGTTCGGGGCCGGTTGGCCACGAGGTCCCAAGCCCGCTGGTGGCCGTCCTCTTGCTCGTCGTCGAGGCGATGGTGGTGGTGGTGTCGACGGCGGGGAGAAAAACTCGTCGCTCGAGCTCGACGCAACTGCAGCGACCGGCGACACGATGCTCACGGATGTGGCGCGTCCCGGCGGCTGCGAGGCGGAGCTGAGCGACGAGCCCGGAGATGGTGGGTGTGCCTGTTGTTTGGCTCGGCTTCTGGTCAGCATCTTAATATTATGACGTTTTATGGTTTTCCTTCAGATATTTTCATTTTTGGTATATTCCGGTAGTTTCATTTAATTTGGCTAATGTTTTTTTTTTTTTCTTCTCATAATTTCGTTGTCTAAAGTTTTGTTGAAGAAATGTGGTAAAAATATTAAATTAAATTAGTTTCTGAAAATTTTATGTCACGTCAATTTGACATCCGAGCCACAGAATTATTATTGCTTAATTAATTATTTTATTTATTATTGCCGTATATTAGAACATATCAGAAAAACGAGGTCAAGAAAAGGGATAAGAAATATATTCCAGGAATTTTGTGCTGCTTTTGAATCCTTTCTTATCGAATTTATTATAAATGCGAAAGTAATTTTGTTTGTTTGTTTGTTACCTTTTCACACCTAAACCACTGAACCGATCATCCTGAAATTTTGCATATCCGTGGTCAGGTGTACAAAAACGGACATAGCATCCCAACGGTACCTATCATCCCGAAAAAAGTACAATTTCTGAGGAAAACAACAATAACGTTCTTATGATAATAGATGGCGCCACGTGTCTTTCGCTCCGACGCGAATTGATTGTCAAATTCCAAATTAACGCGAGCGAAATTAAAGCTAGTTTAGTGTAAAAAACATCAACGGTATAAGTCGCCCCTCAAAGAAAATAAAATGTTAGCCATTATGTAACACATTTTACAAGTTTTATTTTGTGTACATAATATTCACTGCAAAAACAGTATTTTGAAATAACGTAGTAAAAACTGAACAAGATTCAAAATTGAATTGTCTACCATCTATTGAGTGAGTTCTCACAGACGAAAAGCAAAAACAATTCCATTCAAACTCAATTATATAATAAAATGAAGTTCTTTTCTTTCATCTTATAATTTATTTATTTTTATAAGATAAGTAATTCAACCATGCTCACGGTGTTGAACTTGAAGAATTACTTCAAACAGTTTGTGGAACGTACCGCGGGATCCCAGCATCCGAGACACTGGGATGACAAGCTTCCGACAGCTTTTCACCAAGATACCAGTTTGTAAACTTATAAAATATGAATTGTTCCGTTTCATCTTTAATTAGTACCTACTTAACTAAATGAGAGTAAATTACAACCTAAGCATTTTGGTTTATTAGTAAGAAACAGTGACTTTGAGTAGGATGGGTAAGTAGGTACTTATTTACCGACGCTCACAGTTTTTTTTAATTCTTAGTAGGTAAGAACGTATCTTCATGACTTATCTTCGAAGAGTGTAGTGTTCTATCAAAACTCGTATTCACCAATCGATACCTTGTCTCTATCTCCTGAGTTCTGGAAGCATGTCTCAATCTCTGATCAGTTTAGATGCTACTGAATCACACATCAACAAATAATCACAACATCAGATTTCAAGCTTGATTCCATACTAACACTGATTCCAAAGACAAGGTGTCGATCGGTGGAATACGAGTTTTTGATAGAACACGTAGGTACGTGTTCTATCAAAAACTCGCAGCAGATAGTAGTCTGCTTACACTCTTTGAAGATAAGTCATGAAGATACGTTCATTACCTATAACTTAACGCCGATAATGGTTACTAAAATCTAGTAATACTGGTTTCAGAATGATATAGTTTTACCCCTGTTTATCTTTTGCAAAGAATCTGCTGATTTTACATATTGCTTTTTCCATACATTTACATGCTTATAGGTACATTTACGTCATAATATAATATTTGAAATGCGAAACTTTGTGAGCATGGGTGGATGGAAATTTGTTACTTTTTCACGAAAAAACTACTGATCGGATTTGGATGGAATTTATGAGAGTTTATAACCTGGATTATCACATAAGATACTTGTGTACTTGATTTTTATACCGGTAGCATGATCCCGTGGGTAAATAATCAAACGCGACGCGGGCGAAGTCGAGGGCATAAGCTAATGCTATGTAATGGTATTTGAAGTAAAATATCGAATACCAGTCTAGACAGTTTATGAAGTTTTATTCTTGGTTAGAAAAGCGACATAAAAATTTAAGAAGCACTCGCAGGCAGACGTGCAAGTGGACCTGTCAGTTTGATCTTAACCGTCAAATTTTGATGGTAAACTGGCATTGTTCGTGGAGTAGGTAGATAAGGAGGAAAGTGCATCCCTCTACTTTTGGTTCACTCGTGATTTCACATTGCATTTTTTAATTTCGCGGACAAAACTTAAACTAATTACTTACCGTTTCCACGTACATTTTCATGCATCGCTATCAAAATATGAAAACGTACGTAGTTGATGATATAAGAGACAGCTTTGACATGTACACATACCAGCTTCTTATCCTGGTGCATGCAGAACTAATATTAACGTCTCTGTGGTTCCTTACTTTAGCAATTTGCACAAGATAAGGTAAGCTCGGAGTACTAACGCATTTTCTTTTATTTTCGTTTACAAAACATGTATTTATTTATTTGTCACCGAAACCCAAAAGACAAGAAATTACAATAGGCAACAAATTGAGGTGTCACTACAACCTGAATGTAATGAATAAGACGTCACGCTAATCTAGACATTATAAATATTCATCCTATCTATCCTATTGAAGAGGCAAACAGAAAACGCGACGCCCGTCTCCCCGGCAACGGTTGCCGGGGCTGCGCAAGATGCCAGCGTGTTCGGCGCGGCGGCGCGGCGGCGCCCCCGGCCGCCAGCGCGAAGTGACTGCGCACCTCCTGTCAGTGCAATTTGACATTTTTTTTTTCTATGTGATTTCTGTGTGTTTTATAGTTTACTTTACTTCATATACGTTTAGTTGGTAAGTAAATTATTTTATGTTCAGCGCCAGCTGTAGCGAAGCCGGAATAAGTAGTGCCAGTCAACCCATCACTTCACTGGATGTGCAACTGGTAAGATGTCCTCACTGCTCCCAGGCTCGTTTTTTTAAAGGCGTACGGGGGCTTAAGATACACTATGGCAAGGTCCACAAACCTCATAGTGTACCTTTGTGCCCCCCATCCACATCCCCGACATCAACACCTTTTGAACCAACTTTGTGGAAAACATTGTCCAAATTCAAAAATTCCACCCCTGTCCTAAAAAGAGTTCCCCGGGGCGCGAGACACTCTGTTGCGCTGAGTTTAGCGCGCTGTGTCCGCCTCGCGACCCAGGAGAACTCACAACGTGCATGGGAGCAGTTACTCACCTTCCCTTACAGGATTCTGCATGTACAAAAAAATTTGGCAACTCAAAAATCTTTAACAAACCAAATTAAAGAAAACTGCAACAATTCGGCCCGTATTTTAGATTCTAAATTACCTTTTTTTAATAAACAGAAAAACATTTGTGATCATGTGGAATCCAAGTTAAGTGACGGTGACATTAGGGGGGCAGCTAGAATACTGTTCAGCAGTGATGTGGTGGCGCCTTATTCTCCAGAGACTCTTTCAGCTCTGGAGAGTAAACATCCATCGCCTGCGGATGGTCTCACCTTCCCCGACCCGCCCGACCACCCCGACCCCCTCTTTCAAGATTCACCTTTTTTCCAAATTACAGCCCCGCAGTTGATCGCAGCCGTGAGTTCTTTCCGGAGTGGTTCTGCCGGCGGCCTCGACGGCCTGACACCACAGCATTTGAAAGATTTGTTGAGTTCAGGCGCCGGGGAAGCTGGTGAGTCACTCTTGAAGGAGCTTGCGGTTCTGATCAACTTAATGCTCTCCGGCGGTGTGAACGATGCCGTCGTCGATGTCCTGTACGGGGCTAACCTGTGTGCTCTGCGTAAGAAGGACGGCGGCATTCGTCCCATTGCCGTCGGTTGCACCTACAGGCGTATGGCAGCCAAAATATGTTGCAAGTTGTATAGCGAATCGCTTGCAACTATGTTCCAGCCCCTTCAACTTGGTTTTGGTTCCAGAGGGGGCTGTGAGGCTGCCGTACATGCCTTATCCTCTTTTTTAAACTCAAAGAAAGGTGAGGTCATCCTCAAGGTTGACGTGAAAAACGCTTTTAACTCCGTGAACAGGGACACTTTGTTGGCTGAAGTCAAAAAAGTATTACCCGAAATTTATGGTTTTATGTGGCAATGTTATAGGCACCCTTCAAAATTACTTTTCAAGGACAACGTTTTGGAATCAGCAGTTGGTTGCCAACAAGGTGACCCTCTCGGGCCTGTCATTTTCAGTTTGGCTATTCATCCCATAATTCAACAACTAAATTCAAAATTTAACGTGTGGTATTTAGATGATGGAACATTAGGAGGTGATGTTGACACCGTTTTGGATGACCTACAACTCCTTAAACAACAATTTAAATCTATTGGCTTGGATCTTAACCCCTCAAAGTGCGAAATTTACCTCTCTGACATTACTGACAGACAATCGATTATATATAAATTTAATGCAATAGCCCCACAAATCAAAATTTTAGAAAAAAGTTCCCTTCACCTCCTAGGTTCCCCTATTTTAGAAGAAAGTTTTTCATCTTTCATCGATGACAAAATCAAACATTTTAATGATATTTCCGATAGACTCTCCAAAATAACATTACATTCGGCATTCACCCTTATTAGATATTGCTGTTTTGGTCCAAATTTTATGTATTATCTGCGTTGTTCTCCTCTTTGGAAGAAACCACAACTTTTGGACAAAATTGACCAAATTATTCGCAACACTTTAACGTCCATTCTTAATGTGGCCCTGGACGACCGAGCGTGGCTACAAGCCACCCTACCAATTCGTTTTGGTGGCCTCGGCGTCCGCAAAATTTCTAGTGTAAGCTTACCGGCGTTCCTGTCTTCTGTCCACAGCACTGAAAAGCTAACCAGGAAAATTTTAACTCTCTCCCTGGTTGACTCTGAAGTGCCGTGCTTGTCCGACGCAGAGGACGCCTGGAAAGTGGCTTGCCCGGATACGGATCGGCCCGAGAACCCGTTTTCCCAGAGACAGTGGGATGAGCCGCTCTGCAGGTTGGTACGGAATAAACTTCTTAATACGTCTACCAATACTGCTGAGCGTGCCCGCCTGCTGGCTGTGGGTGAGTGGGAGTCGGGCCTCTGGCTTCAGGCACTACCGTCACCTAATATAGGCACTATGTTAGGTGACACAACCTTCCGGCTCGCTACTTGTTTGCGATTGGGCGCTCCTTGCGGGGCTCCACATCGCTGTCAATGTGGTGAAGCAGTCGACTGCCTCGGACACCATGGGCTTTCTTGTAGTAAGAGTGCAGGTCGGCTTGCGCGGCACGCTAGCATTAATGATCTCATCCGTCGTGCTCTTGCCACCGCCGGGGTGCCAGCTGTCTTAGAACCAACTGGCTTGGCACGCGTCGATGGGAAGAGACCAGATGGTATGACCATAATGCCTTGGAAGTTGGGTAGGCCTTTGGTGTGGGATGCAACTTGCGTCGACACCCTTGCGCCATCCCATCTTCCTAGCACAGTGAGCTGCGCTGGGGCGGCTGCTGCAGGTGCTGAAAACCTCAAACGGCGCAAATACAATAATTTAATTGGTAGTTACGTGTTTGAGCCGTTTGGGGTTGAAACACTAGGCCCATGGGGTCCGAGTGCCCACCTAGTATTTCGGGAAATCGCCAAGCGGTTGGTCGACTCTTCACGTGACCAGAGGGCGGGCCTATTTTTTGGCCAAAGAATCAGCATTGCCATACAACGTGGCAATGCTGCCAGCCTTCTGGGCACTTTTCCTGTTGACAGCGATGTGGACGAATTTTTTGACGCCCTGTAACCCTTTTGATACTTGTACATATTTTTATTACTATTATAGATTTGTAGTTTGTAAATAATGTAAATAACTTGATTGAAATAAAATTTTTCATTATTCGTAAAAAAAAATAAAAAAATTTAACTATTGTTATCTTTTATACATCTAATTAAAACGACAACACAACGTTTTTCAGGCGATTACAGAAAAGCTTTTTTTATACATAACATCACGACTGTAATCCTCGAAGGGTGTAGGCAGGGGCGTACCTGAGAGTACCTACATTTTGCCAGTTATGTTTAAGTTCCATGTAATAGGGGGCGAGCATATTGCCATCAACCGGGCACAAAACCAGACTCCATGGCTGCTACTGAAAAAATCCTGGTGGAAAAGCCCAATAACACTATGCCCGACCTTGGAATCGAACCCATGACCTCGACCACAGCAGTCGCGCTTGCAACCAGCAGTCTTCGGATCCTTTTGTAATTGCAACATAACCTGAGTAGGGACTTGGTCTACGGTTCTCAATTATTGCTTGTAGTGAGAAAAGAAATGACTCTAACGTAGGTTTCTAAATATACTATAATAATAATAATTTTTATTTTCAGACAACATGGCCCATATAGTGTTAGTAGAAACAATTGCTTAAAACTATGTTAGTAAACACAATTATAATATTACACAATAAACATTTTTATCTTTAGTAAGATTTATCAAGCCCTATGCATGACATGTAGCTTGACAAACCTACCAATTGTCCGCCCATCCAGCTTTTCCGCAAGTACCTTCAGAATGCCATTTGTGCTTCCCCCCATTCTGCGTATGTTTGAGGCAACTTTCTTTCGCATTAACGCAAAATAATCATCTGTGTCTGCAGTGCAACCGGTATGTTCGCTGATGCGCATCAGCGAACATACCGGTTGCACTGCATTAAGGTGGAAGCCCCAAAAACACCTTGAAGGTATTGTTATATTGGATGCCTAAGGTATTGTCTGATTTTTGGGTATTATGAAACCAAAGGCTGTAAGGTGTAAAATGTTTGGCAATATTTTTTGAAAAGTGTAATTTTTACTGGTACTGAACAACCAGCAAACCTACGATCCACCATATTTCCCACTATGTCACCTTGCGTATCTATGTATATTGTCTGCCTAGTCGTCTTTTAACTACGTTGGGGTCGGCTACATGAAGTGTCTGGCTATTTGACTTCTATAACCCAGTTCCTAAGTAATACGATATCCCTTGGTAAGACTGGTTGTCTGACTCTCGGACTTCTGACTATACTCGTAACAATTACTGTCAAAGACCTACAAATGACAGCTGGAACCAACGGCTAGGCGTGAAATACTTACACGGTCAAAATATATGCAAAATCAGATTTTTTATGTTATAGTGTGTGTCAAAATGTCCCTTATTGATTGACCTTATTTCTTTCCCCGTTCCTACGTTCACCAAGTCACTGTGTCCAATCGGCTCTTTAGGAAACTGATCCCACACAGGAGGGACCCGCGGGTCCTGTCGACCTAATGCATTTTTGAATTGGTCAACTGGACCCGTTTATCAATTTTCTGATTTGTATAGTCAAGTAGAAAAGTTTTCTTGTTATTTAATCTAAATCTAGTATTTGTAGCAATTATATTATGAGATGTGTCCCGTAGATACTCGAAAGCCCATTTGGCTTTGTCTTGTTCAGTCACCATCTGTATCCATCTATTCCTACTCGCCACCACCGGCTTCGTCACCTTAACAAATGGGAAAAATCCCGTTTGTAGCCACTGGCGACAAACAGGAAAAAAAAACACGTATTGAAAAAAACACCTTTGAGGGCTATATGGAACAAATTATGTACCTCAAAAAATGGCTGGCATTAGTTCAAGGTAGTATGTATTTTAATAATCAAAGTCTACTACTAATAATAATAAATACTAACATTTAAATACCATTTTGGACTCATGCTAGCCTAGTACTTTTTTTGGGGTTACTGCCCATACTAAGAGAACGTGTCGTGAAAAAAATGAAATGACAAACCTAAATGTTTGCCATCCTAGTACTGTCCCTTAGGTTACTGCCCGTAACTAGCACAACTGTACTAACACTATTCGATACCTTAAAATGTTTTGATTTTATTTTTATTCTTCCTAACATTTTTCGGCGGGTCCAATCTATCAAAGCCTGTAAAATAAAAATATTAATTTAGTAAAAAGAGGAGGAAAGAAAAAAAAAAAATATTGTAAACTCTTATCCCGCGGGTCTCCAATGAGCGGGATTAGTTGACTAAAGAGCCGTGCAATCACAATTACAAGAGCCTTTGTACAGTCAATTTGTGTAATCAAAGGACCACTTGAAATGTTTGACTTACAGTAAAAGCACGGCAAATATTCATCTAAGCTATACAAATATTACTACTCCATATTCAGTGGTCCATGATAAAAATAAATGTAGTTTTACAACAATCACACAGAATTGGCAATTATCCAACAGCTCTAAGCCCTAGCTGGACCGAAGTGAAATATTTCCTTTAATAGCATACACTATAATTGTGCATTCCTTCCGTCTGTCATAGATTAAGTTTTTAGAGGATACAGATATCACTTTGAAGGGAATACAGGGTATAAACCGACTTTCACGAAGCCGTCTACCAAGCATTCTGTAAACATTGCTGGAATACGACTTTTTGGTGTGAAATAATTACAGTTTACCCACTGTAGACATTGTGCTGATGGATGCATTGAATAGAACAGACAGTTCATGGAGGTATTTAAAATAAAGTTAAATATTGAAAAATAGAGTCTAAAGGAGGTGTTTTTTTTTCGGCCCAAACATGTACCGAGGTACAAATTACTATTTAAATTCTTTCCAATACATTGTGTTATTAGCAGTATTTTAAATCCTTCAATATTCGATAGATTAAAAAATAAAAGAATATGAAAAAACACTACCTCGAATCATATCTGCGTTCAAAGAAACGTTCTTAACAGCGCTGGCGGCTGTCAAACTATTCCATCTGTCAAAATATTAAACTCTTTCGAGATCGGTCGATCGATCGATCGTCTGACAAGGGCTAAAATAATCTGAATGACAATATTGTCACCAACAACAACAAAAGGAATAAGATAGTAAATTATCGGCCCTGGAGCACTGTCTTTTGGCCAGTAGCTAACCAAACGCAAAAAATAATCTGAAATGTGAAATAAATGTATTTTTTAAATTCTTGATCCTATAATGTTTCACAAGAAAGTGTGCCGGGAAAATTAACCTATCTTTAATACAAAACTAAATTCAAAATAGTATATTTTTAGTTTTTCATACGTGTTTAAATGAAGTAACGAAACGCATCATCGGAGAAATGAATTACGAGATTGCCAGATTAAAATTCTTGGGTTGCAAGTTTTAGCATCTTTGATCAACAATTTCAGGTGGTACAAATGCATTAATAAATCCAATATATTTTTTTTCAGAATCTGCGATTTTTTTCCTATAAATTCGTACCTTTATTGTTAAGGTACATTGTTTGGCCACAATTGTATGGGGGAAAAAACACCTCCTTTATTACTGCCTCGTTGGTCTAGTTTTTGCAAACGCGACTACTGAGTATAGGGTTCTGGGTTCGATTCCCGCGTCGGGCAAAGTGTTATTGGGTTTTTCAGACAAAATGTTTTTAGTAGCAGCATCGGAGTCTGAATTTGTTCACGGTTGATGGCAATAAGCTAGCCTCCAAAATAAAGAGACCTAAGAAACAAAACACTGGCGAAATGTCCGTGCACTATTAGGTACATTTTTGCCTAAACCTTCAGGGATTACAAGCGTGATGATAAATAAACCACACAAAACAGACGTGTCGCCTCTATTCCTGTCTCCCGTTCATCTACACTTTGACACAATTTAAAACTGTCCGTTGCTGTTCCCTGCTACTGTCCCGAGGACTTTTATTACGGCCAATGTTTATATGTCTGGTTCTTATTATTTTCAATGTACTATGTCGTTGTCGCTCTAAATTCTACACATTGTTTCGCTTTTATACTTGTTTTCGTTGAGACGAGATAGTTTTCTTGTGGTTTCTATGAAGATCGGAAAATGTTTCTTGTAACTGGAGAAAATCTTTCTAAGAAATTGTGTTGGATGAACATTTTATGTAGGAGAACTCGTTATCTTTTTAGGATCCATTTCTAAAGAGATATACTCTCCTTTACCTTCGATGATTGATTTGACTCGGAAAGCAGAAGGCTGATTTAGATAATATATGTTGTTATATTTTTTGTAGTATTTATTATATTTCTAGGTAGTTGTTTTATTATTCTAACCCAAGTACTGTTTATTTTATTTTCTTATTCATGTAAAAATATTTATTCTGTCTTGGCTTCCGTACGTTTCCAGCGTTTACAGCGCTGTGCTGTGGGCCCCCCATAGCACAGCATCATGCTGAGTGGTAACCTGCTTGTCGCAGTCACGACGTGCAAGCTACCAGCGTTTTTTTTTTTAAATTTTTATTTCTCTTTGTATGTTTATTGTTATTTTATCGTTTTTTGTCATTTTTTATGATGTCATGTCCCTGCGACAAATATATATTATTTCTTTCTTTCTGTATTCTTATAATGTTATTAATTAGTATTTATGTCTCAATGTAGCATTCAACTTGTTTATTGAAGACGTGACTCAGAGATATGGTTAATGTAAAGATACCAAGACAATAATTTCTCACTGACTATAAGTTCCTGAATGAACATCCAACATTAAAGTAAATTCTTCTTTCTTTAACGTGTGGTTAGTGCCTAACCTGGTGTCAGAGTTTTTATGCCACCCATGGGCCTCTGACTTGGCTTTACATGCCGTCAAGAAATATCAGGCATGCTGGTTTCCGCACGGTGTTTTTCTTCACCGAAGCAAGTGATAATTATGCAATAAACACATGAATCCGAAAAATCAGAGGTGCCTTGGATTTGAGCTCGAGACTTATGACTAGGCAGTCCGACAGTCACAGTCAATGAACATTGTCTTTAAATAAAAACTTTTTAGCTCGGTCATTTTTACATAGTCTTAGTGATCACTGTTCATTATAGACTGTTGTGACAGGACTCCCACGTCCCGCTACCGTCACCAAGCTTCCGAAATTTTGCCAGTGGGATGTTAGACGAGGACGAAAATGTTACAGAAATAAACGTTGAAATAAATGTTGCCATTGGCGGGAGCTTCGACCTCTGGGCCCGGCGGTGGCCGGCGACCACAGGAGTCCGACTCCTCGCGCGGCGACTCAGTCGATTCGAGTTGTAAGGCGATTGAACCTGCTCCAGTTAGTATGTGAGCCTCTCAGCACCAAGCCGGCCAGTACTGCCTCATTTTCCCTGATCCACTTAAGAGTCCTATATGTACTTGAGCCAGTAACATGATTACATGACAGATATCTTTCGTCAAAGTCAACAAGGCCGCTACATACATCACAGATACTTGGTTTTACAAGCATCAGTTCTACACAATGCTTCTTCCCCTTTGATAATAAATGAAACGCAAGGTGATCCATTTCTTTTATAAAAACCTCGAAGCATTTTACAAAGACTAACATTCTTGAGACTCTTAAGCTCCTTGGCTCGCCTAAGGCAAAATGATAGCGTATTAAAAATACTGTATTTTGTATACTTTAGCGTTAAAATTAACATCACAAGCCTTTTAACTTAACTTAAATGGAGTTATTGTGTAGGTGTTTTATTTTAAATATTTAGATAGCGTTTCATTTATCTTTTAATGTCATTACCAAATGGCAAAGGTATAAATAGAAGTAAATAAAGGGTTCATTCTGTTGCAAACAGACACTCTTTTTCTTAGGGCGAATTAGCTGTCAAAAGCATAACAAAAAATAATTGTAATAGATTTTCATCGTTTTTGTCAACCAATTTTTGAAATATTTTGTTTCTTTCTTCACTTAACAATAATAAAAGTTTGTCAGAAGTCAGGACTTTATGTCACAAACACTCATATTGGTATACTATCACCTAATATTTGTATATCTGCATCACAATATTAATGTACGTATAGATATTTTAGCATTCAACTTTTATTCGGAATAATTCTTGCAAATTCTAGTTTTTTTTTTTTTCAATTAAAATTTAACGAATGCCTTGCGGGTGAGAGCTATCCATTTATCACTTTAAATGCAAAAACATTGTAGAAATACTTAACAGAAAAAGGCGTAACTTTCAACTCCTGGGACTTTTTAATTCGACTGAGATAAATAAATGCTTTTGCCAGCCATTGTTATTTTAAAACCAATTAAACAACCACTCTGCTTTGGATAAGATCCATTGAATTAATAAAATAGGTTCAAACATGAGTAGGTACGGCCAGCATCAGAAGTAGCTTAACATTTCGGAATTTTCAATATTTGATTTACAGGAATCCAGCTATTATTTTTAATGTTTCAGAAGATTATTCTTTTAAACATTCCTTACTCTGCAATACCTTGTTAGTAACGAGTCATATATAACAATTTTTTATTGAAAAACCTGCTTTGAAACTTTGAGTAGTGTTAATCTACTTCTGATGCTGACTGTACCTAAAGACGGATAAATCAATCGAGTATTATTTCGTTGTCAAAGCAACCAATAAAAGACTATTGATGAACTTTTACGAATTCATTTAGCATTAATTAAAAACATTGTTAGCATGATGACAAAAACAGGATGACAATCACTCTGTACGTGCCCTGCCTGACAGAACATCTTTTGACTTACCATTGTCACAATCCTCCAGGATAAGGTACGGGGAACTGAAAAGTTATGAATTAGTACACATATTAGAAAAAAGTCATAAGTAATGTAAAACTTCGTCTCTCTTACTATTACGCCAGACAGACTTCTAAAATTACGGACATTTCATAATGTTTACTTAGTAAACATTGAAATCTAATAAACGATGGAGCCTTAAGTATTCAGCTGGCAACAAGAGTCAACTTCGAATTATTTATTAAGAAGTCTATGGCTAAGCCTGAACCAAAGAATGTCATAAAGAACCCATTATTTCAATTAAACCTTAGGCACTAGAATTGCAAAGAGACAGAACTAAACCCGTGAGCTTTAATTTTGAAATAAACTGATGCGGGTTAAAAGGTAGCTACAGAGGACATGTACGAATGTGCAGCGGCTTTCAAATTTAGCGCTGTAAGCTTGACCGTCCCTGCAAATGTTAAGCAAAGCTAAATTCAGCTTAAATATTCAACATTTTCACTTCAAACTCTGCGAGGTGTAGAATAATTTTTGGAGGAATGAAGTACTCAGATATTAAATAGTTGCTTTGAAACTTTTTGAGTTACAATCCTGAAACATAAATTACTTTTGGAAGTATATCCTTCGCGTGCGAATATATTTAATTAGTGTACTTGAACAAATATTAATATATGCTGTAGAAACAAAGATGAAATGTTGACTTTCAAATAGACTATTTCTGTTTGAGATTGATATAAACATTCAAAGTTGTAAATTAGACTATTTGTTTTACTGCATGACTGCCAACTATCAAAGAGTTTTCTGTCCTTTGAGCCGGATTAAACGACAACATTCCAAAAATCCTTCTAGATTTTCAGCGTGTACATGAACTTTACGAAGACATAAGTGCTCTAAAGCGTTGTCTTTAATATTTAATTGAAAGAGTCTAAGTAGCATCGTACATTGTGGGGAAACAGGCATCCCTTAGGTGTAATCCTTTAGTCTGTTACGACCCCCATGGGAGCTGATAACGCGGTTCTGTTCATAGCCCTGAACCACTTAGAGATTGTAAGTCAGCATGGAAAGCTACGCCAGTATTTTGTTTCTTGTTTTAGGTACTTTGGAAAGTGGTTGTGGCACACCAGAGGATTTTGTGTAGAAAATTGGGTTAATACAGCAGCACTCTGCGAAAAACTGCGATCACAATGGTTTTATAACTTTTCTCTTTAAATCGTGCAACAGATTCATTGATTTATCAATAATCATGCATTGGCAAATGATCATTGGTAAAGGCTATCGAGATTAATATGTATTTAATGCTTAAGTGCCTGAGGTGCAGAAAAAAATGTGCTCAAAAAGTCCATTATCCTTCTAGTCCTTGTACCATGTTACTTAAAGTCAGCACGACACGTTTTTAATTTCCATTGTTCTCTGTCACCCGCCCCGCTATCACTGACTCCCTTATCTTTCCTCACAAAATCTACAAGTTGTCCACCCATCACACATATGTAGATTTGTAAATCTGTTTTATTATAACCTTGATCACGTCGCAATTTTGAATCAAAGGCTTATAAATCAATTTAATTACAATACTTTTCGTCCTACACACAAAAATACCCTCAGAATATCCAATGTGTCCTGCTTACTCAGTGTTTTTAATGCCGCGTCTGTATCGGACCTTCGTGTCTGGCCGTTATACTTAAATCATTGGATACCGTTGTAAAGGTGGGCACTGATCTGTTACATATTTTAAGTATGTTTCTTGTACGTTTTTGTTTATCTACGCCTGTCTTTACTTTAATAGTATTTTGAGTGCTTGGTATATAATTATTACGAAATGACAGTACTGGAAAAAAATAATTTGGGATCACTAAAATTGGATCATTTAGGTATTTCAAAATTATTTTATAACCTGACCCAGGCCGGAGAAGATGGTCGACACAAAGAGCAGCAAAGACAGCTATAAATATTGAAGTATAAAGATTATATTTCAAAAAAAGTTGCTAAGTAGATAATAATTATGGATATAAAGATATTGCTGTCACTAGCACTCTCCATACAGTACAGCCAAAAATCAACAATGTCAAATCTCTATAATAATTAACTTCAATTAACTATGTACTAATATTAATAAAATAAAGCTGAAAAGTCAGGTCTCTGGAACTACTAATCGGGTTTGAAAAATTATTTTTGAATTTGGTAATCCAATTCTTGAGGAAGGTTAAAGGGTATCTAACATCAAGCTGCAACTCTTAGAAGCCGGTCAAAAAGCCAGAACGCTAAGCGAAAACAAAGTAACAGCGTGGGCGGTGGATGCGACGCAGTGGATCGGGAGCTGAGAAATCTATAAAACAACATACACTTGTACGAAGTTTCGGCCAATTGCTAGTTTTATCATACAAAACCATATTAGGGCGTACCCGGCCAAGTAACATAAGTTTTAACATTTCCTGTCAGAAATACTGTTACATTTTTATATGGACATTTCTAACGGCTATACTTTTAGAGATGTCCTCGACATAATCCACTTATCATACTTGATACTGGACCTTTTGATACTTATATACTTAAAAGAATCGTACATTTATTCTTTGTAAGTTAGCGATCAAAGAGATTTCACATGGATTTTCAGGCTCGGTTTTGCATGTAAATACAAGACGTCTGTGAGTTGAATGTACTACTGGGATAAAACGTATCCTAATTTAGGACATGGTATAATCTTCTTAAGTGCCAGTTTTAGCTGTTAAGGTGTGAAAAAATAACAGACAGACAGACCAAGATTTAGTTATTATAGCATTAATTCAATTAGTTTGGGAAACATGGAAATATCAGGAGCCTCTAATTAACGTCCACTGTACCAAAGCAGTCTAATCTTGATACAAGTTTCTAAGAACCGATAAAAAAACTAAAAGGTAAAATGGGTCAACAAGGGGTATCGTATTATCCAGTTACTGAGTTGTTGTGAGGGACTGTGTGGAGGTCAGATAGGCAGTCGCTCCGTCTAAAATACTAGTTTACTACATCCGTTTAGACTGGAAGCTAACTCCAACATATTTGGGGAAAGTTTCGAGAGATGATGATGCAATGATAAAGTGGATTAACTGCGAAATCTATCTCGTTCACGAAACGAAATGAACCGTTGGTCTTGGTGTGAATTCTTGGCAATACATAACGGATGCATCGCTGGCACTGCCGACCTAATATCGTGACAAATTGAGTACTTACTGCTGATTTACAAGCGGCTCTAAGTATTCGAAACGTTTAGGATTACGCAAAATATATCGGGTTCTGAGAATTGGAAACTGCAGTTTTCGTCTACAGCTATACACACATTTACAACTTGAAATCTAATTTTGTAGGAGATAGGGTTTGAAATAAAAAAAATTGACCATTAAACTTTTTTTTTTGAGGAAACTTTTTTATCGCCTTTTCGCACCACTTAGTTACATATCTAGTTTGAGCCTGGCACTAAAAATATCAAAGAAGTATTCTGTTGGGTAGTCTTGTGCGCAAACAGTGTCAAGGATGCCTGTAGAATATCACCCTATAACAGAAATAATGGCGCGCACCGCACCACTCAACAAATCAGTCTCAGTTGCCCGTTCGACGAGAGCGTTTCTATACGTAGTTTCACAAGTTCTCAACTTCATACAAGGTGTAAACAGAGCCTTCACAAAGCCGCCAACCAAACTTTCTGTAGGTACATCAAACTAAGTAAATCTACGCAACAATTATTACAGGCAAACGACTTTTTGTTTGGGTTTACGGTGGGACTGGACGGATGGGTGCATTGGGTCAAGTAAAGTTTTAGCATTAAAAAAATTACAAGAAAAAATTGTCCTGCAATTGTCCCAAACAAAAAAAAATCGAAATGAAGGGAGAACAAGTGCCTTTCGGCTTCGTGAAGGTTTTTTTTTAAACCCATTATTCTACATTATTATTAAGAAACGATGGATGGACTGTGTGAAGGATGATATGGCTAGAAAGGAGGTGTCTGATGAGATGGCAAGTAATAAAGAAGTATGGAAAAAGAAGGTATGCTGCGCCGACACCAAATAAGTTGAGATAACGGCAAGAGAGTGATGATGATGATGATTCTCTATTCAGAAACCGAGCGCTAGTCAAAGTTGGAAATCTTTTTCATTTGCCAACTATGTTGGGGTCGGCTTCCAGTCTAACCGGATGCAGCTGAATACCAGTATTTTACATGGAGCGACTGTCTATCTGACCTCCACAACCCACTTAGTACTGGATAATACGATACCCCTTGGTAAGACTGGTTGGCAGACTTTTTGGGCCACTGAATACTTGTAACGACTATCAAAGATCTACAGATGACAGCCAACGGCTTAAACTGCTTTCCGAGGCACGGAGGAAACTCGGTATGTAATGGGCGGTCACCCATCCACAGACCAACCTAGGCAAGCACGGCTTAACCTAAAGATTGACCCGAGTGGCTGTTATTATTTTGCCACGAACTAAAGTTAAAAATGTAAGTACTGAAATATTCTTTTGAAAAACAACTGCTTTGTTTCAGCGTCCTAATTCATTGCGCTTTAATACTAAATTAAAATTCATTGGTCTTTTCCTAGTTACGTTTGCGTCGGATTCCAGTCTAGCTAGATGCAGCCTAGAGCGTCGAAGTTAATAGTACTTTACTTGGCCCCTGCAACTAGGCCGTCGGCTACTAATGGGTATTAGTAACTTTGCCCTAAATCACCTAATATGAGACGACAGTTAATTAGCAGTAGTTTCGTCCTGCAGCGTGCAACTTGGTGACTGCAGTAAGTAAGATTCATTTGACCAAGTTCTCTTATAAAGGTGACGTTATACCTCTCTTTAAAGTACAAAACTGCGATTTGGAGACATGGCTATAGCAGAAAAAATACTTAATGGTTTATGTTAATAGTCCTCCTGACCGTTTTCGGTCACGGCGGCCAATCTCAACCCAGATTAACCATCGGCGCGGAAGATATTATAGTGCACAAGTATGTGCGCAGACACAGGTGCACTCTGTTCCTTTACTCTCATAGTCCGATGGGACGGCAATCCGACACAACCGGAGAGAGATCAGGTGCAGGACCAACGGCTTAACGTGCTTTCCGAGGCACGGGGGTATCATACTCTTCCAAACTCCGGGCTTCTACTGAGCAATTTCGAAATGAAAAACCCAATAGCACTTTTTGCCCGACCCGGGAATCGAACCCAGGACCCCACGCTTAGCAGTCGCGCTTGCGACCACGAGACCAACGGGGCAGTCAATGGTTTATGTTAAGAGTTAATTAATCAAGCAACCTAGACTATCTAATCAGTGATAGCCCAGTAGTGTGACCGTCGGATTGACAAGATTTTTCGGATTCATGTGCGTATTGTATAATTATCACTTGCTTCGGTGAAAAAAAAACATTGTGAGGAAACCAGCATGCCTGAGAGATATTTCTCGACGGCACCAGGTTAGGCACTAACCAAACGATACAGAAAGAATTAAGCAACCGCACCATCATAAATTTAGAACAATGCTCATAATTATTTTCATTGAGTATTCCAGTTGTTTACTTATGCATAGGTATAGCCACTGAAACCATCATTGTGCATTGGTGACATGTTACAAACTCACATCGCCAATGAACAGCTCGAATGCCCCATCACTGTGTCGATCTTATCAACTAGTTTGTGATTGGTTGGTTGTTTATTGCCTCTCCAAATGGCGTGCAATTAGAGAGTCCATTAGTGGGCTGCTGATGATAATGGTTCGTTGTAATAAGATTTTTACGTGATGGTTTTCATAAAAAATTCATAAAAAAGATATTAACACGTTCACACACTTTGGTAGTCGGTTAAAACTGCCTCCAATCTCCGCACCGTTTTGTGCTCTCTGACAAAACGCTGCACTACATTGTCAATAAAGTTACTTTTAGGTAAAAAAAATATCTTCAATATTAAATAACAGTAATTACAGATTGTTTGTGAATGTGTGAACATTGTAGGCTTTGCAGATTCCCAGATGCTTATTAAGTTTTTATCTTGTTTTACATTTTTTGTGTAGTAAGCAACGACTTATTGTCGGGCCTACGCTGTCCCCCATACATATGTACTAATGCTGTAACATGATAATATTGTAACACCAAATGATTTGAAAAGAGTAACCATGGAGTTTTTTGCCGGTTCTTCTCCATAGGAATCGACCAACCCGAACCGTGCCCTTTTTGTCGACATTTTATAAGTGCCCATCTAGGCCTATGTGAAGTAAAAATATTTTAATTTTGTATTTGTGTTATGTGCCAATTATATCGTTCTCTCTTTCATAGATATAGGAGACTAATTAATCGTCCAGTTAACTCTACACTGCGACTAAAAGCCAGTTAACGAGCATCTCTTTATGAATGCTTTAAAAGCAAAACCTTGTTTACATTTTTACTGTCACTTTCTTTTTATTTTTAGTTTGGAATTGATGCTTTTCATTTAGGTATGTTTTCTCTTTTAATAGTTTTAATTGTTTATTTTGGATATAATTGTGTATGATTATGTTTGTTTATTAACTACGTCTTGTAATGATTACGTTACAAAGACTTTGTTCGATGCGTTCTACTTACTCTAGATTACAGTGCAAAGTAGGTAATGCCTCAAAGTAGGCGTTTTGGATGAATACTGAAAATATCTACAACAGAACACTGTTTTTACATGGGATGCAGTTGAAAGTCAGCGTCGGATGATATAGCTAGTGTTGCCATCTGGCATTATGATGAGCTGAGGCCTTTTTATATAGTTTTAAGGTGTTTTATTTTGTTTTAATGCCAATAAACATACTTTTCTGTCTTTTATTTTGTCACTTATAGCCGACATGCTAGAACATCACCCGGTGACGGTATTTCACAAACTTTCAACACACATGGCTATAGATTTTGCATCCTCGGAACACGACGGCTGTTTTAATCACTAAGCCATACCGCTACTATTTGCGGTATTTTTAACGCCTCTTTACAAGTTATTTAGCACGATCGACGCGAGCGAATGTCGTCCCGCAACCCTAGCTGGATTCGGTTTAGTTTGACTAGAGCTTTAATTCTACTGGAAAACTGCAGCTCAAATACGTACATTCATATTCTCAAGACTCACTATTATTATCTCACACGTGTACGTGTAGGTACAAACAACATATGACTCAGGAGCACTAATAATTCACTTACTAACTCAACGAAATTCACTTAGCGAAATTCAAAAATATTTTGTCAAGAATTATCGATTGCATTATGAAGAAAAAGAAAGAAGTTGACATAATAATTTGGGTTCCAAAATACAACTAATCTATATCTATACTGAGAGGTAAAATTTGTAAGTTTCTATGTAGGGGGTAATCTCTGGATCTACTGAACCGATTTTGAAAATTCTTTCACTAATAGAAAGCTACCTTATCCCCGGGTGCCTTAGGCTATATTTACAACGTGCCCGTGGGATAATTTCCGACCAAAACGCTAGCGAAGCCGAAGCAACAGCTAGTATAATATAAAAATGATTATTATTCGATGGTTGGTTCACGACCACTAGTTGAATAATATGGTTTAGAAAGTTATATTGTACATCATCTTTCGCCTGCCCTTGTCCCAATATTTGAGGTCGGCGCAACATGTCTTCTTCTTCAACACTTCTCTAAAATCGTCATCTCACCAGTCACCTCCTTTCTTGCTATGTCATCCTTGAAACAGTCCACCTATCGTTTCTTTAGTCTACCCTTACTCTCATATTTAATATTCCATAAGGATATTTTCGTTTTCATATCCATATTCATACCAAAAACAAAAATCAAATCAAAAATTTCTGCACGAGATTTTCCCCTAATATAAAAAAGTTAAAAGAAAAATATTTTAAAAGCTGCAAAGTGTACACATATTAGTGCCCGTGACTTTACCTACTAACAACGTACACATACAAAACGTACCTACTAAAAGAAGATTTTAACGTAGATTTTTCGCAACTAGCAAGCTTACTGAAGCGAGGATAAGTATGTGCCGTGCATACAAACTGGTTGAACTATCCGACTCAGCGCTTTTTACTTGCAGTTTTACTTAACATGGTACAAGACTGGAATGTGACCGAGACGGGAATTAAGTTGTGCTTCGAACAGATAATGTTTGCGTTGCTTTTGTTTTCTTTTTATTTGTTAAAGTCACAAAAATGTTGATAGACTGAAAATGTATGTGTGAAAAAGATTAAGAATTTAGATTTAGCTGAACTATTTGTTGATTTTCACGACTACTGAGAGCTAGGCTAATTCCTGGGCCTGATAAGGACAATAATGGGCGTTCTATTAAGACATTATTTGTAAGTTTTTATTTGCCGAAATCAAGAGATTCTTCTTTAGGTCAGATTGTAGTGACGTGTTTATTACTCTTACCTCGACCCTCAACTTTGGGTCCTATATTGAGTTCAAGGCCCAATGAGCCGCTTGAAAGCTTCCGTGGAAGGACAAAAGTCCTTCTCGTCGGAACAGCTGCTCACGTTATATCGAGCACGAATTCGATCGTGCATGGTGTAACCTTTGATATAGTTCTACCAAGTACCAGCTGCAAGCGTTAGAAGCTATTGAGCGACGTGCCAAGTGGCTCATTGACAACAACTACCTTGTCAAAGCCAAGTTCCAAAGCCTTCATTAAACAATGCCGCAAAGTTGCCAGCTTATCGATTTTTTATCGGTTACATTTTGGAGAGTGTGCTTTGGAACTACACAATCTAATTCACCCATCCCTATTCTATCATCGGACGAGACAAGATACGCCGAAGCCACCCCGTTATGTGGATGAAGGATCACAAACCTAGAAAAAGCGCTATGCTTCCTCATTAATTGTGAGTATGCGGAATTCAATGCTGGCTTATTTCTCGATCATTATAATCCGGATCTCTTCAAAGTCCGAGTGAATCGGTTTCTTCATGGCAAGCGTGATCCATCCTAGGCCGAATCATCAGTTCACATCAGGCGAGGCCAAACGCAAACCTATTTTGTATTAAAAAAAAACTTCAGTAGCGTCCATCTTGAACATTTCCGAATAGTAATGGCAGTAGGCGACCCTAGTAAGGTAATTAGGAAGAATGGGTGAATAAATTTATCAACCCCAGGGTGGTATGTGCATTATAATGATTATGTTATGGAATGTAGTTATTTAGAAGGAAATCATCGCTCAACAACGTGATCAACATGAAATTATTGCTCAAAAAGCATGATCAACATGAAATCATTGCTCAAAAAACGTGATCAACATGACAAGCATATTTACAAATCCTACTTGTAAATACATGATCAGTCACAATTTCCTTATAGACGACTTTTATGAGATTATTAGAAGTACCTAAAACTTCCTACCAATATTTTTTCATCCCGACATTTTGCGTGGGAGCAAAATACGCAGGTAGAATCATAACGTTCAGGATATCATGAAAGTTTTCCGCAAATCGAATTTATCATGATCAATCTAGTAAGAGATACAGTTTCATCTCAAGATAATATAATTTATTATTATTGATTACCACTCTTAGTGGGAGTACTAATTATCTGCATGAAATAGGATAGGCATTATTTTGCGCAAAAGTTAGTAGGGTACTTAAACCTCTGTAGAACTCTGAACAAGTTTTAACGAAAACTAGAGCCATAACAATCGTACCTAATTTCTGAATATAATGTGGTTTTATTACTGAACCGATTTTCAAAGTTTCCAATTTGTAGCTGATTAGGTACTTTGGTACTTATTGTACAGTGAAACTTTTTATGTTGGTCCTTTAAGTTCTTGTGCGAGGTCATTTGTATTTTTTTTTTTTGGTACTTATTAGATGAACAGCTGCTGCGATTTGAGAGTAAATGTAGATGTTTGAAGACATTGCGATGTCTTCAAGCATCTTCATTTACTCTCTCTCTCTGGAAAACAGGCATGTCCTCGAGTCATAAAATCGAAGTCATGTGACATGCAGCAATCCACACTGGGAACGCGTGGTGAATTATGGTCCAGTTCCTCTTAGAGATGTAGCCTGTGTTCCAGCAGAGGAACGTAGCTGGTTGATTATGATATGACGACCTTAGATAAGTGATGTTTCAACCAATTTACTATTTAAGTCTCTACAAATTACCAACAATCATGACAGTTTCTACAATCCCACCGTTCATAAAACACGACATTCCTCTACAAAACACGAACTACGTTACGGCCGAGGAAAACAAAACAGATCTGTTGAAAAATGCAGGCTCGTACGCAAACATACGTCGAGGCAGACGAGCCATTGACACACATCCACTGAGGCCGCCTCGACAAGAGCTGTCTTAACGTGCTCTTCAGCGTTCAAAACGACGGCATATTTCTTATTACCGGCACTGCTTAAATGGCTATTCTGACGACTTCAAAAATATACCGGTGAGCAGAGATCATTTACTGCTTTGCTCACGTATTGGCATGAGTAATTCTTAGAATAGCTGCCCCCCCCCCAGCATTTACTGCTTTGCTCACGTATTGCCATGAGTAATTCTTAGAATAGCTGGGGGGGGGGCAGCAGCAGCAGATGAACATGGAGCAGATGGTATGAAAGGCAATCTGGCGAGAAAGGAGCCGACTAGATATCGAAAGGAGGAAGACATCAAAATCAGAGGATTAGCACTTTTGGACGTCAAAATTGCATAAGATTATGTCCCAAAATGCCCGCCCTTTACTGCCTACTAGTGTTTTAGCCGAGGAAAAGTGGTGGAATAAACTTCCCAAGACCACGTGCTGTGCTGACCCCGAATAAATTGGGATAAAGGCAAGAGCATGATAGTAACAACTAGACAATCCACAAAGTTGGTAGGTACTCGTGATTGTGTTATTTGAAATCTTTTAGAAAGAACAACGGTTTCTGGAAAAGCGGGGGTTTATTTGGTCATGAAGACATGTCATGTCTTACAAGTCGTGTCTCACATTTGTGTGTATAAGAAATCTCGTTTGCATGGTAAACTACAATTAAGTGGGAAAGACAATTCCATAAATACACCGGGAATTTGGGACCAATCAATTGCTGAATCAATCGCTCTGATTGAGCGTGAAATTGGGACGTCTATAGTCACCTTCACCTCAAAGTGCTGCTGTGGCGATGTGTTACGGGTCGTGAAGTTTCCTAAAATATAAAAAATTCTAAAATTGTTTTCAATGGAGAAAACAAAACATAATACCTAGTTAGAATAAAAATATATCTTTCTAATCTTTGATAGCAAACATACGAACACAGCCAACACAATGACGCTCTAATACGCAGAAGCGAAGAAAACAACGCATTTGTATAATAAAGATAGGTACTGATTTACTGAAAGAAACTAGTTCCGACATCCGACATGCTTAATTTTGTTAGCGTACACCATTTTCCGAAGTTCCTCGGAGAAATCTACAGTAAGTTCCGACAAAAGCTGTTCCGGATCATCAAAGATCCGAACTATTTCCAACTATTCAGGACCAAACACACTTTGATTGTTCCAAGCTGACCTAGGACAATTCACCCAAAAAACGGCTTCTAAAACTAGAGCAGGAAGGTCATTCACAATAATAATTTCTAAGAAACAATGGAAGCTAACTATCGAAGTTTAAATATTCATCAAATACCTTATATCTGTCGTGGGGACGTTGGAACGGGCGAAGTTTCCGTGGAATCCCGGCAAACGACATTAGGCGAGTGCCGGAGGATCCCTGATTTGTAACTTTGCCAAAGTAGGCCGGGATTGGGAATTAATTGTCTTTTAGGCCTGTTCAGAAGACTTTCTGTCGGTTTCTTGCCGATTGTGAGTGTCTGCTAAATTAATTCTTCTGTTTTCAAGTGCGGTTTGACTTTGCATTTTAGTTTGTAATAATTAGAAGGACGCTGATAAGTGCTTTTTGGTAATAAGTTTTTGGAAACTGGCTTTGAAAGCGATAAATTAATTGAAGAGAATGAAGTAGGAGCCGCTTCACGCTGGTAATAGTTTCGCATAAACATACTCATCAAACTACATATTACAATATTATAAGGTTTACTTAAAACCGTAAGTTGTAGCAAGAGCAAAGAACACAATGCCTTCTTTCTAAGATCGAAATAATTTCTCACAAAATAAAGCCAAATGAGTCTAATTGTTACCCATTTAGCGTTGAAATGTTACCAGAAAATAAAAAACTTGACTTGGCAAAAGAGTTGTGACAAAAACTTCTAGTAAAGAAAACTAAAGAAACATCAACACAGTTGCTGCGATGAAACAAAGGAAAGATATTCGAGACGTCTTTGAAAGAGTAACTTATACTGTGTTCTGCCATTACTCAGACTATAAAAGACAGACAATTGTTTTTAGTGTTGCTTTTATATGACTCAAATCACGGAGCTTTCGAGTTATAAAATAAAAATATGATTTTTGCGTAGACTTGCCTGGGTTCCTACTGCGTTTTAGAATAGCACTATTAAAGAAAACATTACATAACACGACCTTTTCAATGAAAAAAATTTCAATGCCGCAAGGATATTGTAAGCCTATCTGTTGAGCGAACAGTTGAAATAGCCTGTATAGAATTGGAGCAGTTTATCATATTAAGTGTATATAGACCTCCTTCAGGGTTGTATGATAGTTTTGAAAAGGTAATGGATGAAGTGTTGCATAAAATCTGTAATTCTAAGAAGTCCATAATCACTTGTGGTGATTTTAATATTAATTTGTTAGAAAAATCTGGGCTAAGTACTAAAATTATAAGCCTGTTTCAGTCATACAATCTTGAAAACAAATTTCTGGAGCCCACTAGAATAACCCCCACTAGTGCCACTTGCCTCGATAATATTTACACAGATGTCATACCTACCCACACAGTAATTATTAACTTAATGGATTCAGATCATTGTGGGCAATTGATCACAATTCCTAATGTAAACAAGAAAGTCACTAAGAAGGATATCATTGTTAATCCAAAAACTAAAAATCGCCTGGAAACTTTTAAAACTAAACTTTTGTCTAAATTACCACCTTTGTCAAATAACGGTGATCCCAACCAACAATATAACGATTTTTTTAGTATGTATTGCACACAATTTAAAACCACGTTTGTTCCTAAGACAATCTCGGTTAATAGTAACGCTTCTTTTAACGACTGGGCCACCATTGGTATTCATAAGAGTCGAAAACGACTTTATGAGCTGTATGAAGAACGGACGTATATAAACACTGTAGAATTTAAGTTATATGTTAAGAATTATTCTAAGATATTTAAAAAAGTTTGTTTTATAGCAAAGTCACGTTATTTGAGTTCAAAAATTAAAAACAGTAGTAATGTAATTAAAATGACATGGAACATTATTAATAGCGAAACGGGAAAGTCTTGCAATCGAGATAGTGACTACAGCCTTGCTATTGGCGATAATATTTTGAATTCAGACACTCAAGTTGCCACAGCATTTGAAAATTTCTTTGCGGATATTCCCGTATCGACTACTAAATCGCTAAACTCGTCACCTGCTGCTGCCGAGTCTTTATTAAGGGAAAACGTTTCAGTCTGTGATTCCGAATTTAATTTTCAATATGTCACCTGTAAAGATATAATTAAAACTTTTCACACGTTAAATGTTAAGAAGACCGCCGATCTATGGGGTCACTCTGTGGACGTTGCTAAGTCCATTATAACCATTGTAGCTCCTTCTTTAGCTGTAATATTTAACGATTGTATTGACCGTGGTGTGTTTCCTGATCTAATGAAAAATAGTAAAATAATACCATTGTTTAAATCGGGTAGTAAATCAGACCCCACTAATTATAGACCCATTTCTGTACTACCCACCTTCAGTAAAATTTTTGAAAAACTAATTTTAGAACAAATGCAAAGATTTTTCAATACACATAAGTTATTGCATAAGAAACAGTTCGGTTTTACAAGGGGTCGTTCAACTACTGATGTCGTTGTGTTGAACTTTTAGGGCACATTTATAATGCATGGGAAGTTAAATGCGATGCTTTGGGTATTTTTTGCGATTTGTCTAAGGCTTTCGATTGCGTTCTTCATGAAACATTAATCAGGAAACTACACCACTACGGAATCCGGAACGCCTCTCTGGATCTTCTTGCGTCATATTTGAGCGATAGGATTCAGAGAGTTGATGTTAACGGGAAAAGGTCCCCCGGATCCGTAGTAAGAATGGGGGTACCCCAGGGCTCAATTCTTGGCCCATTTTTGTTTCTTATTTATATAAATGACTTGCCTTACCTCCTAAAGGATAATCATGACATAGTGTTGTTTGCAGACGATACCTCTCTTTTATTTAAACTCAAACGTCAGCAGCTAGTTACGGACGATGTTAATAGCGCCCTGGCAAAAGTCGTTAATTGGTTTAATGTTAACAATCTACTCCTAAATGAGAAAAAAACTAAATGTATTAAGTTTACGATACCCCATGTAAGACAAGTGGAAACTAGTGTACTAATCAAGAATGAAGAGTTGAAACCGGAAGATAACACAGTGTTCTTAGGCATAACTTTGGATGCCAAGCTTCAGTGGGGCCCCCATATAGATAAATTGTCAAAAAAGCTTAGCTCTGCAGCATACGCCGTTAGAAAAATTCGTGATTTAACTGATTTAGAGACAGCCCGTTTAGTTTACTTTAGTTATTTCCACAGTGTGATGTCGTACGGTATTCTCTTGTGGGGCAATGCCGCCGATATTCAGACAATATTTGTTTTGCAAAAAAGGGCAATTCGTTCAATTTATAAATTAAGTCCTAGACACACCCTCAGAGAAAAATTTAAAGAGATTAATATACTTACTGTCCCCTCTCAATTTATTTATGAAAACCTTTTGTACACACATAAAAATATTAATTTGTTTAAAAAATACAGTGATATCCACAACGTAAATACAAGGAATAAACACAAATATGTTGTTCCTGCAACGAGGCTAAAAAAAATAGGGGGTACGTTCAGATGCCAATGTATACGTTTTTACAATAAACTTCCGAGTCATATTCAATTACTAAGCCTAAATAAATTCAAATCGTTTATAAAACGGAAGCTATGTCTGAAAGCCTACTATAACATTAATCACTATCTCGAAGATAAAAAGGCTTGGGATTAAGCTGCTCCAATTAAATTTACTCTGTGAATGTCGAAATTTCGGACTTCGCTTGTTTATTATTGATTCCTTTCCCATATACACTGTGACATTTAATTTATTTGACATGAATACTTTTAGTATTTTATTATTATTATTATTTTGTTTTATATTGTTCTTATTGTTATATTTAATGATTTGACATGAATACTTACTTTGCTAAGTATTTTACTTTTATTTTTATTTTTTATTGTTAATGGTCACATTTAATGACATTTATTTTGTAGAGTATTTTGTATTAATTTTATTTGATTATTGTGAATGTGAGGACCATGTGTATCTTTTTCCACTATTGGCTGGCAGTTTGAGTACTATAAGCGACCTACCCAAATGTCCTTTCTTTGGTATTGTTCGTCGTGTCGTTGAGCTCCTTGAGTTATAAGTCGAGCTACACGATAACTGACAAATGCTTGCACTGACTGGACAGGTCCACTCAAATCTGTGTGGTTCTTTCTTCAAGAGACCATCTCAGACACTAATCTGCATAGTCCTCATGTGAGTTAACCAAGATTATGTCTGGACTTTAAAAGAGACTATGACCTCTGAGTTTGTTTCGGCTGTTTCTTCTCAGAGTAGTGAGGTACGAAACACCGGCCCCATCTAGTTTAAAAAAGAGACGTGTAAAAGTGTTTTTAAAAAACCTATTTGCAAAATAAACATCATTTATCATTTATCATTTATCATTTATCAATGTGAACTTTGTCAAAAGCCACCATTCTAATATAGATCGTATTTTTTTTATTTGCCCAGTGAGTAAAAGCGTATGCTTGAATTTTTGGTAGGTTCACGTTTATGAGTTTGCCATAAATTACATTCATAAAATGCCGATGATATTAAAATCATGCCCATTGCCATTTTTAAGTTGAATGTAATAAATAATATTACTCGTACTGTTTCCAAAATGATCAGATTAACATTAAAATTGTCACATTGCACTCTGAACAAACATTTCATATTTAAACATAAAATATTCTGTTTGAACTATGATCTGAGCATTTAAAACTGTATTTAAAGTGACACCTCAATATGAATGAAGAAAAAATAAAAATGTGGCATTACAACTCGTAATTCGTGTTAGCAATTGCACGATTTCTATTAAATAAGACGTGAGTTAATTTGTCTGAACCGTGTCAATTAAATCAGCCTATAACTGTAGTCCTCACCGATTTGATACGCGGTGTTCAATCCACGATTCGTTTGCACCACCAGCCATCGGATCCTTGACAGATATGGCCAACCCACTGTCATTTTAGCTTGCTTACTCTTCTTCTTTATCGTGTGGTTAGTGCCTAACCTGGTGTCTGAGTTTTTAGGCCGCCCATGGGCCTATGACTTGGCTTTACATGCCGTCAAGAAATATCTGATCTTCACGATGTTTCCCTTCACTGGAGCAAAAGCTTGCTCTGGAAGCTATGTAAGTTACTCCAGTACATTCATAATTTAATTCCGGAACTTATCCTTCAAAGAAACTCCGAGCATAGCCACCTTGAACTTGTGGAGTTATTAACGAGATAAGACTAAACAAGGTGTTACACAATAAACACAAGATCTACAAGTTTCATGGTCCGAGAAACCAGACGAGAATTCTTGCTTTTATTATGTTACACCTTGTTTACGAGAACCCGACATCAACTGTCGCAGGATCCTCTTTTTTCTTTGGAGTATGAGGAATTTTAGACCCTGTTCTTCATACCTCTAAAAGACCAACCCGGCTGTCTGTGTCCATGTGAACCGCGGAATATTACTTATAGTAAAACAAAATATTGCTAATATTATGTTTCGCACAAAACATGACCGTCAGTTTAACTCTCAAACTGTAACACTAACACGGTTCAATTGATCAAATTGCAATTTACCGTTTAATTAACACCATTGCATATCGGAAACGAATTAGCTTCAAATTGGGCCGATATCTATTAAATGGTTATCAGCTGTGCCCTGAACTGTTTATTACAATGTGGGTTTATTGCTACACCACATGTTGGTTGTGAGGCTCAACGTTTAATTATAATACAACAACTCATTTAGTACTGTCGACTGCAGTGGACTGTATTATGTCGATTCTTTATTGCACTTAATGAAAGTTCAAATACAGCTCTTACCAAAAAAATAGCTACTATACAAGGTGTAATCGGACCCTTCATAAAGCCGCCAACCAAGTATTCTGTTCATCAGAATAAGTAATACTTCGCAAAAATTGTTGTTAGGCAACGACTTTTTTAACGCACTCACTAATACGGAGTCGTGGAGGCATTTAAAGTGAAGTTATAAAATTAAAAACTTGTGAAAGGGTTGGAACTTTGACCCCCAATATCTTCGTAACTAGAAGGTTCACAGGTACGGTCTCAAACAGAAAAATATCGCAATGACAGGGAAAACATGAGTGCTTTTCGACTTCGACAAGGGTACTTTTACACCTTCATTCTTTGAGGAGAGCCTTCATATTAAACAGCTTTCCCAAAGAAACAGATTCGATTTGTGAAAAAAAAAATGCTTTTAATACATGCATCGAATTAGTTTGTCAACTGTTGTATAAGACTTTGTTTTGTTTTTTCAAGAATCGGATTTGTGTTGCTTTCCTTTTTTCTCCTTCTCCTTAAAAGATACAGATAACTAAATCGCCAGTCTGTATTTTACTTCTTTAGATAAACGTCATCATTACGTCCTACAAAAATTTGGTTACAATGTAGGTAACCATTATTTCTACCTTTCCGCACTCCGAGTCTTGGAAAGTACGTAAAACCGTCGCTCAAGGCTGTCATTCGTAGATGTCTGACAGTCGTTACCGGTAGTCTAGAATCTCCAAAATCTGACAACTAATCTTACCAAGGGGATTTTTTAATGGTACTTGATTGTGGAGGCCAGAATGGCAGTTTATTTATGTAAGAAAACTGGTATTCAGCTGCATTCGATTAGACTGGATGTTAGGGGAACATAGAAAGATAAGGTTGTATCTTCGCTAAGACATGCGCTGCAAACACCTACAGTATCTTCTAAATTAAGATCAGCAGCATTGCACTATATACTCGTAAACAGGGTGTAACAAGACCCTTCACGAAGCCTTCAACCTAGCAAAACATCAAACTAGTAACTTTACGCAAAAAATATTGCTGGGAAACAACTTTTTTTTGAGGTGAAAAATCACGTTTTATGGTAGGACTCAATGTAACGCACTCAAATTAGCTGATAGATGGATTGAATAGTACTGGGGTCGTGGAGGGTTTACAGGTAAAATATTACGTTAAAACATGGATTTAAAAAAAAACACTTGTGAAAAAGTTGGAACTTTGACCCCCAATATCTCCGTAACTAGAAGGTTCCCAGGTATGGTCTAGAACAAAAAAATGATCGCAATGACAGGGAGAACTAGTACCTTTCGCGGGTCTTATTACATCCTTTATATCTATGTAGGTATAGTGCAATGCTGGTAATCCATATCATGGCGAAATAACATTGATTCTCTAAAAGAATTCTATCCACAGCCAACGGTCTATCCTCATCTGAGAGAAAGATGGGGTAAACATGCAGAGTTAATAAATTGTGTTAACGTTGAAAAAATATTTGTCCACCTGTTGCTTGTTAACTCCATTGTTCTGCAGTAATGGACAAAACTATGTACGAATTGTTTGACTACAGAAATAGGGTAGATGTGTGTTAATTTGGAATTGTTTGAGTACCTACCTAGGGCTCGTGACTATGCAATTATAGCCACACGGGTCGATCTTCACGTAAGCAACACTTGCTGAGTCCGCTTCGTGGATGGGTTCATTTAAATCGAAAACCCTCTGTGCTTCGAACAGCAGGATATACCATAGCTCCCGGATGTCATTTGTAGACGATCGTTGTGGGGAGTCCGAAGCCTGAAAATCTGCCAACCTGTCTCACCGAGTTCCGTGTTTCCCAGTACCGTACCCACTAACAGGATTGTGAAGGTGAAACAGGCAGTCGCTCTAAGTAAAATACTAGTATTAAGCTGCATCCGGTTAAGCTAGAGATAAAAGCTAGGCAGATGTATGTTTGTGTTTAGTACCTTACCTATTGCGAAGCCAGGTGGGCCGCTGCAGATACAACCTGGTCCGGTGGGGATATTCCGATAAAGCCGTGTGTGATTGCGGTGCCTCAACGCAAACTATGGCTCACCTTCTATCCTGCACTATGTACGGTTCTACCTGCACTTTGAGGGACCTGACCGAGGCCACCACCAACACCGTCAAGGTAATTTAAAAAAGAGGGAATCATCGACACGACGAAGAAGAAGACCTTATTCATGATATCTATATATTCACACGTAGACAGGAGTAAGAAAAATTCTATGGATGCCTGAAATGCAGGAGTGTCATACCTACAATCGATCGTGGTTGATCTGTTGCCGGCAGATTGAATATTTCTTTATAACACAAACGGTGTCTGTTTGCAAACACTCGCTGTTTTGAAAGTGCCACAAGCAACTTTTAAAGTGCCTCGTCATTAAGTAAAAGTTATTTACGGAATCACTTTTTTCTTGGAATTTGACATCCATATCTTACCTCGACTTCTGCACATCCCATAAACACCAAGACCCAGTTATCATCACTTGTTATGTTCGCTCGCGCGTTCCGCGGAACTTCCCATTACGTGTCTCTATAACTTCACACGGCGACATTCGGTAACACCAAGCTCCTTCACAAAGATTATTGAGATAGAATGGACGTTTTAAACGGACAAGTTTGTTTTAAATGCTGTTTTAAACATAACATAACATTACGCCCATAATCAGTCAGGCAGACGTGTGCCTAATAGTACATCCACATTTCGCCAATTAAGTTTAAGTTCCATGTAAAAGGGGGCGAGCCTATTGCCATCAACCGTGCAGAAATCCAGACTCCGTGGCTGCTACTGAGAAATTCGTGATGGAAAAACCCCATAACTCTGTGCCAGACCTGGGAATCGAACCCAGAACCTCAGGCTCAGCAGTTGCGCGTGTGGCCACTAGACCATCAAGGCAATAATCTTTTATTCCACCTATACATAGTTTATACAGGGTGTAACAAGACCCTTCACGAAGCCGTCAACCAAGCATTATATATACATCAAACTAAGTAACTTTACGCAAAAATTATTGCTGGGTAACGACTTTTTTTTTTGGGTGAAAATACGTTTTACGATAGGACTCAATGTAACGCACTCAAATCATTGCGCTGGTGGCTGGATTGAATATTACGGGGGTCGTGGAGGTGTTTTAAGTAAAATTCTTACATTAAATACATGTATAAAAAAAACTTGTGAAAAAGTTGAAGCTTTACCCCCAATATCTCCGTAACTAGAAGGTTCCCAGGTATGGTCTAGAACAAAAAAGTGATTGCAATGACGGGGAGACCAAGTGTCTTTCGGCTTCGTTAAGGGTCTTGTTACACCCTTTAGACTGGTCGAATTGTCACTCCTACTTATTTTTAAAAGCTATTAGCACTTATCATTATTTTTACAAAGCTGATTTTCGGTCTTATAAGTAGGCTTTTATAAATCTTTCAATTTAAAACTTGTCTTATTATAAAAGCTTTATTCTGACAGCTCGATTTTCAATTTATCAGTCTTATTATTTTGATGACCTTTCGATCTTCACTTTCATATCATTTGAAGCTTTTAATCTTTTTATTTTAATAGCCTTGTTTGTCTTGTATGCCTTGTTTGCTGGGCAAAGGCATCCCCATATCCTTCCTGGTACTCTTCTCCTGCATCACTTCGAACCAGCCCTCGAGATGCGCGTCTAGATCATTCCGCCACCTCTTTCTAGGCCGGCCTCGGCGCCGCCGAGGCCGGCCTAGAAAGCACAGGCACACCAGAAGGCACAGGCACACCATCGTGTTGAGATTTTTGTCCAATCCTATTTCAGCCTGGCAGCCTTTTTGCCTACGTCCGTAATGCCTATTTTTGAGCGCAGCGTATTTTATCTGCTCTCTTTACACGTAGAATGCTGCGCTCCATTTCTCTTTGGCAAACTTCAAGCCGGAACTTTTGCGATTCGGTGAGTGACCAGGTCTGAGCACCGTAGGTTAGGACTTAGGCTTAGCAAAGCTGAAAATGAAATTGTTTGTTTAAACGTCGTAATCTTTGGAATTACCAGTCAGGCTGAAAAAATGTTTTTGCATTTAATAGCCAACTTCTTAAAAAAGGTTATTTAACAACACGCTACGACCCCAAGGAGCGAAGCAAAGAGAGAAACGATGCCAACGAGTCTAACCGCGGGGCACATCTAGTTTCGATATAACTGTTGGAGTGTGAATGTACTATGGAGAGGTTAAAAGAGTACATTGTACTATGGTAACCTCTACTTGACAGTTTGCAGAAATCACGCTTTTTGGCTGTAGCAGCATAATAAAAAAAAGTACTACAGCGACATAGAACAAAAAATACTACAACGCCATCTAAGCCACAAATCAAAAACTACATAAAAAATCTAAATCGCGATGTTAGTTTTTTTATTTATTTAGTACAGCTTAAGCTATTAATACTAAATTATTTTATCCTTTTACTCGGTCTTGTCACAGAACCACAAACATTCGAACATTAATTAACGTCTTCCATTGAAGAACAATAAACATCAAACAAGTCCAATCCAGGCCCCAGGGTTGGTCTCCACATGTGCGTTGAGCATCGTAAGCATACGCGGTATAGGGGTACTCGTATTAGATCGAGCATATAAAAAAACTTGACAACAACTGTTGTCCAACTGTTGACAAAACACCCGTCTGGTCGGAAAATCCTCCCTTTCCCTTCTTTTTAAATCGGGGATTAAGTACTTTCCCTGTTCATCATACCCCTAATAATGTTATGTTTTGTGACACGAACTACCTATCTACCACAATTTATTAATCTATGACGTGCCGTATCTCAACGAAAACCATTTCCCGTGACGGGAATGAAGTGAAGAAAATGTAGTCTCCTCTGTATCGACGATATCGGAAACAAATGAGTTTAGTTAGTACGCCGAGCCTGGCTCCCGGTTAGGGCTGCGCTGAAATTGAACGACGTAAAGGGATTTTAGGGATGTACTATCTGATTTTGGGCGTATTTGAATATGTTGATGTGTTGGTAGAGTTGGTCTGACGTTGAATTTTTTTGGATAAAAGAATAAAGGGTGTAACAAGACCCTTAACGAAGCCGAAAGGCCTCCCCATCATTGCGATCATTTTTTTTTGTTCTAGACTATACCTGGGAACCTTCTAGTTACGGAGATAACGGGGGTCAAGGCTCCAACTTTTTCACAAGTTATTTTATAGATCTCACCTCCACGACCCCCGTACTCTTCAATCCACCCACCAGCACAATGTTTTGAGTACGTTACATTTAGTCCTACCGTAAAACGTGATTTTTCACCCCCAAAAAAAAAGTAGTTTCTCAGCAATAATTTTTGCGTAAAGTTACTTAATTTGATGTACATAATGCTTGGTTGACGGCTTCGTTAAGGGTCTTGTTACACCCCGTTTTACGAGTTTATAAACAGACAGTCGGTTATAGCAGTATAATGTCACCAACATGCGATATACCTGCCTAGTTGGTCTAGTAATCTTTTATTGAACCCCAATAGAAGATTAGACCAACTCAGGAATATCTCAGGCCAGGAATAGCCTGGGTTAGTGCCCGGTACGTGAGAGTAAAGTAGTAACACCTCTGTAAGCTTTCAGAGATCTCAAGCGCGATGGTATGTTATGTTATATTAACCGTTGCTAATTATGCGTGCAACAATTATTATGTTTCGTATACGGATTGGTGATATCCAATGGCAGTTGTTTTTTTTTTTTTTTCAATTTCGACGTTGATACCATGGAGAAACTTGTTCAGTTTGATGATCCATAGAGACCTTAGCTTTAAATAATACCACAACATTCTGATATACAAGATGAAAACCGACACTTTTCGAAGCCTTCAGCCAAGCATTCTGTATATCAAACTAAGTATCTAACTCTGCGCAAAAATTGTTGCTGGCATGACTTTATATTTTGGTCTGAAATATCATGTTTTGCTGTAGCGCAGTCAAAACATCATGCTGATGGATGCATTCAAAAGTGCAGGGGATTGAGGTATTAAGTTGTAACATTTAAAACTTGTATAAAAAAAACGTAATTATAAGGTTCCCAGGAATGGTCTAATAGAACACATAATTATGTATCGATATATTTGCGATCAAAGACGGACAGAACAAGTTCCTCTCGGTTTCGTTAAGGGTTTTTTATACCCTAAAAGTTGTATATTGTTATTTTTCGATAGCTGGTATTTACCACTCTTGTTGGATACGTTTAGTAAGAAAGAAGAGCCTTACCGATTCCACGAAAAAACAACGAATCCTCAAGATGTTTGTCATATGAAAAGTCCTGAAGCATTTAACTCGTAATCAATACCACTGAAGGCAGAAATTCTACCTCCATTAATGTTTTACACCACCGGGACACATATAAAAATGTAAATAAATGTTAATTTTCATTGCACTCGGAAGGAATTTGGAAAGCTAATCAATTTTTACGACACCTTGAAAGGGTTGCTAACGACCGCAGCTGCTCAAATTGTTTATTGTGCCACAAAATGGCGGCTGTCAGCTGTTATTGTTTCTGTATGATCATGGTTATTATTGGTTCTGAGGTAAGCAGGGTTTCTGGTGCTTTTTGATCTGAGGAAGTTAATCATTGGTATCAAATCAAACAGAAAAACTTGCTGAGGATAACCGTGGTTTTGTTTTTATCTGTTTAATCGTAATAGATTGCCCGTTTAAATAAAAAATGAGCTTATAGTTAATACATACTAACGCCTTCTTCTGGCGAAATGTGGGTGTACTATTAGATACACCTCTGCCTAATCCTTCGGGGATTATAGGCGTGATTTTACGTTATTTCTTAACTACTTTTATGTAACTGGTACTACATCATTAATCCATCAAAACGTCCAATTGATCTCCCAATCAATATTATCTGATGCCATTATCAGGATCACTTCGAAGGTAAATACCATTACCCTGAATTTGTAATGTTGGATTAAAATCAGTTCGAACCCTTGTTTCAATCCTACCTGCTAGTGAAGCAACCAATCTGCAAGTTCAACAATTAGGTAATGGATGGGAATACGGCGAATCGGAGATGTCCTCACAACTTTTGCTATTGACATTTTCATAGTTTGTCAGAGGACTAGTTATATGCGGAGTATAATGTGTGTATGAATACTGAACTTCTGTGTTAACATAGGTACCATCAAGCCTGCTAACCCCCGAAGAGTTAGGCAGAGGTGTACCTAATACTACACCCACATTTCGCCAGTTATATTTTAAGATAAGGGGCGACCCTATTGCCATGAACTGGGCGCAATTCTAGACTCCGTGTCTGCTACTGAGAAATTCCTGATGGAAAACCCCAATATCTCTTTACCCGACCCGGGAATTGAACCCAGGACCTCTTGCTCAGCCGTCGTGCTTGCGACCACTAGACTATTTTAACTAGAGAGATGCTGCCTCGTTGGTCCAGGTTCTTAAGCGTTACTGCTATAATGAGTTTCTACGTTCGATGCCCAGGTTTAGCAAAGTGTTATTGGGGCTGACTATCAGGAATTTTTCAGTAACAGCCCAGAGCCTAGATTTGTGCCTGGTTGATAGCAATAGGCTTGCCCCCTATTACATGGGACTTAAACTTATGTGGGTGAAAATAAAAAAGGTATACCTCTACCTAACCCCTTGAGAACATCAAGCGTGGTGCTATTATGTGTTTGTTAGACAATATTATACAGACAATATACAAGTGCAGGCCGTACGCATATCGTCTATTATTTTGTTCATCATATTGCAAAATGCATCTCGTTTAAAAGTGATCTAGTAGTACCTCGGGATTTTTTTTAACCCGTGTTACACTCGTAGTCGACATTTCATAGTTTGACACTTGTCACTTTGACACCTGTCCCATATTTACATTTTGGTCAACATATGACATTAAATGATTATTAAGTTCTGCTAAAGGTAATACGAGTATTCCGAGAGGCACCGTTCGTGACACAAATTTTAACATTTACATCATATTCACGAATTCAGTAGATTAATCTATCTTAATACTAATACAAAGTCAATTTTGTTTACCACAAACCGCTGATATGGTGACTTACACATATACACATGCGGCCAGACCAACATACTAGTAGGTAGTTAACGTTAGATCATAACATGAAACTTGGGGCGATTTATCATAAAACGCCGTACGCACGTGGGGCCGCTTCGTTATGTTTGAACTATGGGAACAGGTCTTACTGATAGCGGAATAATCAATTGCAATTCAAGATAAATCAGGAAAAACATTTCAGTGTTCATAGTTTTTTTGTATTATAGAAGTATAATGCATAATACATTGTTGTCTTTTAGTCAAAATATAGTAAATGCCAGACATATGCATTTTCCACATTAGCACCACAGAACAGGTGGCCTAAAACGGCTGCTTTATCAGAATCATAATACGAATCACGTTAAAAATTTAAAACTCGTAGAATGAACTTTGTGGTCATAACCTTAAAGAGCATTTTAAGAAAACTCGTAGAATGAACTTTGTGGTCATAACCTTAAAGAGCATTTTAAGAATTTTAAATTTTTAACGTGATTCATATTATGATTCTGATAAAGCTTCCATTTTAGGCCCCCTGAAATTAGGCAAAGCACTTTTGTGTTGATCGATTCGTTTTATGACAAACACAAAAATTTAATCTGTGAATGGGGATCTAAATTTCACAAAAAAATCTTTTATAAGTGTTACTAAATAATATTACCCTTAATTTTGTACCGGTACTGATAATTAATTCATGTAATTGTTGATCAAAATAATAAATCAGCTTTTTTGGTAACTGTACTTTATATTATTTTTTCTTGTGGTCCCAAAATACTACTCAAGAATATTAATTATATATATAGGTCTAATCTGGGACCGTGGTCCCGATACCAAGAGCCCCACGACCCGTGATATCAAGGATCATGAAATGCATTGGAGTTAGTTAATAGGGGAACAATCATAATAGGCAATAAAAGTTAAACCACACCCCCTACACATGTCACTATTACATGGGACTTAAACATTGCTGGCGAAATGTGGAACTACTATAGGTACACCGATGCCTAACTAAAAAAAGCAACAAGCGTAATTTTATGTCTCATAACTAAGTAAACGTCAAAATATTACTAAGATCAATCAGTGAGATAAGTAACTATAAATTAATCAGTTACTTAGCAGGTATGCAGGTACATTCACATCCACACTCGCATATCGCTCTCAAATCGACCACTGCCTAACTAGGTCATCGATTTAGCGGTTAACGCCTTATAATAATTCATGTATTCAAGCCCACTGATTGGTCGGCCGCTACATGCATGGGATGAGACGGCTGAATGTGGCATTCTTTGTATCGCCGCGCCGTATAAGCTATTGGGGGTTATGAAAATGTTAGTGTAATTAGTTCATTCACGGCCGTTTGAGGGGTTAAACGAGGACGTTGGTTGTTTTGTATGTTTAGACTAATGACTAGGGGCGCGATAATTGTTTAGCTTTTTACATCTTTTGTTTCAATTTAATCTGAGCCATCAGGAAGGGGTCAGGTTACAATACACCAGAAAGGGGTCAAAAATAATAGGCCTAGTTTCACAGCGATGACCGATGGTGAAGTTACTCTCAAAGGTTGAGCCCAATGAGTACGATATCATTTTATTTTATTAAAGTATTATCCATCTGGAATTGTCAACTGCCCGGAGTCTGGATTTGTTCACGGTTGTTGGCAATAGGCTCGCCCCCTTTTACATGGGACTTAAAGGTAATTGATCCAATGTAGGTGCACCACAGGTACACCTCTGGCTAAACAGACAAGATGTTATTTTCAGTTCAGCAATATGATACTACTGAAAATGATAATATTTGTGTCAAAAAGATGTTATAATCCACCCTTTAGCAGTTATATTACACTCGATAAACGACTGAAAAACATAATCTATCACCACTGCAATGTCGCCCCCAACCCCACCCTAACTGGGTTAATATTAAATGGCCTGAAAGTTGAATGGACTATTTTGACGTTTTGCGTACTCGTAGGCCATTTCTTTGGCTTTGTACCGCTATAGATGGGCAAGTTTAGCCTTGTTTTTTGTCCGTCGCTATGATCGTTCGGCTAATTCTTTGGGCCTATCTCGAGCCGACCGCTCGTTGGATATATTAGGGTTGGCCCAAACTCGCTCGTTCATAAATAAGGGGTGTCGGTTAGCGCTTTCGTTTGTTTTTGTGATGAGATTACTTATTGGGTTAGTGGGTAAAGCTTGGTTCGATGTTACGACGGCTATAATAGTGAGTATTATACTATGCGTCTAATGTAATGTCATGTTTATCGATACATGGATAGCAATAATGAAAGATAATGAGAAAAATGAGATTTACTAATCGATTTTGTTAGCAATGCTTGTCAGCATCATCTGAAGAAATAAAAATATTTCTTCAGTTGATGCTGATGATGTGTCTTTACATTTTTTCAACAGTTGTGCCCGTTGCTCACAGATGCAGAATGGATGTCCATTGCTACCTTATAAAAGAAAGAGGTATTTTTTATAAGCACTAATAAAAGTCACCGAGTAAGGGTTGGATTTCATTTTGGCAATACTTATCCATAATATATTTTATAGCAGATTTCATTCCACGGAGCCCTAAGTGAGCTTAAATCGTGAGTGTTACGTAAACGGCACTCAGTACATTTCGTCGGCAAGTCCGCAGTACCTAAGTAGCCTATGAATACATCCCACGCTTCATTTAACGCCGACTCGACTTCAGCAGAAAAGATCTTGTTTTGTCGCGAAATATTCACAGCTTCCATATTTACATACTAGCTGTTGCCCGCGACATTCGTTCGCATTTTGATAAGGATTTTGTTACCAATTTCAAGGGGTTTTATTTTTTTGCACGGAACCCTAATTCTTATTCAAAAATAAAAGTTATCTGCCAGTAAAAGTCCCGTCAAAATCTGTGCAGCCGTTTCGGAGATTAGCCCGAATAAACAGACAGAGAGTCAGACAAAAATTTGAAAAAATGTGTTTTTATTATAATTGCCGTAATTATTTTCATATGCATTCAGTAAACAGTTGTTATTTTGATATTACAAACAGATACTTCAATTTAATTTATTTGTATAGATGTTTATATTAACTTTGAGATAAGCTTTACTTGCTAAGAAAAAGTAAATTTGTGTGAAAATGCGTTTTTTACTCATCTTCAAACAATGTGTCTCGTTGGTCGAGTGGTCGTAAGCGTGACTGCTGAGCTTGAGGTCTTGGGTTTGATTCTCGGGTCGGGCAAAGTGTTATTGGATTTTTCCATCAGGATGTTCTCAGTAGCAGCCACGCAGTCTGGATTTGCACCCGGTTGATGACAATAGACTCGCCCCCTATTTCATGGGTCTTAAAACCTAACTGGCCAAATATGGGTGTACTATTAGGCACATTCCTGCCTAACCCTTCGTCTGATGTTATGAGTTTATGTTAAAAGTAAACAGATACCTTACAATCTATAATAAACACTTTTATAAAGGGTCTAAGTAATAGGTACCTTTATATTTATTTTATGTTGCATACTTTTTCATTACTCTGTTGGTAACAGACCTTATGAAACAAGAAATATTTGTCTAACACGTTGACCTCGCAAAGTCTATGAAAATAAACGGAATAGCTTATTTACATTGAGGAAACACGAAGACTTTAAGACACTTTTATGTATAAAGTTATAAAAACATAGCTTCTGTAATTTTGCAGTGTGTGTAAATTCATATCTTTTACGACTGCACGTTCTAGGGTGATTTGTGAAGTCGCTTGGAATTGTGCTTATACGCTTACGGCAGAAGGGAGACCATAAAACAGATGTAAGAGAAAAAATACATAATATGAAAGAACCATGAATATAAAACAAATTGAAAATGTCATCCTGAACCATAAATTTGGATTGTTTAAAAATCTGATAATGTTCGTGTTTGCTGGCACTAAAAGTAAAACAAAAAGAAATAAAATACCTAATACATCCTCCCTTTTTAGTTGAGATAAAATTAAAAACAAACAACCAACAAACAATGAAAACCAGACCCATCTTTCTTTTTTTGACATTAATTGAGAAAAAAAACTCATTTCGATTTACCACTCACTCGATTTCCAGAATAAAACTATAAAATAGTACTCAAACGACAGATTCGTTTCTGCCTTTATGGAAATGCTATACGGGTAATTTTACTCAGGAAAATGGCTGAATATTCGAACGTCTATTTGCCCTCATTTCCCTAAACGGCTAGACTTTTAGCTCAAAGAGAACTTTACAAAATAAATTCTCAAAGACAGCCTCATAACAACAAATTGTAGTAAAGAATCGACATACTACTATACAGCATGTATTAGAAAGGCGTGGTAATATTTGAGGATCTTCTTCTTGGCGAATCGATGGCATAAAAATCAAACATGTTTTGCCCAGAAGAGTTTGGGGATATGGTAGGTATACACTATCAAACTCAACAACTTTCTTATGATCAATGTCGTCGTCGCGAGTCGGTCTCGCACACGAAGAGTTCAGTACCATAAACTAAAAAAAAAAACACGTTTGTTGTATGGGAGCCCCCCTTAAATATTTATTTTATTCTGCTTTTATGTATTTGTGGTTATAGCGGAAACAGAAATACACCATCTGTGAAAATTTCAACTGTCTAGCTATCACGGTTCATGAGATACATCCTGGTGATAGATAGCCCGACAGATGGACAGAGAGTGGAGTCTTAGTAATACTATTCCGTTTTTACCCATGGGCGCCATGGTCGAGCAAGTATTGGAATTTTGTATAGGACTGTTGATTTTGCAATCATGATAATGGTCCCATGGACAAAGTTTTTCAGTTTGATGGTCTGTACCACACCTTTGAATGTGACCACACTTTTTTTGATACACGCTGTATAGTATTATGTACTCGGTTTTACGTCAGTACTCCAGGGAAATTAGAAATGTCTGCGGGATCTATTGCCACTGAAAACATAATTGAAAAGCCGGTTTTATTATTTTGAGCGAATATAAACATAATTTATAGATAAATCAGACTCATTTTCTGTTTTCTCATAGAATTTTATTACGTAATTCTTCATAATGATACATATATTATATATTCAAAGTAAAAAAGGACAAAATCAAAATCAAAATCAAAGCATTTATTTCAAGTAGGCCAGTTACAGGCACTTTTGAACTGTCGAAACAAAGATAACAATGAAATGTAGCTACAGTCCCAGTCACAAGGCATAAAAACTGTGAAAGTACTGTAGTTGCCCATTCCCTAGCGTAGATCTCTATGGAGAAGAACGAGCAAGAAACTCCATGGACACTCTTTTAAATCAGCATATTGTTACAAAACCTTGGTTACATCATTCATATTGAGATGGTACATTATGTGAGAACGATGTAGCAAGATGTGCACATTAAAAGTGTCCATAGTAAACACAAAAAAGACAATTAAAAAAAAAAAAAATGATAATTCAAATAAGCCGTGGCAACTAAGAGATGACCAGTCACAACTGACAGCGCCCGTTCACGAACATGACGCATGGATCAGCACCATTCAACTCAACCATTTTGAAGGGAACTAAATGATCCGACACACGCGCCACCATCAGCGAGACATTGAGTGAGCATGACATACTCTCAACCGCCAGGGCACATTCAAGTCGAGAAAGGACGTAGGTTTCCAGTGAACGATAGCTCTTTAGTACATAGCACTCACACAATATGGGCTTTATATAATACTAAAGAGATAACATTGAAAGAGACAACATTGAAAGTCAAATATTAGACTTTTAATTAGTGCAATAGGTATTTTAAACGGAACCATTTCAAAAACACTGAAAAACCCTATAATACTTAAGAAGATTATAAGCTAGCGACATATTTCGCAGCACCAAGAAAAAACTGAATGAGAATGCGAATTATCTTTAGGTTAATTAGTATTTGTAATAACCGCACAATATGCGCCGTATGTGAATCAAATTCGCGACCCTGTTGCCTAGAACTTCACCGATCAACTTCTCCACCAATCAAACTATCCCAGATCTTACCTAGAATGAGATGGAAGCCTAAAATATTCCATGTTTTCGTCCGTTACACCGGTATGGAAATACCTAGCCTTCTTGTTTACTCAAAGCCTATTTTTTCCAGCAAGGTCAACGTATTTTCCCTCGTGCGTATTACTTTTGTGTATAAGGAAGTTAATACAGATAGATAAGTGCCTATTTGATAGATATGAAATTCTAATTCCTATCTGAGTGTATTGGCAATGTGTGGTTATATGAAGGGGATCTTACCAAGAGGAATGAGTTATTACCCAAAACTAACTGGGTTGGTCAGATAGGCACTTGTTCCATGTAAATTGCTGATATTCAGCTGCATCCGGTTAGACTGGAAGCTGACCCTAATATAGTTGAGAAAAGGCTAAGCAGATAATTTAATAGTGTGGTACAAATCCACCAGGAGGGTCCAGCAGATGGGTTAATGGATATCATATTATTTTGATTTTCGGTTTTACTTATAATACATGCCGGTTTCCACGCTACGTTTTCTGTACCGCTTTGAGAGCAGTGATAAAATAAATTACACAAAGTGATGTGTGTGCCTGGGTTCGAACCCACGGCTTAAGGTGGATGCGCAAGGGTAGCCCGCGAAATTTAAATTTTCTTACGTTTATTGCAATTTGCAGGTCAGTGTCAGGTTGTATGTTGATAAAAATATGAATCGCACCAGTAACAAGTATGGAGTTACAGAATTATAATCATTCAAATCATCAATACAGCTCTCCAAGTTCATATAATCACATTCAATAGCTATTTCATGAAAAAGTCACTTTTGAGATTATATAAACTTGGAAGGCTGCATTTATGATTTGAATGATTATAATTCTGTAACTCTATACGTGTTACTGGCGCGATTCATATTTTCATCAACATACTGCCTGACACCGACCTGCCAATTGTAATAAACGTAAGAAAACTTGAATTTCGCGGGCTACCCTTGCGCATCCACCTTAAGGAGATGCGCTAAGATAGCCCGCGAAATTCAAATTTTATTACGTTTTTTTCAATTTGCGTGTCAGTGTCGGGTTTTATTTTGTTTCGCGAGCATATCAAATGTGGTTTTACAGAGTTATAGTCATTAAAATCATCAATACAACCCTCTAAGTTCATTTAATCTCATTGAATGATTTTCTCACGCAATACCTAGTAATTCATTGAATTTTGCGGGCAACCATGACGGTTCCCCTTTATCTGCCTCCGCCGTCTTCTCGTAAGATCGAAGAGTATATTTTTTGTAGTTTCGAGTACATTTTTCATATGGACTGTCGTCGGTTCATACGTTTGTAGGATTTATCATCATCATCGTCATTCTCTTGCCTTTATGCCAATTTATTTGGGGTCGGCGCAGCATATTTTCTTCTCATATCTCATCAAACACATTTGTAGGGTTAATATGAAGAGATGGAACATTTTCATTTAGAAACAGATATATATTGTTTTAGAAGCTGGCCACCCGATCCGCTCTCGTGTCGCAATACACGTGAAAATGAAATTCCTGTTTTCAATACAGATCCTTCGCCAATATTTGTGTTCGTATGAAAACCTTACACATGTCCCGTATTTATACGTTTACCTGACGAGGGTCCGGTCTATGCTGTATGAATAATAACACAATTCAAACGTTATAATCTTAATATGATAACTTTAGTCATCTGGTGTGTAATTTTGATTGGATAGAATTATTTTTTTGTTGAAATATCCTTACTAATATTATAAATGCGAATATAAGTTTGTTTGTTGCCTTTTCACGCCTAAGGCACTGAACCGATCATCCTGAAATTTTGTATATACGCTTTCAGGTGTACAGAAACGGACATAGGGTTTCATCCCGAAAAAAGTACTGCTCCCGAGAAAAAAATAACCCAAAAACGTTGGTATGATAATAGATGGCGCTACGTGTATTTCGAATTAAGATTGAATTATATTATTACAAGCAGTGTACTTCCAACATTGATTGTCAAATACTAAATTAACGCGAGCGTAGCCGCGGGCAAAAGCTAGTTGAAAATAAATGAAAATGACACGATACCTGGCAGTTTGCACATCTTTTTTAGTAAAAAATACTAAACAACTAAACAGTCAGTTTACATTAGACCACCTTATTGATGTACCACTGCCTGCACAGTAAATGCCTCTCTCATGCAGAGATGTTCAGCATTTATCTCCACGTATGCTCAAGGCATACGATGTTTTCCTATAACGATGTTAGTGCTGTCGAAACTTGATAATATACTTTAATGAGACACATTAATAAACTGAAAACCCTCTGAAACTAAATGTACAATTGAATCTTTGAAAATACAATATTAATTAACTCTAAGATACTCTGTACCACCTTACTCCGTATTTCCACTGAATTCTTTTCTAGTCTAGATCAACAAAACATATTGGTTTTATGAAACAACTCGTTCGATAGAAAATTGGATTTCAAAGAATATTGGAGTCTGCAACCAAACGCTATGTAAATGTTGCTACAGAAACAAAAATTGAAACTACGGTTTGATTGAAAGAATATGTACAAAGGGATAATAGTTTTTGCGTTTGTTTTGTCATTTCTATTTATATTGGATGTGGTTTTTTTGTGTAAAAATGGACCGCTGAAAAAGCGATAGAAAAATACCTGGGTACTTGATATAAAAATTGACTACCTATGTTTACAAATAGGTTTTCATATACAGGCGAGAAATATTCATCGTGAAAAAAATAACCAACTTTTGTTTTGTATTACATAATACAAAGACGTATATCTCAATACATGTCGTAAGTATCTCTTTCCGATTTTTTCGTAATCGATCCAGATTTATCAATTCTCATTGACTACCAACAAACTAAACCAAATACACCCCCACAAAGAACGACATTAACATTTTTATTAAATTAGAAGCGACAGTTCGGTTTCAACAGAAGAATCCTGAGCATTATGAATTTACTCGGTATTTTTTTCGACAGCCTTCAGTATTTTAGGCGAGTTTATTTAAACATGGCTCACAAAGCCTTCGCCCCGCGGGCGGCCGTAATAAAGGTCGTATTCAACTATGAGACGTGATCATTTACTTTCGAAGGTATTTGCACACTGCTCCGCTGTTTGGAAAGCTCTGCGACGGTCGAAATGTTGAGATATCATAGTGTGTATTTACTTTGTATTATGGCTAAAGTAATTGTACTATTTTTTATGAAACCAGTCTTTACTTTTATAACTTAGTTTTCAGTAAATTTAATTTAGTGGTTTCTGAATTTGTAGATAGAAATGTCGACCAAAAAAAAAGAATATTATTTTCATAATATCAAAGGAGATGTTTCATTTTTGTATGGGACTCCGGCCATAACATGTACAGTTTATAAAAGCTGGGAAACAAACCTCTGAATAGAATAAAGTAACATTTTTTACATAATAATACCTATATGGTTTTTAAAACGCAATAAAAATTACAAATGTTTGACGTTTGACGTTTGTCGTGAGTGTTATGACAGATATGCCAGGTTGTAGAGATGAAGTTTGCATAACCCAGAAATTGTTATTTGATAATAATTGTACAAAGCCAAAGTCGTAGGAAAAAAAACTAAATGAGAGAACATAAAATAACATCGAAAACCACGAAAGTCGAGACGAACGAGACTCGACTGACAGACACTGATGGGTTTTGTCAAAAATAAATGTCATTTTGAATATTTCGTTCAGAAGTACACTACAGAAAATTAGTACCTATTATATTTTTTTAACAATGAAGTCATCACAGTTGCTTATTAGTCGAAAATTATAATTATGAGTATATTACTTACTTTTTTAATTTTAATTGTATGTTTCCAATTTTATTACCAAATTTGTTTTGATTTTGAGTAGAATTTTGATTTTTAATTTTTGTTAGCTTAGTTCTACATTTTATTTTGAATGCTGTGGTCTCCTGTAAGTGAAGGAGTACACCTACGTGATACTTTTTACTGTTTACTTTTTTTATGTATTGTGTATATTCTTTGTTGGAGATCCTAAATAAATAAATAAATTAATTAATGATTATTTATTACAAGAACATACTTTTCGTATTTAACATCGACGTGAGATTAAGTTTTTATGTGACATGATTTCAGAACGAAAGCAGACAATGAAACAGAGGGACGCAATGTTGAATAGAATATGGCAATAATTGAAAAACTATTACTTTTCAGGCACAACAAATCAGGCTTAAATTCTCTAGAGAATATTTTTGATAGCTTCGTGGTATTTTTTCCATTTTTACGATAAAAAAAAAAAAATGTTTATTTCTTAACCAAATTAAAATCAACTAGTTGATGATTGGAGCCTCCTTTTAAGCAAAGAATAAGCCTATATTAGGAGACTCCGCTCTTTCATAGCTTGACAATTTTGCAACAGAACAGAATAGAATAGAAAACCTACGTAGTGTATGTGTGTGTAGGTGAGTGTGTGTGCGAAGAGAAATGGGTGAGTTAAACTATATGTTGTAATAGCTAAATAAATGTACATCTTATGGCTGGAAATGAAACATCTCCTTTACTCGGCCTGTAAACCAATTCACATCACCATAATTCAGTACAACCAATAATAAAGTCAAAGACAAGCTACCAACAATACCCTTCATCCCCTAATCAACATAGCAACAAATCAAAATTATCCCTAGTTCGGAACTTCGTAAGCTATTCGCATAATCTGTTACGCCACAGTGGGCAGGCACCTTGCTGAACCGATGACAGTATTACTTCGTGTCATAACGGATTTGCGTTGTCTCCTGGCTCCGCCTGCATATATTCGTTATCAGGGTTCAAAGTCCCATTGTATTCGAATAAAGACATTCCTTTTTTATTCCCGTGACGAAATGAGTTCTGCTTATTGCGAGAGAAGCAAGTTGTAAAATATTGTAAGGAGGTGTAAGTGACGAAGTTTTTGTCACGCCGGATCGCAACGTGTTAGCAGTAAACTTAGGGTTAATGTTCTGGCTTTGTTTTCGTGTGTCATGGTGGAAAAGGTGATGTGACAGCTGTTTGGGAGTTTTGTGAAAGTTGACGGTGATGAGGGCCGTGTATCGGGTAATAGTGTGGAAGTTTTTGTTGGAAGGGTTAGGTTTTGTAAAATACAGGGTGTAACAAGGCCCTTCACGAAGCCGTCAACCAAGCATTATGTACATTAAACTAAGTAACTTTACGCAAACATTATTGCGGGGAAACGACTTTTTTGTGGGGTGAAGAATCACGTTTTACAGTAGGACTCAATATAACGCACTCAAAACATTGTGCTGATGGATGGATTGAATAGTACGGGGATCGTGGAGGTGTTTTAAGTAAAAATCTTCCATTAAAACCATGTATTTGAAAAAAAATACCTGTGAAATAGTTGAAACTTTCACCACCAGTATCTTCGTAACTAGAAGGTTCCCAGGTATGGTGTAGAACAAAATAACTATCGCAATTTCGGGGAGAGTATGTGTCTTTCGGCTTCGTTACAGGTCTTGTTTACACCCTTTATTATGAGTTTCTTTCATGATAAACTTTTAACCAGATGTTTAAGGTGGCGTTTTGTAATTTCTGTCTATCCCCATGGGGACAAAGCGTGAGTTTATGTTTGTTGCTAAAGATAACTTTTTTAAATATACTTACAACCAGCCAGGTTGATTAGTCAATGAAATAGAAGATTGTATTTCACAAAAAAATTTCCTTATGAGATTTAGGAATTAGATGCGGCATGCTACTTAATCACATCAAATTACACTCAATTGTTTCATTGTTTTTTTTTTAAACAAAAAAACAATGGTATTAATATCCCCTTCAAATGTTAACCGTAAAAATCTATGTATAATCGTAAAACAAATACCCATGGGATATTTTTAGGCAAAACAAAAGGCCGTTTTATATACAGACCCACATTCCAATATTACTTGAATTTCAATTTTCTATCGCGCTCAGCCCCAGTAACAAAGAGGATTGTATTTTTTCACGCAGCGGTACGGGGTTATCTTTATTGGGTTTCCTTCTAATTTAACACGCCGAGTTCAGAGTGGAACGATGTCGTGAAATACCCGTTAGATTTGTTTCGAAGGCTATATTTCGGTTTTAGGGATCAAATTTGGATGATTCGCGTACTAGTTGTTTTGTAAAACAAGTCTCAAATCTCCCGCTTGCCTTTTCTTTACCTAATCGTTTCATGAAAATGTATTTTGAAGCCTAAATATCCGTAACTAGTCTAGGCCCACTTTCACCACAAATAACGAAATACATTTAGCTCTAAGCTAATTTAAAACTTCGTTCTATTTCTGTGAATCGATTGAAGATGATGATTTGAGAATGATGCTACGTTGTAATGTTTACCATTAAATTGATTTAGTTATTTGTGGTGCATGTGGGCCTTTTTGATCATACTTCAGGTCGGGAGATATCGTCACTTTTTTTAAAGTTTTTCTATAACTTTTTTACCAATACTTTCAAATCCATGCCTGCTTTCAAATGCCAATCATGGTATCAAATGTAAGGCCTTCCATTAATTAATAATTCATTTTACACTTTATGGAAACCCGCATTGCTTCGGTCTATGGTCATATAGATATCTTGTTTGCAGCGGATCAACCACGGATCAAGCCATCGCTTCCGAGATATGCCTTAATACACATTAACACTAGGATTATTCCATTATCTAGAAACTAAACGCTATACCTACTGGCTAGCACATACCTTTGAACAAATAAACCATTGACTGTTAATCGAGGTTAGGTAAAGCAAATCCTATTTGATAGTACATGGGCTAAGTACAATGATGCTTTACATAATATATATATATATATATATATAATATAATGCTTTACATGCATAATGATACAAAACGCACATGAATCCGAGGGTTCGAACAAGTCATAACTTGGCAGTTCGAAGGCAACATCACTAGGCTATCACTGCTGTTTGCATTTACAATAGTCTATGTAAGATCAGAAGATAAGATTCATCAACAAATGCGTCATATAACACACGAATGTTGATCGTAACGCATGCAGGATTTTTTCATGTTATAATTATGTTATGTTTGACATTTTCTGTCTAGCTCAAAGAAAATTAATTTAATCACAGCGTCAATTTTAAATATTTCTTTTACACAAAATTAAATCTTCAATCGGGACGAAATCCTTTTCCAATTACTTCGGTTTGAAAACTTTTAGTCCATTACCAAATAACTTGTCCTCAGATCAAGTTCTAATCTGCTGGTTTGCGGAACTGAAACTTATCTATAAATTTTAATTAAAAGTATCGTAGAATTCAATCTACGGAACCTTCAAAGGGAAAGTATTTAGGGCACTGTCATTGCGTCCCACAAACAATTTGTATTTCTGTCAGTACCATAATTTGGTCACAATCCCAAGAATTTTTAAGGTAACTCCTAATTCATTGCCTATGTCTGCTCGACAAACGAATGTTGTTGAATTGACAAAGCGACAGGTATCGCGATTTTAAGTGTGTCACGCAATTGCCTTGCAGTTGCGTTTGGGGTTTCATTATTTATACAAAAACACACCACAACAACAGTCTAAAGATATTATACTGAGGTATGCATACCTAAACCTTCATCAAGACCTGAATATTCTTCATTATATTATGCTACGTACGACCTTAAAATCAAACTTGAACACACTTAGCAGTCTCGACCGATCGCTGGTCCAAGGACAAAGTTTTAAACCAATTCTCGATTACAAATCTCAATTGAATGCTAAAATAAACACTGAATCTCTTCGATCTGAAATTCTAATGCAAAAACTTGGCATAAGAATCGAATGAATATCTCTGAGAACTCAGAGCTAAGAATGAAGTAAGTAGTAATTTTAGTCTTAATTCTTTTGGAATATTTTTAAGAAATAAGAGCCACTAAAGTAATGAATTCTAGGCTCTGCTTCACATTGACTCTCAAATGGATGCTTTGCCATTAAAATTTATGATTTAATGTACTCAATAACATTTTTTGTAAAAAAATCTTAGTCAAAATTCTAATGTTAGCAGAATAAACAACCCTATTTATGAACTACGTATTCAATATTAATCTAATTGGTCCTTTAACTATAAAAATAAGCTTTCATTTATGAGTTATGATAAAAAATAATGTGATGAAGCTATTACAGAATGCCTACTCTAGAAGAATAAAATATATTCACAACCTCCCCTTGCCACCTGTCTAAGAAATGCAAAATTAAATCAATTGCAAGAGTGAATTTGAAGCAACGCCTGAATTAAGCTTTCAACTGTAAGGGCTGTAACGAGCCAAGTTAAGGACAAGAATTTTAGATGATTTTAGGGTCCTTCGGACATTTGGAGAAAGGGAAAACTTTGGCAGTTCTCTTTTCGGTTGGACGAAATCAAAATTTTGAATGCAGAAAAGTATGATTGTAGAAATTTTAATGAAATCATACTGATTTCTTCCTGCAGTATTAAAATCATTGTTTCGTAGATGCGAGAAATGATTATTCTCTGGATCAAAAAGTTCATGTTTTTTTTTTAAATTTCACTATCTGAAATTCACTATAGAATAGATTGCATCACTAGGAATTTTACAATCTTTGTCTCAATTCTGCTAATTAACAAACGGTTCAGTGGTCTCTCGATTATGTGTTTTGGAAAGATTTGCCATTATTGACTATGTCAAAACAAAAACTGACCACTGAACCTTTTGTAAATTAAAAGGCCCACAAAACTTCCTATCAAACTCATAAACTCGTGATTGCCAGTCGCCTGGACTGTGTTTATGTGGGTCGCTGCTGTGCCATTTCTCATGGGTTGTCACAGCAGTGATCCACCATTATCGGTTGTGTTTGTTTGTTTTATCAGTGCTTACTAACATAGTCGTAAGTTTTACTAACAGCTTTTGAGTCATGGATACTCGAATAAAGAGATATTCTATTCTATTCTATAAACAAATATAATGCAAAAACAGGCGCAGAAAAAGTAACAAGGATACATTCGTATCGTATGTTATACCAGAGCTCATAACATGGGTCCTACGCCCACTTGGCCAGTCCATTTTTTACAGAGAGAAACCCACTCTGACGTCGACACATATAAAGTGTGATTACGTAACTTGCGACCGCTGTTCATTGCATAATTTTAATTGTTACGGGTGGTGTGGTGACGTATGTTGCTTATTATAAAAATAGAGTTTGGATGTTATTTTATGCAAATATTTTATACTAGCGGCTGGCCCGGCTTCGCACGTGCCTATGTTACTCAGAGTGAATGTAGCTTTGTAATGGTGAAAGAATTTTTGAAATCGGCGCAGTAGTTTTCGAGTTTATTCATTACAAACATACACACAAAAATACAAAACTTTCCCCTTTGTAATATTAGTGTAGATGTAGATAGGTGGCATGAATTGGTATGAGGAAAACGAATCCGCAAACTAAACTAAAGTTATCTAAAAAAAACGAGTGTTATCGTTTTACATTATTCTATAGTAACGCATAGTGGACCAACGAAAAGCTTTTGTTTTTTTAGCTTAAGGTTTATTGTAAATAAATTGATTTAAAACTCATACTATATTTTTCTTACAAAAAAAGTACAGTTAGTACTTTTTGACACGCAATTTTATACTGATGACGAATCGGGAACATCAAAATTAAATAAAAATTCATTTGTTTTCCTAAGACGACGAATCGGGAGTTCCTGTATGGAAAAAAATTTGGTGACCAATCGGAACAGTGACGAGTCGGGCATAAGCCCTTCATACCAAAGGTTAAAACAAAAGTTAAAACTACCTAAAACTCGGTTGCAGAAAACAACATAATTAATCAGCAAAAGCGACTTTGCTTCTCAATTAGTACGAGACAACCTGTCAATTTCTTAAAAACTAAAAACTTTAAACTTTATAACTTTAACCTCTAAACTTTATAACAACAAACACCATACCAACAACATCTCGGCAATAAGTCTTAAACACAATTCAGCTCCTACAGCTCACAATTACGAGCGTTTAATATTTGGCATTTTGATAAAAGCGCTCATCGTCTAATAAGGACAATTAACTAAATTGCCGCCAGTCCTTAGCTGAGCGACTTTTGGGTGCCATTTAGCGACAGGATGTATTGCATTACATAAGTTACTGTTAGCAAGGGGTACATAGGGGGTTATAGCGCGCACTTTGATGGCGTTTAAGTGATTTTGATTGCACGTTGTGTATTTTAGTATTTAGAATTTAATAGATTTCAAATGAAGCGTTTCTGATGAAATTAGTACCTACTTATGATATGTTAGTACCTACTTATGACTTAGCAGCCTTTTACAAGAATTGCGATTATCATTCGCCTGCCCTTATCATCCTAAATTAGCGTACATTAAACATTAGTATTCTAAATTATTCACACCATCATTTCATTTCTTCGTTATTTTTATCTACTAAGTATAATATACTTCCAAAAAAAAAATTCCTCCAAAAAAACATATTATGTTTTTTTGGAGGAATTGTATTTCGTAGATATATTATAGCCAGTATTATAAAGATTCCACTCACGAACGTCACAAACCCACTGGAGGATATCCTCTTCCTTTTTTGTCATGCTTTGTGTTAATCTGGGAGTATAATCTCATAACCCAGATGAAGACGCCAGAGTTTGTCGATCCCCTTTTCAGGTGTATCAGCCAGTATGTGAAATACTTCAGGACGCTTTGACTTTCAAAGGCTGATCTGTCTATGTGCATTTTGCCCCTATTTTTTGATCTAGCTATTAGTGCAGCATTTGTTTGTTTGTTTGAACGCACTAATCTTTAGTACCACAATCCATAGCCCTATTCTTGAGAAAGGTTATGGGCGTCACGCAAGCATCACACTACCACCCTCAGGAGCCGAAGGACGGGTGAAACCGCGGGGTATAGTTAGTCAATAATATATTCGTTATACACACATACTTCTGACATATAGTTTCAATTAGTGTAAGATCCTCACTAAAAGAGGGACCATGGTACTACCAAAATAAATTGCACTCTATAGCAAGTCCTCCCTTGCTCTTACGGGTAGCAAAATGTCCATTACAGCAGTATTTCCATTAGGAGATCTCGTAGGCGACGTTTTCCTAACATTATACATTCTTAATATTATCTTGAAGACATTTTCTGCCTGGCGGTATCACTTTGTATTTTTAAAGTCATTTTGTCTGTGATCATAATAAATAAACGTCATGTTTGAGTATGATTTAAGAAATTATTTAAGGTGAAGCCGAGATAATAATCTCGTTTTGAAAATTAATCGGAAATGTAAACCGGAACCGGAAAAATAGGGAGATATTTTGGAGGCTTTTATATATGTGTGACAAATCTGGTAATTTAATTATGAAGTGTATTTAAAAACAATATTTCAGTCGGATCCTGTGTACGTAATGTTTGAGCAAAACATGCAATGAAAAAGGACGTTTTTCAAATGGTTTTAATTAAAAAAGTAACTTTGTCAGCGGAACTCATATTCCATAATCTACAAACAATAGTTCCATGCATTTTAATGAATAGTTTCAAGCAAATAATTTCATTTCCTGCTTAAAATTATAAATTCACAAAACCACCACTTTGCATCGCTTACCGCAATAAAGCTACAACGCATGCACTAATAAACATACATAGTACATTAAGTACTTTTGAAAGTTCACTTAAATTCCCTTCGAGGTTCCTCCGGACTCTGGTTCCAGTGTCGCACTGCGATAATTGACTATCAGGATTAACTATAGGGTTCATACGGATCCTGGATATCGGGATATATGCTTTATAAAACGAATAATGCTTTATTTAAACAAATTCCGGGACAAAACTGTTGGTTTTCGCACTGTTTTTGAAGGTCTATTTGAACTGTGAATCCGATTGCCTTTATTGTATATTTGAGTTTCGTTTTTGAATTGACTAAAACTTGTTTGTAACAGTTCATTGCTCTGCTTTGAAGTATTCCTTTATTCATTTAAATATTCATAAATAAAATAATATAAACAAAAACATTTAAAAAATATTTTTCTAACATATTACTTAAATTTTTACCCACGACAGAACGGAGACGGTATATGCGTTTGGGGTGAGAGGATGTTTGTTAATAACATAAATTATATAAAAACATTAAATAATATAGAAAATAGTAACCCACTGGCATCGGGAACAGGGTCCGAGCTACCGGTGGTCAGGGCTCTTGACAGAGGAACCTCGTAACTACGCCCCGTGTCCAGAAGTACTGCTTTCTGAATCAAGCCCTTGATCCAGCTGTCCAGCGAGAGTCTCCTTAGATGTTGGTCGAGGCTATTGGCTATTAAGCCATTTGCCGACACGACTATCGGCACATTGACTGCTGTACTCACGTCTTACATGTCGACAACCTCGCGAGCCAGATCTAGATATTTGAATTGTTATCTTATCTCAAAAATTATTATTATTATAAGCCTATATTGTCCCACTGCAGAGCAAAGGCCTCCCTTCCCTGCTTCCACATTTCGCGATCTAGTGCGACTGTAGGCCAATCCTTTGAGAAAGTGACATGATTCTAGACCTATCTATTCTATACAAATAAATAAAATTGTATAGAATAGATAGTCTGTGTCTGTTTGTAATTTCCAAATAACAGCAAAAAACCCGATTTCTTTTTTTGCATGGGAAATCGTCAAATGACCCCTCCCACTCTGGGCGGTCCGGAAGCGAGTATCAGACTTGTACTGACTAGAACCCATGTATGTTCCTTCTTTTACCCTTTGTGTTCCAGGGCCGCGGTATCTCTTTCGAACAGTCATCGCAGGCATCGGTCCTTTCGGACCTCTTCCCATTTGCTGACATCTCTTTGAGGCGCACGTGGAACACGAACGCGCCATCGACACGGCCTGTCGTGTCGATGGCGCGTTGACGGACGGACGGAGAGCTAGCCCATTACTCACCACCCACAGGCCCGCACATTAAAACCCTTCAAATAGAAAGTAATATTTTTCTAATATTTTCACGCGGATGAAGGTCGCAGGCAACATCTAGTCAGAACTAAAATATTACGTCGGCCATTACAAAAAAATCAGCTTTGCCGTACAGTGTTGTGGTAGTCCACTAAAAAGTAGGTTTTAATGTTTTGATTTGGTATTCCAGCTTATATTGTTTTTCCCGTTCACAGAAAGGACAAATGATTTATTAATTCTTGATTTCAGATTCGGATAGACTTTATTTTAATCCGGAGTACCCACTTAAGGACCACGTTAATCTAGAACACTTAACAGACACTATCAAAAGAATAATCTTAAAAGCTAAATGACTAAAAAACACTGAAGATTGATGTCGGCTGACTGTCCTTTTAGTTAATTAAATCCAAAAAATAAAGGGAGAAGTGTTTATTTTTCACGGAATAATTAAATTTTCTCATTATCTCAGCGAAGGTGATGAATGAATATTTATTATTTATAAACCCATTTATTTTAATGAAGAGGTTGTGCCTGGTGATTGGGGTCTGACAGAAGGTGATGTTTCATCGTGTTTTACGTCTTTAGTTGGCTAATTGAAAGACTTTACAGGATCTCTATTATTTGTGAGTCATTTTTCAATTGTCATTAACACTAGAAACTGCATATTTACTTTATGTAACCATGTTTACTGTTGGTTTTGAGTTCCCGATATTTCGGCGCTTCACGGATAAACTCAAGTTACCTATAGTGTTCCATTTCTAGTGTTAATGATAATGTTAGTAACCATGACAATTTAAAAACTTATAGTTTTCAATTTGTTTTATTATTGATAAGTTATTGTACTTACATGTTACAAAATGCAACATATTACATATTGTAAAATGATTATTATTACATTATTAATATGTATAAAATTGGACCCAGCACCGAACCCTGGGGTACTCCAGCTTCTATTTGGCAGATGGATAAGAGGCAACCTTCACATTTAACCTGGAATGTCCGGTGTTGCAAATAGGACTTCAGGAGCATGTAGACAGTATTCGGCAACTGGAGTTTTATCTTGTATAAGAGGCCTTCATGCCAGACACGGTCGAAAGCCTGCTGGATATCGAGGAAAACTGCTGAGCAGTATTCTTTTCTTTCCAGCGTTTGCCGTATTGTGTGAGCTACTCGGTGTATTTGCTCTGTCGTTCCATGATGCCCACGAAAACCGAATTGATGATCTGGTATAATATTTTGTTCTTCAAGAACTGGGAGAAGTCGTCTCAGAAATAGTTTCTTGAGAAGTTTTGACAGTAAAGGGAGAATACTTATTGGCCTATAAGATGTGGCTTCTGTCGAAGGCTTTCCGGGCGTGGGAATCATGTTTATATTGGAAACTGTACACAGCTTTGGGAAATATTGAAGTCTCAATACTGCATTGAAGAGGATTGTCAATAGGAATTGCCCTAAGGCAATTACCAAAAGTGAAGTGCTAAGACTTCCGCTGTTATCAAGTCAAATCCTGGTGCCTTCTTTTGCTTTAATTGTGTTATGGCTTTCCTAAATTCTGCTGGTGTAATCAGTCTCAGTGGTAGTGACAGTTGCTGATCGCTGTTTAAGATTTTATCGATCTCTTCCTCTGGGTGTACGATGTTAGATTCATTGGGCTTAAAGACGCTCTTTAGAAATTCAGCAAATAGCTCGGCTTTACCTGCAGGTGTTCTTGACCAACTTCCGTTTGCCTGTTTTAGTGGAGGTATGTGTTTCTTCGGCCTTTTTAATGACTTGGTTAGCTTCCAAAGTGAATAGTCTTCTGCTTTATGTGGAGATAAAGTCTTTAGTTTGTCTTGCAAGGTGTTATTCTCATTTTCTTTAAGTAATTCTTTTAGATTTTTTTGCGCCTTTTTCAGTGCGCTTTTGTATTGTCGATTCCTAATAGTGTGCCACTGACGTCTTAGTCTCTGCTTCTCAGCTATCATCTGTTGAATCTCCAAGGTGATGTCTTGAATTAGTGGTTTGGATTCTATGTAAGGAGTTGATAGCCAGGCCGCTTTTTGAATTAGATTGGTAGTATACCACGCAGCATTTTCTATGTCATCTTCCGTTTTAAGAGGTATACACAGGTTAGTGTTTTAGTGTTTTTCAACTCTCTGCCTCTTGTCGTCGTCAGTCAAGATCCCCAATAGGTGTTTTTAGCGTTCCAGTCTCTACCTGTTATATATCTGTTGCCAAGTGTTTGAAAAAAGTCACTGTACATTTGTTCGTCCATTCGGTGACGCGGAGGACTGTACACTACAGCCACGAAGTCCCGTCTGGATGGTTGATATAGCATATATTTAATCCTTCAATTTTAACTACTCGTTCATCTGTCATGTGTGTTTCGGAGATCAGGAGAATATCTATTTTGTTATGGTTGATAAATAATTCAACTTCTTGCTTGTTAGGGGTTATGCCATTTATATTCCATGTAGCATTGGCATTGACATGGCATTTTAGACATAACTGGCGAAATGTGGGTGTAGGAACTATTAGGTGCACCTCTGCGCAACCCTTCGGGGATTCGAGGCGTTATGTTATGTTATGTTGAAACTGAAGAATTTATTTGTTAGGGTTCTTCTATCTGGTAAGAACCAGTTAGAATTATAAATGTTTCTTCTGTTTCAATTATATTGAAATGAAATGATTTTTGGCATATTAAAATTTTGCTGATACTCGGGAACAGTGCAGTTTTTGTTAACTGAAAGTTTTTTTTTTTTATATTTGGCCAGCATTTTCATATTTCAAGTTTTTTAATATTTTTATTCTTAACAAGAGGAGGCTGTATCACAGCTGTGAGCACATTATACGCTGATTATATTTCGTTAATGTTATACAGTAATAGGATGTCTAATCATTTTACATTTATACATTTACCAAGTCAATCGGATGCCACAGCGGCCATGCATGGTCGTACATTCAGCGGCATACATCCGGCCACGGTGACATACGACCGACTGCGGTCGAATACGCAATTAATTATGCGTTCATTATTAATTATTATTCACGACTATCAACTGTTACCAAGCTGTTATCGAGAGAATTGATTGAGATGACTGAATTCTGTTTCAGCATCATCCGGGCCGGTTTACATCCTAGCTGAAAGGAGTGGAGATGAGAGAGATGATTTCTAAGCCGGTTGTGACGCGCTCACCGTTTCTCCGCGCTGCGCACTGCCCATAGGCGCGATGTATACAAAACCGGCGTAAAGTGAAGGCACGGCGCAGGTATGATGCCGCTTCAAAACGTTTTCATACAAAATGTACGTAGGCAACGTGTCATGAATTACACTCAAGCGACGCGGCGCAGGCACGCCGTTCGTTTGTTTCCTAATAAATTCTGCGCCTGCGCCGCGCCTTCGCCTTACGCCGTTTCGACATTTGTTCGGCGCCTCTGCTCGATAGCGCTCACTAGCGGTTAAAGATAAGTCATCAGATATTGTTATTTACACTTTTCTTCTCCACGTAACAACGATGTACATGCGTACATTCAGACTGCCTTTTCTCCAGAGATGTGTGAGGACGTGTGTAAAACTTACCAATAATATCGCTTTTTGTTCATAGATTGTGATTAGTTAGTTTAAGCGCCAAGTGTGGAGGAGAGGAGACGTGGGTGTGCAGCGAGGGTTTCAGTGATGTGCGGCGTACAGTCATGAACACGCATAATATGTAAACACTTAGAAAAAGTCAAAGCGATTTTCTTGTGAAATAACGGTTTCTCTGAGATAAGACCTACATATTTCGTAATAGTACAGCTTCGAAAATACTATGTAAAAGAAAATCTAAAACGTTAATGTATACAGTAGGAGAAAATCTCGTATGTATAGCGCGGAGACAAGAGATGCCCCGGGTTCGCCTTGCTATCCGCCAGCCGCGCCTCACTTGCTAAACTGTTCTCTTACCTAAAAATAGCCCTTTCCACTCTAGCCAGCTCACATCTCCACTCTGCATTGGTAGTAACACCCTGCTACGTCGCTCATCACTGCACATCTCCTATTTTCTCCGCTTCGCTGGAAATCGGGTCTCAACGCAGTCAGGCAAGAGAATCGATAGCCACTAAGAGCTGGTCCTGATGAAGCGTTAATGCGTGATGCTTGCATAACATTTATGCAGTGGACGTGCAATCATGGATTACGGATTGTTAGTATTATTAGATTATAGGAGTAATTAATTCGAAACTGAGAGCCACGTTGGTCTAGTGGTTGAAGCATATGACTGCTGCGCACTGTGTCTGGGTGTGTGGTCCTGAGTTAGATTCCCGGTTTGAGCCAAGTGTTATTGGGTTTTCCAATCAGAATACTTTCAGTAGCACGGAGTCTAGATTTGTGCGTTATTGGCAATAGGCTCGCACACTAATACATGTACCTAACTGGAAAAGTGGGTAAACTATTAAGACACCTCTGCCTAATCCTGTGGTAGTTACAGGTGTGATGATATGTTATGCAGAAAAAAAACTGTATGTCTATGAATATAGCTTTACGTCACATGACGTGTAATTACGATCAACCCATAATCTTCTTCATCGCAATCCTGAATTGATCATTTATTTGCAATTTGGCGTTCAAGTTCACACACACGAGTCAATTCGATAAGTCAGACATAACCTCTTCATATAAAAAAAACCCTTTTATTCGATAAATCGGACGCTAATTACCTATGATCCTTACATGGACATGAAAAGCAGATATATTCTCGATTTTATATTTATTCCAGATCATTTTATAAAGAAGTGGTATTCAGCTCACATATTCAATGTAAGTAGGTACTTATGCTTCTAGATGCAGCAAAGCTCAACCCTCGTAACGGCTATTACTTATTCCCATCAATTTTATTGGAATTTAATATTACCCCTAATTCAATCAACTATTCTATTCTATTTTTGCAAATATGTCGACAATTCTGCCAATGTCAGAAGTGAATGAGAAAGCAAGTGATGTACAGACAAAAAAAAGGGTAATAAACAGTTATATAGCTGCTTGAGTTGAACTCATTGTAGAACTTGTTGTTGGGTTAGTAGAACAGCACTGAAACCAACAAGAATATACATATTATTATACATAAATTATAATTGTTAAAAACGTTAAAATATACTTCAATCAACTATTATTTATTAGGTTATTTTTTCATAAAATCACCGCCATTTCGTTTATAAAAATGGGTGTAAGCTGAGTGAAATTTCATCTTTCCATTCTTGAAGCTCAAAGCGTTTTAGGGTTCCGTGGGGAACAGCGAATACCCGCATCGTTTCAACACGTTGACGCGTACCTTTGTCTGTCTCTATGCCAGTCATAGAATATTATATTGCCTACCCTTGTAACTTAATTTACACTCTTTCCTACTAACTAAAGGTACATGGAAACGAAATCGATTTTGATTCATAAAAGATTATTTACGATGTACGTTTTAGAAACACTATCCAAGTCCTACTTCAGTTGAAAAAAAAAAAAACACAAATATCATAGTCATAGGGCAGGAGGATAGGATAGGATCATAGCATGACATGAAAAACTAGTTATTTTTAAACACACACATCACCTTAAGTTTGGTATGTTTTAAAGAAACCTGACTTGACCTGACAAACAGTTTAAATGAAACTTGGTATTATTCTTCATCACCATAATCAACCACACTTTTTTTTGTGCCAATCTCCACGTACCAGACTCATCTGATTTATTCTTAATGTACGATAAATCAACCTTATTTTAGCCTCCAGAACCCTTCTTAATTCGCCCGAGACGCTTCTGGCAGCTTTATTCACAAAAGCTATGTATGGTTAATAACACAAAATCCATGAAATATGAATTCTGTTTATCAGTTTACCTCAAATTTATTTTCAGCATTTTCTCAATCAGAATGGAGTTCGGATTAACATGTAATAGGGTTTTAGCACTAATGGAAATTACAAAACACAATTATTTTAAATGAATTGCAGATGCTTTCTATATAACTTTAATCTCATTACTTATGCAAAATGAAAACCACGGGCGGTTTCGTATGATTATACTGAAGATCTTTTGTGAAAAGTGTTGTATAAGTAATGAAACTTGTTTTGTAAAGTATAAGTAAAAATCTAATATCAAGCCTTTATAAAAAAGGAGCAAACTTAAATACAACAAACAACATAACATAACATACGACATTTTTTTTTTGTAATTGTTATTGAATAAATGAAATGAATGAATAAAAATATATCTTGCGAAATATGGGTGTACTAGCAAGAAAGAAAATAGGTTTATTCGGCATAATTATGCTATAAGTGCACACAATATTAAACAAAATAATAAGAAAACTTTAATCTAAACATAAAAAAGATCATTATTGTGTGTCCCACGGCTGCACCAAATAGGCCCAGTTCAGCAGAATGCAGCAAAAAGCCGGGCAGCAAGACAGACGGACTTTGTGGGAATAATGTTTTATAGATAGATATACGTCTTTAAAACCCTTTGGGGGTTTTAGGCTTGATGAAGTGTTATGTCATTTATTCTTCATTTGCAATAATTCTACAAATAGTTGTGCGTTGTCAACTATGCTAGCTAACTCTGATTCTAATCTAATCTTTTTAATACGAAATTTGTTTTTTTGTGTAAAATAATAACAGCCAGTAACTTGATAAAAGACTGGATATTGCTTTTTCAGTAATATGTAGGTACCTATAGACTTAACTATAAACTCAAAAATCTACACCACTACACCAACTTGCAAACCATTCAGATCCAGCCTGTCCCTTTGCTGTCCTCCCCCAGCGACGCCCTAAGCCGAGGCTCGTACCCCACAGTGGGTGCCCATAGCGTATAGTCGCTTCGTTTGTAAGTTTTTTGCCCTGGCTGGAGGCCTTACACTCAAGGCACCCACAGGATTGTCCGGTAAAGCAGTCGACAACCTCCTGGGTGGAACTGCGAGACGCAATTTAAAAAAAAACCTTTCTTGCTAAAAGGGGAATTCGAAATTAAAAATGGTTTAGGAAACATAAAGATGATCTTCTAATACCGATTCAATGAACCCCGCTCAACATAATCGACTTTATCGTTTTTTTTTTCACAATATGGAGCTTGTGTGTTGTCGCCATATTGAATTTTGATTCGTGTCATGTCTTTAGTGACACTCGCAAGATTACGACAAATCGATTGACACACAGGAAAAAACATACAAATTTAACATAGGCTGATTAAAACAGTACCCTCCTCAGTCCAGTCGGTTAGTAAAAACAGCACTCGTTTTCCAACTCTACCCTTATATTTAAGGGTGCGATTTATATCAAGTTACCACATCACGTGATCCCAATTTTCCTTGTTCAATTAATGTCTCTATTCATTTACAAACTACACATCGGCCCACTTACCGAACCGACCTAGTTATACCATAGAGGTATAGGTACACTCTATACAGGGAAGAGGAGCTTGGTCCCGGCTTTCATTTGTAGATCTTTGATAGTCGTTACAGGTAGTCAGTGGCCCGAAAGTCTGACAACCAGCCTTCGCAAGGGGTATTGTATTACCCAGAACTAACTGGGATGTGGAGATCAGATAGGCAGTCGCATCATCTACACTAATATTATAAAGAGGAAATATTTGTATTTTTGTGTGTATATTTGTAATGAATAAACCCAAAAACTACTGCGCTGATTTCAAAATACTGTCACCATTAGAAAGCTACTTTCACCCTGAGTAACATAGGCACCCGTGCGAAGCCAGGACGGGCCGCTAGTGTTAAATATTGGTATTCAGCTGCATCAGACTGGAGGCCGACTCCAACATAAAAACATAATATTTATTTGTGAGATTGAGCCCAATAAGCTAAGAAAATAAATATTAAGTTAGATGGATCATCATCATCATGATCACCATTCTCCTGCCCTTATCCCGATCTATTTGTGGTCGGCGCAGCATGTCTTCTTCTTCCATACTTCTCTATAACTCGTCTTCTCATTAGACATCAGATCATTAGCAAGTCTCAAGTTCGAACCCAAGTCACGCACCTCTGATTTCGGATTAATGTGTGTATTGTACAATTTTATTGTCACTTGCTTCGGTGAAGGAAAACATCGTGAGCAAACCAGCATGCCTGAGAGATATTTCTTGACGGGATGTAAAGCCAAGTCAGAAGCCCATGGGTGGCATAAAAACTCTGACACCAGGTTAGGCACTAAGAATAAATAAAATAAAATAAATATCGCTTGACATTACACACAGCGCCATCTAGGTGCCACACTAAGCAACGAGGCTTGTGTCGTGGACACCAGATAGTTGATAATACTACATAGATACTTTTTGTTTGTAAATACATACTTATTATACATATAAACATCCATGACTCGGAAACAAATGTCCATGCTCATCACACAAACATTTGCTCCTACCGGGATTCGAACCCGGGACCCTAAGAACGTAAGGCAGCCCCACTACCGCTGCGCCATTCGGGTCGCCAAAGAAGATTAGACATCTCCTTTCTTGCCATATCATCCTTCACACAGTCCCTCCATCGTTTCTTTGGTCTTCCTCTACTCTCATAGCCATCCACACTCATACTCAAAACTTTACTCACTGGATATAATTACCGAAAGTCAGCTCCATGGCTGCGACTGAGAAAATTTTGACGGCAAAACTTAATAACTCTTTGTCTGACCTGGGGATCGAACCCAGTACCTAGTTTGTTACTACTGGACGAAAATGAGGTAGTCATAACTTCATAACTGTTTTTTTATTATTAAATCCATTTGGGAATGCAGTTTGTCAATGTTTAGTACGGGTTTTACCATTACCAGTTGGTTTCCCATTACATACGAGTATTACAGTCTTTTGACCCTGTTTATTTACTGCAAATAACCTTAAGAGGCAATAACATTATGTGGTACACTTATGGCTATTGTTACGATTACGGTTCTGACAACAATATAATGATATTAGTTAAGAAAATTATTGTTGGTATTATTTTCCTCTTTGGTGGTCTTCATTGTTTGCCTTCCCTTATCAAACTATGTTGGGACCGGCTTCCAGTCTAACTAAATACAACTGAAAACCAGTATTTTAGAAGAAAGAAAACATATTTATTTGGTACATGCCACAAGTGCACACAACAAAAAATGAAAATTAAAAAAAAAACTTAAATCTACACAGAAAAAAAGAGATAATTTTGTGTGCGGCTGCGCCAAATAGGTCCAGGTTTTACATGGAGTGACTTTCTATCTGACTCCCTCAACCTAGTTAAAACTGGGTAATACTATACCACTTGTCGGCTAACTTTCGGCCGCTGATTAACGACTGATTATTGTAACGACTGTCAAAGATCTGCAATTCTTAAACATCATTTTACTACACTTAAGCACATCCGCCCTAGCACGAGCGCGCGGTGTATACGTAACATAATACGTCGACTTTAAAATTAATAAATACAGGGTGTAAGGGCAGCCCTCCACAGACTTGAATTAAGGGTGAACTCAGTATATCATACTAAGATGACCGGTACTGGAAATTATTTCAGGAATGTTATAGGAATCCAATAAATTTGATTTCTTTTATTTCATCATACGCAATGTATCGTTACCGTTGCAAAATGCATGTAGCGAACGGCAAGCGCGCTGACGAGTTCAATGAACTCTGTAGCTAGGCAGGTAGTGAACAGCTGATTTCACGCGTCGTTCGTTAGAGTATTTCAACATCCATTGTTGGAGCCGTATTATTTACATAAATGGAGTGCTGCGTACAAGGAATGTAATTTTACATTGTAATAAAGGAATAGTAACTGACAAAACCATTAAAAAAATGAATATTTTCCGAAGAAAAATTCCGGTGGAATATAATTCTAAATAAGTAGCTGAATGCACCTGTAAGTTTGTGGAGGGCTGTTCCTTACACCCTGTATACCCATTTCACATTAAATATTCTCATTATTTTAAGATTTTTTTCATATGTATGGATAATACTGATTGTGCTTATTGCAAACATTATAACTAAAATGCCATAGGATAACTGTATTTTCGATTCAAAAATCGACGTATTTGCCTCAATAGTTCACATCAAATAGGTATACCACAACTCTTGCCATTTCAAAATAAACCATTCCTCTCAGTATTCAAAACAAGAACACAACTAGGTAAGCCCAGCTTCTTCCACAACCGTTACAAAATCCCTTACACAAAACAAATTAATTGATGATTTGCTCAGAGAAACGTAATTCACTAAAATCGTTCAGGAACAAAGAGATTCACGTTGAATATTTAATACTGCGCGATGCGGGCTCTCGCTCCGAATTGAAAGCTTTATAGGCACTATTTTCACTGATAAAGTACTTAATATAGTTAATTAACTGGTAACAGTACAATTTGTGGGGATATAAATAAGTAATAATTGATTGAGGGGATTTAAATTGGAAAAATATTGAGATTACCATTCTGTTGACCATATCTGCATTCGGTCATAACTATCATTGTGCGTATGGAGAACCCCATATTTCCAGGAAAGTGAGGTGAATCAGACAAGCTTCTGTGTGTTTAGGGTTTCGTGCTCAGTAAGAACCTATTCTAAGGCTCCGCTGTCCGTCCGTCTGCCTCAGGGCTGTCTCTTTTGAACCGTAACAAAATAGACACAATGTAATTTACAAGTGTGTTTCATTGCAATAGCCGCTCAACAAGAAAAAAAAACATATAAAAATTGAAGGTGGTCTCCATAAAATAAACTTGTACGAGTACTTTCCGGCGCTTATTTTCCAAATCCACAGTGTGGGAGACCAACACGCACTTGGACGGGTTTTTCCAAACTTGTCATGACGTATTCAGTAATTGGATAAGTCTAAAAAGTCCCTCGCTCGCAGAACGGATGGAAGATAGGGCCGTTAGTTGGAAGGCCTCCCACTAGGTGGACCGATGACCTGGTGAAGGTTGCGGGGATCCGCTGGATGCGAGACGCACGGGACCGGTCAATGTTGCGAGACCTATGTCCAGCAGTGGACGTCTTTCGGCTGAAATGATGATGATGATGAACAAGTCCCTCTTACAAACAGAAATTCCTTTTAAAAAACTTTGAAACTCATTAACACAAAGCTCAAAATCACTTTCACTAAGAAAATAAAAAAATCTTTCTACAAGTTTATTGCTCTTCTCCAAAACAATAAATAAACGAAAATAATGCTTAAAATTCACAATACAGCATTATTTTAAATACAAAACAATACGAATACACTTTTGCAAAACTCGCTTAGTTGACAAACGTGGGGCCTCCACGTTGGCCTAAGGCTTCGAATTTTATTACGTAGTTAGGCGGGGTGCACACGGTGCTGCATGCGGTTTGCAAGCTCAGCTGACGCCGTTTTATGCCGAATAAATTTATAGCTGAAGCCGTTTCATGTGCATTCGGTTTAATATGTGTTTCAATTTGCTTAGATGTAAGATTTAGATGTGTTTTGAAACATGTCTTATTTGCAAGCTCACTTTTATGTAGCTGTCTTAGGACGAATACAAGTGGTCATCGTATTTTAAAAGGCTACGTATTATTACAATTATTTTTATAACGGGATTATCATACGCTCGTGTATTGCGACTTTTCTATCGTCGTTTTATCTGGTCAAATCTCACTCTGAACTGTTGGTTTGAACTTAATAAGAACTTTTAATTACGTAGTACTTTATATAAGAAACTAAAACTCTGCTACTGGAAAAAATATGTACCCACATGTACACTTTTGTGTGCCACATTTACGACGTCCTTGCGTCCTTAGAAAGAGAGGTCGCCTATTATTTCTGCACGAGTAATTATCACGTTGGCGAGCTAGTTTCAAATGAAGAGAGCGACCCTCCAAACTTCTGCCAACTTCCCCAATTCTAATCAAAGAAAAACCAGTAGACTAATACAACATTAATCCACAATTCCTTAATGAAAACGCCAAAAGTTGAAAGTAATTTGCATCAAAAAGTACCTTTTGTTAAATTCTCGTAAAGTTTGTAAATTAAAATTAAGATTTAACGTGTTTCGTCGGTCAGAGACTAAGTTTCGAGTTTTTTTTTATTATTATTTACGAGACGCCCACTCGGGCTTGACTGTCACGGTTATTTCCTCAAATAAATATTTATTAAAACTTCTGTAAATGTTTGCTTACTGCGACAAAGCTAAAGTTAGTTTCCAACTTCGGTCAGCAACCGTAAACATTTTACTGGGAGGTAGTTTCGTGTTTTTTTTTTGTTAGGTCTTTCATAATACTAAAAACTTAAAAAAAAAAACATTATCTCAACAAGAGTGTACTTAGCAAATAAGTTTTGCTATTACAGCTTTAGCTTTACTAAAACATGATATTCATGCATGTACTTACTCCCATCCTAAATCTTTTTAATAAAAACCGACTTCGAACGTTTATACCAAAAAATCGGTTCATATTACTCGTGACAGTTCTTAAGACGGATAACCCCACATTATACACTTGCATTGTCAGGAATTGTGGCTCTATACCGGCGCATTTCTATTCTAAACCAAATGCATTCGAGTGATCGCATCCGTTGACGGTGAGCCGACGAACTGACGGAACGGAGAGGTGCAATAGATTGCGATAGTAAAGTGCGCGGAACTGAAACTATGAGACTGGTAGAAATGTGGTTATATACAAGCGCCACGAGCTCGTTTTTGGGGTGAACTTGTGAAGTAGTATGAATTAGTTAGTTATTGTAGTTGTTCTTGTGAAGAGAAAAGACATTATCTAAGATATAAGACTACTAAAGTAAAGCTTTACAGTCTTTATCAATAACTCATCTATTGCAGCATGCTTTAGGCCTGCACTCAAAAGTGGAGACGAGCGGAGATGTGCGAAGTTGAGAGGAGAGGACAATTGTAAAAGCTAGAGTGTATCCGCCGAAGTTGTGCGGAGATGTGCAAAGCGGTACGCTGCACACAGCACACCACTCAGTGCACTCGACTCACAGCACACCGCTCACCACAAGGCGCTCGCAGCACACGACTCACCGCACACCACTCATTTGTATTAAGCTATGCTTTCCTTGTCTCAGAAAGCCTCATCTACGTCAGACCCGCAGTTTTTTATAGGTCATCGTCCCATCCAGCTTTTTGGTCAGTAAACATAATAAATTACATTTATTTATGTAATTGTTTGCAAAAGCACTATAACACGTCAAATAAATTATGTTTAAATAAACTAAATGGGTTCGATGTTTACTACCCAGTTACTTTGAGAACAAGTACCGAAACACAGATGTCACAATCTCTTTTGAAGTCTAAACATAATCTTGATCAAGTCATATGAGGACCATGCTGAGCAGAGCAGAACAGTTTGCCTGTTTCACCTTTATTTGCCCACCATCCGCTGAACTCTTAATTCATCGTATAAAATTTCTATTAATAAACGCCTCTGTCCGAGTAGAGTCGCCTTCTTGTAATAAAATGGTAATTTATTCGGCCTATAAGTCTCCCAGCGAAAACGTGGTTCTTAACGAGTCGCTTGGAGCCCTTCATTTTTATACCAATTTACCGTTCCAAATAAATGGACTCTTCACTTATTTGTATGCTCTTTGTTAAGACCCTTGATTTGATTTTTGCAAATTAGTTTGTTAAGTTAATTTTTTTTAAGTTAATTAAGTTCATTTTAAAATGTGAGTGAGTTATAAATACAAAAGGTTTATGCCCTCTGCTCATGCGATAATGACGCAGTTACTTGAGAGATTAATAATTTAACTATAGTAACGTTATATAGAGCTCGCAGCAGAACTCGTTGTAGGGCTCGTTTGTGTTACAGTTGTGGATTTTGTGAATAATAAATAAATATGTCTGAGACGGTCATTAGTATGGACATAACATGGATCAAAGGCACGTAGTGGTGGGATGACGCGATCTACTTACAAATCTACCCACACCATAGCTTGCTTGTTACAGAGTCAAGATGGTAAACTCTGAGCCAGGACAACAGTCAGTGTCTGATCGCGGTGGAGTTGAGACCTCTTGGAACTGTACCCGATTCATTGTGCCCCGTGTTACTTTGTTAAGTTGTAATATCAAGTTAGTTAGTTACGTTAGTTTTGCTAGAAACAGTGTATCGCTCTATCTTTTCACAGCACGAAACCCATCGTCTGCCCACATGGTGTAGAAGCTTAGCGGAGTAAATCCTGACATCTCCGACAAATAAATATTAAACTTATTTTAAACATTAATTACATCTGACATTATAGTAGAGAGTACATAAGTAACTAACTAAAATATTATTTTAACACTGAAATCAACCTAAACAGAATATGGAAAAAAAGAAAAAACGGTTCCAAGAACTTTTAAACAACGTTAATTTGCTATTTGATATCCATAAAACTCCGGCAATTTGGATGAAAAGTCCACATATTTTCATCTCCCAGAATAATACACAATTTAATAATCTACAAAGACAACGAAATAAAACAATTGAGTGCGAGCTGCCGTTGTGAAGGGGAACGAAATAAAGTGATGAGCTAAGGTAGACTGTACCAGTATCGTATCGTCATCGTAACGATACCGTACCGCAACCGTGCCGTCTTGAATCTCGCGTGATTTATTCTTATGTGAATTGGACTTGAAAATTCATTTGAAAAGGTTGGTTTACATGACGTGATGAAGATATTTAATAAGACTGCAGAAGCATGTTCGTTCACACCTTTAAAATTTAGCAAAAATAAAAAGACACCATTGGCAAGTCTGATTTCATTAATTATTATTTTTATTGAACAAGCAAGAACAATATTTCTGAATGTCGATCCCTTAAAAACATACACATGATGTCTTATTAGATCCAGTAAACTAATTCAAAAGTTTCAAACGTCCGAATTGTCAGCTCCATACAAATTAATTCGACAGACGTACAGTAATAATATTTTTATACTTCCTCATATTTCAGCCGACCTTTACAGCAATATGCAAATTTAATTTTCCTATACATTTCAGGCGCCCGCTTGCGTTATAAAAAATCTACGATCAGGTAAATCATAAAAGCACACAGATACGGGGGGATGTGAAATATAATTTGCTGAGAAAAAAAATATTTTGTTTCAGTTAACGAAACTCCCTTTTGACATCCAATAAATTATTCAAATCCTGTCTGAGAGGTTTTCATACAATGGTTTGAAGGAATGATGGGGATTACTTGTATAGATTTCGATTTACTTACGGGATTTTCTATGGCAATGTTCCGGTATCGGATTTTATAGGATAAAAAGATAAAGTTGATAGAAAAAGACATAAATGGAATTACTTTCTGAACGAAGTGATTATCGTGGTTTTAAGGACGATAAGCGTTTAAATTGTCGTGTCCTTAGTTTGTAGACTAAAGTGTTGAACACTAGAAGCTGCGCGTTCTAAAGAGCTGTGAAAGTTCCATAATTTATGGCATGAGGAATTTCTAGTTACCCGCATAACGACTGCCTCTTGACCTACAATAAAACTAGCTTCAAGGATGCGTACTAAAAGCGGATTTTATCAGTGAAACCAAATTAATTCATCACATTAAAATCGGCGTTTAGGAGCTGTTTTTATCAATATTCCATAGAAATTATGACACTGACAGATAGTAAATATACTGATCGCATTATGTTTTATTCACAAACCTAAGAATACTAAAACTTACTATAAAAATATGAAAAGAAAATATTGACCGCATTAATAAAAAAAACGTTCAAAATTTTCCGTAAAATGCCTCATAAAAAGCGTTAAGACAACCCGAGGGGGAGGGGTGTATTTTAATAAAATTTCCTAAAATTAGCCCTAGAAAGGCTAGACCTTGGTGTTCAGGTGTCTGTACAGACTTCATTTGAGAGGACTGTCTACACCAGCCTTTATGAAAATTGGCTAAAGCTTCGCCAACTGAAACGCTACTTGTATGCTTTAGACCAGCGAAATTGTGAAATTCTTAGGCAAAGCCCCGATATTATTTGCTTAGGCTGAGTTTATGCTATATTTTTCAGGATTTGTTTATGAATGCAGATTAAGAAATGGAATAAAGGGATATAGATCTTGACTACGAGCCATAAAATAATGAAAGCTAACAATACATTTATTTTATTTGTAGTATGTTAAAGTTCGAGAAAGTGACCTCTTTGACTTTGTGTAGTACAAGTCTTTGTGTTTTCAACAGAAACTGTATGTGTCTGTTATTTAAATAAAGTATGAAATTAGTTTTTAACCTTTCCAACTTCATTCACATTTCACGCTTAATAATTCCTTTCGCTTCAAGTTTCCATTATCATATAAGCTGGAATTTAGAAACAAGTTTTCCAATCTCGCGAAAAATAATTTCGTGAAAATGACTTCAGATTCCAAAATACTTGTCGTTGCAAAAATAAGTAACTTTAAGATATCAAGAAAGAATTTGTCGATCACAAAGAAAAATATTCACTTTACTTAGAAAATGAAGCTACTGAAAAGCGTCTGACTCGATATTTCAGATGTCATTTGGAAAATATAGATCTCAGATAGCGAAGACAGTTATTTATTTTATGATGATTAAGAAAAATCGTGAAAATAGCCTTAATTGACGAAGATTATGACTCGTAGCATTTTATAGCCTTTAATAACTTAAGAGGATTACATTTTAAAATAAATTCCTTGCATTTCAGTATTTATTGCAAACAATTCCAAGAACAGTTTGATTGACTGCGTCAGTTAAATCTAAATAAACCGCTCAGAGGATTACTTTTAAGCCAGCCATTTTAAATCCATCAAATGGATGATGCTTCAAATTATAAATTTACCTGTGTGAGGATTCAAATAGCTCTTAGTAATATTTATACTAGGTACTTATAGCAATGCTTGTCTTAGCGTTTTTTTATATGCTTGCTTTCTCATCATTATCATTCCCCCTGCCCTTATCTCAATTTATTATTATTATTATGTATACATATATTATTTATAATTTATTAACGGCAGCATGTCTTCTTCTTCCATACTTCTCTATTATTCATACCTCCTTTAGAAGGTGACTGATGAATGATATTGCTTTAAAAAGCCATATCATACTTCACACAGTCTATCCATTTGATATGTCATCTTTCTATACCATTTTTTTAATAATTTCAGTCTAGAATACTTAAATCTGCTGGTGGTATTATACAGAGTGTAACAAGACCCTTCACGAAGCCGTCAACTAAGCATTCTGTACATTAAACTAAGTAACTTTTCGCAAAAATTATTGCTGGGACACGACTTTTTTTTTGGGTCTAAATTCACGTTTTACCGTAAATCTCAATGTAACGCACTCAAAACACTGTGCTGATGGATGCATTGAATAGTACAGGGATCGTGGAGGTGTTTTAAGTAAATATCTTACATTAAAAACATGTATTTAAAAAAGCTTGTTAAAAAGTTGGAACTTTGACCCCCAATATCTCCGTAACTAGAAGGTTCCCAGGTACAGTCTAGAACAAAAAAATATATCGCAATGATGGGGAGAACAAGTGCCTTTCGGCTTCGTTAAGGATCTTGTTACATCCTTTATTAGAAGTTGTATAAACTTATTGTCAATATTTCTGGTCCTAAACCATTGTGTAGGAGTTTCTCTTTTTACATTTTTTTCCTAGATATCAGAGTCAGAGTTATGTTTTTAAAAACTAACTACAATATCTGTACTTTTAATGTATATTTAAAAACAATGTTTAAAGCTTTTCCATCAAAACAATTAACATTTTGAACTTCGTCTACATTTGGATTTCGTAATAAATAACATTAATTAGCAAGAATTAACAAAAGGTAAATTGTAATTTAAATAATGTATCATTGTAACTAGAAGTTAGTTGTCACTGTAAAGATATAGATCAAAAGGATCAGTAGAAAAAAAAACAATATTTCAGTACACGCATTTTTTGTCAACAAAACCTAAAGCTACGTAGGTACAGCTAAACCACATCCACCATTTTAAAGTGCACATCTTGCTTAATCATTCTCACATAGTGTACAATCTCAACGCGAATGATGTAATCCAGGAATTGTAACAATATGCTGATTTAAAAGAGTGTCCATGGAGTTTCTTGCCCGTTCTTTTTCACTGTAGTTGGTCTGGCTACTTGAAATAAATGCTTTGATTTTCAAAATCAAAATCAATCAATCTGTCGAAACAAAGATAACAATGAAATGTAGTTACAGTCCCAGTCACAAGGCATAAAAACTGTGAAAGTACTGTAGTTGCCCATTCCCTAGCGTAGATCTCTATGGAGAAGAACGGGCAAGAAACTCCATGGACACTCTTTTAAATCAGCATATTGTTACAAAACCTTGGTTACATCATTCATATTGAGATGGTACATTATGTGAGAACGATGTAGCAAGATGTGCACGTTAAAAGTGTCCATAGTAAAAGCAAAAAAGACAATACAAAACAAAATTAAAATAATTTATTCAAATAAGCCGTGGCAACTAAGAGATGACCAGTCACAACTGACAGTGCCCGTTCACGAACATGACGCATGGATCAGATTTTGATTTTGACATCGGATGGAGTCATGGTTTTCCGCTTTAGGATTCTAATCTTGAATCTCTCTCGAATTCTCCCAGGTGCTACTCTTTTTCTGTACCACCTTCAGGTGCATCTTGTGGGTTTCAACCCTCAATATGCATCCATTTTGTTTCCCTTCCTCTTTCTGTGCCGGCCTCGGCGATGCCATCAATCATCTGTCTGATATGGAGTCTACCTTTGCATTTGTCTTATCTTGATTGATAACTAACCCACAGAACAATATTCCTTTTTTAAAGCGACACACCTAACCCCACGTTTGCGACGACTAGTAAAACTGGCTTTTCGAAATCTACCAAAACATTGGCTGGTTTCATATATATTATTTTTTTCTCAATTCACTCCTGGAGGGTGCAGACTACAGGTTATTTCCTCGCTTACTGCTTTACTTCTTCGTTCAGCTCTGTTGTGAAGGCAGTGTTGCCCGGTTAACCTTTTGACCGTCCCTACACTGTAGTTACCGGTGGTAGGATTACATCAGGGACTTACCTAAGTCATAAATTACGTTGAAGGACATGTGAAATTCGTGGCGGCCTTAGTTTTGGAGAGTTACTCTTATTTTATTTATTTATTAACAGTACATACTTGTATGTGTAGGTGCTGTTATTGTAATTTTGTTTTGTCTAACGTACATCAAAACATGATTTAGTGGCTCATGCTTACGACGACTATTTGTTGCGCGTGGCAGAATTGCTGCTATCACTCGTTAGTATATTTTCCAATGCGTGACAGCAGAGATGCAAACGCGCTTCAGTGTCGCTGCTGTATCGATGCAATACATTGCTGTTGTTGACGACATCGGGAGAATGAAGAGTGGAGAACGGAGGGAGGGTGCTTCGCGTTTTGAATGCGACAGCATCGCGACTAAAGCGTAAGGCTACTGACACGAAGTCAGCAGTTTCTATGCACAGATTTAAATGGAACTGGCCTCGAAAGCAGAGGCGCGGGAAGCGGCCTACGAGCGATGCGCACCAGTCTAGCGGTGCCCGCGCGTTTTGCGTTTACATTGCTGCTCAAATTCGCGTTGGACAAATAACCTTACATTCTGAATAGTGTTAAGGAGAGTATTGAATTAAATAGAACATTTTCTACCTTAATACAATTATTTTATTCTTCACTTAAATCAATAAAGTACAGTATCACCAACCAAATAAAATAATGAAAAGTTAAGTTCAACTACTGCTTGTCACTTAAAAAAATAAAATATTAAACTCCTAAATTTTTCTAAACAGTTTTGTATTTCTTGCATATTTTAATATGTTTCACTTTGCTCTATGTCACTTACACATTGGTTTTATTTATCAGCTTTCTAAACAGTTCATAGTTTCATATAATTATGTTTGCTACGATTATTGAATAAACAAAAAGCCTATCGCTTTCATGTAATACCTCTTTTTAAGGGATACTCTTTCTTTAAATAACACATGCTCACTCATTTGTAAACACATTCTAAATAATTCATACAAACAAGAAACCGCTGTTCAAATGAACAGAAACAACTAAATCACTATTCAAAATCATAATACGATTCCGTTTCGACAAACTTATGCAGATCTGTTAGGACGGTTTTACACTAGTTCGACGAAGCACCTGCTACTTCAGAGTGTATTTGCATAAAGACAGCGTCGTGTGCCGCCAGCCTATTGCGAATTCCATTCCCGGATTTGTATTTACCTACTTAATATTTGTTGTTGTAGTTTGAATTTATGTTGATCTGTGACGGAATAAAATGTTGTTACGGATTCTCGAGTTTTTATGTAAGGAAAATAAATAATGTAGTTGAGTTTTTGATACAATAATAGTTTATTTCCGAGGATTATGTGAGAATGAAGTAAATAATGAATTCGGTTTTCAATACAATAACATGACATAACTTCACGCCTGTATTTTTCCAAGGGGCTAGGCAGAGGCGTGTACCTATAATATAAATATCCAAATTTTGATACGCGATTTTACTTGGTGCATTTTGCTTTGCGTTATGTTTATGGCCCATGAAGTCAAGGGCTAATTTTATATAATCAAAAACAAAATTTTTGATGTAACAGTGAATACTAAACATCTCATTGATATTCTTAACAGAAGGTAAACAATATTTTCAGCTCATAACGGTCCAACGAATAGTTTTTATAATTTAAGAAGTGATTTTCGAGGTCGATGCGTAAATGGCTGACCATTTATGAGGAGCTCGTGGCTAAATAATAACTAACCAATCTTCAAGTTAAGCTGCACTTGCCTAGGTAAGTCCGTGGATGGGTGACCACCCATTTCATACAGAGCTTCCTCCGTGCCTCGAAAAGCACGCTAAGCCGTTGTTCACGACTGTCATTTCTAGATCTTTCAGGTGGCCCAAAATTCTGACAACCAGTCTTACGAAGTGATATCGTATTACCCAGTACTAACTGGGTTAGGAGGCCAGATAGGCAGGCGCTCCATGTAAAATACTGGTATTCAGCTGCATGCGGTTAGACTGGAAGCCGACCTCGACATAGCTGGGAAAAGGTTGCGAATTACAATACTATCAACACACTGAGGTCTTCTTCTTCTTCGTGTGGTTAGTGCCTAACCTGGTGTCAGAGTTTTATGCCACCCATGGCCTTCTGACTTGGCTTTACATGCCGTCGAGAAATATCTCTCAGGCATGTTGGTTTCCTCACGATGTTTCACACAATGAGGTGTTTTAGCAGAAGGTACTTTTCGCAACGAACTCATTTGCAAGGCTCTTTCGTCCTACTAAACTTGATTCAATAAGCCTGAAAAGTTAGACATTCTCGCCTTATAATATAAACTTATTTAACGTTGAACTCGAGTGTTCCAGACATGTGTTATCATTTGACAGCCGCCGACCTCTAGACGATGGCTTTGGGTCGAAAATTTACATGTTTACTGGTCGGAGTGAAAACTTGAGTTGACTGCGATTGTAAAGAGACGAGAGAAAATTTGGTGAATTTTTGGAGGTTTTCGGAAGTTTTGGAATTATTTACGAAATAATGATTTTCTAATAAAAACACGGAAATGGTTTTTGCTTAAGATTGCTAATGGTGTACTACGTGTTATTAAGTCACAGTAGATTTTATCACAAGTGAAGACATACAGACAAACACACACAGACATATAGTGAGTGAAGCAAATAAAAATAAATAAATATCGCTGGAAATTACACACAACGCCATCTAGGTGCAACACTAAGCAACGAGGCTTGTGTCGTGGACACCAGATAGTTGATAATAAAACATAGATACTTTTTGTTTGCAAATACATACTTATTATACATATAAACATCCATGACTTGGAAACAAATGTCCATGCTCATCACGCAAACATTTGCTCCTACCGGGATTCGAACCCGGGACCCTAAGAACGTAAGGCAGCCTCACTACCGCTGCGCCATTCGGGTCGTCGGGTCGTTTTAAGTTTCTATTAACTAACATAATTTGTATATTATTAGTATGTATATTTAGGTTAAGGTCTCTATCTATGGGTCTTTGTTACCTGAAATAAATGGATTATTAATATCTTTATTCATATAAAAACATAAGATTTACATTTTGAAATATTCCTATAGAAATCAATAAAAAAAACATTTAAAAATATAAAACATAGTAGTCCGCCGGTGTCGGGAGCAGGGTCCAAGCTACCGGTCGTTAGGGGTCCAGAGACAGGAACCTCCTCACAATGCGAGCAGTATCGAGGAGTACTGCCTTCTGAATCAGACCCTTGATCCAACCGCATAAGGAGAGCCTCGAAAGATGGTCGCGAGGCTCTTAGCAATAAGGCCATTGGCCGTCACGGCAATTATTATTATTATTTATCACTATGATACAAATTTAAATCTTTTCTGATTTGTTTTTTCTTTCGTCAGTTACGTGCATATTTAATTCTAAAACCAGTTTTAGTACCAAAGTCACCTCTTTAAATAAAAGGTTCAATAACTGCGAGTTTACCTTTAGTAAGCCATTCAAATACCATTGTTTTTAGTTCAAAAAATAATTATTTACGTACAATTTCATTGCTTTTCAACCATTAATTAATAAAATGTCATTTCCCGTCATTCAATTTGTAATGAAGTGAGACTAAGCCTCTTTTATTCCAATTTGAAGCGGGAAACGGAAATGAACAATTTAAAATAACGTTTAATCGTATCATAGAATGATATGCACACGAAGTGGGCTGTTTGATTTGTATCTACTAATTGAATTTAATTAAATCGAAACTCGTCCATAAATCGGATATATGGGACGGGACGGGCAGTGATTAAATAAATCATGTTCTAGCAGATGGGTCAGAGTATTGACCTTTCAAATAATAGTTCCCACTATATTGTGTATTTTGCTAATTGATGAAACAATAATACGGATTCAAACTCATTGTTAATTTTGAGTTTGAGTATAGTAACTAGTACCAAGAATAGACAAAAAACAAAATGCTGGGTGAACAAAATATATATATTTACTAGTTTTTAAATGGAAAGCAAGTTTCAAACGTGTCATGTATCCACAAATTCTGAATATAAAAATATAGTTTATCCTAAATGTTATAACAAGTAAAAATAATACACAAAATGTAATATATTTTTTTCGGAACATTTGGAACAATGAAATCGAACTGTACGAGTATAAGTAATACATTTTTTAGGAGAAAAACCGTTATTAGATAAAGAGTTCGATTTATTATGATTATCTAACTTGGCCTCCACGAGGAGGACTGAAGTCAGAATGACGACTGCAGGACTTTAGTGGATACAAGAAGCACAGACCCGGTCACATGGCGATACCTACAGACTTCATTTGTCTTACCGCGTAAAGGTCATAAGGATCATGTTTTCGTTTCATTGACAATGAAATTTAAAAAAAGGTCTCTCCCACTCGTAATGAAAATCGAATCAATCGCTTCATGAGTGTGGACTTACTCATCCCATTGTAAATATTATTTTCGCTAGAACATAATTCAGTGCGAGCACACCAACGATTTTAAATCTCTAGATGCCGATGTTCAACATTGGGTGTCTTTCAGCTGATATAAAGATAATGATTTATGTTGCCAAATATTAAAGTAAGTGCAGCATATTGCTTAGCATACTACATAATATAAGAAAATACTACTAGCAACTTTATCAACAAAGTTTCAGAATAAAAGACCAGGAATGTGAAATGCAGAAACCCCACGAGAATCAACTGTAACCACTTTTAAAACGTCTGCAAAGTACGGGGACTTTTACAATTTTATAATAATATCCACTACACTAGTAGCTACCATTCTGGCCACGTGCGAAGTATAAAAATTGACAAAGTTGGTCAAGCAGCTTGGGTAGTTACACGGCACGAATACTAAGTACCTATGAAACTACCACTAGTAGTAGGTTTTAAAATTCAACGACAAGTCTTACCACTTTGAAATTTCACCTTAAAATACTATTCATTCGTTCATGTTATGAATTACAGTTTTCATTCATGAATTTCAATAGGAGATGAGAATCTTCTACGCTAATTTAAAAATGGAAGTTAAAGAAATAATATAAATGCGTCAGCTATTTCCATCGTCCTTTTAATCAAATTAAATTACGGGGTTCCTTTTTCGCGTTGTTGGATCTTTTGAGGTACCTGATTTCTTGGGGGCGGAAGAGAGGGTATTTTAGATTCAACTCACTCTTTTGCGACGTGTGCTGAGCTTTTTATACTTTGCTTTGCTTGAAAAAACCTCACTAGACCGTTCTTCAAAAAGCACACATAGTTAGACAGCAAAATCACTTGAGGTTGTCAATTAGTCAAAATAATATATGGAACTATATCATGAATTATACACATGATTCTGGTTTCCCAGGGCTGAAAAAAATTCGTTATACATAAAAATAAAATTGCAGTTCATTTACATCGTGTAAGTTAGCATAGCATAGCATAATCAGCAGATCACGATGTTTTCCTTCACCGTTTTGAGAGCAGAGGTGATGAAATAAATTACACAAAGTAATGCGCTGCGTACTACTCGTAAGTCGGGGCCGCCACCGCTGGTTTCATGTAGATTATTAAGTCTATAATCTTGTAAAGAATCTATGATAAAAGTTTGAATGCGATGTCTTCCAGCGTGTATAATACTAAACAACACTCGACCAAAACAAAATCCCAGTTTATTTTAGATTCAACGAAGCAATCTATTTGATTTATACAAGAAAAAAACCCAGCTATTTGCCCTCAGTCAGTCTTCACGTACATAATACAGCTAATCTTGTAAATTGCTGAAGGGATTCGCCAGTTATCTCCAAGACTATTTCTCTTGGGATACTAAATAAATGTACTAAATTCGCGGATTAAAAAACAAAGCTAAGGAGAACGTCTTGATTTTTGAAGAAATGTTTTATGTTTGATATTCTCTGTTTTCGGTATTTGGACTGTGTTGAGATTTTTCGTAATAGAGCCCTGTGGGAAAAAGAATTTATAATAAAGAAGTAGGTGGTTAGTTCATTTGTGTTTATTTAAGGGCAATTTCATTGTTTTATATTTAGGAAATAGGAATTATTTCTTACTGTCGCAATCCCAGAATATTTGAAATGCGAAAGATTATGAGGATTTATTAATGTTATTTACTCTTTCACGCAAAAACTACTGAACGGGTTTAAGTGAAATTTAGTACACAGATAGGTTACAGCCTGGATTACCACATAGGATACGTTTTATCCCGGTAGTATGTTCTCGTGGGACAATTATCGAACTAGTAATTATATGCCTTGATGATGCAGATTGATCATTTGATTTCAACTAGGCTTATACAGTAAATGCAATGGAACTTATAGATCAAAGCACAGTTAAACGTCCAAACGTGATTAGCAAAACATACTTTTTGTAATATATTTTTAGTCGTATTAGATACCCGCGGCAGCTACGACTGGTTTCGTCCAAAGGCACCCATATACTACACATAATTCAAGTGCGCCTGTTCCCTTGGGTATGTAAGAAATGAATTCAGGAAACACGAGAGAATGCGCGATCCGCGGTACTGGAAAGTGTGTCAGAAGAAACGAGATACGCAGAGGCTGATACCAAGCATTGGTTGTTTCTGGACTGAGAAAAAAATAAAAATAAAATGTTTATTTACATTACCTAGTGCTTTAACACACATGATTTGGAGATCACCTTTTAAGCAAGTAGATGCACAAGCATCTTACAAGCGAACTTATAAGCCAACAGTTTGCTGATATTTTTTTGATGATCCATCTAGAAATTTTACAATCAAAGCATTATCCGTTATTAAAAAATGACACGTTTGTTGTATGGAAGCCCCCCTTAAACATTTATTTTATTCTGTTTTTAGTATTTGTTGTTATAGCGGCAACAAAAATACATCATCTGTGAAAATTTCAACTGTCTAGCTAGGTTTATGAGATACAGCCTAGTGGAGTAGCCTAGTAGACAGTGGAGTCTTAGTAATAGGGACTTGTGTGTGCGCCCTAAAAAGGAGCGCACTTGTGTGATGTATTACGAGTGAGTATTTGAGTGTGTGTAATAGTGGGAGTGTGCATTGTGTTTATGAGTTAATTTCGTTTAGTTTTTAGGTTTCAGTTTAGGTTTAGGATAAATGATAATAATGATGGCGGCAGTAGGGTGCTTCTAAAGACACCGTCTGTTATCATCAATTCAATTTCCGGCGTAAATGAACATCGTAAAGTAGATGTTAGTAATGATAAATAATGTGACATCGCGCCTCTATTTTATTAGTCTTTGGTGTTAGTACAAAGTGATTTTATTTTGGGTGTACAATCAATCGCAGCTCGGTCGGTAGGTGGTTCATTTGGAGAATTATGTCCATTTATTTGGCTTTGTATTTAATTTAAATGACTGCTGCACATTGTTAATTATTTCGGAGAATAACGCTCATTTAGGTTTGTGCAATTGAATTCGAAATAATTTTAATTTTCTGAAATGATACAGAAAATTAATTACCTATTAAAATTGATTTTTAACATCAACTTTTTCCCGCGCTGAAAACTATCCCACGGGAACGTAAAAAACAGATAACAACCTAAGCTAAGTCATGATCTAATTATGTACTAAATTACATAGAAATCAGTTGGGTCGTTATGGTGCAAAATGTAAACAGATTCACATACTTACTTACATTTATGATATTAGTTCATAGTAATTACGTTCGAATGAATTTTTTTTTTCAAGGGATTTAACTCATTACAACACGTCCTAAATCTTCATTATTAATAATGACTGTGGCTAACTAACAAAATAAATATATCTATTTAAACTATGCTGGAATTAAGCGCCCAACATTTGAGCAAACATTTGCTTTGGCTAATTACATTTGTCACACTCCAGCGAGTCGATGAGCTTGGTCGTGTGTAACCCAGGTACATAGGCATTATTATGTACTGTTTTTGTACCTGTGTATCTATTTAATAGAGCAATAATAGTTATATTGGAGGGCATTTACACTAGCCTTTTCTCGCGGGTTCGTTCGCGTTGTTTTCGGAAATTATCCCACGGTAACGTTTTTTTAAATATGGCCTATGGCGCTCGGGAATAAGGGGAAACTATTCTAACTATATAATGGGAAGCTATTCCCATTACCTAGTGTAAGAATTTTCAGAATCGTATCAGAAGTTCCGAAGATTAGATCCAAACTTACAAACCAACTCTTTTTAATTTCAGTATAGACCTTTCTCCAACTACTTTCATACAAACTGGTTTTTTTTTGTTGTTGTAATAAACACTCTGAGATTGAAGTAAGCTGGAAATACAAAATTATGCAAAACTTAAACCAGTGACTCCATATTTTTAACTCAACGTCATCATATCAGGAGCACGAGGAATGTGCCCACTGCCAGCATCATCGCCCTTTGAGTGACAATACGCTTTACACAAATCAAGAACGTGCGGTCTTCCTTGAATTTAGTAAATCATGCTCAAGAGCCTTGTCGTCTGCGGTCAAGCATCCGACGTCAAAATAACAGTTCGGTCAACAATTATCGTGTTCAGATTTAAATAGCAGTGATTCAAGTAAAGTATTTACAAAGGCGTATTTGGTTGGACAAAACTATGTTGAGAAATAGAAATACCAGTGCCAATGGAACTTTTTTAATACATAATGTAGGTGCAAATACCATCGCGCATTTTATGAAAAACTAACTGCATATTTACCGAACTTGTGACAAAAATTTAGTATGCCTCAATGGCGAGACACAGCAGACTTACGTGTATTTAACACATCTTATGAACCTATGATCCACAATAAATTATTTGAATTTCAAAACTTGCTTCGGATTTTTTTCTTTTTATAATCAAAAACCGTTATAAACTATACTAGTAACCGTTCTCCACCACCTAATACGTAAAAAAATGTCGAACACCAAACACTGTTTTAAGCTTTCACGGTTTATACAGCGTGTACCATAAAGGGTATAGTCATATTTAATACTGTGGTACCGACCATCAAACTGAAAAACTTTCTCTATGGGACCACCATCGAAATCGTAAAAAAATAATCAGCTGTCCCATACATTTGGGTCGAGTAGGTATTGAAATTTTGTATAGGACAGCTGATTATTTTTTTACGATTTCGGTGGTGGTCCCATAGAGAAAGTTGTTCAGTTTGATGGTCTGTACCACAGTATTCCATATGATTATACCCTTTCTGTTACACGCTGTATAACTGAACTGATACTGTCACTTACGTGATATCTTCCGTGATTGTTTATTATTTTGAGCTCCCGATATTTCGACGCTGTTGCAAGCGCTATGGTCGCAGGTTGAAATATTGGGAGCTTAAAATAATAAACAATCCCGGTAGATATCCCGTAAGTGACAGGTTAAGTTTAAGAACACCAAATTTGGCCATTTAGCGGGCGTTTGTATTTGGGACACATTGGCAATTTTAATTTATTAAAATAGCAAGCATCCTACCTTTGTTTGTGATTGTATTCAAGTAGCTCACTTGCAACTAGTTTATTAACACATATTGTGCGAGAGTTGAGAATACTCACAGAGTTCAAACAAGTTTTTTACGCATAAAACAACAATGAAACATTGACAACGTACAGGAAAGATGTTTGTTTTCCGTCAACAGTCCAAACATTTTTGTTGACTGTACAACATGACGTGAAATGACGTAACGATGCGGAGACCACGTCGAGTCACGTCAAGTTGTCGTCTATGATTGAGTGGGAACGTGTGCTTCTATTGCGATATCTAGCGATTGACGGCCGTACGCAGATGTTTATTGTAAGGTATACTAATGATAGCATGATGATGATTTTCATAGCATTATCTGAAAATAAATTAAAAACCATAGCTTGATTACAAGCTTTGACGTTCTCACAGCTGAGACACAAGCCTTGACTCTGTCAGAGGCACTGGGCATCCATGAAACGGACTCAGTGCGTGTCGGTGAATGTCACACGAAATAACATTTGTAGAAACTGCGTGAATAATCAAAAAGTGTAAAGAACTAATTGATGAGGTTCTTCAGAAAGGTTAGGTGCGTAGTACTGGCTACCGGCGTGCGTGTACGACCAGATGTATGAACGTGGACGAGGCGAAAGGAGTATGTAAGTATCGGAGCAGGTGGCGTTCTGTGGTTTCTGCCTATCCCTATGGGAATAAGGCGAGTTTATGTATGTATGTGATGTGTAATGTATTGCTCTCTGTTACAATATCATCACAATTAGTGTCGTAAAATTCAGAGCAAATAAGATCATCACTCATTTTACGATCTCTTTAGTTGTCAAAAGCATTAATCAGCTTGTTTTCCAACCTCAAAAAATGGGATCTTTCCTAAAATCCTTCAAAACGAGCGATCCATTCATTTCCCTCTAAAAATACACTCCCAGTCACTTCCTATCTATCTAAATTAAAGCTCCATTCACTACGCCTTAGGCCTAAAAAAAGTTAGTGCGGACTCAAATTATTCTTCAAAAGGGCTAAGTAATAAGAGTCCCTTTTAAATAAACTGAACAGCGAAATAATTTGGTCGTCTCGTTTTTTTTTATATCGCCATAATTCAAGCCGTAAATCAGAAGCAAGGTAACTGAGAGAAATTCTTAATTACGAAGCTTAAAAAGGCACTTAGGACGGCATCGTGGAATTTAATTTTTGCTGGTGCGATGTTGTGTGCTTTTGAGCTGGTTGGATGTGCTGGGTGAGGGGGCCAATGTGTGATAGCAACAATTTATTGAGGATCGTAACATCACGCCTACAGGCGTCTCATCTCCGAAGGTTAAGGCAGAGGTGTACCTCTTAGTACACCCGCGTTTCGCTAATTATGCTTAAGTTTCAGCTAATAGGGGAGAGTCTATTGCCATCAACCAGGCACAAATCCAGACTCCGTGGCTGCTACTAAGAAAATCCAGATGGAAAAATCCAATGACACTTTGCCCGACCTGTAAATCAAACCCAGGACCTCTTGCTCAGCAGTCGCGTTTGCGACCACTGGACCAATGAGGATTGTGAAAACATAAAAGTGCAAAGTTAAAGTGCTGCCTTTAACTTTTCTTGTTCGTTCATAAAGTTACTGACTTCTGTTTCATAAAGTTTATCATTTATGCAGATCGGTGAAACTTATTTTCGTGACAGTGTAACTGTATATTCCTTACTTGAAAAATCAATCAATCAAAATATTTTTATTTCACATAGGCCTAGATGGGCACTTGTAAAACGTCGACAAAAAGGTGCACGGTTCGGGTTGGACGTTTCCTATGGAGAAGAACCGGCAAGAAACTCCAAATGTTTATCCTTACATAAAAAAACTGAATTTCCTTTAAGTTTCCTTAAAGGAAATTCAGTTTTTTCATGTCATCATCATCATCATCAGCCTACTGCAGTCCACTGCTGGACATAGGCCTCCCCAATCGCACGCCACTCAACTCGATTCTCAGCAGATCTCATCCAGTTGCTACCAGCCACCCTGCGAAGGTCATCACTCGAGCCTGAGGACGTTCTACCTTATGTTTGCCGATTCGCGATCTCCACTCAAGAGCATGTTGTTCATGTATGGTAAGGTATTAACAGTAAAAGTTATTTAACCTTAATAAGGTATTATTGTGTGGTGTAACGCGAATGAATAAAATAAGGAATGAGTATATAAGAAGTCTAGAAGTCAGAAAGGTCCCGGTGACTAAAAAGTGGTTTAGTAATCGGTTATCGTGGTATGGACATGTGAGAATGAGGAAAATGTCGTGAGGAAAGTTTTGAGTATGAACGTCGATGGCTATAAGAGTAGAGAAGACCAAAGAAACGATGGACGGACTATTTGAAGGATGATATGGGTAGAAAGGAGGTGACTGCTGAGATGACGAGTAACAGAGGAATATGGAAGAGAATAAGACATGCTGCATGCAAATAAATTGGGATATGGAAATGATGATGAAGGTATGTATTATCCTGACACCAATTCATAAATCTTTACAAAGAATCCAGACATCACAAATAAGATCGATTTTTTTTTTCCTTTAAATTCTACGTGAATTCAACCATAAAATCCAATAGAACCTTTCTTTATGGCAAAGGCAAGTGAAAAACGCTGAATCCAAGCGTTCTTATTGTGTCTGCGCTTCAATCGAATCAGACTTCAATCTCCTACCTCGATCGAGTTAGTGCCTAAGATGACGGCCCAACAAGTGGTCGGGTGGTTTTATATATCACCTATCTGTACAGGATGTTTCTGGAACTTTCGGTCAATTTTGAGGAGATCGAGTAGATTAGGGGGGACTAAAATCAATTACAAATTAGTTGAAAATATTTTAAACCTACATACTTACGAGTACGAAACAAAAGATGATGTGGTGACAAACATTGAATATACTGAGCTTAGATGGTTTGGTCATGAGGAGAGTATGAGTGAAAGGCGACAATAAAAGGTATTTGCAAGGTGGATGTAAGACCTAGCTAGGACATCTGGTGTTTACTTTTTGGTGAGGTTCTTCAGAAAGGTCAGGTGCGTAGTACTCGCAACCGGCGTGCGATATGACGAGTTGCAGAGTGCAGAGACAGAGTATGCAGAGTTATGAACGTGGACGACGCAAAAAGAGTATGTAAGGATCGTAGCAGATGGCGGTCTGTGGTTTCTGCACACCCCCATAGGAAAAGGCGAGTTTCTATGAGTGGATGTATACTTACGAAACGTCAGAAGCTAGGTGCACGACTCGCATTGGTTGTTTCCTATGGAGGGAAATCGATAAGGGACTCCATTATTACTATGGCATTAAAATGTACGCCATAATAAATGTGTTCTTCAAATGAGTTCGTTTATAGTACATGCGCATTTCATAATAAACTGGCTGTTGTCCGCGACTTCGTTCGTGTGGAAATTTTGATGAATATGTGTAAAAAAAATAGTTTATATCCTTCCCCAGAATATTATCTATCTCCTTACCAATTTGCAGTACGTCGTGAAACTGGTCGTGAAAAGGTAACAAACCTAAAAAAGTTACTTTCGGATTATGAGTTTAATTTAGTAGGAGACCGCTTTGCCTTTAACCGAGCCCAAATCACGCTTAATTAATTTAAAAACGGCACTGTCGAATATAGGACCTCATATTCAATTACCATGCTTATGTCCTATAGTATAATATAGCAATCAATGAAAATTACAACTAAAAAATATTTTGCATAGTACCCTAAAAAAACGGCTTCTCGTACCCGTTGCTACACGCCAAGCTACGGCGTAGCTCGTAGCGCGTAGCCTCTACGCTTACAGAACATTTTAAGAAGCTCATTTGCATGACAACTACAGGTCTATTCTCAGTGAAATATCCTTTTAAAGCGTTAACAAACCTCAATTTAACATTGTCCTAAATCAATTCAGATGTCCCAGAAACATCCTGTATTTAAAGAGTAATATTTGGAATCAAGCTAGCATGAATAATCGGATTTCTGATTCGGCTCCCAAGAGATATTTTGATACTTGAGGCCGACCTAGATTTTCTTATTTAGATTAGATATTAGGCTTGTCTTGGTAAACAAAATTATTTTGTGAGAAAAACAGCCTTTGGTTTTCATTTCATTTACATTTACCCGAAAATCTCTACTACAGATAACATAGAAATGAACTTTTGGTTGACTATCATTAATGCTGACATTTATTATTAAATAAAGGTTCTTTATACTCCTTAAAACTAAAATTTTTTGAGCTATTCATACCCACTTTCTACATAATTATAAAACAAAGTCCTCCGCCGCGTCTGTCTGCCTGTCTGTTCGCGATAAACTCAAAAACTACTGAACGGATTTTCATGCGGTTTTTACCAATAGATCGAGTGATTCATGAGGAAGATTTAAGTATATAATTTGTCAAGATTTTGTGTAAATTGGTAGAAATATGACGTTAATTGTTAGAAGTATTGGAAACAGTCAAGTCGCCTTGCTGTACGTATGCGTAGCCGGAGCGAGTCGCTAGTACCTAAATAAAAACGTGTTGTAGGATTTTCAACTTTAAGTTCAGAGCTGCGAAGCGTTAAATGGTTAAAAATTCAAAAGGGTGCTTTTATTAACTCATTCGTTTAGTTGCCGAAAACGAGCATTACTATCAGAGATCCCTTCTGTTAAATGTTGCTAAGACCATTTTATTTCTCATTCTCATAAATTCAGCCTAGAATTTTCAGGTCGTGCACCAAGGTCTTACTAAAATTAATATACATTCAACCTTAGATACATGCGTAATATAACATATTCAAATACATGTAAATTAATCAAACGGGGATTTTAAGATGAAAATCTAACATTATATTAAATTATTTTGCTCGACATATACAAGGCTGTTAAGATTAAACTGACAACTTGAAATTGGGGTCGTCGTGGCTAAATATCTTTGGGTGACAAAGGATTCTGTCAAATATTGGTTGGTTAAATCTTCTTCTACGTTTTGTCGATGATTCAAAATTATATTTTATAATAACTGAGGCTTAGGCAAAGTGTCATTCTGTCAGCAAAACGACGATGAAATTAAAAATTTAGTGACCACTTTAGGTGTGCAGTTCAAGTTGGCATTGCTTGTCAAGAAAATTTGCATCGCTATGTCCAACTTGGTACATTTATTTTTGTTCTTTGTTTTCCCGCCTGCATAAGTTGGTTGAAGTTTATACATATAATGTCTAACTATTCATACACGAAATATTTTCAGAGAATCATCTAACGGTTATTACGAAGCCATTTAACAAACACAAAAGGGTAATAAAAATGTCTAGTATATTTTTATAAAAATATTAAATTTAAAATTACTTGACCCACAAAATAAATACTGGTAAAATTTGAATCGGCCCCGACTGTGAGTCGTTCTGTTCTGCATTAGAATTTATGATTCGTTTTATGTGTGTATCGATTATAAAACTATTTCAATTGTGTAGTTATTTAGTATTACTTAACAGAATTCTAAACTACTGGGCTTGTTTCTTTCTTTTTAGTTTTTATTTAAGTTAATTTCTTCACGTATTTTTTAAAATTAGTTTTTACGCTGTCTGGTTTTTTGTTTTTCTTTAAATTATTTCAACATCCATTACGCTAGTTAACTAAAGGCGCGTCTCATTTATAGAATTGGGAGTAAAGGTTTTATGCAAAATGTTCCAAGAAAATGTGGAATTATAATAATTTTGAAAAAAAAAAAATACTATGATAAAAAAAAAATGTTGATTTGGCGACTTTATGACTTACAGAACTTACTGTTAAAATATTTCGTGTATGAAAAGATAGACCTTATATTAGATTGATCTTTGCTATCTACCAAAAAGCTTTTTTCAATTGTATAGTGAAACTCATTAAAAAGAAACGATATTTCAACTATGTATGACGACGAAACGGTTTCAAAGAGATTGTTGTTTGTTTAGGCCCTGGAGTAAGAGCCTGATGACACACACACATACATTACACAATACAATATTGCTTGTCGCGGTGTAGCATCTGTATCAATCCTCATATGCTTAACCTTTTCTCAATTATTTTGGAGTCGCCTTCTAGTCCAACCGGATGTAACTGAAAACCCGTACTTAAACGGAGCGACTGCCTATCTGACCTCCACAACCCAGATAGTAGTGGGTAAGACTGGTTCTCAGACTTTCGGACCACTGACTATCTGAAAAGACTATCTACAAATCACAGCCGGGAGCGACGGCTTATCGAGCTTTCCGAAGCACGGAGGAAACTTGGTATGTAATGGATGGTCGTCCATCCACGGACGGCAAGTTAGGGTTCTCTAAACTACGCAACGAATTGTCATATGGTTAACACCATCATTTAGGACTTTTGGAAAGTTTATCTGAATGAAACATTCACATTATACATAAATAAAAAACCGAAAAACCCGTGCAAAACAGAGGCAGGTTGCTTGTTGTTAAAATAAATTAAAAAAGCAAAGGTAACCGAAATAATGACCAACATAAATCAAGTAGGCAATACCCAGAACATATAAATACACAAACTTTTAATACTTCCTTCATACATAAGCTTATAGTATTACATTTTTCGCGGCTACAGCAAATATATCAGCACGTCATGAATTATGCTGAAACAATTTTACTGTAGCGAATCGTGTTTATGAAAACCAAGTTTTTTATGGCACCACCAGGCTTAAGTAAATGATGTGAGGTTGGTGCGGCGTTTGTGAGAATATTCTGGTGTATTGACTAGCGATTCCGCAGGATTTGCTTGCGGACTTGACCAACTCCGAGCAGAAAAAATACTAGATAACCCTTACACTTCGGATAGGTATTTTTCTTAGAGAGGCTGGATTATCCATTTGTATTTTACTTATATTACAAAGAATTAATTCGCCACCAAGCAATCATTATTCTGGAAACCAAGGCTATTGTTTACCACAAAAAACAGAAGCATGAAATCCCCTAAACCTTCAAAGCAGAGAGGAAAAGATGCGTTAGGTTATGCAGGCAGGCAATACTGGACTGATACTCGTAGCTTGGTTGGTCCACCAAAATGCGTTTTTCTGTTTTCGTCTGCAAAAAGTATGTACTGACTCAAAAAGAGTCTTGTCCATCGGATTTACTGGACTAATATGACGTTGCTAACTTATTTATACATACTAGTACATCACTGGGTGTCCAGCGCATGTGCGATATCCGAGAGCGTAGTGAGAAATGTGTATATTGCAACTCCGGCAACGATATTTCGGTCTCAGATTCCGATTGGTGGCGGATGCTGTAGGCAAACACTATTAAAGTTGAATAAGGAACTTTTTCGCGTTGTGAAAATATGTACTAGCTGTTGGAAATGTAAACGGAACTCAATCGGTTATTTGTTTCTTTATTGTCTCTGGACACTTTCAAGGAACTGTCAACGGTCTCTGTATCTAAGTCGCTATTTAATAAATTCTTTTCTTTAATCTTGTCTCTTCATTACATTAAATTCATCAGGTTATGGGCCCAGAATGTTTTCCTACGATTATTAAAAGTATTATTTTGAGTTCAGACAGATTGTCATAGTTTTCCCCAGTTCGAAATTTATAATCTCCAAGCATCATGGCCGATACCAAGACAACCATTGAAAAACTACGTGGTGTTGATAATTACGGCACTTGGAAGTTTGTAACAAAGATGTTACTGATACATGAAGAATTATGGGATGCTGTGGAAGAAAAGAAGGGAAAAGATGACAGAATACAGAAAAAGGCATTAGCACGTATTTGTCTTCTTGTTCAGCCATGCGTATACCCGCACATTAGAAACGCAGAGACGGCACACGAAGCATGGTGCAACCTTGAAAATGTCTATGAAGGTAAGGGCCTGAGCAGGCGCCTATCATTATTACGCACGTTGTTCGGGATGAAACTTGATTCTTTCGAAAACATGGAGACATATCTCACAAAGGTAGCTGAGATAGGCCAACAGCTTGATGATATAGGTGCCAGCGTGGAAGACAATTTTCTAGCTATAGTGATGCTGAGCGGGCTCACATCTGACTACGACCCACTCATCATGACTTTGGAAAATTCTACGTTGAAACTCACAACAGAGTTTGTGAGATCAAGATTAACTCAGGAATATCAGCGGAGACAAGAACGAAACGATGTAGGCACAGCACTGAGTGTAAAGAAGCAGTCTAAAGTGTTCCGATGCTTCAGATGCAAGAAACCGGGGCACAGTATCAAAGATTGTCCTCGCAAAGCCAAGGATGGTGGCCATTCAATGGGCAAGGGCTCAGATAGGGCTTTGTTATCTGCGTTATCAGTTGAACTATCTGGTAATGTTTGGTATGTGGACTCAGGTGCTACCAGGCATATGTGCAATAACAAAAATATTCTACATGATTTTGCATGTGATACTCCAGTTGCGGTGAGTGTTGCGAATGGCGAGAAACTGATGTCATCCGGCAAAGGAAATGTGAAAATTCCTTTACAGAACACTTTAAGAACTGTAAGTGAAGTGTTATATGTACCTAAGTTAGCAACAAACTTGCTTTCTGTTAGTGCAATGACAGGTAAAGGTTTTACTGTTACATTTCAAGGGAATTTGTGTAAAATTTATGATGGCAAGGAGGTAGTTGCCACGGCTAGGTGCCAGAATGGTATTTATATACTTAATACCAAAGGTGAAGCTTCTTTTGTGGCTGAAGAGAGGCCATCTACTGTGTCTGTGAGTCAGGAAGGAAAAGTTTTTGTTTTACCAACACAGCAGGTTGTGGAGGTGGCTGTGCCAGTATCTCAGGTTGCGTCCAGGGAGTCGCAGGAGGTTTGGCATAAAAGGCTTGGACATCTCAATGCGCGGAGTATGCAGCTTTTAAAAGGTATGTCTACTGGCATGGATTTTGATAACTCAACTTTCAAATCATGTGTTGCTTGTATTCAGGGCAAACAAACAAAGTTACCTTTTCCGAAAAAGTCCAATAGTAGGGCTAAAGTCTCGTTGGGGCTTGTGCACAGTGATCTTTGTGGGCCATTTTCAAAGAATTCACTTAGTGGATCGAGATACTTTCTAACGTTTATTGATGATTTTACCAGGAAAACATATGTATATTTTTTAAAGTCGAAAAACCAAGTTTTTGATAAATTTAAGGAGTTTAAGGCTATGGTTGAAAATCAATCAGGTAACAAAATAAAAGTATTTCGTACTGACAATGGCGGTGAATACGTAAATAAATGTTTACAGGATTTTCTGAAGAGCTGCGGGATCCTTCACCAGACCACTGTACCCCACTCCCCACAACAAAACGGAGTTGCTGAACGAGCCAACCGCACCATTGTGGAGAAGGCCAGGTGCATGCTTCTTGATGCAGGCCTAGATCAGCGGTTCTGGGCAGAGGCGGTAAACACAGCTGTTTATCTAAAGAATAGGACACCAACCAAAGCAGTTTTGGGTACTACTCCTGAGGAAAAATGGTCAAATAAAAAGGTAAACATTACTCACCTTAGAACTTTTGGCTGTTTAGCTTATGCACTGACAGAAAAACGCAAGAAACTTGATTCAAAGTGTAAAAAATACATCTTTGTGGGCTATTGTGAAGAGACAAAAGGGTACAGATTATTAAACCCTTCACGTCCGTCAGAATGCATAAAAGCGAGAAATGTAACATTCTTGGAAAATGAATTTTATTCAACAAGAAGTGAAACTAATGATTTCACTGAGCTAACATATTCTCACAATGAAAATTCTTCTTATACCTCCCATAACATTGTACGTGATATTGACAATGCTGCTTCAAAGTCACAAGAACAGTATATGTCAGATCAGTCGAGACCTGATCATCCTTTGTTAGATTCAAATGATGAAATAGGGATACTCAGTAATGCGAGATCTGATGAATCTAATTTGAGTCCTCGGAATAGTATTATATCAGTAAGTTCCTCTGAATCAGATGATTCGCGTGATGAAACTTACATTCCAGGCGACACATCAACGGATACTTCGGCAGAGTACAGCGAAGCTGTAAACTTGGCATCGCAATCCATTCACTTATCCGAAACCAGATGCCGTGATGACGAACCAGAAACGGTGGTGGAAGCTTTGCAAGGAACAGAATCCAATAAATGGAGAGATGCTATGTCAGATGAGTATAAATCATTTTTGGATAACAAATGTTGGACCATGACTGACTTACCTGAAGGGCAGAGACCTGTGAAGTGCAAGTGGGTTTATAAAAAGAAGAGAGGATTGAATGGAGAAATATTAAAATATAAAGCTCGATTAGTAGCAAAAGGTTACACACAAAAGTATGGTGTAAATTACTACGAAACTTTCTCACCAGTGGTGAGGTATTCAACAATTAGAATGCTGCTTGCTCTAGCTGCTGAGATGAACATGGAGATAGATCACCTTGATGTGAAAACGGCATTTTTGAATGGAGACCTCAAGGAGACCATCTACATGGAACAACCGGAGGGCTTTGAAGACAAAAAGAACCCAAGGAAAGTCTATCGCCTGAATAAAGCGATTTATGGGCTTAAACAAGCGTCTAAGAGTTGGTATGAAAAGATAAATACAGTTTTAATAGAAAAACTGGGTTTTAGAAAGTTTTCTTCAGAACCATGTGTTTTTATGAAGAAACATGATGGTACTATGACCATCATAGCACTTTATGTCGATGACATAATCTTGTTTTCAAACAACAAACAAGAAAAATTGGAGATTAAAAGGAAGCTCATGACTCAGTTTGAGATGAAGGATCTAGGGCCAGCTTATCACGTCCTTGGCTTGAAACTATGCAGAAGAGATGGCAAGTTGACTTTGGATCAGTCTAGTTATATCCAAAGAGTATTAGAGCGTTTTCAGATGTCTGATTGTAAGTCAGCGTGCACTCCCATGGAATCTGGGCTGAAGCTTATAAAAGAAGATTGCAAAGAAAATAATTTTCCATATAGAGAATTGGTTGGATGTTTGATGTACATTGCAGTCTGCACAAGGCCAGACATCGCTCATGCAGTAAGCATCCTAAGTCAGTTCAACGATTGTCATGCTGAATTACACTGGAAGGCAGCAAAAAGGGTGCTTCGATATCTGAAAGGTACGGTTAATCATTGTCTTACTTTCGAAAAGAGTAGCATGACTGTCAGCGCCTACGTTGATGCAGATTGGGCCGCCAATGAGATAGACCGAAGATCATTCACTGGATTTGTTTTTAAAATAGGTAACTCCACAGTGTCGTGGGAAAGTAGAAAACAAAAGACAGTCGCTCTTTCCAGCACGGAGGCGGAGTATATGGCACTCTCTGACGCATTTAAAGAGGCTTTGTTTATCAGAACTTTCTTGTATGAATGTTTAGGTACCAGTTGTAAAATTACTATCTATAACGATAGTCAATCAGCGCAAAAACTTTGTATGAATCCTATGTATCATGCAAGAACTAAGCATATCGATGTACGGCATCACTTTATACGAGGAATTGTAAGCAAAGGTATTATTGATTTAAATTATTTGTCTACCGATCAAATGACGGCGGATGTTTTGACTAAACCTTTAACTAAAGAGAAAACTGAAAAATTTGTTAATCAGCTTGGTTTATCAGAGATAATTTAAATATAGTATTGTGTGTATGTTGTACAATAATAAAGTTTAACTTGTAACAAATTACATACGTTTATTTTGTACCTTTGTGAATACTTGTCCAAAGTTTTTGGCTATGAAGATATTTTTCATTCAATGTTGACAGTATTGTATACAAGTTGTAAGTTATGTATTTGGGTTGCTAACCTATATAATGCTTTCATATTGTTAATGATTGTTTAGTTTAAGGGCCAGAGTTGGAAATGTAAACGGAACTCAATCGGTTATTTGTTTCTTTATTGTCTCTGGACACTTTCAAGGAACTGTCAACGGTCTCTGTATCTAAGTCGCTATTTAATAAATTCTTTTCTTTAATCTTGTCTCTTCATTACATTAAATTCATCACTAGCGCCGCCATCTTGTAACTGTTGTGTCATACAATTTCGTCACATCAATGTCATTAAAGCGGCTGAAGATCCCTGAACTGCAAAATGCGTCAGGTTCGAACCTTACTCAAAAATGAAAGCACCTTCTAGAAAAACTTTTTGAATAAACTTCATTCAACTTTTAACAACAAAATAAAGACTAAAAACTATTCATTTCATAATAAAACAGCAGCGTATATCAAAACATGACAGTTAACAAGTAATCAGCCGGACGAGGGTATAAGTAAGATTTACATCGAATGGCCGCCCTTAAATATTAACTGGACGGTGACAAGGGTACCAGCTCCTTACTGGACGTTGTTGTTGCGATAGTGCCAACCTTTACATTACTCGAGGAGTGATTAAAAACGGAGTTTTTTTTTGCTTTTTCGTTCCTCGTTAATCAATAAATGCCGCACGGGTTGACCTTCAGCGCTTGTCGGCTGTCGTTTGTAACTCTGTGACAGTCGGTATAAGTAGTCAGTGGCCCGAAAGTCCGACAACCAGTCTTACCAAGGGTATATTTTATATTTAATCAGCTGCATTAGCAACTGGCTTCTCTTCATTATATCTTTAAACTATACTAGCTATTGCCCGCGGCTTCACTCGCGTTTTGGTCAGAAATTATCGTACGGGCACGTTGTAAATATAGCCTATGGCACTCGGGGGATAATGGCTTATTGAAAGAATTTTCAAAATCGCTTCAGTAGATCCAGAGATTAGCCCCTACAAACCTCACAAAATTATAAACTTTACCTCTTTATAATATTAGAATAGATATCAGTCATTATTATAAATCATCAATATTTTGGCATGCTTTTACGACATAGTTACAACTAAAACTCGAATATTTCCAGACATCATGATTTTTGGCACAAAGAAAACTGAGCTGCAATCACATCATATTACTAATTTCACCACAAACCTAAATGTGTTTTCACAGCCAGTTAGTAAGCTACTTTAATGCTAACAGGTTGCTTGAAGTGTATAATTAAGCACGACCGTAGGTCTGCCGAATTGCAACTGCACGGCAGCATGAAAATCAAAACAGAATTACAGCGAACAGCCTCAAAATAAGCCTTTACAGTTAATAATGGCTTCAACTCTTCATCTGAAGCAGGAATATCGTAAGTCTATTCAAAACAAACAGTATTCCCATTTTCGACCAATCGCAGACGTAATAAGGCTTTTCTCCACGATAGCAAACGCGACTACTGGGATGTAGGCTAGGTTTAATTTTCACTTCTGTCAAAGTGCTGTTTGGTTTTGCCGGCATGACTTTCTTAGTTGTCCGAAGTCTGCATTTGTGCAAAATTCAGATCCATTGATGGCAAAAGGCTATCTCCCTATTACATCAGACTTAAACATAACAGGTAAAATATAAGTATACTGTTACATCGGTTGCTGGTTAAGCAGAAGTGTACCTTGTAACCTATCTATCACCACTCTCCTGCCCTTATGCCGACTTATTTGGTGTCGGCGCAGCATGTCTTCTTCTTCCATACTTCTCTATTACTCGTCAGCAGTCACTTCCTTTCTAGCCATATCATCCTTCACACAGCCCATCCATAGTTAATTTGGTTTTCCTCAACTCGTATAGCAATCCACATTCATTATACTCAAAACTTTCCTCGCGACCTAGTAACCTACCTATTCATGTATATCCAGATTTCGACAGTTATGTTTAAGTCACATGTAATAAGGGGCGAGCCTTTTGCATCTGTGGCATGTTTTACGTAAATAAACATATATTGTCTCGTACCTATTACAGAATCCAGTTAAGTACCTACAGAACGCTTACTAACTACAGTTTTACATACAAATACAACCACTACACCCAGACGTTGGTATAAAGTTCTTCTTTGTACCGCTAATTACAACAGGCCAGTAAGAAACCTAGAATTAGTTTGTACGAAGGCTTTGTGGGCGCAGATTTGCGGTACAGTTCAGTAGGAAAATGCAGTTCATATTGTTTTATTTTAAAGAAAGTTGCGTAGTTCGTAAAGATTTCAGATTCTAGTGAGTGTTGGTTTTTGTATTGGGTATTTGATTATAAATATGTAAAACAATTTCCTTCAAACGCTTGAAATTAATATACTAAAGTAAGTCCATGCTAAATTTGCGTGTACTAATGGGTGCACCTCCACCTAACCTTCGGGAATTACAGACGTGATGTTATGATGATGATCATATAAGTCCTCACAATAACTCAATTCAGAAACGGCAAGTGGAGTTTGATCAGGTAAACAGTAAGAATTTTTACAGTCTAATTTTGGGATCACGTGGCAGTATCTGACTGCATTTGTTTTAAATCGTGTGAATGGTGGATATTTTATAGTTTTAGTTCGTGTTTAGCATCTTCCGAACATTTTAACAAAATTTCTGTTCTCCAATACTATAACGACCAGCTTATATTGATCACTAGCTGTTGCCCGCGACCTTCCTTCACATGAAATTATTATAAAAAAATATTACTTTCCTTTTTTAATCGAATTTTGTTAAAAGGACATTGCCACGGGGCAGGTCCCTTTTGTGATATCTTGTGCCTGATTGGAATAATAACCTAAAAATATTATTTATTTTTTTGTGTGCAAATTATTTTTTATACAATTTCTTTCACCCTGGGAATAAAGTTAAAGTTAATTAATAGTTAAACATTATATCGACATCCGTTTCATAGGTATACACAAAAAAGTTGCCAGAAATCAAATAACAATCGAATATGACGTAAAATAATCAATGGAGTAATCGATATCAAAACAAAACGATAATTAACAAAAAAAAATATTTTTAATTATTATAACTAGTTTACGTCTCAACATTTAAATATAGGTCTCAACCATTTGACAACTTCAAAGCTTAGCATTAGGTTTTCTCGACGATGAGATATAATGGTGTTAACCCTGTCTTTTTCATAGGTACGTATTACTGTAGCGTATTATATATGAAATGCACAAAGATAGATATTCTTAATGACATAAACTAGTGGATGTACACTGCTTATAGTCTATGCGAGTAATAGCGATTGAACAAGGACAACAATACGTTGCTTATTTTCATAATTTATTTATTTAGGGATAAAAAACAGCAGTACAAAAACATGTTATACACTATAAATAAACTTAAAATAATGGCACTTATTGCACTACCAACACTATTATCCACTGATCACTACTGATTAATGGGTATTTTTATGCTACGTGAGTGAAAATACACTAAGTTATAATAAAAAGAGAAAAAAATAAAATAAAAATAATTATCAAATGGAATGGAAAAGAAAACAAAATTACGATGCTAATATTGATTCGACCACAAGTATCTTAAATTTGTTAGCAGAGAGGTTAAATATATCTATGCTCTCAAAATTATCGTTATACGAATCCACAAGTTGACGCAGAGGAGCGCGAGAACCAGCATTAGAGTGACAGATTTGGCTGGTATTCGTAGTCAATAAACGGTATGGGCGCGCTCGTCTGCGTACTACTGTTCTCGGAACAAGGTAACACAGTTTATTCGATATTTCAGAGCAATCATATTTATTATGGATAATACCGTGGAGAAACGTTGCTCCAAGAAGCAGCCTTCTAGATTCTAAAGAAAGCAGGTTATACTTATTTAACAATGTATCATACGAGGCTTGGCTGTGACTGCATCTCCAATGCATGGCTCGCAGGAACTTTCGTTGCACTATTTCGATTGAGTCACTATACTTTTTATAGTAGGGGTTCCATATCACAGTCGCAAACTCCAAACATGGCCTAACTAAAGATATAAACAAATATCTATAAGTAGATGGGCGTCTAAAATCTCTACTGTTGCGCATAACAAAACCGTACATTCTAAGCGCGTTGTTGATGATAGTATCTATGTGCGTGTTGAAATGAAGTTTTGAGTCCAATATCCAATATGTCCCGCAGTGAATACACTCTATTTAGTTTTGCGTTAGATAAATAATAGTTATGTATAAGTTGTTTGTAATTTTTTGTAAAAGTTATGGCGTTACATTTGGGCAAGCTCAGTAAGAGTTTATCTGTGGTACAATAAGTAGAAAGTCGATCTAAATCACTTTGAAGTAATAAACAATCTTCGATACTTTTTATAGTCTTGTAAATTTTTAAGTCATCTGCGTATAGTAGAAAGTTAGAATATTTGAAACAACCAATTATGTCATTTATAAATATAGTAAACAATAAAGGACCCAAAATTGATCCCTGCGGGACTCCGGAGGTGACTGAAATTAGCTCAGATTGATAACCATTAATCACAACTTTTTGAGTACGGTTTGTTACGTAAGATGTGAACCAACGCAGCAAATTTCCGCGAATACCATTAAAGGCTATTTTTTGTAATAGCAGTTCGTGATCCACCTTGTCAAAAGCCTTCTGGAAGTCCGTGTACACAGCGTCGGTTTGTAAACGATTGTCCATGTTTTCAAAAAGATTCCCAACATAAATAAGCAAATTTGTGTAGGTGGATCGTTGTCGGACAAAACCGTGCTGTTGTTTAATTATGGACCTGTGTAAAGTGGGATATATTTCGTTATAAACTAACCTCTCAAAAAGCTTTGACAAGGTGGACAGAATGGAGATCGGGCGATAATTTTCCACGTCATGCTTGGATCCCTTTTTGAAGACTGGAGTCAAATGTGCTAGTTTCCAAACATCCGGAAAAACACCATGTTTAATACATTTATTGAACAACAAATGCAATGGTTCACACAGTTGATCAGCGACACGTTTGAAAAACGAGGGTGGGATACCGTCAGATCCAGGACCTTTTGTGGAATCTAGCGATATGAGCTCATTGTGGATTTTTGAATGGTTTATATAAATATTACTAATAATGTCATTATCGCTATGGAAAGTAGAAGGAGGTACCCAATTATGAATATCGAGTGTAGATGGTTCATACACGGATTTAAAGTACGTTGCAAACAGTTCACAAATATCGCGCGGGTCACAGCAGGCAGTGTTTCCCAATTTGACATTAGATGGAATCCCTGAATTATCACGTTTACTAGATACATAGCTCCAGAAAAGCTTGAGATTTTTGTGAACATTATCTTCGATAGACTTTATGTAGTTGGAGTAGCATTGGTAGCATTCGCTATTGAATCTGCGACGGTAAAGAGAGAATTGCTCGAAGTCGGATATATTATTGTAAACTTTCCATTTGATCCAAGCCTTGTTTTTATTTCGGAATAGCCTTATAAGGGGTCGAGTGAACCAAATAGGAAAGTTAGAAGATCGGTTGGATTTTGGGGGAGTATGCTTTCGAATGACTTCAAATAAACAGTTGTAAAATGTGTTCACAGTGTCTTGTACTGAAAGGTGATCGAGCAAACTATTCCAATCAATTTCGGACAAATCAACTTTAATTTGATCGTAGTCACACTTATTGTAATTGAATTTCACTACTGGGCACCGGTTCATGCGCGAGTAATTCATGTGAGGGGAGGTCACGGCACAGTAAGGGGGGTGATGAAGGTCCACGGGTACTAAATGATCACTTGGTTGGTGAACTTGGCAGTGTTCATTGGATATTAATAAGTCCAGCGTTCGATTGTTCGCGTTTGGAAAGTTATGATACTGCGATGCGTTAAATTCAGAAAGAAAATTTTCCAGATTCCTGCCGATAAATGACCGACTCTCACTGAGCTGGCCACATGTACCAACACAGGAAGACCAATCTAGTGTTGGTAAATTAAAGTCACCTATTATGTAAAAACAATCCACGACGGCATCTTTTAAAATGTTCGAAAGCATACCCAAGTAAGCAATATAGACGTCATCGGGCGTTTTTGGTGGTATGTAGACAGCACTGATAAAGTGCCGTTTCGCACGGTCACGGCTGGGTAATTGAATTAGTAGAAATTCTATGTGGCTGTGTAAAGAGTTGCCGAATACGTTGGCCATATACAAAGGTTGAAGTGTTTTTAAAATGGCAACAAGAACTCCTCCACCTTCGCGTTTACCAGTGGCCGCGCTATCCCGGTCACAACGAAAAACGGTATAGCGCTCGTCCACAACCTCACAATCTGCTATGTCTGGTACAAGCCAAGTCTCTGTTAATACGATTATATCATATGTGTTACTCAAAATATTCACAAAAATCGTCCGAAGTTTGCCACGAATACTCCTGCAGTTCTGATAATAAATACATAGCGATTCAGCCATTAGGAAGGAGATATGTTATAATATGATGTATGTTTAAAGCACAGATACTTAGAGATGCAGCCAATAAGCCCGAAGCCACAATCAACAGAGAACATTGAAAAAAACATATTACTGATTCGCATGAGCAAAGAAAGTATGCGTAAAGAGAGCTTATGTAGTCGAATGCAACAAAATAAAAATAAACATAAAAAAAGGAATTAATACAGTTCAAAAAAATACAAAAGTTTAAAGAATTACATATTATCTTTAGCGATAATATCGTCAGCAATATTAAGTTAAGTTGTCGGATCACTATGTTATCGGTGTGTGCGTGGCTAGTAAGTCAGAATTGAACAGTTATCCATCCAGCTGTGTGCATTCTCATAGGGCTGTTATATGTGATAATAAGGTATTAGAAAGACTTGAAAATGTATCATGGACAGAGCTTTTGAATTGTAAATGCCCTATAGAATTATATAACGGACTGTGTTCAATATTCACTGATGTTTATGATGATGCTAAAATCCAAGTATCTGTATGTAATAACAATAAGAGAAAAAGTAAACCTTGGATTACAAAAAAACTTAAAAACATGATTAGTACCAGGGACAAGCTATTTAGATATTGGAAACGTAAACCGAAAGACATGAACTTGCGGATTCAGTATACTAGATACAGAAACAGGGTTAATAAATGTATTAATAAAGCGAAAAATAAATACCGTCAAGAAGAAATAAAAAAATGTAAAAAGAATATTAGGAAAATTTGGGCTAAAATCAACTCATGGATAGGAAGAGAGAAAAATAGTTTAGATTCTGTTATTTTAAAATATCTAGGACGAACGGAAAGTTTAATTAATATATGTAATCAATTCTCTGAAACGTTCACTAAAGAAATTTTAGAGATAAAACATGTTTGTAGTCATAAGTTTTTAGACAGGTCTAGCTATATCAATAACAGTAACATGTCATTACGGTTTCAAAAAGCTTACCCAAAGGATGTAGATAAAATAATAAATATTCTAAGTAGTGATAAGTCTGAAGGTATAGATAAAATTAGAGTTAAGGAAATAAAAATTTTGAAATCAAAGCTGAGCCCAGTATTAGCTTTATTCATTAATTTATGTGTTGAAAAAGGTTTATATCCCGGTCAGTTAAAAGCGGCATTAATAAGACCTATATTTAAACAAGGTGTGCACAGTGATTATTCAAATTATAGGCCAATAGCCATATTGTCTGTTATAAATAAAATTGTGGAAAAGTTCATTATGAACCAGGTTAGTGTTTTCCTGGAGAACAACAATATATTGTCAAATGCACAACACGGTTTCCGACGTGGACGGAGCACGGCGACGGCTTTGGCACAGTTTGCGGATGACGTCAATGAATGTTTGGATGAAAGGAAGCAGGTGGTGGTGGTCTACATTGATTTCAAAAAAGCATTCGATACCCTGGAACACCACCAGCTGCTTCAAGCAATGGAGGAATGTGGCGTCGCGGGACCACTTAACAGGTGGTTCCGTGCCTACCTTACGGACCGGACACTGCGAACTGTCATTGACGGCGTCGTTGGCGATCCCAGATACGTGACATGCGGGGTGCCAACCGGTTCCGTGTTTGGTCCCGTCGGATACATCATGCATGTCAACAGCATGTGCAATGTAGTTAGAAACTGTCGCATATACATGTACGCTGATGATACTTGTTTAGTGTATGCAGATAAGGAATTACATGTAATTGAAAGGAATATCCAGGAGGATTTCACTAATATAATTAAATGGGCTCACGATAATGGGATCATAATAAATATAAGTAAAACTAAGTGTATGCGTATACGGTCTCCTTATCTTAAAAGCTGTGAACGTCCGCCGCGCGTGGTGGGGCATAGCTACGAGTGCCTGCATGATGACGACACGACGAATTGTGCGTGTGCATGTATTGAGGTGGTGGGGGAATACAAGTACTTGGGTTTAGTTATAGATAACAGCTTCTCGTGGAAAACACACATAACACACCTTTGTGACAAACTCAGATTAGTGCTTGTAAAGTTCCACCACCTTAGTTTTGTACTGGACAGGGCCACTTTGTTTACGGTCTACTATGCGCTGGTGGACTCGCTACTTTCGTATGGACTGGCATGCTATGGTAATACATTTAAAACATATTTAGATAAAATTAAATTATTACAAATCAGATTTATGAAATTATTAGTTGATAAAAACACAAAAAAACGTTGTAAAAGTAGTGATTACGAAGAATTGTTCTTAGAATGTAAGATGTTGCCGGTCCATCGTAAGGTGGTGTTGTTATTGGCTGTAGAAAATTATTTCAAGGATGAGTTTAAAATCAAGACGGTAAACTTACGACCTCAAAGGAATAAACACATTAAAAGATTTGTAGTACCCACTTGGACTAATTATTATGGGCAAAGGTGTAGAAAATGCTTAGTCCCAACAATTTTGAATGACATGCCAGTCGATTTAGAAAGTAGCTGTACCACAAAAATGACTTTTAAAAATAGAATGGGGAAGTTTCTTTTTAACACTTTTTGTCAAAGCCTCATAAATGGTGATTCATAGATTATGTCATACCTACTATCTTATGTTCGCGGCTTCGCCGGTGTGAATTGGAATGGCATTGCGTGGTTTAGGGTGTTATTAGCTAATGTTGATAGCATTTTGAATTGCGTAGTGGCGTTTCAATTCACTACCAGGCAGCCTTTGTGATGTTAAATTATTATTGTTTAGTTATAGTTAATGTTTAACCTTGTTATTGGTGGAAAAGTTAGGAATAGTTGCATAGAACTAAAGGTACCTATTATTGTATATGGGAGCTACATCTGCCAACAAACTGCTTTACAGTTTGGCAGAAGTAACATTTTTTTGTAATGCCTAGAACCACGAATAAACGCTTTTTCTTTCTTTCTTTTCTTTCTTTCAAAATTTGTGGAAATCCTTACTATTACGAATTGAAAAAAATTTGGAAATATCAGTTCGGCGTACCAGAATCGTGGAATGCTTGACCCAGCAGTGTTTAAACTTGTGCTTATTGGCCTCAAGGCGACATTCACGAAAGAACAACTTTTTCTTTAGAGTTAAGTGCTCATTTATATATATTGTATGCGAAGTACCAGCTATGCCGATCTGATCTGACTTCATACCCTTTGCCAAGCGATAGGCGCTCACTACGTTGTCACGAAACGACACTGAAGAGAACCTCACCACAATAGTTTCGGGCCTGGCATTATTTAAAATTTTCTGTGGAACGCGATGTATGGAAACAATATCATTTTGTGTGATCGGAAATTTTATTTTGTCCCCTATAGATTTAATAATCGTGATCAAGTTCTCCCCACGCCTCTCCGGGACATTCGATATTTCTATATTACAGGCTCTAGCCTGTTGCTCCAACACGTCTATTTTCGCCTCAAGCTCGCCAACCAGATCGTCAGTACGCTCCGCAGAAATGACGCGACTTTCAAGGGCTGAGACTCTCTTCAAGACATCTTCACATTGATTCGACGTAAACTGAAGCAAATCATCTATGGAGTCGATACGCGGACTAAGGTCCGCGTTTCTAGATTCTATGGCAACTAACCGCTGCTTAAGTGATTCTTGCTCAGCTCGCAAAATGTTGATGTCGTTGGGAATCTCTGTAGTGTTTGCGGTGAGGAGTTCCAAGTCGGTTTTCATACCAGCAATGTTCGCGTTGATAGTGGTCAGGCTGGAGTCAACGTCACCGCGAAATGACTTTAGGGTCGATCTAAGCTCAGAAGCGAGTGAGTTTAGCGCTTCAGTAAATCCACATTCAGGATGCCTAATAAGTCTATGTTGTTGATTATGTGTTCAAAAAAGCGATTTACACAAACATAAAAGCCTTACGTATTTTGGAAACGCCGTATTAACAAATCAGTTTTAATCGATAAATTGATACAAAAACTGAAATCGATTTAGTAATGATTAAAAATAATTCATCTGGCAACATTTACTTGCGCATGTCACAGCACTTTGTTCTGAGATTCGTTACCGAGGCTGAATGGTCCATAGATCGATGCCTGCCTTTTTAAAGGCGCACGAAAAAAAAAAAAGAGATTCGTTACGTTCGTGACTGCTTTGTTTTAATTACGTTGAGTTTTGAATTCCGTATTTACATAGTTATTATTTACGATACGTGCTTTTTCTGCTACCACCGAGTTGAGCTAATAAGTTCCTCGAGAACTCTATGTTTTGTGAGATAACTGACTCTTGTTTGTGCTGTTCTTTGTGAGATGTTTGACTCTAAGTGGTATATTTGGTGAGATATTGGACTCCCGAACAGTTTTTTGTCAGAACTGTGTCTACCCCAGCCAAACAGAAAAATAATGATATATCCTGAAGCAGGGTGAATAAAGGCCTGGTCAGACCAGATGCGTGGCGTGACGTAAACGTGTACACGCGCGTGGTGACGCGCGTGAACCCCTGACAGACCGGGATACGCATATGCGTACGCTTACGCTTACGCATACGTGGTACGCACGCAACGCACTGGTCCTTTGCGTACCCAGCAATTCTTGTGCACGATGTCTGAAGAAGATTGGGTAAATGGACCAAGTAGTTCATCTGATGAAGAAGAAGCAATATTACTGTTATTGTGACAGAATATTCCTGGGTGTGCCAAAAAACAATGGGTTCAAGTTTTATATGACATATTTTTTACTCTTTGTTTTTTGTGTCGTACAAACAATTAGTTTTTCTTTAATTTCATTATTCATCATTAAAACCGAAACAAAACATCACTTACTATCGGTAAAACTTGAAAACAAATACAACTGAATGCGTAAGTCACGCGCGTAGTCACGCGCAGCAAAGATACGTGCGTGTTCAAACTTGTTCCGTGTGACGTCCAATACGGAATGCCATTGACTACAACGTCATCACTGCACGCATCAATGTGACGTTGCTGTTCCGCTCTGCGTAGGTACGCAGCAAGTTTGACACATGGCAGCTGCAATGCGTAGCGTTACGCATGTAGTCTACGCGCACGTGTACGTCACGCAAGCGGTGTGCCATGTCTCTATAAAGTTCCATATATTACAACGTCATGGTACGTGCACGTGCACGTGCACGTCTACGTGTACGGATCCGGTGTGTTTCGGCCTTAAATGAAAAACGGTTTCTGATTATGAAAATGCTATGTTTTTACTATTAGGTAAAATAAAAATCTTCAGGGCACAAGCATTTTCCACTGGGACCGAACTTCCCTTACAAAACGGGCAATCTCCTTTCAAGGGTTTTAATTTTTTTGCGCGGAACTCCAATATTTTTTCTCAAATAAAAGTAACCTATGTTAGACCCTATAACATTGCGAGTAAAAGTCCCGTCAAAATCGGTCCAGAGGTTTCGGAGATTAGCCGAAACAAACAGAGAGACAGACAGACACAGAAATTGCAAAAAAATATGTTTTTGTTATAAGTACCGTTATACTTTCATGTGCATTCAGTAAAAAAGCTGTTATTTTGGTATTTCAAACAGACACTTCAATTTAATTTAATTGTATGTATGTAATATGTATGTCGGAGACGGTCATTGGTACGGGCTTAAAATGAATCACAAGTACACGGTGGTGACATCACGCAATCTACTTACAAGGCTACCCACACCACAGTGTCACTTGTCACAGAGTCAAGATGGTAAACTCTGAGCCAGGACGACAGTCAGTCAGTGTCTGATCGCGGCCGAGTTAAGACCTCTTGGAACTGTACCCGATTCATTGTGCCCCGTGTTATTGTACTAAGTTGTAATCTCAAGTAGTTCGTTAGTTTTGCTAGAAACAGTCTATCGCTCAGTGTCTTTTCAGAGCACGAAACCCATCGTCTGCCCACATAATGCAGAAGCCTAGCGGAGTAAATCCTGACACCCCGACATGTATGTACCTATATATAGATCAGTAAACGTCATATTTATGCTTCTGTTAAAATGAAAATACGTCACAATTAAAAGGACCGCTTCAGCATGATTAAACTTAAAAATATGCATCATAATTTAAATCCCTGATATTTTAATGCCCTGCCGATAATTTCAGTAGCCGTAGTACATCAATCGGGGACCGGAAATTGATTGCCCATTACGTAACTCCATGGGACCGCGGTTTACATCGTGCTTTATGAACCATAAAAATATTAAAAGGGTGCATTATTTTTAAAGTTGGGTGAAAGGGTTTTGGTCCAGTTTATGGGTTTTGATGGGAATTGTCCAAGTCAACTGCTCATGGACGCAAAATCTAGATTAGATGTAGCAAGTAAATCCTATAAGAGGAGGTCGTTGCTAAATAATAATAGCCACTTAGGTCGATCTTCAAGGAAAGGCCAGGCTTGCCAAGGATGGTCCATGGATGGGTGATCATTACTACATACCGAGTTTCCTCCGCGCTTCGGAAAGCACGTTAAGCCGTTGGTCTCGGCTGACATTTGTAAGACCAGTTCTGCCGTGGTATAACTAAAATGCCGTTATCCAACATCTGGTCAATTTTCAACTTTTGATGCTATATTAATGAGAAAAAAAAAATCTATCGATCTGTGTTTGCGAATTTTCAATATCTTGAATAGTTTTGGAGATAATAATTTAAAAAATGCCGTTAAGTACATATTTCTTACGTGTGAAATAAGCAAAAATAACATTAAGTAACTTTGTGAGTCTATAAAGCCGCTAAGGTACATTACCTCATATTTTATCACAAAAAATCCATATGGTTACTTGTCTAGATTGCCGTTAGCAGTCTTTTGTACACTACAAAGCAGTTAAGATACTTTAACTGTTTTATTGGTAGTCTTTTATTGTAATAAAGGAGTTTGCTTTTTTAAACTATAACGTCGTTAATTGAAAATGTTAGACTAAACTTGACTAACGATGTTTAACGGCATTATTGCTTCATATTTGGCATACTTATATTTTGACTTAACGTATGTTAGGAGCCCGTAGCGGCATTTTCAAAACTTAGCAAAAATGTATTGTCCGTCATTATTAGACTAAAACGACGTTATCTCACACTAATACACTACAAAGCCGTTAACTGATCTCGCGCGGGGCGTATTCTGTAAGAAATATAACTCAAATGCATAAACATTTTTGTGAATCATACCCCGATAGACAAGTTTCGTACAGCTTATACAGGTCACATCACTACATAGTATAAAACAAAGTCACTTTCTCTGTCCCTATGTCCCTTTGTATGCTTAAATCTTTGAAACTACGCAACGGATTTTGATGCGGTTTTTTTTAATAGATAGAGTGATTCAAGAGGAAGGTTTATATGTATAACATTGCACCCGTGCGAAGCTGGGGCGGGTCGCTAGTTTAAAATATATGAACATATCCTTTACCGCCCTCGGTAACGAGGAGTGTGAATTGTGCGAGGCTTATAATTTCCACAAAAAGGAAACATCACATGACGCCACAGTCCAGATACTTGAAGAGTGTACAGTATGTGTGGATTGGAGTAATCATCATCAACGATACACAAAGGCGCGAGGTCTTTACAAAACACATAAGGAGGAAAAACAAAATAATTCACAAATATTCTATAGCTCTGATTTAGAGAAAGTAATTATGTTACCTAGATTGGAGATGTTTAAAGCCGCAATTTTCTGTCTGCGGCTTTCAGCCTACAATCAAACCTTTGCACCACTTGGTAAGAATACCTCAGAATTCAAACCCCTGACAGTTATCTGGCATGATGGCATTGCAGGGAGAAGGCAAGAAGATATAATGTCAGCATTTTATAATTTTCTATTGCGTAACAGAGATGTTGAAAAAATACACATCTGGCTCGATAATTGCAGCTCACAGAATAAAAATTGGCTGTTGTATGCGATGCTCACTCATATGATTAATAGTGAAGATATTGCCACACAAAGAATAACTCTATATTACTTTGAACCCGGCCACACTTTTATGAGCTGCGATCAAGTGCATCACCAGGTAGAGTTGGCTATGAAGAAAAAAGGTAAGCTTTATGATTTTACAGATTTTGAAGAGTGTGTATCTTCCATAAATAAATCAAAAGTTATCGTTCAGTCTATGTTGCCAGAAAACTTTTTAAATATGCCTAACTACGTGTCCCAAAGAAGGATTCAAACATCAAATCCAAGAACTTATTTAAAAAATATAGTTGAGGTATGATTCGTACGTAAAAGTTATGATCTTATGTATAAAAATAATTTCGATGATGCATCATATACAACTCTTCGTTTCATGAATGATAGATATTTAAAAAACCCACGTACAATGGTATTTCAATTTAGAACTGAACCGAAAGGTATCGAACCTAAGAGAAAAGCAGATATACTTAAAAACCTATCGAACATAATTCCCCCTCACAAATTGTTATTTTGGAAAAACTTACCAACTAGAGAAATGAACATTCCGGTACAAGTTCTGATTAGAATAATAATATAGAGTAGTGTCAGTTTATCGAGACTGATTTTAACCAATTAATAATTTCAAATAATAATAAATAATTTTGTAATGTATCTGTGATATAACGATTTTGAATACTGTGTTTTTAAGAATATATAAATTTTATCAAGAAGGCAAGGCAAATAAATGTAGGTAAAAAGTTAGAACTAAAATTTAAATAAGGAAAATTGTTTTTTGTTTTTCAGTTGATGATTGTTTTTAAATGATACTAGAAATATAAAGTTTTGAGTTCAAGGAGACATAGTTTTGATTGTTTGATATCTCAGGTTTAAGAGCGGCTAACCCGTCATACTTTTCATACAAACGCTCGTACGTGATTATGCAGTTGTTATACATCTATCTTTGATTTTTTTGAACTAATATATATTTTGTGCACTATATCTAGGTTTCTATGGGAATAACAAAAAAAAAATTTAGAAACAAATTCAGTATAAGCCTCCAAAAATGGCTGTTTTGCACAAATTTTACCTGATCTTTAGCCGTTCATAATGTACTCATAAACTCTAAAAGTAAAGAAATCATCACGATAGAAACCTTGCACATGTAATGGAGATTCTTAATGACAAATTTTTATTTCACAAACTTGTAAGAGTTATTCAAAAACACGTATTTCCTGGAACAAGTTTAAGAAATTTTCGAACACTATTTTTCGTTCAATGTCATCGCGTTAGGCGGTATGAGGTGCGCGGGAGACGAGTTGTGCGGGGTCGGGGCGGGGTAAGACAGGAGAGTTGAAAGAAAATCGCCGCTGTGGCTCTGGATGAAACAACAAGCTTTTCGACTGCTCGCATTGACGATAGACGCGCCGGGCAGGGCCCTCTTAAAGACTGAAGTTTGTATGTAAATTTTGTTATAAGTTATCTTATTTTAAAGTTCAAGTAGTACATAATTATATTGATAAATAACTGATGTGATTTTAGTGTTATTCTATAGAACTGAAAGTTTCTAAAAAATCTAGATAAAAGTAAAGTTTTGTAAAAGTTATAAGTTTAAGCATAATTATATATTATTTGAAAAGCAATAAAGAAATATAGACAATAAAGACTAGTTGATTGATAAAACTATGACTTTTGTTTAAAAATATTTTTAATTTCAATAAATTTAATTCATTTTGTGCAAGAAAATAGTTCACTATTTTTTTTATATTATTACGCTATAATGTCGTTAAACTGAAAAGTTTTTAGTTTAACCACGTTTTAGCTTAACAATGATTCAAGTTTATCCTTTTAATTAATACGCATCTAAAGGTTACCAGACTTAAAAGCAGTAAAGTACCGTTAAACGCACTAAAGTTTAACATGAATCAGTTCTATAATACATAATCGTAAGCTAAATTGTCGTTATGTGCAATAACGTCATTTTAGTTAATAATTGAAGAGATGAAATTTTTGCATTTTAAAAAACAATAATTTGCTAAGAAATAGATACACTAAAACGCCGTTACGCTATACGTAGCGGCGTTTTAGTCAATGATCCATTATGATTTCGGTTACATCTCTGATGAACTAAAACACAAAAAACGCTTTTTCATGAAATTAAAATTATATTTACGATATGATAGGGTAAGTAGTTCGAAAGTATGCGATTTCATCTATGTTTTGGTACGTCCAAATCTCTAATAGGTGCTGTCATCGAAAAATTACATCGGTTTAAAATTTTGCCGCGGTTTTTTTGTGTTATTCAAAACAATGACTTCAGCAGATAACGGCATTATAGTTATACCACGGCAGAGTTGTTTTGATATTTGATAGTAGTTACGAGTAGATCCCGAAAGTCTGACTTCCAGTCTTACCAAGAGCTATCGTATTACACAGTTACTGGGTTGTGGAGGTCAGATAGGCAGTCGCTCCATGTAAAATACTGGTATTCAGCTGTATCCAGTTGGACTGGAAGCCAACTCAAACATAGTTTGGGAAAAAGCTAGGCAGAAGATGAGATGATGAAGCGTAATCCCATAGATTCTAGACGTTTAAAGAAGATGTATAGCTAGCAATAGATATTAAGGTAATCATAACATCACGCCTGTAACGCAGAAAGGGTTACGCGGAGGTGTACCTAATAGTACCTACTCGTACACCCACATTTTACTAGTAATGTTTTAAGTCCCTCAAATAATAGGAGGAGAGCCAATTGCCATCAACCGGGTACCAATCCAGACTCAGTGGCTCCTACTGAGACATTCCTGAAAGAAGAATCTAATAACAGTTTTCCCGAGATGGGAATCAAACTCAGGACCTCATGCTCGGCAGTAGAGTTTGGGATTAGACTAGACAGTAGATAGTTATTCAGGTTAATGTGTAATAATAAGGATTAAGCGAAGTTGTGGCAAAATAATAACAGCTGCTCGGGTCGATCTTCAGGTTAAGCCGCGCTTGCCTAGGTTGGTCTGTGGATGGGTGACCGCCCATTACATACCGAGTTTCCTCCGTGCCTCGGAGAGCAAGTTAAGCCGTTGGTCCCGGCTTTCATTTGTAGATCTTTGAGAGTCGTTACAGGTAGTCAGTGGCCCAAAAAGTCTGACAACCAGTCTTACCAAGGGGTATCGTATTACCCAGTACTAACGGTTGTGGAGGTCAGATAGGCAGTCGCTCCATGTAAAGTACTGGTATTCAGCTGCATCCGGTTAGACTGGAAGCCGACCCTAACATAGTTGGGAAAAGGCTAGGCAGATAATGAATAAGGGTAAAGCGACGAAAACGCTGTAAAGCTCTGGCTACACTAAAGGGGTTCACGCGAGAGATGGGGACGAGTGCGCGCGTCTATGATGTCACGCCAGTCTGAAAAACTCCATACAAGTTAGTTGACACAATCAGCGCGAGCCAATGTCGTGGTCCTCTTCAGTCTGGCCAGAAATTAAGCAAAACTTATTTTTACTCCTGATAACCCATTGATATGTGAGTATCGATAAAAAGATCTGAAACATATTCTACTAAGCTACAAACTGTTGCTTTTACTTGGTACACACGACTACAAGTCAAGCTATACCAATCTTGTTTGACATGGCCTCACTTTGTATAGATTTCCCGAACAATGAGAGATCCGTTTACATTATTTATAATGTAGCAGTGATAGCCAAGTGGTGTGACCGTCGGACTGCCGAGTCATAGGTCTCGAGTTCGAATCCAAGGCACGCACCCTCTCACTTTTCGGATTCATGTGCGTATTGTACAATTATCACTTGCTCCGGTGAAGGGAAACATCGTGAGGAAACCAGCATGCCTGAGAGATATTTCTTGACGGCATGTATAGTCAAGTCATGGGCAGCCTGAAACCTGGTTAACTGGTTAGTGCCTAACCACACGATAAAGAAGCACAAGATTGGTTATAATTTATAATAAGTACCCAACACTTTCTAAGAAAAGTCTTAGATTTCGCGTTTTGAACATAAAATACGGTAGAGATGAAAATTTAGATAAAAACAACATTACACCTCAATTATTTTACTCTATCTTAAATAAAATCTGACTAAATTCTGTGGATTTAGGACTACATTTTAATTTTTTCTAGACTTCCGTTATGCCCCTTTTTATTAAGCTAAGCGATTAGGCTAGATTTATGGGCTCCTTCGCTTTTATGTTTTTAGAGAAAACGCTTTAAAGTGGTATCACAAATTAACTGAGACTTGGCAAAAGAAAAAGAGAAATATTTTCTCTTTTTCTTTTGCCAAGGTCAGTATCCCAAAAGATTTGTTTGACCTGATAGTATTAAAAGCAGTTAGGTCCTTTTTAAATTGGCGTAATCCTTTTCGTTTTTCAGCCTTTTAGTCGTACATAATAGTAAATAGTTCGTAGTAACTCAATTATTTAACAATCATATTTCCAGGATGGATCAGGTCAGATGGGCCAGAATCGTCACACAGTGGCTTCCTGAAAACGGTCCTCGTCACCGACGCAGGCCCAAGAAACGCTAGCGTGACGTATGAAACTAATTTTTGACTGATTGGCCAGAGAAGGGAGTACACCGGGAGAATTGGAAAGCAATGGGGGAGACCTTTGCCCTTTGACTTTGCAGAATATACTAAATTACAAAAGAAGTCAATTAGAATTAAAATTCATAACAATTATTAAATTTTCTGCATAATATCGACTTACATAAATAACGTTCTTTTATATTTCAGATGACTCACTTCACAGAATTCACCCAAAGTAAAAAAAAAAAACTTCTTTTATCATTATTAAATGGCTTCAACTACAACCAAGTTCCATTAGTATGACAAATGTATGCCTATCCCATAGGATTTTAAACTAAAATCCTTGTCACGTTATGTCACTCTTGTCCAAGTCCAATGTCCGTCTCCCAAAACACGATTCTGTGCGATTAGCGACGGACATGGACAAATGTAGCTTAAATTGTCATGCATATGAAAGTGTGACTCGTTCAAGATTCATAGCGCGAGTATGGTCACAGTATCCCATGAGTGCGACGTTGGCGCCCCTGGTGGAGGGTTGGGGCATCAATCAAAGTCAGTTGCAGGTTACGGGTGTGACCTACGGGCGTCGAAGTTGACCAGCGGAGTGTCGATTTAGGTCGGGGTTAGGTTTCGGCGTTGAGGTAGACATTTTGATTGAGCGGGAATTAGGTTGCGATAGTGATTTGGATGTTTCCTGGATCGATGATGCTGAAGAAAATTACAATAATTATTGTCTTTGTTATCAGTATCCCCACTAAGCTAAATTTTTATCAAGAACTTTGTTTCCTTGAAATAATATTTATTTAATTTATCAGGGACAAAAAACAGATTAATGTTACAATAAATATGATTAGTTTTGGTTTCTAGACTAAAAAACGAATAACCCACACTATTGTCTATGAAATAATAGCGATTCAAGAAGAAATAAGTCGAAATAAACGTAGTTAGACATTTATATTTATGTATTTATTTATTTGATCTTAAAGAAAGCTTACAGACTAATAACAATATTAAATATCATACATAAGTAGAGACATTTGCTAATTACAAGCTTCCACATAAACACACACACACATTACACACATTTATATAGTGTTGTAGTGATGATGAAAAAATGTAATGTGTACATTACATTTTTTTCCAACATTTATTTCAAACTAACGTAATATCTTTGCGGATTTTTAGCAAATAGTACAACAAATTAAAGAATGACCAATAGTATTGTTCTATAAATAAAGGTGATTGGTAGGTGGAGGTCTAAGGCGCGAATTATACACAAACGGCGTAAGGTGACGGTGCAGGCGCAGCGCAGGCGTGGAAAATATTACGAAGAAAAAGAACGGCGTGCCTGCGCTGCGCCGCTTGAGTTCACGACACGAAAACGAAAACGTTGGAAACGTTTTGAAGCGGCACCATGCCTGCGCTGCACGCAAATTACACAGAAACGGGGCGCACACTGGTCCCAAATTAAAAAAAAGTGGACATTGATAGTAGACCGCTGATATTTTTTTTTATTGTTGATATAATGATAACAGATAAGGCAAAAAAATATTATTGTCCTACTTCAAATACTTTTCTCTATAAAAAATATTTCTTTTTTTTTTGTATGGGAGTGATTACATTTTACTCAATTTCTCAAAAACCTTAAGCGATGTCGAGATGGCATTCACATATGTTAGAAAACTAATAATTCTGAGTATTTGGCTCGAAGAAACTTATTGCTTATCTCTGCGTACTTTCGAGATAATAGTGACAGAAAATAACAATTTTTTTTAATGTTAATTGTTCGCTTTTTTTTAATCATAGCCTTACTCATATCGCAATAGGTCCGCTGGCCAGCAAAATGGAGCTTCGACGCGAGTTTGCCGGGATAACAAGATGGCCGCCTCTCATGACGTAACGTAATACGGTCACGAATCGCGCGCGTACACCTCACTCAGTGTACAACTAAATGTGGTTGCGATAAGACGTGTCCTTATTTTTTCTGTGCGCTTGAAGAAATGCTTGTTGTTTGTTTGTTTTGTTATTGTTGTATTTTGAATCTTTTGATTTTAAAATCAAATAATTTTTGTTTGTCTTTCTTTCGTCGAATTTGTTTTCGTAATTTTTTTTGTTAAAATCAAAGTCACTTTGTCTTTGATATCTTTGATTCTAATTTGTTTTCAATTTTCCTTAAAATTATAATATGTCCGCATTTGTCACCAACTTAGACTTATACGTTGTTCTTAAATCAGGAGGTGGTTTTAAAAATGTCGAATTTTTATTTAATGCCCTTATTGAACGTATTGGTGTTGAATTATCTTCCGAAGATTTGAGTAATATTAAATTATTTTGTCGTAATTTTTCAAGTAATATCTCAAAAAGATGGTCTGCTTCCAGTAGAGCTCAAAAGACCTTTCTTAACAAAAATTCAGACTGGTTACAATCCCAACTAGTTTGGCCAAAATGTCAAAATATCGATTTAAGCAGCATTTTTAAAGTTGCCGAGGAAGTAATTCCAAATTTCGAAACGCAAGTGGATACTCATCAATTAAGTTATGGTACAAGTAAAAAACCATTTGTTGATATATCTGATAAACAGAAGAAAAGGCGTTCTCTAACACTTCTAGATCACACAGAGGAGGAATTAGTTTATGCTTTATGTGCCAAATTAAAAGAGTCTAAAAAAACAAAATTAGCAGCTATATTAAACGAACTCAGCCAAAACAAGGAAAAATGTGAGATGGTACATGATGTACTATTCGCTAAAAAGACTGACAAACCGTGTTTACCAGATGATAAAACGTTAGCGCTTTACACCTCAACAAATTTGTCAAAATGGCAATATCGAAATTTAAGAACTATTCTTGCTTCAGAGAAAATGTATGGTCTTCCATCCTATCAAAAGCTCCTGGAAGCTAAAAAAACTTGTTATCCTCCAGAGTCAGACATAACTGTAACTGAATCTGATGCTAAGATAAGACTTCAATCGCTTCTAGATTTGACAACTAATAGGATATTAAAAACAATTCAGCACAACTCTGCCGACAAAAAATCGCTAAAACTAATAAGCAAATGGGGTTTTGACGGGTCATCTTCTCAAAGTAATTATAAACAAAAGTCACACTCCGACACTAAAATTGACGATTCTTCAGTTTTCATGATTAGTTTGGTTCCGCTTCGTTTGGAAGAAGAGAGTGGTACTATCTTGTGGCAAAATCCTGCTCCCTCTTCAACAAACTATTGTCGTCCAGTTGGCTTTATATTTGCAAAAGAAACAAATGAATTGATAAAGAAGGAAAGTGCATCCTTAGAGGAAGAAATTCGTAATCTTGTTCCCACAATTGTAGATAATTTTGATATTAAACATGATTTGTACATGACTATGATTGATGGGAAAATTTCTACTGTGATTTCCAATACTTCTTCTGCAGCTGTTTGTAATATTTGCAATACCCCACCTAGCAAAATGAATGACTTGGACTTTGTATCCAAAAGACTCATCAGAGAAGATATGTATAAATATGGTCTGTCTTCGCTTCATATGTGGATAAGATGTATGGAATGTATTTTACACATTTCGTACAACTTAGACTTTAAAAAGTGGGCTGCACGAAAAGAAGATAAATTGTTAAAAGAAATTAAAAAGAATTTGACACAAGAAGAATTCCGGGAAAGAACTGGTTTGTTAATTGACATAGTAAAACAGGGATTTGGTACAACCAATGACGGTAACACGGCAAGAAGGTTTTTTGAAAATTATGAAGTATCTGCTGAAATAACGGGTATCCACCCTGATTTAATCAAGAGATTTGCAGTCATTTTACAAACAATTTCATCTGGTCAACTTATTAATACCAACTTGTTTAGGGAATATTGTAAAGAAACAGCAATGCTATATGTAAACTTATATCCATGGTATTACATGCCTTCAAGTGTCCATAAATTGTTGATACACGGTGCTGATATTTGTGAAAATTTCTCCTTTATTCCGATAGGCATGCTTTCCGAAGAAGCTTCCGAAGCGAGGAATAAAGATTTCCGGAATGTTAGAATGGCACATACAAGAAAAATCGGTAGAGTTCAGACTAATTTAGACATTATCCACAGCTTTCTAATTAGCTCAGATCCTTACATCAGCCATATCAAACCAAAGTTTGCTCGTTTACATAAACAGTTGTTTCCAGAGGCTAGTGCTTTGATCTTGAACAATGAATTGCTTTCGTTGGAAAACGAGGAAATAGAGATTTCTCAAGAGAATATAGACCCAAATATTAATCTTTCACCATAATATTTTTTCAGAATCGTTTGTGAACATATTCAACTTTATGTTTGCAGCTTTATTTGTCTTCATTTTGATTGTTTTTTAGAACTGATGAAAGTACTCCTTCAGAAAGGTCATAGCTTTTCAGTCATTAGTGAGCCCCCATAACCTCTTTTACAGAGAAGTCTCTTTTTACTTATTTGACGTTACGCATACATTATAATTATGTGCTAAAGTAAGGCTATGATTAAAAAAAAGCAAAAAATTAACATTAAAAAAAAAAGTTATTTTCTGTCACTATTATCTCGAAAGTACGCAGAGATAAGCAATAAGTTTCTTCGAGCCAAATACTCAGAATTATTAGTTTTCTAACATATGTGATTGCCATCTCGACATCGCTTAAAGTTTTTGAGAAATTGAGTAAAATGTAATCGCTCCCATACAAAAAAAAAGAAATATTTTTTTTACAGAAAAGTATTTGAAGTAGGACAATAATATTTTTTTGCCTTATCTGTTATCATTGTATCAACAATAAAAAAAAATATCAGCGGTCTACTATCAATGTCCACTTTTTTTTTAATTTGGGACCAGTGTGCGGCGTAAGGTGAAGACCTTACGCCGTTTCTGTGTAATTCGCCCCCAAAGCGTTCAGTACGAAATTATTTACTGCTCAAACGGTCAGTATGTGTGTGAGCGTCCACTGCCCGCGGCACTGCGACTCCCCACGTGATGAATCTAGGCAAATGTCACTCATTGTCTAGGCGAGAATTTATTGTACTGTCGCCTATTAAACTTTCTAGATATTCTGCTATCTAACTTTGAAAAATGCTTACAATGTTATCGTGTGTTTATAATATTATCCAGCCATACATGATAATACCTTTTTGTAAAAAAAACACTCTTTAACTTATCGATACTAAACATTTTTTGAAACTATGTTTAGTTAGAGCCAAAAGCCCCTGGAGCACAAGTCCAATAAATATATTATCACAATACAAACAAGGATATCACGACGAAATAAACGATATTAACTAAGTAGATAATAATAATTAAACATCACCCACACATATCACGTCCTAATTCCGCCGAAATCCAAGAAAAAACAACCAATAAATAATCTCAATGTCACATTACCGCGCGATCAAAATGTAACTACCCTCATTCAAACAAACGCTGACTTTTCCCGCTTTCCCTCCACTTTATTCCCTTTCTTTTGTTCCCCAAAAAGAAATCCAAAGAAAGAAAGCAATTCTTCTTTCAAAGTCTTTGGTGTTTTCTGGTTTTCTTTGGATAATCTATCACGTTGACCTGAATGTACTGTATGTAGATTACGTATATAGCACTAGGCGTTAAAACGAGCTGGATCGTAGATTTTCTTGATGGATGACGTGGCAAGCAAATGGGCACGCTGTGACAAGAATTTGTTGGGTATCGAAGAACGGTGTTGTTTTCTAATGGATAGTTTCCGTCGAGTTGCAATGTCATTGGGGCGATTTCTGCAGCTCTTATAGTACAAAGTATTCTTGTTTTTTGAAAAAAGGTAGACAGGAATGGATGGCTTTTGGTTCGAAGAATAAACAATTATCCCGGAATTCACGGAAAGTAAGTTCGAGGAAATAGTGTGAGAATCGACCCACATCACATTACACTAATCAAAGCGCCTGTATATACTGCACCATTTAGAATAAAAAAAGTAATTCTATTTTATTGATAGATCACCATACTTTCTTGATAGTCCTAGCAACATAAGCTTATTGTGTAGGTATCCGAATATGATTGAGAATATTCTATGTATTTACGAGAAACACGACACGTTCACAAAATGTGCTACATACACTAATATAGGTACAAATACGTAAGTAGCGAGTCTCAGCCTTTAACAGAATTAGGAACAGGTAATTTACTACCACATTATTGAGATAGATTAACATTAAACCCACACCTTAAGAAACCATACCACGGTTCGTAATTTCAGCTCCAACACGTCAGACACCAAAAACAGCAATCTTGGAACTATATCCACATAATTATATTCAACAAACATTATCATGCTTCCTAGTATATTCCAGCAAGATTACTGGAACCACAGAGCACGGAGCCCCGGCCGCTGCTACAAGCGGCATTGGCAGTCATTATGTGCTAACCCCTCAAGCTTTAACATTTTTAAGCTTGAGTGATTAGCACGCACTGACGCTGTCTGTACCAGGGATTTTGTGAAATACTTAGGCAGGTTATACAAATCTAGTACTCTTCTTACTGAAAACATGTTATGACAAATTAATGACGTAGGTACCGACAGAAACTGGCGGCAGTCCGGGACAAAAGTTCTGCAGCACGAAGGGCGTTTCTAGAAGACTGTCTCTTGTAAATTTTACCGTTCAGAAGGTGCTGATTGCTAGCGTAACTTGAATAAATGAATTTTAATTTTGCACTTTTGGTACCATCATGTTTTTTTTTTTTTTTTGCCGTTTCTGATGCTGCCGGCGCGACGATCGCGAACTCTGTGACTGAAACCATGGAGTTATCTAGACAGTCTTCCATTAGAAGTATTAGCATTCTCATTTACATGACGTGAGTCTTAGGTGAATGACCTGTGAATATCGTTTAATAATAGCATGGTCCGTGTATGGTAAAAAGCTTTTTGACCTTTGTCCTTTTTCTCTTGTAAAGATTGAAATAGAACAAACCGTACTTAAACAATTAGTTGATTTATCAATCACTCTAAAGAATTCAAAGCAGACCCAACAAAAACATTCCAACCTAAATTAAATTTTAATTATAAATATCCAAAACCTCAATAAATATCTATCGATATTAAATTTCCTGATTTTTATTTTAAGTTATAATTGCATTAAAAAAAAAGAATAGGAGTGAGCACCACCCGCAGGATGGCTAGTTTTTATTTTCCAGTAAGTTCTAGTAATTTCATTGACGCTAGTAAAACACAAATAACGATTTTTTTTACTGTAGCGAAACACAGTTAAGTAAAATGTCGAAGCGACAGAGTAAAAAGTTCAGAAAAGATAATGGACAAAATAGAAAGCTATTGGAAATAGGCAAAATGTCAGCAGTCATTTTAGAATATCTACAAACTCAATACTATCATACATTTTCGGTATTTCACGTGACCAATAGCGAAACTTACCCTTTTGAATTTATTATGAACCTCAAAATATATTATACATAATTTTGGCGAGTATTATAAGGTATTAAATAAAAATAATATCAACCCATTACTGTCCTACTGCTGAGCAAAGGCGTCTTCTCATACAAAAAAGGCACGAGCATTGATCACCATCACCACGCTTACTCAAGACGAGTTGCCGATTTCAAACTTATAAAGGGTGTAACAAGACACTGAACTAAGCCGAAAGGCACTTGTTTACCGACGTCATTGCGATCACTTTTTTGTTCTAGACCATACCTGGGAACCTGCTAGTTACGGAGATATTGGGGGTCAAAGTTCCAACTTTTTCACAACTTTTTTGTTAAATACATGTTTTTAACGTAAGGTTTTTAATGTAAACACCTCCACGATCCCCGTACTGTTCAATCCATCCATCAGCACAATTTTTTGAGTGCGTTACATTGAGTCCTACCGTAAAACGTGATTATTCACCCAAAAAAAAAAAGTGGTACCCAAGCAACCATTTTTGGGTGAAGTTACTTATTTTGATGTACATAATGGTTGGATGATGGCTTCGTTAAGGGTCTTGTTACACCCTGTATTCATTACAAGTCCAGGTTTCCTCACGATGTTTTCCTTCACCGATGTCTGTGATGTTCAAGATAAACTTAGGAAGTACAAATTAATTGAAAAAGTCTCATGGGTACTTGCCCGGATTTGAAACCACAACTTCGTGTATGAGAGGCGAGGTCGTAACCAAGGGGCCATAATGACATATAAGGTATTAAAATGATCTTATCAATGCTGGCCAGAATAAACTGTGAGTTTGCGTGGTGGATGATGGGACGCTATCACAAAGAGACCTATATGCCAGCGGAAGAAACGTAACAGATTCAGGAACAACCATTGGGTACGCCAGCTTAGGCAGCAAAAACAGGTATGATCTTTCTCTGATGAGAACGGCCATGACCATCTAACCACTGTTTCGTGAACTGAAAATAGGGCCAAGATAAAATAAAAATAAAAAAATTACAAATTTTGTCATTAAAAAAAAAAACTTCCTACCATAACACAGAAAAAAATTCTGCCCAGACACTTGAAAAATGTGTCACCAGTGTCAGAAGAGTGTACAGCAAATACTGAGAGAGATGACAATCTCGGAGAGTAGCGAAGATTTCGCGATGACAATACGTACTTGAGAGATGAGCGTTTGACTTTGATTGCACTTGTGTTGGCAACGATTCTTCGGGACAAGTCAAACGTTTTTGAGATGTAGAATTATTTGGCACAAGTGATTATGAGTGTGTGATGAATTGCTAATGTTATGGTGGTATGAATTCTGACCAGAAAGGTTTGGCAAAAGATACAATATTTATACTCAACAGGAGTAAGATATGATTAAGGATTGATCTAAAAGGATCATAGGCCGGAGACTTTAGGTAAAAATCGGTGCAATGGGACACATTCTAGTATCTACTTCTTTCGGAGAGAAGCATTTAGGACTAGAAATTTATGTTTTTTTCAGAATTAAAGGCCAACACCAGGGATAGTCTTGTATGCAATTAAAATAATTCAAAGGAATATAATACTGAAATTAGATTCTGAAAACCTTTATAAAACATCGGATAGACAAAATCGCTACACTTTTTACCGAAGTTTTCTCTTCCATATTTTGACAGAGCCTGCGTAACTCAGAGTGGACATGACAGAGAATTCAAAGCCCCAAAAGCTACCGAAATATCCAAAATAACCGGGAAAAATCAAGCCGCGTGACGTACCTTTCGGGATCACGAATAAAACCCCACTATTTTTCATCGGCACATTTTAATATCCGTCGCGTAGTACCTCAATGTCACGACGCGAGTACATTGCAATCAGTCGGAAAGGATTGTGCCATAAATATTTGATAGCTATCCCGCCTGGATCGGCGTATACGAGTATGTCATAACGGACGGATTTTGTACAGGTTCCCAATGTGGAGAGGATATATTTATTTGTAGGTGCGTTGTCTAGTATTGGCATTCTGTGTGTGTGACATTTTTGTACTTTAGTGTGTAGATTTTTACATTTTTTTATACGTACATTACGCCTGTAATCCCCGAAGGGTTTGGCAGATGTGTAGGTACTTAATAGTACACCCACATATCACCAGTTATGTTTAAGCCCCATGTAATAGAGGCGAGCCTATTGCCCTCAACCGGACACAAATCCAGACTCCGTGGCTGCTACTGAGGAATTCCTGATGGAAAAACCCATAACACTTTCCCCGATCCGAGAATCGAACCCAGGACCTCATGTTTAGCAGTCACGCTTGCGGCCATTAGACCAATGAGTCAGTTTTTTTAATAATAAAGTAATAAAACATTTAACAAAAGGCAATGTTGAAATAACCTACTTAACAATAGGTACTATGTAGTATATAGATCTATGTCTATTATCAATCCTTGTGTTAAATATTTATAACAGTTGCGTATTACTTGACACGGTAATTGATATTGAGCTTATCCTAATAGAAAACAGAGGGCAGCTTTACCTTAGCCGACCTAATTGAACTCTATTTCCACGGGCAAATAACACAATTTCAGTTGCTTCTCTACCTTTATAACTCAAACCAAAGGCGGCTAAATATGATTAATATCTTAACAAAACTCCTTAGACCCGGTTTACTCTTCAAAGGAGGTCAAGACTTTACTTGAAGAACCAAAAGAAAATAATAATAATTATAAACAAAATTCCATTATTTTTAAGAAGAGAACTGTGTATTCTTAAGTGAATTAAGGTTCTTAAATCAAAAGTTGGTTGCAGTTGTAGCCTAGACACGGAGTTAGTATTTGCATGAACTTGTATTATTTTAAATTTATTTTAACAGAAGAAAGGAGGACACCGGCAAGTTATGTAATTCTTTAACTGTTGTGTACGATCTGATTTTAATAATGAAACTAGAGTAATTCTTTGTTGAATTTAGGAACCTCGACTGTAAAGATCAGTTTAATACTGATATTACGGAATTGGCATTTGGAATTTAGTTTTAAACATGTAAACAAATTAATAGGAGTATAAAGATTTTAAAAAAAAATACAGTTTCACCATGTAGATTTAGTACGGTTTGGGTGGTGGATACCACATTTTTTTCGAATTAAAAAAAAAGAAAGTATTTATTGGACTCAAACAGGAAAAACCAAATGAAATATGAAAAATAAAACAAAAGAAAGAAAACTTAAATTCAATTAACAAGTGCTAGGATCTATCGATTTCCTCACGATGTGTCATCATTTGTACCTAAGTTTTTGTCAAAACCCTCAAATCCACTGGTTGTAAAACACAAAGTGGATTGGGACGTCCCAAAAGAACCCTTCATCCCATCTAAACTTCTGTCCTCTATAAACCGCAAAACAGGCATCACTACCATAGATTGATCGTAGTGCGTACTATTCAGAAAATGACGTCACTCGCTGCTTATTCCTGATACACTCCAATTTGTGGTCGAGTGTTAGAAGATGCCATCCAATAAATAATTTAATACCAAGCTGACGTATCTTAAGTTTACGATCTTTTGATGCTCGGTAGTTCCGCAGAGCAAACTGGACTGTACTTCACCTATCGATTTTCTTTTTGTATACCACATCTATACTAATATTATAAAGCTGAAGAGTTTGTTTGTTTGTTTGTTTGTTTGTTTGAACGCGCTAATCTGAGGAACTACTGGTTCGAATTGAAAAAATCTTTTAGTGTTGGATAGCTTATATATCGAGGAAGGCTATAGGCTATATATCATCACGCTACAATCAATAGGAGCTGAGCATCAATGAAAAATGTTGCAAAAACGGGGAAAATTTATTATCTTTGAGAGCTTCCGTTGCGTGCGCTGGTTAACCGGTTAAAGTTGCACAAAAATAATGTATTAGGGAATTATTCCTCTTAAAAATGTCTAAAAAAAGTCCGCGACAGCACATGCCTATCTTTTAAGGTTGACCAACAATAACCATTTTTATGATTTTAAAATTTGGTCAAAAATAGTGCTTTATTTGCAAAGGTATTTTTACCGACATAGTATTAATCCTTATCAAAATAAATATGTTAGTCATCTTTAGCATTCAATTGTGACCAAAATTGTCCTTTACACCATTCAATTTAGATGAATATCTTAGGAGATATCACAGTTTTAAAATAACTTCGCATCAAAATAATGACCCGCGCGCGCTGCGTGGCGGGCTTCATGTTGTTGGGAAAACCAATGTGATTAGATTCAATGCACAAACATTGTGGAGAACTTAGAGAAGGTTTTAGTTTTTGTTTCATTGTAATCAGTGCTCTCTATCAAAATATTTATGAATTTAAAGTGTTCAAGAAGAACTTACCGTCATTGTGTAAGATACATGCAAAGACATCTATTGCACCAAAATGGTACTAATTAATAAAAATGTGCTCACAAGATAACTTTTAAATCGGTTGACCAGCTTTACAAAAAAGTTCTTATAGCAAAAAGTACTCTAGATTAGTCTACATGACGCTATAACCCTGTCGAGTGTTTGTTCGATCGTTTTACATGCATTATATTTTAACGGTTTAATTTCGTGCTCGATAGATGGCACTATTAATTTCACTCCCTTTTCTGAGTCGCGGTGTTAAGTTTTCAAATGTCTGAAGCTTGGTTTATTAACCAACGAAACAAAAAGAGGAGGTTCTCAATTCGACGCGTCTATATTTTCTTATTTTATGTATGACCTTGACCACGCATAACTTTTTACAGAGAAGTCCGTTAAGCATGATCTTTTGTTTTTAAATTGAGAAATCGTGTTTGGGCTCATTTCCTGCACCTTGATGAGAACTTTAGATCTAGCTGGAGTATGACGTCATCGAAGGTCTGACGATGGAGACGGAAGGCACTTGCAAGAGGTCCTCAAGAGTTTGCAGCAACAATAACGTGTTTGGGTTCATTTCATGCACCTTGATGAGAACTTTAGGCCTTGCTGAAGTATGACTGTCATCGACGGTCAAACTATAGAGACAAATGGCAGTTGCAAGCGGTCCTAAACAGTTTGCAGCAGGTATAATGTTATTGGGCTCATTTCATTCGCTTTGATGAAAACTTTAAACCTAACTCAGAATGACTTTCATCGAATGTCTGACGATGGAGAAGGAAAGCAGTTGCAAGAGGTCCTCAAGAGTTTACAGCATCTATATCGTGTCTGGGCTCATTTCATGTACCTTGATGAGAACTTTAGACCTAGCTGGAGTATGACTGTCATCGAAGGTCTGACGATGGAGACGGAAGATAGTTGCAAAAGATCCTCAAGAGTTTACAGCATCTATATCGTGTTTCGGCTGATTTCATGCACATTGATGTGAAATTTAGACCTGCCTGGAGTATGTCTATCATCAAAGGTCTGACGATGGAGACGGAAGGCAGTTGCAAGAGGTCCGCAACAGTTTACAGTTTTATCGTGTCTCGGCTCATTTCAAGAACTTTGATGAGAACTTTCGTTCTAGCTGGTGTATGATTGTCATCGAGTGTCTAAAGATGAAGACGTAAGGCTGTCGAGGGTCGCGGGCCTGTGGACGGTGAGTAATGGTCTAGCTCGCCATCTGTCCGTCTTATGACGACAGGCCGTGGTGACGGCGTGTTCGTGTTCCACACGCGCCTCAAAGAGATGTCAGCAAACGGGAAGGGATTCGAGAGGAGCGAGGCCTGCCAGGGTTGCGGGACTGTTCGAAAGCGACACCGCAGCCATGGAACGCAAAGGGCAATAGACGAAACGTGGATGGATTTTAGTCAGTACAAGTCTGACACTCCCTTCCGCTCCGTCCAGAGTGGGAGGGGTCATTTGATGATTATCCATCGGTTATAGTATATAATAGGGATTTACTCCTTTTGAGAGCTTCCGTTGTGCGTGAACGGTTAAAGTTACGCAATTATCATATGTATGTCGGAATTGTCCTTCTTAAAAAGCTCTAAAAAAATATCCGCAATGGCCATATGTCTAACTTTTAAGGTTGACGCACATTCTCTCTAACCTCTCTTTCTTTTATGTACCCACGCACGCAGACGAAGTTGCGCGGGTCAGCTAGTAGATAATAAACGCTAAAATATAGTTCAGACATGGCCCTACATTGTTAGACTCACATAATCTAATATGTTTGGACTTCACACGCTGATGATGATTACGGTTCTATCAAGTCTGAGTTTTATATAACCATAACCTAGACTGGAAGCAGTCCCAATATAATTGGGAAAAGGCTAGGCATAGGATTCGGCATCTTTCACTCGAAGTGAAACGTCCGAACACAACAGTAACTGAAGTTTTCTTCAAGTTAATTATAACAGCCCCTATACGGTTCATTCGAGTGATGCGTCTGATATCGGAATAACAGAAATAAACAATATTTCTTTTAATTTAATTATTATACAAGTTTTACAGCTATAATTTTGTACAGCTGCAAATTAATGCAACAGTATTAATTTTCCAGATTAGCAACATTTCCAAGAACTTGCCTTTGTTCCCCAGCTCTGGAAATATTCCTCTTACGATCTATTAAACGTATCCTTTATGACATTGTACAACATTTAAAAGGGACAGAATAATCCCGGATTGCCCCATAAACCGGTAGAAGGCAGTTTTCCGCAATAATTGTCGTACATCGATGGGAAACTCTTCTATGGCTTTCAATGGTGACCTGAAGCGTTATGTGGGACAAGGCGTCGCTCGCGACCTCAGATCATGCGAATTGCGTTAAGAGACACGCGCGTGGTTCACTTGTTTCCTTCGCTTAAGAGCGGTTTCAGAGTAGCGTATCTGAGCGTATAAGCTCGTATCGGCTTACGGGCTTACACGTGCGCCACATTTAATTGTATGCTTCAAAAAATTGAACACGCGTACACTCGCTTATTCTAGAGTGTTTGATTGAACCAGTGGGCTCTCGCGCTAATACGAGCTTATATATAACCACGTCAACACTCGTACGAGTTACGTATGTGGCAAAAGGTGCGCGCATACGTGCCTACACGCTGTTCCAAAAACAAGCTAATACACGTGGAAATACGCTTATCGGAAACCACTCTAAGACTGTTTTTTCTGTTCTGTGGCATGCTCTAATAAACTTCTTCCATTTGTTTTTTTTTTTTTGCTGTCGCAAGACGCGTGTCGTTTAAGCGTGTATCTCGTGGCCAAGCCGTTATGCGGGACGATAAAATTTGGTCTGAATGGTGTTTTGACCGACAATACTCAGTTGGGAAGAAAGTGATTATTTTTAAATGATGTGAGTTGGGTCAGGAAATGGATATTCGAAGGGTATTTACTTTATCCTCCACTAAGTTTTATTTTCTATTGATACAAAAAGTTTAGGGACCGATTTGTTTATTCCTAGTAAAGTTTGATAGGTCGTATGTTTTGTTATTAACTAGCGACCCACCCCGACTTCGCACGGGTGCAATGTTTTTCATATAAACCTTCCTCTTGAATCACTCTATCTATTAAAAAAACTGCATCAAAATCTGTTGCGTAGTTTTAAAGATCTAAGCATACATAGGGACAGACAGCGGGAAGCGACTTTGTTTTTATACTATGTAGTGATAACTTTGTCATCATTTTACGTTTTTCTTTTCGGATATTGTCAAATAAGTCTTGCATCGTTTGTCTGGTAGTCGCTGGTGCTAGCACGCGCTCCTGGGTTCGATTTCCAAGTCAAGCATTGTGTTATTGGGTCAGAAAATCTTAATCAGGAGTTACTGTTGATGGCAATAGGCTCGCCCTCTACTACATGGGACTTGAACATACCTAACCTGGAATAACAACATACCTAATGTATTCTAACCACACCCAAGCAATACACGGATTTCCCAAAAATATGGTTAGGGCTAAAAATAATACCAAAGCCTTCAACGGTAAAATAACACGAAAAACTTCCGTTCAATCCAGTAACACTCCATATTCTTGTTAATGTTTTTCTTTTAAAAACTTTTCACCGCTTGCAGCGACATCTGTCGCGCTATTCGGCAGGTACAACACTAACTATTCGGTAACAACAGTCGCTGTGCGCCTTCTTAAAACTTTCGAATAAACTTTCAACAGTTTTCGACTCTGAGCTGCGAAAATAAGGCTGCAGGTGTGTCCATTGTTAAATGCAATACTATTTATTTTCGCGGGCCTGTGGACGGTGAGCTATGGGCTAGCTCGCCAAGGAACATGGATGGGTTTTAGTCAGTAAAAGTCTGACACTCCCTCCTACTCAGCCCAGAGCGGGAGGGGTTATTCGCTCTGGGCTGAGCAGGAGGGGTTATTTGACGATTTCCCACCGTAAAAAAAAAAAAAAACTATTTATTTTCTTAAGTCATCATGATACAGTCAACTATTGCAATGCAGCCGTTTTCCTGGAGATTTGGCTAGCGTAGTCACGGGCATAACTGCTCCCGCTGGGAAGCCCGTAACTGAAAAGTCACCGATTCGGGCTGATGATGGTTTCTTAAAGGTGTTGAGGAGGAAGCGCCGACAGCTTACCAACAAGAACCGCTGCGGCACCGCTCCCGCGGAGCCCAACGTGCATATTCGTGCCACAAAGCGGAACACCAGTATACAAACACTCACCGCATTCTTGCACTACACCGCTACGGCAGGGAACATCGTGGAGTACGTATTTCAGAAGACCAAGAACGTGGCGAGAGTGCAGCTGCTTGAGTCGCGTCGTAACGTCAACTTTAAGGCGTTTGTGGTGCGAATACCAACGTGTTATCTGCACCTCGTGTTGGAAGAAGAATTTTGGCCACAGGGAGTGGTGTTCCGTCGCTTCCACGGGCAAGTGAACACATAGTGAAGTTGTGCACAAGTGAAGGTTCTATTTACTAACACAATTTGTATGTTAGTCTTTAAGTTATATCTATCTAGCGGCCAAAGTTGCCTGACAATAAATGAATGATATGTATGTTTTATTTTAGGTAACCATAGATGCAGAGAAAAGAAATAATACTAATGTGCATGTCAACATTGAAGACTTATCGTTATATATTTTAAATGTTTGTTGTTAGGAAAGCACAGTGAGTGCAGGTGGAGTAAACCTGTACCGATGGCCTCCAAGGACTGGAAGCAGAAGTGTTGGTCGTCCGGCGGCGACATGAGCAGACATGCCATTGCGGGAATGTCTTGGATGAGAATGGCACAAGAACGAGCAGCTTGGCACCTGCCTGCTTGGCCTGCACTGCTGGGTGCAGTGCAGGCTGGGTAATATATTACACGCACTGCTGGGTAATATATTACCCAGCAGTGCGTGTAGTTGGGCCTTGGAAGATGATGATGAATAGTTACTAATTAAACGAATCATAAATACTTATTACGACATTCAAGCATACCTTAAAACAAGCTTTACCTAACATTAGGCAACATCTAAATACAAGTGCACCATTGAATATCAACGCTCTGCCCAGCTCGTGTGTCAAAATTTCAACAGTGCTATTTTTCTTCTTTATCGTGTGGTAAGTGCCTAACCTGGTGTCAGAGTTTTTATGCCGCCCATGGGCCTCTGACTTGGCTAAACATGCCAAGAAATATCTCCAATATTAAGGCATTTTTGTCCGTTTGGGATACGCCATAAAACTATTAGAACTATTAGAATACGCAAGAAAAACCTCCCATCAAGCAAGATTGTTCCAAAACTTTTCTTCCTCCAGAGATAAAAATTGCCAACGGACTGTCAAATTCAGAAGAAAAACCGAGAAAATCGTAAAAAATCACATCAATCCTTTGAACCGCGTTGCGTTCATAAATCATTTCTGAAACTAGGGGGCGTGCCGGCGTTATAACATCTATTCCTTATAACATATAGCTTATAGTTCTGTTGCAGCCCTATACCACAGAATAGATAGATGGTGGAATTACAGAAGGCCAAGTCCATACAACGAGTCATATCAGACGCACACACACATATACGCGTACGTGCGACGATCTTGGTCAAATTTGTAATTACAGAATGGTATAGATCAACTTACTCGTATTTCTTTAAGGGATAACGATAGTTTTTGGCAGTTATTGTAAACTAACTATCAAATTTATCTTCAGTTGTCTTCAGTTTGCTAACAATTGGGCCAGAAGTATGCTTAAGTGAAGGAGATAATGGAAATATATTCTCTTACTGTGACATAACATCACCCCTATAATACCGGAAGGGTTAGGTAGGTGTAATATAAATCTAATATTACACCTACGTTTCGCTAGTTATGTTTAAGTCCCACGTAATGGGGGCGAGCCTAATGTCTCTTACTACTAGATCTTATAAGTGTGTCCTTTGTGTCATTGTTATGATTACGCGGCTTTTCTATTTACTATTCTGTCAATCCGATGCTAGTTGTGAGAGCGCTTGTACGTGAAGCGCGCTCGGTGTATGTGAAGCGTGTCTATGTATGTATGCGTTTTCGCTCACTGTATAGAACTGGCCTTCTGTTTCAAACTATTCTGTATCTAGACTAACCGCGTGGAGGGAATGATGACGTGACAACATGACATCTGAATCACCTCCCCTCCGGTTGGCGAAAGGATTCCTTTATTGAAAAACATTATATTAGTCGTGATTGCGACCGCATGTCAGCCAAGCGGAATGAGGGGTGCCGCCGGATTCTTGCCTCGGTCGTTACAAATATGGATTTGTAATGGGCTTTTTGGCTTTACCAGATCCAAGACTTTATTTTTAATATCTAGTAAGTCAAGACAAGACTCTTACTTTCTAGACAAATGCTCATAGCTTAACTTAGGGTATGGAAAACACCAAAACCAGAGATCGCGAACTCATTGCTTGTAGTAGGTAGGCAATTAATTTCATGAAAAGCAGGCATTTGCCTTACACCTTCATATACTCATTTCTACACGTTTTAAGCACTAACTTCCTCATTAGGTCAGAAAAAAAACTCCCCAAAACCTATCCTCAAAGAACCACAAAAATCTAAGTCCGTCTTACTGGCTGATCGTTCATAACAATGGGCACAATCACTGTTAGGTAACAAGTAGACAGAGACACAACAAGAAAGCCGCAACCTGTATCCGACAAATCTCCGCCAGTCTGAGGTTAATCTCATATCACGCTGATGTAGGATAAAAGTCCGCGTTTGTGTTTAGTTTTGAAAATTGAAAGGTACTGGCAATGTATCTTTCAAAGAAGCATATCTAGAGAAAAAGTTTCGTCGAAGTTTCTGTAGAAAAAAGAAACAAACGAATTTTTGCAAGCTGGACGGCGGTGCTACTTTCTGTATTCAAGCCTGGAGGTAGTATTTACAGAAATAATTTTGCATAATATTTAACTCAAATGGATTTCCGCAAAGTGCCGACTGACTACGACATACTAGTTTTAACTTACCTACTTTTCAGGACAATGTTGAGTGCGTTTCAAGAGTAAAAGAGTAAAAATCCAGTGAAACGAGAATGTGCACAACCTCAGTTCGAACAAGTTAAGCCCTCCAATCTAAGTCAAATCCGTGACAAAAACAAACATCCCATCAGTCTGTACCCAGGAACACCTTTACAGGATTACGTTAAACTCCGCACAATATAACCAGCGTGACGCATGTCTATGATAAATCCCTTTCTTAGAGAACCCTTTGGAAAATCCGAAGGACCCAACCGCCTTTGTATGACGGAACCCTTTGAAGTTCAGAGAATAAACACGAAGATAATTAAGAAGGTCAAAACCTAAGGAAATTTTAATTTGGAGCGATGACTTAAGATATTTTCTGGAGGAAACTGAAGAAATGGTGTTGAGGCGGAAAGTTTTTGTTTTTTTAGTTAATAAAATATTTTTGTATAGATGTGAATGGACAGCTGAATCCAATATCGTGTTACTGGGTTTTGTAGGTTAGAATGGCAGTCGTTCCACGTAAAATACTGGTTTTCAGCTGCAGCTGGCCCTAACATGGTTGATGAAGCTGGCCAGGTGAACCAACCATGTATGTTGATGAAGAGCAGAATGATATTCCGAGTTTTCTTTACATTAATTTTAACTCAATCCTTAACAGATGTTTAAACCATCTACAAAACAATTAGAAGAGATGAAAAATTACCCGACTTCTTGGTATGTTTTAAAGGTAAACATAACATAACAAAATTAATCCCCGAACGAAGTAAGCAAAGTTGTGGCTGTAGAGTACACCAACAGTCTACCATTTCAAAATCAAAGTCATCTATTCAAATTAGACATATATATGCAACAATTTTGAACATTAAACTTTACAAGTGACAGTCCCCCAAAACGCTCGTCCTTCGACACTTTCTAGTTAGTTTGAGTTCCAGGCTTCCAGGTAAGGGCAAGCCTATTGCCATCAACCGGATATAAGGTAAATAAACATACTGAGTTTATACGTTCAAGAACTTAACTATACCCTGGAAGAGCGCCGGCTCTTCGGGGGTGTAGTTAATTTCTTGACATCCTCTTCAAAAATAAAATGTTGAAACACAAGTTCTCATAGAAGCACCAAGCAATATGCACTAAAAATTTAATAATCGTCGAGTTGAGAGCAGACATTTTATCGGCCTCGTATACGGGTCAAATCTTCTACTTTTTTCACCAGATCGACTCCGGAGTTTCAAAGCGTTAATCCGATTTATGTCTCCTATTGTCGGGTTTGTAGGGTGTCCACACTTTCAAATTTTAAATTAATTTGTCCCGTAATTCACATAATTAAACATGGTGCCTGTAACCTCGGAAGAGTTAGGCAGAGGTGTACCTAATAGTAAACCCTCGTTTCACCAGTTATGTTTGAAACTCATGTATAGGGGGGACCCTAATACCATCAGAGTAATTCCTGGTGAAAAAACCCAAAAACACTTTTAGCCCGACTTGAGAATCGAACCCAGGACCTCCTGCTTGGCAGTCTCACTAGCGATCACTAGGCTAACGAGGGAGTTGTTGCACGTGGGTTATGCGCACTTCGTCCCGCGTTCAAAAATCATCCTATTCGCACTTCGTCCCGCGTTCAAAAATCATCCTATTCGCACTTCGTCCCGCGTTCAAAAATCATCCTATTCGCAATTGGTCCTGCACACTTCCAATTTGTGCCGTAATTCAATTAATGGTTATTTAGTTTTTGCTGTTGTGGTGGAAAATTGAGTTGGTTTATGTCTTTTCTGTATTAATGGAGAAGGGTACAACATCATGGGTCGTAAGTGGTTGACTTTTACGAGTTATGTGAGGTGATAAAAAGCTGGTACGTTGGTTGTCAATTTCATGGATAGGTGATTCTGTATCCAAAGATATAATTTATATTCCCGACATCCCCAAGCAGTTCGATGTTCATCAACTAAGATGTCTTTCTAAATGTCTTTAAACAATACAGCTAGCTACAACAACGAAACTAACTGTCTCTAAAACATGCATGCATCGGTTATTAATTTAAAAAAAACCCGGCCAAGTGTGTGTCGGACTGGCGCACGAAGAGTTCAGTAAATATTTATTTTATTCTGTTTTTAGTATTTTTTGTTATAGCTCTTTAGCTTTAACTAGTCTTTGTGCAATAATCCAAAAACGATACCTCTGTCACGAAAACAAAATCTCTGATATCTGAGAGCAAAGGCCTTAGCATTAGAAACAAATGAACATAAAATGTTGGACATAAATTAACAAGACACATGGCTACCCTACCTAAAATCAAGCGGAAGAGATTTAACGTTTTATTTTTATCGAGAGAGGAACTCCATCCTTTCGGGATGCTTTGCTCCATTGATCTAGTGGCGTTTTTCTAAACATATTTATTTACCCCGAACTAAACCTAAACGGGGTTTAGAAACTCTAGGGAAAAAAAATTGGGGCTATTTTTGGCATATGACTTATATTGAGGTTTTTTCTTTCATAACAATCTTTTTTGGCTTCGAGGATATTAGCTTCTAAGTTTATAAGTAAATTGATATAAAAAAGGGTACTTTACTTTGAAAACCATAAGCTTCGGCTATTATTTTGGTTTTAGGACTAATAAAGTAGGTCTGTACCTAATATTTATGTTCTAAGTTAATAGCCGACGTGGCACTGTACCGGATCAGCTTCAACTCATTTTTAAAGGTTCCGTTTGTATAATTTGACAACGGTACCCTATAGATTCTTACTGTCCGTCTGTATGTTTGTCTGTCTATGTGCATTTTATTCGATACTGTTGGCAACACACAGTTAAAATTTAAAAACCACTACACAAAATTATTCTGATTCAGAATAAAATTGATTATTGCTGTTTGTCTTTGTCCACCTTTGGGTGAAGACCCAAAGGTTGACTGGTAGAAAATGCCTATGGCATTAAGTCCGCCTCTGTACATTTTGCTTGAAGTGCAAATATTCAAAACGATTCGCTGACGGCCGAATGTGAAAAATCAGTATCTACAGCCAACTAATATTCTGCAGATACACCATGATATTAAACCAATACTTCATTTATCTCCCACGCTCAGATAAATCATTGTACGATACCAACTTGTCTAAAATAATAATTATATCGCAAACAACAGTAGGAAGTTTTCTTTTGCAAACAAACAGAAAACATCTTTCCGGTTACCCGTTATCCGGTTGAGTCCGGATAAAACTGGATTAGACAACTCCAATATTTTTGTTTACACAAAAAAAGTAATTCGTTTCGGTCTGAGATAAATAATTTAGTAAATTAACAACTTTTAAGATCTTTTGTGCTATGACCAGATGGTTCCTTGAGGAATTTCAAGCTACTGGGTTGTAAATATCGGGTGATATTTACAACCCAGTAGCTTGACGACAATTTATTTTCAAAAGTTGTGAATGCTAAAATTATATTTGCAGATAAAGGTTATTGATCCTTTTCCTAGACAGACTATTATTGCTCGGCACTTTTATCTCTATAACTTATTGTGACTGGTTAAGCTATATGATATTAGTTATGCGATATCTACTGCAAATTTTCGCGTTATTTATTTCTTAATTATTACGTAGAACATGTGACTGCAGTATACGCATTACAAGTTTGTTTTACGAATAAAAAAAAAGGCTTAATCTAACTTACTTCCCCGAATTTGATCCTTATTAGCGACGCTATCGAATGGTGTGAAATTACAGTGTGTTTTTTTTCAAAATCTACAGTTTCGATTCCTGGATTAGAATATTGATTTTTCAAAAATCCAATGGTGCAGTTTTAGTTTTTATCAAAATCGGGCTCGAGACCAATTTGTTCTAACCAACCAAAACGTATACCTCGATGCTAAGACAAACACACAGCTAAACCGTTTACTCATCACAACCCTCCCGCATTAACAGCACAGAATTCCTCCCCCACCGTCTCTGCATCCATCGTTTACAATGAAAACTTTCCGTCGCTTTTCCAATTAAAAATCCCCATACATCCGTAGGAGAACTTCTCCTCACACCTAGGTACCGATGGCCCAATTAAATACGCCATTCACCAGAGGGTTAATTAAGAAGAAAATTATCTCCTCAAACAGTAGGCGAGCGTGACATGCGAATGGGTGCCAAGTGAGGAGGGCGCAGCGAGTGTTGAAGCGGATTGTTCGGCATATTCGTTATATATCTTTATTATATGTATCGTTCCGACTGCTGGGATTCACGGCCTCCTCTCTATGAGAGAGAATGGGCTATAATCGATCACGCGGGCCCAGTGCGGGTTGGTCGCTGTCACATGTCTACGAATTGATGGTTCTAGGACACGCCGGTTTCCTCACGATGTTTTCCTTCACCGTTTTTGAGAGCAACGGTGATGAAATAAATTACACAAAGTAATGCGCTTGCCTGGGTTCGAACCCACGACTTATTGTTCGTAAGTTGGGGCCGCTACCACAAGGCTACCGCTGCTCTCTCATATTTAGCAGGTCCAAGGTGAATTGGAAAAGGTAAAATTCTGTCAAATCTTATGACGGTTTTGTAAACCAGTTTGTAAATAAGTTTTTCTTATTTCGGGTGCATTCTCTGGACAGAGGTTTTAAGCCGGACAACCTTTATGCCATGGCCTATAACTAGAGTGATCGTGATGTGACACGCGTTAATCCCATAACATATAAACGCACACGCATATTTGCGCAACCGATTGCTTTGATTAGGACACTCCAATTGACTTGTCATTTAAATGCTTTAAAACTTTTTTAAGAGTTTCTATAATTATAGTATTATAAATACAGGGTGTAACATGACCCTTCACGAAGCCGTCAACCAAGTATTCTGTACATCAAACTAAGTAACTTTACGCAAAAATTATTGCTGGGAAACGACTTTTTTTTGGGATGAGAAATTACGTTTTACGGTGGGACTCAATGTAACGCACTCAAAACATTATGCCGATGGATTGATTGAATAGTACGGGGGTCGTGGAGGTGTTTAAAGTAAAAATCTTACATTAAAAACATTTATTTAAAAAATACTTGTGAAAAAGTTGGAACTTTGACCCCCAATATCTCCGTAACTAGAAGGTTCCCAGGTATGGTCTAGAATAAAAAAATGATCACAATAACAAGGAGAGCAAGTGCTTTTCGTTAAGGGTCTTTTTACACCCTTTATTTTAGAACGCGCTCAGCTCCTAACTTGCGTCACATTATAAACTGAACGACCGCTTGAAGCTGAATTATGGCAGAAATTCCAACAGGAATGCCTACTCGCACTGAATTATAGCTAATGAGACGAATATTAAAGGAATTGATGGTGCGACGAGCATTTTGTTTTTTCTCCCTGTTATTTTGATAAGAAACGAGATTGTGAATGAGATCGATTTGTTCGGGAGCAGAGTACTTTGTAGTGGTAATGTGTTGTGATGTTGTATTCGGAATTGAGTACAATAGAAATGGTATTTTGAGGCAGGGAGAAATAATATGCTTCTGAATTACTGTTATTGAAATGTTAAGAAGTGTGAAAGTTGTGTTTTGCTTCAATTAGTTATGAGTTTATTTCACTACAGTATTAAAAGTGAACTATTTATATGTCGGAGACGGTCATTGGTACGGGCTTAAAATGAATCACAAGTACGCAGTGGTGACATCACGCGATCTACTTATAAATCTACCCACACCACAGCTTGCTTGTTACAGAGTCTAGATGGTAAACTCTGAGCCAGGACGACAGTCAGTCAGTGTCTGATCGCGGCCGAGTTAAGAGCTCTTGGAACTGTACCCGATTCATTGCCCCGTGTTATTTTGTTAAGTTGTTAACTCAAGTAATTCGTTAGTGTTGCTAGACACAGTGTATCGATCTGTGTCTTTTCATAGCTTCGAAACCCATCGTCTGCCCACATGATGTAGAAGCCTAGCGGAATAAATCCTGACACTCCGACATATATTTTACTAGGTACTTCTATAAGCTGAACAAGGAATTCCTAAGATCGTTATTGATTGTCATTTGTGTTTCCAGAAAAGTTGGCAAGTACCGTACCTACAGTACTGGGTTCGAACCCTCGACCTCGTGGGTCCAATCCAGAAAGGCGCAAAACTTGTTTATATGACGTGATTTGTTTTGTCACCACACTCAAAACGGTGAAGGACAAAACAAGGAGGAAATCAGCATGTCCGGAAATCAACATAACACACCCACACTGGGCTCGCGTGGTGGGTTACAGCCCAGCTCCCTCTTAAAGGCAGGAGGCCCGTATCCCATCATCATAATCTGCCTAGCCTTTACCCAATTATGTAGGGGTCGCTTCCAGTTCAACCAGATGCAGCTGAATACCAGTATTTTACATGTAGCGACTCCCTATCTGACATCCACAACCCAGTACTGGGTAATACAATACCGCTTGGTAAGACGGGTGTCAGTCTTTCGGGCCACTGACTACCTATAACGACTGACAAGATCTACAAATTACAACTGGGACCAACGTCTTAACGTGTTTTTCGAAGCACGGAGGTAACTCGGTATGTAATGAGTGGTCACCCATCCACGGACCAACCTAGGCAAGTGCAGCTTAACCTTAAGATCGACCCGAGTGGCTGTTATTATTTATCCACGAGCTGCCCGAGGCCTTTATCCCATCAGTGGGAACATAATAGACTCATTATGCTAATAACTGCGTGAAAAACCTGTAAAAACCGCCTCACAAATTCATAATTTTATCTACACTTTTATAATTACGTTTTTTATTGTCCTATAGCGTAAAACCCCACAGGCATTTACGAGATACAAGGCAGATGCCAAAAAAACAATTCAATTATACAAAGTGAGTAAAAACAACATCGTACAAAATGTTGCCATGCAAATCTGGCAATAGGGAAGCAAAGTAAATCAAGTGCCACACTCTGCCAGTTATTAGAGCCATAAGGAAAATGAATTATTTAGCCAAAGTAGGCAACAGATTAGCCGTTTAGATTGTTTTTCTTGTTTCGATTTGCAAGTTGATTAAATACTTTATGGAGACAAATTGGAGGAAATTGATGTAGATTATGGACGCGTGTTTTGTGGAGGAGGTCAATTGGAAAATTTAAGATTTTTGTTGATAACTTATATAGACGAAAGTGTCGTGAAATAAAACTACAGAAAACCAGGCGGTATTCTGCAGTTTATTTCAATATACATAATATTTAATTTTAATATGATGAATCATCTTTAACATAACTGACGAAATATCACTGCACTATTAGGTACATATCTGACTAACTATTTTTATAGGCGTGATGTTATATTTGTTGTCGAATATGAAGTCAACTTAAAGCTCTGCTTATACCTCTCACCGAACAACCAACAGCGATAATCTTAAACGACGCCAATGATGCCGATGATCTTAGTGCAACGGTAATGGACCATAGCTGTTTATGTGATGACTTTGTGTAGGGCCACTAAACCAGCGAATCCATTAAACGATTCCTGAGACTGGCTTGTCTAGTGGTCGCAGGCGCCGCTGCTGAGCTTAAGGTTCGATTCTCAGGTCACGTCATTACGTGTTACTGGGTTTTCAAACTGGAATTTCTCAATAGCAGCCCGCAGTTGGATTTTGTGCCCGGTTAATGTCAATAGGTTCGCCCCTATTAGGTACATGAGACTTAAAGATAACTGTTGAATATTGTAGCTGTGTATAGTATACTTCTGCCTAATCCTTCGGCTGCTTTATATCACGATCTAGGTCAACTATTACGTCATTTTAATGCCAGCATATGAAGAAGAGGATTATTATTTTAATATACAGTTTAGCTAACGGCGTTTGCCACTGGGCGGTAAAAGCTTAAACTTGATTTTAAACCAGAAAAGCTGTCAAACATTTTTGCCATTTTCATTAAATTGGCCAATAATACTGACTAACATAGCAATATGCAATGCACGGAGGAGCTCGGAGCTAAATAATATCAGCTGGTCGGGTCGAACTTCAGGTTAAACCGTGCTTGCCTAGGTTGGTCCGTGGATGGGTGACCACCTATTACATACTGAGTTTCCTCTTTGCCTTGGAAAGCACTTTAAGCTGTTGGTTCCGGCTGTCATTTGTAGATCTTTGACAGCCGTCACTGGTAGTCAGTGGCCCGAAAGTCTGACAACCAGTCGTAGAAAGGGGTATCGTTTACCTAGTACTAACTGGGTTGTGGAGGTCAGATATGCAGTCGCTCCATGTTAAATACTGGTATTCAGCTGTATACGGTTAGATTGGAAGCCGACCGCAACATAGTTGGAAATAGACTTGTCAGATGACGATGAAGTGCACTTATAAACAATAAGTTTCTTGCAAGCACATTGCAATCAATAAAATCGTTAATCGACTTAACTCAGCAGTGTCTCTGAATCAAACTCACTTAAAACAATACATTTAACTCTCCTCTCGGCTATCGCCACAAACCAACACAGAGCCATAAATTACCCACAGAATAGCCAATAAAACTTAATTCTGCCAAAAGCCGTTATTACAGTATTAAACGTAAATTAATAGCTGATTTTATGGCCACAACACACGCCTACTCTACTGGGAGATTCGCTGGTCAGCAATTCTCGGAGATGTCCTCATTAATGAGCTCTTCAATACACCTTAAGAGAGCTATCATGGGCATTAATATCCGATACTCTATATACGGGAATGTTGTATGGCTGGCTTGTTGGGTGACTACAACAATACTACGGCAACAATAATGCGTACAGATTAAAAAAGTAGTCATTGTGTACCAGTAGTATGGCAGTATAATCTGCCTATAATGCACCCACAGCATCATCCCAGATCTCGGCTCTGAGAAAGGAAGTGGGAAGACTCGGGTCGTGTTCGAATCGAGGGATGTCTCTTCGAGTTTTTTATAATATGCCTACCTGTTGCCAGCGACTTTGGTCGCGTGGTCAATGGCGTGGTTCTGTCTTTGGTCGTCACTTCCGGATTTTGTTCATAATTTCAATGGTTTAATTTTTTTTGCACGGAACCCCAATCCTTTTTCTTAAATAACAGCTTTAGTAACTCCTTATAACATCAGCTATCTGCCAGTAAAAGTTCTATCAAAATCGATCCAGCCATTTCGGAGATTATCCGGAACAAACAAATAGACAGAGAGACAAAATTTAAAAAAAAAATGTTGTAATTACCGGATATACTTTCGTTATGCATTCAGTAAAAAACTGTTAGATTGAAAAACAGACAGACACTTAAACTTAATTTATTTGTATAATAATGACTTCCTTCGCCGTTTTAGAGAGCAGTGGTGATGAAATAATCGACACAAACATAAGAGCATCTATTGGTTAAAACTCACGAAAACTAGTAAGACGGAGTCCATACCGTTAAACCTGGCTGCATACCAGAACTTAATAACCATGCAAAAATAGACCGTAACGTGATAGTCCTTTCTCAAGATGGAGAATCGATAGACCTATTATTACTAAGAGGAATGATCACATTTCACAATATGCTTTGTCGTACTCGTGAAATAAACCTTACTACACCGTAGCAAAAGTAACAAATCGCACCCTATCACACCTCAAGTACACAATAATATAGACAATAATACCTATCATTTATTAAAAACACAAACCTCTACTTAAATCAAGATCGTGTTTAAAAATCGTTATATATTTCCAGAAAACAGGCTTAAGAGGTTAATGATAAACAACAATAATTATGTTTAAATAAACTACATGAAACTACGAGTATGTATGAAAACCGCAAGTATTACATCGCAACCAAGTTAATTATGTATTATAATATCCAACAATTTGTACTTTGCGGCGTGTGTCATATAAGTTAATTTTCTATCATCATCATCATCATTTCAGCCGAAAGACGTCCACTGCAGGACATAGGCCTCCCCCAAGTGTCGCCACACTGACCGGTCCCGTGCGACTCGCATCCAGCGGATCCCCGCAACCTTCACCAGGTCATCGGTCCACCTAGTGGTAATTTTCTAAAATATTGTTTTACACGTGGATCGTTATAATATTCTAAATATATCAAGATTACTTCCTCTTTTAGGTTAAATGTCACAGCTAATAGATTTTGAGTAGACAATCATTGTTTCAAAATATAATAACATTAATAACCTTCTGCTTTAAGTATAGAAAATAACGTTAAAGACAATGTTACAACAAGCTCATATTAGGGTTTTTGGTTTCGCATGAATGGGCTTTTCTTTTGTTTTTTTTTCTTTTCTCCTTCAAAATCGCTACTAACCAAACTAACCTAACCAAGCATTCTGTACATCAAACTAAGTAACTTTACTCAAAAGTTAATGCTGAGAAACGATATTTTTTGGGGTGAAAAATCATATTTTACGGTCGGAATCAATTTAACGCACTCATAACATTGTGCTGATGGATGCATTGAATATTACGGGGTCGTGGAGGTAGTTAAATTAAATGTTATAACATCAAAAACTTGTATTTATAATAAAAAAACCCGGGGAAATAAATTTTGACGGTATGGTCTTGAACAAAAAAGTTATCGCAATAACGGGGTGAACACATGCCTTTCGGCTACTTTTAAGGCTACTTTTATTTATACTCATTATGGTGTCCTGCGATCTTTGGCTATATTTGCAAGTCCGTTTACCCTGCATTATCAGATCAAATCAGACACAAATCCTTCGCCGCTCCAGGAGGCTTCCAATGATTAAGTAACTTCTTTCAAATAATTGATAATCGAAGAACAAGCTTTTGTTTCTTTTTCAGATGTAATAATACAGTGGGGGATTGTATTCAGTATATCATTCGGAAAGAAATTAACATAGAAAAACATATATAAATTTAACAATTTAAAAATATTTCAATCAATTCCCGCTGACCCCACCAGTGGGGCCTCGGGCGGTTGGGTCAACGGAAATACACCGTCCCATCCACCTTGTATAATGGGTGTAACAAGGCCCTTAACAAAACCGAAAGGCGCTTGTTCTCCCCGTCATTGCGATCATTCCTTTTCTAGACCATACCTGGGAACCTTCTAGTTACGGAGATATTGAGGGTTAAAGTTCCAACTTTTTCACAAGTCTTTTTTTTTAAACATGTTTTTGATGTAAGATTTTTACTGCAAACACCTGCACGATCCCCCTACTATTCAATCCATCCATCAGCACAATGGTTTGAGTACGTTACATAGAGTCCTACCGTAAAACGTGATTTTTCACACCAAAAAAAAGTTGTTTCCAAGCAATAATTTTTGCGTAAAGTTACTTAGTTTGATGTACATAATGCTTGGTTGACGGCTTCGTGAAGGGTCTTGTTACACCATGTATGCATTTCGTGAAGATTCTTTAATAGTGTTGTTGTGTAATTGAAACCATTTTAAGAGAAAAAATACGACGAATAAAGTAAGTCAGGTGCAATCAAAATTCACTCGAACTAGTACAGATCAATTGTTGTGATATTTTGTCACCTTCGTATATTTTCCAATAAGAAAGCTTTTCATCCGGACCGGTAGTATGTCACTTGCAAACAACCTAAGCGATGCAGGCGAAAATTTTCCGATAAAATTATCATAATGATCCGGGCGAGGAGTGCCCTGGGCATGACAGGATAATCTCCCGCACCTGATACGTGCCACATTATAGACTAGCTTTTTAGCCTATTTTTTAGTCTAGTTTGTTCATTTTTAGTATCTGTTACAGACTTCCTTTGTTGCTCGTTGTCGATAATAATTAAAGCACGAAAGCTTGTTGTAACAGCTCGTTTGCGAGTCTATAACGTTGAGTCTGTAACGTTGTTGTTAACGTTGTTTAACGTTTCTTTAACGATGCCTTAATTAAGCGACTAGAATACTTTTTAGTAATTCTATTGTTTTTCTAGCATTATATTTTTTTTATTCTTTGAATTCTGAATCAGTTACAATTAATGTCTATAATTTCGTGTTTCATGGCAAACCGTCGTAAACGATTGCCGCGCGAACACGCAACTGTCGCGCTTATTTTGTCCGAGGAATCCGAATGCGTGGTCGCACCGACACAGGACCTTTCGGTCTTACGTACAAATGAGTGACATTATGAACAAGACGATTGCGTTCTCATGCAATTGGTCGCTTTAGTTAGCACGGGTCACTGTTTGTAAGCTAATTTGGAAACTCAAACATATCAGAAGCAAAACAGAACGCTTCGACACTCCGTCCACTAAAGTACTCACATTTCCCCACAAAATGAGCTCAAAATTGTATTATACTTTAGAAGCCATAGTTTGTCATTACACTAAATAATTTATTACTTGGACATTATCCCAGCTTAAAACCTACCTTTATGTCTGAAAGCTATACGACATTTTTGCCACATCCAACCTCGAACTCTGGACTAAATAAAGAGGCATTCTTGAGCCGTCATGGCGTAATGGCAGATGCGTCAGCATCATTAGTTCATTACATTGCGGTTACACCCAATGATAGTGCTAAAGGAGAGGCGATTGTGAGTAGCGGAGCGGGCAGCGTCTAGAGCGGCATGAGCGTGTGACTAACAGGTGAAGTTGAGGTTGTTATTAGTCGGACGAGCTTGAAATCAAGTTTAAACAAACTCGCTCAACCCACATTGATCGAAACATGATCGATAAAAATGCTCAAAAATTTCGTACTTTTACCAATTTGACGATATTGTGATGATAACATTTGAAAAACGCCATAAATTAGTAAACAGTTCACATGATGGTCATGGTTAAATATCACAAACGAAAACATAGCCTTCTCCTCTGGTGTTAGTTGCTGGCAGAACTTTAATCTCATGGCAAAAGAAAGGATTCTTGAATGATCAGGGAATCAATTAATATGGGTTAGTTAACAATTATAATTTAAATGTAATATTATAATTTCATTTTTTTTTCTTCAATCATTTGGTTTAGGTCATCATCAACTGCCTAGCCTTTTCCCAACTATGTTGCGGTCGGCTTCCAGTCTAACCGGATGCAGCTGAATACCAATACTTTACTTGGAGCGACTGCCTATCTGACCTCAACAACCCAGATAGTACGATATATTATTACGATACCACTTAGTAAAATTGTTGTCAGACTTTCGGGCCACTGACAACTTGTAATGACTCTCAAAGATCTACAAATGACAGCCGGGACCAACGGCTTAACGTGCTTTCAGTAACTCGGTATGCAACAGGTGGTCACCCATCCACGGGCCAACCTAGGCGGCTTACCCTTCAAGATCGAACTGTGCGGCTGTTAATAAGTAGCCATGAGCACTTCACGATAATTTATTGAAAGTAACATTAGCATTTATTTATATCTCCCTGGAAAACACAAAAGTTTCCCCAAACATCATTATATTCCAAAAATACGAAACGAGGTCTACTACCAACGTTATACGCCAGAATTAGTCTCCCGTCACAGCGTCCCCTCCCTAACAAGTTAATGGCGTCTGTTCCACTGAGATACGGACGAAACACTCTGCCTACGACACTATTTCAACCTAAGGCCCTATAACCTGTGCCTGCTTTTTATGCTACTGGCTTTATTTTAAGGTTTATAAAATGTGGGGGTGGGTTTTAGGGTCACTGATGAGCTTATATAATTCTGAAGTGCTCCCAGGGATATTGGATCTATTTTCTGACTAAATCTTCTGTGTACGGTCAAATTTATTTAGCTAGAGAAACTACTATAAAACTACTTTAGTTTTAAATGATCAAGATAATTATTTTCTTTGATATTTATCATGATAATTATCAGAAAGTCATGAGACTTGATTATTATTATTTTTTACTCAAACCGCTTTTTGTTGTTGTTTTATCGTACTAGAATTCAGTCCAAATGGGGTCTTTATTTACTCTGGTTCTATATGTATAGTGAAATAGTAATAAACAAAACTAAACACAATAGTACAGAAATCTGCTTCTTGATAACACAATGTAAGTGACAACATTTATGAAAAAAAAAAAAAACATTATCAATGACACGTGAAGTGTCATTGCTTGATTTATGTTATTATCGAGATAAATACCAAGGTATAATTACCAAAATATTGATCATGTTATCACTTCGAACCCTTCGTAGAATCACTAGTTGGATACAGCCAATGGTTATATAACGTAATAATGGATAGTTCATGCTACGTCGTTCGGTTTATATCCAGTGCATAAAATAGGTAAGTGTACATATCTACGAAACTAGCGAAAAGCCTCGTTTAATAAATACAATTATTTGAACCCCTTTTTATTGTCATTATAAAAGCACAAAATCTGGCGTGACGTGAATTACCAAACATGTTATAATTAGCTGTGAAACGGTAAACCAGCGTATCACACCGTTGCTACGCGCGATCGGCGTACTACGCGGTACGCCACAATTATTCGTGATTAATACGCCAAAACATGTTTCTACTCTCTACTTTGGATAATTAACCTAATTCTTGGTAAATCATTCGCTAATTAGTGGGTAGGGAGAATTCTCCATCGATAACTGAAATAGTAGCGACATGATACGAGTAAACAACAACATTACTGATCAATGTAATCACTCGAATCGCATAAAGCTATTTTGTTGCAAACATGAAATTAATATGATTCGCATTTGGGGCCAGCAGAAATCTTCTCAATACTTAACCAAATATCACGCCTGTAATGCCGAAGGTCAAGGTAGAGGTGTCTAATTACCTACAGACACATTTCGCCACTGTAATAGGGGCGAGCCATGTATTGCAATAGATTGCATTATATTGCCATTGATATTGCAATATTTTGTATATTCCATGTATAGCAATAACTATCAGCCAGAGAAAAATCCAGAATCCGTGCTATTACTGAGAAGTTACTTATTTTAAAGCGCAATATTACTTTGCCCGACCAGAGAATCGAAACCTAGACGATACGAACGAACGAATTACGAATTAGATCTTATTTTAATGTACCTATATTTCACGAATAAATAATTTGATTTTGAGTTTGAACCTGTGCAGTGCTCGTCCAGGTCATCTAACGATCTCCTTCTGGGCTCGGCAGCTACGTCCATCAGGCATCAATTGTGTGGTCTGTTTGCGCAGCGGCTGTTATGCATGCGTCTCACGTGACCCGCCCATTCTCATTTGAGTATTTTTATCATTTCCTATATATGTATGTTACTAAGAGTTTTTATTTATATATTCTGAAGGTATTCAAACTCGTACGAAATAATATCTCACCTTTCTCTCACACCCTTTAAACTACGGTGACATGCACTACGACCACTTAAAATTAAGATCACCCCGTAAGTGAGAACAGAAAGGTACATAAATTGAGGGAGTCAGCCGTTTCCATCCCACGCATTAAGCGTAAAGGTCTGAGTAGGCGTTTCTTTATGTAGTAAAAATGTCAACAGGACTAGAAAGCTTATTTTTGAAAAATTTTGCGTGACAACTGTTGAATATTTTGAGAGTTGTTTAATTGATTATGAGCATTTAACTTTCATCGAGCAAAGTCGCAATGGATCAGTGATTAAAGTGCCACGTCAGCCCACGTCTTGTGTACGAGGTTGTTGGTTAGAATCCGAGAAAGGACCGGTGACTTTATCGATATATGTGTACTTTTAAAGTTGTTCTGGAACATCAATGACGTCAGTACACAACTAGTAGAAACTTGAATTTATAAACAATTCTGAAATCACCCTTTTTTTCAGATGGGGAATCATCAAATGGCTCCTCTCGTTCTGGGCGGAGCAGGAGGGAGTGTCAGACTTTTACTGACTAAAACCCATCCATGTTCCTTCATCACCTTTGTGTTCCGGGGCCGCGGTATCTCTTTTGGACTGTTACAGTACACTGGGCTATAACAGGGTGGTATTATTACTAATAATTCGTGTTATGCAAAAAAAATAAACCAATTATAATATACACAGAGTAGTTACCAATGTAAAAAATAAAACGCTTGCTTTTAATTAAGCACATACGTCAAAGCCTATTGATGCCGCTGTGTTTTGCGCATAATAATTACAAAGGTATTTCGGTAATTCTAGAACTTTAATTAAAATTATCAAATTACACACGGCCCAACCGCAGCCAAATTTATGTTTTGATTAAAATACGAAATATATTCATTTTGATGTTATATTTTACATCACCAACATCATATCAGACGAACGAAAGCCACTGTTCGACATAGCCCCTCCCCTAAGCGTTACCACATTGCAGAGTCCTGGGCTGCTTCATCATCATTATCATCCATAGCCGACTTCACCCTCTGCTATGCCAAGCTCCAAGTTTTCGTGCCAGCCTCGTCCCGGGTATTCCCGCGATCGCAAAAATGACGTCTGCCCATCTCGCCGCCGGACTACCAACACTTCTCTTCCAGTCCTTGGACGCCACTCTGTCACAGCTTTACTTCACCTGCCATGGCAGCTCCTGGCTAGGTGTCCTGCACATTTCCATCCAATTTCTAATATCGAAGTCCGTCGTACTTCTTTTGTTTCTTGCATACATTGAATTCCAGTGGCTTTTACCAGGTAATCGGTCCACCTTGATCCCTCAAACCTGCTCCTGTTCAAGCGCTGCACTTTCTGATACATGGTTGAAAATTCAGAACCTTTTGGCCCCATTGGCCATCAGTTCTGCGCGCAATGAGCCCTGCTCACTGCCACTTAAGTATGTTGCCAATTCTGTGCATTACTTCGAACAAACTAATTAGCCCATCTTCAAATGTGTGTCAGCTGAACAACAAGCAATGCACTTCCCTTAACTACAAGAGTTTCCTCAGCTTTATGTCACATTTTAGCAAAACTTTCGCAACTTAGCAGAAGTCTTAGAATTTTTATATCTCTTAAGTGCTTATGACCTGATTTCCAAGTTTTCTACCTACTTGGGAGTTTGCGTGGTTTTAAGAAAGATAAAAATGAAGATCGTTGTCAGCAGAATTGTCTCTTTTCTTTTTGTTTTCCACTTAGTCGTTTTAGCCCTTTTGCGAAGATCTTGAATCTTTATTTTTAGTCTGAAAAGATTACGCATTTTTATTTTATACTCTTTCGTCGGTGGCAAAGGCAATGAAGTGTCTCATAATTTCATTGGGACTTTACATAATAATCACAATGAGTTAAGTTCTAATATATCAAATTTTGCGAAATCTCGATCTTTTCGTGAACCCACTCTTAAATTATGCCCCGTTCCCCAAAGTACGGCCTGTTCCTCAAAATATGGCCTGTTCTTTAAAATATGGCCTACTCTTAAAATATGAGCCGGTCTCAAGCTGTTTGCTCCTCTTAAAGCAAACAAATATGCGGCCGAAGATACGTTCGCACGTAGAAGGCCCTGCCATTACGGCTGTCTCATATTTTTGCTGGAAGCTCAATAAGCGGAGGCACACCCAAGTTTGCCAACCTCTTCTAATTAATTTCTACTCCGTGCCGGTAAAGTGGGAACTTAGTACGTGGCGCAAGTTGTGAGAGAGACAGTGGAGCGTGGTTTGTGGTATTTGTCACGCGATTTCGCGGGTTGCGAGAAGCGACCAGCGCAGTCAGTCGATTCGCCTATGTTTTGGGGAAGTCTTAGCCTAGTTGACCTATTTCGGCTTAATGATGACTACGATGACACACAGGTTAACCATGTTTTTCATTTTAATCATGCCTCACATACTTTTTTGTTTACCCCCCTACAGAATAACAGCCGAAAGTCTAACAACCATCAGTCTTACAAAGGAGTATTGAGATACCTGTGTATCTCTTTGCATGACTGGTTGCTGGAGCTGGATAACTGGCTTGCGGAGGTCTTAGGGGCAGTTGGTTCATACACTATAGGTGCTGGTATTCAGCTGCATTCCGTTAGGCAGGAATCCCACCTTAACATAGTTGGATAGGTAGATGATGAATCGCTATAATTTTGTACGTTACACCGCAAGTTTATGGGACTTTACACGGGCGATAGTGTAACTTTACTGAGCCCCGAATTGGTGAGATTAATTCTATAACAAAAGCGTTTGATCTGGCCGAGTGGCACTCCTAACAGTTGTACGTAAACCGTTGAGCATTGTGTTTCTTACTCGTGGTTCCGTTTGCTCTGTCAATGGTGGCAGTTGTTCTTTCATAGATACACATCTATATATGTTACGATACTTCATATGATTGCAGATGTTGGGAGCAGAGATATTATTGGTGTTAAAACCTCCCTGAAATAAAACATTGTTCAAGTCTAATAGTATAAACTGCAACAAACATAACTACAGCCAAACTCACTCTCCTTATTAGTATATGACATACGTAAATTTTTGTACTGATGGTATTCGTATTATGTAACTCGGAAATCGTCGACAACTCGATCTTAAGCCTTCCCGTTACCAATGGAGGATTAAAGGGATTCTAAACTGACCTGATAGGGCCCGGTTTAGTGTTTGTAGCTGTTTTTACAGGAGTGCTGACGATTGTGTCACCTGCCAGTAAGTATACACAGGAATTAAGTCGCAGGAGCATTTTTTTATTCATGATTGATTACCTCAAAAAGGGAGGGATCTTTGAAGGATTCTCCCTCCCTGTTTGAGGTATTAAATCATGCTTATTTTTCCTTAAATCATTATATAGTAATCATTTTGATGGAACCGACACCTCAGTACACAACAAACTCCACCAAGATTTTATAAACAAAACAAATAAAAAATGTACTGTCACTGGGACATCTTCCGTGATTGTTCATTATTTTGCGTTCCCGATATTTCAACGCTTAATATAATGAACAATCACGGAAGACAGTACCTATAAGTTTAGTTGTAAGCCGTGAAAGCATAAAACAGTGTAACAAAACAAATATTTACCATACCTCTAACCTCCATGTTATTCTCAACATAAATATTAGAGACACGCCTCCTAGATTTATCTGAACCCCAGTTATGAAAGGTTACGGCTACGTGGTCTGAGAAGTTAGGCAGAAATCAAGACAGACTGAGACGTAATGTTAATATTAGATTGGTGAATTTAAATATTGATCAAAGTAAGGATAATTATTGGATTTGAAAATGAAATATTGGTTGAGGTTAGAAGATTCTTTTCGTAAATATTTATTTTGGTATTAGTTGTCTTTTTAACTTTAATTTTGGAGTATATCTTTTCACAAGATTGGCGATTTAAAATGTATGCAGTATGCATTGATGAATATAGATAATTATGAACAATATGACCATAACATCACAATTACTTTTTAAAGAATTATCTCTGTTTTCAGATAGTGTTTACTGAATACAATTTTGAGTAGACAAATTACTACAGAAATGAGTTTCCGTCTGAAAAAATCAATCTCATGTCAATCAAGCGCTAAAAAGCCATGGAACACTGAGTACACTTCAACCAACTCACCTGTGCAGGTGGGAAAACACAGAACTACAATAAATATACTAAGTTTGACATATCGATGCAAATTTTCATCACGAGCAACGCCACCTTGAACTGCACAATTAAAGTGGTTAACATTTACTTTCCATTCAAAAGCTGTCAAATACTAACATTTATTCCTCAGACAAAAGTTATCTAACTATTGAAAAATCAGCCTTTAATCTTCAACTTCCACGATTGAGTCACGTCTCCACAACACATATATTGAACAAATAGTGACAAGTGTTTACAAACGCCTTCGCAAAGAACTATTTTTGGAAATATCTTTCAATACTCACGCAACCTTTGATGTCAACATTGTAACTAAAAATTTACTTATTTCACGCTCTGTAACAGCTATAGTCAATAATGCTGGGTAGAAAATTTAGGCTAGAATGTTAGAGATTAGGTAACTTTAACATTTTGCTACGACGGCTACATTTCCTATATTTTACCGATGATTCAGTCAAGATCCAAGAACACCCGAACTACCATACAAAGTTGGGCATTCTCCTTTATGAGCAGGGTTGTGCATTGATAGAATTATTCAACTTTTAGAGATGAGGAAGACGGCATATCCTAGAACCAAAAATACGGAGACATGTGACTTCCACCAACTCGTAATACCTGTACCCGTTTTTTATTATAAAATAATAATTTATATTATTAAACAAATAGTCAAAAATACAGATGGCCAACCTAAAGGCTAACAAAAACCCTAACAAGAGTAATCCGTCTTCTTTACCATTAACACAGTAAACCAGTGGTTCTCAAACTTTTATCACACACAGCAGAATAAGCAAAACTTTACCCAATTCACCTTTCACACTCCATAAAGGTCAAAATGAACCACAAAACGTAGGAATTTATTGTAGCTTGCCAGGTTTGAAACATTTTGGAATACCCTTGAAACTTTAAGCTTTTCAAATGACAAGTCTACAGTCTGTTGAACTAAAAGCTTTTCTAGTATTAGTAAAACTTTGAAATTATTATTGCACTTAGATATGGAGACAGAACAAAGTCTTTTTGGTGCTTTATTGGTTAAAATAACAATCTTGACTACCTCGCTTGTCTTGTAATTGCCAGCGCTGGACGTGAGATAAATACACGGCACCAAAAAGAGAGCTTATCAGTAACCAAAACATTAGTTTAGCAGCCCATAAACCTCATTACCCGCGATTAACCCGTATCAATTAACAAACGTACGTAAACACGTTTGTGGTTTGCGTTAAAGTTAACTAGTTAATGTCGCATGAAAATGAAGCCAACGTAAACTTGTGCGCAATTGCCGCAGAGACTAAAGTTAATTCGCTCATATATTAGGAGAACGATAATGTTAATAATTGGACCCTTTTCACGGGCTGTCCGCTAGACAGTTTAAATTGTAGTTGACAATTGTTTAATTTAAATTAAATGGTACCTACAATGTGGCTATATTTTGGTATACAGAGTGAATTTTCCAAGTGGGTGTGGATGGGCAAATCCAGGACTATGAGGAATAGCGAAAAATGCTCAAAGGGGTCTCAAGCCCGATTTTGATGAAAACTAAAACTGCATCACTGAATTTTTGAAAAATCAATTTTCCTGGCCAGGAATCGAACATGTTGGTTATGTAAAAACACACACTGTATTTTCTGTATAACTTAACTGTCTATCTATTATTTTCTGTATATCTTGTCTATTGAGAAGTAATAAACATACGCGACTAACTGTTTGCCCGTGGTTTTACTTGCATTTTACAGAGCATACCCCATGTCCTAATAAAATCAATTGAGGCACGAATACACGATGGTCGTGATCATTTTCTTTACGCTTTTATTCGGAAAACCAGAAGGGGGCTCATCCTTCTGATGGCTCGATGACGCGTTTTGGTTTTGGCGAACTAATTGAACCGTCTATGGACTTGCTATTAAGCCAAATATCATCAAAATTTATTCAGCTTTATTGAGAACTAAACATAATTATCAAGTATAAATTACTTAAAGCGTAGCGGATTCTGACTCCATTAGACGTATTTGCAGAAACTTTTTCTTTCAGAAAGATAAGAAAAAGCAAATATTGGGATTTCAGGCCTGCTTCTACAAGGAGCATGTTTGAATAAAATAAATTAATCTTTCTAAGTTTTAATTTTGGCATCAATCAGGTTTTCTGCGAACTTGGCCGAAGTAGCACAAGTTTCTAAATTATTCACAAACATTTTGATGAATTAACGTCGTAACTAGTTTTTTTCCATAAAAAGTCCACTTTTTCTCAACATCTTTTGTTTATCAGAATTTTATTAAGTTTCATCAAAAATCAGGGCGGCGTTATTGCTTTTTTAAAGTTTAGAGCAGAAAATAAAACATGAGTGAAATCTTTGATGTATTACTAAGAATACACTAAAAGGTGTGTCAAAATTATAAAATAATATATACGTTATATTTTTAATAATTTTTAGTACCAAGGGCTATTTCACCTTTAATGCGTTCACCTTTTACTTCTCGTGCGTTTACAAATGACCAGTAAAGGTCACCGACCTGCTCACAAGGCCAACAAAAATAATTCTTGTTAAAAAGGTTCCAAATGTAGTCGCATTTTAAGTTATTTTAAAAACCGTTGTTGTTTTTTTTTTTGTTTTTTAGTTTATAATAAACTAGCCGTTGCCCGCGGCTTCGCTCGTGTTTTTGCCGGAAATTATCCCACGGGCACGTTGTAAATATAGCTTATGGCACTTGGGGATAATGTGTTCTCCTATTAGTTAAAGAATTTTCAAAATCGGTTTAGTAGATCCAGAGATTACCCCCTACATACAAACTTACAAATTTTACCTCTTTATAATATTAAGTATAAGTATACGAGAATGATCTCTCTGACATTCTTAACAATTTGACATTATTTTATTTTTCCTTTTCCTTACATAAATCAGTCATCAAGTCATCAGCATTAAAGCGAATTGAAAGGATCCTGCCTCATAAATACACACTCTTTATTTATACTAATTTCAATAAAACACGATTTTTCATCGTGAACACAAAACCCAACTTACGCGATAACGAAAACATGCAAAAATCCAGTATTACAGCCCCTCCAACATATTTCGACTAAGTAAATAAGTAAATTTCGCCAAAGTCGTTGGCAACTTGCGTGGTTCGTTGTACATTATCGTCATATTCTACTGAGGATCTTTGGAACAACCAACAGTTTATGAGTTTATCCTATCGAAGTGATGGAGTTTGGAAAACTTTGCCAGTTTTGATAATAATGATTATTTTGCCTTTTTGTAGGCAGTAGGTTTTGTTTTTATGATACGGATTATTGAGATAAAATCGTAACTTTTGTTAAACAAAGAAAGGACAACAGTTTTGGAACATTGAAACCGAATAGAATATATGCCTAAGATGGCATAGGTTTTATAAATGAAAGTATCTACGTAAAAATATCTCTAAAGCTGTCAGAATAAAAAACGATTAATTCATTTTGGGGTTATGATGCCACAGACGGACACACGTTAAACTTTTAACACCCCTCTGTTTAAAAGCTCTCGCCAGGGGTTAAAAAGAACTGACAGAAGACGCAGCTTTAATGTTGAACTAACCAGCATTGCATATTTAAAAAAATTGCCTTCTGTTGTCGAAACAACGAACCTTTTTTTTTTTTGCTCACGGGGAAACCTTCAGAAGGTGACCGGTCTTTGATGGTGGTCACCATCCGCACATGGGAGGAGGCCCGTTTCCTCTTAAAAGACCTGACCGGAGCCCCCTCTGTGCAACGCCTGTTAAGGCACATGGCATCCTTGGGGAGATTGTAAAGAGGTCTCAACTAAGCCTGACTGTGCAAGGTGCACGGCAGCACGTGATCCACCGTCTTTTCTGAGGTCACTCAGTGGCAGGTCAGAGTTGTCGCAACAATGAACCTACTCCAAAATTATCTTCAGGTTCCTGCGGAAAGAAAGGAACTCCTCGACATTATTGTAAGTTACAGTACACACGTACATCGAAACTGTCAAATTTTACCAATCAACCTTAAACCTTACCCTTTAGCGATAAAGTTGAAAATCTATTAACGAAATTTGACAGATTGTAGAAGCTTAATGTGCTGGCGTCTGTATTGTATGTACAAAGAAAATACGCCACATGCCTAAGTTTAGCCGTACCCAGCTTAATACATCGGATATTAGAAGGTTCGACACGGTTGGAGGGTTGCAAAGATCGTGTGGGAAGCGGATGCCGTCAAATGACGTCGTGAAGGCTCCATACAATCTACCCAGGCCGAGGTGCGAGCCTTCGAGCCATAAAAACCTATTTTGTTAAAGGAAAACTTCGGTATAGTGAGGCTCTGTCCCACCGTATAGTATATGCTATACTTACACTTTGTACTACACTTACAATTGTCATACCATATACCATTTATCATCCTTTTTTATTGATTTGTTTATTTATACTCAGCGAATCGATCTAAATACGATTCGTTTTCATTATATTTGCTGAAATAAAATTAATTTTCAATGTTGTGACATGTACGTCAGATTTGCCAAACTGACGTACATTCTTTCTGTCATAGAGTTTCTTAGTAGCTTAGTCTATGATGAATACTTTTTGGTTTATCTCATCTAAATTATATTTTTCAATGTTTAGCTGAAATATTGTATTTTATAGATAATAATGATTGTTTACTAATAACTTAATTTTAAATTATATTTATAAATTATTTACGCATTCATGGTTTTATGAAGTAAGTCTGCTATGTCCTGGCCGACTACACTTGTCAGATGAGATGATTTTATGGCCGCAAGAAGAAAATCTGAGATTCAAAAATGGAAGGAGACTACTGTGGAAAACGAGCTGACGAGCGGTCGAGACTGGACTAGACTAGACGAGAGAGCGTTTTCTTAAATGTGAGACTGAAGAATTCTTAAAATTGGAGACAAGACAGATTCTTGAAGGTGATCCATCTAAAGATACACCTGGGACTACTACTCCCAATCTTATTATTAAAAACTGTCGTTGTGCCATCCTTGCTGATCATCTCGCGGAGCTGCCCTGGGTCTAAAAGCTGGTGATCCAACTCTAAAGATCTACCAGGACCTCAACTCCTGTTCTTATAAATGCCGCCTTCCTGAGGAGCAGACCTGATTCATCGTCCTACATCTCCACCTCTACATTTCATCGTGCTTCAACAGTGCTACTTAATCGTGTAAATATACTCAAAAACTGCTTCCAGAGTGCGGGTTTGATACGTCTTTTTTGTAAACACTTGTATTTTTTATCTCATTTGTAAAACCATCCATATCTCTATTAAATTTTTAAATGTACAAGTCTACTCTTATCCTTTAATTCTTAACAGGATCTAGTAGATTTGTTACAACCGCTGACGGAAAGCGGCTTGATATCGACTATTTTTTCGTCCAAGAAATGTACAAAACACTGTAGGTCCCGTGGCAGTAAAAAAGGTACATACTCATATATTAACAGTCGTAATTAAATTAAATAATACTGGTCTCGTTGGTCTAGTGATCGCAAGTGCGACAGCTGAGCATAAGGTCATGGGTTCAATTCCCAGGTCGAGCAAAGTGTATCAAGTGTGTGTGTGTGTGTAAGTGCATCAGGAATTCCTCAGTAGCAGCCACGGAGTCTGGATTTCTGCCCGGTTGATGGCAATAGGTTCGTCCCCTACCTATTACATGGGACTTAAACATAACTGGCAAAATGTGGGTGTATTATTAGGTATATCTCTGCATAATCCTTCGGGTATTACAGGCGTAATGTTATTTATGTTGGTTTAAAAACCTTGTTTGAACATCAAAATAAGTTGTTTAAAAAAAGTACATGACTGTATATTAATTAAGTCGGCATTTCCTATCCGATTAGGCTGAGAAAAAATAGCCGAAAAAAAAACTGAGATAAACTCAGAGGTTAGTTTCTTTTAACGTTCAGACATAATCATGGGTTACATGAGAACAATGCAGATTAGTGTCTGAGGTGGTCTTTGGTTATTGTTTTGGAAGCTGACTGTTTACACCACCCTGCACTCGACAACAACTTTGTCGAACATATGAACGTACAACAGACTCCTTTCCAGTTGTTTCCTCTACTCGTTTCTCGCTAGCGGTGGGACCTGTGGCTAAGAAAGGTTTTTGCTAGGATATTTTCACGATTACTGGCTTTATGAAATTGCTGGTTTGTAGTTGGTGAGTGTAATATCAAATAGGTATTTGTGGTCAGTGAAGATTGGGGTAAGCCTTTTGTCGCTAGGTTTGGGTTTGAATATCAAGAAGGAAAGGCTTGTAGATTGCGCTAAAAGTAAAGCTAGAAATTTAAAAAAAAAACATCATATTTTTATTAATCAACTATGAAAGCAGTCATGAATGTTACTGGAGTGGCTGCATTAAGTTAGACTGGGAGACAACACCATCATATTTGGGAAAAGGCTAAGCAGATGGTAACTTTTATCAAATTCGCCATATATTGATATCTATCAGACTTTACTACTAATTAAAATATTAAAATCATCCTTAATAATACGCAAAATACGTAGACTACAAATACGCTATACCGCCTAGCACAAACAATAAAATAACAGTGCCAAAGTATACCATAAAAACTATATTTCTACAAGAAAAACAGCCACCGGCTTTGTCTATGACTTACAACGTATTTTACTATTGAGCTCTACAAACACTGAGGAGTTATGAATGGAGATAAAACCAATATTAAGGGTGTAACTAGACCGCGGTCGATAAGTATTATTAAGCTGATGATAGCCACTTCACCCAAGTGAACGGATACCGGACACCACATTGATTCATTTTGAGTTCAGACGTTTCACTTTGATTGAAAGTTGCTTAATGAAAGGCAATCATTTACAAAAATTTTAATTGTGATATTGGTGGGTCTCATAGCGGTTAAAAATATGCGACTGTTATTTAGACGAAGAATTTTGTTATTTTGGCTAAATGCCATTTAATGCCAGGTAGCTACATGTTCATACAGGAATTTAATTTAAGAATATAAAATTAAACAAAATACTAATCTACAAATCGCGCCTCAGAATCGTGTATAGGATCAATCTTTACCGAATTCCATTTCAATGAGAACATCATTTGACACTCCATCTACTCCCTATTCTGTGTTCCCGACAGAGTCCCACAAACAATTCCAATTTGTCCTAATGTCTCTATAAACGAGCTGTAGCTGGGAAAAACTTCGCTCATTTATTTAGAGCCGATGATACAGGGCTCAATTGTAGCTGTCATGTTGCCTGTTCCACTGTCCATCTGTCAAAAGTTTCGTGATATATTATGTGTGCATTTTTTGTGTGGGATTTGGTTAACCTCGTTTTTATTTTTACAACATACAAATTTATTTTATAAAACAAATTAATAATGTAAAAAACCGTTTTCTGGCATATTGGTGCCAACTGTTGGGAGACTTTCTGAAAGGTTGTGTCGGTTGATGTTATTTGAGACAGCCAATTGAAGAGAAAAAAGAAAGGGAAGAAGAAATAGAGAGGGAGAGGTAGACCGCAAACTACCTGGATGACAAATGTCCGGAAGGATATGCAAAAGCTTGGCCTTCTGAGTGACGCTTAGCAGCGAAGTGAATGGCGCCTCAGAGTTAAGGAAGCCGACCCTGCGTAACGGGAAGAGGCGAGGGAAAAGAAGAAGGAAGAAGAATCGCAGAAGTGAAATAGTTGTTACCAGTTTATAACATTTTATAAAATACGAATTCCACACGATGGTTTTCTTCACCGCTTTGAGAGCAGTGGAAGACAGTACACCTACAGCTCAACATGTCTGCTTTGTGCTCGGAGATTTTCGCGCCAAAGTTGGTAATGTTAGCCAAAGCAAATGAGAAAGCAACTCGACAACCACCCTATAGCCTAGTGACCGGAACCGGCTTGATAGCATCATCATCGTCACACAATACACGAAGCTAAGTGCCTGATTGCGATATCACTGGTCTAACTGTAATTTGGACAGATTCCATCAAATCTGTCGCCAAGATCCCTCTGGCAGAATATACTCGCCATGCGGCCAATAGAGACCGGTGGAAAAGGATCGTGAAGGCAGCGACCGCAGTTGTGGGTGACCCCCATGACCACGACCGCTCTGTCAAGAGTGAACGACTAAGAAGACGAACTGTCATTTAAATCAATAGTATTCCTTAATCTATCTGTAAAAGTAAATAATATTAACAAAATACACTATTAGCCCAAAATCCAGTGAGAGAAATAGTAGCATACAACATAAATCATAAATACTGCAGTCGGTCTGCCATCCGCGGTCCAAACGAGTATCCGATTGGGGTGGGCAGGGAGGTAGCTATCAAACGGTACTTAGGCGCGGTGGTCCCGCTCCGAAACGAAAAGTGAGAGATTTGAGTTTAAAAATAGACTGCGGTAAATATGTATTTTGTTTCTTGTATTGTTTTGTTATAAGGTGTGCTGTTTTGTTTTTAAAAAGGTTTTAGGTTTTATAGACTTGGGAAAAGTAAGTAATGAAATGGCATAAGTCACAATCATGATATTATGTGGTAACTACAGATAAAGATATACCTAGCTAATACAAGAGCACCTGCTTAGTATGCTCGGTTTAAGCATTTTATGCTTAACGTGGCTACTGTCACAGCAAGCTTATTTGTTTAAAACAACATCGTTTCAACTCAAAACCATAATTCAAGACATTAAAAGAACAAAAACGTGGTCTATTTTGTCTATACAAAATAGACTACGTTTTTGTTCTTTTAATGTCAAAAGCACTATTTAGTTACTATAACTAAATAGTGCTTTTGACGTCATAGTCGGTAGTCAAAAAAGGGGTCGCTCGGGTTTCATAATATAGGTTTATCTGTGGTGGTAACCATGTTTAGTAAACAACAACAAACAAACAACCTACCCTTTTAATTTAATCTCATGATTGAGGAAGCAATGCATGACTGTTAATCTTAGAATAACACTGAAAAGTCTAACTTTCTTACTAGGTATTTGACAAAGATCCTTACAAAAGGAATGTTGCTTCTGCTTGGAGGAAAAGCTACGTATGTCCACATAATTGTCTTCAGTTTTAGCTCCAACTACCTACGTTTGATAAACATTCTCATTTTAAGTAAAATTCCGAATCAACTGTCGTGATATTGATAATATCAACATTATGCATGTAAGAGGATCAAAGAGAGAGAATAAATCTTAATCTACCCAAGAAATTTTATAATCTGGGTTGTTTTCCAAAATCGTAATTAAAACTAAAATTACATTTATGATTTATATTTTTATCAGTGTATCAGAGGATTCTACCCGAGCGGCCTTAAACGCCCGGCGTTCCCTGGACAGCTAGCACTCAGTAACGCAGAGTATAGCTGACTAATCCTTTCACCACGATGACTCAAACTCAAACATAAATATGCAGCTCAACGCACAGAATGGATCCGTACCCTGTGACATACCGTGTGTACCCTGTGACAGATCTCAGGGGATCTACATTATGCCCTGCTGCAGTGGAACCCAATATTTCCGTATGATGTCACAAAAGATCCGTCGGTAAACACTATAGGTAATGATGTGGGTTGACATGTACGTGCATTGAGTATGTTTTATTATTGGGGAAATGGAAATGTGAAACATTTCGGGTCAAATAAAATATATGATGTCCTTCTTTCAAACAATAAGCGAGTGACTAGTATACTTATTGACGTTAAATCAGCTCGAGCCGGTCAGAATGAGCTTAATGTTTAAACTATGTAGCTTTTACGAGCGGCTTCGCCCGCTTGAAGTTTGGTAATGGTCCTACGGGATCGCACTACCGAGATAAAAGTATGCTATATGTTATCCAGATTATAAACTATCTCTATGCCAAATTTCATTCAAATCCGTTCAAATTTTTTTGTGTGAAAGAGTAACGAACATCCATCCATGGATGGATGGATGGATGTTCGTTACTTTCACAAACTTTCTTTTTAATAGGATAGCTGGAAATAATGCTATCACACCTGTACTTCTAAAACGATAGTGATGCATAGTAACATTCACATTTCACCGCATTAGTTCTCGCATAAGAGGAAGATATTCACACTAACTAAAGCTTTGACCACACTGAGGCGAATCCTAGGCCGCTTACTCAGGAAACTACTGCTGCGGGCACTGACTATTCACGCCAGAACACCTCTTTATAAGTTAGTTGACACAATCGGCGAGTGCTTTCGTCCCGCAACCAGCCCACACATTTCAATTCACATTAGTTTGTCCAGCTTTTTTTTTGTTTCAATGAAAATTCCCATATATTGCCCTTACCTACTAGGAGCTCGTGGTTAAATAATAACAGCCGCTTAGGTCGATCGATAGGTTAAGCCACGCTTGCCTAGGTTGGTCCGTGGATGGGTGACCCATTACATGTCGAGTTTCCTCCGTACCTCGAAAAACACGATAAGCCGTTGGCTTTCATTTGTAGATCTTTGATAGTCGTTACAGCTCGAAAGTCTGACAACCAGTCTTACCAAGGGGTATCTTATTACCAAGTACTAACTGGGTTGTGGAGGTCAGATTGGCAGTCGCTCTATGTAAAATACTGGTATTCAGCTGCATCCGGTTAGACTGGAAGCTGACCCCAACACAGTTGGGAAAAGGCTAGGCAGATAATGATCACCCTTACCTACTAACCCAACGAGGCTGGCTTCATATCAATTGGAAGCCTATATACCTTAATTACAACGTATCGCAAGGTGTCTAGTTTCTAAAGTCTAATTACTTAAGATAATAGTCATCTCGTCTTGCCAGATACGCTTGAACAGCGGAATTCTATGCTTACATTATCGTTATTTGATCACTAGTGGGTAATTAATACAGAAACATTTCAAGATCGGCGTTCAGTTTCTACTTGTTCATATCGACTGTCTTCGGCATAAAGTTCGAAGCACACGTACCACGAATCATGCGGAATGCTTATACGTGTGCGCTGACCTTTAACTGTACAACAACTGAAGTTGTGGCATCGGCTTGTTTCTCATCTATACATACAAATAAATAAAACGGAAGTGTCTGTTGGTAATACCAAAATGACAGCTTTTTACTGAATGCTTGAAAGTATATACGGTACATACAACAAAAAAAAATGGTTGTCTGTCTGTTTGTTCCGGCTAATCTCCGAAACGGCTGGAGCCATTTTGACGGCACTTTTAATGGCAGATAGCTGATGTTACAATGACCATTAAATGAAGACTAATGGTTTTATTTTAGAAATACGATTAGGCTTTCGTGCAAAAAGAAACCCCTTGAAATTGTCAACAAAATCCGATTCAATATTTTTTAATCATTAATTATTTATTTAACACTTCAAGCACAATGTACAGAGGCGGACTTAACGCCATAGGCATTTTCTACCAGTCAACCTTTGGGTGATACAGAGACAAGCTGTGGTAGGTGTCTATCTAAATTAATGAATACTAAGATAAACTACAAGGTTAGAATTCTATAAATAGTTATATATATTAGTGTAAATAGACATTTACACGGATATACTAAAATAAAAAGACAAACAATGGGGAAAACATTACCGTTGTGACGAAACTGCCAGCTTCTTCTGAATGAAGAAAACAAATCATTGAATCATTGATTTTGAATCATTTCACGCGAACGATGTCGCGGGTAACAGTTAGTTTGTAAATAAAATCTACTATCAAAGACTGCTTAGCGAGTTTATAGAAACTATTGGCTACCCGCCTCTATTCACCCAGTTTTGAGGACTTAATTCACAAAAAAGAACGCAAATTCACTAACACTCCTAACAAAGGAACATATTAATGTAAAATCGCTCCTGTAATATCTGATCCCTGAAGGGTTAAAGAGAGGTATACCTAGTGGCGGTAATTTCAAAAATGCCGAAAAGCTTGTATTGCCCTCATAAGCTACTCCTGAACAGTCTGATTATCCTAGGTGCTTGCCTTAAGCTAGGCTTGCCGTATTGTTGGCCCCTAGGCACGCCACTATAAATGGTATAACAACACCCTTATCGAAGCCGAAAGGTACTTATTTTCCCCGTCATTGCGATTTTTTTTTTGTTCTAGACCATACCTGGGAAGCTTATAGTTACGGAGATGTTGGGGGTCAAAGTTCCCACATTTTCACAAGTTTTTTTTTTAATACATGTTTTTGACTTTTAAACATCTTCACGACCCCCGTACTGCAATCCGTCCATCAGCACAATGTTATAAGTACGTTACATTAAGTCTTACCGTAAAACGTGTTTCTCACACCAAAACAAAGTAATTTCCCAGCAACAATTTTTGCGTAGACTTACGAGTACTTAGTTTGTACAGAATGCTTGGTTGACGGCTTCGTGAAGGATCTGATTACACCCTGTATACCTAGGCACCACTAAGTTTCTTCAGTCATATTCAGAGCCCAATGTAATAGAGTATGTGACCGTCAAACGTACTAACCCAGACTCCGGGAGAAATTCCAGATGGAAAACCCAATAACACTGTACCCAACCTGGGAGTGAACCCTGGACCACAAACGTAGCAGTAGCGGTTACGATGATACAAAGAGGAAACATAATACATAAGTTAACCAAATTAAACAGATTTTGTATCCAGTTATACAATCTTTCAGCCCTGTCTGACATTTGCCGCCACACACACCTCGAGCTAATCGCGGCATTGTATTCTTACCAAACAAAGTTAATCTATAAGACTTCCTCAATTTTCCATACGCAAGTCAACCCTTTGGGCTAAGTAACAATACATACCGGGTTAATGACCTATAAAGCCCCGCTGATTCGTTCCCTAATGTGTTTTTAATGGCGTACATTTTGCTATTGAACTGTCATTTAATATGGCTAACAGAATTTACGAGAACACACGGAGCTTTGTTAATATTTGCGGCGAGAATTTATGACGAGTTTTGGGTAATTATTGCGCGTATTTTTCGGGATGTTTTTTTTGTTTTGTGTGCTGTTTTTCTGACGGAAAATGTGTGCTTGTGTGAAAGGACGTATTGGTGCTAGAATACAGAAGTAATGGCCAAATATTCGAACATTTGGTGTACGAGTATACATTGACATTCGTGTGGTTTCTACGTCACACTCATTTGCATATCGATATTGTTTAGGTGTGCATTTCTCTAACTCTGCATTTTTTTTTTCCTAGCCTTCTCTGTCCCACTCCTGGGCGAAGGCCTCCTTCCACTCTTCGCGAACCCGCGTGTCCTTCTTCCAGTTCGGACGGAACTTGCCCAGCTCGCCCCGCCAACTCTTTCGTGGCCTGCCGCGACCCCGCCTCACTGTGTCAGGGCACCAGTTTCCTGCTATTTTGGCCAACACTTTGCCCGGTATGCGGCAGACATGACCTGGTCAGTCCCAATTGAGTTGGGCAGCCTTTTGAGCCACGTCAGCTATATTTGTTTTGGAGCACAGTATTGTGTTTGCAGCATGTGTATAATTCAGTGGCAATCAATCCATCAAGGGAATCACTCGTCTACTCAGTTACATAACATCATACCTTACAAGTCTACATAACAAGTATATAACATTTTCACTGTTGAGCATTACACCCCAGAACCCCAGTACCCCCACCCCCTCCCCAGTTTACTGTAAAAGAGACTCAGCGATCTCACAGTTAAACTGTGTAAGCAGTTTTGTGGGGCAATGTATCTAGCATTAAGAAAATGTTGATAAATAAATCATTCATTCATTCATTCAACATTTGGTTAGATACAAATTGGATCGGTAATCAAAATGGTCAAAAGTAGTGATTAGGATGATAACACTTTCCCAATGCTGGGACAGAGGCCTCTTCTCAATAATGCTATATTATATCAGCTATCGGCTATAATCCATTACGTAGGTCTACTGCGGGTTGGTGTGAATTTTTGTTTCATGCCAGTTTCCACACAATGATTTATTCCACCGCGACCGTTTTAAGAACAGTCAGGACAAAACACAAAGTAAAGTGCCAAGTGAGTGTGTGTGTTTGTGTGTGTGTATAAGTGTGGTGTGTGTGTGTTTTTTTACACAAAGTAAAGCGCCAGTGCGAGTTCCAACACATGACCTGCAAATTGTAAGTCCAGGCCGTCACCACGTTGCCTCTTCTTACCTACATCAGGTTTTTTCTTCACAGAATGGCAATCAATGAAAGCTCCTTCCAACACATCGAAAATCAATATAAAGAAAATAAAATGCAGACATTATTTTTAGAAATTCATTATCTACTTTAGGGCACGTGTCTCCACGAAAATAGCATTTCCAGTAAAAAACGGAAAGGTCCCAATCTATTTTTATTTTTGGTATAGTTTGATATTTTAATACCGGCCTCTACATGTGACTTCGGAAAATGGAAAATATTCTTTCTTGAATGAATTCGGCAGATAATATTACAAGTGTCATTGGCATAGACTGATAGTGACATTTTTTTGTTTTGTCCGTGAACGCGATGTTTGTTTGTAGTTTTACTGTGTATTTTCGTATCTATACTAATAATATAAAGACCTCCAGTTGATACCGAGGTTCCTCCGTGCCTCGGAAAGCACGTTAAGCCGTTTGTCCAAGCTGTCATTTGTAGATGTATGACAGTCGTTAAGGTAGTCAGTGGCTCGAAAGTCTGACAACCAGTCTTATCAAGGATATCGTATTATTCAGTACTAACTGGGTGTTGGAGGTCAGACAGGCAGTCGCTCCATTGAACATACTGGTTTTCAGCTGCATCTGGGGTCTAAAATGGTCGCTTTAGCAGAATCATAATATGAATCACGTTAAAATTCTTAAAATTGCCATAGATACAGTTAATATTATGAATTGTCACTTTGTAATCATTCTACGAACTGTAACGTAAATCCTATTATGATTCTGCTAAAAACGGCCACTATATGCCACCTGCTTTGGTCCTAGCTGTCATTTGTAGATCTTTGACAGTCGAAAGTCAATAATCAGAAACCATGAGGTATCGTACCTATGGACCGGGCTGTGGAGGCCAGATTGGAAAAAGGCTAGCCACAGATGAGTGTGGAGTCAAAAAAATATTTTTCAAAATATGTTAAACAGGATGGAAAGGACACCGACGCGAAAACGGCTACCACGAATTCAGTACATTATTCTGAGCCCCCCCCTACATGGAAATTTGTCATGGGTTATTAAAAAAAACCAGCTGTTCCAAACATTTTGACCGCGTAGGTATTGCACTTTTGAAGGAAACAGCAGAATTTTTTATATTGATGTTTTTCTCGACGACATGTAAAGCCAAGTCAGAGGTCCATGGGCGGCATAAAATCTCTGACTCCAGGTTAGGCTCTAACAAAAAACATTTTCGAAAAATTGTGTTACAGACTGATTTTAGATTTTCCATCTAAACAGAAATTTCCAATTATCTCTTTTTTTCAAAGACATTTCGAAAATGTTCTCTGTCAATATTTTAGACATATGTATCCTGCTTATGCGTATGAAGTTTCATTAAAATCGGTTCAGTCATTTCGAAAACAAATGAGTTCGAAGTTTGTATGAAATGCCGTAAGACGGTAACGCTATTAATCCAATTCTTCGTACAACTTTTTAAGTAAAATTCTTCTCACACACAGTCATCAGCTGAAATACCTACCCTACCCACCTACCTACCCTCAACATAAATTACTAGAAGGAAGTCGGTCTAACAACCCGTCGAGTACATCTCTAGTGAATAAAGACGGTAGTTATAAATCTTTGCGTTTGTTCTGCGGGTGAAAAGATGAAAAAAGTAAATTTTAGGGTAGGTTGGGTTTTTATTGTTATTACATGGTCAGTTGAGTTGTCGGTTTTTTTTTTTTTTGGTAATTAGGATGAGTTAGAAAGGAAAAGTATATGTTTAAAATAATATTTTGTAGCTGACTGTGGGTGAGGCATACTAAGAGGTCGCTAGACGCCCTGCGTATTCAATATAATAACTGCATCAGGATGCTGTTGGGACTGCCGCGCTATTGTAGTGCGTCCGGTCTGCTCGCATTTGCCCATACTGATGATTTTTACGCAGTAATGCGCAAAAAAACAAATTCCATCTTGTCAAGAGCGCGGTCTAGTTCTTGTAGTTTGTAGTAGTTGATAGAGAAGTTCGACACACCTTGGTTGTCGCCCGCTGTAGAGGTGCCAGAAGACCGCACATCTAACCTTACAATTTTCTTTTTGGTTTTGTTTCTGTGTTTGTATAATAACAATAGCTTTTAGGAACTACGTTACTAACAATTGGGCCTAGTTGCCATAAATAAACAAATATTTAATTAATAAATTATAGTCTACTTACAGACTACTGGTGGTGAACACTACTTACTGTACTTTTGGAAAATGGACTTATTTCCTCTTTGTTGGCTCGAAGAGGAATAAAAATCATCACCATGTTCTATCTTAGGGTCGGCTTCCAGTCTAACCGGATGCAGCTGAATACCAGTATTTTACATAGAGCGACTGCCAATCTGACCTCCACAACCCAGTTAGTACTTGGTAATACGATACCCCTTGGTAAGACTGGTTGACAGACTTTCGAGCCACTGACTACTTGTAACGACTGTCAAAGATCTACAAAAGACAGCCGGGACCAACGGCTTTACGTGTTTTCCGAGTAAACTCAAAACTCTTTATGTAATGGGTGGTAACCCATCCACGGACCAACCTAGGCAAGCGAGGCTTAACCTGAAGATCAACCCGTAATTATTTAGCCATGAGCTCCTCGTAGAAAATTAATGATTAGGCAAATAAATTATTCTTAAACCGGAAAATATTATAGGTAAATATTTTCCATTTTTACTAATTGTTTTTAGTTCCTGATATTTCGGCACTGTTGCAAGAGCTATGATCTCGGTGTTAGTAGCCATGGCAGTTTAAACACTTATAAATTACTAGCTGTTGGCCTTCCTTCCTTGTTTGTTGTTGGTTGACCTTCGTTCGCGTGAAATGATTATAAAAAAAATATTACTTCCCTTTTTGAATCGAATTTTATTACCAATTTCAAGGATTTTAATTTTTATGCACGGAACCCTAATTCTTATTCTAAAATAAAAATAGGTTTAGTTACTGTTTATGCCATCTGGGGGCCTAAAATGGCCGCTTTAGTAGAATCTTAGTAGGATAATAATATGAATCGCGTTACAATTCGTAAAATGGTCACAGAGTGGCAATTCGTAACATTAACTGCGATTGTGACCATTTTAAGAATTTGAACGGGACTTTTATCTGTCAGGTAAAAGTCCCGTCAAAATCGGTCCAGCCGTTTCGGAGATTAGCCGTTTGAAACGAATTTTGATCAATTTTAAAGGGTTTTATTTCTTTTGTGCGGAACTCTAATATTTTTTCTTAAATAAGAGTTAAGTAATAACCTATGTTAGACCTTTTATCATCATCTATCTGCCAGTAAAAGTCCCGTCAAAATTGGTCCAGCCATTTTGGAGATTAGGTGGAACAAACGGGCAGACAGACAGACCGACAGACAGACAGACAGACAAACAAAAATTTAAAAAGAAAGTGTTTTTGTTATAAGTACCGTACTTTCATACGCATTCAGTTACAAACTGTTATTTTGGAATACCAAAGTAACAGTTTTTTACTGTGATACAAATAAATATAGATAAATAGAAAATATTTTGTCGTTCCGTTGAAACTTAGCAAAATTTCCTAAAACTACATACTAACCTAACCTAGATCGCTTCAAATTAGTGTCTGTCACTCGAACGTTATCATGTTTTGTACAAGTTAAACATGTGTAAAATATACAACATGACTGGCCGAACAGCAAAATTTTCCCGAAGAGATTATATAAAACATATTATTGACAAAAACTCTGATGAGTTCGTAAACTGTAAATAAAAACTAATTATCATGTCTAGACATCGCAATACCGATCAAAGCCATGTTAGTGGCACGTTTCGAGAATTTGACGAACCGATTTTCGGACAACTTTCTCATTTTCTCCCTGTAATAAACATATTAAAAAACTTGCTTCGTAAGGGAAAATGGTTTGTGAAAATTCTAAGGAGCAGGCCTCCCTGCTTCGCGATTTTGTGACTTGACGAAGCTTCCTTTCTGTCTGTCCCTATGTATCCTTAGATCTCTAAAACTACGCAACGGATTTTAATGCGGTTTTTTGTTTTTTTTTTAACCGACTTCAAAAAGGAGGAGGTTCTCAATTCGTTGGAATCTATTTTTTATTTTTAATGTATGTTCCCCGATTACTCGAAGATTTTTAGTTTGAAAGGGTATACTTCCCAGGTGGTCCCATGATCATCAATTCAGGATCTGATGATGGGATCTTGGAGAAATAGAGAGGGCTCTTCAAATTTTATAGGCACACCTGAAGCGATTTGGGAACTTTCTTGGAGTGGTCCCATTTCAATTTAGGGAAGATCTGATGAAGAACTTCGGAGATAGGCAACGGAACTCCTCAATAAATGATAGCAAATGGACTGGGATTGCTGAAATCTCATTTTTGTCTATTGTTTACACCAGTTCATAACATAACATCACGCCGGTACGCTGTGAAGGGGTAAGCACATGTGAACCATTAAAAAGTGAAAAATAAAAAACTTTTTTGCAAAAAATTAAACCGACTTCAAAATACAAAAAAGTAAAAAATAACTTTAGCTTCAGAAGTCGGTGACAAAAAAAAACAAACTAGCAAAAGTCACCGACTTCTGAAGCTAAAGTTATTTTTTACTTTTTTGTGTTTTTGAAATCGGTTTTTAATAGATAGAGTGATTCAAGAGGAAGGTTTTTATGTATAACATTGCATCCGTGCGAAGCCGGGACGGGTCGCTAGTTAATAAACAACATGTTATTTTTTTATTTATTTTTGTACTCGTAACACAATGCTGTCCTATTTGACCCAAAAGTTGACTGGTAGAGAATGCCTTGTGGCATTAAGTCCGCCTATGTACCACTATTGTACATTAAGTTTAAATAAATAAACCTAATATCACGCCTGTGATCCCCGAAGGTAGGAAGCCAAGGTATACCTAACAGAACACCCACATTTCACCAGTTATATTAAAGTCCCATGTCATAGGGGGCGAGCCTATTGCCATCCAGACTCCAAGGCCAAGAATTTCCGGATGAAAAAAACCCAATAACACTTTGCCCGATCTGGGAATCGAACCCAATACCTCATGCTCAGCAGTCACGGTTCCGACAACTAAACCTACGAGGCTGTCCTTAAGTTACTTAAATATGTTATGTGTTAAAGATGATACTTAGGTATTATCTGCCAAGTAGCCATAAGTTTAGTGTAGGAAAAAATAAGAATAAGTCTGTTTTAATGTACCTGTATATTTTTTACGTGGGTGTGGATGGCCAAATCCGAAACTGTGTGGAATATCGAAAAATGCTTCAAAGATTCTCGAGCCCGATTTTGAAGAAAACTAAAACATGTATTGGATTTTTGAAAAATCAATATTCCTGGCCAGGAATCGAACCAGTTGGTTTTGAAAAAACACCATTCGATAGTGTTAATGACATGCGGCCAATTTAAGGAAAATGTAAAATTTAATGTTTTACTATATTTTAAATCGATGTCCTTAATTGATAGGCCATCCACGCCCACTTGGAAAATTCACCTTGAATATTCCAGTTTTGCAAGTAGTTGCGAGCTTAATAAGCGATAGGTATCTACAAAACATAATAACTAACACGCAAGATGGTAATCATAAAGTTCAACACATCTTCAATAAAATTAGTGCCCCATCGTGATTCAACTCCTTTGTCGTCCATTTCTAAGTCAATAGATCAATGCGTGGGTTGTAGTAAACTATTCAAGAAGGTTGCGTGGGTTTAATTGTCAATGTTAAACGCTTACCTGGAAATTGAAATGGCTGAACTTCAGACTGCAATTTTCAATCTCTGTAACTTTTTCCTATTTTTATGGTACAGATTTGAGGTTTGCAAACCGTATACAGGTTGTAACAAGACCCTTAACGAAGCTGTCAACCAAGCATTCGGTACATAAAACAAAGAAACTTTACGCATAAAATATGGCTGAGAAACGACTTTTTTTTTAGATGAAAAATCACGTTTTACAGTAGGACTTAATGTAACTCACTCAACACATTGTGGTGGTGGATAGATTGAATAGTAGCGTGGGTCGTGGAGGTGTTTAAAAATCTTACGTTAATAACATGTATTTAAAAAAAAACTTGTGAAGCAGTTGGAATTTCTTTCTAGAACAAAATAAAATATCGCAATGACCGGGAGAATAAGTGCCTTTCGACTTCGTTAAGGGTCTTGTTACACCCTTTATTTGATGAAACTAATAATAGTAGCGGTTTTAGATTAGCTTATTTTCGGTGCGTTTGATATAAAAGAGTGTCCATGGAGTTTCTTACAATTTTTTCTCCAAAAAGTACTTTCACAAGTTATTATGCCTGCTTATGTACTTCATCTTTTTGTTTTTGACACTAAAAATTAATGCTTTGAGTCTGAATTTGAGCCGGTTTCCACTTTTTTTTTCACTTATTATATACAATTTTATTCTCGTTTTAGTACATTTGCAAAATATATAAGAAGTAGATGCCGATGACCTCAAACAATTGTTTGGCCAGCTGCATGAAGTTCCGACGAATTAAACCATGCGGAATAATTTTAATTGCCTCCTAAATGAACTTGTTTTTGTTAAAACAACACAATTCAGAAATCAAATTAACAAAATTGCTTTAATTAAATGGCTTAAAATGTCAAAGACTTTTCCTCTTTCTTTGTTTTTCATTGTCGAGAGAAAGGAATAAAAAGTCATTGTGATATTTTTCATTTATTTGAAGTATTTGACGGCTCCTTGTGTAAACTACCTTTCAAAATGTCAGTTAAAAGGTTCCTTTAAACCTCAAGTTGCGGAAGTCATACAAAACTATTCTTATAGAAGAGAGAAGATCAGGAGTTATGCTTGGTTTTGTCAATTTAATATTATTATTAGGCCCAGAGGTTCAGGCCTCGCCTCTCATGCATGAGGTTGTGGGTTAAAATTACTTCAAATCCGATGTGACTTTTTCATTTCATATTATGTCCTTTCTAAGTTTATCCTGGACATCACAGACATCGGTAAAGGAAAACATCGTGAGGAAACCTGAACTTATAAAAAGTCTGACCAACCCGTCTTGAGCAAGCGTGGTGATCAATGCTCGTGCCTTCTCTGTTGAGAAGAGGCCTTTGCCCAGCAGCGGGACAGTAATAGGCTGGTATTATTATTGTATATTATACAAGGTGGTATAAACACCGACAAAAAAACAGTTGTTTTCTCCAAAACTGCAATACCTACACGGTTAAAATGTATGGAACAGCATTTTTTTTTATTACCGTTTGGAGGGGGGGGGGGGGTCAGAACCATGTATTGATTACGTGGTAACCGTTTTAGATTCGGTTTCCCTTCCACCTTGTCAGTCAAAAAGCTGTCGGATTCTATGACGTATCTGCGTCACTAGTGCAATGCGATGAAAATTAAAGCTGCGTTTATGATTGTTAGGATAAGGTGGCAACACCGGGAGACGGAAGATGGCGGAAATAAATGAGACACGTTCTTGTGGTATCAAGACACTTGCGCGAATGACATTTGCGCGGAAGACACTTCCGCGAATGACATTTGCGCGAAAGACACTTGCGCGAACCCATTTGCGCGAAAAGACAAATGCGCGAATGGACTTTTGCACGATTGGACATTTGCGCGAACAGACATTTGCGCGCCAGGACACATGCGCGAATGGACTTTTGCGCAATTGGACACTTGCGCGAACAGACATTTGCGCGCCAGGACACATGCGCGAATGGACTTTTGCGCGATTGCACACATGCGCGAATGGACTTTTGCGCGATTGCACACATGCGCGAATGGACTTTTGCGCGATTGGTCAAAGAGGTTTACTCTGTGGAGTAAACATAACATCACGCCTATTATTACTTGAAGGCAGCTTTTTTTTCTTTCCGTCATGGGTGTCGTTTTCATGGTTTTGGGGTCGCTGATTACGAAAATCAGGTCAAAATGAATGAACTAACTGAATGTCCAATTTCTGTTTTCACAACACTGGGTGACACCTAACAGAATGCCTAATGCCCGCTTTCAGCAACCCTAAGGGATACCTAACTGAATGCCCAATTTCTGTTTTTACCAACACTGTCGTGACACACAACACTAAGGGATACCTAACTGAATGCCCAATTTCTGTTTTTACCAACAGTACGTGTCACCTAACTCAATGCCCAATTTCTGTTTTCACCAATACTAGGTGACACCTAACAGAATGCCTAACGCCCGTTTTCACCAACACTAAGGGATACCTAACTCAATGCCCAATTTCTGTTTTCACCAACACTACGTGTCACCTAACTCAATGCCTAATGCCTGCTTCCACCAACACTAGGTGACACCTAACAGAATGCCTAACGCCCGCTTTCACCAACACTACGTGTCACCTAACTTAATGCCTAATGCCCGTTTTCACCAACCCTAAGGGATACCTAACTGAATGCCTAATTACTGTTTTCACCAACACTAAGGGATACCTAACTGAATGCCCAATTTCTGTTATCACCAACACTAGGTGACACCTAACAGAATGCCTATCGCCCGGTATCACCAACACTACGTGTCACCTAACTGTCACCTAACTCAATGCCTAATGCCTGCTTCCACCAACACTAGGTGACACCTAACAGAATGCCTAACGCCCGCTTTCACCAACACTACGTGTCACCTAACTTAATGCCTAATGCCCGTTTTCACCAACCCTAAGGGATACCTAACTGAATGTCTAATTACTGTTTTCACCAACACTAAGGGATACCTAACTGAATTCCCAATTTCTGTTTTCACCAACACTAGGTGACAACTAACAGAATGCCTAACGCCCGTTATCACCAACACTACGTGTCACCTCACTCAATGCCTAATGCCCGCTTTCACCAATACTAAGCGATACGTAACTGAATGCCCAATTTCTGTTTTCACGAACACCACGTGTCACCTAACTCATTGCCCAATTTCTGTTTTCACCAACAGTACGTGTCACCTAACTCAATGCCCAATTTCTGTTTTCACCAACACTAGGTGACACCTAACAGAATGCGTAACGCCCGTTTTCACCAACACTGTCGTGACACACAACACTAAGGGATACCTAACTGAATGCCCAATTTCTGTTTTCACCAACACTGTCGTGACACACAACACTAAGGGATACCTAACTGAATGCCCAATTTCTGTTTTCACCAACACTGTCGTGACACACAACACTAAGGGATACCTAACTGAATGCCCAATTTCTGTTTTCACCAACACTAAGTGTCACCTAACTCAATGCCCAATTTTTGTTTTCACCAACACTAGGTGAGACCTAACAGAATGCCTAGTACCTGTTTTCACCAACATTAAGTGACACCTAACTAAATGTCCAATTTCTGTTTTCATCAACACTGGGTGACACCTAACAGAATGCCTAACGCCCGTTTTCACCAACACTACGTGTCACCTGGTATCAAGACACTTGCGCGAAAGACATTTGCGCGAAACCATTGGCGCGAAAAGACAAATGCGTTAATGGACTTTTTTTCCGAAAACGAAACCCATTTTTGTATCAGCAACCCCGAAAACCATGAAAGCGACACACATGATGAAAAAACCAAAATTTTCCTCGGCGCTATTTTGGATTTTCATTTTGACCTTATTTTCGTAATCAGCGACCCCGAAAACCATGAAAACGACACCCATGATGAACAAACCAAAATTTTCCTCGGCGCCTTTCTTGTATTTTTATTTTGACCTCATTTTCGTAATCAACGACCCCAAAAACCATGAAAACGACACCCATGACGGAAAGAAAAAAAATGCTGGCTTCAAGTAATGACAGGCCTGATGTTATGTTTACTCCACAGAGCTCCCCTTTGACCATTAAGTCACGCAAATGTCCAATCGCGCAAAAGTCCATTCGCGCATGTGTCCTGGCGCGCAAATGTCTGTTCACGCAAATGTCCAATCGCGCAAAAGCCCATTCGCGCATGTGTCCTGGCGCGCAAATGTCTGTTCGCACAAATGTCCAATCGCGCAAAAGTCGATTCGCGCATTTGTCTTTTCGCCGCATATGGGTTCGCGCAAGTGTCTTTCGCGCAAATGTCTTTCGCGTAAAAGTCCCAGATCCCGTTCTTGTGACATAGAAGTGAATTTTTATTTAAATCACAAAGTAAAATAACATGGTGGCAGCGGACGGATACAAAATTTTTACAAGTGAACAGTTGTTGGCATAAAAATCGTCGTAAATTAATAGTCGAAACAAACAAAGGTATGATGTATCATCGCATGCTGGTTTACCTGTTACCACGTGCTAGTCAAGTCAAAACTTGCTCAAGCGCTAACTTCGCAAAGTGAAAACGGGCACCATGGAAGGTCAAATTAACTTTATAAAGCCAATTGATCTCAACAACTTAGACACTGTAGGAACATGGACAAAATGGAAGCAGATTTTTGACAACTTTTCAATTGCCATGAAGTATGACAAGGAGAGTAAGGACAGAAAAATTGCTATTTTACTGCACTTCATGGGCGAGCAATGCTTGGATGTCTATAACGCCTTCTCTGAAGAAGAAAGACAGACTTATGAATCGGTCCTAGCAGCGTTTGACAAATATTTTATACCAAAGAAAAATTTGGCTATTGAAAGACATAAATTTTTTAGTCTAAAGCCAAGGAGATGACTCCTTGGATGTATTTTTGACTAAGTTAAAGAAGTTAGCTGCTGTTTGTGAATTTAAGTCCAAAACACAAAAATGTACACGCTGCGGGCAAGTACACAAGTTTACATGTCCGGCAAAAGGAAAGCAGTGTCACAAATGCAAGAAAATAGGACATTTTGCACAACTGTGTAAAACACAAATAAATATGGTTGAAGCAGTCCAGAGTGAAGACACAGGTAACCGGTTTCTAGTATCCAATAATAGTGACTCCAACAATGATTTGTTTCTGGGTGTGTTATATACTGAACAGTGTCTCATTAATCAAATAGATATGAAAGATTGGCTCATAGATTTTAAAATAAATGACCAAAATGTAACATTTTTAATAGACACTGGTGCAAGAGCCAATTGTTTGTCTTATCATTTATTTCATAAATTAAAATTATGTGATTATGATCTTAAAAGTTGTTCAGCTAATTTAGTAGCATATGGAGGTAATAAAATACCAGTCAAAGGTTGCTGTACTTTAAAATGTCATAAAGACAATCAACAACATGAGATTCAATTTATTATAGTTAACATACCATGTCAGCCAGTCTTAGGTGCAAATACATGTACTGAAATAGGTATTGTTAAAAGAATATATACAATAAATAATAGTGACAAACAACAACCAGTCTTACAACAATTATTAAATGAACATCAAAATGTTTTTCAGGGCCTAGGGTGTCTGCCAGGCAAGTGTCACCTGACTGTGAAATCTGATGCACAACCAACGATAGATGCACAACGCAAAGTACCATATGCACTTCAAGCAAGACTGAAGGAGGAACTGAATAGGATGACAGGACTAGGGGTGATTGATTGAAGTCTCCAAACCAACTAGTTGGGTTAGCTCAATTGTTATTGTTACAAAAAAACAGCTAAGGATTTGTTTGGATCCTCAAAACTTGAATAAGGCCATCCAAAGGTGTCATTATCCATTACCTTCTCTAGACGATGTAAGATGTAGACTAAATGGAGCCAAAATATGACATTTGGACATTTGGATGCCTATTCAGGATTTTGGATGATCCCATTAGACTCTAGTAGCTCTGATTTATGTACATTTAACACTCCTTATGGAAGATATAAGTATTTGCGTCTACCATATGGTCTAAATTGTTCCACAGAAATTTTTAGCAAAATACTTATAGAATCATTCTCTGATATACCAAACTTAATCATTTATGTCGATGACTTGCTTATTTATGGATCAGATGAGAAATCACATAATGAAACATTGAAAAAAGTATTAGAAAGGGCAGAATCTATTAATTTAAAATTTAACAAAGATAAATGTATTATTGGGAAAACGAAAATAAAATTTTTAGGTCATGTGTTTAGTGATGCAGGAATGTCACCAGACTATGATAGAATAAAAGCTATCTGTGAAATGCCTAAGCCTGATTGTCAAAAAAGCTTGCAAAGATTCTTAGGAGTGATTAACTACCTAGGAAGCTACATTAAAAATTTATCTTCAGAAACAGAAGTATTAAGAAACCTTCTTAAAAAAGACTCACAATGGTTATGGGATGAGAACCATGACAAGGCTTTTCAAAATTTAAAAAAATCATTAGTGTCAGCTCCAGTTTTGCGTCACTATGATAATAAAAAGCCACTGACACTGAGTGTTGATTCTTCACAGTCAGCTTTAGGTGCAGTATTAATTCAGTCAGGTCAGCCTATAGCTTATGCTTCAAAAACATTAACTGATTGTCAAAAGAGATATGCTCAGATCGAAAAAGAATTGTTTGCTATTTTATTTGGCTGTCAAAAATTTCATCACTACATTTATGGACACAAAGTTAAAGTAGAGACTGACCATAAGCCTTTAGTCACCTTATTCAATAAGTCATTAAGTCAAGTACCTAACAGATTACAAAGAATGATGTTAGCACTGCAGCTATATGATATAGAAGTCATATACATTCCGGGCACGAAATTATACATTCCTGATACACTATCTAGAGCTGCTTTATCAGAATCTATGGAACATGCTATTGATAAAGAAATAGCCATACATGCAAATTTGTTTATAACAGCACTGTCTATATCTGAGTCTAAATTAGAAACAATTAAAGAAGAAACTCACAAGGATGCATGTTTGCAATTACTTACGAAATATTTTAATGAAGGGTGGCCTGATCACAAAAACAAAACGGACTCACTTGTGAGATCTTATTGGAGTTATGGTCAGAAATTCATGCTATTGATGGAATAGTCTTCAAAAATAATAGTATAATAATTCCAATGTCAATGCGTAAAGACATGTTACATCAGATTCATGCTAGCCATTCAGGTATATCTAGGAGCAAAATTCTTGCAAGAAATGTCATATTCTGGCCATGTATGAACAAAGAAATTGGACAAATGGTAGAGACTTGTCAAATTTGTTTAAAATATAGACCAGCCAATACAAAAGAACCATTACTGCTGGCAGAAGATCCATCTCTTCCTTGGGAAAAGATAGGTGCTGATTTATTGCAGTTCAATAATAAAAAATATTTAGTCATTGTTGATTACTACTCAAAGTACATTGAACTTGCTCAACTAAACAATGATTCTACAGCAAAAAATGTAATATTACAATTCAAATCAATATTTGCACGACATGGAATCCCTTTGAGATTGTTTACAGATAATGGCCCACCATTTGAATCAAAAGAATTTAAATGTTTTTGTCAAGAATGGGACATAGATCATGTCACTTCTAGTCCCAATTTTCCACAGTCAAATGGTCAAGCAGAGTCAGCAGTTAAAATTGTTAAAAATATATTGCAAAAAGCATATGATGAGAATAAAGATCCATATCTGGCTTTGTTGCACAATAGGTGTAATGATAAAGAGTACATGAAATCTCCATCTGAATTATTGATGTCTAGAAAACTGAGATATAACTTACCCATGTCAAAAGAGTTGCTAAAGCCTAAAGTTATAAAATTTGAAGGACAAAAGGTAAGGATTAATAAGCATAAACAAAAATACAAGTTTTACTATGATAAAAGTGCTAAGCTATCTACCTGAATTAAATCAAGGTGATAATATAATGTTTAAGAAAATGCCTGACAGTAGTTGGCAGCCCGGTGTAATTAAAGAAGTTCTAAAAAATTGCCCAAGGTCATATTTGATAGAAACTGACAATGGAAAGGTATATCGTAGAAATCGCAGTCACATATTACATGTCAAATCTAGAAATGTTGATTCAATGCCTAAGGCTTCTACAAGTGCTCTGTTAAATAAAAAACATCAAATATTAAAACAAGATCAATCTTTAACTGTACCAATATATCATTATCAAGTATGTATGTCAGAATGTGTCTTCCTAAACCGAGTTGTGAAAGTGACATTCAAGATACAAGTATTACTCATGGTCAATCCATGTCAAATATACAAATAGATAGTCAAGAATCTTTGTCAAACATAGAATTAAATAGTCATAAGTCTTTGTCAAATGTAGAACTATTGGAGAGTAGCTCGGATCATGAAATAGTCTTGTCATCTGAAGAATCCTCCGTGGCTGGGGAATTTGAGGATGCTGAATCTGAAGAACCATCCATGGCTGGTGCATATGGGAATGTTGGATCAGATGAAACCTCTGGATCTCTAGATGAGGATGCTGGACCTCAGTCAGATGATAATTTGCTGGAAGATATTCCTGTACATTTAACTAGAGTTGGTCGCAAAGTATATAGACCTAAGAGATATGATGATTAAAATGTGTCTAATCTAGATACTTATATAAAATGTTTAATCATTACCTACTGAAACTAAGCTACAAAATGATAACTTAGATTATTTGTTTAATTAAATTACATTAGAAGTGTACTCAAATTGTTTTGATTATTCAAGATTTTATTAAATTCTAGTGTAGTAATTTTTATAAGTGTAAGCATAAAGATAAGTTTTTCTTTAAATTTTATATTATATTCTAGGGGTATTCAAAGTAGTTTTAGTTTTGAAAATTGTAATAAATTCAAGTTAAGTTCAAGTTATTATTAAGAGTGTAAACATAGGATAAGCTTTCTTTCTTTTATTTTAATTAAGTTACCTACTATAAAAGACTTGTGAAGGAGGATGTTAGGAGAAGGTGGCAACACCGGGAGACGGAAGATGGCGGAAATAAATGAGACACGTTCTTGTGACATAGAAGTGAATTTTTATTTAAATCACAAAGTAAAATAACAATGATAAGATAAGATACAGGGAACGAAGCCGTCAACCAAGCATTATGTACATCAAACTAAATAACTTTACGCACAAATTATTGCAGGGAAACGACTTTTTTTGGGGGTGAAAAATCACGTTTTACCGTAGGACTCAATGTAACGGACTCAAAACATTGTTGTGATGGATGGTTTGAATAGTACAGGGGTGTGTTTAAAGTAAAAAAAAAAAATACATAAAAAACATGACTTTATTTATAAAAAAAACTTGTGAAAAAGTTGGAACTTTGACCCTCCATATCTCCGTAACTAGAAGGTATAGTCTAGAACAAAAAAATGATCGCAATGACGGGGAGAACATGTGCCTCTCGACTTCGTTATGGGTCTTGTTACACCCTTTATATTTATTTGCCCAAACAGGTGTACACATACAATTATAAAATGAATACCACGAAGTAAATTTCGACATAATGCTGATTGGCAAAAAACTTCTAAATCAAGCTGTGAACTATTTGGTGACTTCGAACACTATATCTTTTCACTCATTACTCATATATGTAGTAATAGAAATGTAAAGTGTTAATATTTAACTGTTACTGATACTTAAGACTGCTTCGATGGTCCAGTGATCGCTATCGCGACTGCTGAACATGAAGGCCTGGGTTCGATTCCCGGGTCGGGCAAATCGTGATTGGATTTTTCCATCAGGAACCTCTCAGTAGTAGCCACGGATTTTGGATTGGTGCCCGTTTGGGCTATAGGCTCGCCTCTTATTACATGAGACTTAAACTTAACTAAGGTACACCTCTGCCTAACTCCTCGGGGATTAAGGATCAGTCAAACAGGTCCCTACAAGTTGTGGACCGGTTGTGGACACCGGGCACTGATAGACACTTCAGTAAAGTATCTGTCACAGTCCGGAGCCACCGGGTTGACCGGACGTTTACATAGGACAATTATGAACTTTTCCATACCTAAAATCTGCTGATCATATTAATATATTTTCTTATAAATCTGATGAATAATTTGATCAATGCATCTCTTGCTTAAATAAAAAAAACAACCCCAATACCCATATGCTTATATGATCCACGCCAGTAAGCAGGCCAGCGATATGAGCTCACGTACGTTACGTTGCCGTAGCGTCAATAAAAATGTCGCGCTACGTAAATCCGCAATGCACGGAGATCAGCCCGTCACAAACAATAATCCTATGAACATGATATGATGGGGGGATATGGTAAGTATGAACGTTGGATTTGTTCGTACGTGGTTTTTTTTTTTTTTTGAGATGGCATCTCGCAGTTCAGCCTCTGAGGCTAGCTACTGCTTAACCGGACTATTCCCTGTGGATGCCTTAAAAATGAATCTAAGGCCTCCAGCCAGGGGCTTAAAACTATACTTAAAAACTAAGCGACCACTCGCTAAGGGCACCCCCTGTGGGGTACGGGCCTCGGCTTAGGGCGTCGCTGGGGGGGGGCAGCAAAGGGACAGGCTGGATCTGAGTGATATTATTTAGGGGCTGGTTTAAAACTACCGGCTCAGCATCGCGGGCTGGCTCTGGCAAGGGTCGGGGCGGGTTCGTTGAACGTGGGCGTCGCGTCGGGCCTCGGCGGCGAGGACGGAAACATGGCGGTCTGTATTTGTGTTTACGCAATGTACTGGTTTCCCTACTGCTCTCCTGGAGGAGGGTGCCTTTTTGCTCTTGGGGATATCTGAAGTGAATAGAGTGAATATGAGGGGGGAAACGACAGAGCCCTGAGGGACTCCCGCGCGAATGGGGTGGGGGGAAGAAAGGGTTTTCCCTATGCGATAGCGGAAAGTGCGATTCGCCAAAAAGTCTCGCAAGATGAGCACGAGACGATCTGGCACACCGAGCTGATACAGCTTGTATATCAGCCCGTTGTGCCAGACTTTGTCGAACGCTTTCGCTATATCGAAAAATAACACACCGGTCATCGCTCCACGCTGGAAGCCAGCCCTCAAGTGCTCTACGATGCGGTGGACCTGTTGGACGCACGAGTGTTCGGTCCTGAAACCGAACTGCTCGTTGGGAATGAGGCTCTTAGCCTCGGCAAAGTCTTTGAGGCGCTTATAAATAAGCCTTTCATAGATTTTACCGAGCGCGCTAAGGAGACTGATCGGCTGATAGCTAGTCGGCTCAGTTTTAGGTTTACCCGGTTTGGGAATACCTATGACGGTGGCCTCTTTCCACACTTGGGGAAAGATGTTATTGCTCAAGGCGCCATTGAAGATGGCCCGCAACAAGACTATGAGCTGAGAGGGGAGGACTTTGAACACCCTATTGGTGAAGCCATCGGCGCCAGGGGCTTTCCGAGGCTGTAGTCTATCTATTATGCCTTTCACTTCGTCGGGCGTGACTGATGGAAGAGGACAGTCGGGGTCTTCTACTGGGGGGAGAGCGGCTCTACGTTCGACTTCCGCGTCCAGCTCAGCGAGATGTCGCATGTCTACTGGTTGAGAGCTGGGCGTGCACTGAGATTCCAGGCTGTCGGCCAGGCATTCAGCCTTCTCAGAGTCGTCAAAGGCGACGCTCTTATCGGGGGTTCGTTCGTGGATCATCAAAAGGGAATATAAGTAGACGTAGGATTAAAGCTACTTATAGAATAATTAAAACTAATATTTACGAAAAAGGACTAATTTATTTGGTGATTTATTAATTTCTGAGTATGGTACATACATACAATTTCACATACACTACCGATGCCGGTGTAGAAATATTAAAATTAACTTTCAAAGTGGCCGAGTTCTAGGCCGCAACAATAAAATTATAAATGATTTGAGATGAAAATAAGTAATTTTATAAATGAAATAAACTAACTAACTAAATAAACAACAGGACACTTAGGCTTCTAAGTACTATTCCACATCTTTGTTATCCGGAAACGTGCGAAAACGTAACAATATCACTCATTTCAATCATTAATGATCCAAATTATTTTAATGCCGGGTTAAATTATATTATTTACAGACGTTGTAAAATACGTTTTTTATTTTTATTTTTAAGAACACACGTCGGTTCTTGACGCAATGGGCAGATTGACACAAAAGATAAAAATAGAAAAATAAACTGTTGAATTCCAGAATTCTCAAATTTAAAATAAACTTCAACACAGTTCCAAGTGAATATCTGTTCCATAAAATAGTACAAACCTAATGATTTCATCCAACATGTTCTTCTTGTTATACTACCAAAGCAATTTAATCTCGTAATCTATAGAATGATCTCCTGAACCAACGTCTCATCATCATCAGGTGGCAACGGAGCCAACTTCAACCAATATGCTAACTATACATTTCAGATCTGTGTATATTTTACCTAATACTTCGTTCTCTGCCTTGTACGACAGTATGTCACAAGCCTGCGCAGGTACGCTGGCGTTATTACGTTCACTCTTATTTACAACCACCGAAACAAATCATTGAATGATATGAGGCGGAACATTTTATTTATGTATCGAAAATAAATTGGTAAAAAAAATTCGGCATCAAAATCGGGCTCGAAACTCTTTTGGGTATTTTTCGCTATTCCTCATAGTTTCGGATTTGGCCATCCACGCCCACTTAAAAAAATCACCTTGTAGAGGCTTGGTTTGCCTAAATATAACACAAAAAGTAGGTAATTCTAACTAAAATAGTCGCCAAAAACTTGTAATTTCAGCAACATTAATAAGCTGTTTATGAAAGCTCTCAAAAAACATTTCTTTACTGCTTCTAATGGGCTTTACCATACACAAAATTCCCCTTTAAACAAATTTAATGGAACGAAAACCTATTAACTGAAATTTATTTAAAACGAGGCCTTAATGATGTCAGAGACACGCGTGATAATGATAATTGATTTATCAATGCCCCCATTGTAAAGTACTGGGAGAAACATTAACTTTTACGTTGCCTATTAAGAGGGATAACTGTCAAAACGCCGACGTAATGAACCTTGTGTGGTGTTTGTGTCACTGGGAGGCAGTAAGCCGGATTGTATGAGGGAAATGGAGTTAAAAGTTCTTTTAAAAATTGGATGTTATTATTATTAAACATTTATTCCAAGCAACAAGACTCATAGTGTTAGTAACAATATACTTACAAACTATGTTAGTAATACACTTACAAACAAAATAGATTACAGATTGTGACATCATTGCTGCAAGGTAACAGGCCCAGCTGAAACCTTGCAGCAGTGGTTCACAAACACACAATCTAGCCTACTTGCTATCATAGACAGGATGCTGTTGGCGCTGCCCCGCACCCTACGGACCAGGGATGCGCACCGTTTCCGCATCACTGTGTAGAAACAATCCACGTGAGCTTCGGCAAACATCCCCGATGCGCTGCAGTATCGGGGCAACCCCATCAGCACCCTGAATGCGTTATTGTATTGGACGCGAAGGGCGCTGTATGACTTTTGAGTATAATGACTCCACAGACTGCAAGTGTAGAATGACGTGCAGTAGGCACTAAATATAGTGCGCTTGACCTCTTTAGAGGCACGCCTGAATCTACAGGCAATCATGTTTGCTCTCACACACAGCGCCCTCCGCTCCCTATCAATATCCTCATCGTCTTTGAGGCCAGTGGTCAATAAATGACCCAGATATTTAAATTGGTCTACCCTTACAAGGGGTACACCGCTTAACTTCACTGAAGGTACTGCTTCTGGGTATTTACCCCTGGCCCCAAAGACCATGACTACACTCTTTTTAACATTATATGCCAGACCAAGTTGTCTAGCAAATTGCTCGCAAGTGGCTACGAGAGTCCTTAGCCCGCAGATTGACGCGCTCAGCAGCACCATGTCGTCGGCGTAGCTAATGTTATTACAACACACGCCATCAATATGACACCCGACACGCATGCTGCTAAGCGTGCCAATCAGATCATTCACGTATAGGTTGAAAAGCGTAGGGGAGCACAACCCCCCCTGCCTCACCCCACAGTCCAACCCATACGGCCTAGACAGGGCACCAGCCCATTTCACACTATTGACTTGGTTTCCATACCAGTATTTCAGAATATTTATCACCTCTGGTGGCAAATGTGCCTCTTCCATCTTCTTCCATAAAATGTCGTAGGAAACCAAGTCAAAAGCCTTGCTCAAGTCAAGGAAACAAGCGTAAACTGGAGTGTGGCGATCCGTGTAGTACTTCACAGTATGCTTCACACTCAATATAGCACTGTCAGTGGATAATCCAGAACTGAAACCAAATTGGTTATCGTGAACACGTATATGACTGCTAAGTTGCGCGTTAAGCACACTGTCAAACACTTTTGACATGATTGTGGCAAGAAATATTGGCCTGTAATTGTTCCTATCGCCCATGTCTCCAGTCTTATTCTTGACGATAGGCACCACTGTTGTTTTTATCATGTCACTCGGCATATAAGCATGACCCATACAAAAAGTGAAAAGCATAGCCAACACTCTCGGCAAATGCGGACCAGCAAATCGGAGATGCTCAATGCTGAGACCGTCGTGACCAGGAGATTTTCCTCGACGCATCGCGTTAATTCATAAAGCGAAAGCGAAGCGTTTTATTGCGAAAGTATTACTGTAGTAGGTTTAGTCGATTTAGCAATATTGAAATGAGGTCTTGGACTGTTCGACTATTCTCTGTCTGGGCAAATCGAAAATTAACCTTAAGTTTTCATAAAAATTAAACTGTCAAGGAGCGACCACACTTATGACGTGGATTAAGCTCGAACCGATACTCACTACATATTTTGTCGCATTCAGTTCGACGTGGTAACAAGCCGCGTCGTCCGAACCGAAACGAGGTAAACGATGTCTTTGCTGTCTTTATTGAATCATTTTTTTTTTCTATCCTGCTGAAGTCGACTCCGAGTCTATAAGTGTGAACACTAGACTCAATCGTTAGTTATTAAACTTCTTTATAAGGAACTATTGTTACGGGCTATAGAAAAGAAAACTCTGATTCCTGTAAATCTGATCCAACGTAAAACGAATACGTAAACACACGTACGTAATTATTTTCAGATAGACACCTACGACTGCTTGTCTTTGCATCACCCAAAGGTTGACTGGTAGAAAATGCCTATGGCATTAATTCGGCCTCTTTATTTTATGCTTGAAGTGATAAATAAATAAATGAAACCTATCGAAGCAACCAGCTAAGCTTATATTTCCGTTATTCTGTTGTGACGTATTTTACTTTGAATTCATTCAGTTCAAATTAAGTTATAAGTCTACTACCGGGACGTCATTCAAAATCTGCGGGTTAACTGTAAAAGGTCGGTTAAGCCCCATACTATCATCTACTTACGTATATCGGCTAGTATCTTAATACCCAGACAGCTTCAAAGGTTTCTGCCCAAAATATCATAAACGTCACCATCTGACCCCATACATCACCAGCTGATCTGACTTACCGGTTTGCGTACATAGCGGCTCTAATAAAAAGTGGGGTGGGTAGAGTTATGACAGTAATTTGTCTTGATGGGGGTAAGTATGGGAGTCTTATGGTTCGACGTTATGTTGTTTCATGCAAGGGGTTGAGAGGGTTGAGAGGTCATATTGTAAGGATTGTGGGCGAAAATGTCGATTAATTAATTGCAAAGCTAAAGCTTTTTCGTAGTTTTACTATAATTGTTTTTTTTTTTAATTGTACACACGGCTACACATCAAGCTATACATTTCCAGTTTATGCTGATCTCGCATTTTATAGGATTTCCGTACAATGCGAGGTCAGCTTATACTGGAAATGTATAGCTTGATGTGTAGCCGTGTGTACATGCTAATTTATGATGCTATGAAGTGTCAATATTTAGAAAAAAAAACTTCAACTAACGTAAGTATATGTTTTTGCTAGCCTGAACTATCTCAATCTTGGTTAATGGCTTCCCCATATAGCTTGAATCTCTGTCAATGTTTCTTTTTTGTTATTTCCTTTCTTCATCTCGCCAATTGCCATTAAAATATTAAGTCAGAATTTTCACATCACTACATTTCTCAAACGTGAGCAGCATATAATTGCGAAGCCTTCCAATGACACAGATTTAATTTTATCCTGCAGCCATCGAAACGAAATATAAATTCAGTATCAAATTCAGGATATACGAGATCAGAGTCTCGTATCTGTTAATTATTATAATTAAATCCTTTGAACAGATTTCAGGAATTTTCACGGATTCAGGTTTTGTTTTTCGTGTTATCTAAAAGCTGAGTCGTTAGCCCCGACTATTTTTTTCCCAAACATTATCTTTTGTTGATATTTATTTTGTTTAACCTTCATGTACAATAGGGATACATAATTATATGGACTTAATACCATCAGGCATTATCTACGATTGTCGATGTCTTTCTAATGAACTCGCTTTTAATAATTATTTGCTTTTGTCTTTAGATTTGCTCGTTGGTCTAGATGTCGCAAAGGCGACTGCTGAGTTTTAAACCGGAGTTTGATTCCCAGGTCGGGCAGTGTTATTGGTATTTTCCATCAGGTATTTCCAAGTAGCAGTCACGGACTCTGGATTTCTGCCCGGTTAGCGATAGGTTCGCCCCTATTACAAGGAACTAAAACATTACTGACGACATATGGGTGTACTTTCAGGTACACCTCTGCACAAACCTTCGGGGTATACAGGCGTTAATATTATGTTATATTTTCCAACACCTAAATTCTCAAAAACATGATATTTTATTTGGAACACTGACACACACACATCACTTTTGTGAGTGAAATTTTGCGTCCTAACCGAGAGAGGAAGGAGGGAGCACACACAGTCGACTTTTCGTATTTTTATAACGACTTTCATCCGGATCGACATAGTATTTCATTTGCTTGTCAATCCAATAAATTTTTGACTATTCTATCAGCGTACATTGAAACTCAAATTCAAACCATTTTTTTTAATTAGACCATTTTTAGGCACTTTTGAATGTCAAAAAAAAAAGAAAAAAAAAAGTCACAATTTTACAAGGCAAAATAACTTGAGAAAGTACTGTAGCTGCACATTGCCCATTCATGAATGTATCACCAACGATAGAATTTTACTTCAGCCCTTAGTCAACAAGCGTGCATTTATATCATCACCGCAAGCAAATCATAGAACACGATAATAATGTATTCACTCCCACTAAAACTTGAAATCATGTCACATTTATTCAACTAATAAACGAGTATTTTTCGTGACATTTCTAACACGTGTCACGACGAGACATCGTTTGTCACGTTTGTGTCACAATTGTACAAAATAAGTCGTAAATCATTTCTTCACTACAATAATTGTCACCAACAGATTTAATGAAACAACGAAAAAATGGTATATTGCTAAAGAGAGTATCGTCTTTAGAGAAGATATGGGCAAAATATATTTGATGAAACAATCGTTTCGTATTATTCTTCTTTTATTTTCAGTCTGCCTAGCCTTTTTCAACTATGCTGGGATCGGCTTCCAGTCAAATAACCCTCCTTGACTGTCAGATTGACATGAACACCAAACTTTTCAGTAGCACATTTCAAACAAAATAAATATTATTCGATGATAGACTGTCCCTTTGTCTAGGGTCACAGGTCGAGTACCAAAAATAGAACACTCCAATAAAATTGTAAGCCTTTGTCAAAGAAATACCGTCCGAATAAATCGTGCCAAAAGTCGTGCCTAAATCCTTTATAATAAGATAATTTATTTTATTTGGACTCGTTTTTGAGTGATTGGCCGGAGTAGGAACACCGGGAGCGTTGGACAGGAATGAAGGAGGCCTTTGCCCAGCTGTGAGACAGAATAGGCTAATAGGAGAGAGTTTATAAGCGTGGTCATTAAAAATAACCCGGCTATGTGCGAGTCGGACTCGCGCACGAAGGGTTCCGTAACATTATCTAAAAAAAAACCTAATTGCGTCAACTATGTATGTATGGGGACACCCTTTGATTTTCAACTTTTTTATTTTTGGGATTTTTTTCTTTATTTGTGCTGTAAGGCCTTGCTTTTTGCCAAATTTCATGATTCTAGGTCAAAGGGAAGTACCCTATAGGTTTTAATTCCCTTGTGAAAACGCATAATATGCGACATAAACAGTCATATCTTTTGATTGACACATACAAGTTTGATTTTTTCATTGCTCCAAGGGATAGCAGACTTGAGTATTTGGTATTCATTTCAGTTTGATACCGCTACGCATTCCTGAGAAAAAGGGTATTTACAGACAGACAGACAGACGGACCACAAAGTGATAAGGGTTCCGTTTTGCCGATTGAGTTACGGAACCCTAAAAAGCAATTGAGTCCTATGCGAGGTCTACCATGACCATCTTCGCAGATAGGTATCTTAAGACATGGTTACCGCCACCGGTAGAAACCGGCAATACTAGAAGTATTACAGGTGTGTTGCCATCCTCGAGAAAATCAAAAATGTCTCATGTGCCTATAACCACTGGACATCTATCCTTCAAACCGAATCTGAACTATCATTCAAAAACTTGACGGCAGTATTTAGTATGGTGGTAGTTCCCATGACGTCCAGATAGGATAGCATGCCTTTTAGGCGTCAACTGCAACATTTTAAACTCCACAGGACCATAAACAAAGCTAAAAAATAAAAGCCGGCTAAGTACGAGTTGTACTCGCGCACCGAGTGTTCCGTATATAAACTTGTAGGTATTTTCTTATTAAACTACATTTTACGGTTTTCTGATTTTTTGTTTTACATTGGCTATTAGACGCTGCTTCTTGTCAAATTTCATAATTCTAGGTCAACGGGAAGTACCGCATAGGTTTTGATTCCCTTGTGAAATCGCAAAATATGCGACATAAACAGAAGTCATTTTTGATCGCGTTGACTTACAGCTTTGATTTTTTCACTGCTGTAAGAGGTAACAGACTTAAGTATTTGATATTAATTTCAGCTTGATATCTCGAAAAAAGGGTCTTGACAGACGGACAGACAGAGGGACAACAAACTGATCCTGTAAGGGTTCCGTTTTTGCCGACTGAGGTACGGAACTCTAAAACGCGCAGAAAAAGTGCATATATCCAGCCGTTAACTGCTGTTCTGTAACTAACGCGCGTACTTACTTTTTAATTTGCCTCTAACCCGCCACCGCTCGCCGGGTCGGTAATATCAGTCAAATAAATTTTTGTGTAAGCCTTAATAACCATTGGCTGGTTGTTCTAATTAATATCCGGGCTAATATTTGAGAAATATGGTATGGTTTTACTGTCTTCGAGATGAGGGTTTTATTGGGGACTAGATTTCGTAAGCTTGTTTGAGTTAGCACGGTCTTCCGAGAAAGTTAGTGTCAGGAATGCTGCAGTATTATGTATTGTGTTTTTGTGGGTTCAGTTTTTCTTTTTTGACTTCAGTGGTCATTATAACTTTTAAAACACATAACATCAAATATCAAAATACGTTTGTTCAAATCTGTGCTTTTTGAGCGCTTAAATTACGTATGACAGTCTCCAAAAATGCTTGCCCTTCACTAATTTACTTCCTAACGTTCTAGCTGGGACTACGAAGTGGCGGAACAAAAATTTATATAACCGTAAAACGGAATATTTAGAATTTACCACATTTTTAGAGTTCCGTACCTCAGTCGGCAAAATTTGAACCCTTATAGGATCACCTTGTCGTCCATCTGTCCGTCTGCCAAGGACCCTTTTTCTCAGGAACGCGTGGAAGTATCAAGCTGATCTGGATGTTGTCTTTGACCTAGAATCATGAAATTTGCCAAAAAGCAATAAATGCACCACATGTAAAGGAAAAGTCTGAAAAGTGTAAATATGTAGTTCAATATCAAAACAACTTCAAGTTTATACGGAATCCTCGGCGCGCAACTCCAACTCTCACTCGATCGGTATTTTGTTAATTTAAAGCTACCACTTAGCGTTTGTAACAGTGCTCAAAAGTTAAAAAAAAAACTTAGTATCTGAAAGTGATTTTCAGTTCATACTGCTGCAGCTGATTTGTAACTCACAGCTCATTAAAATTTGCCTTTCGTGAATATTCATGTCAGCTGAATGCGTACGAAATCTGTCACACCAGTGTGACTACGGATAAATAAAATTAACCATAGTCACACTGGTGTGGCAATTTGGTGTGACTATGGAGCGGTTGCGATCCGAACTTAGAAATAATCTCGATCATAATCTCTTTGACAAACCAGCGGTACCATAGTGACAAAGAGGATTAAGTAGGTACATAGTACACATTTCCTTTTAGTCTACTAATGACGTTCCAATATGGCGGACACTTCGCCAATAATGTCCCGCCATCGCTCGTAATTAGAAACCACAGTAATCGAGATGTTAGGCCGTGAATGGGTTATAGGCTTAAGCGATGTATCATAAGTACCTATGAACATTTTGAAACGAAAGTAGTGTTGAGGTGTTAAAATTCTAAAAGTTTATTCAATTTAATTTGTTGTCAAATGTCACGCTCAATGATTGACCGCTATATGTACTCGTACGAGTAAGTAAACGCTTCTAAACGTATTTTCTTTATTTCTTTCTTTCGCAGATGGCAGCAGTGCCAAGCCTTAATTTAGTTCAAATCACAGTTTAACAGCGTAACATTTATTGTCTTATAACTGTCAATGTTAAATGTCATTTATAACTTTTACAGAAACCGTGAGTTGCTAGACTGAACAACATTGATGGTAAAAGATACAAGGAAACTAATCTGATTTCTTCGAACTCGAAAAATGAACCTGTTTGATTAAAGTAGTCCTTATTTCTGACTTTGGTTCAAAACTTTGACAAGAATGTTAGTAAATATCAAGCAATGAAAATGATTAAACGGAAATCTCAAATTGTTTAAATCTTGATGATAATTCGCCCAGAAAATAATTATATATTTTTTAAATATACTTTCAGCTTTATTTTAATACCACAATCTATTTGCGTTTATATCCGCTACCCTTAACACTGTTGCCGCGACTGCGGGTCGATTCGACCACAACAGAATGTCTGTCCGTCAGTCCGTAATCCGGTATGTGCCGCAACTCACACTGGTCATTCGGCTGAGAGATGATGTGGAAGATGTTATGTCTAGGTTCCCATTTCGAAGGCTAGATTGCAGATAGTTTCAAGGTTGGGTGGAATTTGATTGGCGGACTATGTGACTTATTATACTATTATGTTTCGACGTGGACGGTAATTGATTTGGGTGATAAAGACAGCGTTGTTTTTTTTCTTTGTTTTGTGCCTAACCTGGTGTTAGAGTTTTTATGCCGCCCGTGAGCGTCTGACTTGGCTTACATACCGTCGAGAAATATGCTGCGAGCTGCGAGGCATGCTGGTTTGGTTTCCTCACGATGTTTTCCTTCACCGAAGCAAGTAATAATTATACAATACGCACATGAATTCGGGGAAATTTGAAGAAGGGAGGTGTATTGGGTTCAAACTCGGGACCTTGTCAGTCCGACGGTCACACCACTAGGCGGCACATCACTGCTAAATACAGAGAAAAATATATTTGTTGATTAACTTTAATGATAATTTATTAAACAATTATTAATAGTCATACACATTGAGGCTGAGATCCATAAGTATTACTTAGCACTTTCTTAAGCTAATCGTTTTTCAAAGCTCGTCCTAAGTAACGTATAAAGACATCGGCTTGCATGTTGAAACTTGAAACTATGTTTAACATTTGAGCCTGCCCGAAGTGGATCTGTATAGTAATCCATTTATTATACATCAAAAGATATCCGCCTTTTTTCTAAGAGCCCTCTTTCATTTAGTCGTTACGATAATTTTACAATTTGCCTAAAAGGCATATAACGAAAATATATTCCTTATAATGTTTGAGCAATCACTTGTCAATAATGATTTTATTTATTTATTTTTATGAAACTATAGGATATTTATGAGATGCTCTTATAAATGTAGTACAGAAAAACTAATTATTTTTAATAAGTAATTGTTATTTCAAGGAACGAACGAAAAAGGTACTATTTAACGGGGAAACCTTGCCAATTCACGTTCTTAAAAGTAATTCGGGATTTCCTGATAGGAAAAGAGAATGAAAGAGGAGAAAAGTTGTCTGCTTTTAAAACTCACGGAACTACTGCCATGTGGTTCCGTAAGTTTATTATTACTTTAATATTCAAGTCACAGAAACATTACGCAATGAAATTTTACTCTTGTAGTGCCAAGAAGCAAACCAAGAGTTTACTTTCCTACAACATTAGTGTCTAGATCTAGAATAAAACTAGTTTCATGAATTATTTCGTCGTTCGTTTTACTTTACATCTTCTTTATATTTCTCTTCATTTGGAACTTACTGAGGAAAATGTGAACGATACTTGCACATTATTCTCGTCCTAGTATTTATCTCGGTACATCGTAAAGAATGAAATAATTATACCCCAATAAAACTGGAAATTATTAGCCATAACTTCTTGCTTGCGATACTCAACGGAATTTTAAAAGTCTTCAAGTACTTTCAAAAGTCTTTAAACTGTGCAAGGTGGAAAACTATTAAAGCAAGTCTCGAATAAAAAGCAGGTGTGCTTTATAGCCTTCTGAAGCCGTAAATTAATGTACATTACAGAACAAATAGATTTACAACAAAGCCAAAAAGCACTCGCTAAAATAAATGAGCGGACCTTTTAATATTTTCATTTTTGTAAGATTCCAGTTTTAGTAACTGAAAGGTAGACATTTCACATCGAAAAAGATATTTTTCTTTACAAATAAAACAAAAAACTTGAATATTTACAAAAACATTTTACATAGCAGTAAACGTAAAAAGGAATTGCTCATTTAAATTAACGATCATCATAATCTGAAAACGTATCATTAAACCTTAATATAGGCATGTAAAAATATTCCCGAACAATGCTGAGGGGTCTAACGGACCCCATCAAGATTCCGTAATCAGAACGAGAATGTACCACGAATGTGACCGAGCATCGGAGGGTTAGAGTAATTGAAAACAGGTGGGCAGTGTGAGTGTTAGTTTTGTTTTAGTGCGGGGGTACTTTAGACCCCGCATTACGCACAATGACAAAGCGGCTGCTATGCGTTTTAGAGGGGTTATGTAATTTTCTTTTATTTATTTTTCTGACTTCCGACTGTGTTCAGGAATTTAGCAACAAAATGGAATATTTGCGCACATGCACAGCTTTTACGAGTGACACTCACCAAGAATTAACACCCTCAGTGCGGATTTCGCCAATAAAACTGATCGCGATCTTCTCATCTAAACAGTGTTCAACTGCTAGTGTCACTTGCTGCAATAGAACATTGACACTGACGGCTATTGAACGCCAAACGAGGAGCTCGTAGCTAAATATTAACAGCCGCTCGGATCAATCTTCAGGTTAAGCCCCGCTTGCCTAGGTTTGTCCGTGGATAGGTGACCACCCAATACACACAGTTTTTCCTGCGAGGCTCGGAAATCATGTTAAACCGTTGGTCACAGCTAATCGGTGGCCCGATGACAACCAGTCTTACCAGCAGATATCGTGTTACCCAGTACTAACTGGTTTGTGGAGGTCAGATAGGCAGTCGCTCCATGTAAAATACTGGTATTCAGCTGTATCTGGTGAGACTGGAAACTGACCCCAGTATAGTTGATAAATCGTTAGGCGGATGATCATGGCTTTTGACCGCCATTAGTGAAATCCGTTCTAAATAGGAATTGCAACATTTTGTTCTCGTGTTTAAGTTTTTTGTTTTCTTTCATTTTTCTTCTCTGTCACAAGAGAAGAAAAATGAAACAAACAACAAGACATAAAAAATACTTTTTGGGTCGCGAAAAGTGTCAGACCGCTAAGCACAACGCAGGTTTCAGGTCCACGCATCTACTTAAAAGTATTTTAAAATGCATCCTGCAAAAAATCTTAAACGAAAATAAACTCCTCTTTATATGCATTTAGTGTTCAGGCGCCTTTTTAACAAAGGGGTAGCTCAAATTCTGCTTTGCATACATTTGCATGTTGCACGATGTAACTGAGTTTTAGACGAATATCCCGACACAATCGCTTGTGTGACACTTCGTAGTAGGTTGAGTCCAGGGTGACAGAGGCGGCATCGGGAGCGGTGGCGGGCGCGATTATGTGGCCACAGTACATCGCCCGCTAGTTGTAGTGGTCAGTAGAGACTAAACGTGTTTCCAAGGGGTAAAACAATTGACGATCGCTCGCTAGCTAGAGGACCCAGTTTACTGATAACCGCTTTCGAAGTGTTTTGTATTACTATATTGATTTTCAAAAGGATTGGCATATTTTACCATTGTTATCGCTGATATACTGTGACTTTGTCTTTATCCTCAGGTCTTGCACAACCTAGTTTTAGGCCTATCATCCACGGCGCTACTCAAAAATAACATGTCAAAAATAACTCAAATCACCAGTGACGAGCCCGAATACCACAAGCATATAGCTTATGCATAATCAGCCTATATGTTTCCACTGTTGGGACACACGGCCTCCTGAGAAGAAATGGGCTATAATCTACCATGCGGGCTCAGTGCGGGTTGGTAGATGTCACATGTCTTCGAATTTTTGGTTCTAGGACATGCCGGTTTCCTCACGAAATTTTCCTTCACCTTTTTGAGGGCAGTGGTGATGAAATAAATTACACAAAGTAATCCGCTTGCCTGGGTTTGACCACGACTTCTTAAGTCGGGGCCGCCACCACTGGGTCACCGCTGTTCTAAATACCAAAGAGTAGTATAAATGACGTTCCATACACGAAGCGACTTACTAACACGATATAATAGTATAGTTTCGTAATATTTGGTATTTCACACCCACCTCAGAACCTGCGTTATCTCATCACCCTGTCCGAGGCCTTAGACAAGGAATATGTGTGACATGATCTAGCTAGGTGGCCACAATTTTCGGAGTAATTCCCGTCATGATCCTGCATCATGCGTCGTCGTAAATGCTGTGCTAAGTAACTGGTGGTCGGATGCAGTTGCCAGAATTACTTATCTGTGTAGTGTGTGGCTACACGAGTATTTGCAGTTTATTAACGTACATTATGTGAGGATAAACAGACTAGTGTTTGAAACTAGTCTGTTTATCCTCGAATGTAACCCTGTAATGAAACCCTGACTCCTGTTTTCACTAACACGCAGGCCTGCAACACACTATCGGCTAGCCGCACCGTTGCGCAACCTACACCTTGGTTAATGATGTGGTAAGAGCAAAAGTGAGGGATCGCATCCGGAACGAGGTGATCTGATATAGAACCAGAAATGCCGGACATAGCTCACAAAATAAGTAAGCAGAAGTGGCAATAGGCCGGTCACAGTAGCCGAAGAACCAATGACCGTTGGGGTAGACGTGTTCTTGAGTGGAGACCACGAATCGGTAAACGTAAGGTGGGATGCCCTCAGGCTCGGTGGAGCGAAGATCTTCGCAGGGTGACTGGTAGCCACTGGATGTGAGTTGCTGGGAATAAAGTTGAATGGCGTGAGATTGAGGAGTTCTATGTCCAGCAGTGAACTGCTGAAAGCTGATAATGAAGAGCAAAAGTGAGCAAAGTGTTAAGGTTCGGTCAAACCGGTGCAGACAAAATGGAAACCGGCTGCGGACACCGGACACTGATACTTCAGTACATACCAGAATGAACGAACCTTAACTGGGGTTTTCAAAAAGAGTTTTTTCAGCAGAAGCCTCGAGACTGTATGGCTGGTTCAAGACAAAACGTGTCGCGGGTTCGATTCCCACACGGAACATTTATTTGTATGGCATACAGGTAGTTGTTCTGGGTCTGGCAATTTATGTTTATCAGTTTAAATGTTTGTAAACGCACCCACGATACAGGAGACATTCCTAGTGTGGAGCAAATGTATAAGAAAATAAACCCACGATTACCATTTTACATGACACTTTAACATAACTGACGAAATGTGGTCGAACTACACATAATATGCACCTCTGATGACCTCTGTCTAACCCTTCTGGAATTACAGGTGTGATACACACGTACAATGACTATGAAGCCCCGACATAATTAGAGGACGGACAGAAACGTAGAAAATAACTACAAAATTACACAGACCTTAATAATTCAGGGAAGTACCGCATCATATAATTTTTTCCTGATTAAAATGAAGATTTTCTGCAGGTTTCCACGTTTTAATGTTTTGCACAGGAATTACTCCAGAATTAAGGGAAATGTTTATGGAGTACGGAACTGGGTAAACTATGCTTGGATATATTTTTTTAAGGAAATATAAATTCTTGTGTTTGTGGGTTACAGTCAGAGCATTATTTGGTGGCTGCGGTACGAGAATGAAACCACAGTCTTCTACATACAATTATAAGGTGGCAGTCCTAGTACACGCCGATTACCTAATTCATTGCATTTGCGGCGTGTGTTTGTATAATAATGTCAATGTGTTTTATTAATCGCAGTGTATGCTTGAATGTTATATTATATCTGGAAAATAAAATTTCATTTCATTCCTCCAATAAGAAGTGGTTTTCTCGTTTGTTGCCCGTGGTACTACCAGTAATACTACCAGTAGTACCACGGGTAAAAAAAATACCCGTAGAATTACCAAGCGATCCAGTAGTACCACGGGAAGTTTTTTTTTACCCGTTGTACTACTGGTAGTCGACATTTCATAGTTTGACACCTGTCACTTTGACACCTGTCAAAATGACATTTCTCACTTCAACTTTTGCTATTTAGAATTTCCCTACCTTAACACTGCACTGGTGTGAAGGGTCAAAGTGAAGGTGGATCAACCACGACCATTTTGAATAATGCATTTAGATCGAGTTGAAATTAAAAAAAAAAAGATGTGAAAATCTCGAACTCCTAGTTTATTCCGCAAAAAACTTATATTTCGACACTCTCAAGGGAATCAAAATTTGTAGGGTACTTCTCGTTGACTTGAACCATGAAATTTGCCAAGAAGCAATGTCTTACAGTACATGTAAAGAAAAAAAACAGAAAACCGTAAAAAACAAATTACCTACAAGTTTATACGGAATTCCTGTGCGCGAGTCCAACTCGCACTGGCCGGTTTTTTTTTCTGTAAGAAGTTGGATTATGTTTAAGTAGGCATTTACCGTGTTTTTTTGGGGTTCCGTAGCCGAATGGCAAAAAAACGGAACTCTTATTAATATAGATTCGGCATGTCTGTCTGTCTGTCTATCCGTGTACGTGACAGCCACTTTAATGCGAAACAATTATCAAAGCTCACGTATGTCATACGACGTTTTATAACATAATCGTATTTGCGAGGAAATAAATAAAACTCGGTCTTTCTTAAACGAATAAATCTTTAATCACTTGTTAAAGCAAGAAAGGTTTGATGAAAAAAATATTTTTAGTTTCAGTTTCATCCCTTGATCTTTTATTTTTTTTTGTATAAAATCGTAAAGCGGTTCACAGAATACATCTATCTCTACTAAGTTTCAACTGTGTAGTCCTAATAGTTTCGGATTAAAGTGGCTGTGACATACACGGATAGATAGACAGACAGACATAGCGAATCTATATTAATAAGGGTTCCATTTTTTTGCCATTCGGCTACGGAACCCTAAAAATACACGGTAAATGCCTACTTAAACATAATCCAACTTCTAACAGTAAAAAAAACCGGCCAGTGCGAGTTGGACTCTTGCACTGACGATTCCGTATAAACTTGTAGGTAATTTGTTATTAAACTACATTTTTACGGTTTTCTAGTTTTTTTTCTTTACATGTACTGTACGAAATTACTTCTTGGCAAATTTCATAGTTCTAGGTCAACGAGAAGTACCCTAGAAATTTTGATTCCTTTGAGATTGTCGAAATATAAGTTTTTTGCGGAATAAACTAGGAGTTCGAGTTTTTCACACCTTTTTTTTTAATTTCAACTCGATCTAAATGCATTATTCAAAATGGTCGTGGTTGATCCACCTTCACTTTGACCCTTCACACCAGTGCAGTGTTAAGGTAGGGAAATTCTAAATAGCAAAAGTTGAAGTGAGAAATGTCATTTTGACAGGTGTCAAACTATGAAATGTCGACTACCAGTAGTACAACGGGTAAAAAAATACTTCCCGTGGTACTACTGGTAGTACTACGGGCAACAAACGGGTTTTCTGCTACCGCTGCCTCCAAGTGGCAACATTAATTAATAGTACATTGTGCATTGATACAAGGGTGGAAGTAAACTAGTTTAATTAAAAACCTCGTTTGCAATAACCTACACACCCGTGTATCAACCGACGTTTTTCAATACAGTTATGGGAAATACTAAAAAACTAATCAAAACTTAACTGTAAAAATTAAATTTTCGAATCATAATTATAGCCTCTGAAAGGACGCCATGTTTAAAAACTGTAATGAAAGGGTTATTTTCAACGTTAAGGTAAACAATGCATTACATAAATAACCTAGACCGACCGACCCGGGAATCGAACCCAGGAACCCAGGCTCAGCAGTCGCGCTTGCGACCACTAGACCAACGAGGCATTGAGGCAGAGTTGCGACTTGTAATAGGTTTTGCTTCGACAATCACAGCAAGTAAGAAATGGGAACAAAGACACATACTAACTCGTTCATTAACTCAAATCTCTTACCAATGCGGGCAATCAGTATCTGAAAGTACGCCACCTGCTACAATCCTTACATACCCGTTTACTTCGTCCATGGTCTTAGATTTGGTACTACGCTGGTCTGGTAGTAATGCGCACCTGACCTTGTCGAAGAAAATTATCAATAAGGTCAATATATGTGCTTCTAGTGTCGGGTGTCTTCTCCCGGCATTGCCACTCACATCTGCCTGGTAATCTTTTGTTCGTTGTCGCCTTTCATTATACTTCTCCGCATAAACAAACCATCTAAGCATTTTATTAGCACTACATCTGACGTAAAAGAAGTCATCTGGTAGTACAAATGAAAGTTTTTCAAGTTACACGTACCATAGAATGGCCACAAAAACGAGAACTATTCCATTCTTTACCCATTCAGAACTATTATGAAGTCAGAATCGGCTTTCGGAAATAATATTTCCTATTTTATGATCTAGTTTTCTTCATTTTATAGTCATCTGTTGCTTCGGAGACGTGATCGAATTACTAATACGCAATCGACTGTTCTTTCTTTGAAATATGATTAACCAACTTCCAGAGAGTTCTTTTGTTTTTTTTCTTTTCCTTATGGTTGCCTGATGATTTACAATAGCATGGAGTGGATTTAAAACCAAACGAATATAGAACCAGAAGAAGAGCTAGACCATTATTTCTTGATATTCCAGTGTTGGTAGACTAACGAAAGAAAGCTCCATATCTTTTCTACGAAAATATTTTAATAGACTCGGGATATAACTTAGTGATGTACCTTTGCATGGTATTTTAAATAACATGTTTGAAAACTCACATAATTACGATACGTTCTCATAAATTCTGATGATCAGTTTAGTAAACACACTTGAGTAAAACTAATCTTATTGACCTATTAGTCTTCCCTATGTATGAGAAGTAGCCTCTGGAATGCAGTGCTTAAATTGGAGGCAAATGTTATTTTCCAGACCATAGAAATTCACAAAGTGAGTTTTTTTTTTTAATTCAGAACATAGCTTAATTGTATTTGTAACATTTCTCAAGGAGAAACTATTATTTGCTAGACTTTTTAGGCTGTTTAACCCAAATAAAAAATCATATTATTATGGAAAATTAAGCCTATTTGCCTACATGTATCTTGAAGATTGGCTACCAGGGACCTATCTAACGGCGCTTTTATTTTGCTATTTATTCGTGTTGCTGTTTTCCTTGTACAGTTTATGACCCAATATGTTGTGAAAGAGGAGTGCATGTCTTGGGGGATATTTACCTCATAAAGCTATAAAATGTATTGTTACAATGGTAAGGGTGTAAATTATGGTGACGTACAGCCTAAAAATGGTTTACGTTGGTTGTAAAAATAAGATAAACAACCAAATTCTTTGTTTTGCAAGAACCGGCACGACAACAAAAACAACATAATGCAAATTGTTAACATATCACAATAACATATATTTAAAGTTTATGAAACGGTCTTCAAACTAATAAAAAAATCTATAGCAAGGTCATTTTCTATTCATCAACAAAGAAAATGTAATAAAATAACTATAAACTTAACCAAACAATATAAAAAGGCTATAACCACACAACACCAATCCGATCGCCCGCAAATCTACACTCCAAAACACCAGATGAGAAAATAAAACAATTAGAAGCAACAACTCTAACTGGATAGCTTTTTTATTACTTGGGGCTGCCAAAAAGGCTGACTTTTAACAGCGGTATCAAGGCTCAAGATTAGTAATTTTCGGTGTAACACCAATTAAGGGTAGACGCCGTTGAGGTTATGACTGCACTCGGCTGTAACGTGACTACTTAGGTGACGACGCTTGAAAATGTGACGTGAATTCGTTTTGGTTTTCGTGTTTGTTTTTGCTGGACGTAACTCGAAAATGTACTGAGCTTTACTGGGATGTTTCTTTCTCGAACCGATTTATTTTTGCTCGATAAGACTTAGCAGTAATGTCATAATGTAAGCTATTACTATTTCGGAATATAAAATAGATTACTTTTGAAGGCTTGAAAAACTCAAACAGTTAATGCTGCTGCATATATGCCCCTGATTACACCTACTATAAAATATCATACATTTAATGAAGTTTGAGATAAGTTTTTTTTAATTAAAACTCGCCAAACTTAATGCCTTTGGCTTACATTAAACCCGGAAAGATTGCGAAAGAAGAGGACGCTGATTCTTAATATCCAAACCAAACCAGAACCTGCACTTTGTGCAATTCCACCTGCACCTTGAGAGGACCGCAGCCATTGATAACGCTATCAATGTGGTAGAGTTCAGGTCGTAGCTCATCTAAAGCAAATAAAAGAACCATCGACTCAACGGAGACGAAGAAAACCTCATGCGTCCAAACCGCGGTCGTCAAGCTACTTAGCAAATCCGCAAACGCTTGCAAAAATAAATTTAATTCACTATTAAGTTTTAGTAGCGGCAATCCCGTAGAACAATTATTCTCGCCCTTGGATTCTGTGGCCCGTCACGTTTCGCCAAGGAGGTGTTTTTACGAGCCCTTAAAACATGTTAGCATTAGGTGCTATTAAATTCTTGAAATTATTTTAGAGAAGAAAATATTTAGTACTAAAAATATCAAGTGGAATTAAGGGTGATTTATTTTTATCGCCTTTTAAGGGGACGAAAGATGCAATGAAAGCATGGGGTGAAATATATACTCTAAATGCTTGGCCACGAGCTACGCGGTCAAGCGAGACTCGTGTTGCGATAGCGGGGGCGTTTAAAACAGAAGAAATTTCTAAGAGCATGCGAGCCACCTCCATGTGACTTTCAACTCAACGGTATTATACGCGCCACGAAAACCGAGACTTGACACAACACGTGGTTTGACTTGCGCAGTAGACCTCATACTGCTAAAGAGTCCTTAAAATCGTCTACTGCGCAAGTCAAACTACGTGTTGTGTCAAGGCTCATCTTTCGTGGCTCGTGTTGTACTCACGCTAAGGAAACAAGTGACAGTCGCGAGTAGGGTTGCCAACTCTTTTTCACAGATATGCGGGAAACCAGAAATTTATATGCAGGACTTGAAAAAGAAAGCGGGACTTACCTCCAATTGTGTACATTTGGAACGAAAGAAAAGCAATTGTAAACATTTTTTATCAGTTTCATTTAAAATTATAATATAATATATCGTATATCGTAATATATCTTAAATAATGCGTCTGCAGGACGCATTATTTAAGCCGTGGAAGCGGTACGTCTCGCCCCACGCAGAACGGTTGACAACCCTACTGGCGTGTGTCACTTGACCCAAAGCGTGTCGCAAATCGCATCACGTGAAGTTGTAAACGGGGCGTAATTTGTGCTGTTGGTCCGTTTGTTGTCCTTAGTTATCTGTAAGCAAAAATAGAGAAACAAAGTAAAGTACAATGAGATTATCAAGGCTTTATGCAAAAGGAATTAAGAGGATGAACGGCTGCAGGCTCGCGGGCGATAATAATAACAAACTGTAATTACGAGGGCTTTGATATCGTGAACATAACTTTTACTAATCATGAAAAATACTATGCTCACAGTCTTTTTCAGAATTATTGAAACGGGTAGTTGATACTTCGCGTGACACAGGGGCTGGCTTTTACCTTGGTCAGACGCTTAGCATTGCCATACAACGTGGCAATGCCGCTAGTCTCTTGGGTACATCACCGGTTGGCAGAGTTGAGGAGCAATTTTTATGTTATAATTTTTGGTTTTACTTTTAATATCTAAAGTTAGATAGCTAATAGAGTAAATAATTAAGCACTTAAATAAAAAAAAGAACAAGATATATTAAAAGGCAAATAACGAGTCGAGTGAAGTATAAGTATAGTAAATAGTAAGCATACCTAGTATATAGAATACGTCATTCTAAGGGTAGGTAAGTAGCATTTACTTTCAAAACTATTCGTAATTTTGCAACGACCGAACGAAGAGCAGCGTTGGCCCAGTGGTGGCGGCCCCGACTTACGAACAGTAAGTCGTGGGTTCGAACTCAGGCAGGCGCATTGCTTTGTGTAATTTATTTAATCACCACTGCTCTCAAAAACGGTGAAGGAGGATCGGAATCGTGAGGAAACCGGCATGTCCTAGAATCAAAAATTCGAAGACATGTAACATCTACCAACCCACACTGGGCCCACGTGGTGGATTATAGCCCATTCCCTCTTATAGAAAGGAGGCCGGTTTCAACAATGGGAACACTATAGGCTAATTATGCTTATGCCTCAACAGGATTGGCAGGCTTTACGGTTCACGGTAAGTAATCAATCTAATATTATCTTTTTAACTTTTCGGCTATCATTTTCGCTGATAGTCTTTTTCTTGGCTCTCTGTTGTGGGCATCTGGACAAGAGGAATTACAGTCTGATTTTATAATAATTAGAATATTATCGGCTTAACAAACAAACAAATCTTATTCCGTGTAACCGCACCACCTAACTTCAAAATCTATCGCCTAACTTTCCCCGAAAACTATCAAACAGAACTTAAACAAAACCGATACAGAGCTTGGAAAATGCAAAATATAGATGTTATAAAGTTACAAAACAAGCAAGCCTTTGCATTTTATGGGCACAGCACATGTGCCGAGACAAAGCAATCGTTCGGCCCGAATCGCTTCGAGAACGATTTCAAATTACATTTTTTACGAACAAGTTATAAACGAAAGCGGAATCCCAGGTGAAAAAGTTGATGTACAGAAATCGGAGACATTATCTAAAGGATTAGTAAAATTGGTAAAGACGGATTACAAACTGGCTGTATAACTAACTCTAAAAGATACTTCAGGAAAGTGTCAACAAAATCTGACAATTGTTCTCACTGTGATTTTTGTACCTATCCATTTTTTGCTGATTTTTAAACACTGTGTTCGATAGTGTTAATACGTTTCTGTTAGAAAAAAAAACACTTCGGTTCCTGAATTTACATTATACAGATTTATCTATTCATAATCTTCCTTTCTTTTAAAATATATGTGATCTTAATAATATATCTTAGAAGATATCACTTTCGGAAACGAATACAACCCTTTTCCTTTACTTTGATTGAATCTTCAGAAAGTAGATAAAAAGGGGAAGAATTTCCCCATGTTCAATACACGGTGCGTTCTAGGGGGATACTAAGTGCTTTGTCATGTTTACATAGGTTGTTGTACAAATTGTGACAAACAGTCGAATAAATATTAAATGCTTTATTGTATAAATAAAATAATCTGTGTCGAGACAAAAAAAAATGGTTGGACAAAATTAACATTGTGGTGGATCCAGAACGAATTATTATAATTCAAGTTTTAGTTTTAACATTTAAGTCTTAGTTCTTTAATAAAAAATTGTGTAAACTTATGGCAAGGTTTAAATCAAGAAGTGTACTGTGACGTTAGTCATTTTGAGTACCTAAAGATGTTATGCTATTACTAGTATTTATTATAAGCTATGATTTAACTTGCCTTGTTAGTTTTTGCTTAGTCAGTTAGTGTATATTAGTCAAATCTTGCAGCTGTATTTCAAACCAGGGGGCAACCCATTGAGCTGAAATTTTGCGTACAACTTTGGTTCTGGTGACAATATATTTTTACGACGGACATTACTTGATCCTGCAGCCAAGATCGCCTCCTCACGAGAGAACTCCTCAACGGTTGATAGCACGGACACGAATCGTTATGAAAGATGTAAAATTTAATAAAAGTAATTTAAGGTAAGAGCAAAATACGTACATACGGAATGTTCGTTGAACAAAACCACAGCACATAAATTGTAGAAAAAGAACAGCCCTTACGAACTTAGCACCGCCTAAGCTCCTAACTTGTACCATTCAGTTAAGCATTCAATGCTTAAATGGAAGACGATGTACTTTGACTGGATTTATGGTTTCTTTGAGTGTCCTGCTCTTTGATGTGTCGGTACGTGGGTGTACCTAAAACTGAATGTTAATATTTTTGATAGGTTTTCTGTACATTCAGGTTTTGTATAGGTACCTGCGCGACGTAGCGTACCTGTAGGTAGCATTTTGGTTAAAATTCTGCGGTAAGCCGAATAAAATTAGTATCACCCATAGATTTGAATCATCATGGTCATCAGTCTATAGCTCCTCTAAAATCGCACGCCATTCATATTGATAATCGGCAACTCTTATCTCACCAGCCATCCTGCGAAGGTCGTCGCTCCACCTTGCATGAGATTGTCTCACCTTTTACTTGCCGATACGTGGTCTCTACTCAAGAACACGTCTCCCAACGGCCATCGGTTCTAAGGCTAATAAATATGGCCGGCCTATTGCCACTTCAGCTTGCTTATTCTGTGTGTAAACTACTTTGGTTCGCTGCCGGATCCCCTCGTTCTGAATTCGTTGCCTCAGAGATATTTCAAACGGGCTGTGTTTAAATCATAAATTTGAACTAAGTAAAGGGACAGACTGGTAAAATTGTAGACCAGCTCCGGACAAATACTTCAGCATAGTATCGTCAGATTCCGTTCTCCGAAGATGCAATCTGTCCTTACCGGGATGACCAAAGTTTAAATATTAGGTGAATATTTTCTGTTTAAAAACGTTTTTTACATTGCCTTTATTCCGTGCTTTTGTGCTAGACCCACAGTAAATGATACTATGGATGAATGAACGCAGAAATTAATAATAATAAATTTTCGCTACCGTGAGTACAAACATGTGTAATAAAAATACCTGTTGTATTGTGAAAATGCAGTGTTCCGAAGTTTCAGAGTATTTGGAAATTTTTCAATTATGCATTCTCTAGGATCAACAACAATTTGATGTCGAATTTTTAACCGACTTCAAAAAAGGAAGAGGTTATATGTTCGTGTGTACGAGTACGTATTTTTTTTTTTAATGTATGTTGCCTGATTTCTCCCCCATTTGTGGACCGATTCTCAAAATTCTTTTTTTATTTGAGAGATTATACTTCTGAGGTGGTCCCATTTTAATTTGGTGAAGATCTGATGCTAATCTTCGGAGATATACTATGGAACTCTTCAAAAATAGATGGCAAATCTGTCGTGATTTCTGCAAGTGCTTGGATGTTTATTGTTTATACAACATCATGACGTAACATCACGCCTGTGTGCTCTGAGGGGGTACGCAGATGTGTACAATACACCAAGATTTCCATTTATTGGGGATAAGCCCATTACCATGACGTGTATTGTTCATCATCTGCATCATTTTTCCCAACTATTTTGTGGTCAGCTGCCAGTCTTACCGGATGCAGCTGAATACCAGTACACACAATAGTCATGGCATAAATGTTAGTAAAAAATATTTTTTAAAGCTATTGAGACATTCGCGTATGGTCATCATTATCTCATGACGCTGAGCTGATGATGGAAGGTACAACTCTTTAACGGTTAGGAGTTAGGTGACTTCTTGTTCTAGAATAATGTATAGATAATGCGACTTGTCGATATCGATAGTTGATTTCTCTAAAGACAACAGAGTGAATTCTAGAAACTAGAAGTATTAATCATTTTAACCGACTTTAAGAAAAGAACTGTTGTTGTCATTTAGACGGGTGTTTAATAATGTAAAATAAATTCATGGCGACATGGCAACAACTAAAAATGGAAAAATAAAAACATTTTTGCAAAAAATAAAACAGACTTCAAAAAAAAACAAAAAGAGAAACAAAAATACCAAACCAAAACACAAAAAAGTGAAAAATAACTTTAGCTTCAGAAGCCGGTGACAAAAACACCAAAACAATCAAACAAAAGTCAAGCTTCAGAAGTCGGTGACCTTTGTTTGATTGATTTTGTGTTTTTGTCAAAGTTATTTTTCACTTTTTTGTGTTTTGGTTTGGTATTTTTGTTTTTCTTTTGTTTTTTTTTAGGTGTAGTTTTGCGGTTAGCATTTTCCTTTAATTCTGTCTGAAGTAATGCTAAGATACACCTAATTCAGTGAGAATGAGTATAATAGAAGAAGTTTGAAAGTGGCGCCTGTTACAGAAAAATTGAAAGGATGTCGTTTGTCTTGGTATGGACATGTAATGAGAAGAGATGAAACGCATGTGACTAAAAGAGTGATGGACATGATATCTAACTGAAAGCCTTTTGCTCATTTTCACCAACACTCAGTGACACCTAGGTAATTGCCTAATGCCCGTTTTCACCATCACCAAGTGACACCTAACTGAACGCCTACGTAAAAGGCCTTAGGGTATAAATTTTCAAAAGTCTTTCTCTATTGCTCACCCTTGTTTTAAAAGAAACCTTTGTGCATTGTAAATGAATGAATTTAAGATATTTATTTCGTAGATTCGTCTATTATGTCGCTGAAGTTTGTGAAAAGTTTTTTTTTGCTCTCTGCATGTTATTGTACGAATATGAGAGTATTCACTCGTCGTCTTTCAAAGGACTGCTGCCCTCACGTCAGCCAATACGCTGGCCACTATCACACCATAAAAAAACTATACCTAACTCCACTTTGTACAGCGGGCAAAACAAACAGGGATATAAAGAGGTCGTTCCACGAACTCGTTTCGGCTAATTCCGTCATCTCGGCCGTAAGTGCCTTTTCTGCCTAACTATGAAAGTGTTAAGCAGGCACTCAATATGCTATTATATTATGAGAGACCTTGAACCTTGTTGTTGGTGCTATTTTTAAGCTGAACAAATAATTATGGAACTTTCTGAGAACTAATGCCCGGAATGCTAAGCTAGTTTTCAAACCTAGTTTTCTAGATAGCAGGCTATAACGTCGATGTACTAGCTTGGCTTGGCAAATGTGCTAGTAGAGAGTACCATTGCAGTGATAAGGTAACGTCACGTTCATGAAGTTAAATTAACTGAATTCGTAAAATAGGGTCAAAATCATTACCCTCCTTTTTGCTTCGTCGGGAAAAAATATAATTCTACTGAAACACGGTTACTGCAGAAACTGTGCCGGGGCATTAATAAGTGTGAATGGCCTTCTATAATTTTTCTCATATAAGTTAATACATAATTAGTGTTTTTATTAGAGCCTTTTTTCGAGTATTATACCGATTATAGAACAAAACCAAAAACAATTCTTCTTTTCATAGTGACGTGACAAACGATTAACTTAATCAATTAATTGCTACTGAATGTGCCCTAATGTGCCATATTTAATATTCATCGCCAAATTCTGGACCGGTTCAACTTGCCGCCAAATAGAAAAAGACTGATTTATCCAATGAATATCTTAGCAAAACAAGGACTGCATGCTAGAAATGAAACATTCAAAATATTATAAGTCAAGAAAGAGGTTATAAATACAACAGAGGCATCAACTGTTCAGTGTAGATTCAGCTGCATCAATTGCCAACTCGAAAAGGTCGCAAAGAGTCTGTAGAGTAGCCGTGTCAGCGTGTCACAGACTACTATCTATAATTCCAAAAAAAATCTTTTGTTTCCAGATGAAAAACGTAAGTAGTCGATTAATAAAGCTTTTAGATTAACTCTCCGTTCCCGTCCTCAGGTGACGCAACTTGCGTTAAGTGACGCGCGCGTATTAATATATCGCTTGTTATCTTCGTCACGATGACTTTGATTATACTCTAAGCAATTTTTTTCATTTGGTTTCTCCGCAGCTGTTTTTGCAACACGCGTGCAGCTCGCGGCCAAGCAGTCAACTAGAAATCTTCTTAACATTGTAACTAATTAGCATCATCACATCAGCCCGAAATCACCCACTGCTGGGTACAGGCTCCCCTTTCTTGTGTCACACTTCCCGATTTTGTGCGTCCCTTATCCAGGTGTTTCCTGAAATTTTGTCAATATCGTTGACTCAATAAGCTTTAGGACGACCCTAGTTTCTTTGGCCTAACCTTGGCCACCACTCGGTCAAAGGCTTGCTCCATCTGCCATCTCCGCGTCTAGCCGGATGTCCTGCTTAAGTCCACTTGAGATACACCGCCCGGTTCCCGACACATTAGTTGAATAGGCGGGTTTTAGACAAAGAGGGAACTTTTTGGACCGAAACATATGTTACATTTTACCAAAGGCCACCCCCGAGCTATACTCTTTTAGAAATTTATTTTCAAAAGATATACCTATACCTGTTTTCTAACCGTAACAGCTGAAACAGAGTTGACATTACTTTCGTCTTGGACATATTCATTCATAAGCCAACTTACACTGAAGCACCAAAAAGTTGTTCGCATGCAATAATTTATTTACTGTCTGTGTTAAATGCACAAGTTTTTACTTTAAAACGCTTTTTTCCAGCTACGGACGGTGTGGTCCGGTCCGAATCCTAGTATCATCTGGTTTAATCCGCTTTGGTCCGGCCCAGCCCGGTTTTGGCAAGTGCTGTGCCAGTACCGGATCAGAATTTTTGCTTTCGCCGAGCGTTGTATCCGGAAATCGTAGCGCAAAATCCGGAATATGTGCACTTGCAGTCAATGCGAATTAGGGTGTCAGCAGTCGGTACGGTTTTGGTATATTTTTAGTCTGGTAGTTGAGTACAATAGTTCTGTTGAAGAAAATGTTAGGCATATTTTGCTTCCAAAATATTTTTTTGAATTTAAAGATGATCATCGTAGTATTGCAATCAATCTTTGAAGTTTTGTCGTCTTTTAAAACCTTATAAACATTCTGACCTAAGATCGTGTCATCGATTGCTGTAACGTATGTTATGTACTCGTATGTCTGAACAATTGATTGACTTTTGGCTACTCGTATATCCGTATGCCTACACGTGAAAGGAATCTGTCTAGCCTTTTGCCAATCATGTTGGGGTCAGCTTCCAGTCTAACCGGATGCAGCTGAATACCAGTATTTTACATGGAGCGACTGCCTGACCTCCACAACCCAGTTAATACTGGGTAATTAAACGAAATCCTTTGGTAAGAGAGTGAAAGATGCCAAATAAAATACAAAAAACGAACGGAAAGTAAAGAGTCTGACGTCGGCTTCACCTCCTTAATTTCCGCAACCAAAAACAAAAGACAGCATCTAATATTAAAAAGTCATGTCTAATTCTATACAAAAGCGAGTATCATTGCGCTTCCCAGCGGATATCAATCACGGAGGCTCACAGCGTCGCTCCCAATTTGCCGAGGACATTTGCACGAAATAAGCCACGTTTTTAGCTTTCTACATTGGCATCGTGCCAGTACATTTGTATCTAGGAATATTGTGGAAATGATGTGAATAAAAATGTAAAGTTAAATTGTTTGTCTTTTTGTTTGATGTAGGTGTTTTTGGGTGAGAATAAGGACGACGAAAATTAATGTTTCTGTTGTGTTGTCTATGGTTATCAATATGAGTGGTCTTCCTCCTGGATATGAGTAGACTTGACGATCCTGGAAGTCTTTAAATAGACCTTGGCCTCAGGGCGGCTTAAGCAAGAAAAACCTGAAAGAGTGAACAGGCATCTTCTGGGCACGCTCGTTCCTTCATAGACCTCATCTATCGCTTTAATTAAGAAAACTGGCACAGGTTTAGAACAGATTCATAGATGAATATGTGTAAACTTAATTTATGTAGTGTAAAGTTGATGCTGTTCCCTTTAAGATAGGGTGTCTCTTGTCACATATTGTATCGTTTTTTTGTCTCGTAATAGGCACTGATGGATGCTACTGATGGCGCCAAATTCGTAGTCAAATTATGGGCCAACACAATCAAGATTACTAACAACACGTTAAAAAGAATTATTATTAGGGGTAGTGTCTTAGGTTTACATTCATCATTCTCCTGCTCTTACCCCAACTCATTTGGGGTCGGCGCAGCATGTCTTCTTCTTCCATGGGGTCGGCGCAGCATGTCTTCTTCTTCTCTATTACTCGTCATCTCATTACCGGTACAAGAAATTATTTCGGAACGATATGGGAATCCAATAAATTTGATTTGTTTTATTTCCACATGATTAGTGAATCGTTACCGTGGCAAAACGCACGTAGCGAACAGCAAGCGCGACGACGGGTTTTATGAACTCTACGCTGACGTGAAGGCAGGAAGTGAACTGCTGATTTCACACATCGTTCGTAATATTAAAGTATTTCAACATCCATTGTTGTTTTTTTTTATTTTTATTTTAGTCGTATTGTTCATATAAATGGAGTGCTGCGTACAGAGAATGTAAATTTACATTGAAATAAAGGAATAGTAATTTTCCTGAAAAAAAAAAAAACTACTGGAATAAGGTTCAAATTATGGAGCTGAATGCACCATGTCAGTTTGCGAAAAGCTTTCCCTTACAGCCTGTCACGAGCTGCAATGAAACCGTTGTCGAGTACTATAACACCGTTAATAAAGAGCCACACACAAGCAAGATCTATTAAACTGTCTACCACATCTAACGTTAAGTTGTCACTCGTACATTCAGCTGTGATGTTCAACTGTTCAACACATCCCAAACTGTCAAGAGGTGCTAACGAAATACAGTCCTTATACTGTTACCTTTTACAAAAGCAATCCAATTGCACCCTTATTGCAACGACTGTGAAGATCACTGTCATTTTGCCAATGACGCAAATCAGAACTAAAATAACTCTGAAGGGCTCTCTACGTGGAAAATTGGAATAGGTAGATGATGTGAGTGACAGGCAAATGATTAAAAGTTTAATGGGCACACGTATAGTCGTAACTTTTAAAAGAATATCACCAACTTATTTCGGAATGTTTATTATCAATGTGAACGTTTTTCAAGCGCCAAAAGATCTTGTAGCACTGTACCTACTAGATGTACTTTTTTATCATTGAATCATTCTTCAGGAATAATAATGAATTAATAATTACTTCAGCAAACTGCCTCGTTAATCGGTCGCAATCACGACTGCGGAGCATGAGGTCCTGAGTTCGATTCCCGGGTCGGGCAAATTGTTATTGGGTATTTCCGTCAGGAATTTCTCAATAGCAGCCACGGAGTCTAGCCCCTATTACAAAGGACTTACACATAACTGAGAAAATGTGGGTGTACTATTAAGTACCCACACCTCTGCCTAATCCTTCGGGAATTGGAGGCGTGATGTTATGTAATGTTAATTCAGCAAACAATAACAATTACAAGCACTCTTAAAAGTAAAGTACCTAATGACCAGTTTCTAGTTAAGCGAAACTAAATTTTATTAAGTTGTTAACAGTGTTTAGTTTATTTTAAAACTGCTCGTTTCGTAAATTACACAATTTTTCAACCGAACACAAAATTCTGCTCGCCAAAGCTATAGGGAACAGACTAATTAAAATTCTATTCGTTCTTTAAGAGAAATTGAGTGTGAAATTGTTCAAGTTAAAATTAATAAATTAATTCCTCATAAATTGTATTAAAACCGCGGCATTTTAAACACAAATCTGAGTCTGTAAACTGATTCACGGAGTATGGAAATATGGGTCAAGCATATTTACTTTTTGCTCAAGAGTTAAAAGTGCTAAAAGAGACACATAATTTAGTAACATTATTTTTATTTCTCCCCAAAAAGTTCTTCACCTTCCAGTCTTTCAGTGGGACTACTTCATTAACACCTTATGTAAACAATAATTTTATAGTAAATGAGGAATCTTCTCGTTTTAGAGTGCAAAGATTGCATAATTTTGTCAGCAAAAGTCTTATCGCAATTTTTTGTGTATTGTAATTTTATTTGTCATCATCAACATCGTCATGATGATAATGTTGATTATTTGGCAAGTTAATTACGTACAGTTGGTAATAACTTAAATATACACGTACATAAATTGAACGTTTTACCCATTAATGAATGCAGAGGCACACACAAATATAGAAGATAGAATGATAGTTTAACGATATCAAACAATTTACAACTTACAACAATTAGCACACGATCGAGATTGGTGGCATGTAAAAGACCAGGCTCATCAGTGGAGACTGACTATAAATAAATAAATAAATAAAAAATAAATAAATATCGCTGGACATTACACACAGCGCCATCTAGATGCCACACTAAGCAACGAGGCTTGTGTCGTGGACACCAGATAGTTGATACTATTACATAGATACTTTTTGTTTGTAAATACATACTTAATATACATATAAACATCCATGACTCGGAAACAAATGTCCATGCTCATCACACAAACACTTGCTCCTACCGGGATTCGAACCCGGGACCCTAAGAACGTAAGGCAGCTTCACTACCGCTTCGCCATTCGGGTCGTCATGATCCACGTATTCTGCTCACCTCTTCTAGTCCACTAGTTCCCTGGTACCAGAGAGTCGCAGGTGCATCTGGTACCCTCGTCACAGTTCTCCCACACTAATCCCGTCAGTTTAGATCCCACTTAATTTCCTTGACGCTGCGACAGCCATTTAGCCCACGTTGATTTTAGATGACACTCCGTTTTGTGAGGTCTCCTCAAATTGGTGGGTAGTTCAGAAATATGATTATAAAATTACGTCACAACTTTCAGAATCATTGAAACTGAATAATTCTGAAAGACACACGCCCGCCATCGCTCCTGATTACCTCGAAAGGTTGGGCAAAGGTGTATACCAGCTAGTAGTAATGATGATTGTGTGGAATGAAATGAAGGAAAAAGGAGTAAATAATAGCGTGACGATTAATAGAGGAAAATAGAAGAGAAAAAACCTGTTGCGCCGACCCCAAATACCATGGAACAAGGGCAGAAAGATGATTCTGATGATGATGTCCTATGTAAATGTGGGTGAGCCTTCAACCGGACACAAATCCAGGCTCCGTGGCTCCTACTGAGAATTTCCTGGTGGATAAACCCAATAAAACTTTGCCAGATCTGGGAATCGAAGCCAATACCTCCTGCTCAGCAGTCGCACTTGCGACCACTAGATTAACGAAACTGTCAACTACTACAAATACTGATGTAAAAAAAAAAAAATAACAGAAAAACATACTATACATTAAAAATTATAAATTAAAATAACCTAAAGTAACTAACTTATTAATAAAATTAAAAAATAGCGTCAAAAAACTCCTCCTCAACGCAGTCAAATGGTAATGTACCCAAGAGACTGGCGGCGTTGCCACGTTGTATGGCAATACTAAGCCTTAAAAATACAAATACTGAACTAGATATATTATTTTACAATCCATACAAGATGTTGATAATTTTTGTGTTGTTATTTTAAATTATAATATAACTCCGTAATCATAGTTCAAAACGTTGGCAACCTTTAGCAAATACCCTTTTATCAATTTAACCGAAGTATTACGATTCTTACAAAATATATCTTTTTCAAAGATAAATATTGAAAAGGATTCAATTTGCAAAGTTTGATCAGACCCAAAATCAAATTATAAACTTTTATTACAATTTTTTAGTTTTAAATAAAATTAAATAGAGATTATATGGTAAAATCTAAAGCAAAGTTTGGTAGGTTAAGTGAAAAAATATGTTTAATTCTAGAAAAGCTATGATCCGTTATTTATCTAAGAAAAAACTTTTATCTACAACACTCTTTGAGTTTTTTTTTTTTTGTTGAGAAAGCGCCCTTGCTATTTAATACAATTGTAATGAAAGGAATTGTATTGGTCAGAACCTTTCAGGCCTGTTTATGAAAAAAGTAGGTTTGAGAAAAGTGATTGAATCTTATTCATTATCATCCGCGTGGAAATTTCGATGTGCTCCTATGTGTGAGAAAAAAAAGATAGCAGCTTATGTGCTTCACAGGATATAACCTATCTCCTTGCCAAATTTCATTACGATCCGATCAGCCGTTTAATCGTGATAAGGTAACAAACAACGTTTCTTTCGCATTTATATTATTAGTATGAAAAGTATGGTTTAACTAAAAGTGACGTAACATTTTCAGTTTTTTGTGGCTTTACCAACTATTAAATTGCACCGTCTTAATTCACCAATCTACCTGTAGCTTGCTGCTACTTTGAAAATACAATATTTAAGCTAGGCTTACTTCATTTTCTGGCCTTGGTTCAATCCATGGTCCGGAGCGAGACGGAATGGGACGCCGTCACCTCCTTCTGCGAAGCAGTCATTCTAGCGAAGTAGGTGGCGGAACGGGAGAGGGAGAGAACCTCACGTCCCAGCCGCCGCGGGAGACGCACCGGGCGTCGGGGGCCACGTGGTGGCCCCCGGCCACCGTAGGCGTGGGCCTGTGGACGGTGAGCTATGGGCTAGCTCGCCGTCCGTCCGTCTTATGACGACAGGCCGTGTCGACGGCGCGTTCGTGTTCCACGCGCGCCTCAAGGAGAGTCAGCAAACATCAAAGGGTCCGTAAGGACCGACGCCTGCCAGGGTTGCGGGACTGTTCGAAAGAGATACCGCGGCCCTGGAACACAAAGGGCAAAGGAACATGGATGGGTTTTAGTCAGTAAAAGTCTGACACTACCTCCTGCTCAGCCCAGAGCGGGAGGGGCTATTTGATGATTTCCCACAAGGAAAAAAAAAAAAAGGCTTACTTCATTTAGTCCACCACCGTTTTCTGTAATTACAGCTAGAACTATACATCTATCAAATAAATAAAAAGTTGAAGTGCCTGTTTGTAATAATATGCAAGAAATACAAAACTATTTTTATTTCTTAAAAATGCCTTGTATTGGACCATAAAAACATTGTGGTACACTTGTTTAATTCTCTAATAGAACACTTATTTTTTAATATAATATTTTATTTAGCGTGTTTTTGGTGAAACGGAACGCAAACACAAAACTCATCGATTCCGGTAGTGACGTCAAAATCCATGTGTCAAAGAAACACTTTTAATTGAAAAGTACTTGAAGTTTCACTAAGATTTTACTATAATATTGTTATTGCAATTTTTGCTTAAATAAAGCACTTACATTTTAGTAAAACTAATCTACTAAGGGCAAAAAATTAGATTTAAACAAGGCAGATAGAGGTAAGTGACATCAAAGTCCTGACATGAATGGCCCCGATAGACATGGACGTTTGAACTGTCGTAGAAAATTGTAGGAGTTTAATTTTTTTTTTGTGCGACAAGCAGTAGTTGAAATTAACTTTTAATTATTTTCTTGGGTTGATAGTACTGCATATTATTAATTTAAGTGAAAAAAAAATTACATGCATAATAATTATGAAAGTGTATCCGGTACTTTTAACTTTTTTTTTATTTATGTCTGTCTGTTTGTTCTGGCTACTCTCCGAACTTGCTGGACCAATTTTGACGGGACTTTTACTGGCAGACGCTGTGATGGTATACGCAGTAACTTGGCTTGTATTTTAGGAAATGATTCGGGATTCCGTGAAAAAAAATTAAAACCCATGAAATTGTTAACTAAATCCGAGTCAAACAGGCAAGTAATATTTTATAATAATTTCACGCGGACGAAGGTTGCGCGCAAATGCCAAAAAAATGAATAAATCAATCTAATCACCAAAATATTACACATTTAATTGCGACCATACCAATTTTCAGAATGCTCTGTATAGGTACTACCCACCTACCAACCTTCTACTTTCAGTGAAAGCCTAGTGGTGTGACCCTCGGACTGCCAAGACATAGGCTTAAGTTCAAACCAAAGGCCCGCACCTCTAATTTTTCGGATTCGTGTGTTGTATAATTATTACTTGCTTCGGTGAAGGAAAACAGTGTGAGGAAATCAGCATCAAGCCAGAAGCCCATGGGCGACAGGACAACTCTGACTCTAGGTTAGGCGCTTACCACACGATAAAAAAGACCTTCTACATTGAAAATACAACAATCAAACTTGTCTTAGTAACTAGAACAACAACCTTCAGCGACACATACGTGCCCATGTTACAAGACACTCAATCACATTTCAAACATAACACTCTCCGTAGGCACTCATCCCCAATACCTCTTATCTCTAATTGCTGAACTCCATCACCAAAACAATCAGTAATTAAAACAAATAAACATCAAACTAATTGGCGATAGACAAAGATCTATGAGATGACAGAACTGTCAGAGTAAATCGCCTTGGAGAAGCTTTGGGCACGTTTGGAGCAATGACGAGGTATATTTAGTCATCGGTACAGGAGTAGATAGTCAACAGAGACTAACCCATATGTTACCCAAAAGTCTACTGATCTGTTACGAATCAATCAGGGGGCTTAGTCAAGTGGCAGTCGCTTTCGTAAGCGTTTTGTATTTCTACAACGAATTTCAATAGGATTATGATAAGTTTTTCTGTAGCTTATATTCATCCAACACATTTTAAACTCTTCCACCATCGTAATAGATGACAAAATGTCCCTTTCACAAGGCCCTTTGATGTCAAATATCAATCTTGGCTGTTGCCTTGAGACTTGGCAATGTGTTAGTATGTTTTGTGTTTAGTAGTCTTTCGCACGTTTCGTTATTTATCCATGTATAGGTCTATTACCATTGACCGGGCGCAACATAGATCTTTTAAGTCTGCTTATTAAGTCCGAGGCGCAACTCTAAAAAAATCCTTTTGGAAACTACAATCAGGGCAAGGAACGTGTTTTATTTCAAAACCCCAGGATCGCATCTGAGATCCTACCTCACAGCGTTCGCGTTCGCGCTTGCCATCATAGAAAGAACCAGGCCTTCAATTCCACCACAGGCACACTAAACGTGCCACATACGGGTAGCTATGAATATTTCTTTCGGTCATGATCCAATTTTGGTCTCTGGTTTTTATCTACTCCTAAACAAGGAGCATACATAATAGCACCCAATATCTTTTGTTATTGGTTTGTATTGTTTCGTTTGCTGGCAATTGTTATACGATCAATATTGCTGCGGCAGAATGTTAAGATTAAGTTGCCCTGAAATTACTTGTTTTGTTGTTGTAAACCAATACCTAGTCGTTAAAAATTAAGTGGCTAAGATTTACAATGAACTACACTGAAATTGAACGTGATCAGCACATCGAGGCACCGTTCAAGAGCCGCCAGTGACAATATTCCACAATAATCATGACACCAGGTTTTGAACGCGATTTAGACATGCTGATAGTGTTCAAATTCATTGGTATAATTCGCACTTTTTTTTAATACTTATTTTTAAATGCCGTATGCACGACTGCCGACTGTCCAACTGCCGTATGCCCGACGAGCTGCGGGCCAAAATAACCAAGATGTGGAGCCCTGGGACAGCTAGAAGGCGACACGGTAGACCTCGCAGGAGATGACGCGCGAGCTGATGACGACACGTGACGCGCGTGACGAGCTGGACAAAACCAACGCCCAGTGGCCCACATTGGCCCTGGATCGAAGAATTTGGAAGTCATGAGGCCTTTGCCCAGCAGTGGGATGACACAGGCTAACAGTAACAGTTATTTTTAAATGACTTGTAAATTGGGCTCGCCCCTATTATATTGGGATTTAAACATAGCTAGCGAAATCTGTGTACTGTTTAGGGTGCACCTCTGCCTTACCCCAAGCGGATTACAGACATGATGTAATGTGTATGTATGTTTCAATGACTTGTCGGTAATACCTGCTACTGAAATAGAGAATAAGATAAAATACATTTGGGTCGAGTAGGTATTGAAATTTTGTATAGGACAGCTGATTATTTTTTTACGATTTCGATGGTGATCCCATAGAGAAAGTTGTTCAGTTTGATGGTCCGTACCACAGTATTCCATATGATTATACCCTTTCTGTTACACGCTGTATAGAAAAAACTTGTGTTGAAGTTGGAACTTTGACCCCCAATATCTCTATAACTAGAAGGTTCTCAGGTATAGTCTGGATAGAACAAAAAAATGATTGCAATGACGGGAAAAACAAGTGCCTTTCGGCTTCGTTAGGGTCTTGTGACACCCTTTATATTTGTTCATTACATGAAGCACATAGAGGAGGACCTAATGCCAAATCACGAACTTAAATGATTACAAAACATACATTCCTTTTACGGTAAAATAACAAACATAAACGTCACAAATTTATTCCATTACGTCCGTAATCATGCAAAATCCAAATAAAATGCGTGTGAATAATATATGACTACACATCACCCGTCCCGTGCCGTGTTTGTCAAACACAAATATCACTGGAAATGTCTTCCAAAAATGCGATATTTTTATTGAAATCGCTTATGAAATTATATTTTGATCTGTTAGAAGTCGCTCCACGTATAGAATGTCGAGTAAATTCAATGTATCAACGAATTTACAGCGTCTAGACACATTGACGGTGTAAAACTGTCACCTGGGTAGGGTGACTAGGTGCTGGGAAATTTTAGAAACAGAAATAAAAAACTCACGTAACAAGGCGGGTCAACGCACTCCGTAATATAACTCAAATGATAGGTAATTAATATTAGATATTAGACTATTAGTACAATAATCGGCACGGATCGGCGCTGACCTTCACCTGCGCAATGGTGAATTTTGAGTCGTTGGTGTTTTGCCATAGGTGTACGATCCTAACTCGGTCGCCGAGCGCTAAAGATCTGTACCGGTAAGTGTCAAGAAGTACACATCATTATGTTAGTAGTACCTAACATCAGTCAATAAATGTGTCACCACATGATACGTCATAACGTAGGATACGATCCCGTAGACTGCCTCGATGTTCTAGAGGTCGCAATCTCAACTGCTGAGCTACTACTTAGCTAATTCCACGGCGTTGACGGTCGCAGAGAAGTTCGTACTACACTAGCCTAAAATATCAATGTAGATTGCCAATGCAAAAACAGAAAAAAATATTGTCTTAACTATACTGGTTACTAATGTATTAAATTAACAAAATAAATGTGGATGTGTTACATTTTACCCAGTAAAATGAATTTACAATAGATACCAAAAAGCTTGGTTAACATTCTACCTCCCGGTAAAGTAAGTACGTGTCATAAAACTGGATTTTCTTGAGATACGTTTATTATCATAAATCGTTTTATTCATTGGCTGATCAAAATATTACCTTTTGTTTCTAGTATGATTTCCAGATCAATTTGGTAGATGGAATGATCCTTTTGAGCACACATTGTAGTACTTAAACGTAGTTTAATAATTTTATGAAACATCATCATTATAAACATCCTAAAATAAACTTAGTAGGATACATATCCCTACACACAGTCCATCGCCGTTTCATTGGCCTTCCTCTTCACTAATGAAAACACCCATAACACAATCATTATCATTAACACTAGAAACGGGATCTTCTATGTTTAGTGTCGGTTTTTACTTCCCGATATTAAAAACATGTTGAACATGTTGCTGTTGGTGTTTAAAACAATGTTGTTGTTCAACAGTAAACATGGTAGATATCCCGCTTCTAATGTTAATGATAATGTCAGTGACCATGACAGTTTAAAAACTTATAATTATACATGTCACATTTTTCAATACAACAGATATAAGAGCTATTTATCAATTCCCCTTTAAAAGGTGACATCCCTTACATTTTGTCAATCAAATATTTCGATTTCATTCAATACTTTTGTACAACACAGAGTGATATTTTATAATTTCACTTACTGGTCTTGACTGGCGACTGATGAGCATGAGGTCCTGAGTTCGATTCCCGAGTCGGGCAAATTGTTACTGGGTTTTCCGTCAGGAATTACTCAGTAGCAGCCACGGAGTCTGGATTTGTGCCCGAATGATGGCAATAGGCTCGCTCCCTATTACACGGAGGTTTACTTTTAAGTACACCTCTGCCTAACCTTTCGGAGATTACAAGTTTGATTTTATGTTATTTTGTTGATCTATCAAAACGGCGCCATATTTGACGGCTACGTTTATTTGCGACATTGATTAATTACACAAAACACAGCCCAAAAACATTACAAAGCAACATTTCTGAACTATCGCATAACTCCTTTTATTTTTAATAACCAAGCTCAAAACTAAACTGTCGAGTTAAAAACTGTGACTTAATCTACGACATTACGTTAACTAACAGGTTTCAAATGGGTTTGCATACATTTTTCTGACGTCCAAAGAACTGCTGGTTATATAATGAAAGAAGCAAATAAATTCCAGTGCCGGTTGTATTTAAACGCCTAATTGCACCACGTACACCACTCATCTGGTTAAGGGTAAGTGGAATCTGGGTGTAAAGATTTTTTGCTACGATTTCCATCTTTCAGTGGCTTGAAAGTCTGACACCCAGTCTAACCAAGAGGCGTCGTATAAACTGGGTTGTGGATGTCAGATAGACAACTGATAGGTTCTATGTAAAATACTGGTGTCCAGCTGCATCTAGTTAGACTGGAAGCCAAACCCTACAAAAAAAGGCTAGGAAGATGTTTTCCATCTTTTGAATCCGATGTTTATAGAAGGGAGTTTGTTCACTCTGTGGTTCAGTTTTTGTATATCTGTGGCATCTTAAGTTTCAAATGGTGAGTTCGATATCAATGCGGTTTTTTATTCGCTTTTTACACTTTTCGCACTTTAAGATGAGACATTCCGCTTCTGTTGTGGAGAGATTATATTTTTTGGATATGTGTGATGCAAAATGTGTCATTAAGGAATTTGAGTATTCCTGTGGTTTTTTTTTCTAAAATAGGTAGATAAAATAAATAATTTCACCATGATTCTGACCTTTGAGTAAATCTAAAACATTTCGTATCATAGGCATCACTTACCCAGGTATCTAATGGAAAGTTAAAAGAACTACTTGAGTTTAAGTAATTACTTATGCAACCATTTTTACGCAGTAAACAAAAAAGAGAAAGTAAGAAGAAGACGAAGTAAGAACCGCCAAAGAAAGCAAAGATAGGAATTCTAACTTTTGACCTTTCAAACAACCCTTCGACCCTTCAAGCGATTACTAAACTACAGAATAAGAATCGCATCTTATGTTATTGCTTTTACTCCAGTAAACACTTTGACTTGTCTATAGATACTAGTATTAGACAAGACTATAGGTACTTACGTTTTATTTTATTCCAGAGAAAAAAAACCTAACATTAGAACATAATTATAAATAATAATAACATATTAATTTATATTTTTTATGCTTTGTTTATTTTTGCAATATAAGTACCATATTTTTCTGCCTTTCCTTGCCATAATTTTGACCACATTTTTACCTTACATTATGTTCCATTGTTTTCCTCAAAGCAAAACTCAGGGGTATAACCCACATAGATAATTTAGATCCTCTACCCCCGAGCAAAGATACGGAACCGCACCAAATCAGATTGGTCAACTAGTAACCCTTCGTAATTGAACCGACTCCTTTGTAAATTGACTTGATTGATTTGATAATCGTTAAGGTGGTCTCAAGGATACTCGGCTTGAATAAAAAATGGGGCTGGGACCATGGGCTCCATAAGCTTATTAATTTAAATGGACTCTTGTGTCTGGACCTGATCATGTTTTGTAACAGTAATTCAATACTTTCGCTAAAAGGTTTTTATCTGAAGTTACCTGAGATCTTTTTTTTTGGGGGCCGGCCGACACCTGCCAAAATACGAGTATCTCAAGTGGGCTGAAGATAGATTGATAGAATATTTATTTTATTTTACACCAGACACCAGCTTTTCGAAACAAGCTTTCTAGGAAAATTTCAGATATTTAGGTCAATGTAGTCTAAAAATAACCATTCTGAAGACTAAACAAGGCTCGACGACATTCTAAGCCCAGTATGAAAACTAATTTCGATGTGAAGTTTTTGAAACCATTTTCCAAGACATAACAAAAAAAACACCCATAAACACAAACATAAAAACTCCATTTTCGATTTTTGACAAATAAACTGTTTTTACTATTGCGTCAAGCTTGCCCTTAAGCGTTGCGACATTGGTGCATATAAACAAGCTCTAACGCGGCCGCAGGACTCCAGCCCCTTAATTAAGTACGAAATGCAAAACCTACAGTATTACAGCGCTAACACATAATTATTGCAGCTATACATAAACAGTATTGCTGAAATAAGAGAGGGTTTATTTTTTAATTTGTGCAGCTGACGGTAGACGGGATTTGTAATTATGCGACCCGTGTTTTTTTTTTGTTTGTGGTTGTTAGTGGCCAGTTTGGTGCAGTGGTTGTGAAGTGTGGTTAGTGAACGTTATGTCTTAGTTTTAATTCACAGAAGCAAAAGTGTGCTTTTGTTTTTAGCTAAAAGGTGGTATTTGTCCAATGAATAAGGGTCATCATTCTCTTACCCCTAACCCAATTATTTTGGGGTCGGCGCAGCATGTCTTCTTCTTCCATATTTCTCTATTACTTGTCATCTCATCATACACCTCCATTCGTGCTACATCATCCTTCACACAGTCCATCGATCGTTTCTTTGGTCTTCCTCTACTCTTATACCAATCCACATACTCGTACATATCAAAACTATCCTCATTGACTCGAATGTGCCCTGGTGGCTGAGAGAATGTCAGGCTCACTCAAATGTCTCGCTGATAGTGGCGGGTGTGTTGGGTCGTTTAGTTCCCTTCAATATGGTTGAGCTGAATGGGGCTGATGCATGCTTCATGTTCGTGAGCGGGCGCTGTCAGTTGGGACTGGTCATCTCTTAGCTGCCACGGTTTATTTTAACTACTTTGTTTTTAAATTACTGATAGTTATAATCTTTTACTCTGAACGCTCTTAATTTGTACGTCTTTCTACTTCCTTCTCACATATATGTATAATCTCAACATGAATGATGTAACCAAGATCTTGTAACAATATTTTGATTGAAAAGAGTGTCCATGGAGTTTCTTGCCCATTCTTCTCCTTAGAGATCTACGCTTTGGAATGGGCTACTACAGTACTTTCACAAGTTATTATGCCTTGTGTCTGTGACTGTAGCTTCGCCTTTGTTTTTCTGACTTTCAAAAGTGCCTGCTAAGTTCTAATTAAAATAAACGCTTTGAGTTTGAGTTTTTTGAGTTTGACGATCCAATCAATAAGGCTTTAGCGATAAAAAAATACTGCTGCATCTATGCTGAAAAATAAACTTGTCTCTTTCTTTTATTTACTTTCAATAAATCCATATTATACGATATAATATGGATTTACTATATTTCATCTCAAGAAAACGTGTGTAACCTTAACATGAATAAATGTCATGTCATTTACATTCCAACGCCGTATACTTATATGTTTATGTATGACATAAATTCCACGAAGTATTTATAAACTGATCGACATATTCAGGACCAACAAAAATAAAATATTTTATACACATAATAAAGTGTCCCACGCAGAATCATGCTGCAAATAGAATAGTTATTACATACCACGTCCTATACAGGACTAAACTAAAATCTATCCTAAAAATGTCGATAGCATAATGTTATGTAGTAAGTAAAGTAATAGACTGCCCCGTTGGTCTCGTGGAGCGCGACTGCTGAGTGTGGGGCTCGATTCCCGTGTCGGGCAAAAAGGGCTATTGAATTTTTACATTAGAAATTTCCTAGTATTAGCCAGGAGTTTGAAAGTTGGCGGTATGATACCCCCGTGCCTCAGAAAGCAAGTTAAGCCGTTGCTCCTGCTCCTAATCTCGGTCCTGTCGTGACGGATTGCCATCCCATTGGACTTTGATAGTAGAAGGAACAGAGAGTGCACCTGTGTCTGCGCACGCACTTGTGCACTGTAATATCTCCCGCGCCGATGGCTAATATCCGCTTAGATTGGCCGCTGTGACCGAAAACGGTCAGTAGGACTGACTATTATTATGTAGAAAAACATAACACAGAACTAAAATATCTAAGTTATTTAAAATGAATATTTTTTTGTGTCTGTCTGACCGCTTATCTTTGTATTAACTTCAGAATAGATTTTGATATTATTATGGTCTAAGAAAATTTATTCCAGAAAAAAGAATGTGTAAGATACATTAAACACTTAATTAACTTAGATATGGCCCAGAAATCTGGATTACTTGATGTCACCATATCAGTACACTCGTCCGAACCAGGGGCAGGCCGCTAGTATAAAATTAATAAAAATATATAAAAGGGAAACTTCAACATCAGATAAATCTGTTATTAGATACCATTGACATGATATCTGGCTGTGTTAAACCGGGGAAATATAAAAACGTGTATGTTTTCATAATATCAAAATATTGTAAAAACATACACGTGATTTCCCGAGGCTTTATTCGGTTACATAATTACAAAATTTGACCTCAAAAATTTTTTTTTTTATCCTCTAGGATATTCTGAAGTCATGTTTCTGTCGTCAGTGATTTAATTTCAGCTTTTATTTCAATTAGCATGAAACTGTTGTATCAGTTATCGTGGTATGGACATGTGATGCTGAGGAATGAGGAAAATGGAGTGAGGAAAGAGGAAAGAGAGAGTGAGGAGAGAGGAGAATGAGGAAGATGTTGAGTATGAATGTAGATGCCTTTAAGAGTAGAAGAGAACCAAAAAAACAATGAATAGACTGTGTGAAGAATGATATTGCAAGAAAGGAGGAGACTGTTGCGATGAGGAGTAATACAAAAGTTTTGAAGAAGGAGACACGCTGCGCTGACTCCAAATAAATTGAGGGAAAAGATGGTGATGATGTTGATAGCATGATACTGATACTTCCAATCGATGTAGACTGAAGTTCTAAAACTATTTACACATTATATACTATATTTAGGGTGTAACAAGACCCTTATCGAAACCGAAATGTACTTGTTCTCCCCGTCATCGCGATATTTTTTTTGTTCTAGACCATACCTGGGAGCCTTCTAGTTACAGAGATATTGGGGGTCAAAGTTCCACCTTTTTCACTTTTTTTTTTTTGAGTGCATGTTTTTATTGGAAGATTTTTACTGCAAACAACTCCTCGACCCCCGTATATAAAACTCATTCACCATCACAATGTTTTGAGTGCGTTACATTGACTCCTTCCGTAAAACGTGATTTTTCACCCCAAAAAAAGGCGGTTCCCAGCACTATTTTTTGCGTAAAGTTACACCCTGTATTCCTTTCCTCATCCTAAATATTGCAACCCTACCCTGACTTTAATACGTATAGTGAATTTTGGTGAATAAAAATTATTGCAAAGTAAAATCTAATCCAGAACTCAAATAGCTGAAGTAGCTCATAAAGCTGCCAAACTAAAATGGGGCAGGCCATGTCTACCGGATGCTGGCAAAGCTGTGGGCTCGCATGTCGCAAAGCTGGAGCTCTGAGATAGCTAGACGGGGTCGCGGCAGACCGAGGAGAAGATGGCGGGACGCCTCGGATGGCTTTCTCGTTTATTGGCGAGAAGAAGCGCTACATCCAGAAAAGTGGAAGGAACGGGGGAGGTTTTTGCCTAGGAGTGGGCCAGTAAAAACAAACTTGTCGATCAATAATGTTTAATTCAAATTCATTATCAACACATTTTTCTTGCAAAGCTATAAGACCTAGATAGAGTTAGCTCGTACTTTTACACTAAATCCTAGATCTCGTATCGAATAATATCCGAGTAAGCCTGCTAGGCTCTATTTATTGCTTTAATTAAAACTGAACTGTTCCGAGTAAAGTTACAATCGAATAATTTTCTGTTTTGTAGAAAAAGGACAAAATAGGGGCTCCCCCTTGCTGAAAAAAAAACTTAAACTGAGCAACATCAGTACATAATGTGCCTAGCCTTATTCCAACTATGGTGGGGTCGGCATCCAGTCTCACCCGACTAGTCCTAAGACTAGATGTTTTGGCGTGAGCTATTTTAATAAATCATTTTTTACCAGAGGCCTATTCGATTTAAATGACAATGAAATATGTCTGTCAGAATATGACAATATTGTCACATTTTAATGACAAGTGTTGTTTAATAAAGCAAAAAATGTTTGTAAACGATGGATGGACTGTGTTAAGGATGATATGGCTAGAAAGGAAGTGACTGCTGAGATGACGAGTAATAGAGAAGTATGGAAGAAGCAAGACATGCTGCGCAGACCTCAAATAAATTGAGATAGGGGCCGGAGAATAATGATGGCACGTAGTCGCGACGAGTGGTGGAAGTAGTGGTGACGATGACGCGACCTACGTACCAGTCTACCCACACCACAGCGTGCTTTCTACAGAGCCCTGATGGTGACAACTCGGAGTCAGGACGACAGTCAGTGTCGGATCTCGGCGGAGTTGAGACCTCTTGAAACTTTACCCGATTCTTTGTGCCCCGTGTTATTGTGTAATCTCAAGTAATTCGTTAGTTTTGCTAGAAACAATGTATTGCTCTCAGTGTATTTTTAAATACCCATCGTCTGCCCACATGATGTAGCGGAATAAATCCTGACATCTCCGACATATAATGTAAAAATCTTGTAAAATTGACAGATTTTCGCCAATCAATTGTACGTTATTAAAATGCCCTGGTAAACTCCACATTTAAATAGGGCTTTCAAACAAAAGAGCCATACATCAACCAACTTAAATTAATAGAATCCGGTCTGATGCACCATGTCTAGTATTGAGAGGTACTTTAGTCAAACAAACATTGTAAACCTGCGTGAATATTTCGACGGGCTAACAATTTTGCTGACTGGGTCCTTAATATATGTACAACGTGTTTTTTTTAATATCCCATAACTTTAGGGTTATATTCTCTCAGTTTAATAAATACAAAAAGTCCTACAATATGGGGTACAAAAATGCATAGCTTCGAAGATATCATCAATCATAAAATGAATTTCATTCAAACCACTAATTCATATTTAAAGCTAAGAAAATGCGATGTTCTCATATTTCACATAAGGGTGTTTTAAATTAATAATCGTGACTTTGTCGAATTATATTTTATGAAAAATAAAAATTCATATGTCAGTTGATTCTTTGATATGGTCTCAATCATATCCTTGAGATAAGGGATATCTAAGAAACACATTGTATTGTCAACAAAAAAAAACAGGAACAGAAAATTACATTATACAAAGCATCAACTTCGTAGTCAAAAAGAAACAGTCATAATGAGCCAAATAAAAAAAACCTCATTTAATTTCAAAACCACGTTGAAATCACGTCTTCATAATGAACTAATTACAAAACGCCCCAAAACACGGACCTCACTTGTTTCCTGAAATTAAAACTTTCAAAAACAAAGAAATCAAAGGAAGACTTTCCATGGGGTTCTGAGAATAATGAAGGCGATTTAAATTAGCTAGGAGGACTTGCTAAAAGTCTTTAAAGGGCAATAATTAGCCTTTTGTCTGATTCGCGGATGAAGTTTCATCTTTTCTCATAAATCATTGATGATAAAGCCATTTTACCGCTGTTATGATTAGTTACTTAAGAGATTAAGGGATGAACCACATTTAGGCAGTGCAATTTTCAACAGGAAGTTAATTTTTGACCCCGTTTTTAAAGCGGAAGTCGGAACTTTATTAAAGAAATGGTTTTGTTTATTGAGTTGGCTATCGTAAGATGATTTTAATCGGCAATTTGCAATCAAATATATAATTAATTTCTATAAGGTCTTCTTTATTCTTCATAGAAAACACTTTTTAATTCTTTGATAGATCAAGGGTCAACCGAATTGGTACGGATAGATTGCGGACGCTACTCCGGACAGCGACACTGACAGATACTTCAGTAAGTATTTGTATGGAGCAGCGTCAGCAATTTTTTCCGTAATAGTGTTAACATAAACATAACACCACCCAAAGGTTTAGGCAGAGGTGTACGTACCTAATGCACAATTACATTTCTCCGGTTTAAGTCACCTGTAATAGGGCGTGAGCCTATTGTCTAAAGTTGTTCCTAACAGTTTGTATTGCTCTATTGTGACCTTTAATTGCCTCATTACAGACTTCACATACTTTTATAAACAAAAATTGCTCAAATAAAGTCCGTCGTTTCCTCAGGCATTATAGCCTCAAAAAGCGATAAAATGAAGTAGATAATACATTGTCCTAATTTACTTTCTTTAACCAATTTTTTACGCATCCGTCACTCAAAGTCGAGTGATGATACATTGCTTATTTTAATGTAAATTTTTGCCATACAATAACGCTTTGGAAACGTAATCCATCATGTAATGTGTTCTCTTCACATAATTACTTAGTCACACATTAGTATCTGTATGTGGTAGGAAGTTTGAGTATTTGCGATTTGAGTCGAGGTTTTTATGCCCTCGTCAGTTTTCAAATTCTCCGACTCATTTTTCAAAAGCTCTGTGGTATTGAGCAGATTTATTGCTGGAAAACCATCACCATTTGACTAGCCTTTTCCCAACTATATTAGGGTCAGTTCAGTCTAACCCGATGCAGCTGAATACCTGTATTTTACATGGAGCGACTGCCTACCTGACCTCCACAACCCAGTTAGTGGTTGTCAGACTTTCGGGCCACTGAGTACCTGAAAAAAAGCCATATGCTAGAAAACCATATTTAGCCTTGAATGTGTCGAACATATATTTAGTATAATGCTATCTTTTTCAGGGTGTTTTTACCGAAACAATAATACATTCATACCTTTTTCTATGAGGGGCAAGCTGACACTGTTAAATGCAAAATATTAAAATCTTTTTCATATTTCTTACTGTCCGGGTTATGCACACGCACTAACGTCTTTTGCACAATGTTACCAATGAGATCATTCATACACATTGTCTTTCCACAAATCATTATCTGAATCCAAACTACAATTGTGGAGAAAGAAGTGACAATTCACTATTGATTCCGTACTCTTTCCGTCCAACAGTGTGGGAGGCATTAGACATTCAAAATCAAGTTTTTCTTGTAAACTTTCGAAGTGAAACTTGGCTACATCGTCAGGAAGTGAAGACGCGACTATATGAATTCTAAGAGATGAACAACTTTCCACGTAGCTTCGTTAAAACGAACTTTACTTTAGAATTGAACTATATCTAAGAATCAGTGCAGTTTATTTTAGTTTTTATATCGTGAAATTCAGTGCTGTATCTGATTTCTTTTTGATTTTCTCTCTCATGGTTTTGTTATCGAACTGCCCTGCCTTATCACATTAGGGATGGCGCAGCATAATTCTTATACGTATATTAGGGCAGTCCCAAAAGTACCCGAACTGCCGTACCGTGACCTATAGATAGCGGTTGTTCTTTGAATATAATACGAGTATCTTTGGTAGAGTACCAACCGTAAATAACTCAAATCTAGGCTTTCAAGCCACCATATTATTTATTATTTGTTTTGCACCCATCAAATAGTGAATGCTGCCACTGATTTTTTGAACGCGGAGGAAATTGGTTACCCATCCACGGACCAGCCTAGGCAAGCGCGGCTTAACCTGGAAATCGACTCCAGCGGCTGTTATTATTTAGCAATGAGCTCCTTTTCCTTCCTCCTTTCTGAAAATGTACATCGAGTTAAAAGGAGATTAAGAAGAGAAATAAAATTTAAAAAACTAAGTTTTACTTTTTTGGTTTTTCTATTTTTTACTTCTTTTTCTAATCCCTGACCACTATCGTCTGTGTCATCTTCTAGATATAATTTCTTCCCTATCTTCAATTATTTATCCTCAACCTCGCCGATACATTCATTTCGTGTAAATCTGTGCCGCGAGAATCGAGCTTCAATAATTTTGAAGGACGTTCCCGGCTACAAATCGAATATTCGACGAAATCCATACTTCCAGAATGTTCATAATACTATTCCATCGGTTTACAAAGACAATTTAAGCTAACCGTTGTTAGCTAACTCGTTATAACGGACGAATCTTGAATTCATAATTGTTACTAGGCACGGTCCAATTTCCATTCATATTTGTTGTTAAATTTTGGTTCCCTGTTCACTATATTTGAGTAAATGAGATAAAATCAACAGTCCAATATTGTTGCTGTCTTTCGTTATAGGGTCAAATTCAATTGCGTACAGTGCCAAACTTCACAGTTTTGATGAGATCGTAATAAAACAAAATCGTAATAGTTTGTTACGTTGTCAAGGGCCGTTGGTAGTATTATGAGTTTCGGACGCTTTTTGTTATTTTATCGTCGTTAGATATCGGTTGTTACTCCTTACGTTTGTAAAGTTTCGCTAGGTAATTTAATTATACCGTATTCCCAACTATGACGGGGTCAGGGTCCAGTCTAACCGAATGCAGTTGAATACCAGTATTTTACATGGAACGACTGCATATCTGACCTCCACTAACACGATACCATTTCGTAAGACTAGTTGTCAGACTATAGGGCCAATGACTACCTGTAACGACTATCAACGATCTATGAATGATAGCCAGGACCAATGGCTTAACGTGCTTTCCGAGGCATAGAGGAAACTCGGTATGTATTGGGTGGTGACCCATCCCTGGACCAACCTAGGCAAGCGAGGCTTAACCTAAAGAACGACTCGACCGGCTGTTTTTATTTAGCTCCTCATCATATTTTATTACAATGGGTCATATAAAATACTGAATTGTATTTTTTGCACTAGTCATTTTTAGACACTTTTGAATCAGTTCCTGATCTTTGGCATTTGACAATACGTCGAAATAGGCTCTAAAACGGCCCTTCAGTGTGTCACTTACCAAAAGAACTGCTGATTAACGCATAAAAAGACTTAATGAGTTAACCAACAGGAACAAAAGCTTTTCAAAAACAAGTCCACAAGACTCCACCTCATCTTCGATAAAATCCAGACAAGAGCAGCCAGGTCATCTAAAAATGAGTCTAGATAAGTTAGACAACCCTTTTAGCGAGGCAGACTAAAACAGGTGCAAGCGACATGGGTCTGCCGCACTTCAGCAACCAATTGTTTTTAAAACCTTAATTTTTTGTGCAGTTTATGTGAGCCGTAAGTTTTCTACGCTAAAGGAGATTTTGCCGTGTTTTGGACCGAAATAAACTTGTAGACACCCTATCTTTTTAAAGGTCATTGAGAAATAAGTTGACATGGGACAGAGTATTGTATTCAAATAATAATTTGCTTTTATCTTTTTACATGAGTTGTTATGCATATTTTTAAAAGCTGAAATGGGAAAAAGACTTCAAATCTTTTTGCTTTTGTTCTAAAAATAACTGGAATGTTGGATTCTACGGAATTCGAGAATTAAGTTTTTTCTTTTTTCAGAAAATCCTTTTTTGTTTTATGACTTGTATTGGTAATGGTGAAGTTTTCTCTCGGATAAGTGTCCTCGAGGGATAAACTGTAAAAGTAGTGATACTTTGCCAATAATACGGTATTATCGGTGCAATGTACGCATGTATCCTTATGTGTCCATTTTCGTGTCGTGTTCGCCAATTTGTTTCTCAATATTATTTTATCAACAAAAAGTGACTTAACACAATTATTAGGAGCTAGCTTTTGCCCGTGGGTTCGCTCGTGTTCATTTAGAATTTGACAATCAATTCGGGTTTTACTCTGCTTGTAATAATATAATTCACTCATTATTCGAAAGACACGTGGCGCCATCTATTAAGAACGTTATTGTTGTTTTCCTCGGGAACAGTATTTTTTCGGGATGAAAGGTACCCACGTCCGTTTCCAGTCCGTTTAGGCGTGAAAAGGTAACAGACAAACAAACTTACTTTCGCATTTATAATTATTAAGTTAGGATTAAGAGATACCGCGGCCCTGGAACACAAAGGGCAAAAGAAGGAACATGGATGGGATTTATTCAGTAAAAGTCTGACACTCCCTCCTGCTCAGCCCAGAGCGGGAGGGGTTATTTGATGATTTCCCAACCGAAAAAAAAAGTATGACAAAAACCGAACACACTTATCGTCGTTATGGACGAATTAGATCAATGAAACTAAATGCTGTCATCACTAAAACCGCGTTCAAGAACTGTCAATTTATTGACAGTGTCAATATTAATTTCATTATAATGGTAACATTGCTAATTTTAGAACGCAGTTTAAATATGCTGATCGCGTTCAATATCATATTCAAACTGAACTTACACTGTCACTTACGGAATATCTTCCGTGATTTTTAACTAATATTGTTTGTTAGTAAAACTTAATTAATCCTTCTGGTTTTCATTTGTTCTCATTTTAAAATAAATCTTTCCCTCATTTTCACCGGCGACGAAGTAATAAAAATGTCCTCGCCACATTCCGTCAGTCTTAACCTACGCTAAAAATTCAAGCTCTGACAAAGTCGGTGAGTTTCATAAATTAAATATTCTTTGTGAACAACACTATGAGGCACAAAAACACTAAAAGGTAATAAAAACTATGTCTTTACTTGTTACGGTGATATTCCAGTTACAGAGCTGCTTCTGATATCACAGAAAATTATTTTATTTAAGTTTATGCAAAGGAACTAAGGCAGTCTTATAGCCATAGGCATTCTCTATCAAAATACTTTGTTCTTTTTTTTTGCTTTATAATCATTACTGGAAACTTAATTAAAAACATTGTAATCTGTGTATTAATTTGGGTTAATATGGCTTAGTGTTTAATGGAAGAAAAATCTGAAAGAGCTCTTGTCTTCAAAACACGATCTTTCTGTTTTTGCTTTTGCTCTTTTTCAACGAAGAGAACAGGCATCCACAATGCGATTAACATCCTAAGAAGCAAACCAATAAATTCTTCGCGTCGCTCATTCTTCGCATATCTTTGAATGGAAGTCCTGAACACGAGCATAACTTCAGCGACATTTTAATATTTCGCAACTCACAACTTGAGGGTAAAGGATATTAAAAATTCCATCCCACCTCTATTTCTTTGCGGACCACGCGGGATGGGCAAGTTTGCTCGAATTATGAATGAAACTGTTTCAGTAAAAATATTTGTTGAGGTTTTGTAGGGTTGAACAAAACCTACTCCAGCTACCCGCCTGGCCTATTCGCATTCTCTTGAAAATCTAGTAAATAATGTTTTAGAGACACGAGAGACAAAACCAACAAATGCGAATCCAGGGTAGTTCAGACCCAGTCCTATTAAAACAACGACAGTGCAAACATTGAACGCCCGTCTTCCTCTTTTTTAAGACGTTTTTAATCACAGGTTAAGAGCGGTAACTTGGTCTTACGGCATTTCATAAAAACTTTGAACTTATTTGTTTTCGAAATGACTGAACCGATTTTAATGAAACTTCATACGCATAAGCAAGATACCTACGTCTAAAAAGTTGTCAGAGAATATTTTTGAAATGTCTGATTCAATGGAAAATCAATAATAATTTAGCTGTAACACTATTTTTCGAAAATGTTCTTTTTGAACTTTTTAGACCTGTGTATCTTGCTTAAGCGTATGAAGTTTCATTAAAATCGGTAAAGTCATTTCGAAAACAAATAAGTTCAAAGCTTGTATGAAATGCCGTAAGACGTAATCTACTCTTCTGAGAGGAATAGATTATTCTATTCATAGCCATTCAGCATACTGATTAAATTCTATAAATGTCTTACCACAAACCATTACCAAAAATTGCTAACCGCTAAGCAGAATTTCACAGTCTAGATCTCACAAAGCCTTCTAAATAAACCGAAACACCTTGATAACTAAAGGTACAACGTTTACACAACAGTCTAAAATTTCCCAGGATCAACCCCTTAGCTGAGCCATTTACATAAATATTGCACGAGACTTAGACTTGAATAGGTATTTAATTCTCATTCAGGCTGCAGCTTGGACCTTTAAAACCAACCGCATTTTTCTGCCCCCAAACCACCTTACCAACACACATGTTCTCTATATCTTCAGCGGCAAAGACTGAAATAGCTGAGAAAATTTTTGGGGACCCCAAAATATAACATTGTCGACTTTCAAACAACTATCCCTAATTTGCACTGGGATTTCGTTGGCGTTTCAGAATGTGCACTATTATGAGGGTTTGAAGGGTTAGAATTGCGGAGGTAATGTTTTTGGAAGTGCAACGTTATCGTGGTAGACTTATTGTACAAGGAAGATGGACACAAATAGCGAATGCTGATAGTGTGGCGAAGCAAGATTGCAATACGCTCGGGTCAAGTTTATTTTGAATCAATTTACATATTGAATCGAAGGGATTACCTAATAGTATTGGTCCTAAATTCTTGAATAATAGAACTTTAGGACAAGGAGGAAACAATGTATTCAAGGTCCTTCCAAATGCTTATTGGTTTTGCTAACCTTATTCACTTTTACAGACGTTTCCAGTTGACCTATTTTCCATTTTCTTTGTTTCGTTTTGTATGTGGCAAAGGTAAAAATTGAATGCTATCGAAATTGGGGTGTATGAATAAAACTATCACTGGGGAAGGTCTGAGGGAGGTTTGAATATAATATTTGCGTTGCGTTGCGTTATTAGCTCCATTGTTTTGGTCGGTTTCTAAGAAATGCCTTTTATCAGTAAACAATATCCTACTTTCTACCAATTTTTGAGTTTTGATTGCAATTATCCATTTGCAGAAATGATGATCATCACAATCATTAAAAGATTCGTTTTACAGCCGATAAAAAAGTCCAACTTACTCTTTAACTCTTCTAATTTAGTGTTTCTTTTTATTAATATTAAGTTGATGTTAAAAAAGTAAAGGTTAGAATTCGAAATGACGATCTCGCACTCGCCTGTCTGACTAATAGTCAATCGAATTTAACAGAACCCTGAGGAGTAATAGCCTTGACACAAAAGTGGAGAAATTTAGATTTGGAAGAGACCCACTCAGCATTGGGTGGCCAAGGGTAGAAGAGAAGAAGAAGAGAGAGAAGAATAGTGGCATATTTCGACAAAGCACCGAAGAGTAACATTGGAATCTACATACAAATGAAAAGCGGATAACTAATTCATGCAGTCGCCCGCACATAGACGCATAATGCGGTTTCCGTTGTACGTACCAAGAAATAGTATTTGCAAGGAGTAAGTAAGCCATAAACGGCAATTTAAAGCCCGACCGCAGCACAAGCGGGCATGCTAGCCTGCGTATTCCAATATACAATGTTACTTAATAGGCAGATTGTTTTTTAATACCATTATATGCAAGATTTTCTTGCAAAACTGCTAGGCATAGTTTGTAAAGTATATTTTTTGTTACGCTCGTTTTTGTGCAGTCCATTTTCTAGTTAAAAACTTTCTTCAACAACACATTTTAGAAGGTTTGGAATTGCGGAGGTAATGTTTTTGGATCAGTCCATTTTCTTGTTAAAAACTTTCTTCAACAACACATTTTAGTTTCGCATCATTTTATGTGCCACGTACAAAACATCCAACAAAATAGTAATTTCAGGCCTGACAGCACATTTGCACCACTATATTCAGAAACTCAACATTTAAAACGAAAATGAACACACAAATTTGAAACGAAAAACCAAAATTGGTCTATTTTCGTGCTCGTTGTGTAATCACACAGCTGACGCAGCCCACAACCGTTCATCCGATTGTTAGGAAGCCGTTATACAATTTGCACGACAGTGTAAATGTTGCAATTACACTGTCGAGCAGTATTAGCAAGATGCACGGAACCGCTGCAGTATCGTTATGACCATTCTAGTCGTATTTGAGCACTATTGGTGGACATAATGAGTGCAGTTTCGGTTAGCAAATAGTTTTGCTTGTCATCATCGGCTTATAGCCGCCGATCTGGCTATACCGGATGGCGACAGTCGTCTGACGGCTTTATGTAGAAAGGATAAAGTTACGCTTTAGAATATTTTAGAAGATTTAAATTTCTAAACATCGATGACGGTTTATTTGGAAGGAAAATGTTATATTGAGTCAGAAATACAAATGTTTGCATGGTCGGAGTCAAACTGTGGCTAATTAGCAATACAAAGCAAAAGCATGTCGACTCGGATCCTTCACAAATAAAACTAATTGTTCAACCAATTAACAATAGTCTAATTAATGTCGACCTAATGAGAGAACTTAGAAGTACATAAGTAGGTACTCGTTTATGAGCACTTCATAATTACATCATGAAAGCCACATAACTTGACAAAGCATTGAGGCCTTTATACATCCGGAATTAGAATTCGAAGTTGAGAATTTGTCAAACTCATAGAAGTTAGCATTACTTAAGTTCTTTCATTGCAGCCCGCAAAATTCAACATTTCTGGAATTTCTATTGTAAGAAATATACTTAATTCCAAAGACCTTAAAAAAATCTTGACAAGCTTGACAAGTTCTCAATTTTCAATTCAAATAACGGGTTCGGAGTATTTTGTGACCATGTTTTGGCAATTACGGTCACATCTTATGACTTCCATAGAAAAAGGATTGTTCTAGACCACCATATTACTTAAATACACGTCACGTCACCAATCGACTATAAACTTTATTTATGCGTTCTGAAAGGAAACCAGAGACCATTTTGAAAGGAAACAGCGATTGACAGAAATAGCGCTATGATTTTTTTTTTAAACTGCCAAGTACGAGTTGGACTCGCGCAACGAGGGTTTCGTATAAACTTGTAGTTATTTTGTTTTTAACTACATATATTTACGGTTTTCAGATTTTTTCCTTTACATTTCCTGTATTGTAAGACATTACTTCTTGCCAAAAACGATCATAGGACAACGGAAAGTAACCTAAGGTTTTGATTCTCTGTTGAAATCGTAAAATATGCGACATAAACGGTCATATCTTTTGATCGCGTTGACTTACAAGTTTGATTTTTTCACTGCTCCAAGAGGTAGCAGATTTTTATTTCACATTAATTTCAGCTTGAAACCTCCACGCATTCCTGAAAAAAAGGCCCTTGACAGACGGATAACAATGGGATCCTATAGGGGTTCTGTTTTTGCCAAGTGAGGTACGAAACCCTTAAAATAATAAACTTTAGTAAGCATGAAGCCATTTGTGATGGTGCAAACAGAACCTCAAAAGGTTTCAAGCTCCTGTTTACAGTAAAGTATTAATTTACAAACACAAACAAGTATTTGTGTAACCACAGTTTGTAATCAACAGCACTTGAAATTGATTTCAAATTAAACTGTTTATTTGACACATAATATTAAAACAATTTAACACTGTATGGTTAACGTTTTGAATCAGAAGTTATATTATTATGTTAGTATTAAACACAAAATTTTGATATAATAATAATAGCTTCGATTGAGGCTTGTGAGGTGATGGCGGTCAGATAAAAAAAAGCTTTATTGTTCAAGAGAGCATTACACAAGCTGGAATATCACTAGCCTCCAAACTCAAACTCAAACTCAAAGCGTTTATTTCAATTAGACCTTCGCAGGCACTTTTGAAAGTCAGAAAAACAAAGGCGAAGCTACAGTCACAGACACAAGGCATAATAACTTGTGAAAGTACTGTAGTTGCCCATTCCAAAGCGTAGATCTCTATGGAGAAGAATGGGCAAGAAACTCCATGGACACTCTTTTCAATCAAAATATTGTTACAAGATCTTGGTTACATCATTCATGTTGAGATTATACATATATGTGAGAACGATGTAGAAAGACGTGCACATTAAGAGCGTCCAGAGGGTCCTCCACATTAGGATTCGTGGAGACTAGTCTCCTTCATCATACAAAAAATAAATAGGAAGTATGGCGTACTATACAGTAGCATCGTACAGGTAAGATTACTTAAGACTACAGTAAAAAATATGCAATTCCAGAGCAATAGTAAAAACTAAAGTAAAGACATGAATTAATTATATAGTGTGTCGTGTGTGTGTGGTGCGTAAGTGAAGTATGAGTTAAGGTGGTTTGAGACCAAGCGAATAAAAAACATAAACTAGCAGATTGGGGACACAAAATAATTGTTACGTTTGGTCCGACTCTTCCTTTATGTATTGTGTCGTGAATGTATGTGTTGTGGTCATGAGTAAATAATTGTTACGTTTGGTCCGACTCTTCCTTTATGTATTGTGTCTTGAATGTATGTGTTGTGGTCATGAGTAAATAATTGTTACGTTTGGTCCGACTCTTCCTTTATGTATTGTGTCTTGAATGTATGTGTTGTGGTCATGAGTAAATAATTGTTACGTTTGGTCCGACTCTTCCTTTATGTATTATGTCTTGATTGTATGTGTTGTGGTCATGAGTAAATAATTGTTACGTTTGGTCCGACTCTTCCTTTATGTATTGTGTCTTGAATGTATGTGTTGTGGTCATGAGTAAGTACTCATTGATAAGTAGTCAATTCATGTATCATACTGGTATTCAGCTGCAAACGGATATACTGCTAGCTGATCCCAATATAATTGGATGAAGGCTAGACTCCAAGGTCTTGTAACAACATGTAAAAGAGTGTCCATGGAGTTTCTTGCCCGTTCTTCTCCATAGAGATCTACGCTAAAGACCATTCCTTAGCGTGTAGATGCCCATGCATCTACAGTACTTTCACAGTTTTTTTGCCTTGTGACTGGGACTGTAGCTACATTTCATTGTTATCTTTGTTTCGACAGTTCAAAAGTGCCTGTAACTGGCCTACTTGAAATAAATGCTTTGATTTTGATTGATTTATTAATTTTGCACAATTATTGGAACTAAACATAAACAACTAACTAACGTAGCTTTTTGAGAACGTTCTCCTTGTTGTCGAAGTCGGTTAAAAAGGAAAAATAATGAATTCAATTACTTTACTGTACTGATTAATAAATAACATTATTATTAAATGTATTTAACTGATTCCGAGACGTATCCGAGATTCAGAAAAAAAAAATCGTTTTTTTTTTTTGTAAGGAACACTTCGTTTCTGTTCTTTGAACTTTAGGCACATTAGCTCTACCTATTCCGATCACTGCTGATAACACATTATCATGACATCGCGCCTGTAGTCCCCGAAGGATTAGGCAGAGGCGAGGCGTACCACAGCCTAGTCCATTCCATCCATATTTCGCCGTTGTTTAAGTTCCATGTAATGGGGGATGAGTATCTTGCTTTCAACCGGTCACAAATCCAGATTCCATATCTATGCTATATGATGATAATGATCACGAACATTATCCTGAATGACTGACCCTGGTTGGTAATTGCTTAAAGTTATAGAACTGTCTAAAGTTACAATTCTTAACTTTGTTTTGTTTGACGCTCCTAATTCGTTCAAATTCAAATGTCTACTGCATAAAAAACCGGCGAAGTGCGAGTCGGACTCGTGCACGAAGGGGTCCGTGAAATTATCTATAAAAAAAAATTGTTATTGTAGGTCAACGGCCAAAACCTATAGGGTACTTCCGGTTGAGCTAGAAGTGTCAATTTTGGTTAAAAGCAAGGTCTTACAGCACAAGTAAAGGCAATTAAAAAAGTTGAAAATTAAGGTAAATTTTGGTACTTAGTTTTCGCGAAAGTCTAAATTTGTCCATATCTTTTTATCGTATTGACTCAGGACCTTGATTTTTATACAAGTAATAGGGAATATATACCTCAGTATCTGGTATAAATTTCAACTTGCTAGGTCCACCCGTTCCTGAGAAAATCGGTGGTGACACACTGACAGACAGGCGGACAAGAGAGTGATCTTCTATGAGTTCCTTTTTTTACCTTTTGAGGTATGGAACCCTAAAAACGGTTGCATTAGTAATAACATAAACTCAAGTAATTACTTTAACTTGACTATAGATACGGGTGTAATAATTCCAACTTTTGACAGTTCTAACTTTAAGCAATTACTAAACAACAGAATAAAAGTCGTATCATAAGTTATTACTTTTACTCAAGTAGTCACTTTGACTTGTTTATAGATATGTGATGAGACAGTGTCGTCTGTATTCCATATTCGACGTTTTTTATGACAACAAACTTGTTGATAGCTCACTTTACCATTACCGCCAGCTATTACCGACGCTGGTGTGAGCATATTTCATAATGTTGCGTCTACTTCTGTTGATAAATAATGTTATTTTATAAGTATAGTTTTATGGCATAGGAGTATGATAGGAGTGCAATGCTTTGGGTTATACGGGAAGATATTTGGGCGTCCAATACGTTCCACCTAGTAAGTTCAGAACCAGCAGTTCAGTCCATCTTGTAAGAAGTGACATTGCGAAATTTATCTTCGGATAAAGGAAGTAATTTGGTTACACTACTCTAAGTGAAAATCTACAGAAAACCTCACCACTTCTTTCCAATATCATTATCTGCCTAGGCTTTTCCCAACTATGCTGGGGTCGGCTTCCAGTCTAACCCGAAGCAGCGGAACACCAGTACTTTACATAGAGCGATAGTCTATCTGACCAACACAAGCCAGTTAGTACTGGGTAGGTAATACGATCCTAACGCTCGGTCGACGATATCGTCAAAGTCGCGGGAAACACCTGGATAAGGGACGCACAGAACCGGAAAGCGTGGCAAAAGAAAGGGGAGGTCTATACCCAGCAGTGGGTGATTCCGGGCTGATATGATGATGAGGTAATAAGATACGTATGACTGGTCTAAAGACAATCTGAGAAAAGGACATTTTGCGACCAGTGGACATTTTGAGAAGTGGACATTCTGCGTCGGAGCCAAAAGAAGTAGTGCCAATATGTCACTATGTTACTGTATGAGAATATTTTATTCCCAACGAGTCACACTTTTAACTTGGCGTGTGATCCGTTGGGAACAAACACAAAAAGTTGTCCTATAGAGTAACTGTGTGACTGGTTGGGATTTTTATTCACAATTTTTCTCAACGAGTCACACTGTGACTATCACTGTGTGTGAGTCACACTGTGACTCGTTGGGAACAAACGCCTATTCAAAAATCCATACTCCGTGGCTGCTATTGGAAAATAGTAATACATGTTATTACGAAATGATAGACACAGCTGTAATACTTGTTTCAATGTACTTTACTAATACAGGCTTTTGTAATAGAAATACTTGACACAATACTCTCCCATATACTTCCCTTATGAACCAACATCAGTAGTTATCATCTCATAAAACATACGCACTTAGCTTTTACGCTCCATATTTACTGCCACGAAACATTGTCGTACAATACTCATACAAAGTTGAATGTCTTTTATTTATCATTTGATTTTATTATTTTTTAAAAGCAATAAAGTGTTCAACGTGGAAATGGTACGATTTCATATTTTGTAACTATTTTTTGTACAATGTATTAAAATCTACGCAATAATAAATAATCTTTAATTCACTGATAGACCCCGAAAAACCTAACAAGTATTTTAAATGAAACGACTGCCTATCTGACCTCCACAATCCAGTTAATGAGTAACATGATACCCCTTGGTAAGACTGGTTGACAAACTTTCCGGCCACTGACTACCTGTAACGACTGCCAAAGATCTACAAATGACAGCCGAGAGCAACGTGCTTTCCGATGCACGGAGGAATCTCGGTATGTAGTAAATGGTCACCCATCCACAGAATAACCTCGGGAAACACTGCTTAACCTGAAAGATCGACCAATGCCTCTGTTATTATTTAAAATTTGGGATTATTCATTTCATTCAGTTACACATTTACTACCATGTTACTACATGCATGGAGTATACGATATAGAAAAACATAGTTCTACACAGTTTCCTTAAGGGGCCGGGGAGTATGAATTTGTCCATACAAACGTAATACCAAAATCATTTTCAATTTGAGCATATTTCCACCTTAATATGCTGTTATTCGGAACAAGATGGTAATTACCTAGGTTTCTATGTTTTTTTTTTTTGCAAAATACTTACCAAGAGCGAAATGCAAACAAATTGAATTTCTCACATTTTTACAGTTTAAATACGATGTTTTCATCTCATCTGTTCTATATTAAAAACGGTAGTATTTGTAATATTGTTCAAATGGAAACATGTCTTATATTGTTAAGTTACATAATGTAAAAAAAATAATGGAAAAGCATTGAGTTTTCATTCATCATTTTTGGTATTACGGCACACATTCAAATTAATCACAAATGTTCATCGGAAGTCGTGCTATCGCATCAAGCATTGAGCTGGGGTGGGGCGCGGGGCGCGGGACAGAACATTTTGGATGTGTTGAGTATAGTGAGTGTAAATGTAAATGTGTGCGTGTGCACCTCGCCACCCGACCGGGCCAGGCAATTCGGAATTCGTTCGTCAGTGTTTAGACGATTAGGTACTTGATTGCATTGTGCGTGCATATTTGTTTGCCAATTGTATCGTAATATTTCTGACACTTCTTGACCTATGCTACGGATTTGGATTTAGATTTGCCTTGTGATTTGGAATCGAGTAACCTACCTACCTACTTTATTACGACTTTTATTTTGTTTACGGACTTCGATATTTGCTTACGATTTGGTTAAATTTAGGTTACAAAACAGGTACATAAACATAATTATATAAAGGTTAGCAAAATGGACTCCGAACGATGGGATGTATGTCACAGTAAGTATTTACGTACCTACCTTTTTGTTTTCATCATTTTTTTTTTTTACATTACACTGGGTTAGGTACATACTGAATTAGATGTGTTTAGGATTCAAATGTCCGACTAATAGGTTTCATTCATAATCATAACTTATGGGTACCTACCTACCGACTAAATAAATATTATGTTTTATTTTACAAGCTTTGATATAGTTTCACGTGTCCCGATGTTTGTCTGTAATCTGTAAGTACCTACCTAATCAAATCTTGCAAGTAAAATTTGATCCACTTCCCGATTACCGATTGAGCTGAAATTTTGCAGGCATATAGGAACTCTGTAATGTAACGACGTAACCCCATCGAGTTTGAACTTGTTTGATTCGTCGTGACGAGTACTTTGTCTTTAGGTTATATCAAGGGTCTGATGATGGAGCTAGAAAGTGTCCATGGGGACTCCGTTATAAAACGACATAACCCCATCGAGTTTGGGCTCGTATGATTTGTCTTGACGAGAACTTTGGTGCTAGGTGCTATCCAGGGTCTGATAATGGAGCTGGAAGTTGGCCATTGGAAGTCCGTAATAAAACGACATAATCCCGTCGAGTTTGGGCTCGTTTGATTGATCTTGAAGAGTAAATTGGTCCTAAATGATAATTAGGGTTTGATGATGAAGCTGAAAGGGGGGCCAAAGGGTCTCCGTAATAAAACGACGCAACCGCTTCGAGTTAGGGCTCGTTTAATTCGTCTTGATGAGTACCTACTACCTACCACCTACCTACATACCATTTAGCAAATATGGTCACCCTACACAATTTGATTAGAATCACGTTTCGATTTATATTTTTTTAAATCAATGTAGGTACCTACCATCTGTATTACTTACCTATTTATGAATAACAAAATACATGTGTACCTTTGGAAATCCTTGTTTTTTTATGTTTATCATTCTTAGCCGAGAATGCTGTTATTTATCCTAAGGACGTAAAACTTATGGCGGGCGTAAGTAGGTAGGTAGGTACTTCATCATCAGCCTATTAATGTTCCTACTGTTGGGGCACAGGCCTCCTCTCTATGAGAGGGAATGGGCCCAGTGCGGATTGGTAGATGCCACATGTCTTCGAATTTTTTGGTTCTAGGATACTTATGCCGGTTTCCTTACGATGTTTTCCTTCACCGTTTTGAGAGCAGAGTTGATGAAATAAATTACACAAAGTAATGCACCTGCCTGGGTTCGAACCCACAACTTAGGCGCGGGCAGTATTATCCTACTAAGTCTATGGGCGCGGGACAAATACAAGAGGCGTGGGGTTCGGACATGGCGCGTGCGGCACCCTATTCCATTCAAATATCATACAAAATGCATGGAAATAAAGTGCAATTTAGGCTACACGGTATATCGTCACATCCTCGTCCGCGCAATGATATACCGTGTAGCCTAAATTGCACTTTATTTCCATGTATTTTGTATGATATTTGAATGGAATAGGAAGCCGCCCGCGCCATGTCCGCGCCCGACGTTTCTTGTATTTGTCCCGCGCCTTACTGTTCGTAAGTCGGGACCGCCACCACTGAGCCACCAGTACGTACTTTTATTTCAGATTGTCAGGCGAACCGTATACTTCTTCGTTACCTACATTAGTGGTATAGAAAGAGTAGTAAGTAACCCAGATTTTTTTTCAACAAAGCCTAGATTTTGAGATAAAAACATTGTAGACAGATTTCCTAAAAACGCATTACTATTCTGCACATACACTAACGATTGCACAAAGTAACTAACAAAAATAAAGCAAATAATGAACATGCTAACTACTAAAAAGGTAAACACCAAACACTATTCACACACGCGTAGGTAAACACTATTCACACACGCTCACGCGCGGCTACGCAACGGGCCTAGGAGTGTGAAACAGAGACAACAATATTTGGACGGGTTTTTGCCTTCGCTTCGAATTGCAGTTGCGAGCGGACTGCGCCGCGCTCTTAACTCAAACAATAGAGCAAAATGAGTCTCAATCTCAGTCGCAGTCGGGTAAAAGAAAAGGTAAAGCGTGGTGAGTGTGTGTTCTCTTCCTATACGAAAAGAAAACCTTTGCCAAACAAAGATTGAAATCATTAGATGAATCGTACATAGGTCGCGAGAAAATTGTCCACACTAAGATCAGTGAGCACACACAACACGCATGGAACGATAATATATACGATTTTCACTATGAAAGAGAGAGACAATATTATTCAAATGTCAACGAAATGGATACGTGGCCATTTTAAATTTGACCCAGTCAAGCGGATCCTAAGATTTAAAGACACAAGCACACTCACCCCACGAAATTAAATTGTTCTCAAAGCAGACACATTATGTTGAAGCATACCAATAAAAGTTATAACACACATGTTAGTTTTATCTTATCTCCCCTCACGAAAAGCACTTTCTCCCAAAATGTTCCTATAAGCACCTTCCTTGTTTACCAAATAACGAACGGGTAACACTACACAGCCAAAATATGACGTTTCCTCAAATATATTAGCCGCGCGTTGCCAAGCACGGAATATTAACTTGTAGGCCTTTATGAGTAGATTTATTGCGCCGCCATCTTGGATTCTAGTGGCAAAATGGCGGTTATAATTAAAAATTTATGAAAGATTCGTGTGGAGTAATTTTTGGTTTAATGTTTAGTTAGTGGCGTTTGAACAGATTGGTTTCGATGCTTTGAACTATTAGGTTTCCGGTCTTTGAATATAATTTTTTTATAATAAATTACCAAAGGACATAAGGGATTCTTCATCTATTAATATATTTAAAAATAGGTTAAAGTTGTATTTGGCCAACCAACAATAATATACCACTACCTACATTTTGTACTCGATTGTTCGAACGACAAATAATTTACTATTTAAGTTTTTTTTATGCTAAGTTTCTCATATTTAAGTGAACTATGTATGTTCTTTTTGAGAAATAAATTTCTTTAAACCGAATTATAACCCTTTGGAAACACCACCACTGAACTTAGGGTCCTGAGTTCTAATCCCAGGGGCCTTAGTCTGCTATTGCAATAGTGTCAGAATGGTCTATCATTGATTTGATAAGGCCCCTAGCCCACGGCGTATTGAAGCGCGTTCGAAACTCGTTTGACGTGCGTACAAAGGGTAATTCGTCTGCGCGGCACTATTGCAATAGCAGACTAAGGCCCCTGGTCAGGCGAAGTGTTGTTGAATTTTCATCAGGGTCTCAAGGTTCTTAAAAGCAGCCTGGATTCGCCGTCCTTATTTATTAAACGTTGCAGTTCTGCCATTCCCTAAAAGGTAACAAGCATAGTGTTATTTTATTTACTGCAGATTATGAGCTTCCTGTTAGACTGCGATAACGTAAAGAGATCCCAAAGGTAGTTCTTTTTAAAATGAAAACAAACGGCGAACGGAGAGGTTACCAAACATCTTTCTGTGTAAGTGGATTTTTGCAAAATCTGTTGCCGAAAGTCAAATACAAAAAGTACATATATTCATTTCAAAACTGAAGTTAGATAGGTAGTTAAAAATAATTTCGTTCATCAAAATTGTAACACAGAATACATGACAGGGAATCCCACTCAACATTTTTGCTTCGCCAAAAAATTCCATTCTAAAATAACACCGAACGCTAACGCCTAACAAAAAACAAGTGCTTCCCAGCTCAAAGTAAAAACCCATTGAGTTTTGCACACAACACCCTCAATTTTGCTCCGGTTTTAACCAGATCGTTCGAAGCCTCTCCATGTTCTGAAGAGATGACTAGAGGCTGACGGCGCAAGAGCCTCGTTTTATCGGCCCCTCGGGGCGTAAGAGGCCCTTAGACCGCGTTAAGCCACCCATTAGGGATCGCGGTCTCGCCACTCAATGTTTTGAACACGCTTGACACATTTTTTGGTAAGGTGAGCTCAAGTAGGTACGCCTAATTTTGGGAAATATTTGGTTAGGGAAGAAGTTTGGGCGTATTTTGGGTGTGAAGCAATGATATTATTACATGACATGATATGCCTCACCGGTTTTCCGATTCGTAACCGTTTTGTAAGGCGTACTACACGTATATTTGGATAAATCAGTTAGACTCGTCCGACAGTATAAATTATAAATAGATAAGCTTCTGTTTTGTTGACAATTAAATTTTAATAGTATCCATTGTCTCGCTCACTCATATTTAAAATCGTATTATCGTTCCATGCGGGATGAGCGATCTAACATTTCTCAGTAAAAGAAAATACGCATCTTAAGGGCACTACTAAAGATTGAAATCTGCTTTTTTTTTTGGAAAAAATGTCCAACGAAGTAACTGTTCCTTCATCATATTTTTTCTGCCCTTGTCCTGCTGCAGTCGGCCCAACACGTTTATTTTCTCCCATACTCCTCTGTCAATCGTCACGCTCTCATTTAAGTACTTCTTTTTCTTTCTTATCAATCCTCACACAATCTATCCATCTTTTCTTTGATATTCCTCTCCCTCTACATCCACAAAAATTAATATTCACCACTATTTTGGTCACATGCTGTTTAAATCACGTAAAAAATCACACCCACAACACTATTCTAAAAAAGCACAAAACTCATTCTTTCCCCCCATCTAACATTTAAGACCTTGTTTCACATTTTTCTGGTTCATTACTCGCAAGCAAGATGTAGTTAATATTAAAGCGCTCGCAACCTATTAACAGCGGAATAGGCTTGTTCCCGACTGTACTTAAGTACGAGCTATTTACTGCAATGCTGGTACATGCTTGTACTCTAGTTTTTTTTTACGTTAACCGTTGTAAGTGGAGTGAAGATGTGGTTTACTTTAGTATTAAAGTGTTTTTCAGTTTAAGAAAACTAAGGGTTGTTTGCAGGGCGAACATGGCCAGATATCGCACAAGATAGAGAGGTTCGAAAGGAGGAAGGGGAGGCCTTGCTCAGCAGTGGGACGCATGACACGCTAAGAAAAAAATGGGTTATTTTATTTGGCAGTTGCTTTCTTAGTCGTTTGCCAGCTTTTTCTCAAATATTAGGGGTTAAAGTACGAAATTGCCAATTTTTATGGATGATTTCGTGAATATTTCTATACTAACATTTTTTTTTTTGGGAACGTTTTCACCGATTATGATGCAATTGCAAACTATAGTTAGAATGTAAAAGCTGTGCTGCATTGCGTATCTTAAATTCCTAAACACAGTTTATGACAATAATATACGAGTACCTACTTGAAGTAGTGAAACCGACGGCACATAATGAAACAGGTGTTTTGACACACTACCCTATGAGGTAATATACAACTACTACGACGGTTTTAAATTCTAAAAGGTACGTCATTTAACAATGAATCCAATAAAAATGGAATTAGAAAAAAATATTAATAGATGTCAAAATTACAAACAAAACAAAATGCGAGAAAAAACGGCTTTCGTAGTTAAAGACCTATTATATTGAGGTCTTCTACAAGTCTAACCATTTTCAGCTGATTTTCAGCATGGAGCGACTGCCCATCTCCCATCCACAACCCATTTACTGGGTAATACGATACCCGGTGTAGAGATGAGATGTCAGACTTTCGGCTTCGGATTCCATTCTACAAAAGTGTTTAGTTGTATCTGATTATAAGAACCAGTTTTTATCCTTTTAAGGTGATCATCATCATTCTCCTGCCCTCATCCCAATTAATTTGGTATCTGCGCAGCATGTCTTCTTCTTCCATACTTCTCTATTACTCGTCATCTCAGCAGTCACCTCCTTTCTAGCATCCTTCATACAGTCCATCCATCATATCGTTGGTGAAGACCAAAGAAACGATGGATAAACTGAGTGAAGGATACTCTACTCCTACAGTCATCTACAGCGTGTAACAGAAAGGGTATAATCATATGGAATACTGTGGTACGGACCATCAGACTGAACAACTTTCTCTATGGGACCACCATCGAAATCGTAAAAAAATAATCAGCTGTCCTATACAAAATTTCAATACCTACTCGACCCAAATGTATGGGACAGCTGATTATTTCTTTACGATTTCGATGGTGGTACCATAGAAAAAGTTGTGCAGTTTGATGGTCCGTACCACAGTATTCCATATGATTATACCCTTTCTGTTACACGCTGTATATCTATATTCAACATTTTCTTCACTATTTATTTTTTTAATTTGGTTTAAGGTGACACTGAATTACCAATTAAAGTACGGTATTTTTTAAATATTTTATGAAAACAACTAAGCCTCAAATATCACTCAAAACACCCCTCTAGAGTGCTGCTTACATACTCACTAACACTATGAGCCGAGGTTATAAATAGATGGTAAAAACTACCGAGTTATATTTACGCCGCCGAGCCACCGCAAATTAGATAGGGTTGAAATTGGAGTGAAATTTTAATCGACTTTGCGTTAAAAACACTAGAATTACCTCTCTCTTTGTTTACTAAGTATACTTGATACCTTTACGCTTTTTCAAATGTTATGTCTCTAATCTTCTTTTTTTAAGATCTGTTTATTTACATTATTTACAAACTATAATTTAAAATAGTAATAAAAATATGCACAAGTACCAAAAGTGTCATAGCCTATAACCGATTAATGAAAAGCTATTTGGACGAATTTTTTGGCGTCCTATAAGTTGTAAGACGCCAAAAACTGCCAACAGCTGGAAAAGCTGTGAACAGGAAAAGTGCCCAGAAGGCTGGCAGCATTTGCCGCAGCCGCGTTGTATGGCAATACTGATTCTTTGGCCACTTGAGAGATTCTTTGGTCGCTTCATTTAAGAGGTAATGTGGGTGGTCTTTTCTCCATACAAAAGCTCTCGCCTGTTTTCTTTATGGTTTATGATTTTTTACAGTTAAATAAATATCAACCTTTTCTATATCCTTGTGTTTTCTATTTTGATGATAAATAATCTGTATCAGCACTAGAACCTTTACAAAATGCTAAAAACAGGCCAATTTGGACCACTGTCAACAGAGGCCTAGTGTACAAATTTGACAACTATTAATGAAAAAAGAAAAACTTAGAGACACAGGACATATCCTTCTTATTCAGTTTATGAAATATCTTTTGAATTGGTCAAATATTGGAGGAGGAAATAGTCGAGAGCCGAACCTTCAATCTGTAGTTGTCCTTATCGCACCAATGTCGAAATCGCGCTCGTAGAGGGACAGCGATAGTTTCTTCAAATACCTACCGCATTTGCTCTTAATATACTGGTATTCAGCTGAATCCGGTTAGACTGAAAGCCGACCCCAGCACTGACTAAAGCAAACTAAAGATGGATGTTTACATCCATGTTAAATTAGTACCAATTAATTCCCTCTACTTAGAATCGATTCAAAAACTCTTTACAATCGTTCTAATTCTTCAGTGAAGTAGTTAAAGCGAAACGTTTATTCAATTAACCAACTTTGTTTATCCGCAGAAGTTATTCATGTACCTTTTGAAACTTACAGTCTTAGTTTGTAGACCGAGTCTTTTGAGGATACCTACCCACTAAAGTTTCGACTATTCCAATTATAGCTCTCTAAGCGAATATTTAAACAGAACAGATATAAATTGACCGTTTCTATAATCTTATAAATAATTTCGATTACATTATCAGTATTTATTTTCTAATTCAAAGCAGTATTGAGTTTTCTTATTATGAATTTCGAAGAAGCTTATTTCTGGATGTCTGGATTGATCACCGTAATATCTTCTTCGTGTTGATGATCCCCATAGTTATTGAATTTAATTTATTTCGATGAGAAGCCACATCGACAGCGTTAAAGTGCAGGTGGAGTTGCACAAAGAGCAGGTTAGTAGGAGCTCGGCCATGTTTTGGGATGAGACTCCACAGTCGACCCCGGCTTTAACGGAATACCGCCACCGGACCAAGTTGTACCCACAGCGGCCCACCTGGCTTCGAAGTCGGTGACCCGCTAGGAGCTTTTCTGCGGGCAGAGCATAATGAGCCGGAGGGGGATGTCTGAGGAGCCATAACTTTTTCTGAGCTTCACCAATCCTATTATTGTCGACCGTTACATTATGTTAAGTAAAAACAATGAAATACATTAAAAAAACGACATGCGTTTTTTTTTAGGATGCCATTCAATTATAGAATGATCACTCAACATAATATATTATGTAGATAGGTACATCAGTAAAAACAAACAGATGAATTGAAAACCTCCTTGTTTATAAAATCTGTTAAAATATTAGCGTGAACCCCACTCCAGCTACGTACACAGACCGCTTTAAAACGGAGTATAAATAAAACATGACTTCATCCAATTTTAATAGATTGTTCGCGGTCAATTTCTTCCACTTACTTCCTCTGGTAATTCGCTCTTTAAACCCCTCCGTACTGTTTCCTTTCCATTAATTAATCAGCTCGGTTCAGAGCGTCGGCCATATTGCTTTAAGTGTACACTATTAATACCGCAACGTGTTAATTCGATTTGTTTTTCTTGGTTCGAGAAATAATAGGCTTTAAATGAAGTTTTCGTTTTTAATCAAGTCTGAGATAGCAAAGGTGTATGACATGCATGAATGGTCGGTCTATAATGTGCCCACCGTTGGGATAAAGGCCTTTTCTCTGGGAGGGCTCTACGACGCGGGCCCAGTGGATATAATCAATGAACAATAATGACAGCAAAGATGAACAACTACTAAAACTCAATTTTAATTTAGTCGTCTCCAGCGTCGTTCGTCCCTGTTTCGCACGTTTTGACCTGACAAAACATGGAGATTACCACTTTGAAGTTTACAAGAATAACACTGTCACACAAACAGACAAGAAAAGCGACTTTATTAATTTACACTATTAACATATTACCTACCTATTATTACATCAAACAACATTCAACAAAACATTTACTTAGCACCCAACTACTACTAGCTAACATAATAAACTATATTCCTTTCGCAGTACTACGAAATACAGACAGAGACTATTATAGTAAAAGTTGAGCATTCATTTCCTCCGGTTTTTAGCTGCGTCTGCCTTTCATCCTTTGAAAGCTGCTAGGTATTTAAACGAACACTATTAGCGACTGTAAGTGGCTGACTCGACATTCCTAGAATTGTAAATTTTAGGTCAGTTGTATATTTGAGACTGGGTCGAGTTTAATTTAGCTGGGAAAGGTCTTAGTTCTGCTGACTGCTCTTACTGAAGATATTGTGAAGAAAGATTTTGAAAGAAAATTGTTTTGTTTGGAACAAAAACGAGACATGCAATCATGTCTCGCTTTCGTGAAACCAGATTTCAGTTGCGTCTTTGCAACAGTTTTGCGAGCCTATAAATTGCTATCAAACATGCAAACTATGCTTGAGAGCCCCTGAGATGCCCCAACTTACGAACAGTAAGTCATGGGTTCGAACCCAGGCATGGCAGGCACATTATTTTGTGTAATTTATTTGATGAAATAAATTACACAAAGTAATGTGCCATGCATTGTAATGTGTTTTCCTTCGTTGTATAGCAGTGGTGATGACCACTGCTATACAACGAAGGAAAACATCGTGAGGAAACCGGCATGTCCTAGAACCAAAAATTCGAAGACATGTGACATCTACCAACCCGCACTGGGCCCGCATGATGGATTATAGCCCACTTCCTCTCATTCAGAGGAGGCCGTATGTACCAGCAGTGGGAACTTATAGGCTGATTATGCTTATGCTATACAATAACCCAGATTCTTGGATGTTAACGACAGTTCCTAGAAGAACGCAACAATATTTGCAAAAAAAAAAGCTAGCAAAACAGCAGTAACGTTTCCAACCATAAAACCATCGAGGTAAAAACGATTTTGGGCAATATCCTCACTTAATTACAGTTAATTACAAGTTTTTTTTAATGAAAAATTGCTATTCCGTTCCTTTTTCAAGCATTTCCAACTAACTTTAAGAAAAACAAATAAACAAAACCAATTCCCAATTTAAACAAAAACGAAACACTACAAACTGAAGGGCTACGCTGAAAGCAGTCTTCTGTACTATCAAAATAGTAGCATAAAATATAGTTTTGAAGTAGTCTGAAATTAAAGCAAGCACAGGAAGTGGGAGTAGCGCAATTTTCTACAGCGGATCCTGGGCGGTGGCGACCACAGAAAAATCGAGGGTAGAAGAATTTCGAGGGCTTTGGATAGGGTATAATGTTTCTACTGTTACTATTAAGACTGCTAGAATTTTATGTCTATGGTATTTTGACGACCCGAATGGCGCAGTGGTAGTTAGGCTGCCTTACGTTCTCAGGGTCCCGGGTTCGAATCCCGGTAGGAGCAAATGTTTGTGTGATGAGCATTGACATTTGTTTCCGAGTCATGGATGTTTATATGTATAATAAGTATGTATTTACAAACAAAAACGTATCTATGCAGTAATATCAACTATCTCGTGTCGTGTCCACGACACAAGCCTCGTTGCTTAGTGTGGCACCTAGATGGCGCTGTGTTTAATGTTCAGCGATATTTATTTATTTATTATTTATTTATTTATTTACTGGCTGGTATTTATTTATGAATTAAAAAGAAATAGCTTTTGAATGTTTGAAAAAGTTGTCAATGACATATGTTATAAAATATTCAGTGTGTTCAGTTTGATTTAGAATTTTGGGCTGTTTTTATTCAGAGCCTTTTAATTTAGAAATGAAGTATACCAGTTTTTTTTATTAGTATGTAAATTATGATGGAACTTAGAATGAAGATAAATTAAATTGGTGAAAGTATATCATTTTTATGTGTTTTAATTGAAGAAGGCGGCGCAGTGGTAGTTGGAGGGTGAGAAATTTCATCCATAAGAGGTTGCCCTTACCAACCGCCTCGTTGGTCTCATCGCAAGCGCGACTTCAGCAGTCGCGCATGAAGGCCTTGGTTAGATTCCCGAGTCGGGCAAAGTGTTCTTAAGTCTTTCCATCAGGAATTTCTCAGTAGCAGCCACGGAGTCTGGATTTCTGCACGGTTGATGGCAATAGGCTCGCCCCCTTTTACATGGGACTTGAACATAACTGGTGAAATGTGGGTGTACTATTAGATACACCTCTACTTAACACTTCTGGGATTCCAGGCGTGATGTTATGTTACAAAAATACCCAGCCATTGTCTGCATAGCTCTGTCTCAACTCTTTCGGTCTCTTCTTTCATCCCGCTATCTTCCCACGACTTTCAGTTTTTTCGATCCAGGGCCAATGAGTTCCACTGGTTGTTGGTTTTATCCAGTTCGTTCCGCCATCTTCTACGAAGTCTGTCGGGAAGCCTTCTGGCTGTGTGTAAAATGGCTTCACAAAGTTGGTGTTTGTCGCGATGATTGGCTGGAATGATAACCATGATGTTACTAGAGAATTCTTATTGCGATTTACGTAGATTTCGAAACGTGCCGTAAACGTAGATTTTGAAATTTGTCGTTTCGACATCCTACTATCATCCATGACAGTTTAATACCACATCCACGATAATTCTCAGCTAGCACCTTAAAGTGGCCATTACAGAGATCTCGCAGGGAAATTGCTTTCTTGCGCGCTCTTCATTTCTTGTGTAAATTTTATTTTTTAACCGTTCACGTTCCTCAGGTCCGTTTATGTAGCTGTTTACTCTTTTAAAAGCCTTTCACGTAGGTTATAATAATGCTTTTAATATGTAAACAGAAGTTAGTTTAGCGGGGTGCAATTCACCAAGGAAAGTAAACGCGATGATCTCTAAACTGCGTTCAAGAAGCTGTCAGTATCATCATTATTGTGGAATAGTGACATAGATGGTTCTTAACAGCTGATTAGATATTGTGATAATTAAGTTAAGTTAATTGTTGATGTTCTGCCAAAGTGAGGGAATTATAAAAAGTTTTGATGAGATGATTGGAGTACCGAAGATAGTGTAAGTAAAACAATAGCTAGTCAAAATAATTCGTAAAAAAAAATAAGTGTATTCTTTATTACTTTGTGTAATTTATTTCATTACCACTGCTCTCAAAACGGTGAAGGAAAACATCGTGAGGATACCGACATATCATAGAGGGTTAGGGGACATTCGGCCCACTAACCAAAAATTTAAAAACATGTGATATCTACCAACCCGCACTGGGCCCGCGTGGTGGATTATAGCCCATTCCCTCAAATAGAGAGGAGGCCGTGTGTCCCAGCAGTGGGAACGTATAGGCTGTTATGCTATGCTTATGCTATTATTTCCTGGGACAGAGATTTAAGGCGATTCTCACACGACACCGCTCGTCAGCGCGGTCTGTCGGTGAAGCGGATCTCACGTCCCGTGTGTGAATCGCCTAAACTGCTACACAGATAATTTTACAATCCACACGCCTAAAGAACAATGTTTTCAAAATCAATTAGGTAGAAAATAACGCTTTTCTGTTGTTTGGAGTCATGGAAGCGGAATCAGCTTATACTGAACACATATTCTTCACATTATTTTGTCGTACCTATTTAGTTTAGTACGGTACCCAATCACATAATTTGTATCGAATAAAGGCGAAAATTGGTATTGGAAGAACATAAGCGAAACGTACTCATCTAAAAATATACCTACCTACCTACTGTTGATTTAAAACCCCGATTTAAAATAAGACACTTATTCCAACCTCTTTGTAAAATGCACTATGGGCAAGGTGAGTGCCATTTCAATGAAGCCTCGTGTAATATTTATATTGAACCTTACGTGTAAAGAGACTGAGTTCATACTTCAATTATTAGTATGACAAGTTTCTTATTATCATAGGCAACATTTCCTTTGGTTAAACGTTACCGTACGTTCCCGTGATACTTTTTTTCTTTTTAAATGTAAGCTTTTCAAGCTGTAAGCAATTTATTGATTGAATCGTTAGCGTGACTTCGAAAGAAATTAGGTACTGACTAAATACAAGCTCTAATCACGGGATGAGATGCCAAAAAGGCACAGACACATCCTCCTATCTAAAGCGAGCGACACATACACCATTCATTCTATACATTCATCACCCCTTTGACTAGCATCTATACCTATAGGACACAGAGCAGCGAGTACATAGAATGCTCAAAATACTAGGTAGTATTTTTTATCAAACCCCACTTGTGAAGAGTTTTAATAATGCCATTGAATGCTTTCAGCACATTTTCTGTCAGTGTCATAATTTGGCTTGTTGTCACTGACAGCTGTGCTAATCACGTTCAGTTTTAATAATGAATCTGGTCTTAACCAAATAGCAACTATCGCCGTTTTAATAATCTCGACCCGCCTTGGAATTCCAATAACAGTCGCTTTGTGTTAAGATCTCAAGCTATTCGTTGTAAACAGACAGACTCTGTATAAACCATCTCAAAGAAGTTGCATAGTGCTTGAAAGCAAGCATCCTGAGCGGGTGGGTAGAGGAGTGGAGGCTTGGTGGAGCGACGATCTTCGCAGGGTGGCTGGTACTGGTAGCAACTGGATGAGAGTTCTACCGAGAATCGAGTTGAGTTGCGTGCGATTGAGGAAGCCTATGTCCAGTAGTGGACTGCTGTATGCTAATGATGACAATGTTGAAGCATACTGGGTGACATAGTGGACTAATGCGAGAATTTCCAATATGAAAGCAAACTTTGTTTCGTCTTCCTTTTTTTTTTTAGTATTTGCTTCCTATTGTTATTTTATGTTTATCTACTATCCCTCCGTTGCCTGTCTACTCCGTGACGCAGATCCTATTCCTAACTGTCGGAACTAACGTAGCGTGGAAATGCGGCTGTCAGTTTGTTCCAACGCTGTTTCGTTAAAACAGTGTGCTATGGAGTATAAGTTTCGTTTTGCTGGATATTAGACGTTGGCTTTAGCACAGTTTTGTTGGCACGGTTATTAGGTGACGTTTGGTTAGTAAAATTTATAAACGATAGTGTTAGGTTCACACTAAAGTTATTCCTGTTTTATTGGTGCCTTTTGCAAATTTGCAGGATTCGTCTAAATAAATAACATTCTATCAGCGATAGCATATTTATCCTACAATGATCCCACTGCTGAGACAAACATCTCCTCTCTGTATTAATCCATAATTCACCATTTGGTTCGACTGCAGGTTGATTTATATCACTTGCCCTCGGTTTTATGGTTCCAGGATAAGCCGATTTCAGAGCCGATTTAGAATTTTTATGTTAGTTCTTCATTTGAGTCATAGATGGCGCTGTAGTGCTTTTTGTACTATGTTGCTGCAGTACTATTTATAGTGCCGCTACAGCACCACCTAGGCTCTCTGGATACATAAACAGTTTCATACGCGTTAATAATTCTCCATCAATGGTGACTTACCAGCCAGTTGATCAGCTAACTGTATTAATTACTAGTAATTAACCACAATCATGATCTATTATTATAATTCTATGTCATGCATTGGATGTAATTATCTTAATTCAAAATGTCTGTGTATCTCCACAATAATGATCCGATTGCGGAAGTGTGTACGCCAGATGATTATTGTAATAACACATAATTATGTGGATATCTAATCTATATACCTATACAAATAAACAAAATTGAACTGTGTGTTTGTTATATCACAATAAAAGCTTTTTTACTGTTTGCATTTGAAAATAATTACGACACTTATAACAAAAACACATTTTTTATTTATTTTTGTCTGTCTGTCTATTTGTTCCGGCTTATCTCCGAAACGGCTGGACTGATTTTGACGGCAGGTAGATGATGTTATAAGGTCTAACTTATGCCATTCTTTTATAGCCATACTTTTATTTTAGGATATGAATTAGGGAATCATGCAAAAAAAAAAACGGTTCAAAACGCGAGCTAAGGTCGCGGGCAACAACTAGTACTATAATACATAATAATATACATATGTTTAGATTGTAATCATAAGCTGTGTGAATAAATTATGACAAACATAACATTTTGTTTTAATAATCTATTAAAGAGGGGCACATGTCTAAATAATAACAGCCACATGGGTTGATCTCCAAGGTTAAGCAACGTTTGCCGGTATTTTTGTAACATAACATCACGCCTGTAATACCTGAAGGGATAGGCAGAGGTGTACCTAATAGTACACCAACATTAAGACCCATGGTAATAGGGGGCGAGTCTATTGCCATCAACCGGGCACAAATCCAAACTCCGTGGCTGCTACTGAGAAATTCTTGGATCAAAATCTCAATTACACTTTGGAAATTGAATTGAACCCAAGACCTCATACTAGACCAACGTGGCAGTCCATTTCCAGTAATTTTGTTACCTTTATAGCGTTACCACACCTATAACAGCAATTAAGTAGTTCCTAAAAATGTATAAAATCATTAACACTCCAGCGTTTAGTTAGTACGTAAACAAACTCGCGTAAATTACGCATTTTTATGCGAAACTTTTAATGGAATAACATAGTAGTGGCCCTCGACGGTTACAAAGTTTTATTACGGAGTCCTACGCACTTCGCGGAACAAAATTGTTTGATTACAAGCTGAGACTTGGAGATAGTTTTCGCCTATTAGAACGGTTTCCCTAAATGGGCAGAGGCAGTGAAGACTTGACAGGAATTCTGGCGTAGCTCAGTCAATGGAAATATTTGTGAGTTTGAAGGCAATTTGCAGTACTGCAGCATAGCAAAGAAAATAAGGAGCGTACCTGACATACATATCATCTACCTAGGCTTTTTCCCAGCTATGTTGGGGTCAGCTTCCAGTCTAATTGGATACAGCTGAATACCAGTATTTTACATGCAGCGACTGCCTATCTGACCTCTACAACCCGGTTAGTACGGGTTAATACGATACCCCTTGGTAAGTTGGTTGTCAGACTTTTTTGCGCTACTGACTACCTGTAACGACTATCAAAGATCTGAAGATGACAGCCGGGACCAGCAGCTCAACGTGCTTTCCGAGGCACGGAGGACACTCGGTATGTAATGGGCGGTCACCCATCCAAAGACCAACCTAGGCAAGCACGGCTTGACCTAAAGATCGACCTGACCGGCTGTTATTATTAAGCCACGAGCTGGTGTAAAAAGACCCTTCATGGAAACGGAAAGGCACCTGTTCTTCCCGTTATTACGATATTTTTTTGTACTGGACCATAAAAGGTACCATCTAGTTAGGGAAATATTGCAGGTCAAACTTCCAACAAAGGTTTTTTTTATATATTTTTTATATTTTATGATTTTATGATGATGAAAGAGCTCGTGGCAAAATAATAACAGCCGCTCGGGTCGATCTTCAGGTTAAGCCGTGCTTGCCTAGGTTGGTCTATGGATGGGTGACCGCCCATTACATACCAAGTTTCCTCCGTGCCGCGGAAAGCACGTTAAGCCGTTGGTCCCGGCTGTTAGTTGTAGATCTTTGACAGTTGTTACAAGTAGTCAGTGGCCCAAAAAGTCTGACAACCAGTCTTACCAAGGGGTATCGTATTACCCAGTACTAACTGGGTTGTAGAGGTCAGATAGGCAGTGGCTCCATGTAAAATACTGGTATTCAGCTGCATCCGGTTAGACTGGAAGCTGACCCCAACATGGTTGGGAAAAGGCTCGGCAGATGAGATGATGTTTTATATTTTATTTCTTTAATTTAATAAGGTATATGGCCCCTGAACTATTCAAGGCATTCATTAGCACAATTTTTGAAGTGCGTTACATTGATCGCTACCGTAAACCGTGATTTTTCACACCAAAAATCTTTAATCTTTTTTATGATTTTTGTGCGGTGTTGTGATGCTAATTACGTTAGCTGCAATCGGGGGATTGAAATGAAACCAAAGATGACTACTTAATCTATATTAAAGTAAAATAATTACACTAACTATAGCCTAAACTAGCCTAGCTCCATTTCGAAGTGTGAATATGGAATGATCTCTTCTTAAGTTCTAGTTATTAGCTAAACTTCAGTGCGTGCATCGAAGTGCTGTCTCGACTCTTTACTTCCGTGTAGTTCCACCTTGAAACCTTGGAAATATCGGGTGCTGAGTCGGTGATTTCCGTATGGCGAGGTCGTTGGTCCGACGCCCATGTGTCACGTAATGCTGTATCGGCGCATTGGCCATTTCCCTTATGCAGCGGTATGCAAGTTGTGGATCGGGGTCATGGTCGGGTAGCGTGGTACGTAACATGCTCTTACAGCTTAATATTATGAGTAGCGCCTACGATGTTAATGTACACAACACAATCTGTCATCCAAAAACTTACGGATCATATAAATAAAGAAAAATTAAAATCTCGATGACATAATTATGATGTCGAATAAAAACAACTGACATACTTTATTTAAAAAAAATGTGGAGACTGCTAGCATGTGTGGTCATCAATCCCCTGAGGAACAAGCCATAATTCCATATTAACTTATTAATAGATTTGGGAATTTGAAAATCCTAAAGCTCGGCATCAAAGCCCCGCCTTATTTAATAATAATGAGAGTTTCAATGACGCAAGCCGTAAAAGAGAAATAAACAAAAATTTTGCAACCAACAGAAATCAACTCGAGGTGTGTCCACGTAAATTGATGGTATTTTTTATACGGATACAAAGTTTTACTGGATATGGCAGAAAAACCTTAGAACAGGAAAATATTATGGAACAACTACCAACCAATGACTGGCTGATAAATTGATTTGCATTGAATAATCATCATCATTCTCCTGCCCATATCCCAATTAATTCGGGGTCGGCGCAGCATGTCTTCTTCTTCAATACTTCTCTATTACTCGTCATCTCATCAGACACCTTCTTTCTTGTCATAAAAAAATGTACAATAGGTACCTACACGTCAAAATGTATGGCATGGATGGACCGCTGATTTTATTTTAAATTATAGATAAATATAGATAATTCTATGAGTGGTGGTTCAGAATGATGAACTCAATACGTGGTGGGCGTTTGTGCATCGGTGGCCCTTCCACCCGTATACCACAACCCACCTACAACCATCAGGCAGTAGCCCACCAAAGACAATATCATACTCGTTTAGTCGGACTATCCCCCTTTTCTATGAACGAAGCTTAGCAGTTTCCAATTTTTCCTCATACCTCTTAAATCCCGTCCCTTTTTCTGACATGCTTCTTAAGTCCGTCCTAGTCTCAAACAAGTTTTACCGCCATTCCTCTGAGTACCATTCACCTATCTGGCTGTTGGTCTGCTGATACTTCTTCAACCACCTCTGCAGAACCATTTAGGGACGGCAGGTGTACTCCTCCGCCTGCTATCACCACGTCTAGCCAAGTGCCCTGCCCACCTCCAGAACTTTCACTACTATTACTAATTATATTATTTCCCGTAGAACCATATTTAAGAAGCACTTCCATTAAACCTGCATCCACGAGTTGATCAACCTAATGAACTTTTAAAATTAAAAAAAAGGTCGTGGGTAACGTATTATCCGTTGGCACGCACGCCACCTCGGAAACAGTAATTTAATCCAAAGTCCCGTTTTGTCAACCCTATGCGGTTCATTTGGGCCTACTTTTTGCGGTGCGTTTAGCCCTTCAGCATAATTAGGGTTGAGTTTCGGCCTTTTTTGATGATACTTTGTTGTTAACATGAAGATAATAGTCGAGGTTTTTGAGTAGGTGATTTTCTACACATTTTTAGGGTTCTGAGTATATCAGTTTCTGAAGCTATTAAAAGGGAAGAAAAATAATCAGTAAATTATTGTTCACACAGAATCTAGAAAATAGAATTTTATTTAAGATCTGGTTATTTACATTATTTACAAACTACAAATTTGTAATCTATAATAGTAATTAAAATATGTACCTACAAGTATCATAAGGGTTACAGGGCGTCAAAAAATTCGTCCGCATCACTGTCAACAGGAAAAGTGCCCAGAAGGCTGGCAGCATTGCCACGTTGTATGGCAATGCTAATTCTTTGGCTAAAAAATAGGCCCGCCATCTGGTCACGTGAAGAGACGACGACCGCTTGACGATTTCCCGAAATACTAGGTGGGCACTCGGACCCCAAGGCCCTAGCGTTTCAACCCCAAACGGCTGAAACACATAACTACCAATTAAATTATTGTATTTGCGCCGTTTGATTTGTTTGTTTTCAGCACCTGCAGCAGCCGCCCCAGCGCAGCTCACTATGCCAGGAAGATGGTTTGGCGCTAGGGTGTCGACGCAAGTTGCATCCCACACCAAAGGCCTACCCAACTTCCAAAGCATTTTGTCGAACCATCTGGTCTCTTTCCATCGACGCGTACCAAGCCAGACGGTTCTAAGACAGCTGGCACCCCGGCGGTGGCATGAGCACGACGGATAAGATCATTAATGCTAGGGTGCCGCGCAAGCCGACCTGCACTCTTACTACAAGAAAGTCCATGGTGTCCGAGGCAGTCGACTGCTTCACCACATTGACAGCGATGTGGAGCCCCACAAGGAGCGCCCAATCGCAAATGTGTAGCGATCCGGAAGGTTGTGTCACCTAACATAGTGCCTATACTAGGTGACGGTAGTGCCTGAAGCCAGAGGCCCGACTCCCACTCACCCACAGCCAGCAGGTGGGCACGTTCAGCAGTATTGGTAGACGTATTAATAAGTTTATTCCATACCAACCTGCAGAGGGCTCATCCCACTGTCTCTGGGAAAACGGGTTCTCGGGCCGATCAGTATCCGGGCAAGCCCCTTTCCAGGCGTCCTCTGCGTCGGAGAAGCACGGCACTTCAGAGTCAACCAGGGAGAGAGTTAAAATTTTCCTGGTTAGCTTTTCAGTGCTGTTATCAGAGGATAGAAACGCCGGTAAGCTAACACTAGAAATTTTGCGGACGCCGAGGCCACCAAAACGAATTGGTAGGATGGCTTGCAGCCACGCTCGGTCGTCCAGGGCCACATTAAAAATGGACGTTAATGTGTTGCGAATAATTTGGTAAATTTTGTCCAAAAGTTGTGGTTTCTTTCAAAGAGGAGAACAACGGAGATAATACATAAAATTTGGACCAAAACAGCAATATCTAATAAGGGTGAATGCCGAATGTAAAGTAATTTTGGAGAGTCTATCGGAAATATCATTAACATTTTAATGATATTTCCGATAGACTCTCCAAAATGGAGAATGTGGAGTCAGGCCGTCAAGGCCGCCAGCAGAACCACTCCGGAAAGACCTCACGGCTACGATCAACTGCGGGGCTGTAATTTGGAAAAAAGGAGAATCCTGAACGAGGGGGTCGGGGTGGACGGGCGGGTCGGGGAAGGTGAGACCATCCACAGGCGATGGATGTTTACTCTACAGAGCTGAAAGAGTCTCTGGTGAATAAGGCGCCACCACATCACTGCTGAATAGTATTCTGGCTGCCCCCCTATTGTCACCGTCACTTAACTTGGATTCCACACAATCACAAATGCCTTTCTGTCTTTATTAAAAAAGGTAATTTAGAATCTAAAATACGGGCGGAATTGTTGCAGTTTTCTTTAATTTGGTTTGTTAAAGATTTTTGAGTTGCCAATTTTTTTTGTACACAGAATCTTAGATGAATACTAAAATTTGCCCTATTTTAAAGTTACTCTTATAAAGTTATCATTCAAATTCGTGCACCTAACTACCTATTATTTGTATGTGGGAGAGTGTCGGGTTACGATACATACTTATCAAAACATAATTATTGAAAGCTACAGATATAATCTTTAATCATTACTGAAATTCGCCCGGTTTTAAAATAATCATCAACATTGGGAATATCTATCCGTTTGGAAACATCTGTGGCATACATACCGATATAAGCAAAAACTACGCAGAATATTGAAACACTATTCCCAATGTTTGCAAACATCACCCAAACTTCACTGCTTTTTTTTTTTTTTTTTTTTTTTTTTTTACCGATGGGAAATCATCAAATAACCCCTCCCGCTCTGGGCTGAGCAGGAGGGAGTGTCAGACTTCTACTGACTAAAACCCATCCATGTTCCTTCCTTTGCCCTTTATGTTCCAGGGCCGCGGTATCTCTTTCGAACAGTCCCGCAACCCTGGCAGGCGTCGGCCCTTACGGACCCCTTCCTGTTTGCTGACTCTCTTTGAGGCGCGCGTGGAACACGAACGCGCCGTCGACACGGCCTGTCGTCATAAGACGGACGGACGGTGGCCACGTGGCCCCCGACGCCCGGTGCGTCTCCCGCGGCGGCTGGGACGTGAGGTTCTCTCCCTCTCACGTCCCGCCACCTCCTTCGCTAGCATGACTGCTTCGCAGAAGGAGGTGACGGCGTCCCATTCCGTCTCGCTCCGGACCATGGATTGAACCAGGGCCGGACGCGAGAGGTCGCCGCCGCCGATCGCCGCTACGAGGACACGGCGTTGCTCCGCCCAAGCGGAGCAGACCTGCACAGTGTGCTCCACCGTGTCCTCCGGTCGATCCTCGCAGTGGTGACACCCAGGCGTTTCCTCCCGCCCGATTAGGTGCAGGAACCTCCCGAAACAACCATGTCCGGTGAGGACCTGCGTCAGGCGGAAGGTGAGGGCGCCGTGGCGCCTCTCCAGCCACTCCTCAAAGAGGGGACTTACCGCCATTATAGTGGCGTGCCCTGCACGGGGTTGCGACAGTCGCTCTCTCCATGTCGCCATGAGATCACGCCGGAAGTCTGTCCGCTGAGCGACAATTTGCCGCGGCAGCGGAGTTTCCCCCCGGCGTAGTGCCTCCACGCGCCACTCGTGCAGGCGCGCGAGGACTATCGCCTCCAGATCCCATGGCGGCAATCCGGCAAGGAGGCTCGCCGCCTCGCCGGAGATCGTGCGGTACCCCCGGATTAGCCTTACGGCTACCACCCTTTGGGGCGCGTTCAGAATCTTCACTGCTTGACTTGCTCTCTACTGTAGCGTCATCAAAATTCCATCGAGGATACACTGAATAAGTTCTGTATTTATTTTCATACACGAAATCATTGATAAAACTAATCATAATTGTGCGGTGTTGATTTGAACTTACACATTGCAGCCAAAAAGAATGATAATAACAGACAAATCTAATGAGCCACGATAGTACAACAATAAAGGTCGGTGGGAAGTAAGTTTCCTTCGGTATGTCCGCAGCTAATTCAGTCAAGAAATAATAATGCCCCATCAAACTGAAGCAGATTATTGCTAGTCGTACTCTTCGCCTCACATCCAAACAACGACAAAATACTGAGAACAGTTAAAATGAAGGCAGGATAAACGGCAATCGCAGACAAGCCCACTGCTTCACGCATTAAATAGAAAGTCACTTTTGTCAGACCCTTGGTACTATTATCTTCCCCATAATCGAATACATACCTTTCAGCACCTTCAAATTCAAGCACTACAAACTCAAAGTATGATTCCCTGCTTGCCGTTTTTCTCGTCGAGAAATCTAAATTGCATTCTTGCACATCGTAGTGCCAGTCTGTGAGTTTGACGCTGCACCATGTCTCTTCTCTCATCTGATGTTAATAATGGACTTTTCCAGTACTCTTTAAGTCAGCACGATAAAAGAATACGTCAGCATCAAGAAAGTCTTCGGAGTTAAGTATTCCAAAGCTTGGAATCCAAATGTAGAAGTTCGATACATCTGGCTCGTTGATGCCGTGATGCTTTTCAGGATCCCACTTCAGCCGTTCGTCTTTCCACTTAGTATTCATCCAGCTCGCACTGTCATCACTCCCTCTTCAGTATCAAAGTAGAATACTCTTATAAAGAACATTAATCGTTGGTGCGTGGTGTCGGATGTAGCCGCACTTTAGATACTCCAAGAGTTCTTTTTCCCCAGTGATGTATTTTGGGGAATTGTCAATATTACAGTTTTCGGTAAGAGTATAGTCTAGAAAGAGTAGCAGTACAATATAAATGTATAATGTCATGGTTTTCTCGATACTACGAACTGTTTCCGTCGTTAGGTTGTTTTGTCACATAATACGGAAACGCCCACTGCGAATGTTTCAATACAAAGAATTCGTGGCATAATATTATCTATATTCTATTCATAGGTATGAATCCGAGCTTCAGCTGAGTTTACACTGACAGAATTTTCTGCTATGATAGCCGGCTGGAGATAGTTTAGCTACTAAAAGTCATCAATTTGATTTTTGATTAGGGGATTTAATTTAATGTATAGAAGTATGAATATTGTTTTATTCCCTTTACATTACGTTCACACAACCGGTCATAGAGATGTTTAATGCTGTACAAACTATTTTGATAAATCGACTCACCAGTGATTCTTAAGAATAACCTATAACGTTTGCTTCAAAAACATTTTACGAATTATGTGTATTACCTTTGCTTTCTTTTTGTTAAATAACAGTACAACGAAGTTAAAGCAGTACTCAAAATGGATTTTCTTACAAAAGATTTTGATTTATTGATCTCATCCCTAAATCCCGGCAGGAACATTTCTGACATTTGATCTGACGTTTACGTCCGTCTGTGTTTTTATAGTTGAGATTAATTAATTATTGTATTGTGTGTTGAGAAGTAGAACTTGTTTGTATTTTGTGAACTTATTTCTGTGTATTTCACTGAGCAAATGTGTCGAGTCATGGGAGTCAGCCGATCGACGCCGTCAGTCAAGCGGCAAAACCGATGTATCAATTGTTAATTTTCTAGGCTCTGGTTTTGAGGTTATTTTCGATTTTATAAAATTACTCCGAAATTCGGGTTTTGTTTACCAAAAAAAATTTTGTAGGAGTTAATAATGGTAAGTGTAGACTTTAAAAGACAAAGTTTTATTTTGATGCAGCATGGTACGGGATTCAATACATCCATGAGAATTGTCTTTTGGCATCGTGGAAAAACATATTGCAGCTATCATTGCAAATAAAGGAAGGTTCATTTCTTCCTCCTCTTGGTTCTTTCTCTTCGAATCGATGGTATCATCATCATCATCATCATCATTTCAGCCGAAAGACGTCCACTGCTGGACATAGGCCTCCCCAAGTGTCGCCACACTGAACGGTCCCGTGCGTCTCGCAACCTCACAATTTTCACCACCTAGTGGGAGGCCTTCCAACGCAACGTCTTCCGGTTCGTCGGTCAATCGAGGGTATTCTTTCGTTTATACACACAAGGTACTTGCAATACAATACAATACAATACAATGTTTACAAATAAAGCATTCTGATTCTGATTCTGAATAGTTTTTATAAAGATATTGTGTTAGATATTGGTTGTTACGTTGCCATACAACGTGGCAACGCCGCCAGTCTCTTGGATGCATTACCAGTTGACAGCGTTGAGGAGGAGTTTTTTGACGCCATTTTTTAAATTTGTTGCTAGGTTATTTACTTTAGGTTATTTTAATTAATAAATGTAATACAATTACATTATTTAAAAGAAAAAAAAACATTGTGTTAGAACATTTAAAATATTTTGAGACGTTATCAAATAAGTGCACTTTGATTACACTCACAATCTATCGAAACATTTGCAGTGGGCGTTTCCGAATTATCAGACATAACAATCTAACCACTAATACAGTTCACAGTATCGAAGGAACCATGGCTCTGAACACTTGTATTTTTCTGCTACTCTTCCTAAACTATACTCTTGCCGCCAAAAATTGTGATATTGACAATACCCCAGAATACATCACTTGGGAAAAACAACTCTTGAAAGACCTCGACTGCGGCTACAACTCAGACCAAGCACCAAAAGAGGCAACAACAATTAATGTCACTTTCTACATAAGAAGATTCCAATTTGATATTGAAGAAGGAGTGTTGACGGTGGAAGCACGGATAGGTGTAAAGTGGAAAGACGAACGACTGAAGTGGGATCCCGAAAAGTATCACGGTATCAACGAGACAGATGTATCGAACTTCTACAAGTGGACTCCAGACTTTGGAATATCCAACTCCGATGACTTTTTTCATTCTTACGTAACGTTCTATCGTCATAAACTAAAGAGTACTGGAGACGTTCACTGCCAACATCATATGTTACAAGAGACGCGGTGCAGCATCAAACTCACAGACTGGCCATACGACGTGCAAGAATGCAGTTTTGAATTCTCATCAACAGATATGTCTCGGCATGCAAGAAATTTTACACTTAACTTTGGGTTTGTAGTAATTGATCCTGAAGGTGCTGAATGGTACATAATTGATTATAAACATGTGCAGGATAATAGTACTAAAAAACCGGCGAAAGTCTCCGTGTTTTTGATGCGTGAAGCAATGGGCTTGTCTGGGATTGTCGTTTATCCTGCCTTCATTTTAACTGTTCTCAGTATTCTGTCGTTGTGTTTGGATGTGAGGCGTAAAGTACGACTAGCAATTATCTGCTTTAGCTTGATGGGGCATTATTATTTCTTGATGGAGTTAGCTGCGAATATACCGATGGAATCTCACTCCCCACCAACCTTATTGTTGTACTATCGCGGCTCATTAGTGTTGTCTATTATTATCATTATTTTAACATTCTTTTTGGCTGCAATGTGTAAGTTCAAATCAACGCCCCACAATTATGTAAAACTAATCAATGATTTCGTGTATGAAAATAAATACAGAACGTATTTAGTGTATCCTCGATGGGATTTTGATGACGCTACAGTAGATAGCAAGTCAAGCAGTGAAGATTGGGTGATGTTTGCAAACATTGTGAATAGTGTTTCAATATTCTGCGTAGTTTTTGCTTATATTGGTATGTATGCCACAGATATTCCCAAACGGATAATTTACGATGTTAATGATAACTATGTAAGAATATCTTTAAAACCGGGTGAATTTTAGTAATCATTAAAGATTCTGTCTGTACACAAGGCGACACATTAAGTTATACATTTCCAGTATAACATAGCCTCGCTTTGTATAGATTTCCCGTTCAATGAGAGATCCGCATAAACTGATTTTATGTAGATTGATTGCTCGTCGTGTGGACCTTCCAATAATTTCATGTTTGTTTTCCTATCTTTAATCAAATAAGTTTTAATGTCTATACTCGTCGTCACACGACACTCTCTGTCTCTGGTCCCACAAACAATGTACACGAATGGCAGTCGTGTGATGTTCAACAGAGAACTTGTCTTATTAGCGCTTATATCGTTACGCACTTTGATTCTAACGATAATTGTTGGCATACGAAATTAGCTGGCATTGCGCGAAATTCTTGCTGAACTTGGAATTTGTGGGTGGTTAGTTGTGAGGATATTTTGCTTTAATAATTGGGAAAATAATTATGTAGTTTTTAATGGTAAAGTATTGTGTCCCTTTTTAGGGTTCCGTAGCCGAATGACGAAAAATGGAACCCTTATAGATCCGTCATGTCATGACCGTGTATGTCACAGCCAGTTTATTCCGAAACTATTAGGACTACACACTTCGAACTAGTAGGTAGGTGTATTCTGTGAACCGCTTTACGACTAAAAAGACAAAAAATAATTATTATTAGGTCCTACGTGCCCTGAAAGTTGACCACAATAACCTGGGAACGCGGTGGCAAGCAAATGAAAAAATGAAAAAAAATGAAAAAGCGTTTATTCGTGGTTCTAGGCATTACAAAAAAAATGTTACTTCTGCCAAACTGTAAAGCAGTTTGTTGGCAGATGTAGCTCCCATATACAAAATTATATACCTTTATTTCTATGCAACTATTCCTAACTTTTCCACCAATAACAAGGTTAAACATTAACTATAACTAAACAAAAATAATTTAACATCACAAAGGCTGCCTGGTAGTGAATTGAAACGCCACTACGCAATTCAAAATGCTATCAACATTAGCTAATAACACCTTAAACCACGCAATGCCATTTCAATTCACACCGGCGAACATAAGATAGTAGTCATACCTATAATCTATGAATCTCCATTTATGAGGCTTTGGCAAAAAGTGTTAAAAAGAAACTTCCCCATTCTATTTTTAAAAGTCATTTTTGTGGTACAGCTACTTTCTAAATCGACTGGCATGTCATTCAAAATTGTTGGGACTAAGCATTTTCTACACCTTTGCCCATAATAATTAGTCCAAGTGGGTACTACAAATCTTTTAATGTGTTTATTCCTTTGAGGTCGTAAGTTTACCGTCTTGATTTTAAACTCATCCTTGAAATAATTTTCTACAGCCAATAGCAACACCACCATTACGATGGACCGGCAACATCTTACATTCTAAGAACAATTCTTCGTAATCACTACTTTTACAACGTTTTTTTGTGTTTTTATCAACTAATAATTTCATAAATCTGATTTGTAATAATTTAATTAGTATATTATTATATTTATAGTATATTAATTAATTAAATGACAGCGCCCGTTCACGAACATGACGCATGGATCAGCACCATTCAACTCAACCATTTTGAAGGGAGCTAAACGATCCGACACACGCGCCACCATCAGTGAGACATTTGAGTGAGCATGATATACTCTCAACCGCCAGGGCACATTCAAGTCGAGAAAGGACGTAGGTTTGCAGTGAATGATAGCTGTCTATAATCTATACAATGCAAACATAGTTGTACAATCTTCAGCAGCTCCAACAATACTATTTAATGTTATCAATTTATGCGTCCCGGTCCTTGTGGAGCAGGACCGGCATTGAGCCAAGCATTTTTATCAGCGATATAATCGTCTAACTTGTAATATGCTTGCGTACATGGTGTGCGTTTAATGCATGTTTTAAATTTCGTAAAATTCCACAAGTATTCTTGAACTCAATGGAGTTCAAGAATACTTGAGGAATTTTATTATAGCATCTCAAACAGTACCCCACGAAAGATGAGTCTACTGTAGCGAGTCTGAAGCCTGACTGTACTAATTGGTCCCTATTTACTATAATGGTGTCTGTCACCTTTTTTACTAAAAAGATGCAGATTTTTTCTTACGTACATTATGTTTTCGTAGATGTATTGACAATATACCGTCATGATGTTAATGTCCTTATACGAACAGTTCCCTTAGAGAATCGCACCTACTAAGATTATATATGGCTCTGATGGCTCTTTTTTGCAGAATAAATATAGACAAAATGTCTGCAGCCCGCTGCCCGTCTCCATAACAAAGTGCTATAAGACATTGTACTATGAAAGTAACTAAAATAGACTAGTCTAGCGGTTTAGCGGCTACCCTTGGCCGGTTTTTTCGTTTAATATTAAATTGTTTGCTGTGAACCAAATATGGACCTGAAGTAGGGCAGTATTCACGTCATCTAGAATTTGGGCCCGTCTATTTATCATAAAATTAGGGAAGTGTCATCAGCAAATAAGACCATGTTTTGAGGTTGGTTTTTCAATAAATAGGGTAGATCATTTATATAAACTAGAAAGAGGAAAGGACCCAAAATTGAGCCTTGCGGAACCCCCATTTTAGCTTTTAAACCCTGTGAATTGACACCATTTATGTGAACAGGTTATTTTCACTCAAATAAGATTTTACCAAACTGAATGCAAGTTTAGCTAGTCCGTAATGCTCAAGTTTAAAAAGTAACGTGTCGTGATTTACGCAATCAAATGCTTTGGAGAGGTCACAAAATATTCCTATTGCATCTTGGGACTGACTCCCACGCAGTAAATATGTGCTTTAATAGGGTTACACCAGCGTCAGTCGTACAACGGCCCCTGGTGAAACCGTACTGTTGATTGTGTAGGATTCTGTTGGTGTTAAAATGATTGAGCATTTGATTCAGAATTACTTCTTCAAACACCTTGCTAAGAACTGGCAATACGGATACAGGTCGATAATTATTAGTATCCTTACTGTTCCCGGATTTGAAAAGAGGTATGACTTTACTGTATTTCATTAAATCAGGGAAGACTCCTTAGTCTACACACAAATTAAAAATTAAAGCTAAGTATGGTGCTAGCATAGTCTCAACTATGAATGTACAAACTTTGATGGACATTCCCAATAGATCTTCGGTCAGTTTGATTTTTGTTTGGCAGAAAGCTTTAATAACTATCAAAGGGTTTATATGTTTAAATTTAAATTCAGCCGGGCATCCAGACACAGAATAAACCAATTGAGACTTCAGGTGAGGAATTTGGAAGGTGTGTTACACCTATCGCAGAAAACATTATCTATACAAGTAGCAAAAGATGGAGTGACTCTAGTAGGTTCTGTAAAAATGTTGGTCAAGTCAAATAATTTATAAACACTTAATAACCGAATGCTATTTGAATTTTCTTCTAAAATATTTATATTGAAATCACCACAAATAATTGCAGATTTATTTTATCACTGGCTGCAAGTTTTGCCAAGACATCTCACATTATTGATTCAAATACACACACACAATTACATGCTTATCCAGCTCAACACTGGACAGTTCGACGCAATGTTCAACCGAGAGACCTACTATGTCAATACGTTGCTTATATTTAACACATTTTTTTATTAATATTATGGAACCTCCACGCAGCATAGATTTACGGCTAAAGCAGCTAGTCACCGTATAGTTTTCATAATTAATAAACATTTGGTAATCCTTTAGCCAATGTTCAGTAAAACAAATAATGTCAAACATACTTTTTTCAAAAAACAATTCAATTTCTAATAATTTGTAAGAAATGCCTTGGATATTTTGGTGGAATAATTGTAGTGTTCTGCTGAGGCCCTTTTTTACTCACTAAGTGAAAACAGTATTGTTAATGGTATCTTCTGTTGTCTCACTTCCTAGTTTAAATTAATATTAATATCTGGAGTGAGGCCGGAGACTCCCGTACCATCCCCAGACAACAAGATCCTATCACTAATACACCCTAATCGAGAATTGTCCACGTTGTCACATGGATCCTCCTCAGTACAATGTTTGTAAACATTTATAGCACAAATGCTATATTTATTTAAGGTCACCTGATACTCTATGAGTTATTTTTCCCAAGTGATGTATTTTGGGGTATTGTCAATATTACAGTTTTCGGTAAGAGTATAGTCTAGAAAGAGTAGCAGTACAATATAAATGTATAATGTCATGGTTCCCTCGATACTACGAACTGTTTCCGTCGTCAGGTTGTTTTGTCACATATTATGGAAACGCCCACTGTCAATGTTTCGATACAAAGATTTCGTGGCTAAATATACAACGACAACAATAGGACACTTAGGCGTCAAAGTACTCGTCCCCTTCGATGTCGTCAGGAAACGTGCCCAGAAGACTGGTAGCATTGCCACGTTGAATGGCAATGCTAATTCTTTGACCAAAGCAAGAGCCAGCCCTCTGGTCACGCGAAATGTTGACCAGTCGGCGAGATATTTCCTTAAAAAGGAGACGCGCACTTGGGCCCCATGACCCGAGCATTTCGACCCTAAACGGCTCAAAACTGTAGTTACCGATAAGGTTACAGTATTTGGGCCGCTTGAGGCTCTCAGCCGCCGCAGCAGCAGCGCCCGCACAGCCCGCCGTGTTTTCAACGTGAGATGGCGCAAGGGTGTCGATACAGGTTGCGTCCCACACCAAAAGCCTACCCACCTTGCAAGGCACCAACGTCATGCCGTCTGGTCTCTTCCCATCGTCACGTACCAAGCCATTTGGTTCTAAAACAGCTGGTACGCCGGCGCTGGCAAGGGCTCGACGAATAATGTCGTTAATGCTGACATGGCGTGCAATACGAATCAATGATATGTATGAATCATAATTTGTGACTTGCTATGGATCTGGACCGGTTCCATGATTACTGCGATCGAAATAGATCGGAGTTAAATATTTCAAAATGTTATGTGTATACATTTACTCGTAAGCCAAACCCTATTAGGTATGACTAAAAATTATCGAATACCTCAATTGCCCGAGTCAACGCCATCAAGGATCTTGGGGTAATCATTGAGCTTTTGCCTGATGCGCACATTGACGATATTATAGTCAACAAGGCTTCTAAAGCGTTAGGTTTTATTTTTAGGGTCTCCTCTGAGTTTAAGAATGTCAAAACCATAAAAAATTCTACACTGTGCTTTTGTCCGCAGCCATCTCGAATATGCTTCTCAACTTTGGAATCCAAATTACAATGTTTATATTAATCGCATTGAAAGCAAAACAAAGGAGATTTTTAAGGTACACTCAATATCGTTCTAATACTTATCTTCCTAACTATACCAGTCGGTGTAAGAAATTTTATATTCTTCCTTTACACGAGCGAAGAAAAATTGCAGATCTTGCTTTCCTATTTAGTGTAATAAACATTTCTACTGACGTCCCTGAGCTGGTGACCAAGATTGGCCACCAATCGTCTGTGCCGTTTCTTCGGAGACCTCATTTCCTTCATGTACATTTATTGAAAACTATCTATATTTATATATATATTAAATACATATATTTTAAGAGCATGTCGAATGTTCAAAAGGATACAGTGCCGGGATGTTGAGCTTAATTTGTTTACAAATAAAGCTCAACAACAACAATTTAAAAAAAGTACAAAAACGTAAAAAAAAAGTAAAAAAAAAAATGTTATATAACTTTTTCTTTGGAGTGTAACTTTGTTGTGCAATGTGTTTTATTTTTGTTTATCCTCTTCAGTTGTTTTTATGTTTTTACCGTTTTGTTAATTTTATACATAAGTTTATTTAAGTACTACATATCACTTCTGACTACTCGAATGTATTAGCTGTAAGTTTTCTTAAAATTATTCAAATAAAATTAATAAATAAATACACTAGGTACTTGCAATAGTTTTTATAAAGATATTGTATTAGAACATTTATAATATTTTGACACGATATGAAATCAGTGCACTTTGATTACATTCACAATCTATCGAAACATTTGTAGTGGGCGTTTCCGTATTATGTGACAAAACAATCTAACCACTTATACAGTTCACAGTATCGAAGGAACCATGGCTCTGAACACTTGTATTTTTCTGCTACTCTTCCTAAACTATACTCTTGCCGAAGAAAACTGTGTCATTAACGATACCCCAGACTATATCACTTGGGAAAAACAACTCTTGAAAGACCTTCAGTGCGGCTACAGCGCACGCCAAGCACCAAGAGAGGCCACAACAATTAATGTCACTTTCTTCGTAAGAACATTCCAATTTGATATTGAAAAAGGAGTGTTGACGGTGCAAGCACGGATAGGTGTAAAGTGGAAAGACGAACGACTGAAGTGGGATCCCGAAAAGTATCACGGTATCAAAGAGACAGATGTATCGAACTTCTACATGTGGACTCCAAACGTTGGACTATCCAACTCTTATGACTTTTTTGATTCTTACTTAACGTTCTATCGTTATGACGTAAAGAGTACTGGAGACGTACACTGCCAACATCAAACGTTACAAGAGACGTGGTGCAGCATCAAACTCACAGACTGGCCATACGACGTGCAAGAATGCAGTTTTGAATTTTCATCGTTGGATAAGTCTCGGCATGCAAGAAATTATACACTTAACTTTTGGTTTGTAGTAGTTGATCCTGAAGGTGCTGAATGGTACATAATTGATTATAAACATGTGCAGGATAATAGTACTAAAAAACCGGCGAAAGTCTCCGTGTTTTTGATGCGTGAAGCAATGGGCTTGTCTGCGATTGTCGTTTATCCTGCTTTCATTTTAACTGTTCTCAGTATTCTGTCGTTGTGTTTGGATGTGAGGCGTAGAGTACGACTAGCAATTATCTGCTTTAGCTTGATGGGGCATTATTATTTCTTGATGGAGTTAGCTGCGAATATACCGATGGAATCTCACTTCCCACCAACCTTATTGTTGTACTATTGCGGCTCATTAGTGTTGTCTATTATTATCATTCTTTTAACATTCTTTTTGGCTGCAATGTGTAAGTTCAAATCAACGCCCCACAATTATGTAAAACTAATTAATGATTTCGTGTTTGAAAATAACTACAGAACGTATTTAGTGTATCCTCGATGGGATTTTGATGACGCTACAGTACATAGCAAGTCAAGCAGTGAAGATTGGGTGATGTTTGCAAACATTGTGAATAGCGTTTCAATATTCTGCGTAGTTTTTGCTTATATTGGTATGTATGCCACAGATATTCCCAAACGGACAATTTACGAAGTTAATGATAACTATGTAAGAATATCTTTAAAACCGGGTGAATTTTAGTAATCATTAAAGATTCTGTCTGTACACAAGGCGACACATTAAGTTATACATTTCAAGTATAACATAGCCTCGCTTTGTATAGATTTCCCGTTCAATGAGAGATCCGCATAAACTGATTTTATGTAGATTGATTGCTCGTCGTGTGGACCTTCCAATAATTTCATGTTTGTTTTCCTATCTTTAATCAAATAAGTTTTAATGTCTATACTCGTCGTCACACGACACTCTCTGTCTCTGGTCCCACAAACAATAAGAGGTAGTTATGTACACGAATGGCAGTCGTGTGATGTTCTACTAATTTCTTAATTAATCAGAGCAACAGAGAACTTGTCTTATTAGCGCTTATATCGTTTCGCACTTTGATTCTAACGATAATTGTTGGCACACGAAATTAGCTGGCATTGCGCGAAATTCTTGCTGATCTTGGAATTTGTGGGTGGTTAGTTGTGAGGATATTTTGCTTTAATAATTGGGAAAATAATTATGTAGTTTTTAATGGTAAAGTATTGTGTCCCTTTTTAGGGTTCCGTAGTCGAATGGCAAAAAATGGAACCCTTTTAGATCCGTCATGTCATGTCCGTGTATGTCACAGCCACTTTATTCCGAAACTATTAGGACTACACACTTGAAACTAGTAGGTAGGTGTATTCTGTGAACCGCTTTACGACTAAAATGAATATGAATAATAATTATTAGGTCCTATGTGCCCTGAAAGCTGAACACAATAACCTGGGAACGCAGATGCAAGCAACTGACAGCGCCTGTCCACGAACATGACGCATGGATCAGCACCATTCAACTCAACCATTTTGAAGGGAACTAAACGATCCGACACACGCGCCACCATCAGCGAGACATTTGAGTGAGCATGATATACTCTCAACCGCCAGGGCACATTCAAGTCGAGAAAGGATGTAGGTTTTCAGTGAACGATAGCTTTCTATAATCTATACAATGCAAAGATATTTGTATAATCTTCAGCAGCTCCAACAATACTATTTAATGTTATCAATTTTATGCGTCCCTGTCCTTGTGGAGCAGGACCGCATTGAGCCAAGCATTTTTATCAGCGATATAATCGTCTAACTTGTAATATGCTTGCGTACATGGTGTGCGTTTAATGCATGTTTTAAATTTCGTAAAATTCCACAAGTATTCTTTAACTCAATGGAGTTCAAGAATACTTGGGGAATTTTATTATATCATCTCAAACAGTACCCCACGAAAGATAAGTCTACTTTAGCGAGTCTGAAGCCTGACTGTACTAATTGGCCCCTATTTCTAGTACTGTAATTGTCTCGTTTTCTCATTACTCCTTAAATAATAAAAACAGCACTAGATATGATGACATCACAACAAAGGTAATTAAATGTGTATCTACAATTATCGCGCCAGTACTTAGTTTCATTATTAATTTGTGTCTAGAAACCGGTGTTTTTCCGGATAGATTAAAATTGGCGGTTATAAAACCTCTTCATAAAAAAAGGTAAGAAACAGGACCCGACGAATTATCGCCCCATTGCTTTACAACCAATATTCTCCAAAATAATCGAAAAAGTAATATATAGTGTATTATAGTCATTTTTTGAACGTAACAATCTTTTTGCTTGTGAACAGTACGGTTTTAGGAGAAATAAGAACATCAACTTGCCAATTTTCGAACTTTATGAATAAAATATTGTAAATGTTGATAAAAAGAATCCGGTAGCTGCTTTATTCATGGATATGAGCAAGGCATTTGATTTCGTGGATCGCACAATATTATTAAAAAAGCTGGAAAGATATGGAGTTAGGGGTAATGCCCTTAACCTTTTGAAATCATACTTATCGAATAGGAAACAAGTTACACAGATAGATAAGATCTGTATAAACTCAAAAACTGAGCGTACATATGCTTCCAGCCAAATGTGTTGTGGGATCCCTATTGTTTATAGTTTATAGTAATGACCTGACTTTTTTTTTTTTTTTTTTTACCGATGGGAAATCATCAAATAACCCCTCCCGCTCTGGGCTGAGCAGGAGGGAGTGTCAGACTTTTACTGACTAAAACCCATCCATGTTCCTTCCTTTGCCCTTTGTGTTCCAGGGCCGCGGTATCTCTTTCGAACAGTCCCGCAACCCTGGCAGGCGTCGGTCCTTACAGACCCCTCCCTGTTTGCTGACTCTCCTTGAGGCGCGCGTGGAACACGAACGCGCCGTCGATACGGCCTGTCGTCATAAGTCGGACGGACGGCGAGCTAGCCCATAGCTCACCGTCCACAGGCCCGCGCCTACGGTGGCCCCCGACGCCCGGTGCGTCTCCCGCGGCGGCTGAGACGTGAGGTTCTCTCCCTCTCACGTTCCGCCACCTCCTTCCCTAGCATGACTGCTTCACAGAAGGAGGCGACGGCGTCCCATTCCGTCTCGCTCCGGACCATGGATTGAACCAAGGCCGGAAGCGAGAGGTCGCCGCCGCCGATCGCCGCTACGAGGACACGGTGGTGCTCCGCCCACGCGGGGCAGATCTCCACCGTGTGCTCCACCATGTCCTCCGGTCGATCCTCACAATGGTAGTACCCGGGCGTTACCTCCCGCCCGATTCGTTGCAGGAACCTCCCGAAACAACCGTGTCCAGTGAGGACCTGCGTCAGGCGGAACGTGAGGGCGCCGTGGCGCCTCTCTAGCCATTCCTCAAAGAGGGGACTTATCGCCACTATTGTGGCGTGCCCTGCACGGGGTTGCGACAGTCGCTCTTTCCATGTCGCCATGAGATCGCGCCGGAGGTCTGTCCGCTGAGCGACAATTTGCCGCGGCAGCAGAGTTACCCCCCGGCGTAGTGCCTCCACGCGCCATATGTGTAGGTTAATGACATGCCTAAGGTAACACATCATCCAATAGTCTTGTTTACTGACGATAGTACGGTTGTTTTCAGTGCCAATAATAATGAGATGACACTCGAAAAGGAGATAAACATCTATCTTCAGATATTAATAGATTCGATGAACACGAATAACTTAAAAATGAATATTGACAAAACCAAAATAATGACATTTGAGAGAAGGACTAATCTTAACAAACTTGACTTACGATATCGAGACAAAATAATTTCAGAAACAGCATCTACCAAATTTTTAGGACTAGAATTAGATAGGGACATGTCTTGGAAAACGCACTCAAACAGTGTATGTAAGCGCCTGAGTCAGCATTCATATGCTTTTCGCAATCTCTCAAAAAAGGTACATCAAACGGTTGTAATTACGGTATATCATGCATGTGTAATGTCTATACTACGATACGCCATTATATATTAGGGTAACTCCACTAATACGGAGATGGTATTTAAAACTCAAAAAAGGTGCGTTAGGGCGATATGCGGTATCTAAAACACAGACAACTGTTAACCGTTCTTTGAGAGTCTTCGGATACTAACAGGCAGGGCACTGCTGCCTGTACATATATGAGGTGGCCCTATTTGTAAAAAAAAAACTTTCACTTGTTCGAGACACTAAAAAGCACGCAACATAGAAATAAAATACGCAATAGACAACACAAAAAAGCAATATTCTTTAAAAAAATCTTAGGTATGGCACCGCAAATATACAACAAACCACCTAAATCTTTATTAGACAGTAATGACATAAATATATTTAAGACACAACTGAATGAGTTCCTAATTAATAAATCATACTATAACATAAAAGAGTACTTATCAGATAGAAATATATGATTGTATCATTATGAATAAATTAATTTTGTTTGACATTGAGGTGAAGGCATTCTACGTCCGTTTGTATTTTATTTTATGTTGTGTGATTTTGTTTGATTTTATTTGATTTACTTTGATTTTGTGAGATTTTATTTGATTTTATTTGACATTAGTTGATTTTATTATATTCTTGCTGTAACGTGTGACTAATTATAATTTTGCATGCCTTAATCGGTAGAACATTGTGAACTGCGCATTCACTCAACATCTTGCAATGTAATTTTATAAACTGTGTTCAGCAATAAACATTTGATTTGATATGTTTTTTATTACGTACATTATGTTTTCGTAGATGTAACAATATACCATCATGATGTTAATGTCTCTAAGCAGTTCCCTTAGAGAATCGCACGTACTAAGATTATATATGGCTCTGATGGCTCTTTTTTGCAAAATAATTATAGACAAAATGTCTGTAGTCAGTCCCCATAACAAAGTGGCACACAGTCAGTGTATCAGACAGTGTATTATGAAAGTAACTACAATAGACTAGTCTCGCGGTGTCTACATCAGTAAATTGACAGATTTTCTAATAATTTGTAAGAAATGCCTTAGATATTTTGGTGGAATAATTTTAAAGTTTTCTGCTGAGGCCCTTTTTTACCCACTAATTTAATGCAAGAAGGTACCTTGCTTTTGGTAGGATTAACGGTATTGTTAATGGTACCTTCTGTTGTCTCACTTCCTAGTTTAAATTAATATTAGTATCTGGAGCGAGGCCGGAGACCCCCGTGCCATCCCCAGACAACAAGATCCTATCACTAATACACCCTAATCGAGAATTGTCCACGTTGACACATGGATCCTCCTCAGTTCAATGTTTGTAAACATTTATAGCACAAATGCTATATTTATTTAAGGTCACCTGATACTCTATGAGTTCTTTTTCCCAAGTGATGTATTTTGGGGGTATTGTCAATATTACAGTTTTCGGTAAGAGTATAGTCTAGAAAGAGTAGCAGTACAATATAAGTGTATAATGTCATGGTTCCCTCGATACTACGAACTGTTTCCGTCATTAGGTTGTTTTGTCACATAATACGGAAACGCCCACTGCGAATATTTCGATACAAAGATTTCGTGGCTAAATATACAACGACAACAATAGGACACTTAGGCGTCAAAGTACTCCTCCCCTTCGATGTCGTCCGGAAACGTGCCCAGAAGACTGGTAGCAGTGCCACGTTTAATGGCAATGCTAATTCTTTGACCAAAGCAAGAGCCAGCCCTCTGGTCACGCGAAATGTTGACCAGTCGGCGAGATATTTCCTTAAAAAGGAGACGCGCACTCGGGCCCCATGACCCGAGCGTTTCGACCCCAAACGGCTCAAAACTGAAGTTACCGATAAGGTTACAGTATTTGGGCCGCTTGAGGCCCTCAGCCGCCGCAGCAGCAGCGCCCGCACAGCCCGCCGTGTTTTCAACGTGAGATGGCGCAAGGACGTCGATACAGGTTGCGTCCCACACCAAAAGCCTACCCACCTTGCAAGGCACCAACGTCATGCCGTCTGGTCTCTTCCCATCGTCACGTACCAAGCCTTTTGGTTCTAAAACAGCTGGTACGCCGGGGTACGCTGGTACGCTGGCAAGGGCTCGACGAATAATGTCGTTAATGCTGGCGTGCCATGCTATGCGAATCAATGATATGTACTCGTATGAATCATAATTTGTGACTTGCTATGGATCTGGACCGGTTCCATGATTACTGCGATCGAAATACATTGGATTTAAATATTTCAAAATGTAATGTGTATACATTTACTCGTAAGCCAAACCCTATTAGGTATGACTAAAAATTATCGAATACCTCAATTGCCAGAGTCAACGTCATCAAGGATCTTGGGGTAATCATTGAGCTTTTGTCTGATGCGCACATTGACGATATAATAGTCAACAAGGCTTCTAAAGCGTTAGGTTTTATTTTTAGGGTCTCTTCTGAGTTTAAAAATTACAAAACCATAAAAAATTCTATACTGTGATTTGGTCCGCAGCCATCTCGAATATGCTTCTCAACTTTGGAATGCAAATTACAATGTTTATATTAATCGCATTGAAAGCATACAAAGGAGATTTTTAAGGTACACTCAATATCGTTCTAATACTTATCTTCCTAAGTATACCAGTTGGTGTAAGAAATTTCATATTCTTCCTTTACACGAGCGAAGAAAAATTGCTTATCTTGCTTTCCTATTTAGTGTAATGAACAATTCTACTGACGTCCCTGACCTGGTGGACAAGATTGGCCACCAATCGTCTGTGCTGTCTGTGTTTCTTCGGAGACCTCATCTCCTTCATGTACATATAGTGAAAACTATCTACAGGCAAAATACATATATTTTAAGAGCATGTCGAATGTAGGCTTTGCCGGGATGTTGAGCTTGATTTGTTTACAAAAAGTATACAAAAAATTAAAAAAATAATTAAATAACTTTTTCTTTGGAGTGTAAATTTGTTGTGTAATGTGTTTTATTTTTGTTTATCCTCTTCAGTTATTTTTATATTTTTACCTTTTTGTAAATTTTATACATAAGTTTATATAAGTGGAAACTTGTAATTGGCTTTCTTCTATATATTAAAATCAAAATCAAAATATTTCACATAGGCCTAGATGGGCACTTATAAAACGTCGACAAAAAGGTGCACGGTTCGGGTTGGTCGTTTCCTATGGAGAAGAACCGGCAAGAAACTCCATGGTTACTTTTTTCAAATCATTTGGTGTTACAATATTATCATGTTACAGCATTAGTACATAAGTATGGGGGGACAGCATAGGCCCGACAATATGTCGTTGCTTACAACACAAAAAAAAAAAAAACAAGATGAAAAGTTAACAAAAGTTAAAGAGCATCTGGGAATCTACAAAGCCTATAATGTTCGCACCTTCACAAACAATCGGTAAAAAAGAATATATACAAAGGTAAGAAAATATTGTAAAATAGTAAATTAAAGAAGTGACACAAATATTGTCATCAGTGCTGTAACTATTCTGAGCAAAAGATGTATAAATGATTTGAAAACTATCGTAAAGAATCTGGTTAAATAGAAGAGAAAAAATGAGATTGAAAATAGTTAGAGACATCCACATATTTGTGGCGTTTATGAGCTACCAGGGAAGCCGCATGCGCAGAAGGAACTAAAGCCAAACTTCTTTGTCTTCGACGTAGTCCTTGATTGTGTAATATGCTTTTTAATAAGGACACGTTTGATGTAATTTTTGAACTTTCCATCAGTCAGTTCTATAACTGACTTTGGCAACTTGTTATAAAAGCGTATACTGTTTATAAGAAAATACTTGCTAGTTTTAGTTAATCTGAATTTAGGTATTACAATTTCGTATTTACTGCGTGTATTTATATTATGGAAGTCGCTTCTAATTTTGAAAAGCCCTCGATTTTTGACATATAAAATACATTCTAAGATATATAGCGAAGGCAGAGTCAGTATATCGATCTCTTTAATTTTTTCTCTTAGGGACTCGCGAGGACCCATTTTATAGATTGCGCGGACTGCCCTCTTTTGTAGAATAAAAATTGAGTCAACGTCTGCTGCTGATCCCCACAGCAGAATGCCATAAGACATAATACTGTGGAAATAGGCATAGTATACTAACCTAGCTGTGGCTACATCAGATAACTGCCTTATTTTCCTTACTGCATATGCAGCTGAGCTTAACCTACCCAAAACAGTTCTAATGTGCGCGCCCCACTGCAATTTGGAGTCGATAGTAATCCCTAAGAATACAGTTTCCGCTATGACATCAAGTTTTTTGCCGTCAAAATTTAAATTTAGATCCCGTTCTGGTATATTCGGTAAAGAGAACTTTAGACACTTTGTTTTGTTCGCATTCAGTAAAAGATTGTTAGCTGCGAACCATTTTGAGAGAACAGTTAGACTTTCGTTGACATGTAAAACATCCGTATCTTTTCTATTTATTTAAAAAAATAGAGAAGTGTCATCAGCAAATAGAATTATATCCGATAATTTGGCCATCAAATAGGGGAGATCATTAATGTAAACAAGAAATAGGAAAGGACCGAGAATTGAACCTTGGGGCACGCCCATCTTGATTAGAGACCCGGAGGACGTCGCCCCATTTACATTTACTTTTTGTTGCCTATTTGATAGAAAGGAAAGAACAAGATCAGCAGCTTGTCCACGAATTCCGTAGTGGTGAAATTTACAGATCAGTGTGTTGTGGTCGACGCAGTTGAATGCTTTTGAGAGATCACAGAAGATGCCAATGGCATCCTGGGACTTCTCCCAAGATTCCAAAATGTGATTGATGAGTTTTACTCCCGGGTCCGTTGTCGACCTACCCTTCGTGAAACCAAACTGCTGACTATGCAGAATCCCATTATAGTTGAATTGCGATAGCATCTGGTTCAGCATGATTTTTTCATAGATTTTAGTCAGTGCTGAAAGCACAGATATAGGTCTATAATTAGAAGTATCACTCTTACAACCTGATTTAAAAATTGGCACTACTTTATTATGTTTCATTAGATCAGGAAACTTGCCGCTGTTCAAACATTGATTGAATATGCCTGTTAGGACAGGAGCGATTGAGTCAATAATATCTCCAAGAACCTTAACGGATATCCCCCATAAGTCTTCAGTATTTTTTATGGTGAGACTTTTGAATGCGTTTATAATTATAGCAATACATATTGGTTTAAATTTAAAGTTTGGTATGTCCCGAGTAAAGTTTTCTTTAAGAAGAGGTTTAGCTAGTTTAGATGAAGAGGGGAGAGATTTCGTAACCTCTAACGGAATGTTGGTACAGAAATTTTCTAGTGTCTCGGCGACTTCTAGCTTATCAGAAATGGTCTGATTATCTATTTTCAACTTCCGATTACTTCTGACTAGTCGAATGTATTAGCTGTAAGTTTTCTTAAAATTAATAAAATAAATAAATAAATACACAAGGTACTTGCAATAGTTTTTATAAAGATATTGTATTAGAACGTTTATAATATTTTGGCACGATATGAAATAAGTACACTTTGATTACATTCACAATCTATCGAAACATTTGTAGTGGGCGTTTCCGTATTATGTGACAAAACAATCTAACCACTAATACAGTTCACAGTATCGAAGGAACCATGGCTCTGAACACTTGTATTTTTCTGCTACTCTTCCTAAACTATACTCTTGCCGAAGAAAACTGTGTCATTAACGATACCCCAGACTATATCACTTCGGAAAAACAACTCTTGAAAGACCTTCACTGCGGCTACAGCGCACACCAAGCACCGAGAGAAGCCACAACAATTAATGTCACTTTCTTCGTAAGAAAATTCCAATTTGATGTTGAAGAAGGAGTGTTGACGGTGCAAGCACGGATAAGTGTAAAGTGGAAAGACGAACGACTGAAGTGGGATCCCGAAAAGTATCACGGTATCAAAGAGACAGATGTATCGAACTTCTACATGTGGACTCCAAACGTTGGACTATCCAACTCTTATGACTTTTATGATGCTTACGTAACGTTCTACCGTTATGACGTAAAGAGTACTGGAGACGTACACTGCCAACATCAAACGTTACAAGAGACGTGGTGCAGCATCAAACTCACAGACTGGCCATACGACGTGCAAGAATGCAGTTTTGAATTTTCATCGTTGGATAAGTCTCGGCATGCAAGAAATTATACACTTAACTTTGGGTTTGCAGTAATTGATCCTGAAGGTGCTGAATGGTATATAATTGATTATAAACATGTGCAGGATAAGAGTACTGAAAAACCGGCGAAAGTCTCCGTTTTTTTGATGCGTGAAGCAATGGGCTTGTCTGCGATTGTCGTTTATCCTGCCTTCATTTTAACTGTTCTCAGTATTCTGTCATTGTGTTTGGATGTGAGGCGTAGAGTACGACTAGCAATTATCTGCTTTAGCTTGATGGGGCATTATTATTTCTTGATGGAGTTAGCTGCGAATATACCGATGGAATCTCACTTCCCACCAACCTTATTGTTGTACTATCGCGGCTCATTAGTGTTGTCTATTATTATCATTATTTTAACATTCTTTTTGGCTGCAATGTGTAAGTTCAAATCAACGCCCCACAATTATGTAAAACTAATCAATGATTTCGTGTACGAAAATAACTACAGAACGTATTTAGTGTATCCTCGATGGGATTTTGATGACGCTACAGTAGATAGCAAGTCAAGCAGTGAAGATTGGGTGATGTTTGCAAACATTGTGAATAGTGTTTCAATATTCTGCGTAGTTTTTGCTTATATTGGTATGTATGCCACAGATATTCCCAAACGGACAATTTACGATGTTAATGATAACTATATAAGAATATCTTTGAAACCGGGTGAATTTTAGTAATCATTAAAGATTCTGTCTGTACACACGGCGACACATTAAGTTATACATTTCCAGTATAACATGGCCTGGCTTTGTATAGATTTCCCGTACAATGAGAGATCCGCATAAACTGATTTTGTATAGCTTGGTTGCTCGTCGTGCGGACCTTCCAATAGTTTCCTGTTTGTTTTCCTATCTTTAAACAAATATGTTTTAATGTATATACGCATCGTAACACGACACTCTGTCTCTGGTCCCACACACAAATAAGATGTAGTTATGTACACGAAACGCAGTCGTGTGATGTTCCACTAATTTCCTAATTTATTTATTTATTTATTTATTCATCTTACAACTATCATTACAGGTAATCTGAAACCTAACTCGATAGTGTGGCTATCACTCAATAAAATAGAAATACTAAACTGGAAATACAAAAAGAAAAAATCATTACTCTTTTAATCATTTCTCGTTTAATTAATCAGAGCAACAGAGATCTTGTCTTATAAGCGCTTATATCGTTACGCACTTTGATTCTAACGATAATTGATGGCACCAGAAATTAGCTGGAATGGTGCGAAATTCTTGCTGAACTTGGAATTTGTGGGTGGTTAGTTGTGAAGAGATATTTTGCTTTAATAATTTGGTAAATATTTAGTTTAAAACGTTAAAATATTGTGCTCATTTTTGTAATCTATATATTATATAATATATTTATTATTTATGGTCCCACTAAAATATATGGACAAATTTTAACACAGCGTTCGGTACGTCTAACCAATGATATCCAAGCAAAAAAAAACACTGATTAAAGTGATTTTATTTTGACCTAAAATAATAAATTGCCGACGGCATTCCAGAATAAACACATCCATTAGGTGAAAATAAAATCACTTAAATCAGTGCTTTCTTTGCTTGGATATCTTTAGTTAGACGTACGAACGCTGTTAAAATTTGTCCATCTATTTTAATGGGACCTTATAAACTTATTAATATTATAAAGCAGAAGAGTTTGTTTGGTTGAGCGCGCTAATCTAAGGAACTACTAGTTCGAATTTAAAATTATTTTAATGCTGGATAGCCCATTTATCGAAAAAGGTCATAGGCTATATAACATCACGCTACAACCATTAGGAGCGGGGCATCAATGAAAAAAGTTGCAAAAACGGGGAAAATAGTAATTTTATAGTCGCGGGCTAGTGAGCTTATAATATGGGTTCCTTAAATGTTATGCAAAATGTTTAGTTTCAAATTCCGCAAATAATGTAAGTCCCGGGTTGGATGCTTGATGCAGCATACTGCCATACTGCTCGCAAAAATATCCAAATGCAACAAGTCCATAAAATAAGCAAGCAACATGCACCCACGCCCTTAATCGAAACGTGTTTCGGTCCCCCAGAGACATTCTCATAAGAAGTTGATACCTGGGTTTCATAACTTGCATGGGTTTCTGTTAGAGTCCGAAACTTGAACAGTTTAACAAGAACAACAACATTCATTTATTTTCAGGTTTCTTTGGCCCATAGATATATACCTTACATACTAGCATACATATGATAAAATACAAATTGTGTTAGTAAATAGAACCTTAAAACTATGTTAGTAACACTTCACTTCTGCACTATGTCTTTGTGCGTTCAGGTGGCACTTGCCCGCGGAAGCGACGGAACACCACTCCTTGCAGCCAAAAGTCATCCTCCAAGACGAGGTGCAGAACAAGTTTAAACAAAGAATAATAATTTTTAGGACCTACGTGCTCTGAAAGCTGAGCACTATAAAAATCTGGAAACGTGGATCAACTAAAAATCCTTTTATCAGTACAAAACATATCATAGAGGTTAGGCAGAGATGTACGTAATAAAACCTCCGCATTTTTGTCACCCCATAACATCTGGCATTTGACGTCTAGTTTAAGTCTTCTAACGTTTTCAATGTTTCCATTTAATATTGAATTAGGCCATTCATTTTGGCACTTTTAAATGTCGAAAGGAGGTGGAAGAATTTTGTATGAAGCGTAACAAAAAAAAAACCTGTTTTAATCAATAACTAGGATCAATACAAACCAGTATAACAAGAGAGAAAATCTTCTGAAGCATCACGTTTCCAAGATATAAGTCATCAAAGTTCACACAATCTTCGCCATTTTTTTTCAGACGGGAATTCATCAACTGACTCCTCCCGCTCTGGGCGAAGCAGGTGGGAGTGTCAGACTTTTACTGACTAAAAGCCATCCATGTTCCTTCATCGCCCTATGTGTTCCAGGGCTGCGGTATCTCTTTCGAACAGTCCCGCAGCCCCGGCAGGCATCGGCCCTTGCGGACCCCTTCCTTTTGCTGATGTCTCTTTGAGGCGCGCGAAGAACACGAACGAGCCGTCGACACGGCCTGTCGTCATAACACGGACGGACGGCGAGCTAGCCCTTAGCTCACCGTCCACAGGCCCGCGCCTACGGTGGCCGGGGGCCACCACGTGACGCCCGGTTAGTGTCCCGCGGCGGCTGGGAATATTCGCCATCAGCACCACTTTGATAGCTTATATCTCGGAACACACATCACAGATTCCATCGGTTATTAAAAATACGAAAAGAGTCATCATCTGCCTAGCCGTTCCCAACTATGTTGGGGTCGGCTTCCAGTCTAACCAGATGCAGCTGAATACCAGTATTTTACATGGAGCGACTACCTATCTGACCTCCACAACCCAGTTAGTACAGGCTAATACGATACCCCTTGGTAAGACTGGTTGTCAGATTTTTGGGCCTCTGGAACGACTTTCAAAGATCTGCTAATTAACGCAACGGCTTAACGTGCTCTACGATACACGGAGAAAACTCGGTAAGTAATGGGTGCTCACCCATCTATCAACCAACCTAGGCAAGCGCGGCTTAACCTGGAGATCGACCCGAACGGCTGTTATTATTTAGCCATGAGTTCCTGAAATGTACTTTAAGAGTGTGGCATTAAAATTAATAAAAGGTCACGTAACAACACAAAAACTACCAAACGTCCTTCATTTAGATTACCTTTGACGACTATAGTGTAACATTCCGGTTTAACGATCCCCACAGGAAGAGATAGTGGCCATTACCCTACCCTTTAGTTCACGCAAGGACAATGAAATTAACGTACCGTAAGTACTATCTGTTACTCGTAGCTTTTTCGGCTAAAGCTGTGGCAAGGTAGTGCATCCTTACCTAACCCATTCGTTCCACCTGCTGAAATCTCTCACATGGACATGAGTTGCCATGGCTGACCTGGAAGTCTTTAAATAGACTTCGGACCCAGGTTGGTTGCAGCAAGGAAAACTTGTTCAGGTGGAGTTTCATTAATGACTCCGCTCTCGAGCGTAAATGTGGTGGTGTTCCACAAACAATGGAGCACTTAATATCGTGTCCTGCGTGTCCTTTTGTTTGTTCACTACAGGAACTGATGGACGCTACCGAAAGCGCCAAACTAGTACCTCAATTCCACTATTTAGATTGCCATCGACACGCTAAGAAGAAAACGTGGCTTTGATTATAAATAGACAGAAGAAATAAGTAAAACAAATTCTGTCATGTAAGTTAAATAGAAGAGGACAATATAAGACTGCCTCGCCGGTCTAGTGGTCGCAAGTGTCTGCTGAGTACGAGGTCCTGTTTTCGGTTGCCAGGTCAGGTAAAGTGTTATTAGGTTTTTTCTGCAGGAATTTCTCAGGAGTAGCCGGAGTTGGTTTTGTGCTCGTTTGATGGCAATAGTCTCGCCTATTACATGAGACTAAAACATAATGGAATCAACAATTGGCGGCTTCGGTATATAGAGTCTATATCTGGCAAAATGTGAGTTTACTATTAAGTACACCTCTGCCTATAAGTCCTTCAGAGATCACAAGGCGTGACGCTATGTCATATTATTAAGTACTAGCTGTTCCCCGTGGTTTCGCTCGCGTTTTGCTCGGAAATTATCCCACGGGCACTCGGGAATAATGTAGCTTCCTATTAGTGAAAGAAATTTCAAAATCGGTTCAGTAGATCCAGAGATTACCCCCTACATACAAACTTACAAACATACAAACAAATTTTACCTCTTTATAATATTAGTATAGAAGTGTAGATAACTTATTCTTTTTTTAATTTATTTAATAACACCTCATATCACTGACCAACAAACCAAAAAAACCTTTATAATAATAATTATCGTTGCTTTTTACAACCATACTATTAATCTCTGCCGGTCCCCAAAGACACGCGGCGTGAAATTAATTAGTAAACTCAGTGCCATCACATAGTATGTTTTATTCACTATGCTTTTAATTTAAAAGTTAATTATTGGAGTCACAGGGGACTGTGCGTGGTGAAAATTTCGCACAGGGAAGTATCATTTATGTATAGTTGTCAGAAACGGTGGTTTCCGAGGTTGTGCTCGTAATCAGGTCAGAGGATCATAAAGGGTGTAACCCTTAACGAAGCCGAAAAGCACTTGTTTTCCCCGTTATTTCGATAACTTTTTTGTTCTAGACCATACCTGGGAACCGTCTAGTTACGGAGATATTGGGGGTCAAAGTTCCAACTCAAAGTTTTTTCATAAATGCATACGACGACCCGTATTATTCAATCCATGTAAATGTTTTGAGTGCGTTACATTGAGTCCTACCGTAAAAGGTAATTTTTCACCCCAAACAAAAAAGTCGTTTCCCAGCAATAATTTTTGCGTAGAGTTACTTAGTTTGATATACATAATGCTTGGTTGACGGCTTTGTGAAGGGTCCTGTTACACCCTGTATACTCAGCTCAATGTTCCACAATGAGACACAGGCCTCCTCTCTATGAGAGCGAGAGGTCCCTGGGCCAGGGTCAGTGCTAGGACATGTTCGTTTTATCTCATCATGCTGTTCTTTACTTATTTGAGTGTTGAAATAAGTTACACAAAGTATCGCGCCTACCGGAGTTCGAAACCACGACTCAGAAGTTGGGACCATTAACCACTGGGCCACCACTGCTCATGGTATACTCAATAACCACAAAATTCAAAGGTGTTATAAGTTTTTGAAAGTATTTCCGTTTTTCAGGAAAAATAAGGTTTTTAGATATACTACTCAAGCTTCAGACGAAAATTAATTACAATTTTAAAACAATTACTGTAACACAAAAACATCAAAGGTAAAAACAATTAAATTAAAACATTCAGAAACCACCATCAAAGAAACAGCGTAAACATGAAAGGGTAAAGATAGCGCGGAAAAATCCAACATGGCCGCCGTATTAGGCGCCATTAATATTCTTGTAAAAGTTGACGCAACGTCAAATATTCTATGATTAACGACCAAGTATTGTTTGGTGACCTTATTGTACAGGCACAAAGGTTTGAACTAAAACCGCGGACAAGAGAAATTTTTCGGTGCTTTTTTTAATATCTCCGTTGAAATCCCGTCGCGTGTCACTTTGCGCTGGCAGCTAAATGGGAAAGATATAAGCAAATATTTGTGCTCATTTTTCAGTAAGTGGCCACTAGGTGCAGTGAAACGTGAGTTATTGCTATTAATTCTTTTATCTTCTCTAGTTTTTCAACTACGCTTGCAGATTTTCCCTTGCATAGTGGAAATATGTAAGCAATCTAAAAATTCATTGTGTTAAAGTTAATTCATTGCTCGTCTGTATTGTAAAAGAACGAAAGCTATCTCCGAACCTAATGATGATACTTTGAGAAAAATGGATTCAAACAAAATGTAATGTTAAATGTATGTGTGTCATCAAACTAACATCAGATACACCCTGTATTTACCCTGTACAGTACAATATAAGCTGCCATCGCATTCTATTTACCTTACGTTAGTTTTTGCATTTCTTCTCAGTGTATTCAAATAGAAAATGTAGATTGCAATTAACTTATGTTCCAAATATGACATGTTTAAAAGTGTTTCCGATATTTGCAGAATAAATAAATAATTTCATTTTAATTCATTTAATTAATCCTTATTTCACTAGGCCTTCGGCCTTCGCTCATTCCAATTCCTTTTCCGCCATTTCTAAGGGCCCACCGCGGTCATGGTCTTGATAAAAGCTATCTTGGTACAAATAGCCTCCATTGCTAATACTACTACATCGCCGAATTTATCTCGCTACTTGAAATTTTTATATTTTGTGGCAAATTGGAAAATAAATTGGGTTTTGTTGTAGTTAGTTTTTTTTAAACTTTGCCTCACACTTGGAATTACTCCAGTGTCATGGGGGGGCGTTTACAAATATTTGAATACTCAAACAGCCGGACCCGGAACAACTACCTGTCGTCCATACAAATATTTGTTCCGAGCGGGAATCAAAACCGCGAAAGGCAGCAAAGCAACCAATCGCTCAGCCACTGTACCACTGTGCCGTAAGGAAGGTGTCATGTGAAAAGATTAGCGATTACAAGGAAAGTAAAGTATTTTTAAGTAACTCAGAAACACAAGACATTATCTTACTAATGTATAGCCAGGTTAATGTATGGCAGTGATATTGAGCTCCATAGGTGCGTAACTAAGCTATCATAGGCCTTAAGACTTGGCGGTTTTTCTTTGACAGAAAGATTCCTATCTTTCTTTGAGCATGAATGATCAAATTGGGTTTCCTCAACATCGTGAACTACCTTGGCAATGTAAATAACTTTCAGTCAAACCAATTCCCTGAGGCTGGAGTACTCGCAAACGGTGTAAGTACCTCTATAACCAGATATATGAATTGAACGTGGATGAAACAAAAAGAGGGTGTAAGAAATAAGAAAGCAGACATTCTGTCATTTCTTTTATTTTTTCAGTATTTCTTTTTAAAGCCGCGCTTGCCTGGGTCGGTCTGTGGATGGGTAACCACATTACATACCAAGTTTCGTCTGTGCCCCGGAAAGCACGTTAAGCCGTTGGTCCCGGCTGTTAGTTGTAGATCTTTGACAGTCGTTACAGGTAGTCAGGGGGCCCAAAGTCTGACAACTGATCTTACCAAGGAGTATCGTGTGACCCAGTATTATGTTGTGGAGGTCAGATAGGCAGTCGCTTCATGTAAAATACTGGTATTATGTAAAAATTTATCGTTAATTTGTTTATAATGGCAACACTGACACTAAATGAATGTTATAAAAGTAACGGTTGCCTTTAGTCATTCTCTTACTTATATCTACACTGTGCTAGGAAGTAGATGGACCTTCCTTGTGAGTATTTTCAAATCTATACTTATAACATATAATATAATATTGTAAAGAGGTAAAATTTGTTTGTAACTTTGTATGTAATCTCTGGATCTACTGAACCGATTCTTTCACTAATAGGAAGCTACATTATCCCCGAGTGCCAAGCTATATTTACAACGTGCCCGTGGGATAATTTCCAACGAAAACGCGAGCGAAGCCGCGGGCAACAGCTAGTTTGAATAATAAACGAGTTAACGTATTTAAATTCAAATCGCTGCCGTTTTTCTTCACGCCCATATATAAGCTGCATCCAATAAGACTGGAAGCCGACCCCAAAATAGTTGGAAAAAGTTGCCCATTTCTGGAAAAAAGGCGTGAATTAGGAAACATCCTAAACCTTTGTTAACACTTCCAAGTATCAACGTTCAACATGCAACTTAATCGAGCCCAAACTATCTTAGACACATTCGCGCCACTTTGTCTGCTTTCAAAGGGCACAACACAAACATGTAGAAATTATTCCGCCAAACAACTTGGAACAGTCTTACGGAGAACTAAACTAGCAACTCGTAACATCCACGTAAAATATGAGAGTGACGTGAAATGGCACGGATATAGGAATGAAGGAAGGGGTAAGGAAGCTGGAGGAGGCAGGAGGGTGGTTTGTAACACAAAGATTAGGGGAGAATTTTAATAATGTAACAATATTACGTGTATATCACTATCACTGGCTTATGCCAGACTCGTCACTGCTCTAACTTGTCATCGAAAAACAAAAGATCACGATTCACAACTGTTTCAAAAAAAAAAATGTTTTCGTTTTACCGATTCGTCATCGATGCTAAAGTATCGTCAAGTGAACAAGCTATACAATTCATTTAAGGTAGTTATGTAAGGAACATTTACACAATGTTTATCGCAACATATTTTTATCTTTTTCCCCAACGACGACACTGCCCAGATAGATGCATATATGTACATTGCACTCCTATTTTTAAATCGTCTTTTCGTTACAGTTTCACCTTACAAAAAATACTAGGCTGGCATGAATTCAAGGTGGTATTTTAATAGTTCTAGAAAACAACTTAAAATACCCTAACAGGTCTAAACCACAACCTGTAATTTTTTTCTTAGTTACGCTATATGTTTTGAGATACTACTTTGCATAATTTTGAGATTCAATGACTAGTTTAATTAACATTTAATTGTAAAGTTTTATGGCTCACTAACTGCGCCCGTGGTGTCACCCGCGGTGAAAAAGTTAGAACACGTCCAGACAGCACGTCAAGCTACTGCAATCTGTCAATTTTTTTAAATAGATTTTCAACTTTATCGTTATTATCATTAATTATAAGGTTGATTATTTGACAATTTCGGGTAGCTTCATGTGCTGCCAGTCTGTACATGAACTGAAACTTGGAAAAAAGAATGAAATCAAATCAAGTTCATATTCTTGATAATTTGATGCTAAAAACTGGTAAAAGTAAGCTGTAAATACTTTTTACTACTCTACCCTACCGTACCTACCTGCCTACCTATCTACCCTACCCAGCTAACCTACCTACCCTACCTGCCTACTTACCTACCTACTTACCTACCCTACTTACCTACCTCGTTTGAATAAACAAAACCTTGAATTTATGCTGACCTAGAGTACTTTTGGTCGTCAAAAAGACGTTTTTTTTTATACGTATTTTGAAAGCGTCAGTATAGAATACGCCTTGTGCCTATAAAGTACTAGGCTGCCATAAATAAGTAGGAGCTTACCTTAGAACTGGACCAACGAAAAGCTTTTGATTTTTATTTATATAGAAGATAATTATGTTTGTAAGATTTTTTTTTAGTTTAAGGTTTATGTTAATAAATTGATTTAAAAGTCATACTATATTTTTCTTATTAACTGTACTTTTTGACACGCAAATTTATACTGATGACGAATCGGGAACATCAAAATTAAATAAAAATTTATTTGTTTTCTTATGATGACGAATCGGGACTTCTTGTATGGAAACAAAATTGGTGACCAGTCGGAACAATGACGAGTCGGGCATAAGCCCTATCACTCATAGTATAAAACAAAGTCGCTTCCCGCCATGGGTCATTCTATTCCGCTGTCTGTCCCTATGTATGCTTAGATCTTTAAAACTACGCAACAGATTTTGATGCAGTTTTTTTTAATAGGTAGAGTGATTCAAGAGGAAGGTTTATATTTAAAACATTACATCCGTGCGGAGCCGGCGCGGGTTGCTAGTACATTTATAAATTAAAATAAACTAACTAACATATCAATAAAATAAAAAAATGGCGTCAAAAAACTCCTCCTTAACGCTGTCAACTGGTAACGGCCCGAAGAGACTGGCAGCGTGGCCATGTTATATAGCAACGCTAATGTTTTGGCCAATGTAAAAGCCCGCCCTTGGGTTTCCTTGAAAATGCTGTGAGCATTCGGACCCCACGGTCCTAGATTTTCAACCCCAAACGGCTCGAAAATGTAGAAAGAAAGAAAATATATTTATTTGTCGCAGGGACATGACGTGCATCATACAAAATGATAAAAACACAAAAAAAAATAACAATAAACATACAAAGCATAAATTAAAAAAAAAAGACGTTCGCAGCTTGCACGTCGTGACTGCGACAAACAGGTTACCACTCAGCATGATGCTGTGCTATGGGGGACCCACAGCACAGCGCTGGTTTTCAGTGGTCACCCGCCATATAGTTACCAATAAGGTTATATTACGCCGCTTGAGGTTCTCTGCAGCCGCAGCGGCAGCCCCAGCACAGCACTATGAGCTAGGAAGATGAAAGATTCTGGATATGGATTATGGAAGATTTTGCATATGCATCTAATCGTTGCAAACGCGAATGCTGGGCATGAGGTCCTGATCTCAATCCCCTAATTTTTTGACCTTTAAAATCCAAGCATCTTCCAGCCACACCACATCCGTGTAACTCCAAACAAGTTTGCATACCTAGCTTGCAGATTTCACGCTCAACCGGCGAAACGAACGGTAACCGCCGTACTTAGCTGTACCGGTTGTCCTGCAACTTGTCCTACAACTTGCAGCCAGCTTGCAGTACTTGCAACGTTTTAGGTAATTAAGTTGTGGGTCTCGGTAATTAAATTGTTTTCCGTTTTAACTCTTGCTTGCGTAGACTTTGTGGTTCGTTAAATCTGATTTATCTTGTTTTCCGGTTTTACTTTTGGCTATTACGTAATTAATGATGATTTTTGTTTTGCCCTTTTGGTTTTCCTTGCTTAGTGTTCATAGCACAGGTTGGTAGGTGGTAGGTTTGTTCGCAGATCGAGTGTCCGTGATATGATGCGGAGGTGGATGCAGTTCTTCGCTGAGTTTTAATTGTAATATCGAGTAGTTAGGTTTTCTGTGTCTGTAGTCTGGTATTGTACCAGACTATCTTTGTCACCTTGACCAACAACAGTTTTAATCGGTCGCTATATACAAATGAAGGCAAGAACGTAGACGTTACCTATTAACATTAGTTAACAAATGTAATCTTAATTACAACATGGAGACTGCTCGAAATAATATTTATTCGATTTGATAAGCACTGCCCTGCATCGGTAGCACCTTATCTTATGTGAGGATGCCGATACTCATAAGTGAGCATTGTAACAATAAGACTAGCCTTTCTGACACAAACCCTCCTTGGGAATGCTGTTGTTGTTGATTTTCCCATCACCATTCAAGAACCCAAGGTGCTTATCGTATGCACTAGATCTTAAGCTCCCTTAGCCGCCTCCTACGACACCCACGGGATGAGATGGGGTGGCCATATTCTTCATCCAGGACCACAGTATTGAGCATAAAGAATTGTAAATGCTCGAGTTGAGGCAATATTGATCTGGTGCAGTTATACGTAGGCGTTAAATTAAAGTTTATTTTTTTTTAATTTTGTTACATTTTGTTTACGCAACTGGCATAGTGAGAAATAATGTGAATTATTCTTATAAATAATGACCAGTAATGTAATTGATAAAATTCCATCCAGAAAAAGGAAAACGATCGCACTAAGTGATATCATAATAATTTACACGAAGACTTTTATCACAAGAAACGGTCCTCCATCAAATATAATGACCGCAGTGATCACCCAGAAATCCATCAAAACATTTTTATTAGGAGCCATCAATTTTGTTTTTACAACGAACCACGATGTCTTTTACAAATAAGACCAATCTATTATAGTCTTTCGACACAATTGGTTCAAACCTATGACAAATGCTGGCCATTTGATTGAGACGGTAACCGTTGAATTCAGGATGGCGGATGACAAATTGAAACATTAAAATATGTTCTATGAAGATCTTAAGACGTTTCCGGGATTAAGAATTAATTGGACGAAGTAACCGTTTGGAATTGAATGGTTGGAATTAATTATTTTTGATATTTGAGGATTATTTGACTACCCGGATAAATTTCTTTGAAAAGAATTTCAGGTAATCAGGTTTTTAGAGTGTGAATTTTTAAAGGGGTTATAATTTTGTGAACAGTGGAATGATAAGCTAACCAAAAATAACACCTTTTAATTAAATAATTAATTAAAAATAATAAAAAATACATTAAAAGTTGTTATTTTTAATTAATTATAATATAATTAATTAACTGTTTTTATAATGAATTAAAAGGTGCTATTTTTAATTAATTATAATAATAATTAAATAAACAGTGTCACTCAACAGCACAGGTAAGCATATAATTTTGTCCATAAATAACATTCACGGAATTTTCTCGTCTTTCCACGAAACGCCGACTCGTTTTTAACTTACAACATTAAAAATTCTTCTCAGTTTAATACTTTTACACAACGAACAGCTCTCAACCAGGATAAACTATCAAAAGCATAAAAACAGCTCCTTGAAGCAAGAAAATACATTAAAAAAACTCTACCAAACAAAAGCGCGCCATTGCCGTTAATGAGCACCCGTGTAAACTAACAACGCTCATTGTTATAAAGAAGTTAGCATTTTTTAAATATCTCAGAAGAAAGCATAAAATTAGCTGGACTATTTAAAATGCGGAGCGACAACGGGAGGCGACATAAAGAGACTGAAAATGGGAAAAAAACGTTATTTACTGCACTCAGGAGAGGTAGGAATGCTGGATGGTGCATTGAGGTGTTTCAATACAGTACCTGCTGCAGTGGCGACGGTTCCATACAATTCGAATCCTACCGGCTTCTCTTTGAAAAATGGCACAGTCAGTATTCTATAGACTAATAATTGACTCACATTAAAGATATGTACTCTGGCTTACCTCTTACAAAAATTGACCCTTCGCTACTGCAGTAGTGCTCGATTCTTTTGGAGTAGGAATGAAATGAATGATGTGGGTAGACGTGATCTTGATTGGAGATCGTGAAGCCTGAGGAAGGCGCTCAGACTAGGTGGAGCGACGATCTTCGGAGGCTGACTAGTAGCAGCTGGATCAGAGTTGCCGAGAACCAAGCTGACTGGAAAAGCCGAAGGGCTAATGTTCAGCCGTGGACATAGGCTCATGATGACTGAAATAAACAGGGGGAAGATGGTGACATTAGTTTCAATTAAAGTCAGGTGCCAAAACCACCATGCGACATTACAACTCAACGGCACGGTTGGTACAGTTGCTAAGCGATTGACTGCTACTGCGCTGCGTATCGCGTGTTCGATTCCCGCACGGTTTTTTTAAATATTTGTATGGCCTACAAGTAATTGTTCCGGGTCTGGCTGTTTGTGTATATGAGTTTAAAACGTGTAAACGCAACCACGATACAGAAGAAATTCCTATTAGAGAGAAAAGCAAAAGAAAAATCAAGTATTTATGCCAAATGTCGCATTTGAATTGTCATGGAATAGGTGAAATAAAAAAATAAAATAAGCTAGTCGTAAATATAACTAGACCCACACCAAAATATAGTAGGTTCCTATGTTAGAAGAATGAGCACAAAGCTCCATGGATAATCTTTTAAATAAAACATGTTGGCCACATATGGAGCTAATTGCGTGATTGTAAAAACTTACAAAAAAACATCATTTATTTATCAATTATTTATTTATATATTTACTAAAACTTTATGCACATAACAGTAGGTGAAATAGTACAGAAAATTACGAAAAAAAAATATAATCATAAATACAAACTACATAAAGTAATAAACAAAGTAGAGAAAGATAAACATAAAAACATGGAGAAAAACAACAAATTAATTGTGTGAAGAGTCTGCCAGCTTCATAAATAAGAGTTCGCGAGCTTTTACCTTAATTATGTCTTGGTCAAGAGGTTACTGGTTGCTAAGAGTAGCTTGAAATAATGTTGAGGTTTCATTGTGATAAAGTAGACATAAATAAGGGTTGAATGCGAGCAAAAAATAAGCAATCAATTCGGTATTTTAAAAGTAAAATTCAATCTTTTTGCGTGTAAAATTTTGTAATACTCATACAAATATTAACTTACGCCGTTTCAAAATAAATATCCTTACATACTACTTTTGTTTCGTTTCCGTTCATTCATTTACATCTGGTCATACACGCACTCTGGTTGCGGGACCATCACTGACCTCTCTCAAGAATAAAATATCACCAATAACAATAGAATAAAGATAGCAATATCAGTCCTCGATGGTCTAATTGTCGCAAATGCGCCTGCTCAGCGTGAAGTCCTGGGTTCGATTCCCAGATCGGCCAAAGTTTTATTGGGGTTTTCTTGTCTTGATGTGTGCCTGTTTGATGACAATTGACTCGCCGCCTATTACATGTAACTCTGGCGAAATGTTGGTGTACTACTAATAGTACACCACCAGGATGCTTATTATCCTTGAGGAAAATACGCATGATGTTTTGTTCTGTTTTGCAAATAGTTCATAATTAAAATTGGTTCAATAATACTTCCACACCGCGCACTACCCCATCTAGTAATCCTATACCAAACTTAGTTACAGCAGTAAAAGTTTTCCAAGAGGCTTTTTAAGCATTCTTCTCCATCCCCGCGAGAGTAGATGCAGAAAGTTAACACTTGCAATTTCGGAGTCGCGCGCACAACTTTTTAGTAACTACAATTAACTTCTTCCAAGTTTTTGGTGACTTTTTGTTACCTCTCCAAGAATTGCTCGTATTTTTGGTAACATGGTGACCTTATTTAATTGTTTTTCTTTTCAATCGAACTTTTCCGCATATGTGCCATTGAATATGCACCTTTTGCCCGCGGTCTAGCTCGTATTTTGGTCGGAAATTATCCCACGGGAACGTTCTGCATAAAGATTGACACTTGGGAAATAATATGTAGCTTCCCATTGTTGCAAGAGTTTTTGGAATAGGAACAGTAGTTCCGAAGATTACAGCCTACATTCAAACCTACAACACTTAACCTCTTTATAATATTTATTACTAGCGACCCGCCCGGCTTCGCACGGGTGCAATGTTATATATAAACCTTTCTCTGTAATCACTCTATTTATTAAAAAAAACCGCGTCAAAATCCGTTGCGTAGTTTTAAAGATCTAAGCATACATAGGGACAGACAGCGGGAAACGACTTTGTTTTATTTATACTATGTAGTGATACTAGTATAGCTGTACGGACTGACAGGACTGGCAAAAGACAGAATAGTGTGGACAAGGAAGTTTCATCTTGGGTTACCTATGAGGCTATGACATACATAATGACTTTTTATGGAGATACACTGTCTCCCAAGTCACAAGTGAAAACCTAGTTTGGGAGCTAGGGGACCTATCTGTGGGGCATAATGTCTTTATGTTGTACTTTATGATGTCTGTAATAATGTTGTCACTGTATTGAAACCTAACAGACAGATGTGTTGCTGAAGGAGTTTGTTCCGCCATTTCTTCATCCCAGCTAAAACACTAGGAGGTGGCGAAGGTCGGGCGTTGTCTTTTGTGTCACTTTGACGTTCAGAAAGTGCAGATTATCAGCCTACTTTGAATACATAACTTTTTTATTTTGAGTTTGAAAATAAAGAATTTACTTAAATTTAATGTAGAGTGAGGCCTGTGCCCTGCAGTCGAGCCATACGGGTCAGTTATTTGCGGCTTTACTAGTTGGAAGATTGATTGTTTCTGATACTGAATACATTTCTATAACGTTTTGAAATGGTAATAGCTGAATGAGTACGACCCAGTATCGACTGGAAGTGAGCAATTGGATAGGCTACCATCAGAATGATTTACGCTGCGCTGATGATAATTAACAGGGCCTACCATATTCTTCAAAATAAGGCTTTAACGTAGAAAATTGCCACCTAAACTAAAATATATAACATTTTTATATATATATAGGGTGACTGGTAATTAGTGACCGATACTTAAACACGTGATTCTACTCATGATAACAAACAACTTTCCCAAAGAAACTTTTTTTTTAAACTCATTTAATTTTATCACAATAACACAACAGCTGTATGAAATTCCCACGCGCGCGCTTTTGACCTACGAGTATCAAGTGGTAGCCGCGTGACGCCGTTATGTCTCATTACAATGGGTGGGTTAGGTAGAGAACCCGCGCGGCTCGCAAGCCCGCTCCGTAATCGTTGTACATGAGCAGTGTAGGTAGGTACCTACATGTTTAGGTAGCCGCTAAATTAAAAAATAATAACCAATGACATCAAAAACTGAGCCACAGAGCGTAGGCCTACGCTGCAGACCCGACGCTCCGGCCGCCGCGTGGCCATTTAGGTACACAGTGATGTACCTACATAAAGCTTCTCTGTTTACGACACGGTGAGGAGAGTAAAATAAATAATAAATTATCGTATTTTGGCAATTTCATTTATTTCATTACATTTTATTTCATTACTGCACTGAGGCAAAGGGTGTGGGCGGGTGGGGAGCGCGAGACGCTACTAGTACAACTGTACAAGTACATTTTTGCCCCTTCCCGAGGTCAGACTATCAGCTGATAGATTGTGCCTACTTTTTATGTAGGGCGCGCGCGTTCCTAGATATTTTGTAGTTATGCGGACATACGTTGCATCTTAAAAGTAGTTATACTTAAGACTACTGTGGAACACGCAGTCTTTGGATATTATTTTTTAATTTAGCGGCTACTTAAACATGTAGGTACCTACCTACACTGCTTACGTACACCGATAACATTGTAATGAGACATCGGCGTCACGCGGCTACCAGTTGATAGGTCAAAAGCGCGCGCGTGGGAATTTCATACAGCTGTTGTGTTATTGTGATAAAATTAAATGAGTTTAAAAAAAAAGTTTCTTTGGGAAAGTTGTTTGTTATCATGAGTAGAATCACGTGTTTAAGTATCGGTCACTAATTACCAGTCACCCTATATTTATAACAACATTTTCTACCAGTCAACCTCTCGTCTTACCATTGTGAGGATCGACCGGAGGACACGGTGGAGCACACGGTGGAGATCTGCCCCGCGTGGGCAGAGCACCGCCGTGTCCTCGTAGCGGCGATCGGCGGCGGCGACCTCTCGCGTCCAGCCCTGGTTCAATCCATGGTCCGGAGCGAGACGGAACGGGACGTCGTCACCTCCTTCTGCAAAGCAGTCATGCTAGCGAAGGAGGTGGCGGAACGTGAGAGGGAGAGAAGCTCACGTCCCAGCCGCCGCGGGAGACGCACTGGGCGTCGGGGGCCACGAGGTGGTCCCCGGCCACCGTAGGCGCGGGCCTGTGGACGGCGAGCTATGGGCTAGCTCACCGTTCGTCCGTCTTATGACGACAAGCCGTGTCGACGGCGCGTTCGTGTTCCACGCGCGCCTCAAAGAGATGTCAGCAAACAGGAAGGGGTCCGAGGGGACCGATGCCTGCTAGGGTTGCGAGACTGTTCGAAAGAGATACCGCGGCCCTGGAACACAAAGGGCAAAAGAAGGAACATGGATGGTTTTAGTCAGTAAAAGTCTGACACTCCCTCCTGCTCAGCCCAGAGCGGGAGGAGTTATTTGATGATTTACCATAGGAAGAAAAAAAAATGGGTCACTGGCGCGCGCGCGCGAATTTAGTTTCCCTTAATTTACATTATTTATGCTGAAAACACTTATCAGGAAAACGTTAGCGTAAGGTCATGTATATTTTATATTTCTATTACCATAAAGAATTACGTGATCAAATTGTAAAGCAGGTACAAGAAAATATTTATGAAAATTTTATTTATAACGTGGAAAAAATGTTAGACTTGATTCCGTAATATCAACAAATTAGACTTATTATCATAATTTCCTTCGTAAATAGTAATTTTGAAAGTTGTTATGGACTATTACATTACTTTATTATCTTTTTATACTAAGTCAGGTTATTGTAAAAAACTAAAAAGACGACCAGAAACCACGCGACAGTAATTGCTTATAATGTACTACATAGGATCCACCGTAATGAAAGAATATTAGATTATTTAGGGTCGCAATTCTAAACAAAGAAAGTCGAGGTCGATATTATTTAACATGAAACTGAACCCAGTTTCATGTTAAGGTGGAAGCGCAAGAAAGAAGCGCATGAATCGCGCCAGTAACACGTATGAAGTTACAGAATTATAATAATTCAAATCATCAATACAACTTTCCAAGTTCATATAATCCCAAAGAGTGACTTTTTCATGAAATAGCTATTGAATGTGATTATATGAACTTGGAGAGCTGTATTGATAATTTGAATGATTATAATTCTGTAACTCCATACGTGTTACTGGCGCGATTCATATTTTCATCAACATACAACTTGACACTGACCTGCAAATTGCAATAAATTTGAGAAAATTTAAATTTCGCGGGCTACCCTTGCGCATCCACCTTAACACAAATCAATTTGGCTGCTTAAAAATTAAACTGGAAAGAGCATGTCGATAAAGTATGTAGAAAACTGGACAGATTTGTATTCGCTCTTCGTAAATTAAGACGTATAGCCAATAAAGAAACAGTCCTTAACGCATAACACGGATATGTCTCCTCAGTGTTGCGATATGGTTTAGTTGTATGGGGAAATTCAGTGGATGTAGGCCGGGCTTTCATAGTGAAAAAAAAACATTGTAAACCGTTATTTAAAAAATTAAAGATACTTCCATTACCATGTCTATACATATATGAAATTTTCTGGTTTGTAAAAAGATATTCCTATTTATTCCCCATAACTGAACACGTTTCCAAAAGAATCGAAGAAAGAAACCCAAAACACCTACTAGTACCGGTCCAAAGACTTCGTTTGTATAGTCGAAATGCCTACTGCATGGCGATAAAGATTTTAAATAAGCTGCCATCACATATCAGATTTTATTTATTATTTTATTTTCTTGGCTTCTGGACATGTGTTTCTGCTCTGTTAGCGAATTCATTGATCATAAGTTTTTTCATTCATATATAATTCCATTAATAATGTAGATTACCTATAGTATTGTAAATGTATTTTTTTAATTCGCTTTATAAATTAATAAGTCACATTATGTTAAAACTTATATTATATGGTAAACAAAGCGCTCATGCGTTTTGGAATTTAAAAATACAAGCGTTCTTTTAGCTGTTTTGAAGAACTGTGTTCATTAAGCGGTTATATTTTGCTCAACATACAGTCTGACACTGACCTGTAAACTGCAAAAAAAAACTAAAAACCCTAACCCTTCCTCCTTAACATAACAACTGTACATTCACATAGTCATATAACTTAATCGTCAACAAAACAGGCCGACACAATTCGGCAATTTGACGTTAATCCCCACTCGACACTCAAATGACTGGCAATTAACGTTTATCTGAACAATTAGCGAGAGTTTGAAAGGAGGATACATGCCTCCTCTTTACAAGGGCTGTAATGTATGAAGGGTATGATTACAAAGAGTTCAAGACACTTAACTTGACATCCGTCACGGTCGTACACAAAGACTTGCACCGTTCATCTACGTGGAATAAGTAGACAGTACCGGGGCGACCGAGCTCGAGGTTAAAAACGAATGTTCCTAGATAATAATATGAGACTTAGCTAGATCGAATTTTCGCCGCCGTAAACCCGTATACGTATTGCAACTTTCATCGAAATCGTTAGAGCCGTTTTCAAGATCGTTATTACAAGTATTCAAATATTGCCCATTTAATAGTAGGTAGAGAATACGAGTATAAGCCCGCTCTGGGCTGAGCAGGAGGGAGTGTCAGACTTTTACTGACTAAAACCCATCCATGTTCCTTCCTTTGCCCTTTGTGTTCCAGGGCCGCAGTATCTCTTTCGAACAGTCCCGCAACCCTGGCAGGCATCGGTCCTTTCGGACCCCTTCGTGTTTGCTGACTCTCTTTGAGGCGCGCGTGGAACACGAACGCACCGTCGACACGGCCTGTCGTCATAAGACGGACGGACGGCGAGCTAGGCTAGCCCATAGCTCACCGTCAACAGGCCCGCGCCTACGGTGGCCCCGGGCCTTTTTTTTTTTTTAATTTTCAAATATATGTTTTTTTTACTGTTTTGTTTCTGTAAAGGGCTAGATAACGATGAAACAAATTGATATCATTTTTTTATTTTGAACGTACACCATCAAACAGTGGAGTAATCCCCATACTACGTTTGTATGGAAGTATGACCGGCTAGTGTACCCTTAAGAGGGCCATACCCGGCGCGTCTATCGTCAACGCGAGCATGGTCGAAAACCTTGTTGTTTCATCCAGAGCCACAGCGGTAATTTTCTTTCAACTAACCCGTCTTACCCCGCCCCGACCCCGCACAGCTCGTCTCCCGCGCACCTCATACCGCCTAACGCGATGACATTGAACGAAAAATAGTGTTTGAAAATTTCTTAAACTTGTTCCAGGAAATACGTGTTTTTGAATAAATCTTACAAGTGTGTGAAATAAATATTTGTCATTAAGAATCTCCATTACATTTGCAAGGTTTCTATCGAGATGTTTTCTTTATTTTTACAGTTTATGAGTACATTATGAATGGCCAAAGTTCATGTAAAATTTGTGCAAAACCGCAATTTTGGAGGCTTCTACTGAATTTGTTTATACTTTTTTTATTTTTTGCAACCATAGAAACTTAGATATAGTGCACAGCATACATATTAGTTTAAAAAAAAAACAAAGATAGATGTGTAACATCGGCATAATCACGTACGAGCGTTTGTATGAAAAGTATGACGGGTTGGCCGCTCTTAAGACGTCATGGCAAGTCACCTGAGCGACCGGTTCATGACTTTTGTCTTTAGTCAAGTGTTTGTGGTACCATAATCTGGCCTACATAACCTAGGCCTCAGTTTACCCCAAAGTTTGTACGTTAAGGTTCACGCTCCACTTTATAGCCTACCTTGGGTCTTGGGCTAAGCTAAGTTACTTAATGTTACTTAAGTGTGTATTCTGGTTTCACTTAGGTCTGACGTGTAACTCTTTGGATGACCCGCATCCTACGTTATGCCCTAAACATAACTTTAGAACTCTCTTTAGTGTATAAACTCACTTGTATTAATATTGATGTAATAATATTTCTCAGTAAAAGCCACGGAGTCTATAACGTTCTGTTAATGGCTATAGGCTCGCCCCCTATTACAACATAACTGGCCAAATGTGGGTGTACTATTTGTTACTTTGGTACACCTCTGTCTAACCCTTTGAGGGATTACTGGCGTGCTGCTATTTTATGTTTTGTTCATACCGAATAATATTTAAGATAACGATTTACAACTTACTAATATCAAAGAGATGTTTCTTTGTGTTTTTATTTCTGTTTTTACAAAGTGAGGAATGGTCCATACGGTGAGTTATAAGTTGATGGTTTTTATACACTCGGCAGTTTATTTATTTAAGCACCCATCAAATCCCATTCAATAACTATTTCTTGAAAAAGTAATTCAATGGGGTTAAATGAACTTAGAGGATTGTATTGATAGCTTTAATGATTCATTGTTTCTAAGTCTTAAGTTTGTGGACTCTGTACTAGCAATGCTATCAATTTACAAGTACCCAGACACACGCTGCACAAGTAGATAGAAAAACATCCTGAAGACGACCCTGTCGCATTTCAATGGGAAACTACATTCATAGTGTTACGAACGCGAATCATATTTTCATCTAAATACAACCTGACACTGATCGGTAAATTGCAAAAAAACGTAAGAATTTTTTTTTTTCGCGGGCTTCCCTCGCCCTTTCACCTTATTTTCACATACAGAGACAAACAGTGATTGGTTTAAATCTAATCATTGAAGATTTGTCCTCATCAAAAATCAAAATCAATCAAAATCAAATCAAAGCATTGATTTCAAATTGGCCAGTTACAGGCAAAGCTAACAATGAAATGTAGCTACAGTCCCAGTCACAAGGCATAAAACTCTGAAAGTACTGTAGTTGCCAATTCCCTAGCGTAGATCTCTACGGAGAAGAAGGGGCAAGAAACTCCATGGCCACTCTTTTAAATCAGCATATTGTTACAAAACCTTGTTTACATCATTCATATTGAGATGGTACACTATATCACATCACATTACATCATCATCATATCAGCCTGGAATCATCCACTGCTGGGTATTGGCCTCGCCTGTTTTCTTATTTGAGTAATTATTGTCCCAAGTAACACAAATAATCAAGATTTCTAAGTGAGATTGTCAGTACGTTCACAAACACAGATCTCACATGAGATGGTACACTATATCACATCACATCACATTACATCATCATCATATCAGCCTGGAATCATCCACTTGCTGGGTATTGGCCTCGCCTGTTTTCTTATTTGAGTAAGTATTGTCCCAAGTAACACAAATAATCAAAAGTTCTAAGTGAGATTGCCAGTACGTTCACAAACACAGATCTCACTATTCACAAAACCGGTTACCGGGGAAACAGTCCCCAACTCCAGAAGAAAACTTTTCTTTTAAAAGCGGGACAAATTAATCTTATTTATTGTAATCCTTTAAGTGAAAACATAACGAAGTTTCCTCTTCGCGATTAATTCCCGACTTGTAACGGGTAACCGGTAACTCTGGCCGCTTTTACGAAGATTGATGGTATGTCGAGTGTTACGTTTTATTTCGGGATTTATTTGCTAGAAATACGGGCTGGAAAGATGGCTGAGTTTTGTGTTTTGGTTTGGCGACGTTTGGTATTTTGATTTTTGGGTACTAACAAAAGGTATCCATGAAAATGAACGCTTTTTAGGGTTCCGCAACCGAAGGGTAACCAACGGGACCCCTATTAGTAAGCCTCCGCTGTCCGTTCGTCCGTCCATCTGTCTGTCAGCGTGCTGTATATCATGATCCGTATAGCTAGACAATTGAAATTTTCACAGAATGTCTATTTTGTTGCCGCTATAACACAAAAAAAAAAAAAGTGCCTCCTCCCTACTACGATGGTACGGAACTCTTCATGCGTGACTCCGACTCGCACTTGACCGGTTTTTTTAACTAAATAACAGAATAAGGAATTTAAAAATAGGACAAAGATTAACAGGATTATTCAAAGTTACAATTTTATTCCGCTTCCATTATATTTCTGCGAAACGAAAAAGTCAGAAAGCTTGAACCAGCTACGCCGTACGACGTAACTGGCAGGACCATGACAGTCCGTCGACTACGCTGTCGTATCAAAGAACCGGTTTACTACGCATTAAGTCTTTAAATACTTTATAATCTTCTAATAAGACACGATGCGATTTAGAAATTGAACAGTCACAGAAAAAATATAGGACCACTAGGTTCTATACTTTTTTCTGTCGCTGTTCAAGTTCAAATTAAAATGATTAGTATTGATATTCCTTCTTTGAAGAAGGCCGTCGGTCGACCCACTACTTCATTAGCTACTAATCTAAAATTTTGTACTTAAAATAAAAATCTATTTAAGTAGGAGCGTAAAGACAAAACTTAGGGCCAACCTTTTTTTCAACGACCCCCGTTTGGCAAAAGATAAATTCATTCAAAACTCAAAGAAAACTTTCTTCTAATTACTATTCGTGAAAGTTACAGTATCAAGGATATCCTCCGACGTTACAATTTAAATTTAATCCTGCACCTAACTTGTTAATTCTATCGAAACACGGACGACTGAAGTTTTCAGTTTCACTCGTTTCAGTATTGAATAAGTTTCAGATTAGTTTCAAGTTTCCTCTTGGTAATGTACTTACAAGAGTTTAATTTGGTTGTACATATCTATGGGTCTCGTGGAAGTTTTGATAGTTGCTTGTTTCCGGCTCCGAACAACAGAACCGATAGCTTTTGGGACCAACATTTTCTTTAGAATGCCTCGTCGGTCCAGTGGTCGCAAGCGCGACTGTTTTGCATGAGGCGTTCGATTCTCGGGTCGGGCAAAGTATTATTGGATTCTTCCATCACAAATTTATTAGTAGCAGCCACGGAGTCTGGATTTATGCCCAGTTGATGCAATAGGGTCACTCCCTTTTAAAATGGCGTTGTCGTGTCCATGAGGTGGGCAAGGTCCCATATACTCGTACTCTGATATATAACACTCCTAAAAACAAGTCCTCATCTGCTCCGCGTTTTCCCAACTATGTTTGGGTCGGCTTCCAATCTAATCGGATGCAGCTGAATACCAGTATTTAACATGAATTGACTGCCTATCACACCTTCACAACCCAGTTAGTACTGGGTAATACGGTACCCCTTCGTAAGACTGGTTGTCAGACTTTCGGGGCCACTAACCTGTTACGACTGTCAAAGATTTATAAATGACAGCCGGGACCATCGGCTTAACGTGCTTTCCAAGACACGGAAGAAACTTGGTATGTAATGGGTGGTCACCCATCTACAGACCTACCTAGGCAAGCACGGCTTAACCTGAAGATCGACCCGAGCGGCTGTTATTATTAAGCTCCTGATACCCCAAAACAAGTAAACTCGACAAATAACCCTTTCACTCTTCCCACACTCGATCAATATCCCGACACATGTCTCAATGTGTCAGATATACTCATCGCTCGTCGACAAGCGTGTAATACAAGGCGAGGCCGACAGGTGGCAGCACCTGTTGATGTTGAACCAAACACAGGGTTTATTATGAGATTATATTATACTGGTGAAAGAGGGAATTTATTGAAAGGTGGACGATGAAAACTTTCACCAAGAAGGTTTTCAGAATAGAAGGCATTATTTTTTATTATGAGGCTAATGCAGCCAGCATTAGCCTCATAATAAAAAAATATCGTCACCATGTTGATATCGAATCAAACATAAGGTTTATTAAGAGAAAATGTTGGTAGATAAGAGAGTGAATTTATTTAAAGCTAGGCGATGAATACTTTCACCACAAAAGTTCTCCTTGTCTTCAACTGAGAAATTCCTAATGGAAAAAACGAATAACACTTTGCCCGAGCTGGGAATCGAACCCAGGATCATTAGTGTTGCCAAACCAAAGGCCTCGTAGCTAATGCCTGGAAGATGTTAACTTCAACCCTGCGCTCTCGCAGCATGCGCCTCACACTGAGCTATCAGGATTTCGTTCAAAAAGCCAAATCGCCAAGTTTATACAGCGTGTAACAGAAAGGGTATAATCATATGGAATACTGTGGTATGGAACATTAAACTGAACAACTTTCTCTATGGGACCACCATCGAAATCGTAAAAAAATAATCAGCTGTCCTATACAAAATTTCAATACCTACTCGACCCAAATGTATGGGACAGCTGATTATTTTTTTACGATTTCGATGGTGGTCCCATTGAGAAAGTTGTTCAGTTTGATGGTCCGTACCACAGTATTCCATATGATTATACCCTTTCTGTTACAGGCTGTATATACCATGGTAGATGCTAATTCAGAAAATAAACTGTTCTTATTTCCAGAATTTTTACAACTAAAATCCAAATGGCGTAATAACCCATACATAAATTATATAATTATTACACGTAACTCAATCAAAATAATAATTCCGGTGCCAAATTTTGTAATCTGTGCCATTCATAAACTGATTGCCCGAAATTGCGTGACGTGACGCAATATCTCCATTTTATACCCCGGACATTTCACTTCGGGCAATATTTACGAGTTTAATGCACTACCTCATTTTAAATGGAAATCGTACGTCGTTATTATAATAGGGGAGATTGTATACTCGTTTAAAATAGGGTGAATGTGTGATTTTTATTACATTTTTTTGTAACTGATAAAAAATTATACGAGTTGTTGTGGCAGAACCGTTTTTTAATTAATTTATGGTATTGTTCCAACATAAATGCGGGGAACATAAAGACATTCACACACCCATTACACACATCTCTAGTGCACTCGTTAGTGTATTAAATAGCAAGCGCAAGCGCGCCAGCCGATATACTTACATTTATTTTATATAAATTCTGTTTATTTTTAAACTTTATGTTCACCAAATGAATAAAGATGCACTGTGCATTTTTTTTGTTTGTTTATTCACAGCATTTATTTAAAGTAAGACGTGCGTCTGATCAAAAATTTCACGGGCAAAAGTGACGAACTTCCATCCACATTTTTCGTTCGATGAGTTTTTGATTAAAAAAAACCTGTTTATTGCTCACCTTCGTTAGTTTTAGACCCAGCAATTTAGGTTTTTGTCTATTATACCTACAGTATGTCCTTTTGTCATAATTGTGTGACTAGCTATTGCCGACCGACTATTGCCGACCTTCGTCCGCGTGAAATTATTATGAAAATACTATTTTCCCCGTGTTTGCAACATTTTTCGTGGATTCTCCTCTCCTATTGGTTGTAGCGTGATGTTATATAGCCTATTACCTTCTTCGATAAATGGGCTACCCAACATTAAAATAATATTTGAATTCGATGCAGTATATCTACTCCTGAGATTAGCGCGTTCAACCAAACAAACTCGTCACCTTTATAATATTAGTAAAGATTAATTACTCCACATTTTACAACGAGCACAAGTTTAGTAATATCACCTTAACCCTCACTCTCACATAATAAGGTCTCCTAAAATATGGACAAAAACAAGAGGCAAACTATAGGTATTTAAAACAAACTGGAACATTCAACAAAGCACTGAACAAAGAAAACTAAATGAGAAAGCCACAGTGTATCGACTATCGGGCAAAGAAAAGAAGTATAGTTTCAATATTTATTTGTAGTTATTATTGTTTGTGTTGCCAACTATTTCTAGCCAAGTGAGCAAGACAAATCGCAACCGACTGCTAGACACGCACTGGTAGGGAAAAACGTTAAGTTGCTACGGTACCTTATTGGAGAAAAAATCTTGTTTGTGGAGGTTCGGGACTACATAATAAAGCGTATGCACTGTCTCAGTAGTTTGCGGTGTGAAATAAGTATGAAAAGAGGTGAAACGATGCTCGCCCGGCTCGCTCGCTTGCTCGCTAGCTGGCGGTGTGGCCTGCGCTTAACAGCTTGACATGATCGGCCTGTGGATGGGTGGCCATCCATTACATACCGAGTTTCCTTAGTGCCTTGGAAAGCACTTCAAGCCCAGGTCCAGGCTATTATTTGTAGATATTTGATAGTCATTACAGGTGGCCCCAAAGTCTGACAAGCAGTCTTACCAAGGAGTATCGTGTTACCCAGTACTAACTGGGTTGTGGAGGTCAGATAGGCAGTCGGTTCATGTAAACTACTGATATTCAGCTGCTAGACCTCTAACCGGATAGACTGACAGACAAGCAACTCTGACATAGTCGGAAAGAGCAATGAAAATAGATAATTACGTTCAGCTATCAAAATTAAGTAAACCCAATAAAATACAAAATAGTTTGCGTTACACGATCGCAAATATAAACAACAACGGGTAGTTTCGTATTTCCAAATGTATCTAAACTAAAAACAAATTTAACCAATCCAATAGGATTTATTATTGGCCCAAACATTTCCAAATAGTGTGATTTAAAAGCATTAATCTAAAAAACGCATTGCAGATGTACATAAAAATAAAGTACAATTGCCAAGATAAAATGTTTTTGTTGGCAGACCAACAAAATAATGTTTAAATAGTAATTTATAGAGCTGCCAATAGACGAAACATATTGTTTCTAAACTGTGTAAGGACTGCGCCTGGATGTTTTATTTTTCTGTTTAAATTCATATTTAGGTGCTCCGACTCGCAAAAACTGTCAATAAATATAAAAATACCTAAATAAAGTTGCATGCCGAAGGTAAGGATTATTTTATCTTAAACTTCATCTTTGTTTTCATTGCGACCTAGTCCTGAAATATTTCATGATTTCTGTCTCCAGAAACTTTAGTACAAAGTGTCCCTAATCATGACCGTCAGACATTTGACGATCGGGACTCAAATAAGCCGTATTAAAACAGACTGAAACTTATAAGAGGTTCGTCCATAAGATGACAAGTAATAGATAGTATGGAAGAAGTCATGCTGCGCCGACCCCAAGTGACTTGGGATAAGGGCAAGAGAATTCTGATGATGATGGCCATAAGCACTTCGCTCCTCTTACAAGAATTCATATTATTTTAGACAACATCAAACACCGTTTGATCTGCATTATGCAACTCATAGGCTGCGCGGACTGACCTAATATTTACAATGTACCACGATTGAGCCACAGAACTGATTACCGCACCGATCCCTGATTAGTCAATTGTCACCGCTCGTATGCGATCTAAATGCGTCACATTCGTCCCAATCAACGCTACGTAAATAACAATAGGCAGCTTTGATATTTGGCTGGAAATCACGGGTTCTGTTACTTAGTACGAGTAGGAAACCGTTGGAACTAAAGGATTAGAAAAGGAAAACATGACATGTCATGACGTGTGTAGTTTTCGAATGGACCTTTTTTCTTGCCAAAGCTTAACAAGTTTTAGTAATTTTTGTATACAACATGGTGCCGTTCATAGCAAATGTTGATGCTTTTTTTTTTTACCGTTGGGAAATCATCAAATAACCCTTCCCGCTCTGGGCTGAGCAGGAGGGAATGTCAGACTTTTACTGACTAAAAACCATCCATGTTCCTTCCTTTGCCCTTTGTGTTCCAGGGCCGCGGTATCTCTTTCGAACAGTCCCGCAACCCTGGCAGGCATCGGTCCTTTCGGACCCCTTCCTGTTTGCTGACTCTCTTTGAGGCGCGCGTGGAACACGAACGCGCCGTCGACACGGCCTGTCGTCATAAGACGGACGGATGGCGAGCTAGCCCATAGCTCACCGGCCACAGGCCCGCGCCTACGGTGGCCGGGGGCCACCACGTGGCCCCTGATGCCCGGTGTGTCTCCCGCGGCGGCTGAGACGTGAGGCTCTCTCCCTCTCACGTCCCGCCACCTCCTTCGCTAGCATGACTGCTTCGCAGAAGGAGGTGACGGCGTCCCATTCCCTCTCGCTCCGGCCCATGGATTGAACCAGGGCCGGACGCGAGAGGTCACCGCCGCCGATTCCGCTACGAGGACACGGCGGTGCTCCGCCCAAGCGGAGCAGACCTGCACAGTGTGCTCCACCGTGTCCTCTGGTCGATCCTCGCAGTGGTGACACCCGGGCGTTTCCTCCCGCCCGAAATGTTGATGCTGGATTATGAAAAACCTAATAAATAGTATTAACGCAATAATATTTTGAGAGCCTTTTAAACTTATTTTTCAACATAGCGTGAAATAGAAAGAATTGCTTGCTATCAAAACAAATTTTAATGACACAAAAAGATCAATGATATTACATACCCTCTTCACTTGCTACCTACTACATACTCCTTTTGCTTTGTCCACGTCCATACCTCCAAATATTACCTATCAATTAATATCTGTTGCTAACCGCCACGTTTTCCCCACCCAGTGCGGTCTCCCCGCTAATCTAAGACGTTTTGCACAAACACCATCAATCAGCCGCATGACAGAGCAATCGGAAACGGATTGTGAGCAACAAATTGAACGACGTCCCTCACAGGGCCCTCTGTTATCAGGAGGTTTTTTCGTTGATCAAGTTGGTGGGTTGCGTTAGATTTTGTAGCCAGTGACTTGGACTACGTGAACTCCTAAAATGTATTTAAAACAACCAGCTCCTGAACTATGAATCACCTTCTCCCAACTATGTTGAGGTGTACTTCCAGCCTAACCGAGTGCAGCTGAATACCAGTATTTTACATGGAACGACTGCCTATCTGACCTCCACAACCCAGTTTTAGTACTGGGTAATACGATACCCCGTGGTAAGACTGGTTGTCAGACTTTCGGGACAATGACAATCTGAACTATGAATAACCGTTGAATATTGGCGGTGTTTCGGACAGCCCATGGAAAGAAAAATCACAACACGCTTTTCTGATGAAAAATCCTCTGATAACTCTTGACGAGGCCTCAGAATCGATACCAGGAACTCATGTTCTGCGCTTGCAGCAAATCATTAGACAATTGGTCTGCTCAAAAGATATTGTTTTCTACCACATTTTAGAACCAGAGACTTTAAATATACCCATGATAAGAATGCAGACCTCGTCAAAGATGGCGCACACTGGTCCCAAATTAAAAAAAAGTGGACATTGATAGTAAACCGCTGATATTTTTTTTTATTGTTGATACAATGATAACAGATAAGGCAAAAAAATATTATTGTCCTACTTCAAATACTTTTCTGTAAAAAAAATATTTCTTTTTTTTTTGTATGGGAGCGATTACATTTTACTCAATTTCTCAAAAACTTTAAGCGATGTCGAGATGGCAATCACATATGTTAGAAAACTAATAATTCTGAGTATTTGGCTCGAAGAAACTTATTGCTTATCTCTGCGTACTTTCGAGATAATAGTGACAGAAAATAACATTGTTTTTAATGTTAATTTTTTGCTTTTTTTTAATCATAGCCTTACTTTAGCACATAATTATAATGTATGCGTAATGTCAAATAAGTAAAAAGAGACTTCTCTGTAAAAGAGGTTATGGGGGCTCACTAATGACTGAAAAGCTATGACCTTTCTGAAGGAGTACTTTCATCAGTTCTAAAAAACAATCAAAATGAAGACAAATAAAGCTGCAAACATAAAGTTGAATATGTTCACAAACGATTCTGAAAAAATATTATGGTGAAAGATTAATATTTGGGTCTATATTCTCTTGAGAAATCTCTATTTCCTCGTTTTCCAACGAAAGCAATTCATTGTTCAAGATCAAAGCACTAGCCTCTGGAAACAACTGTTTATGTAAACGAGCAAACTTTGGTTTGATATGGCTGATGTAAGGATCTGAGCTAATTAGAAAGCTGTGGATAATGTCTAAATTAGTCTGAACTCTACCGATTTTTCTTGTATGTGCCATTCTAACATTCCGGAAATCTTTATTCCTCGCTTCGGAAGCTTCTTCGGAAAGCATGCCTATCGGAATAAAGGAGAAATTTTCACAAATATCAGCACCGTGTATCAACAATTTATGGACACTTGAAGGCATGTAATACCATGGATATAAGTTTACATATAGCATTGCTGTTTCTTTACAATATTCCCTAAACAAGTTGGTATTAATAAGTTGACCAGATGAAATTGTTTGTAAAATGACTGCAAATCTCTTGATTAAATCAGGGTGGATACCCGTTATTTCAGCAGATACTTCATAATTTTCAAAAAACCTTCTTGCCGTGTTACCGTCATTGGTTGTACCAAATCCCTGTTTTACTATGTCAATTAACAAACCAGTTCTTTCCCGGAATTCTTCTTGTGTCAAATTCTTTTTAATTTATTTTAACAATTTATCTTCTTTTCGTGCAGCCCACTTTTTGAAGTCTAAGTTGTACGAAATGTGTAAAATACATTCCATACATCTTATCCACATATGAAGCGAAGACAGACCATATTTATACATATCTTCTCTGATGAGTCTTTTGGATACAAAGTCCAAGTCATTCATTTTGCTAGGTGGGGTATTGCAAATATTACAAACAGCTGCAGAAGAAGTATTGGAAATCACAGTAGAAATTTTCCCATCAATCATAGTCATGTACAAATCATGTTTAATATCAAAATTATCTACAATTGTGGGAACAAGATTACGAATTTCTTCCTCTAAGGATGCACTTTCCTTCTTTATCAATTCATTTGTTTCTTTTGCAAATATAAAGCCAATTGGACGACAATAGTTTGTTGAAGAGGGAGCAGGATTTTGCCACAAGATAGTACCACTCTCTTCTTCCAAACGAAGCGGAACCAAACTAATCATGAAAACTGAAGAATCGTCAATTTTAGTGTCGGAGTGTGACTTTTGTTTATAATTACTTTGAGAAGATGACCCGTCAAAACCCCATTTGCTTATTAGTTTTAGCGATTTTTTGTCGGCAGAGTTGTGCTGAATTGTTTTTAATATCCTATTAGTTGTCAAATCTAGAAGCGATTGAAGTCTTATCTTAGCATCAGATTCAGTTACAGTTATGTCTGACTCTGGAGGATAACAAGTTTTTTTAGCTTCCAGGAGCTTTTGATAGGATGGAAGACCATACATTTTCTCTGAAGCAAGAATAGTTCTTAAATTTCGATATTGCCATTTTGACAAATTTGTTGAGGTGTAAAGCGCTAACGTTTTATCATATGGTAAACACGGTTTGTCAGTCTTTTTAGCGAATAGTACATCATGTACCATCTCACATTTTTCCTTGTTTTGGCTGAGTTCGTTTAATATAGCTGCTATTTTTTTTTTTTAGACTCTTTTAATTTGGCACATAAAGCATAAACTAATTCCTCCTCTGTGTGATCTAGAAGTGTTAGAGAACGCCTTTTCTTCTGTTTATCAGATATATCAACAAATGGTTTTTTACTTGTAGCATAACTTAATTGATGAGTATCCACTTGCGTTTCGAAATTTGGAATTACTTCCTCGGCAACTTTAAAAATGCTGCTAAATCGATATTTTGACATTTTGGCCAAACTATTTGGGATTGTAACCAGTCTGAATTTTTGTTAAGAAAGGTCTTTTGAGCTCTACTGGAAGCAGACCATCTTTTTGAGATATTACTTGAAAAATTACGACAAAATAATTTAATATTACTCAAATCTTCGGAAGACAATTCAACACCAATACGTTCAATAAGGGCATTAAAAAAAATTCGACATTTTTAAAACCACCTCCTGATTTAAGAACAACGTATAAGTCTAAGTTGGTGACAAATGCGGACATATTATAATTTTAAGGAAAATTGAAAACAAATTAGAATCAAAGATATCAAAGACAAAGTGACTTTGATTTTAACAAAAAAAATTACGAAAACAAATTCGACGAAAGAAAGACAAACAAAAATTATTTGATTTTAAAATCCAAAGATTCAAAATACAACAATAACAAAACAAACAAACAACAAGCATTTCTTCAAGCGCACAGAAAAAATAAGGACACGTCTTATCGCAACCACATTTAGTTGTACACTGAGTGAGGTGTACGCGCGCGATTCGTGACCGTATTACGTTACGTCATGAGAGGCGGCCATCTTGTTATCCCGGCAAACTCGCGTCGAAGATCCATTTTGCTGGCCAGCGGACCTATTGCGATATGAGTAAGGCTATGATTAAAAAAAAGCGAACAATTAACATTAAAAAAAATGGTTATTTTCTGTCACTATTATCCCGAAAGTACGCAGAGATAAGCAATAAGTTTCTTCGAGCCAAATACTCAGAATTATTAGTTTTCTAACATATGTGAATGCCATCTCGACATCGCTTAAGGTTTTTGAGAAATTGAGTAAAATGTAATCACTCCCATACAAAAAAAAAAGAAATATTTTTTATAGAGAAAAGTATTTGAAGTAGGACAATAATATTTTTTTGCCTTATCTGTTATCATTATATCAACAATAAAAAAAAATATCAGCGGTCTACTATCAATGTCCACTTTTTTTTAATTTGGGACCAGTGTGTGGCGGGACGAGCTAGACAAAACAAACGATCAGTGGTCCACAATAGCTCTGGCATTGCCCAGCAGTTGGATGACGCACGCTGACAATATCAATATGATAAGAATGCAGCTTATCACTTGTACAGATCTCTACCATAATTACCTCAAACATAAAACAAGTTAAATACGTTTAAACAAACAAAGAATCGTTTTACCTTCTCAGGGCTTTCATCTTATAATAAACACAATGCAACATAAGCACAAACGTGTATACCGTCTGAATACAGCTTCCACATAATAATCAGACAACACATTCACAAATCTTAGATAGCATTTAATAATATCTGCTAGCGAAGCAAACTCGCGCTAACTACATCTCTAGTTTACCTGCACGTTTAATATCTTAAGTAGTGTTGTGACTGCAAGGTGGGATTGTCACGGGAATTAGAATAAATATAATTTCTGTTTTTTTTTTTAATATATGATTTGATCATCTTATCCTGAATTCATCGTAGATACAATCATAATTATATCTTATTTTCGAGACTGATGAAATAATAATTGAAACACTACACGTGAAAACTTCTTGAAAACTTATTATTAGATCTAAGCATCGCGAAGTGTCCAGATTTGATTGTTAAATATAGATTTTTAATTTTATATAAATTAATACAATCGTAGTTTAATACATTTTGAGTTCGTATTATTTTTAATTCTACTTTTATTTCTTTTCCCCATCCTCTCTTTAATTTTATTTAATAAATATTACATATTCGGCTACACAATAATCCTACAAAAAGAGGTTATCGCAAAAAGTTGGCTCAAAAATTCTTAACCCAACATTCCAATATCCCGAACATATTTCTCATCACTATTCCAACACAAGATAGTGTTGCGCCGGCATATTTCTCCCGAATGTGTAAACTTGTCCCGCGCTCGAATAGTTACGCACTTTACACAATGATGGTGATTCTGTTCCGAGATTAATTAATTCAGAGCTGTGCTCGAGATAAATAGACGATGGTGGGCCGTATGTGTAGGCGGTACGGGAAGCTTCTTTGAATTCAACTAGTACTGGTACTGCAAGTATTTAAGGTGAAAACGCCAGGATAGCCCGTGGAATTCAAATATTCTTACGTTCTTTGCAATTTGCAGGTCAGTGTCAGGTTGTATGTTGATGAAAATATGATTCACGTCCAACACGTATGTAGTTACACAATTGAATCTCATTAAACTCATCAATGGCCACAACCCCCTAAGTGTATTATTAATTCAATAACTGTTTCATGAAAAAGTCATTCAATGGAGTTTAATGCTCTTCAACTTTGTGAAGAGCATTCAATGCGAACAATGTGGTTCACGAAATGTACTTAGTTTAAGAGATATAAGCAAAACTCTGAATAAATTGCGGAAAATTTTAGGTTTTAATCCCGCTCTAAAGTTAGCACAGGGTCCTCGGAGGTCGAAAACTTAGGATAGTCTTCCTAATACACCTCCAAATAACCTGTTAAAGTTCCATTAACTTCGGAATACTTTCCAGGTAAAAGTACATAAACATAACTGCTGGACTATGAAGTTATAGGGAAAATATCTTCCGCGAAGAAGTGTTTTATTTGCACTAAAAATAAAACATTTAAAACTGAACCAGTAAAACATGTTGAAGTTCCAAAGAAAGTTATAACAGCAATTATTATGAGAACGCTGTATACAATAGTTATTACTTTACATAAGTAACGTCTATTTATGTTGTCACCTCATAAAGGACTCTTTTATGACTTGACACCATGCCATAGTTGCGTGTAAATGAGACGACTCATACTGTACAACGACCTGAAAAGGAGTATTTCTGACTTTGACCCAAATTATAGGCAGGTAGATCAAACTCCATGACTCCATATGTGGTTTTATGAAAATACTGGCTAATGGCTGCAACCTTCGTCTGGGTGAAATAATAAAAATATAACCATATTTGTATCGGCTTTTATTAACAATTTCAAGCTTTTTAATTTTTTGCACGGAACCGGGTTCCGTTTTTTTAGAAACTTTTATTGGCTTCACCTGTAACTATGTAACTTGGGGATTTCCGATTGACCTGAAATTTTGACATAATTAGTTTGGATAACAATACATGGTAAGTTAAGTGACGTCTTTCTAAATCCAATATGGCGGACTCTCAAAGATGGCAGACTAGTTATTTTGAATGGATTCCGACGATATGGGTATCAAATGAAAGGGATTGTTGAGAAAAATACGAGAAATAAATTGACGCCAGTCTATAGCATGTTTTTATAACTATAATATTATTTATCTTAAGGTGCAAAATCTCTGGACTACGAATGAGGCCCCAAGATGCGTTCGTTTATACGAGCTTAAGTAAATTTCCAGTACTACAGGCCCATTGGCTTAGCGGGAGGTGAAACGGCCTGCGAATATAGCAGTTTTGGGTTCCGTTTTATATATCTTCGCGCTAGTTATCTGCTGGGGTGCGCAGAATATTGTGGATTCCAAAACATACTTTAGCGCTTAGCTTTAGTACCTTAATATACTTTATTTATTTTTCTGTGTAAATATTTGCAACTTTTAATTTAGACCACGTTTACCTGGGAATAGTATTCTCTAAAAAACTCAGTCGCATTGATTTAATATTATTAGTTTACGCATTTAACTAATATTAGGTAACAGTCAAACATAATCATCTGCTGATTACGTACGACTTGCGATCTTCAAGGGGCCTTAGTCTGCTATTGCAATAGTGTCAGAATGGTCTGTCATTGATTTAATAAGGCTCCTAGCATACAGCGTATTGAAGCGCGTTCGAAACTCGTTTGACGTGCGTACAAAGGGTAATTCGTCTGCGCGTGGCCTTATTAAATAACTGATAGACCATTCTGACACTATTGCAATAGCAGACTAAGGCCCCTGGTCATCTGTCCATATGGGAGGCCTTCCAACGATGCTCCTTGCACCACCACCGAGCAATGTGCGTTGTGAATGCAAAATATGTTAAAACCCTATCTTCGAAATATCTTTATTGACATTATATTGACCTACGAGTTTTTAATATAATTAATATTTGTACCTCAGAGCTATAAAGAGAAGCTCATGACTAAATAACACTCACTCGGGTCGATCTTTAGGTTAAGCCGTGCTTACCTAGGTCGGTAGTGAGGCTGCCTTACGTTCTTAGGGTCCCGGGTTCGAATCCCGGTAGGAGCAAATGTTTGTGTGATGAGCATGGACATTTGTTTCCGAGTCATGGATGTTTATATACATAATAAGTATGTATTTACAAACAAAAAGTATCTATGTAGTATTATCAACTATCTGGTGTCCACGACACAAGCCTCGTTGCTTAGTGTGGCACCTAGATGGCGCTGTCTGTAATGTCCAGCGATATATATATAAAGGCTAGGCAGATGATGACCTCAGAGCTTTTTTTTTTATTTGCCTGTACTGTCCCACTGCTGGGCAAAGGCCTCCCCAATTCTTCCATGTGCTCTTTTCCCATGCCACGTCGGACCAGCCCTCGCGGTACGCGTCCAAATCGTCTCGCCACCTCTTTCTGGGCCGGCCTCGGCGGCGCGCCGTCCAGCATTGGGCAACCATCTTGTGGAGATTTTTGCCCAGCGATCATTGTGCATGCGGCTGACGTGACCCGCCCAATCCCATTTTAGCCTAGCAGCCTTTTTGCCAACGTCCATTATGCCCGTTTTGGAACGCAGCGTGGTGTTTCAACCTCAGAGTTATAACATATTAAATCATAGCCCATAGTCACAATAGATCTTCCCCTCCCGTACTTGATCCATCTTTCACGATATTAAAAGCAGTATGCACAAATAAAGTGCGCGTGCATTATAGCAATAAAGTCGAGAGCACACAGTTATCGCGACTGTTTGAACTATGAAATTGAGCCGGGTATTCACTGTTTGCGCAGTGACGGGCGTTATAGTGTGTACTCTGCTTTGTCACGGCGAATAAGATGTAGAATGTTGCTAGATATGTCTTTGTAATGTGTTGAAAAGAATCATCATCTACCTAGCCTTTTCCTAGCTAAGTTGGGAATGGCTTTCAGTCTAACCGGATGCAGCTGAAACCGGTATTTTATATTAACTGCCTATCTGACCTCTAACTGGGAAACACGATCCCTTTTGCAAAACTAGTTGAGCAATTACCTATATTTTAATAACGTAGATATGTATCATGGTTATCAAGACACTTTATCTATTGAAGTGTCTGTTTGTAACATCAAAATAACTTTTATACTGAATACATTTGAAAGCATATAAGGTATTTATGACAAAAAAAAAACACTTTTTTTTTTCATTTTTGTCTGTCTGTTTATTCCGGCTAATCTCCGAAACGGTTGCACCAATTTCGACGGGACTTCTACTGGCAGATAGCTAATGTTATAAAGAGTAACTTAAGCTAGGCTAGCCCTAAGCGTTTATTTTAGAAGAAGAATTAGGATTGCTTGAAAAAAAATATCCTTGGAATTATTAACAAAATACGACTCAAATCATCATCTACCTAGCCTTTTCCACCCATGTTGGGGTCGGCTTCCAGTCTAACCGGATGCAGCTGAATACCAGTATGTTACATGGAGCGACTGCCTATCTGACCTCCACAACCCAGTTAGTACGGGGTAATAAGATACCCCTTGGTAAGACTGATGTCAGATTTTCGGGCTACTGACTACCTGTAATGACTGTCAAAGATGTACAAATGACAGCCGGGACCAACGGCTTAACGTGCTTTCCGAGGCACGGAGGAAACTCGGTATGCAATGGGTGGTCACCCATCCACAGACCAACCTAGGCAAACGCGGCTTAACCTGAAGATTGATCTAAGCGGCTGTTATTATCTGGCCACGAGCTCCTAAAAAAAAAAAATTCGTTTCAAATAAGGAACTCATTATTTTATAAAAAAAATACGTTGATCAAGGTTGCGGGCAACAGCTAGTATTATTGTAAACTAAAGGTTAGTCCTGTTCTATAAATAACAGCGCAAATGATATAAAACTTTCATTTACAACTGCAACGCCCACTTTTAAAATTACTTCGCTCGCTGAAACTAGTTATAAGTACACACTAACAAGTTTTTGAATTTAACTTTGTCGCACTTTACGTTAGTGATAACCACGGTGATAACGACTAAAACTAACTTTAACTAAATTCTATGTTGTATATTTCGGAAAAGGCAACGATGTGAGAATATTAGACGGCAAAACTCTTTAATTAAAAATCATTGCTGCGTTCCCAATTAACAGAACACTCAGGAAATGAAATAAATTCAGTTTAGAAGCTAAACGAGTTTGCTAGTATCTCATCAAATAATCTACTTTTGACTTGACTCTGCTAAAAAACCCATATGTGTTAATTTTATGTGAGACTAGCTGTTGCCCGCGACCTTAGTCCTCGTGAAAATATTATAACAAAACATCAATTTTTGATTTTTTTTTTCGGATTGACTTCCCATTTTATTCGAATTTCGTTACCAATAACGAGGGTTTTTTTTTGCGCGGATCCCTATCTTATTCTAAAATAAAATCAGCTTCAGTTACGCCTTATTTTATCAGGTATCTGCCAGTAAAAGTCCCATCAAAATCGGTCTAGCCGTTTCGGAGATTAGTCGTTTTAATCGGATTTTGTTACCAATTTCAAGGGTTTTAATTTTTTTGCACGGATCTCTAATTCTTATTCTAAAATTAAAGCAGCCGATGTTAGACCTTTTAACATCAGCTAGCTGCGAGTAAAAGTCCTGTCAAAATCGGTCCAGCCGTTTTGGAGATTAGCCGGAACAAATAGACAGACAGATTAGACTAGATGCAGATGAATACCAGAATCTTACATGGAGCGACTGCCTATCAAACTCCCACAAACCAGTTAGTACTTGATTAAACGATACCTCTTCTTAAGATTGATCATTACTTACTTTTTGGGGCACTTACCTGTAACGACTGTCAAAGATTATGACAGCCAAGACTTTTCGAGGCAAGGAGGAAACTCGATATGTAATGGATGGTCAATCATCCACGGACCGATCTAGGTAAATACAGCTTAACCTTTAAAGATCAGCTCATGCGGCTGTTATTATTTAGCCAAGAGCTTCATGGACCATGTTGAAGAGGCGAAGGAGTGTTTTCTTATGTAATAGAAGTTCAGAAAGTGCTGGCATTCAGTCTAACTTGAATAAATGACTTTTTATTTTATGCTAATACAACTAATCCAGTACTTCTATATCTTCGTCTCTCACTTACCGTTAATTATATCCGCAAGTCTCGTCTGGCTAAACAAATTTTCGTAATAACTCAGTGCATTCACCCCGACGTTAGTTAAACGAAACGCTTTCTGCTGTATAATATGCATATATTAAAAGTTCAAATGGAAAAGTCGAAGGGTCGTTTTATGTTTCGTTACTTATCACGTATCACTTTGAACGAGGCATAATTATGTAGCTTATGCTTTGAACGAGGCACTAGAAAGAAGTCAACATTTATTCCAAATTGAAATTTTTCTTTTTCCTTGAAGATATTTCCACTCAAAGGAATGTATATTTTAGTACAAGTGTGAATAAAGTAAATTTCAGAATCATCGTCATTTCAGCCGAAAGACGTCTACTGCTGGATATAGGCCTCCCCCAAGTGTTGCCACATTGACCGGTCGCGTGGTTCGCATCCAGTGGATCCCCGCAACCTTCACCAGGTCATCAGTCCACCTAGTGGGAGGCCTTCACACGTAACGTCTTCCGGTTCGGGGTCGCCACTCAAGAACTTTTCGGCCCCATCGGCCATCCGTTCTGCGAGCAATGTGCCGTGCCCACTGCCACTTAAGTTCGGAAGCTCTACTGAGGTCATCGAGCATTGTATACTGAGGTCTTCCCATTTCAGAAAAACTATTGAAAAAAAATGGAAAACACATTAACCGTACTCGGCGATTCACCCTAGTTCAGCTGGTCGTACGGTCATGTGGCGAAGTTTTGTGTAACGGTACGGTGGACAGCACTGCAGATATAAGTATTTTTCCAAAAACACATATTTATTTCATGTTTGATAACTTAATTTCGAACGCAGGATATTCGGTTCGGTGATATTTAAAAACTTAGTAATGATAGTATCACAAAAACACATTTTGTGCTTGTAAACTTGCAATACATAAGTAAGCAGATGTACCTAGTAAATAAAATGCAATATCGTCTGTGTTCTCTGTGTCAACAATTTAATTGCGACGATAAAGTGCATAAAAATAAGAAAAGAACAATAAGGGCGTAAACACATCCGTGTAATACGAGATCCAAACGCTGGACGTTGCATTGCTTGCAACGTCCAGCTACTGCTTCCCAAATAGTCTCTTAATCGTGGAACGCAGATTTTGCAACATACTGCATGTTATGTATGTGGGGAAGATTAACTAAAGAGCCAATAAACAGTCTGCGTTGAGTAGCCTTGTATCATTGACGTGACTCGTAATTATCACTGGCGACGAGCGGTGTTACCGACACTATACCTACGCGTGTGAACATTTTGTTACAAATGCCAATTGGACGTATCAACCGAAAATAAATCAAAATTTAGGAAATAACAATTGGCAATTGACCCGTCAAATATACGCATGTATGTTCGACGGGTGAATCAATTTATAACATTAAACAATATTGATGATTCTACACACGACACACTTTTTGTGATTTAATGTTTTTTTCTAATATTGTCTGCAAGAGAGTCAAACAATTATTTCAGTCACATCAAAGGCGTCTGTGACTAAATTTAAATTAAATACTCCATCGTCGTTGCAAAACCATGCATACTCGTTGTTATAATTTAATCGTTAAAGGCTAACTATAATCTTAAGCCCTATCTATATGCCCGGTTCAAGCCCACTGCAATATGTTGGGTCAATAAAATGGATTAAAATAATTAATAGTACCATCGATACGAAGAAGATAGACTTAATCGTTACGGTCCTGCACATTGTTGTGTACCCACCTTAACATATTCAGCGCCGTCGCATCACATTCTCAATGAAAATGCACCCGTCTCTTAGATCTCTTGCTTGCATAAACAGGTTCCACATCGGGGAAATATACTTTACAAGCTTTAGCCCGCGGCATGGCTCGCTTAGTGATCGTAAATTATCCCACGGGAACATAAAAAGGGATTAAAGTATTCTATGTTACAAAGTCATGGTCTACCTGGGGGCCTAGACAAAATTACATTCTATCAACTATAATATTATTATAAATGCGTAAGTTTGTGAGGATGGAACGATGTATGGATGGATGGATGTTTGATACTCTTTCACGCTAAAACTACTCAACGGATTTGGATTAAATTTACCACACAGATAGTTTATAACCTGGATTAAAACATAGGATACTTTTTACACCGGTGGTGTGATCCTGTGGGAAAATTATCGAACTCCACACGAGTGAAGCCGCGGACGTTAGCTGCTCAGCTATAAAATGATAAATAAACACGAAAATGTATTGGAAAATCAAACTCACGGCATTTATTTCAATTAGACCATTATACAGCCACTTTTGAATGTCAAAAACAAAAAGATGAAGTCACAAGGCATAATAACTTGTGATATTACTTTGCCCATTCCAAAGCGTAGATCTCTATGGAGAAGAATGGGCAAGAAACACCATGGACACTTTCAACCATCAAAATAATTTTCCAAGATCTTGGTAACAGCATTCGTGTAGACGTGCAAATTAAGAGCTCGAGATGGGATGAACATAAGCTACCGGAATCTTCACGTCAATTTCATTCAAAACTATTGTAGAAGAATACGAAACGCTTCTAAACCCTCTGTTTGCAAAATTTCACCGAAATCTGTTCACCCGTTAAAACGTGAAGGCTAGACAAACAAACCAACAAACTCACTTCCACATTCAAAATATTAGTTAGGATTTTAATGGCCGCCGGGATACATACTAAAATCGATATTGACTATAAATGTTGTTATGTGTTCATTAAAAGCGAAGCGCGCATAACTCTTTACGATGCTGTATACTTTGGATACATTTCATTATACCAATTTTATATTTTATTACGTTTTGTTTAAGGGAATATTGCTTTTTTATGGCGTACCCCTTTTTTCTTGGAGCTGGGGAAAAGGTTTGGGAGCACCTGTATTTTGTTTATGGCTCTACAGGTGCTGAAATTGGTGGAATTTTTTTTTTTCTTTAAAGTCATTTTAAAGCGTGTCAAAGAGGATTGATCGATCAGTGTCATAACTGTTATGATCATGTTACATGGTTTTGCGACTGAGTTACTTGATTGTAACATACCCATTAAAGTTAGCTACATAATACGAATGATAGAACAGTGCGTTGGTAAGTAAACATTTGTAAAACTGTTCCTTGAAAAAGTATTTAAAAAAAATGGCGTTGTAATTGCCGATTTTGACCACATACCAAAAGAAACATATACTCGTATATTGAAACCACTCATATACGTTGTATGCATAACATAATCAGCCTATACAGCCGGGACACAGGCCTCCTCTCTATGAGAGGGAATGAATGAGCGTATTAAGAGTACGTTGAAATTAAATAACGTAGGATCTTAAGGCCGAAACACACCGGATCCGTACACGTAGACGTGCACGTGCACGTTCACGTACCATGACGTTGTAATATACGGAACTTTATAGAGACATGGCACACCGCTTGCGTGACGTACACGTGCGCGTAGACTACATGCATAACGCTACGCATTGCAGCTCCCATGAGGCAAAATTGCTGCGTACCTACGCAGAACGGAACGATAACGTCACATTGATGCGTGCAGTAATGACGTTGTAGTCAATGGCATTCCGTATTGGACGTCACACCGAACAAGTTTGAACACGCACGTATCTTTGCTGTGCGTGACTACGCGCGTGACTTACGCATTCAGTTGTAGTTGTTTTCTAATTTTACCGATAGTAAGTAATGTTTTGTTTCGATTTTAATGATGAATAACGAGATTAAAGAAAACATTTTTTTTTTTGTACAACAAAAAAAACAAAGAGTAAAAAATATGTCATAGAAAACTTGAACCCATTGTTTTTTTGCATACCCAGGAATAAATAACAGTAATATTGCTTCTTCTTCATCAGATGAACTACTTGGTCCATTTACCCAATCTTCGTCAGAAATCGTACACAAGAGTTGCAAATATAAAATATGGTTGCTGCAGCGGCTGGGTACGCAAAGGACCGGTGCGCTGCATGCCAACCACGTATGCGTAACCGTAAGCGTATACGTATGCGTAACCCGCTGTGTCAGGGGTTCACGCGCGTCACTACGCGCGTGTATACATATACGTGCACGTACACGTGCACGTAAACGTGCACGTATACGTGTACGGATCCGGTGTGTTTCGGCTTTTACTTACTGTAAAACGCATAAAAAAGACAAAACACTACCGAAACCTATACATTACATAATGTGCTTCCAGCAGAAATATCGCAGATGTCAAATGATTTATACTCTAACAGATTGGGCTCAATATTTTTTACGGGTCCATTGACGTTTTGCAATATAATGTCCATCCGAATGAGTGCGACTGAATTATTCATTTTTCCTTGTCTTTTTTCAGTTTTGTTCATTTGAGTTTTTATGAGGTCGTTTGACAAATGTCTGTGTCCAATCGAGGGTGAATTACTTTAAATCGTTTTGTATAATGAGGTGGAAAGTATTTGAGATACGTTTATGAGTAGGTATTAGAGTCGAATAATGAAATCTGTTTGCTCTCGATGTGTTAACAAGAATTTGTGTGGTATACTACCACTAAAAACTACTACCGCTACTGAAAAATAAAGCTGTAATTAAAATCGGGGTTTTTTTTCGGTTTGTAGCCTATGTTTGGGGCCATAATAACAAATCGAAAGTTTTTTTTTTTTTTTTCGGATGGGAAATCATCAAATAACCCCTCACTCCTCCCGCTCTGTGCTGAGCAGGAGGGAGTGTCAGACTTTTACTGACTAAAACCCATCCATGTTCCTTCATCGCCCTTTGTGTTCCAGGGCCGCGGTATCTCTTTCAAACAGTCCCGCAGCCCCGGCAGGATCGATTGACACCTTATTCATCAAAATCGGATGAATACTTTATGCGCTACGGGGGAACATACGTGAATACAAACATACATATTACATAAATACATACATACATAGACTGTTAAAATCATAACCCTTCCTTTTGGCTTCGCCGTAGTCGGGTAAAAAGGAAATTGTACTTTAGGTCATGCGTATATTAAGTTGTTATCAACGAATGATATCCCGTGCCTTGCCTCAAACAACATAATTATTCAACCTTTGATGTCGACTGTCATACACATCAATCAAGATCAAAGATTTAATGTTATTGTCATAATGACCGATGACAGTTTTTAAAACTTGTAAATAGAACCGACTCTTCGTTGGTCGAGTGGCCGCTAGCGCGACTGCTGAACTTGAGGTCCTGGGTTCGAATCCCGGGTCGGGCAAAGTGTTATTGGGTATTTCCGTCAGGAATTTCTCAGTAGCAGCCACGGAGTCTAGATTTTTGCCCGGTTGATGGCAATAGGCTCGGCCCCTATAACATGGGACATTAAAACATAACTGGCGAAATGTGGGTGCACTATTAAGTACATCTCTGCCTAACCCTTCGGAGATTACAGACGTGATGGTATGTTGAATGTTATGATGTAAAAAGAAACAGGAAAATCTAATATAAAATCAGACACACAATGAAGGTTTGGTCAAACAGGTACCCACAAATTACAAACGCGGCTCTGAAAGCACAGATGTATGCTCACGTATCTGACAGTGTCCACCGAATTATAATGAAGCTAAACGTAGGCACAGATATTTGCTACGTCTAAAATAGGTCCTAAATTTCAGCCGCGTCCAAATAACCCGTTATGCGGACCTATCATAGCTGCGAAAGGCATTAGCGAACTCTTTTATGACAAAAGAAACATTTTGTTTTCCTCTTCACTCCTCTTCAAACTTTCTCACAGAAAAAGTCAACTCAAATAAACCCTTCAGTACACCCCGTAAGACACAAGAATTGTTCCAACAAATGTTTAAACAGCAACTAAGAAAATAAAAGGGTGGGATGTTAAACGTGCAACGGTGTATAATTCTGTCGAGTGTACAGCACAAACACAGGTGATCAAATGTATGTACGAGTACATTCTCGTATAAACAACGGTGTGCGTTTAAATTGAAGATTCTTGTCGCGTTGTACTCGGATGCGGAGAGATGGATAAGGAATTAAGAATTTGAATTCGAAAACCGCTTTCCATCTAGTAGAGTGTGCGAAGGCCGGTCACATAATTAAGGATCAACCAATATAAGCTAAGTGAAGGATATTAGACAATACATCAGGGGCCTTAGTCTGCTATTGCAATAGTGTCAGAATGGTCTATCATTGATTTAATAAGGCCCCTAGCCCACGGCGTATTGAAGCGCGTTCGAAACTCGTTTGACGTGCGTACAAAGGGTAATTCGTCTGCGCGGGGCCTTATTAAATCAATGATAGACCATTCTGACACTATTCCAATAGCAGACTAAGGCCCCTGTTTAACTGTATCTATTGTCTACATTACTACAAATTAGACAGGAATGTGTAATATTCTCCAAGTGATACGGGTAATGTCCTCGTCTCTCTCCTTTAAGTTGATTTGCTTTGTAATTCTTGCAAGTTATCAAGCTCTAGATTCATTAAAAACATATCATCATTTCATTCATTTTTTTTTTCATTCTCATCTTGATGTGTCACGAATTCACGATATAAGCTTTGATAAAAAAACATTTTTTTATAATTATTTGTATCCATTCCCGGGTAATTCACTGCTATTATATATAATCTACAACTAATGAATAGCAGAATGCAATCAAAATCGGCAGAATAGTTTGGTAGCCATCAGTATCACACATTATTGCTAGATAGTGCACTACACACACACATTCATAAGATTACTCCTGATAAGGTTTAATATTTCAAATCCTGTAAAGTGTTTGTTTGTAATTTCAAAATAATAGCTTATTGCTAAAAGCATATGAAAGTATATACGGTACGTATAACGAAATAACTTTTTTTTTGTCTGTCTGTTTGTTCCGGCTAATGTCCGAAATGGCTGAACCGATTTTGACGCGACTTTTAAGTTAGGCTGCATTCATTTTAGAAAAAGAATTAGGGTTCCGTGCAAAAAAATCAAAATCCTTGAAATTGTTAACAAAATCCAATTGAAATAGGGAAGTACTTCATATTTTTTTAAACAATTTCACGCGAATAGAGGTCGCGGGCAACAGCTAGTAGAAAATAAAAAATCGAGCTACTTCAGTAAAAAAGAACTTCTTATCCACCAGACACAGTTCTCGAACAACATGTAAGGCAATGTTTACAACGTTAGAGAGATGCAAATAAACTCCCGTGGCTTAAAATTGACGACGCAACATTCGCACGGTGCCTGTAGCCATTATTCTTGGCTTTAAGTGTTGTTTGAGAGCGGCTGTTAATCTTAATGTAGCTACGTACGAAATTAAGGGAAAAATCTGAAGTTAGGTTGACACTAAGTGAAATATGGGACACTAAATGTCCTGTCCTGTCTGCCCTTTGTTTGCACATTACACGAGGTGATGGACGCCACTGTAATTGCCAAACTTGTTGCTAAATTTTGGGCTGAATTAATTTAGTTAAGAAGAAGAAGATACAAAATAAAACGAACTAAGTATAGAAATTGACGCCATCAGCAGATCAACATGTATACGAGTAGTAACACAAAACCAACATAAAACATGGTCAATATCCCGTTTCTAGTGTTAATGATAATGTTAGTCACCATGACAGTTTAAAAATGTATATGAATAAAATGAAAAATATATAAATTCAAAAGGAATAAAACAAAAGTTGTTAAGTTTCATGGTCTGAGTTACCACACTAGAACTCTTGTTGTTTAGTCTTTTACACCCTGTATGTGTGTAAAGTAAAATCTTTCATCTCACGTCACCTTCCAGACAAACAAACAACATTTTCTTCCATTCGTCCGCAGGCACATCAGGTTTAGGATCCAAGAAACCGACAGTTCGGTTTCGAAGGCTGAATCCCGTCATCATCATCTAACCTAGCCTTTTCCCAACTATGTTTGTGTCCGCTTCCAGTCTAACTGTGTGTAGCTGAATACCAGTATTTTACGTGGAGCGACTGCCTATCTGATCACCACCACCCGGTTAGTATTGGGAAATACAATACCCCTTGGTAAGACTGGTTGTCAGACTTGCGGGCCACTGACTACTTGTAACGACTGCCAAAGATCTACAAATGACAGCCGGGACTATTGGCTTAACGCTAAATCCGGTATTCCTGTAAATTTACTGATACTTTTACCCTGAAACCGCAATACATAGACACAGGTATAAAGACAGATTTTCCTGTAATTTCATTGCATGCTCCTCTCAAGCCGGAACACAGCTTAGCTTCAGTTAGGTATCCAGTTTTAAACACACATTTTTAAAATGAGTAATTAATTAGTTTTTCGGCAACCTTTTAGAGCATGCGGGTGCAAAAAGTTTAGCGCAACAATTTTTACTTTGAGCTTAAATTTTTCACCTGAGCTAAACAATTTAGCTTTTAGTTTAGAATTTTAATATTCATATTAAAGTTTCAACTTCCTGATTAACATACATAGAGTGGCTCGTTGGTCTAGTGGACGCAAATTGGGTTGATAAGCTTTGGATTCAATCCCCGTGTCGGGCAAAATGTTTTTAATTAAGAATTTCTCGGCAGCCTGGAATTTGGATATGTGCCTGGTTAATAGCTACAAGCTTGCCCTCTATTGCAGCAGTGGTGACCCAGTATGTCCCGACTTAAGAGATGGCAGTTCGAGCTCAAGCAGGTAATTTATTTCGTGTATACTTACAGATAGTGTTCGAAACACAATACTGTGCTCCAAAACAAATATAGCTGACGTGGCTGAAAAGGCTGCCAAACTCAAATGGGACTGAGCAGGTCATGTGTTCCGCATGCCGGACAAACTGTGGGCCAAAATAGTAGGAAACTGGTGCCCTGACACAGTGAGGCAGGGTCGCGGCAGGCCACGAAAGAGGTTGCGGGACGAACTGGACGAGTTCCGTCCGAACTGGAAAGAAGACACGCGGGTTCGCGAGAAGAGGAGGGAGGCCTTCACCCTGGAGTGGGACAGAGGAGACTAGGAAAAAAAATAAAAAAAACTTTAATACTATTGCTCTCAAAACGGTAAAAGAAACATCCCATGTTTGAACCAGTAATTTAAAAACCTGCGATATCAGCTATAAGAGGACTAAGTCCCAGCTGGGAGATTGTTAGAGGGAGATTATGCTTCTCTTCTATTAAATAGGACTTCAACATATTGCTTCTTTAAACCTTGCTCCACGTAAGTAATTTCTTCTGTATCGTGGGTGCGTTTACAAACATTTAACTCACATACACAAACAGCCAGACCCGGAACAACTACCTGTAGATCATACAAATATTTGTTCCGTGCGGGGGTCGAACCCGCGACACACAACGCAGCAGCAGTCACTCAGCCACTGCGCCAAACGTGCCGTCAAATACTTTTATACTTAGGTCATCAAACTTCCTCTGCCGACCTGTTCGCAGAATACAAGCGTAATAGTTTGTTAACATAGATTTGATGTTCGATGTTTGCAGACACACAATAATTTATCAAAATCCATCGGTTATAGATGTTGTCGTGACAAGCCATTTCCTTAGGGCCACAGGAATCTACTGATTGTCCTCTGCTCCTTCCGTCTTGTGACATACAGACGTTGATGTTAACATTTCTTATTGTACTGCCAGCTGTGATGTTCTTATTGTATCACTGTCGTATTTTTATTTTCACAGATTCTCACCACGACATGCATGTATGATAAGTAAATGTGGCCAGAAATTGCACAAACTAGAGGGGTTTGGAAGGCGAAAGGGGAGGCTTTTGACTAGCAGTGGGACCCGGTATGGAAAAAAATGGCTTATGACGCTACTTGCTGCAGGCGTCACGTGTGCGTCATTTGTTTCCGTCGCTTAAGTACCGTCGCGTCGCAGTGATTCGTGACGAAATCAAATTCAATAGTTTTTTTTTTTCTATTGACCCAACACACGTGCCGTTTGAATGTGTTTCTCATGGACAGGCGGTAAACGTTCTTACAATATTAGTTCAAATCAATTGCCAGGTGACTCTTTAGTAATAGCATTTAATTTGGCCAGCAGTAAAGTCCATTTGTGTCACAAATCACTTATTTAGCGCAAGGGTTTCGAGTTCGAACCCAAGACACGCAACTCTGATTTTTCGGATTCATATGCGTATTGTATAATTATTACTTGGTTCTCGGTGAAGGAAAACATCTGCATCGTGAGGTAAGCAGCATGCATGAGAGATGTTTCTCGACGGCATGCAAAGTCAAGTCAGAGACCAGTGGCATAAGAACTTAACACCAAGTTAGGCCCTAACCACACGAAAAAAAAAGCGCTAAAGATTTTATGAAACATCATGCTGTAACTTCAAACTATTGACAGAAACAGAATGATGCGCGAAAAGTGATTGGTGGTGCCACCGAACCTAAGCTAAGAGTTATTGCTTCTTTGTGACTTATAGTATTTTTTGGGTTCCGTACGTCAATCGGCAAAACGGAACCCTTATAGGATCACTTTGTTGTCCGTCTGTCAGTCTGTCAAGACCCCTGTTTTTCTCAGGAATGCGTGGCGGTATCAAGCTGAAATTAATACCAAATACTTAAGTCTGCTACCTCTTGGAGCAATGAAAAAATCAAAGTTGTAAGTCAACGCGATCAAAAGATATGACTGTTTATGTCGCATATTATGAGATTTCACAAGGGAATTAAAACCTTTATGGTACTTTACCCTTTGACCAAAAATCATGAAATTTGGCAAAAAGCAAGGCCTTACTGCACAAATAATGGAAAAAAATCCAAAAAAGTTGAAAATTAAAGGGTATCCCCATACATACAGAGTTGACGCGAATTAAGATATATTTATTTAGATAATGGTACGGAACCCTGCGTGCGCGAGTTCGACTCGCACTTGACCGGCTTTTTTAGAATGTTTGTGTTTTATCCATTGACTACTTGACTCATAAATCATTCACCATTTACTAGAAAACGCTTTTTAGAAAACACCTGAAAAAGAATATTTATCTAACTTACAAAAACTTACAATGGAGTAAAGAACAACAATCAACCTGCTTTGATAAAGTTTCGCTAAAAAAGTTTTGTTTACGAAAACAAGGACAGAGGGGGTGAACAGTGAGGTGTGGAGGGGGGCGCAAAATAAAGCAATCAGTTATCCGTTAGGTTTGTTTTTTGATAAAAACGTTGACTTTGCAATCTTGCGCCTGAAATTAAGCGTTATGCGGTACAAAAGTTGGGGGGACGGCTTTTGTTTTTTGTCATATAAAATAGCAAAAAAAACTTCTGTTGTATGCATTTATGGGTGTGTTTCATTGAAGTATTCTGAGCAAAGGCGGTTTTAGGGTTCATCACTACTCGCAAACTGGTGGAGAAAAGCGGTATTATTTATTTATTTATGAAAGGTAGCTTCACAGCTGACAGTACATTAACATACAAAAAAAAAACAAACATTACGCCAATTACAAAATACACAAAAAACATTTGATTGGCCGAGAGTGACTCAAATTAATTGGTAGTTTGCGCCTGGGTGTGAGTGTCTGTGAATGTATGTGATGTGTGTATGTCTATATAATTTATGTTCTGGCACAAGTGGTGGCACTGAGTATCCCGCGTTTGATTCAGGATTGTAATAATGATCTCTTTTTTAAGACGGACAGATTCGTACGTGTGACATCTACCAATACGGACAAAGCCAATATGGGGAAATATTTCAGAGAGGAGGCCTATCTCCCTCCCGGCAGTGGCCATTTTATAGGCAAATTAAGGTATTATAAGAAATTAATTAATGTTGTCGATTCTAAAAAAAAAAAAAAAAACTTATTTGTTTAGAGTCAGACCTTTAGCGAGACGGAAGAGTTTCTATTTTTTTTTATGAATGAATGTCTTTGGCAATATTATAACGCAATACTACCTTTTATCACATACCAGTCTAACCTACTTTTGCAGAGACTGGTCTGAGAGGTCTGTAATTAGACAAACATTTAAACCAGATGTTTTCCTAGTATATTCTCGTATATCCTAGTTCCTAGTTGATACACAATTACAACAAACTGCCGGGGTTAGTTCCTTATAGTTACGTCGCGTTGATTGCGCGTTGTACTTTGATTCCTACTCAAACCGGCTAATGAGCAGCGCTGCTGTATTAATTTTGCGATGTTTGTTAGTTATACAAATAAATAAAATTGAAAGTATATACGATACTTATATCAAAAACACATTTTTTTTTTAATTTTTCTCTCTCTCTGTTCCGGCTAATCTCCGAAACGGCTGGACCGACTTTTACTGATATATAGCTGATGTTACTGGCTTGACAACTTGTATTTTAGAAAAAGAATTACGTGCCCTTAAAAAAAAAACCTTTGAAAGTAACAAAATCCTATTCAAAAAGGGAAGTAATATTCTTTTTAAATAATTTCACACGAACGATGGTCGTGGGCCACAGCTAGTAGCTAATAAACACTGCAGTTAAAGAGGCGCCAGCTTAAGAAAAACGAACCTCGATCATTTAACGACTAACTGACAATCATAATCTGTGATCAGTTAAAATTCTGACTATAGCACAAATACTCATTATTTTTCTTATACAAAGGGTTTTAAACTTATAGGGATGAGAGGGTCAGGTAGGCAGTCGCTGTATATAAAATGCTGTTATTCAGCTGCATCCGGTTAGACTGGAAGCTGACCCCAACACAGTTGGGAAAAGGCTAAGCAGATGATGATGATGATGAATGAATGATTACCCCTTAATAAAGGGTATTAGTAAGAAATTTACTTAAGAGGAAATGCGGATGGTCTTCTCTCCATACAAACGCTCTCGCCTGTTTTCTTTCTGGTTTATGACTTTAATTTAAGCTATGATTTTTTTACAGATAAATAAATATCAACCTCTTATGTCCCTATGTTTTCCTTTTTGATGATATATAATTTATATCAGCACTAGAATCTTTACAAAATGTTTAAAATTGCCTATTTGGACCGCTATCAACAGAGGCCTAGTGTACAAATAAAAAGAAAAACATAAGGACACAGTATATATCCTTGTTAGTCAGTTTATTTAATATCTTTTTAATTGGTCGCATATTGGAGGAGGAAATAGCCGAGAGCCAAACCTCGAATTATGACTTTTTACTTGTGGGATATGTGGTTGTCTTTATCACACCAATGTCGAAACAGCGCTCGTTGAGTGACAGCGATAGTTCCTTCAAATACCTACCGCATGTCCTCCTAATGACAACTAATACGTAATTTTTTTATCAGAAATACATACCTTTATGTAAACCTCATAAATCCCTACTTCACTAACTCACCACTAGTAAGCATTGTTTACATGCCTGAGGTCGTAGCCCCAGGTAATGAAATTGGTGTCAAGTGACGTTTTACGTATTATCGTGTATTGCTTGTTTCTTTTCGCAGTCGCTGTCACAACAACTGCTGAAAATGTAGATAGCCAGTCAGTGGCATGCCTAGAGACCAACAATACGGCAAACCCAATAAGCAAGCAGCCTATTCAGAAACCCTAAACCTCAGATCATGAAGAGTAGTAGGTTATGATATTCAAGCTTTTTTGGTTGTATAAAAGTATCGCCACTAAGCGAGAGAGTTAACAAACAGTCTTCACTTAGAAGCCATTCTGTTCAAACTCAATAATAATGTGTAAGCAGTTGCTTGCACACTCAACTCTTTTGTCTCTCGTACATAACACTATTATACTTAATATATTGAGTTACGCGATACCCTACCCATGTTTTATCTAATGGAAGCGAATCGCTAGAGGCTACGAATATTTTAACATGCAGGAAATATTATGTAAAAGCAGTTTGTGAAGATAATGTGTCTATTCTATCTTATAGTAGATGTTCACACAATCATGTGTCGCAATTATCTCAAGGATATCTTTGAGTTATTGATTGTGTTCCTATGTTTTTTTCCAGAACGGTTATAGTGTAGAGACAACGTGGATTTCGTTTGGACGTGTTGCTGTTGACTGCTTCGTTAGTCGAGTAGTAGCAAGCGTGACTGCTGAGCATCAGTGACAAAGTGTTATTAGGTTTTTCATAAATTTCTCAGTAGCAGCCACGGAATCTAGATATGTGCCCGGTTGATGGCAACCTTGCCCCCTATTATATAGGATTTAAAACATAACTGTCGAAATATGGATGTACTATTAGGTACACCTCTGTCTTACCCTTCGGGGATTACAAGCGTGATGTTTATTATGTGTTGCTAGGGAGTTTTGTTGTGACTGTTCCCGCCAGGTTTTCAGGAAAGCCTTTGGAGTTTTCGGTCTATAAAATGTGCTTGATCAACATTTAGTGTAATAAAATGAACAAAGTAACAAATTTGACACCATCATAATTATCTTTTGTATTTTGACACTTAAAACGGGATATATAACATATCTATTTATAGTTCCCAATATTGCGCCACTGTTGCAAGCGCCATTACATCGCCTATGCTTAGCCGCTTCCCAAGTACGTTTTGGTCGGCTTCCAATATAATACCTTCAGTCAATACCACTATTTCGCCTGGAACTACAACCCCAGTTACTGGGTAATACCCCTTGTAGGCAAGAATACTGACAGCAGTTTTATAAAACAACACCGGCCTAGTGCGAGTCGGACTCGTGCGCGAAGGGATCCGTAGCTTTAACTAATAAAAAAAATCACGTTTGTTGTGTGGGAGCCCCCCTTAAATATTTATTTCATTCTGTTTTTAGAATTTGTTTTTATAGCGGCAACAGAAATACATCATCTGTGAAAATTTCAACTGTCTAGCTATTACGGTTCATGAGATACAGCCTGGTGACAGACAGCCAGACAGACAGACGGACAGTGGAGTCTTAGTAATAGGCTCCCGTTTTTACCCATTTGGTGCGGCCGTTTTTACCCCTTGGGTGCGGCCGTTTTTACCCCTTGGGTGCGGCCGTTTTTACCCCTTGGGTACGAACACTTAAAATGTAGTAGTTTTGTTTGCTCTTACACACAAGCCATTTCCCATACCAGTATACTCTACCGAAACTTAAATGATTTTAATATTACACAGGTATCAAAAACTCCTCGATGTTTGTACCCCATTCGCTTCCTGAACGCGGGACGAAAAGAAATTTACATTTTAATTTTGTTTCACGGTGACTGTTAGAAGTTTGAGACGGTCTCACTAACGGATCTGTTTGCAGCGATACAAACTTTTTGTTTAGCATAATTAACTGGCGATGGGGCCGCGGAGCTTTATACTATAGTTGCAAACAAAGCTAAGTGAGGTACTCGGAGCAGAGCTTAGTTTGCTGGTGTTAAAGTATTTTTAAAAGAGATTTATGTACCTTTTTATGGTTGCGAACCCGAAGGGTAACCAACAGGATCCTATTACTAAGCCTCTACTGTCCGTCCATCCGTCCGTCTGCATGCGTCTGCGTCCGCTGGCAGACCGCTGTCGCGAAATGAGCGCTTTTTAGGGTTCCGCACCCGAAGAGTAACCAACGAGACCCTATATTACTAAGCCTCCGCTGTCCGTTCATTCGTCCGCATGCTGTCCGTCTGTCTGTCAGCGTGCAGTATCTCATGATCCGTAATAGGTAGACAATTGAAATTTTCCCAGAATGTGTATTTCTGTTTGCGCTATAACAAGAAATAATAAAAATAAATTAAACATTAAAGGGGGCTACCCTACTACAATGGTACGGAACTCTTCATGAGTACGACTCGCACTTGGCCTATCTTCTTTTTAAGTAAAAACTAGTTGAAACAAGTGGCCTTCAGAGAACGTTTGCCTCGGTGTTTGCTACGAAAAGCGCTACGGCGTAGCGGGCGTAGCTGAGACAGCTACGAAAGCGGGATCTTTCACGACTACAGGCTTTTAAAAATTTGGGAAAGATAATGTAATGTGTGATAGATTCATATTTCCGTAGGGTTGAGTGTATTTTTAGCAATTCGATTTCGACTAGAAATAATTATTTTGTATTATATTTAATATCTTGTGTTTCACCAGTTTTAGTGCATCAGTCTTGATCTCATGCCTATACAAGCTGGGTTTTTTTTGTACCAGAAGCCTTTAGCTTCAGAGGCCCATGGGCGGCCTGAAAACTCTGACACCAGGTTAGGCACTAACCACCAGATAAAGAAAAAAGCGACGCAACTTATCTCCGATGATCAGATATTTACTTTGAAAATGATTAGATTTTAAATAATTTATTCATGTATACATTGAAATTTATAAATTAAAATAACTTAAAGTAACTAACTTATTAATAAAATTAAAAAACGTCAAAAAACTCCTCCTCAACGCAGTCAACTGGTAATGTACCCAAGAGACTGGCGGCGTTGCCACGTTGTATGACAATGCTAAGCCTTTGGCCAAGGTAAAAGCCAGCCCTTGGGTCACGGGAAGTGTCAACTAAGCGTTTGGAAATGTCCTTGAAAAGGCTGCGAGCACTTGGACCCCACGGACCTAGAGTTTCAACCCCAAACGGCTCGAAAATATAGTTACCAATATAATAGCAGCCGCAGCGGCAGCGCCAGCACAGCACGATGAAAGAAATTTGGAAATCGATTATGCTTTTCTTGTAATTATACATCTCATAAAAATTACCCACTTAGATTGTAGGTATACATACGAGCAAATGGGATTAGATAAGATTTCCAGTAAAATGTGATTGTTCTCTACTCCTCTACCTACCCCTTTATGGGAAACAGGTGTGATGTCATAATATCATTTTAATTACATACATTCCATATTCGGATAGTTCTGAGCACAGCGTTAAGTGACGACACATGTCATATCCGATATGAAATTCCGAGAAGACGGGTATCATTACGTCACATTCGAAATTAGAATGTCATTATGAAAGTCTCCTTTTGTTTCAAATTCAACCGTTTTTGATCAATGAGACAATTTTGATGTTATACCTACCTATGCCAAATGGCGTTGCTTGATGTCAAAATTGTTAGGTTTATTACCCGACTGCGGCGAAGCCCAAAAGGAGTGTTATGTGTTTGACCTATATGTATGTATGTCCGTTTCTTTGTTCCCTTGTAACTCCTAAACGGATGCACGGATTTCGATAAATTATACATCGTTAGATTCTCTTGGTAGCGCGAGTGTCGGATTTGGGGTGCCATATTGTGGAGTTACAATTTTTTTTCTACCTTTACCATCGAGTGGGGACTGTATCACTGAACTTCGAAGTGTAACATAGGGGTCATTCGGCCCACTATGGAACTGGGACCGCGCACCAGAACCCCTTTTAAAAATTGATAATGGTTGTACCGTTTGGGTATCAAAATGAAGGGTTTTGTTGATTACGAAGATATGTGCATTTGTGCAACTTATATGTTGCAAAGTAATTATAAGTGACAAATCCTATAAGAGAAGGAAAAAATCGTATATTATAATAAAACGTTATTTTAGTTCTGCATATTTCCGCCTGCACAGATAAATTGGTTGAAGTGTAGCGTAGTTTTTATTTCGCGATATGTTGAGGATTAAATTCTGACAGTCTTTTTTTATACAATGATGATGATATATCAGAACACCAATTTCCATTTTTCGAAACGATTTTAATCTAGCCGCAATCTCATTTCAGTATCAGTCAAAAACTTGCGAAAAATGTAGGTAAACTAAAGGTAAATCTAAACGAATGTAAGTCATGGTCACCCATCCACAGACCGACCTTGTAAAGCGCTGCTTAAGCTTGAACATCAACCTATGTGGCTGTTATTATTTTTATATTAGCTCGCAAACCACGCAATTAGATACTGCTTTCTACATATAGAATATACTAATATTATAAAGAGGTAAAGTTTGTGAGGATGTGGGGGATAATCTACAGAATCTATTTTGAAAATTCTTTCACTAATAGGAAGCTACATTATCACCGAGTGCCAATGGCTATATTTTGCGTTTTGGTCGGAAATTATTATTTCCGACCAAAACGCGAGCGAAACCGGAGGCAACAGCTACTAAAATATATAATGAGCCTTGTAGTTCTTCAACAACAAGATCTTTTACTACAAACCCTTCGCCTACTTTAGAAAACACGAATATTCAATTAATACTAACCCATGTAGTACTTTGATCCAATTACTTATACTTTGTATCAAAGGGACAGAAAACTGTAAAGTAACTATTTTGATACAAGAAACGGCCATTTTGATTGAATTGCTGTTCTTCTGTCGCGGATTCTTGGGCTGCTGCTATATTCATGAGCGGCGCGGGTTGATATAACATGTTTCTCAAAAGGGAATTGTCGCGAGGGATGTGTGTGAAACTGACCACTCACATAGGTAGAATAGCTCAAGCTGTGAAAAAGAAGCGATATTTTTGGTTAGTTCCACACACATCCCTAGCTACGCATGCCCGCGCATCTCTGGTGGAAACGCAGCCTTACTATAAGCAAAAATTATTGCTGCGAAACGACTTTTTTTTGGAGTGAAATGACACGTTTTACGGTAGGACTCAATGTAACGCACTCTAAACATTGTGATGATGGATGGTTGAATAATTCGTGGAGGTGTTTAAGGCAAAAATCTTACATTCAAAACATGTATTTAAAAAAAAGAAAAGTGATAATGTTGGAACTTTGATAGGTATGGTCTAGAAAAATATCGCAATGACGGGGAGAACAAATGCGTTTCGGCTTCGTTAAGGATCTTGTTACACCCTTTATAATATAGTTGGTAAAGAGGCTCCGTGCGTTTTACTAGACCTTAAATAATCACTCTTAGAAGGTAGTTTTTACCCCAATTTCACATCACAATAATCATTTTAAGCTGATTTCAAACTTCCCATTTAACATCAACTAGTTATGCTTCAAATTAAGCTGGCAATATAAATTGATTGCATTCAATACATTAATAGTTGTTGCAAAATGCGAATTGTAAATTGCCACTATTAGATATTACTATATTAGATAAATCTATTCGTGGTAAATTGGTTTGAAATTATGCTCCATTTCAAACTGTTTGTTTTGATAAATTCCATTTCCAATTTAATGACTAATGCATTGATTATGGCGACCAGATGTAAATGCTATCGTTGATTGCAATACGTTTTGTTTACGTTTAGGAATATAGACTGTTATTGATTAATAAGCTAATTAGTCGTTGGTTGCCTCATTGGTCTAGTGGTCACAAGTACGACTGCTGAACATGGGTTCGGTTCCCGGGTCGGGCAAAGTGTTATTGGATTTTTCCATCAGGAATTTCTCAGTAGCAGCCACGGAGTCTGGACTTACGCCCGGTTGATGGCAATAGGCTCGCTCCCTATTACATGGGACTTAAACATCACTGGCAAAAAGTGGGTGTACTATAGGTAGATACACCTCTGCATAACCCTTCGGGCATTACAGGCGTGGTGTTATGTTTGTGGTCGTTGGTCTGTTATGTTATGTGGTTGACTGCTGAGGATTAGGTCATAGGTTCGATTCCCAGGTCGAGTTAAGAGATCTTGGGGTTTGCTAGCAGGAACTTCTCAGTAGTAGCCCGAACTTTGGATGTGTGCTCGGTTGTCAATAGTCTGGACTTTGTTATGTTTGTACTTAGGCCGGTAAATGAAAGGCGTGGTTCCGTAGCAAGCGTATAATACGAACTGGATGACATGGGTACCTGTATCATCTTATATAGTGCGGGCTAACAATTTATTAAGTGTGGGTAACCGAAATACATTACAATTCTTACCCCTAATTATTACATATAGGTATTCTTAAACTAAAACACTAAGTTACAAACTAATACCAACAAATCAAAAAAAATACTAAACATCATTGCTGTTTACTGAACTTACAATCTATAGATAACTAAACCTTAACTTAATAAAACTGCGCTGAAGATTTACAACATTAGGTAGGTAATTCAAGTTACAACTTATGGAAAAATACTGATGAATACAAAATGGCGCAAAACAAACGATGGCGTCACCTCTGACACCTTGGCACGCTCCGCCTCAAGAGAACTCCGTTCTGTCGTACTGGTTGGACAAATCAAAGAACTACGCGATCGCTGTCTTAACTGATCAATATGTCTATGTGTTTCTTTCCCTGATCCATCCACAACCTCATAATCCGTAGTGCCCATTCTTCTAACTATTTGCCCCGGAAGCCATTTTTCATTACCTCTATACTGCCTCATCCATATTTCCTCCCCTAACTGTAACGAACGTTCCGTACCTCCCCTTTGTTGCCGCTCTTGAACCTTTTTCACTTTCTCTTCCCTGTTGGGCCTTAGAGCATCTAGTTTTGTACGTAGTTTCCTACCTAACATTAGCGTCGCTGGACTTTCCCCGGTAGAACAGTGTTCCGTATTACGGTAATGTAATAAGAAGGTACCCCAAAAAAAAAAAATTAATATTTTGTTTTTGTTTAACTGCTTTTTTGATTGCTCTTTTTACAGTCCGCACTGCATTTTCAGCGGCCCCGTTTGATGCTGGGTGGTATGGAGCTGGAAATACGTGTTCTATGCCATGCCTTGTTAGAAAGTCTGATAACTCTTTACTCGTAAATGGGGGACCATTATCAGAAACTATTTGCCTAGGTAAACCCCATCTAGAAAATACTTCGGTGAGTTTCTCAATAGTAAAACTAGCCGCGGTACTAGGTACGGGAAATACTTCCAACCATTTTGTCCTTGCGTCAAGCATAACTAAATATATTTTACCAAATATAGGACCTAGAAAATCTAGATGTACCCTCGCCCATGGTCTAGAAGGCCAGGGCCACGGAGTGACTGCGTGCTGCTGCGGCGAGTCCGCCTCCCCCGCGCACACCGCGCACTCCCGACACGTTGTCTCCACCGCCTCGTCGATGCCCGGCCACCAAACATAGCTCCTAGCTGACGCTTTCGTTTTTACAATGCCCATATGGGGTTCGTGTAACTCTCGTAATACCCTAGCTCGGCAGCTTTCCGGAATCAGCACCCTGTGCCCCCACATAACACAGCCTAACTCCTCGTACAGTTCCTTACGACGGTTAAAATATGGTTGCAATTCGCGTATATCATTATCTGTGGGCCACATGTCTCGGATATAACTCAAGACTCTGCTTAACATCGGATCTCTCATAGTCTGTTGCTTAATTACATTATAATCTAGTAACAATGCATTTTGTGCGAAATGTAAATATGTTTGCTCAGGTAGGGTCGGTAATGACTCATCGCTTCTGCTTTGAACCGGTAATCTCGACAGTCCGTCCGCACCGTTTTGTTTTGTGTTGACGTATTCTATATCATAAGTATATGCAGATAAAATAATCGCCCAACGCTGTAATCTACTCGCTGCCATAGCCGGTACGCCGTGCTTTGGCCCAAATATGCTTACTAATGGCTTATGATCAGTTCGCAAAGTAAAGCGTCGGCCATATACGTACTGATGTAATTTTTTTAAACAAAATACGCTAACGCTTCCCGATCTATCTGAGAATAATGTTTTTCTGCATCATTCAATGCGCGTGACACATAAACCACCGGCCGGTCGCGGCCGTCGGCGCTTTGCTGTGTGAGTACCCCGCCTATACCGCGTGCACTAGCGTCACACGTCAACACTAACGGCTTGTCCGGATCATAATGAGCTAACACTTCCGCACCTGTTAATATTTTTTTTACTTTTACCATCGCTTCCTCACACTTATTACTCCAATACCAACTTACACTTTTTTTTAAAAGTTCATAAAGTGGTGACAAAAATTTACTAGCCCTAAGAAAGAACGCAAATCTGTAACATTTTTCGGCCTAGGAATTTTTACTATTGCATTTACTTTGTCCGTATCTACTTTAATACCGTCTTTCGATATAACATATCCTAAGTATTTGACCTCCTCAACCATGAAAAGACATTTACTTCCTTTAAGCTTCATTCCATGATCTTGTAACCTTTTGAACACCTTATCTAAAGTTTCTAAATGATTATTTTGTGTTCCCGACGTACTTATGATTACGTCATCCAGGAATACTTCTACCCCTGGTATATCACTAAGAAGGTTCGACATAATCCGCTGGAAGATGCCCGGGCTCGACGACAACCCGAACACCAGTCTATTATATTTGAACAAACCTCTATGTGTATTTATTACTGTTAAATCTCTTGAATCATCCAATTCTATCTGATTATAAGCTTGGGATAAATCTATTTTCGAAAAGAATGTAGCCCCGTTTATACTTGCTAACAGATCATCGATCTTCAGAAGCGGATACCTATTGCTCAGTAAGACAGGATTCAAGGTGACTTTATAATCTGCGCAGATGCGAAGTCCACCGTCAGCTTTACGTACCGGTACCAACGGTGTCGCCCAGTCTGAACACTCGACGGGCTCGATAACGCCCGCGCGCAGCATAGCATCCAGCTCCGCATCGACTTGACCCTTCAGAGCGTAAGGCAGCGGCCGCGCCCGGCAGAATACGGGGGTCGCTCCTTCCCGCAACTGGAGTGTTGCTTTACCGCCTGTGTACCGTCCCAATCCGCCGCTGAACACTCTTTATACCTATTTAACACAACATTTGCAGTATCAGATTTTGTTTTTAAAATATTGCCATAATTAATTGCTTGTTGAAATGGAGGTATTTTTACTTCCATTTCAGATAACCATTGCCGGCTTAATAAAGTAGTGGTACCCCCATCGATCACAAACAGCTCTAAGTATTTTACTTTATTATTATATTGTACTTTCGGTCTTATTACACCTAATGGCCTGATATTACTACCATCATAAAATTTTAGTACTAAACTAAATGGCTCAATTGATCTAGCACTGAAGTACCTATCGTATGTTTTTTTACTAATACATGAAACGGCTGAGCCTGTATCTACCTCCATGTTAATTATGTTGTCGTCAATAAGTAAAGGTAATCTCACCGGGGTATATCCGCTTAAACACAGTTGGTGTAACTCTTCCCCTAGCTCGTCTGAACTAGAAGAGCCTTGTAGTTCACCCGGCTGCTCGCTCCCGGTAGCTTCCACGTGGTTCACCCCGCGCCTCTTTCCTCTTCCTGTGCTTGACCTTGACCGCGGACACACGCGTCTCAAATGTCCACTCTGCTTGCATTTACTGCATACAAAATGCCTATAGCGGCATTCGTCGGTGGTGTGTCCGCGCCAGCCGCACGCCGTGCAGCTCCCGGCGCCCTTGCTCGTGTCAGGCGCCGCGCGCTCGCGGGCCCCGCGCTGTTCACGCCCACGTGTTGTCCTCAACGCGTGTACGGTTGTTGGTACCTCCGCGCCTGTTCTTTGTTCAACCACAAAATTCATCTCGTTCCGCTGCTTCCAAGCCGCAGGCCAATTTCACCGCCCTTGAGTACGTTAGATTGTCTTCTGCAAATAGCCTTTGCCTGATGACGTCGCTCTTAACCCCGCACACCAACTGATCCCGCAGATTCTCCTCCAGATTGCCGCCAAATTCACAAGTTTTCGACAATTTCTTAATCTCGGTTAGGTATTGCGTAATATTTTCGTCGTCCTTTTGCCTTCTTTGACGAAACCGGAACCGCTCCGCCATGACAGCGGGCTTCGGTTGAAGATGATTTTTCAACATTGCAACGGCTTTTTCGTAAGTTAACTCCGCCGGTTTACTTGGGCTGCACAAAGTGCTTAGTAACTCATACGTTTGATCTCCTATTGCAGTGATCAAGATCGCCAGCCACATGTTCTTTTCCACGTTATTGACTTTGAAATACATCTCCAGCCTTTCCACGTACAACGTCCAATTCCCTGACGTCACCTCAAAGTCTCTTATTTTACCGATAGTCGACATTTTATTCTTCACACGTCAATACGATTCCGAATATACTTCTAGCAGGTACTTTCACAACCTCGTCGCCACTGTTATGTTTGTACTTAGGCCGGTAAATGAAAGGCGTGGTTCCGTAGCAAGCGTATAATACGAACTGGATGACATGGGTACCTGTATCATCTTATATAGTGCGGGCTAACAATTTATTAAGTGTGGGTAACCGAAATACATTACAGACTTCACCTTATTTTGCAAAATGTTTTCATCTGTCGTATCGATGGTAAAGAAAAGACACGTACACCTCTGCCAACCTTTTGGGAATTACTGGCGTGATATTATGTTGAGATTAAAATAACAGGATTGTTTCTAGCCACTCTCGCTTCCGCCTATCTTTGTGTCCTCAGCACTTACGCCCACATACTTGTATTCGCAAAAGTGTGTGGCTTGTAAACTTTTCGCACAAGGATATTTCATTAGAGGAGTTGTTCTCAAGAATTTGTGCCCTTTGAATCTGCGCCTGATCTCTTTGATGGAACACATTGCCGTCCCATTTGACTATGAAAGTGGAAGAAGATAAAAAAACATATGTTTCACACACTTTATCATGTACTTCTACGTTATCATCTATTTCATTTGCTCCACCACGGCCTATCGTCGTGATCACTAGCCTTTTCCCAACTATCTTGGGGTAAGCTTCCAGTATTTTACATGGAGCTACTGCACTCTCACTCTCAAACACTCGTCACGCGTGCAATCTGTCAATCTGTTTAACAAATTACCAGCAGAATTATAGAATATTCAGAATGTCAACATGCTTAAAAATAAACTCAAGGCTTTGTTAATCAAAAAAGCCTATTACTGCATTGACGAATTTTGTAATGACAAAAATCTTAAAAATAGTATATAAATATATTGGACTTGTTATAATTTTTGCTTTTTTTCTTAGTATTTCGACATTTAATGTATTTGTGCAGTATTTATTTATTTATTTGCCCTCATGCACATCACACATTTTACAATATAACTGTCGGTTTTTGTACATGAACCCTGTCAGGGCACTGCATAGCACAATGCTGGTTTGCTGTTGAGTTAGTGAACATTAAATAAACATAATAAATTGAGTCAAAGCTTATCAAAACACAATAATTACATACAATTCAGAAAAAGGTAATATCTCTAGAAGTCGGATGTCCAGTTATCAGTAATAAACACTACACAATATAATACAATACAATAACACACTCAAAGTCATATTTAAGTCAGATTGCATTAGTGGATAGGCAGTAAAAATTAGAAAAAAAAAAATAATAAGGAAAAGGTAATAATTACAATCATGTCATGTCAAAAACGTAAATGATTAAATTGAATTATGGTATGTCATTTTACAATACAAAATAAAAATAAAATGTCACTGAAATGTACATATGTATTATGACCAGATCTTACAAAAACGGAAAAAGTTATAAATTGAGTACCTACAAAGTTTTATCTTTCATGAATTGGTCTACTGTGTAATAACATTTCCCTATTAAAAGTAATCTTAGTTTACTATAGAATGAATTTGTATTCTGATCATTTGGTAATTTATTATATATTGTTGCAATTCTATAGCTGGGGCTACTTTTCATTATTTTTAATTTTGGTGTCGGTGTAATCAACTTGTTTTTATTTCTTCGGTTATAGTTTTTGTTTGCTTCTATGTTTGATTGAAAGTAATTCCTGTGTTTTTGGACGAACGTAGCTATTTGCAATATGTAAAGGGAGGGTAACGTTAATATTTTATATTTTATGAAATGAGGTTTACAACTTTGCCATGGCTTAATGTTCATAAGGATGCGTATACATTTCTTTTGCATGATGAATATGTCATTAAAGTTAGTACTTTCGCCCCACAATATTATTCCATAGTTAAACCATGCATAAGCATAAGCATAGTATGCCGAGAGCGCGGTCTCATAGTTTGTGTTGCTTTTTAATTTGCTTAGTGCGTATATAAATTGTGATAATTTAGTCTTCAGATTTTCGATATGTTTCTTCCATATTAGATTATTGTCCAATGTTAAACCAAGAAGCGTTAGGTCGTCCCGTTCTGGGATATTTAATTTACTACTAAGGCTATTTATGTTTAACGGCGTTCTTTGGTATGTTCTAAATTGCAATAAATTACTTTTTTTTTGTATTAATTTGTAGACCGTGCTTCTCTAGCCACTATTTTTCTAGAGACTTTTATTTTGTATCAATATGACTATGTTTGTTAAGTTAGTTTTAATTTGGATAGACGTTCTAACTTCGGATGGGTGAGGAACGAGGTTACTTATTATAATAATTGTTTATGTTGCTTCTTTTTGTGTACCTACTCTGCAAATATTTCGACACAAATGTATTTTTGTTATGAAATAAACAACTTGAACTGCTTATCTGACCTCACAACCAGTCAGTGCGACGTAATACAATACCCTTTGGTAGGCGGGGAGGGCCTGTACTTATGCTTTCGCGGTTGCACAACGACATGCTTTGCTAATGCTTTGCTTGGTAGTATAGTTGCAGGCCTACCTCACTGCCTCCTTCAGGGGCAGTGAGGTGGCGGGGTCTTGAGGGTGAGCGCCACAGTCGTGTAGATCCTCAAGGCAAGTCTGGGGGATTCACCTTCACGAGGTTGCCGCCCTGTTTTTGGTCTAATTCCATAAGAAATAGACGCAACGAAAACCCCCGGGCGCTTTTTCAAAAAAAAAAAAAAAAAAAAAAAAAAAAAAAAAAAAAAAAAAAAAAAAAAAAACTTCCCGAAGCCAAAATCCCAGGCCTAGGGTAACCCGAAACCCCTTTCCCATGATCCTACGCCCAATCCCTCCTTCCTTTTTCCTTTCTCCTTTCGGTCCATGAGGAGGGGTAACCTCATCTCCAAAAAAGCCCACAAACCCTCAACAAATGTCGCAGAAAGGTTTTAATAATCCCCAGGTGGGTCCCGGCAATGCCGGGGAATCCCACGCCGACCCGTCGGCCAGCTCCCACCGTAATCTGGGGGGGGGCACCAATCTGCCACTTAGGGCCGCGCCTTCTGCGCGGCCGGCTGCTTTAGCGCCAACAGCACTGGCTGCGGCTCACGCGCCACCCGACACGACCATGGCTGCGACCTCTGCGCCAATTGACACGACGGCTGCGATTTCCGCGCCTACGACCCTGACACCCGTTATACTTTCCACGAGGGCCTGGCAACAGAGCATCGTTCGGAATAGTATAACGAACAACCCCGACAATGACACCGACAATGCACGACTCTCCAGCCTTGACGGAGAACTCCGCGCGCTGGCACTCCAGCGCGAGAAGATCGAAGCAAGGCTGAGAGACATAGACTCTGGACACCACGGGACGGGAAAGGAAGCTGAATCCGGTGGCCCTGGATTCATCTCTGTGGATGAAGTACGCTTGCTGAAGCGTAAGCGCGGAAAAATCCGGAACAGAGTAAGAGATCTCAACAACCGTTTGAGCAAGATCCGCGAAGGCAATAGCCAGCGCGATGCGCAAACGGTTGCTTGTAAGGGAGTACGCGACCAGCCGCAAGTACGCGAAGGGGAAACCCAGCGCGAAAAGCAGCCGGACGCGGAAACATGCGGGCAAGGACCATTACGCGAAGGGGAAACCCAGCGCGGAACGTCACTGCCCGCACCAGGACCATCCGGAGGAAACAACCGGAACCGCACCGAGACGACCCAAAACCGACACAGACCGAAACAGAAGCGAGGCAAGCGATCTGGATTTTCGCGCAGGGTGTCCCTGGCACGGAACACCGTGCCATGCCCCTCGGAACCGCAACCTGGACCAAGTGGCCAGGGAACGGCGAAGAGGGTGCGCCCGGACGACACGGCTTCGCCGAGCACGCTCCAGGGGGACGCCAAGCGAGTCAAAATTCAGACCGCTCAAGGGGAGCAGAGGACCTACGCACGAGCTACAAAGGATATTCCTGCGCGGCTCGCCGTAGCGATCTGCCTCTCGCCTCCATCACGTGACATGACCACTGACGAGGCCGAGCACATCAAGCTCAGCCTTGAAGACCTCGTCATGGACGCCGACCCCTCCAAACCACTCCCGGCCTTCCGCGGTTACCCTCGGGTAGCGGACGGCACGGTTCAGATGTGGTGTGAGGACGACGGCGCCCTGACCTGGCTAACAGATAACGTACCAAAGATTAGACTGCCCAACACAGACGCGACACTGATAGTCATGAGACAGTCCGACGTGCCGACCCGTGTCCGAGCAGCGCTCTTTGTACCCAGGTACAATGGGGACATAGCGCGGCTCCAGAGCGTTCTGACTCGTCAGAATACTTGGTACGACATAGGGAGGTGGTCGCTGTACAGGGCGACATCAGTCGGTGGTGATAACCATGGGACTTATTTGACCCTGGGCATCCCACCGGAGGAAGTCGAAAAGGTCTTGGGGAGGGAGCGGCGGGTATCGTACCTACTTGGGTCGATATACGTGCGCTTTTTCCCCAACACCCAACCCTCTGACACCCAGACTACGACCACTAGCACTGCACTGACGCAACCGACACCGACAGAACTCGACATGACCATGACGCAACTGGAGGAGGAGATGGCCAGAACGGCAATGGCTGATGCTGTTGCTGGGAGCATGCCAACCTCACCACCAGGGTGGACAGAACAGCTGCTCACCTCGTCACCGTCAATGAGCGACGACCGGCATGGACTGGAGGATGGGGGGGATTTATCCGATGGATCCGTCTCCTCATAACTCCACTCCACCGCCACCGGCGCCCACGTCTAGTCCCCTAAACATCATCCAGACCAACCTCCAGCATAGCCAGACTGCCACGGCTTGCCTGCGCAGGGCGCTGGAGATGAAACCCCGAACTATTGCCCTAATCCAAGAGCCGTGGATTCGAAATAACAGAATATGCGGCCTCGGAAACATTGGAGGTAAGCTAATTCTTGACACACAGGGCACAGAAAAACCAAGGACCTGCGCCTACATACCCAAAGATGTGCCCACCACAACACTCACACAATTATGTTCCAGAGATTTGACAGTCGTCAGGCTCAAAACTGACGGCGATGCACCTGACATCGTCTTAGCCTCGGTTTACATGCCAGGCGAGGATGAAGACTGCCCACCAAAAGAGATGGCCGACCTGGTAAGGTACTGTGAAGACGCCAACCTGGACCTGGTCATCTGCACGGATTCGAACGCCCATCACCCGCTTTGGGGTTGCAATAAAGCCAACACTAGAGGTGAGGTATTATGCACATATCTATTCTCCACTAACCTTAACATCGTTAACCGTGGTTCGGAACCCACTTGGGTCACAGCTCGCGGACAAACAATTATTGACCTAACGCTGGCTTCAGAAAGCGCGACAAAACTTATCTCTAACTGGCACGTATCCAACGAGCCTTCTTGCTCTGATCATAGGAGGATTCGTTTCTCACTAGTAGCTAACACAAAAAAACCCGATCCTAGGCGCAACCCACGACGTACCAACGTACCCGGCTACAAACGGCTTCTGGCCTCACTGCTAACAAGGCACCAAAAACCCCTAAATCTAACGGATCCCAAACAGCTTGAAGACACTGTAATTAAACTCTCAGAATATATCATCGAAGCCTACCACGCCTGCTGCAAACTACCAGATCCAAACACCAAGAGCAAGGGAAACTCTTGGTGGACTGCAGAGCTCGGCAAGCTCAGGCAAACGATGCGCAAACAATTCAACAGAGCCAAGAATTCCAGGCTCCCAGAAGACTGGGACCTATACAAGAAAACACAGTACACCTTCAAAAACCAAGTCAGGTTTGCCAGCAGGGCAGCCTGGCGGAAATTCTGCGAAGACATTGAATCGAACAGCGAAGCTGCGCGAGTAAGGAAGATCCTATCCACCGATCAGGATCGCACCCTCGGATCGCTGAAAAACCCAGACAACACGTACACAAAGTCGGACCATGAAACAAGTAAAGTTCTTCTGGAAACCCATTTCCCAGACTGCAGCCTCTCCGAGGACAGAGTATGGGCAAGTGAACCAATGCACTCACCAAACGACCAGGACTGGTCCAGAGCCCGCACAGTAGTAACCGAAGACAGAATAAAATGGGCAATCAAGACTTTCAAACCATACAAATCCGCAGGTTTAGACGAAATTCTCCCAGCCCTATTGCAATGGGGAGTAGACGTCCTTACGCCATGGCTGGCTGTCATTTTCCAAGCCTGCCTAGCACACAGATATGTGCCACTTCAATGGCGAGAGGTGAAAGTCATTTTCATCCCCAAACCAGGCAAACCCGATTATACACAACCTAAAGCGTACAGACCAATAAGCCTGACATCTTTCCTACTGAAAACCCTTGAGAGACTCTGTGACCGACACATTCGGGACGGACCTCTTCAGGAGCTGCCACTCCACAAACAACAACATGCCTACTCCACAGGAAAATCCACAGAATCTGCACTCCACAGTGTGATCTCCAAGATCGAATGTGCAGTAGACTACAAATGCTCCTCACTAGCTGTTTTTATTGACATAGAAGGTGCTTTTGATAAAACCATTTTTCATAGCATCAACGCAGCCCTCGAGGAACACGGCGTAGACTCGACCCTGCGAGGATGGATCACAAACATGCTCAGACTGAGAGCCGTACAGGTTACGGTGAATGACACTACTAGAGCCATCGTGGCGAAAGGCTGCCCTCAAGGGGGCGTCCTTTCGCCACTTCTATGGAACCTCGTGGTAGACAGCCTCATCAAGCGTCTAAATGACAGAGGCTACTTCACGGTGGGCTACGCTGATGATATAACCATAATAATTAACGGCACACACGAAAATACACTATGCAACCTTATGCGTCAAGCCTTGAAAATGGTAGAGGACTGGTGCAAAGAATATAAACTGGCGGTGAACCCTACCAAAACTGAACTCGTCCTTTTCACAAAGAAAAGAAAGTTGGCAACCTTACAGTTACCACGCTTCTTTGGGACCACCCTAAGCCTGTCGACTGAAACCAAATACCTGGGCATCTATTTGGATAAACAACTGAATTGGGCAAAACACACCGACTACATTACCACAAAAGCCAGCATAGCCCTATGGCAGTGCAAAAGACTGCTCGGCAGAAATTGGGGCCTAAGCCCTAAAATCACCTACTGGCTATACACCACAGTCATCCGACCAATCATCACATACGGCTCGTTAGTTTGGTGGCCCAGGACCAACCTGAGCACAGCCCAGAAAGATCTCGAGAAGCTACAGAGATTTGCCTGCGTAGCAATCACCAGTAGCATGAGGACATCACCCACTGCCGCTTTACAGGTGATGCTGGGGCTGTCACCTCTACACCTCGTTGTAAGAGAGGAGGCGACCCTAGCGATTTTCAGGCTCGAAGTATCCGGCACCCTCAGTAAAGATTCCAGAATCAAACATACACGCTTAAAAGATGATGCTATCAAGCGGCAGCCCATGATGGCATCACCCTGCGACAGAACCCTGAAGACCCACTGCTTTCATAAACACTACAGCATAGAGCTCACAGCGGAGACGCGTGACTACTCAGGTCCAAAAGAGCTAAGGATCTACACTGATGGATCAAAGACCGAAGACGGGACAGGTGTCGGAGTCTTCTCCAACGACCTAAATATTAAAATATCCAAACCCCTGGGAATGCTCAACTCTGTCTATCAAGCTGAGTGTGTTGGCATTATCCAAGCGGCACACGCCATTGAGGTCAGGGAAGTTACGAATACCCATATTCGTATACTCTCCGACAGTGCCTCAGTCCTTCAATCCTTAAAGAGAAACCAGATAACGTCGAGACTAATACTAGAATGCCATAATGCCCTAGAACGTGTTACGGTACTAAACCACAACACTGTGACACTACAATGGATCAAAGGACACAGCGGATCACTTGGAAACGATGCGGCTGATGAACTTGCCAGAAGGGGATCCAGCACAAAAGCCTTCGGACCCGAACCCATTGTGCCCATTCCCTTCAAGCAGCTAAGGAGTTGGTTAAAGGAACACACTCAAACGCAAGCGGGAAAATGGTGGACCTTGACACCAGGGTGCAGGCAATCCAAGGAAGCTATGCCATCCCTGGACACGAAGCTAACCAAGCGCCTTCTGCGCCTGGACAGAGATAGCCTGCGACTGGTGGCGGGGACCATCACTGGACATTGCTCACTGAACAAACACTTCCACACCCTAGGTATCACTGATAGCCCCCTGTGCAGAGCGTGCATGGAGGCGGAAGAAACTGTAGCGCATGTACTCCTCGAGTGCACCGGCGTCACCCAGATCCGTGAGGATACTCTTGGAACACCGAGATCCCTTGAGGATGTCCTGAGAAGACCGGGAAGTTTGATCTGCTTCTGGAGGGAGGTGGGCTGGTTGGAGTAACGGCCACCATGGCTCACGCACAATGGTCCAATTTAGGGACTAAGTGCGGAAACCAAACCCTTAACATAGAACATAGAACATACCCTTTGGTATGACTGGCTATCAGACTTTCGGGCCTGTAACGACAGTCAAAGATCTACAAATGACAGCCTAGACCAATGGCTTAACCTGCTTTTCGAGGCACGGAGAAAACTCGGTATGTCAACCGTCCACGGACCAACCTAGGCAAGCGTGACTTAACCTGAAGATCGGCCCGAGGGGCTGATATTATTTAGGCACGAGCACCTGCCCCCCCACTTCACTTTGTTTGCAAACACGTATGCACTTTAAATATCTACTTCTTTAATTGCTAGTCTCTACCAGACAACGTGAAGACCAAAAATGGGATAACTATGGCCGAAAATGATCAAAGGGTCGTTTAATATTTCCATTACGACAAGACCCATGCTCAAATACTTCCTACCAATGCAAGAGCAAACGATCGTCTCCTGTTCACATCTCAATCCAAACCAACATTAAACAGGCTCCCATCATCTGCTTACTTTCAATTCGCCTCTAAGAGCTCTTTACATAGCGCAATGTCGGCGCTCGCAAGCGCTACAGTTTATATTTCTGAGATGACCGGAATGTGTTTTAAGTTGTGGATAAGGTAGTTGATCTAAAATTTTAAGCACACCACCGGCTACCCGGCTACCGGTCAACGTTTGTGTTATGCATAGACAAGTAGTTGTGGGTACAGTTTCGAAAATAACTTGATATACAGCGTGTAACACAAAAGGTATAGTCATATGAAAGAGTGTGGTACAGACCATCAAACTGAACAAATTTCTCTATGGGACCACCATGGTAATCGTAAAAAAATAATCAGCTGTCCCATACATTTGGGTCGAGTAGGTATTGAAATTTTGTATGGGACAGTTGATAATTTTTTTGTGATTACGATGGTGGTCCCATAGAGAAATTTGTTCAGTTTGATGGTCCGTACCACAGTCTTCCATATGACTATACCCTTTCTGTTGCACACAGTATAAGTAAAATAAAGGTAATTAAACTGTAAATCTAATACTAGTAACAAAACAGGCGTCGCGGTAGGCCTCGTAGAAGATGGCGGGACAAGCTGAACAAAACCAACAACCAGTGGTCCACATTAGCCCTGGATCATGGGGGAAAGGCCTTTGCTCAGCACTGGAATGACGCAGGCGCACAGTATCAGTATCAGAGTTGGCTTTCAAAGAGCTGCCTCGATTGACCACAGAATGAAATAGAATTTTAATTTTACTAAACGTGGATTTCATTCAATGATTCAACCATTTCAATAATTACGCCTGTTTTCCCCGAAATGGAAAGGAACCGATTCACCGATTTAGAAGAAGTCCCATGTAGTAGAATTTAAGCGTTTTGGAATCTATTGGGTCCACAACACCTGAGGCACAGTCCAGGATTCTCAGCCCAACAGTCAGCTTACTATCACAAAATCAACAAGGCAGTTAGCTAAGAGCTTATCTAGCAATATACCAGCTCCATACACCTTCCTTACTTATAGACGCCAACTGCAGAGCGGTAACGTTACCAGGATAAATTGAAACGTCTTGCCACCAGCGAGCGATCTTCCGAACATTACTCCATGCGCTGTCTTACTCGCGTGAACTATGAGCGAGTACCTGGGACCAGTGTTTGTTCTAGTTGATCTTCGGACTAGTCTAGATAAGCGTAGTGTTAATAGTTTCCAGCTAAAACTTTTAACGATCTTACTTCCACCCTACACCTATGTGTAATTACACTTTTCTAGATAACTGCGAGAGTTGGCATATTTAGCTTATTCAACCAAGGCGTTCCCCCTACTAAGAAACAGGCTTCCAGGCGGTTTTCTTTGATAGATCTCTTTCATCGATTTATTGGTGCTAAGACTTGCTGGTTTTCTGGAACGTTTAATATTCTCCCTTGCCGTATTCTAGGAGGTTGAGTACCCTCTTGCCTAGTTTTTGAGCCATCAGAATCTGTTAACTGACTCGAAGATTAAGAGTTTTAAGTTAAGTTTAAAGAATCCTCAATTAGCCGATATGAGCCAAATACATAGTACCTTTATATGTCTCGCTACTTTAGTAATTCTAGTTTTCTTATATACAAAAAAATAAACCTACTATAAGCACCAGGTAATCATGTTACAAAGCAAATCTCAACATTACCTTCTGCGTACTTCGAACTTCAATCAATACTATTCATACCTCTTTAAACGCTATACTGAACTCAAACGGAGCGTACATAACATTCAAGTATAGCTGAAGTAACCTGAACAATACTTAGCCAGCTCACGACCAAACTAACATGAAACAGGTTTCATACATTGTGTAGCACTCAAGTGCTCTTCAATTCAACGAGCAAAACCGGTTCGAAATGTCAAGAAAGAAAATTTTCAGAATAGTAGTAGGCTTTTTGAGTTGTATAGAGGTGGATTAAGTTCAAGGACTCGAAATGTTTACTTCGCGTATAGGTAGGTAAGTACTTTTTTACAGATCTTCATAAAGCTCTTTAAAAGCGCTCGTCTGAATTAGTAGGTTCATGAATCGCGTTGCCTTGTTTCAGTTTCAAAAGTATGGGTGCCGTTTGGAACTAGATACAAATGAGGAGACCTTTCAGCTTGCCTCTGATGTGGCAACACACCGGTAGTAAAATATTATGAAAAACACTCTTAAAATGACGTCATTTTATTTCTCGTATTATTTCAGCAAACCCTTTCATTTAATACCCATATCATGAGAATGCATAAAAGTAAATAATCGGCCATCTTTAGGGGTCCTCCTTATTGGATTTTTTTTATCACTTAGCTAACCACGCATTGTACGCTAAAAGCGCAAAGGTGCACTTCCCTGGTGCGCAGGGTGTGGGGCAGCAACAACAGTATCTTAAGCATGATTGCCAGTCACCTGGACTGTGTTTATGTGGGTCGCTGCTGTGCAATTACTCATGGGTTGTCCCAGCAGTGATCCACCATTATCTGTTTTCTTGTTTGTTTTATCAGTGCTGTCTGTCAGTGATCCACCATTATCTGTTTTCTTGTTTGTTTTATGCAGTCGTAAGTTTTACTAACATTTGAGTCATGGATACTCGAATAAAGAGACATTCTATTCTATTGTCATCCAAACTTAACATCTATGCAAAATTTAATCTCAATCGGAAACAGGGAAGTGGGTAAAATTTAACTCACAAGATTTTTTTACTTAGTTATAGGTGGAGCTAATAAAAGCTTGTTAAAAAGCGATACCTCTGGTGTTGCAGATGTCCTTCATGTTTATTCCACAAAACATGACTAGATCGTCACACCGCCTTTGACGCGGTCTGCCTCGACGGCGATAACCTCGGTCCAGTGTCCAATCAGTGCCCATATTTCCCTATCTATCCAGATGCATTTGTGTGATATGGCCAATGCACTCCTACTTCGTCATCATCATTCTCATGCCCTTATCCCAACTTATATAAGGTCGCCGCAGCATATGTCTTCTTCTTCTATACTTCTCTATTACTCGTCCGGTGACGAGTAATAGAGAAGTATAGGTGACTGCTGCGGTCAGCAGTCACCTCCTTTTTAGCCTTTCCACTCCGTCATCTGTCATTCAAAAATTTCTGTAAATAAATTACCTCTTCATCAACCCTAAAACTCAATAAACACACACAAGGCTCAAAACAGTATCATAATAAACCTTTGACTCAGTTCAATAAACTCGAATATATTCGCTGTAATGATACAAAGCAATCTGTGTGATCTAATAAACATAACTTGTGATCCAATACTTGGTTACATCAGTACGAAGGAAGGAGCGGAATAAATATAATTTAAAGTTTTTTGGTGAGATTGTTAATTTATAGGTGTAACATATATAACATCACCATCATCACGACCCGAATGGCGCAGCAGTAGTGAGGCTGCCTTACGTTCTTAGGGTCCCGGGTTCGAATCCCGGTAGGAGCAAATGCTTATGTGATGAGCATGGAAATTTGTTTCCGAGTCTTGGATGTTTATATGTATAATAAGTATGTATTTACAAACAAAAAGTATCTATGTATCTATCAACTATCTGGTGTCCACAACACAAGCCTCGTTGCTTAGTGTGGCACCCAGATGGCGCTGTGTGTAATGTCCAGCGATATATATATATATATTAAGATGTACCTAACTCGAAAGGGTGGTAAATCCGGGACAATTGTAGCACAAACTTTAAACTCAACTCACGCCTGCAGTCACCAGAGGGTTAGGTAGAGATGTATGCATAAGCATAGTCAGCGTGTAAATTTTATCCGGGCACTGTGGAGTCACAGGTAGGGAATGCAGATCCAATTACGGTACCATAGTAAGAACCCGGCTTTAGAAGTGCTCGTGGCAAAGTAATAACAGCCGCTCGGATCGATCTTTAGGTTAAGCCGTACTTGCCCAGGTTGGTCTGTGGATGGGTGACCGCCCATTACATACTGAGTTTCCTCCGTGCCTCGGAGAGCATGTTAAGCCGTTGGTCCCGGCTGTCATCTGTAGATCTTTGACAGTCGTTACAGGTAGTCAGTGGCCCAAAAAGTCTGACAACCAGTCTTACCAAGGGATATCGTACCCAGTACCAACTGGATTGTGGAGGTCAGATAGGCAGTCACTCCATGTAAAAAAACTGGTATTCAGCTGCACCCGGTTAGACTGGAATCCGACCCCAACTGCTGGGACAAGCTGGGAAAAAGCTAGACAGATGATAAGTTTGAACCCGGCATTCCCGGTTCTTACTACTGAACCGGTACCGGTTCTGTATGCCCTAGTCATAGGACTCACAGGCCAGGCGATTAAGGGGCCCGAATCAAACGTGGATGTCACGTGGACGTGTTCTTTGAATTTTTGGTTCTAAAACATGCTGGATACGTCACCATGTTTCCCTTCACCTTTTTGAGAGGAAATTTAGTGATGAGGTCATTTACACAAAGTAAAACGCCTAGCTAATTGGACCTCCGCGGGTAAAAGCTGGATGAGGCTGGCACGATGATGGTGATAATGATAAAATGCCTACCTCAGTTTGGGCGCGCCACGACCTACGATAAATACGTACGTTCTACGAGCTATGGTTTGTCTATTAATAGTCAGTTTACATTAAAAATACTGGGTAGTTTCAATATCCTCAAGGAATATTTGAAATAGCACTCAAGCTATAAAAAATAACTAAAAACGGTCTAGGGATTCCTAACATCCGTTTAAAAAAAACAACAATACAACAATAAAACCTATTTATGTGAATAAGAACATGGTTAGATACTAACAAATGTCCGATTCTCGTTACAAAACGACCATTGTAATGTAAATTCAATTCTTTCGTTGTACGAAAGTCTTTACAAAACATTACCAAATATATATACAATATGTGAGCACCCGTTATTACCCAAAACTGGGCGTTTCCTAGCACTAAATCGCTGAATACATAACTCTATCGTACCCATAAAATTTCCACACATGTTTCGAGTCAACGAATAAACAAACTTCGCAAAAATGTTCACGCAAAGCGTCGTTAAAAAGCTAGTTAATACACATTTTAGTCATAAAGTTCCCGTCATAATATTAATATAGCGCCCCGAAATAATTTGAGGGAAGTCGTTACCTACCCGCTTTGCGCCACTACACATTTAGGCCGCCGCTTCTGAACTCTTAACTGGAACTACTGGCTGGTTGTTACACCGAAACGAACTGTTTGGCTTTGAGAATATTTATGTTTGTTTTCAAGATTTAGCAGTCGCTCCATACAAAAAAAACTGGTATTCAACTGCATCCGGTTACACTGGAAGCTGGTTAATCTGAAAGATGATTAAGTGATGAGTGTTGTTAAGAACTCGGGTCTTCTATGTGATGTTGTGTTCCATTTTTAGTTGCTTAGAACGTTTGAGTTTGACGCTACGTGTAGTGGAAGTCTGAATCTTTTAAGATTTTTTTGAAAAGTTCTGAGCCAGGATACCAAGAAAGTGAAATTGGCAAACTAATTAGATATATATAAAGCATTTAAGGAGCGCTCGGAATCTGGATAGTTTACCTATTAATGACAATAGGCTTGGCCTTTGGAACCTGTGTTCCCTTCACTATTCAGTGACTGGTCTAAATTCACACCTTTTCCTAGTTTGAGAAAAAAAGTTGGAAGTTACGTTTAACATTTGAATTAAAAACGGTGTTCCTAATGGCGTTTCATCACGGTGTGACAGTCACCCTACCTCGGCAAAGGCCACTTCACGGGATCTTTATGGGCATATTATGCAACATTATGCATCTCGCATGCAAAACATATCGCGCCCCATCTTATATAATTTTAGCTTAGAGTCTTAGAGATTTGAGAGCCTTAATGTAGCTTATTTTGTTGTGCTTAGGACCGAGTTTGTTTGTGTGGTTTAGTTTTGTTTATATTTGTAGTGATATAAAAATAGATAGATATCAAGCTTGTGGTCAAATTACCACAACCGCTCGAGTCGACCTTCTTCTTCCATTTGGTCCTGAAATCAAGCAGCAAAGAATCTGTACTGAAATGAACCTGAAAAAATCGAGTAGTGTGTAATTAAAGCCATTTTTCATACATTACTTTTAGAAACCACGAAGTACCTTTAATTACCTGCAGCCTTAATCAATTGAATTAACACAACACGGCCAATTACGGTGCAACACGGGCGCATGTGCCGGTTTGAACCGGTTACAACTAGTTACGGCCGGTCGAAACCAGTAATATCCAGTCTAAACGGCTGGCAATGGTCCGGTTAATCGGCTTAAGTTGTATTTATCGCACGAATCCGTGTGTCTAGCCCGTTCGTGTGAGTTATCGGATATTGTGTACGGACAATAGGTATTGTGAGATGATTGTTTGGCCGTAATAAATCGATGACGGCTGGTACCCATTGGTTCCTGTGTTTACGTAAATAATTGAGTCAAGTTTGGAAGATTTCAGGATATTCATACAAAAATTAAATCATCATCATCTTACCCGGAATCACCCATTGCTGGGTATAGATCTCCCCTTTTTTCGGCCACACTTCCCGGTTCTGTGCGTCCCTTATTCAGGGTTTTCCCGCGACTTTGCCGATATCGTCGACCCAACAAGCTTTAGGACGGCCCTGGTTTCTTTGGCCTAACCTTGGTAACCAGTCAGTCAAAGCCTTGCTCCATCGCGCCAATATAATAGTGCCGGTGGAAAAAAAACCAACGTTGGATGACAAATAGGAGTTTATTCTCTTTACTTCAAACACTGGGCTGACTTGTGAGACTAAGATTAAACCTATTAGTGGTCCTAGGGATGGACTACGGGGCTATCTTATCCCTTCACCTCCAGCTAGGCTATTTCTGAGGGCGACTGGGCCTCCGCTTAAGCTTAAGACAACAGTGGTGACTGCGGGGCTATTGACCGCTGGGCCTTCTAAGTAGCAAGTCACTAGTCGCGTCTAACCAGGTCAAACATTATCCAGTAAATTCTATGGTTAAAGTTCCACGGACACAAAGTGCTATGCTTTGTGCGAACCGCCAGTCTGGGGAATTCACTGCCGGCTTTTCTGTTTCCCAATAATTATAATCTGGATCTCTTCTAAGTTCGAATGAATCGGTTTCTTCTAGGCCGCATCATCGCTTCACATTGGCGAGTTGCGTCCTAACGCAAGGCTATTTACATTTAGTGTAAAAAAAGAAGTATTGAACAGGTTACTATGGGATATCTAAAGTATGAAAAGAACGGAGAGAATCTATACCTAATCCTCAAATCCGGGAATTTGCTCTATTTCCAAGAGAACGCTCAGAAATACCAAGGCCGGAATCGTTCTCAAATCCCTTATGAGCACACGTGGTGAAGGTCAAGAGTGTATCAACTAAGATTGAAAATACATTGCTTCACTAAAAACCGACCGGCCAAGTGCGACTCGGACTCGCGCACTAAGGGTTCCGTACCATTATCTAAAAAAAAAATATCTTAATTGGACTCAATTATGTATGTATGGACACCCTTTTATTTTCAACTTTTTTTAATATTTTGGATTTTTTCCTTTATTTGTGCTGTGCAGCCTTGCTTGTTGCTTAATTTCATGATTCTAGATCAGAAAAGGGAAAACCCTATAGGTTGTGATTCCGACATACGAATATGCGACATAAACAGCTATATATATATATATACATATACATATACATATCTTTTGATGGCGTTGACTTACAAGTTTGATTTTTTTCATTGCTCCAAGGGGTAGCAGACTTGAATATTTGATATTAATTTTATAGCTTGATACCGCCACGCATTCCTGAGCAAAAGGGTCTTGGCGGACAACAAAGTGATCCTATAAGAATTCCGTTTTGCCGATAGAGGTACAGAACCCTAAAAAGTACAAGATACACATACATTTTCCAAATGTTAGGCATACAAGGTATCAGAGAAGACCCATGTAATGAGAAGCGAACTTATTGCAATTAACCGGGCTCAGCCACGCTGCATCTAAGAAATTCCTTATTAAAATAACTTATGCCCTCAGTACTTGTATTTGCGACCGCTAGACCATCAAAGCAGCCCCTTGAAAATGCCTCCTTTAATTAATTTTACCTTTTTAAGCCTGCCTTTACCTTTTTAAGAAACATAAACTTAAAATTCTGAGTTTGAATAGACGGTAAAAAAGCAATAATAAATATTATAATCATAGAGGGCGTATGTCACCTTTTACTTCCATTTTCATTCTGAAATTTAGCAACGACGTAGAAAAAAACCAGCCAAGTGCGAGTCGTACGTATAATAAAAATATTTTGAAGGCATTCGTTCATAATTATGTTGTATTGTTTTACATTCATCAACATAACTAAATTTGTTTTTGATAGTACGAGTATGTTAAAGAAAAACAAACTTGTTGCTGCAGTTTGATGAAAAAGTCCCATAATTATCTCAAAAAAAAAAACAAATCATTAAATCTTATTCAAACCAATTTTGGTTAATTTTTTTTTTACGTTCTATAATCCTATATTTTTTTCAGAATTTTTCTCTTACTTTAGAAATTAGAGGGGGGGGACATACATTTTACCACTTTGGAAGTGTTTATCTTTCAAACCATTGACTTTGAGAGAAAATGGTATTAAGAACCTCAATGTCGTTTTTAAAGACCTATCTATAGACACCCCGCACGAACAGGTACGATGAAAAAAATATTTTTTAGTTTCAGTTCCATGTATGGGGACACATTTTTGTATAAAACCCTTATAGCGGTTTACAGAATACATCTACCTACTAAGTTTCAACTGTGTAGTCCTAACAGTTTCGGAGTAAAGTGGCTGTGACATACACGGACAGACAGACAGACTTGGCGAATCTATAAGGGTTCCGTTTTTTGCCAAATCGGCTACGGAACCCTAAAAATAACAAAGAGAAAATAAAAATCAACCTTAAGGTTCTTTACATATTTATGCCTTGACTTGATATATTTATGCCTTGACATTTTGTCTAATGAAACAAAGCCCAAACCACGTACATATTTAATTATTCATGCCTGAATGTAGGAAACTACGTAAATAACTTTTCAAATGTATGTAAATTATGGATAGAATGTATGAATGTGTAAATTGCTTAGAATGTAATATTAATTATATTTTCAATATAGTGCTTTAGTATTAACTAAACGTTTGGTTGCAAATCATTAAGAAAATTCGTAAATAGAGCAAGAATGGTGTAATTAAAGTTCTTCGAAATCAAGTTTTCAACTGTTTCTGACAGTCGCCTAGCCGGTTACAGCTTTTTGATTTTCTCTTTAATAATTGGAAATATTTGTGACGAGAAAATACTTATGAATATGTAGAACTTTTGCACTGAGCTCAACTTTGACATAGAATCATCTTAGGTCATCATCTGCCTAGCCTTTTCCCAACTGTGCAGGGATCGGCTTCCAGTCTAACAGAATGCAGTCGAATACCAGTATTTTACATAGAGCGACTGCCTATCTGACACCACAACCCAGTTAATACTGGGTAATACGACTTCGTAGTTCAGTAATACAGTCCGACACCCCAGGTAAGACTGGTTGTCAGACTTTTGGGCCACTGACTACCTGTAACGACTGTTAAAGATCTACAGAACCGAAAACAACGGCCTAACGTGCTTTTGTAGGAAACTCGGAATGTAATGGGCGGTTACCCATCCATGGACCAACCTAAGCAAGCACGGCTTAACCTGAAGATCGACACGAGTAGCTGTTAAAATTTTGTCACGAGCTCTACAGGTGCTAAGCACACTCAGCCTATAATGTTCCCACTACTAGGACACGCCTCTCACTGTGGAAGGACATAGACCATAAGCCATCACTCTGGCCCAGTGTGAGATGGTGGATGCCAAGTGATGTGGTGTAATGTTAGCTGGACTAACCTAAAGTTTCCCTTATGTCGCGACCTGCACTGTTTTTAATTTTTTTTTTTACTAATTGGGGCTCCTCTTGACCTCAATCTTGTCCTGAGTACAGAGATGAGGTTGACGATACTTTGTTTTTTTTTTTTTTGTAAGATCTATTTGGGCAAAACCTGCCGAGATTTGTTCAAAGGCCACAAATCATAATTGAAAGAGGTGTGCAACTGTAAACGTTGTCATGTTAAATTAGCATGTAAGGTATAGTTAAGTATATTTTAAATTACTTTGTCGCATTCGATTTATTATTTGTAACGGCAAAGGAAACATGTCATGTAATAACTAAATAAAATTAAGTATATTTATTTTATGCTTTTACTGGGTGTCATTTTATTAACTTGTTCAATATTTTATTTTGTGACATATATAGCATGTTATTGGACGAGTCTAAAATGTTGCTATAATTATTAGTGGTAAATAAATTAAGTAAGTATTTTCGAATTTTATTCGTACGGTTTACAGATTTGCTTACGATGTTTTTTTTTAACATTTACATGAAATAATTACACGAAGTAGAGTGTATGTGAACTTTCGAACCAATTCATAAGTAGCTTCCTTTGGGCCACCACCGCTCAGGTCATTACAACAAAGTTCACTAAGCACCTTCTGAATTTTGTATGAAATATAGAACAACTACAGCGTAATATCTGTACAGAAAAAGTACTTGTTTTTCACTACAGCCCCTCTCAATCAGTTCTGCAGTAAAATTCTGTTGTTCGCGAATGCCATCACGAAAAAAAACCACTTTCACAAACGCCCCGATTCACTGCAAATATCTGTGGGCCGTACAGATTTTTTTCCGATAGGAAAATTGAATACAACACCCGACTTTCCGAACAAGAATATAAAAGCGATGCCGACTTTTTTTGGCTTTATAAAATTGTAGTTTCGTGCTTCTGACCAAAGGGCTTTTAATTAAAGTTTGCTGCATTGAGTAATGATACAAATGGAATGTTATTTTATTTTCCTATTGCAAGGTTAAATCTGTTTAATTACTTAGCCAGAACTTCTAGTAACTTATCTCTCTCTCCATACGATTCTATAAGCCACGTTGCATGACATTACTGATTCTTTGACCACGATTCTTTGGTCACGGGAAGAGTCGACCAACCGCTTGGCGATGTCCCAAAAGACTAAACGGGCACTCTGACCCCACGCCCATAGTGTGACCCTAAACGGGTCAAACACATAGCTACAAATGAGTTCATTTGAGGTTTTCAGCACCGACAGCAACCGCTTCAGCACAGCCCGCCTTGCTAGGGAGGTGGGATGGCGCAAGGGTGTTTACGCATGTCCTGTACTATTAAATTAGCAAAAGCAATGTGATAACAAATATATATTTGTATATATATTTGTTTTCACTTTCTCGAAAACGGTTCTAACGATTGCGATTAATGTTGCAATATGTGGGTCTACGCTCTACGGGGGAGAAAAATCGATCAAACTAGGTCTTATATCTGGGAAAATTCGTTTTCTCTATTTTCACCCCAGCAGAGCTCGGTCGCCCCAGTACTTTTAATTTTATAAGGAGCTCCTCAACATAAATTAAGTAATTCATTCCTCTGTGGACAATATGTTTACCCATTAAGTAGTAGTATAAAAACTATAAAATCTTTAAACTAGAATCATTACGGCCATATACAAATGAAATAGCAATAGATATAAATAAATAAAGTACTAGTTAAACTAAAATGGCGACTAGACCAGAGCATAAAGTTGAAATTAAAACAACACAACCTCAAAGGAATTGATGGTTAATGCTCGCATTTAAACTTTATTATAATTTACTTTATGGGAAAAGTACGTTAACCGCTCATAACCAAGTAGAAGTTGTAATAACGCACGGACATTTAACTTGCAGATCGACTTTCTTTTTTCATTAATATAAGTTTGTGTAAAAGTTGTTTTTAGGGTTCCGTACGCAAGGGGTATAAATGGGACCCTATCACTAACACTCCACTGTCCGTCTGTCTGGCTGTCTGTCACCAGGCTGTATCTCATGAGCCGTGATAGCTAGACAGTTGAAATTTTCACAGATGATGTATTTCTGTTGCCGCTATAACAACAAATACTAAAACCCGAATAAAATAAATATTTAAGGAGGGCTCCCATACAACAAACGTGTTTTGTTTTTGGATTATAGTACGGAACCCGTCGTGCGCGAGTCCGAATCACACTTGGCCGGTATTTTTTCAGTTTTTACATTGTTGACGATCATTTAGGTTACCACAAGACGCAGCATCGGAAGACTTCACACAAGGGGGACTGATTACCTAGAAAATGTCGCGGGAATCTACCGAATACGATGATGATGATAATACCTAATATTGTTAGGTGGTAAAAATCTCTTCGGCTTAATAATAACAGCTGCTCGAGTCGATCTCCAGGTGAAGCCGTGCTGCCTGGTAGTCAGTGGTCCGAAAGTCTGACAACCAGTCTTACCAAGGGGTATACGGGGGTTAGTGGTGTATTACCCAGTACTAACTGGGTTGTGGAGGTCAGATAAGCAGTCGCTCCATGTAAAATTTGTGTAAGACGAGAGAAGCGGTGGCCCAGTGGTGGCGGCCTCGACTTACGAACAGTAAGTCGTGGGTTCAAACCCAGGCAGGGGCATTACTTTGTGTAGTTTATTTCATCACCACTGCTCTCAAACACGGTGAAGGAAAACAGCGTCAGGAAACCGGCAAGTCCTAGAATCAAAAATTCGAAGACATGTGACATCTACCAACCCGCACTGGGCCTGCGTGGTGGATAGCCCATTCCCTCTCACAGAGAGGAGGCCGAATGTCCCAGCAGTGGAAACGTTAAAGGCTGATTATGCCATGTAAAACGCTGGTATTCAGCTGCATCCGGTTAAACTGGAAGCCGACCCCAAGTTGGGAAAAGGCTAGGCAGAGCATGAGATGAAGGTTTCCGCCACGTATGAACATGGTCATACGGAAACAAAGTTAAAATGTCTCATGTGTCAGTAACTACACCCATGCCCCTAAAACTAGAACACAAAAAAGCTGCTTACAGGTAAATATCAAGCTTTAGTATGGCGATAGTACTTCATCAGACGAGCTCCTTCACAAACAGTTGTATTACTGGGTACTAAAAACGTGTTAAAGACACAGTAAAGTCTTGTTTTAGTAGCAGCAGGGCCATTTAGGCCCGAGTCCAGTGAATTGAGGGTATTCTCATAGAATGAGATGTCTATGTTGATTTTATGTCACAAAATTCAAAGTAATTGTTTTATTTCACTTGTGGTCATAAACGGATGTGCATTTATAAAACGTCACCGTCGCGTGGGTCGTTTTGTATGGAAAAGACCCGGCAAAAGACTACACAGTTAGGCCCGGACTCCACTAAAGCGGAGATGTGTGAAGCGGAGTAGAGATGAGATGTGCAAAGCGGCACGCCGCCGCTCACAGCATACCGCACAACGCACGCCCCATACAGCACAACGCTCACCGCACGCCGCTCACAGCTCACCGCTCACAGCACGCCGCACAAAGCACAAAACTCACCGCACGCCGCCCACCGCACGCCGCTCACAACTCACCGCTCACAGCACGCCGCACAAAGCACAACGCTCACCGCTCGCCGCTCACAGCTCACCGCTCACAGCACGCCGCACAAAGCACAACGCTCACCGCACGCCGCTCACAACTCACCGCTCACAGCACGCCGCACAAAGCACAACGCTCACCGCACGCCGCTCACAACTCACCGCTCACAGCACGCCGCACAAAGCACAACGCTCACCGCTCGCCGCTCACAGCTCACCGCTCACCGCACACCGCTCACAGCTCAGCGCTCACAGCACGCCGCACAAAGCATAACGCTCACCGCAAGCCGCTCACAGCTCACCGCTCCACTAAGCTACTACTAAGCGCATCCCGTGTAATATGGGGCGAGCATTTATTTATTACAAACAGGAGTATATTAAGCATAAACATTGGCATGTCTGAACACATAAAGGGTGTGTAAAAATACCCTTAACCAAGCTGAAAAGCCTCCAGCAATAATTTTTGCGTAGAGTGACTTAGTTTGATGTATCTAATGCTTGGTTGACGGTTTCGTGAAGGATCTGGGTTGTAATGTATATTACAAAAGGACATTCCGAGAAATACAGTCCCACCAACAAATATAAAGTTAAAGTTAGACCTGTAATGCAGATGTAAACAATTAATGAACGTCGCCGACTAACACTGCACTGAATACTGATGTACTCCGGCTTCAGCTGAAGGTTCTTGAAGGGTCCTAGGAGTTTATGTTGCAATTGGACAAGTTAGTTTATAGCTCTCTTGATCAGAAGGTCTACGTAGCTAAATGTTAGCGCGAATCGTCTAATGAGCAGAAAGTCTAATTAGTAAAATGTCCATGTAACAAAACGTCCAACTATCAGATGGTCTGTATAGCAGAACGTCTATTTAGCAAATCGTCAGATTCTCAAAATGTCTGGATATTCAGGCACAAAATTCAACACACTTATTGCATATGCATCGTGAGGGAAACGGACACAATGTGACTGTCTGTCACGTACTCCTATTTAATAAGCAAATATCTTTGTCTGGAATGTTATTCCAAAAATTACCACACGATGTCGGCCGCGTGCAAAACATTAAACCTCTATTTTATGACTTTACAACTTGACAAGTTATCGTAATGAATGGCTAAACGTCTTTCTTCCTTTGAATTGTAAAACAATATTGGATTTCTTGGGAACGCATAAATCCAATAGACGGCTGACAGCCCAAATGTAATATTTTAAGAAACTCTTAAGAAAACGTTAAAAGACCCGATTTCTACGCGCAGCTCACAATAGCCGAGCAACATCTGGTTGCAATATACCACGGTCAAAGCATCCTAAGGGATACTTAAAACAATTGAGACATTTGTACAAAAAATACCAATAAACCATTTCTGGGAAGAAATGCGTCGTGTTTTTAGAGAAGCTGAGCCCGGAGGAAGGGTGGTGAACGAGGGACAGTTGGTTTAAGATCGCGGAAGGGTCCGGACGTTGAGGCGAGTGGAGTTTAGTCAGGGTAGTGAGTCTAACACGTCGAAGTGCTAGGACGTCCTAGGTTAGACTAGTGCAATTAGCGTAGTTTTGGTACAAAGATGCACAAGCGAAGCAAAGAGCGAATTATATTTTAAGTTAAATATAAGTAGTAGTAATAAGTCTAGTCGAAGTAAGTGTGGAGAAGTGGAAGGAGACGAGCTGAGGCGGAGGCGAAGCTGGTAAAGTGTGTAGTACTCTGCAAGTGAGTTGTAGACTTCTCTATTTTCAACGAACACGTGGTAAGTGTTAACTATAATGAACTCCTAGCTTAAGTAGCAGTTTGGCAGTAGCGCAGAGGAGCTGTTAATAATCATTTATTTCAGCATGACGGAGCAGCCGCTTGTGGTGCCGTGACCAGGATTCTCGTCATTAAATGTACTGATTCACTTCAGTGCAACGAGAAAGAACAATTAATGGGTTACTACAATAATAACACAACGTAATTTTATGGTTCTAGGAATTATGAGAGACGGCTCAGCTAGAGTTACAACGGCTACAATAACATATTTTTAATTAGATAACGCTTTGGTTAAGGTGTTTCAATTCTTGAGACACTAGTAGTGGGTTCAATTCAAGCATGATTTATCAATTGATATACTTGCATTCCTGTGTCACGGTTTGTGGGTTCGATTCCCGTATACTATGCGTGGAGTTATACTTTAAAATAGGTAACAGTTCAAAAGATTGTTGCTTGTGTTCAAGTGCAACTTTAATTATGGGTTCGATTCCCTGTAGACGAAAGTTTCGTGTCCGATAGGACACAGACAGATGTCAATAAATGTTTACAATTGCAAGTTTTGTATTTGTATGAGTGCGTGAGAGGGTGAAAGTACCTAGGTATAAGCGGTATAAGACACGCCCTCAACTATGGGTAAGCTTTATTAGTAAATAGCAAAAAGCGTGAATTTTATAAAATAACAATTATTTACTAAGAGTTACATTAGCCTATTATCACAGGAAGTTAACCTACAACTTTCCGACTTTGTAGCGTATGTCATATAATTGTACAGATACTCGTGTGGACTTATTTCAAATTCCAGGATATTTCGAATCTTCGCTTGGCTGTCACTACACTTTGTCAAAACCTGTGGGTTGTGAGTTGCGCTCGGGTCAAAGTTTCATGAAATTCAGCCGACGTCGGCTGACTTCAACGACATCTGTAGCGTGGCTCCAATTGCGAAGCTAAGTTCCATTTTTATGAGACGCTATGTTTATCAGTAGTTACGTGGTATGACTTTGTTATCTCAAAAATAATTGCATATTGTTTTGAGCTATAGAACTATCTATACCTACCTAATCAGTTCCTATATTGGAACCTACCAGATAATATTTTTGCCAATACTTTAGTATCCAATTGAGGAAGTAACACACTATGTCCTAGTAAACCAATAATTGTTTGGACAATCTATGGTGTCCACATTTCAAAGTTAATGTCAAAGTCAAGATTCTTAATTTCCCAATGAAGGTGCACAAAATTTATTGTGATTTTAATTTTAGGTAGGCCTGTATTCTTGAAAATGATTGTTATTTAAAATTACATAACATTCAGTTTCTAATACAACTTTCTAACTCTAGTTGGATTTCAGAACTGCTCTTTCCTCTTAGAATCGGAGGGGGGCGACTAATTGGAATAAAGTCTAATATGTCTATGTGCGGACTATTTCAGCTACTCCTGAATACGACTACGGGCAGCTGAGTAAGCTGACTCAGCGTTGAGGTGCACTGGGAGAGGCCTCTGTCCAGCCGCAGCCACGGTAGGCTGAGTTTAGAACGAGGGAGCACCGTAGGTAGCGTCACTCGATAGCACAAATACTCTTAAAAGAGATTCTGGTATGTAAAACTAAGTTATTAGCATGCACAGATCTTCTGAAATTACTTGAAACGTGTTAAATGACAAGAGTAATATTCAGGGAGAATATGTTCGAGTTGAGGAATTATGTATCGATTGAAGACACTTCTGCGAAACTAAGCAAACTTAAAGCAGTTGATACGTCTTATTAGATCAATGTTCCCGTTGGAACAATTATAAGAATTTGATTAGGTGAACATGTCATATGGGTGTACTTTTAAACTCTATAGTAATGTCATGAAAAAGCACAGGTCACCCTATTGTGAAAGCTCATACGCTGTTCTGCGTCACGCGTCTGATTTTCAGAGGGGGGAATGTGACTGTCTGTCACGTACTCCTATTTAATAAGCAAATATCTTTGTCTGGAATGTTATTCCAAAAATTACCACACGATGTCGGCCGCGTGCAAAACATTAAACCTCTATTTTATGACTTTACAACTTGACAAGTTATCGTAATGAATGGCTAAACGTCTTTCTTCCTTTGAATTGTAAAACAATATTGGATTTCTTGGGAACGCATAAATCCAATAGACGGCTGACAGCCCAAATGTAATATTTTAAGAAACTCTTAAGAAAACGTTAAAAGACCCGATTTCTACGCGCAGCTCACAATAGCCGAGCAACATCTGGTTGCAATATACCACGGTCAAAGCATCCTAAGGGATACTTAAAACAATTGAGACATTTGTACAAAAAATACCATTAAACCATTTCTGGGAAGAAATGCGTCGTGTTTTTAGAGAAGCTGAGCCCGGAGGAAGGGTGGTGAACGAGGGACAGTTGGTTTAAGATCGCGGAAGGGTCCGGACGTTGAGGCGAGTGGAGTTTAGTCAGGGTAGTGAGTCTAACACGTCGAAGTGCTAGGACGTCCTAGGTTAGACTAGTGCAATTAGCGTAGTTTTGGTACAAAGATGCACAAGCGAAGCAAAGAGCGAATTATATTTTAAGTTAAATATAAGTAGTAGTAATAAGTCTAGTCGAAGTAAGTGTGGAGAAGTGGAAGGAGACGAGCTGAGGCGGAGGCGAAGCTGGTAAAGTGTGTAGTACTCTGCAAGTGAGTTGTAGACTTCTCTATTTTCAACGAACACGTGGTAAGTGTTAACTATAATGAACTCCTAGCTTAAGTAGCAGTTTGGCAGTAGCGCAGAGGAGCTGTTAATAATCATTTATTTCAGCATGACGGAGCAGCCGCTTGCCAGCTTCGCCTCCGCCTCAGCTCGTCTCCTTCCACTTCTCCACACTTACTTCGACTAGACTTATTACTACTACTTATATTTAACTTAAAATATAATTCGCTCTTTGCTTCGCTTGTGCATCTTTGTACCAAAACTACGCTAATTGCACTAGTCTAACCTAGGACGTCCTAGCACTTCGACGTGTTAGACTCACTACCCTGACTAAACTCCACTCGCCTCAACGTCCGGACCCTTCCGCGATCTTAAACCAACTGTCCCTCGTTCACCACCCTTCCTCCGGGCTCAGCTTCTCTAAAAACACGACGCATTTCTTCCCAGAAATGGTTTAATGGTATTTTTTGTACAAATGTCTCAATTGTTTTAAGTATCCCTTAGGATGCTTTGACCGTGGTATATTGCAACCAGATGTTGCTCGGCTATTGTGAGCTGCGCGTAGAAATCGGGTCTTTTAACGTTTTCTTAAGAGTTTCTTAAAATATTACATTTGGGCTGTCAGCCGTCTATTGGATTTATGCGTTCCCAAGAAATCCAATATTGTTTTACAATTCAAAGGAAGAAAGACGTTTCGCCATTCATTACGATAACTTGTCAAGTTGTAAAGTCATAAAATAGAGGTTTAATGTTTTGCACGCGGCCGACATCGTGTGGTAATTTTTGGAATAACATTCCAGACAAAGATATTTGCTTATTAAATAGGAGTACGTGACAGACAGTCACAACTGCATTATGATATGTACATACAGACTCTTTGTCTGGGCTCGTCGCAAATATTTAAATGTTTGTAGAACTGAATTCAAAAACTTAAATGATGTTACAATTCCAGAAATAATGGCCGACAGTTTCCTTGTTTGTGAAGATGGATGTGACTATAATAAAATCTTAATATTTTCAACACCTGTGAGCAGACAATACATAAAGACATTGAAAAAGACTTAAGCATTGGAAACTTTTTAAGGCCTAATAGTGAGATTGAAAGACTGTTGGGCATGAGGTCCTAGGTCCGGTATCTAGGTCGGGAAAAGTGTTTATGAATTTTTCCATCAAGAATTTTTAAGTAGCAGCAATGGGGTCAGGATTTATACCTGATTGATGGCCATAGGTACGCGCCCTATTACATGGAACTTAAGCGTTACTGGCGAAATGTAGGTGTACTACGGGTACCACACTGCCTAACCCTTCGGATAAGATGGAATATTGGGCCAATGCGTTTACGGTATGCGTTTGGGGTTTGTGGCATTCAAAAGGTTAATAAAAATTTTGATAATTCATTTATAACGAAAGTCACACTGTGCACTGCGCTGCTGCATTAATGTCTCTTCCCAAAAAAAAAAACTCCACTCGCTGTAACTCTGCTCACCCAAAAAACGTAACAAATTAATGTGTGAAAATCCCGTCAACACCCTACAATGGTATTTAATGTGCGAACATAAAACAAGCATAATTACCTACATGACGGCGTTGCGAGAAAACTCACCTGTTTTCGTTAATATTACACACTTGAGCGAGGTCCATTAATTATTTAAATTCATACGGAATCGTGTGAACGTATTGCAAGCCTGTTTAATGAAAGTTTAGGGAAGGAAGAAATGCTTAGGAGTTCATTACCCAGCTGGGTAATTGGGTAGCTTACATAAGTATTTATAATGATTTTCATATTGACAGTGTTCAACAACATTCATTTTTAAATCGCTATAACCTTCATCGATAGAAGTAAAAAATTTAAAATTAAGGTGGAAGCGCAAGAATAGCCCGTGAAATTTAAATTTTCTTACGTTTTTTGCAATTTGCAGGTCTGTTTCAGGTATTCCCTATTCTGTAACTATTTCATAAAAAAAGTAATTCAATGGGGTTAAATTAACTTAGAGGGTTGTAGGTACTGATGATTCTGTAACTACATACGTGTTACTGGCGCGACTCATTTTTTATCAACATACAACCTGAAACAGACTTGCAAATTGCAACAAACGTAAGGAAATTTAGATTTCGCGGGCTACCGTTGCGCTTCTACCTAAAACAAAACTTTGTAACAGCCTTTTACTGAATGTAATATTAAAGTATATACGGTAATCGTTTTTTTAGTTGATTGTAGTCATACAGCAAATGTTTTATGGAGTAACTAATTCTAATTTTATTTTAGAAAAATGATTAGGGTTCAGTGTAAAAAAAACATGACATTGTTAACATCCGATTCAATAGGAAAGTAATATTTTTATCATAATTACACGTGGGCGAAGGTCGCGGGCAGTAGGTGCCTAGTTTTGACACTAAGACAACACATTCATTGCGTTGTTGATGTTGTTTAGCAAACGAGTTTTTCAATCTTAAGAAGCAATGGATTAGGAATTTCCTTTAAAATCCTTTCAATTTGATTGAAAGCATGTTACGTAATATTCAGATGCTGTTTAACGTGTTTGGTAGGTACCAGTGGCGAAGGTTCCATACAACTCGTTTCTTACCGGCTTCCCTTTGAAAAATGGCACGGTCAGTATTCAATAGACACCTAATAAAATAACATTAAAGATAATTATGTACTCCGGCTTATCTCTTATAAAAATTGACTCTTCGCTACTGGTAGGTAAAACAAAATATTCTAAGTAATTAGGTACCTATCCTTTTGTTTTCAGTGCCAGACACTCATGACATTAGCCACAACTTTCATATTTCAGTAATCTTGCTGATTGGCAAATATTATCAGCACGACAAGAGCATTTTTTCCTAGTTTTTTGTTTTTTATCACGATCAAAATCCATAATTAGATTTTTTTTGTTTCGCTTTCCAAATTTGAGGCACATTTCTGTCTAAAACAGGCAGACTTCTTCTGTTCTCAGACAGTTACAATACTACAGCAAAATAAACAAAACAATAAATCAATGTTATAAACTTCTAACAATCCATCAAGTTCTCAAAACGTCTCTTTCAAAAGTTTAATAATTTCATGTAACAACCAAAGACTTCCGTCTCCATTTTACTTCTGTTGATAAACTAAATGTCGGAGGCTTTATTCTAGGATTTGACATTTCAAACTTTTTTTGAAAGGCACAAATTATACAAAGCTTGTTGAAAAAGGTAGTTTGAAGTACATAAATTACTTTCCTGTGCGACTAAGTAAACGTAAAAATGCCTTATCAAAGAATTTATTGAACATGAAGATTGATGTTATTTTTATATAGACCAGAAACTAGACTTTGCAAACTGGACGTTCTGAATTGAATAGGAAAAGGAACATACGGAAAAGTACTTGGAAAAACTGAAGGTGTACTAACGATCCGTAGGTATAAGTTGAGAACTACACAGCCTCTCATCACTCATATTTTTAAATTATCTTTTTATCTTTGCTATGGACACTTTAAACGTGCACATTTTGCTAGATCCTTCTCACAAAATGTACCATCTCAACATGAATGATGTTACCAAGGGTTTGTAATAATATTCTGATTTAAAAGAGTGTCCATGGAGTTTCTTGCCCATTCTTCTCCATAGAAATCTACGCCTTGGGCAACTACAGTACTTTCACAGTTTTTATACCTTGTGACTGGGACTGTAGCTTCATTTGGGGTCCGCATATAACATCTCTTGCAGGACGGCTGAGTTCAGCAGCATATGCTGTTAGAAAAATCTGCCAATTTACTGATGCAGATACCGCGAGGCTAGTCTATTTTAGTTATTTTCATCGTATTATGTCATACGGTATTTTACTATGGGGACGGGCTGCAGACATTGAGTCTATATTTATTCTGCAGAAAAGAGCCATCAGAGCCATATATGATCTACGTAGGCGCGATTCTCTAAGGGAACTGTTTAAGGAAATTAACATCATTACAGTACCTTGTCAATACATCTATGAAAACATCATGTACGTTAGGAAAAATCTGTATTTATTTAGTAAAAGAGGTGACAGACACCAGTATAATAAAACAGGGACCAACTAGTACAGCCAGATTTCAGGGCGGTGTCAGTTGGGACTGGTCACCTCTTAGCTGCCACGGTTTATTTTAACCACTCTGTTTTTAAATTGTTGATAGTTATAATATTTTACTCTAGAAACTCTTAATGTGCACGTCTCTCTACATCGTTCTCACATATATGTATAATCTCAAAATGAATGATGTAACCAAGATCTTGTAACAATATTTTGATTGAAAAGAGTGTCCATGGAGTTTCTTGCCCATTCTTCTCCATAGAGATCTACGCTTTGGAATGGGCAACTACAGTACTTTCACAAGTTATTATGCCTTGTGTCTGTGACTGTAGCTTCGCCTTATTTTTTCTGACTTTCAAAAGTGCCTGCCAAGGTCTAATTGAAATAAATGCTTTGAGTTTGAGTTTGATTTCATTGCTATCTTTGTTTCGACATTCAAAAGTGCCTGTAACTGGCCTACTTAAATAAATGCTGTGATTTTAATTTTGACTCACTCGATTTTTGTAGCCTAAGAAATCTTACCTGGCCTATGCAATGTATGTACCTGCCTACCTAGTACCTGATCATCTAGTTAGCCGAAGGATACTAGTTTCCTCAACACAAGGAATCCTAGTGTGGAGGTTAGACACATTCTCACACTTAAAAAAAAGAGAAATTTCAAAAACAAAATGGCTCCCGCACTTGTAAATTCACACGGCATCCACCAAACTCGAGTTTCAATGGCTCGCAATCACAGTGTGAGCATAAATACCGAGTAGCTTCGCTCATAATGCACCCCGCATTATTTACGAGTACGTATTCACACCCATGATTGGGAAATGGACATTCATGATTGGGAGAAATACGACAGATCGACAACAAATAGGTACTAATAAAATGAAATAAGTCCCTACAATAAGAGATATTACGTTATTTTATGGACAAATGGAAGCAATTCGTTTTTAAAAAGGCGTTGCTGAATTTTATCTAAATATTACCCATTTTTAACCGACTTCCAAAAGGAGGAGGTTATCTAGTCGACTGTTTATTTTTATTTTTGTGTGTTTGTTCAGGATATCTTCGCCAATTGTGAACCGCTTTTGATGATTCTTTTTTTGTTAACCCTAAAATGTTATAGGCACATTCAATGTTTTTCATATACCTACTCTCTCTCGCAATTCAGATATTTGTGCGTGGTAATCATCATCTCATGTTGTTGAGATGATGATGGAAGGTGTAAGTCAGGATGTGATGATGGGATCCCAAGAAAATTAAGGGCAACCCTCATGGTCATTGTTTGAAACAGTAAAGTTTCCATGTGGTTCTACGGTCATCAGATCAGGATCCGATAATGAGACCCTGGAGAAATCGAGAGAACTCTCCAAATCGTATCTAGGCACAAATAGGCATTATGCCCGGTAATCATCATTGTGTGTTTATTCAGCGACATCTTCGCCAATTGTAAACCGATTTCAATGTTTTTTTTTTTATTTGGAAGAATATTATTACGCAGTGGTCCCGTTTAAATTTGGTAAAGATCTGATGCTGATATTCCGAGATAAACAATGGAACTCTTAAATAATAGACAGCAAATCTGCCGTGATTGCTGCAATCGCTTGGATGTTTATTTTTTATACAATATCGCAACATAACATAACGCCTGTATCCTCTGAGGTTGTACATAGATGTGTACAGCCAGATTTTGACAGTTTGTGTTAAGTTCCATTTTATTGAGGATAAGCCTATTACCTACCTATATGAAATGCATTATTAACAATGTAAATTAAATGCATAGCAAATATTTGTAGATATTATAACTAAAAATGGACAAATAAAAAAACTTAATAGCAAAAAATAAAACCGACTTCAAAAACACAAAAAACTGAAAACGGTGACAAAAAAACTGAATAAATCAAAACAAAAGTCACCGACTTCAGAAGCTAAAGTTATTTTTCACTTTTTTGTGTTTTGGAAGTCGGTTATATTTTTTGAAAAAAAGTTTTTTTTAAGAAGATGAGTCTGTTTGAAACTTAAAACAATTCTGATTCAAATCAAATAAAGGACTTGTTCTATTATTTTCAAACTGATACTAAATTCGCTTGAGTGATAGAATCCAAACAGAAACATTTTTCTGCCAGCCTGCGAGATTTAAAGTTGTCTATGGAAGTCAACTGAGGTCTTTGGCAGACCACCTTTACTATGTATTATGATTTATACAGACACCACCATAGTAAGTTATTTCCGCTTATATATTGAGCAAAAAGAAGGCTTAAATTGTATTTACATACAAATAGGAATACCTACCATTTTGTTTAAAAGATTTGAAGGAGGAAACAAATGTCTGTGTTCAAATTGAGAAGGGACTTACCAAGCTTTTGGTAGGGTCATTGGCTGTCAAGTTTGAACATACATACATCAAGCCAGTAATCCCGAAGGGTTGAGCAGAGTACACGTGTTTGTTGTACTTAAAAACGTTTCGCCAACAAGTGAAATTGTTAACCTTATTAATATATTCGCCGAAGCGTCGGCTAGTTTCATATAATTAGGTATCTAATTAACAAACTCGACTAGGGACAAGTTTAAAATTGTGCGCTTTGGAGGTCGTCGTGTAGGTGCTTTAAAATGCTAACAATTTTTACTTTTTTTTTTTATTTAGAATTAGGACTTAATTACGAAGACAAACAGCTCTCGTTTGATAACCTATTTTAATTAGTAAGTAACATATATATTTTTTAATATTTCGTCACTGAATACAACTTGTTGTTTATTAAATAAAGTACCGCTGATACGAATATAACATCACGTCTAAATTCCCCGAATGGTTAGGCAGAAGTGCACCTAATGGTACACCCACATTTCGCCAGAAGTCCCAAAAGGGGGAGAGCCTATTGCCATCAACCGGGCACAAAGCCAGACTCCGTGGCTGATACTAAGAAATTCCTGATGGAAAAAACCAAGAACAATTTCGAATCTAACCCAGGACCTCATGCTCAGCATTCATGATTGCGCCCACTAGACCAAAGTGGTACTTGAAACCTACTAAAAATACCTAATAAAATCCTACATCGGTATAGATACTTAACCGTAATACATAAGTATCCTACATACCAAAGTATCAGTTGATAGATAGATAGATAGATAAATCATTTATTTAGTGAACACAAAAGACACAACACACGGAAGTACAATTAAATTATAAAATTTACATGAACACGACGTACAAGACGACGTACGTGAGTTGACGTATTAGTTACTTATTTCAGGACACCGACACAAAACATTTACAATAACTCACATCTTTTTCACAATATGAGGGTAGCCAGAAACTATGGAAAGCCTGCTGTCGGCAACGCGCGACGCGACTTCGCCGCCACTGGTGACCCTCCCGACAAAAACGACGCTATGCGACATAACTATTAGGTTCTAGGTTTCTTTGATTATCCGCGTCCTCGCCACGTCTCTTTTGTATAAACCGTGCTGTGTGCCGTGTACCCTTGTTGTGTGTATTACTTAATGTAGTTACCTTTTATTCGTCCACTTTCATATATCTTTTCAGTGGGTTACACGCACGCCTTGTGCGAGTACTACGCATTTTTTTCCATCTCCTGCATCAACCAAGTAATTTTACAACATTGTACTTACTGACATCATACGCCTAGCCTTTTCCCAACTATGTTCGGCTTCGTGACTAACCGTATGCAGCAGAATACCAGTGGATTTATGGAGCGACTGCCATGCCTACCTGACCTCCACAGCCCGGTTAATACCCTTTCGAAAGACTTGTTGTCAGACTTTCGGGCCGCTGACTACTTGTAACGTCTTTGACAGACGTCTACAAATGACAGTCGGAACCAACGGGTTAGCGTGCTTTCTTTGGCACGGAGAAAACTCGGTATGTAATAAAAGGTCACCCATCCACAGATCAACCTCGACGAGCGCTGCTTAACCTTGAAGATTGACCCATGCGGCTTTATTTTTCATGTAGCCACGAGCTCCATGGGCTAATCAAGAGTCTCATTTCGAAACACAAAACCTCCCCGTTCTTTCTTCCAAACCAATCTAGAATCTAAAACATCTAGCCAAGAAATGCAGGTCGTAAGCCAAGCAAAGCCTCCCGATACGTATTTCACAGACAGTTTGAATAGGCCCGGAGTTGCAATATGTGCACCGGTATATAAGCCGGGCATAAATCTGCATGCCCGGGTAATATCCGCAGAGATACTGCCGCTAAGATTATTAGCTAGATATTAGGGTAGATTGAAATTTTGGCTAGATATTGCATGTTTGAGAGCGGAATGTGATTTTGGGTGAATGTTTGTCTTGGATGTGATTAAGAAAGTCTTCTACATCCTCTTCTCTACAAATGTTATACAGTAAATGTTATTTCTCAGCAGTTATTTTTGCTCAAGGATACTTGTTATGACGTCGGTCGTGGGTCTCTTTACACCCTGTATCAGGTTAATATAATGGGCTACTATTGGGGAATAACTATGTAAGCCGGTAAGAGCCATCCAAAGCTGTTTTATACGTATTTAGTGCATCAAACTAAATTGATTTGAGCACACATAATTGCTGCGAAATTACTTTTTTTTTTTGTGAGAATAGTCCCTGTTTACGGTATCGCGCAATGCATGCCAAATATTGTGATCTTTGTGGGTTTCGACAATCAACGGTGCAAATTGCTGGGATCATGGAAATATTTAGAACATTTTTACGTAAAAAAAAAAACGATTGAAACGTTGACTTTCAATATTTTCGTAACAAGACTGTTCCCAGGTAATAGGTATGATCCAGTACAAAAAAGTTCGGGTTCGCGTTCGCGTGAGGTTCGGGCCAGACATTTGAAGTTATTTGTATATTTACTATCAATATCTTAAGCAGAAGATTGAAAGTTGGTAATTTAGGTATTTAGGTAACAGCAACCTAGAATCATTATTTAGCTAGACAATCTTGGCAACCTATGTGGTTTCAAAATAAATTACAAACCGTCGTCAAACGAATCGAAGCTTAATATTACTCCAAATCTTCAAATTAATAAGACAGCTTTCATCTCATCCAACTATCATCATATTAATATAATAATTTATCAAGTTTACACAACTAACTTAAATTATACATTAAGTTGGCAAAGATTTTCTAAATTAAATAAGCCTTTCAAAATTAGTAAAGTTATTTCAAAGTCTCTACATTATCTCCTCTTAGACTGGCTTCGTTATTATATAACATTATTGACCTTAAAGGCCTTCACCCACTGCGACTTTTTGCGACTAAATACAGTCAGCGATACCAACGCAACGAGCGTTGGTATCGATAGAAATGCGCAAATGCTTCTGACGACACGACATCGGGGGAACGAAGAGTGGAGGATGGAGGCATTTAGCAAGTAAGTTAATATTTTTATTTGGTACATATCACAAACCTACACGCAGTTAAAAAAAAGCAAAAAATTAAATCTAAACAAGAAAGATAAGCTGAATCGTGTTTACGTCCCGACTGAAATAATTACAGTGATTTTAGCTCCAAAATATCTTTTTTTGCTTTACTCACTAAGTCTCTACCTATAGAAGACATCGCGGCGATTTTGCGTTTGCATCGCTGCAGAAAGTTTTGGTGGGCGAAGGCCCTTACTCACTCTATGGGCCAAAATTAAATGTACATTTGGTACGAACAAAATTACGTGATATCTTGTCATATAGCGTTATATTACAGAAATATTTTTATTACAATCTGTTAGTCAATTCAACGGCCTATTTTTCATCATATAATATTAAAAATTATTTTCGCTCAGAGTGTATAAGATTATTTTTAAAATGTTCTGGCATAACTCCTGGGAAAACAGAATTGAAATAGCCACAGGAAGATAAAATGGCCATGAATTCGTCTCTGGACTAAGAATCCTTTTTTTTAACATTTTCCCACAATAGGAATTTCTTCTGAATCGTTGGTGCGTTTACAAACATCACATTAAACTCACAACCACAAAAATCCAGACCCGGAACCTTTAGGCCATAATAATATTTGTTTCATGTGGTGATCGAAGCCGCGACACGCAGCGCTGCTGTCCCTGTCAGTCGCTCAACCACTGTGCTAACCGTGCCGTCAATTATTTTAGTTGTTGTTGTTTTGGATAATAAATCAGTCCCCGGTAACATAACATTTGTCTGCAGACTTAAATATTAAATTCAATGGATAGAAAAGAACGCCCGATGACAAACAAGCAGAGATCCATAATACTTTACCTATAGTAGTACGTATCCATAATAAACGGTAGCATTTTTAAACCCCAGTATATTTCATATTCATCGATATTCCCTACTACCTTGTGATAGATAACAAAGCATACTGCACCCACGTGAAAATGTTGAGCGGCACAAGCACACAAATCCCTCAAAGCTTAATAATTCGCGCTATTGAAATGTTTGAGCTCTTGTGTACCTACTAACATGAGAACTTTACGTGGAAACGTAGGGAAAGATACTACTCAAACTTAATTTTTACCCGCCCTATAGTGAGTATAGCCAAGCTTGTCCTACAACTGGGAACTTCTGCGTATTATTCAACTAGACTACGTCACGGACTAAAGCCGTATCCACAAGCTCCACGCTCAAGCGATATGTATCTTGCGACAGAGACTGCGAGAATAACGAATAACAAAAAATAGTTTAGGGGATGAAGAACAGGATGTAAAATTCATCATCACCAGTTGAAAAGGAAGGCTCCGACCAGCCGTGTTTTTCCCGTGGGCTAATGCCCAATAGTTGATGTCGGGTTCCCCAGCATGGCCTATAGCGCGATTTAGATTTTTAATGTTAGTTCTTCATTTGCGTCATAGATTGCGCTGTAGTACTTTTTGTAATATGTTGCTGGAGTACTTTTTGTAGTGCCGCTACAAGAGCATGCCACGGTTCAAGCTGACGCGACTTAAGTTAAAAACACATTACTGCGTCGTGTTGTGTCGTGTTGCGTCGCGTCAGAAGAAGAGTATCGGTTTCATACATTCAGTATGGTTAACACATTATCGCAGCCTGTTATATCGCAGCGCAAATGTGTTTCTAACCATACCAAATGAATGAAAAGGTGATGCTTCTCACGCATGATACAACACCAATTCCTTTAGGGAGCGACAAAACAGGCGACGCAAGAAGCTTGGCAAATCGAATCACCACAAGCACACAAATCCCTCAAAGCTTCAGCTATTGAAATTTTTGAGCTCTTGTGTACTTACCAACATGGGACTTTACGTGGAAATATAGGGACGGGAAAGCTTCCTACCCACTTTTACCCGACCCAGTAACTTTCCGTTCACGACTTCAGGCGTTCCGACATGCGACAAGATACACGAACCTTCGAGCCTTGAGCTTGTTTTCTTCGTGTGAGCATTGCGTCACAAGTTACGTTGCAATGACTCGTGGCAAGCTCAAAGCAATTTCTTTCATTTGTTTTAACTGCAGTCGCTGTCGAAATATGCATCTGGCTTGAGCGTGTGGCTAGCCAACCAGTTATCGTTTGAGTTTACCACAATTGGTTACTTCCGTGAATTACAAATTGGTAGATAAGGCAGGTTGCATATATTGGGGAGGGCAAATGTGAAACTAATGGCGCCAACACAGCCGGTTCCAAGCATCGTCATCATCAATCTCCTGCCTTTTATCCCAATTTATTTGGGGTCGGCGCAACATTTTTTCTTCTTCCATACTTCTTTATTATATCGTCATCTCAGCAGTAGCCTCCTTTCTAGCCTTATCATCCTTCACAAAGCTCCAAGCACAGGTTTCAGGCATCACCATTGGTTGAATATCTGGTAATATAATTTTATATGTCAAAATTGCTTCACTTCATTGGTCTGATTGAGACTTAGCTATGGTCGCGCCATCTACAACTAGCTTTTAACGGTATTCGCATTAGGACGTACTTTACGTATCTTTGATGCGTTCTGTTACCTAGAAAAAGAGAAAATGTGATGTGAGTGTTAGCGTGTAAAGTCGGTTATTCAAGCTCTTACACGAACCCCTTTCCAAAGTATTTGATGAAAATCTCTTGTTTCTGGAATTCTATAACTAATATTCATTCATCTGTATTTATAAGGTCTCAACATTATACCTTAAAAATAAAAGACCTCCTTTTCAAAAATCAATGTAAGCATTCAAACAACAATTGGCTATTATGGATAGGGCTGGCAGGCTTCCGGTTGTCAAACAAAAGGTTTTGACGCATTGCGGGCCTGACACCTGCCTACAATCGTTTCCGATCACAATAGATGTACCCCGGAACCTGAAAACCATACTTACTACAGGAACCATTGCTGAATTTTTTTACAGGGTGTGATTTCTGTACTTACGTAATAGACTATCTACATTGTTTTTACACCAAAATACTAAGTTTTTCATTATCTATATCTATACAAATATTTTAAACAGGTAAAGTTTGTGAGTTTGTGAGGTGGTAGGGGGTAATCTCTAGATCTGCTGAACTGATTTTGAAAATTCTTTAACTTATAGGAAGCTCTCCCCGAGTGCCATATGCTATAATATTTACAACTTGCCCGTGGGATAATTTCCGACCAAAACGCAAAAGAAGCCGCGGGCAACTGCTAGTTAACAATACTACTGTCATGGCAAGCTGTTCTATTTTGGCGAAACCACTCACCCATTTGTTAAAAAAGAATATTTTATGGCAATGGGGACCCGACCAAGAGACCGCATTTCAAGCCTTGCAAAAATAATTATCTCAAAAACATACTCTGGCATTATACAATCCTAAAGCGTCAATTGAATTACATACCGATGCTTGCTAAATAAGCATAGCTGGAATTCTTTTACAAAGAGATAAAAATTTCGATCTCAGACCAATCGCTTGTTTCAGTAGACAAACTACCCCAAAGGCACAAAATTACTCGTCGTACGACTTAGAAACATTAGCGGTTGTGTCCGCTCTACAAAAGTTTCGAGTTTACTTATTTGGTTTAACGTCTAAAATATGTAAAAATATTATTTTATGTTTGCAATAATCACTAAGTTGCAACACATGACGCTTTGATTACAACAAATTCAATAAATGTTACGTTTTACAAATGTTTATGCGCAATCACTGCTATTAGGCGTAGATTGCCTTTTGTCACTTAGATCTATTTAGTATCCATCTATCAATCTAGGAAATATATTTTACTTCGTAATCTACTCATCCTTAATAATTATAAATTTTGTGGAGGTAAATATTTTTTATTTACCCACCTGTTTACAAGATACGTTGTTTTAACTTAATACTCGTTAATAGGGCCTTTCAATCTTAACGACAACACGATAATGATTAAAATGGCTTAACAAAATGATTTATAATTTGATCTGACCGTCATACATACGGGAGGGTCAGATAATGTTGGCCACAGACTGTGCACACAGTAGACGACACAGGCAAATAACATATAATGTTACATTACAGAAGTACTGGTGCATCTCTAAATAATACATAATCTACTACACTCATAAAAGACCTTCACAATTAAATTAATAAACCCAATTAATACCCACTCCAATTTAACAAACAAAAACAATAACCAGCGAACCCGAAGACAAGCACAATCCTCTTACAAAGTGCCTAATAACGCCTGAACATAAGGGCAGAGACACTACATTTTAGCGTAGCTATTAATATGAAAAGTTTGATCAAAAGCCAAACTTTGCCAATCGCTGTCTGCCTTTTGTTTCCCGCCTGAATTAATGGCGGTAGGAAAACAAGAGCCTCTTACATTGTGCACGGGAAGTATGGAGTAGCGTGGATAATGTTTTTACATCACTTTTGGTACGAGAATGGCTATGACATCATATTAAAAGTTTTATAACCTTGATGTTTTTTATTTTATTACCAGAGCATTTCAATGCAGGGGCCTGGTGACATCCAAAAACCTACATCAGACACCAGTTTCTCACAAAGGTGGAATACAACTGAGACATTTTTGTTGTACACATTAATTGGCACAGCTTTGTGAACAGAGAATAAATGATTCATTGGTTTATTATTAAACTTACACACACTATCTCTACAGGATGACCTCAATATAATAGTGGATTGCAAACGCATACTAGATAAATTGGAAATCAACTTACGGCTAATTAATGCCCAAGGCATTAAGTCCGACTTTGTACAGTTTGTTGTAATGTTTAATGACCACCAGTATCATTAATAACCACGTTTTTGCAGACGAATTGGTGAAGACAAGAAAAGTCTGCAGCACCTTCATCATCTTCCCAAACTATGTTGGGGTCGGCTTTCAGTCTAACCAGATGCAGCTGAATACCAGTATTTTACATGAAGTAACTGCAAATCAGTAACTGGGTAATTCGACACCCCTTAGTAAGACTTAAATATGGATTATAGCCCATTCCCTCACATAGAGAGGAAGCCGTGTGTCCCAGTAGTGGGAACATTAAAGGCTGATTATGCTTATGCTTGTGCTTAGTAAGACTGGATGTCATACTTTCGGCTTCTGACTACTCGTAACGATTGTCAAAGATCTACAAAAGACAGCCGGGAACAACGGCTTAACGGCTTTCCGAGGCACGGAGGAAACTCGGCATGTAATGATGGTCACCCATCCACGGACCAACTTCAGCAAGCACGGCTTAACCTTGAAGGTCGACCGGCTGTTATTATTAAGCCACGTACTCCTCACCTTCGTGATGATAAAATAGTAAATAATAGTCCTCTAGATCGAATTTCGGTGATGGCGCCCAATTTCAGCGGTGATTGGTCATCGACCCTGGCACAGATGAACTGTGTCTTCCCTCACTCTCACGGTCCGATACCAGCAGAGACAGTCTAGTGGCGTGACCGTCAGACTGCAAAGTCAGGTCTCAAGTTGGCCCAAGGCCTCGCTCCTACGAAACCAACCTCTGATTTTTCGGATTCTTTTGTTATTGTACAATTATCACTAGCTTGATAGCTTCGTTATACGAAAACATCGTGAGGAAAGTAGCATGCCAGAGAGATATTTCTTAACGGCATGTAAACCCAAGTCAGAGGTCCATGGGTGGCATAAAGACTCTGACACCAGGTTAGGCACATATCCACACGAAAAAGAAAGACGGTCCGATGGGCCGACATTCCGACACGGCCGGAGAGAGATGATAAAACCTCTAGTAGGCAATTTGTTGGAAACCACATGACACTAAAAACATACGGTATGCTGTGATACAAACGCACGAAATGCACCATGAAAAAACAATATACGTCTTTTGTGAAACAAAATAAAAGGTCGTTCTTCCCCTCCCTCTGAGCCAATAGGAAAACTCCCACTGAATCCAAAATGATCGTACTAATCAAATATAATCTATAAATGCTCATAATTCGATCTATATCACAGTTGGGTAGTTACCACGCATTGGTGTAATGTCTCGGAAACAATGACCGCTCTTTCATTGTTGTTACATAGCGATGTTAGGGGAGCCTTTAGGCTTAGGAGAGTAAGTCGTCTAGTATACGGTCGAGCACTGGCTGCTAGATACTAGATCCTGGCGTCAATGGTACTTGACGCAATGATAATGGGGTAGTTTTAAGGCCAGTGTGATACACAATTTGAAATTAAATTAGACTTAAATCTGCACGGAGTAACACGGTTACAAATTACCTTTTTTCGTTTTAGAAATAAAAATAGGTCCATTAAATTCACTGCTCTATCTACCTTCTGTGCTCACTGAAATTACCTACCAAGTAATTAACACCATATATGGGAAAGGATCTTCATTAATCATAGAAAACGTAAGCATATGCATAATCAGCCTTTAATGTTCCCACTTCTGCGACACTCGGCCTCCTCTCTATGAGAGGGAATGGGCTATCATCCACCACGCGGGCCCGATGCGGGTTGGTAGATGTCACATGTCTTCGAATTTTTGGTTCTAGGACATGCCGGTTTCCTCACGATGTTTTCCTTCACCGTTTTAAGAGCAGTGAAGATGAAATAAATTACACAAAGTAATGCGCCTGCCTGGGTTCGAATCCACGACTTATACACAAAACGTGTGCTCGTGCAATATTGGTGTAAAGATTGATTATAACAAAATAATGTGTAAAACCGATGTCATTTTTTTGCACAAATTAAAGTAAAGTATTAAACCCGTTCAAAATATCTGTATGAACGAAGCGGTTAAACATTAGTTGAGGCAGCCAATTGGCGGCGGCGACCTCTCGCGTCCGGCCTTGGTTCAATCTATGGTCCGGAGCGAGACGGAATGGGACGCCGTCGCCTCCTTAGAGCTATGGGCTAGCTCGCCGTCCGTCCGTCTTATGACGACAGGCCGTGTCGACGGCGCGTTCGTGTTCCACGCGCGCCTCAAAGAGATATCAGCTATAGGAAGGGGTCCGAAAGGACCGATGCCTGCCCGGGGCTCCTGCGGGACTGTTCGAAAGAGATACCGTGGCCCCGGAACACAAAGGGCGATGAAGGAACATGGATAGGTTTTATTCAGTATAAGTCTGACACTCCCTTCTGCTCAGCCCAGAGCGGGAGGAGTTATTTGACGATTTACAATCCAAAAAAAAAAAAAAAAATGCTGCCAATTTAGGAGCTGTAGTCAGGATTACATCCAAGCTACGTTTTAAGCAGCGCATCTTCATAATAGGTGGCTACTGCTATGAGTCCAATAATAGAAGGTATTTTCGGTACTCAGGCTCCCAACTGGCTTACTTACTCGATCAATGTAAACGCAGCACCGCGATCTAATGAGCGATAAAACTGTGTTTATCCTTATGTTTCTGTATTTTTCTTTGCAACTTTTATAGGTCGAGATAAAAACAAGATTATAGTTGTAGACTTAATAACAGTTGTTTTTCTGATTTGTGTGACTTGCTGGTTCTTTGTATCTATTAAGAACTGTTAAGCCTTTTCTACTCTGTCTAGGTTTAATCTATCTCTTTATAGGTCTTTTATAGAAAATCATAATTATTATTTATTATGTCTATTTTATAAACTTGGGCTTCTTTAGACCTGTCATTGTAAAATGAAGTGTGAAGGACATTACAGTATCTAAATCAATTCTTTAAAATATGTGAATTGTGGAGGAACAGACATCCCACCCCTCTCACTTTATCAATCCTGAAGAACATCTTCCTCCTGGACAGGAACTGCAGTGGCCAATCTGGAAGTCTCTTAACCGTTTGCGGGCCCAGGTTGGCCGCTGCAGTAATAACCTGGAGTATCATCGATCCGTTCCAAATACAATGTCAGTGTGGAGCTCCTCTGCAGGATATGACACACCTCCGTTCCTGCCCATCCTGCCCAGCCACCTGCACCTTCCAGGATTTAAACGAAGCCAACGACAGAGCTGTGCAGGTGGCTAAATACTGGTCGGGTATTATGTATGTCTCGAAACGCAAAGAAGAAGAAGAATTCTATAAAAGTTGAAAAAAATATGTTTTCTTGTCTGTCTGAGCGACCGAGTTGTTTTTCTAAAATATGCAACGGCTTTTGATGCGTTTGTCAGCATAATTTAGTAAGGGTTTTTTTTAAATACTATATAATTATAGACTTGCGTTTGGCCGCAACTCAAGTCAATTGATTTAGCGAAAAAAAAATAACCGACTTCCATAGTCAAAAAGTTAATGAAACAAACAAAGTCACCGACTTCCGAAAGTAAAGTTAGTTTCTATAAGTCGGTTTTTTTTTATAAAAACTCTTGCGAGTTCATTCACCTACGGTATTTACAGTAATATAATTTTACGTCCAAAATGAATGTCTGTAATACTAAATTCTAAACACAATACGGTACATATCTATGCTAATTTAGTCCTACATAAATATCGAACTGAACAATTGAGTGCAGAGCACGCTAATCCTGCTCGGAGCCCGGGTATGTATACCCGAGTCAGGTAGGTTCAATTTGCACCAATATGCACCTGTAACCGGGCATAGAGTAGTGTACGGAAACAGAGACTTCTAATGTCTTCATTTTATTAAAATAAGTATAGTAAAAACATTTCCCAAGTGATAAGTTGAACAGTGTACCCCCCCCCCCCATTTTCATCTAATATTGATCATGGAGAAAGATCTGTAGATCTTGCTATTTAAGATTATTGGTAAACAAAAATATAGTTTCAAAAAGAGTCAAAAGGTCAAGAAAATAGTTCACTAATAAAAGATATATGAGCGGGCTGAAACATCATCATAATTGTCCTGCCCTTGTAGCAAATTATATGGGGTTGGCGGAGCATGTCTTCAATACAGGCGTGTGCAAATATGAACGTGTTTTTTAACAAGAATTGCCGAAAAGAAGTTTCAAAACTGTACTGTGTAGACCAAGTACATAATCTGATATGATTAGGTAGCTACATCTCAAATGGTTATTAAGATAGATACTATAAAGGGTGTAACAAGACCCTTAACGAAGCCGAAAGGTACTTGTTCTCCCCGTCATTGCGATCATTCTTTTGTTCTAGACCATACCTGGGAACCTTCTAGTTGCACAGATTGGGGGTCAAAGTTCCAACTTTTTCTCAAGTTTTGTTTATAATACATGTTTTTAATGTAAGATTTTTACTATAAACACCTCCACGACCCCCGTACTATTCAATCCATCCATCAGCACAATGTTTTGAGTTCTTTACATTGAGTCCTACCGTAAAACGTGATTTATCGCCCCAAAAAAAAGTCGTTTCCCAGCAATAATGTTTGCGTAAAGTTACTTAGTTTCATGTACATAATGCTTGGAGACGGCTTCGTGAAGGGCCCTGTTACACCCTCTAGATACATGAAAAGGGTGGAAAACCGACCCTAATATGGTTACCATGTATTCAGTACATCGTTCTGACCACCCAAATACACATAGAAATTATTCAACGGCAATTATAAAAAAAACAGCTGGTCAATAGATACATTTTGACCGTGTAGGTGGTATCTATTGCAGTTTTGTAGTGTAAAGCTGTTTTTTTTTACATTAACCGACAAAAATATTCTATGTGCAGGGATTAAGAGGGCCCTTTCCGGTCCCTCTATCGTCAACGCAAGCATGGTCGAAAAGCTTGTTGTTTCATCCAGAGCCACAGCGGCAATTTTCTTTCAATTCCGCCGTCTTACCCCGCCCCGACCCCGCACATTTCGACTATCGCGCACCTCATACCGCCTAACGTGATGACATTGAACAAAAAATAGTGTTCGAAAATTTCTTAAACTTGTTCCAGGAAATACGTGTTTTTGAATAAGTCTTACAAGCTTTTGAAATAAATATTTGTCCTTAAGAATCTCCATTACATGAGCAAGGTTTCTATCGAGATGTTTTCTTTACAGTGATGTTTTTTTTTACAGTTAATGAGTACATTATGAAAGTTCAGTTAAAATTTGTGCAAAACTGCAATTTTTGGAGGCTTATACTGAATTGTTTCTACAATTTTTTTATTTTTTGCTACCATAGAAACCAAGATATAGTGCACAAAATACCTATTAGTTCAAAAAAATCAAACATAGATGTGTATCAACTGCATAATCACGTACGAGCGTTTGTATGAAAAGTGTGACGGTTGGCCGCTCTTAAGAATGTATACTGCATACATGGAAACTGTTTTAGCGTGGGTGTCCCTTGCACTCTGTACAACATCACTAAATAGTATTTAACAAAGGCGCTTCCCGCTGTCTGTCCCTATATGTATGCTTACATCTTTAAAATTACGCAACGGATTTTGATGTGGTGTTTTTAATAGATAGAGTGATTCAAGAGGAAGTTTATAGATATATAATCATTGCACCCGTGCGAAGCCAGGGCGGGAAATAAATACAGAAAATAAAAACGCTTTCCAAATAGACCAAATCATTCAATATTTCAACATGACAGAAAAAGACAAACCATATTCAAGACTATAATATAAGTACAGAAAATATTGTAGGTCTCAAGTGTATCGGTCCGTAAATCTAGGCACGTAGACTTTTTCAATCAGGTTTCTGAATTCTCTTTCATACAGCTCCTATCACAAAATCCTTATTCCTATATGTAGACGTTATGAATGTGGTGGTAAAAAGTCATATTTTTATTTTTAAAAAAATATTAAACAGTAGAGACCACAAATAAGAATAAAATTTTATTTACATACTAACTGTTGCCCGCGACCTTCGAAGGGTTTTAATTTTTTTGCACGGAACCCCAACTATTTTTCTGAAATAAATGTAGCATAGGTTAGAACTTATAACATCAGCTTTCTGCCAGTAAAGTCCCGTCAAAATCGGTCCAGCCGTTTCGGAGATTAGTTCCGGAACAAACAGAAAGAATTTTATATCACAAACAGACACTTCGATTTTATTTATTTGTATAGATTTCCTTTTAATATTAATCGATTGCTGTAAGATCAATCAGTCTTACCAAGGGTATCGTATTACCAGTTGTGGAAGTCAGATGGGCAGTCGCTCCATGTAGAATACTAGTATTCAGCTGCATCCAGTTAGACTGGAAGCCGACCCCAACATAGGTGGGAAAGAGAGATGATGATGATTGCCCAATCAATGATGTAGATGTTACCCTAATAATTGGAGTACGATCCAAGGTTTTAATGTTACTTCATTATTAATATACAGGGTGTAAACAGACCCTTCATGAAGCCTTCCGCCAAGCATTCTGTACATCAAACTAAGTAACTCTACGCAAAAATTATTGCTGGGAAACGACTTTTTGTTTGGGGGTGAAAATCACGATTTACGGTAGTACTCAACGTAACGTACCCAAAACATTGTGTGATGAATGCATTGAGTAGTACGGGGTCGTGGAGGAACTATTATAATTATAACAATAAAAAAGGTATATAAAAGAATGGAATTTGTATCCTCAGTATCTCCGTATTTAAATGGAAAAATGATCGCAATGACGGGGAGAACAAGTGTCTTTCGGCTTCGTTAAGGGTCTAGTTACACCCTTTATACCTACTGTTGCAGCCTCTGTTTAATATAAACACGAGCCTACCCTGTGCGTACGTGCTAGAGACTATCCGGAATAAGCATACGATTTTCTGCAGCGCCTCTTCTAATAAAAATATGGCTCGGATTCAATCGGCCCGAGATGTGGGCGTGTGCTAAATTATAATCAGCTCCGTTATTGAGAAGGAAGTCATTCCAGTGGTAATCTCTGCTTTGTTTGTGTAATGGGTAAAATATTGGTATTTTTGAGGTAAAAATACAGATGTCGGAACTCGGATGGAATACTGATTTGTCATGTTGCGATGAGGAAACATGGGTAATATTTTTTTCTGAGTTACGCAAGAAAGGATTTATTTTAGACTTAGTGCATACCTACTTGTAGCTCTATTGAGCCTCTACCTAAAAAAAAAAAAAACTTGTCTATTGTGTTGGTCCTGAGCCAGCATCAATAAACTGCAATACTAATCAAATTATACTCGGAGAGTCCTACTAAAGGATCTTAGAAAGGTCATCATCTGCCTAGCCTGTTCCCAAGTCTGTTGGGGTTATCTTCCAGTATCACCGAATGCAGCTGAATACCAGTATCATCGAGCCATCGAGCGACTCCCTATCTGACCCCCACAACCGAGTAAGTACTGGGTAATACGGTACCCCTTGGTAAGACTGGTTGTCAGACTTACGGGCCACTGCTACCTGTAACGACTGTCAAAGATCTACAAATGACTGCCGGGAACAACAGCTTAACTTCACCCATCCATAGACTGACCCTGGCGAGCGCAGCTTAACCTTAAAAATCGACCCGTGCGGCTGTTAATGATCTCCAGTTAGTCATAAGCTACGTAAAAGTATATATTTCTTACGTTATCTATTCTACAATAATTTTCAAAACTGACATGGGCTTACATTCCACAACCGAGTAGATAAAAGCGACTAAAATTAGAATAATAAATATGCCTTACTCCATCGTTGGCCTGGTGGTCGTAAGCGCTCTTACTGAGCATGAAGTCTTGGGTTCGCTTTCAAGGTCAAGCAAAGTGCTAAGATTTCCATCAGGGATTCCTCAGTAGCGCCCACAGTCTTGATATGTGCCCGGTTCATGGCAATAAGCTCGCTCGTATTACATAGGACTTAAATATGACCGGCGAAATGTGAGTGCATACCTCTGCCCAACTCTTCGGTGAATACAGGCTTGAAGATAATAATAGCGGCCATCACGAGGGTTTAGCAGTTGCAGAAGGACGGCACTATGTTTACCATGAAAAAAATAACATCCCATATTTCCTTACCCTTTGCATTTCTCACCCCCACACACACACATACCAACTATCCTGTAACCTAAGCAATACCTATACATATACACCTGCTTACATAGAAGCGAAGTTACCGAATCGCACCTACCCGATCCGAATAGATTGAACTGGAAAATATCCAATGCAAATATACTCCAGTATTCTTTGTACCTAAAAATGGATGTGGCATTGCTAACGTGGACGTATGATGTGATCTCGGGTTCTGAGATTTGTACTGCGACTGCCTTCTGACCTCCACAACCCAGTTAGTACTTGTAATACGATGCCCTTTGGTAAGACTAGTTGTTAGAATTTCGTGCCAAGATCTATAATCATATTTGAATTAATTATTTTAATTTTTTTTTTTGAATTATTTGTTTTTTTTTTACTAAGTACACTTTTAACGTGCACATCTTGCTACCTTGTACCATCTCAATATGAATGATGTAACCAAGGTTTTGTAACAATATGCTGATTTAAAAGAGTGTCCATGAAGTTTCTTGCCCGTTCTTCTCCATAGAGATCTACGCTAGGGAATGGGCAACTACAGTACTTTCACAGTTTTTCTGCCTTGTGACTGGGACTGTAGCTACATTTCATTGTTATCTTTGTTTCGGCAGTTCAAAAGTGCCTGTAACTGGCCTACTTGAAATAAATGCTTTGATTTTGATTTTGAAATAAATGACGGTCGAGACCAACGGCTTTATCGTGCTTTCCGAGACACAGACTAAACTCGGTATTGATGGGTGGTCACTCATCCACGAACCAACCTAGGCAAGCGCGGCTTAACCTAAGTATCGAGTCGAACGGTTGTTATTATTTAGCCACGTGCTCCTCTCTGAATTTGGCATTTGGCAGGTTGAAATACCCATTTATACCTATCGGCCATTTTAATAGAAACTGTTGCTTCTTCACATTGATTCTGACTATACACGTACAATAGAATTTCCTCGTGGCGTACCAGGGCTACAATTGGTAAGCATTTATCATTATATATGTATATTATCATAGATTACATATTTATATTATCATATTATTATACAGGGTGTAACAAGACCCTTAACGAAGCTGTCAACCAAACATTCTGTACATCAAACTAAGTAACTTTACGCAAAAATTATTGCTGGGAAACGACTTTTTTTTTTTGGGTTAGACATGACAAAAAAACATGGTATTTATAAAAAAACTTGTGAAAAAGTTGTAACTTTGACCCCCAATATCTCCGTAACTAGAAGGTTCCCAGGTATGGTCTAGAACAAAAAAATGATCGCAATGACGAGGAAAACAAGTGAATAAGTGCCTTTCGGCTTCGTTAAGGGTCTTGTTACACCCTTTATATTACAAACCTACACACAAACTCGCAAATCAAAGCGCATACCTTATCTAGTTTAACTTTACCGTACTTATCTTCTGAAAAGACCAACCAAGAAAAGAACGACATAAAGAGACTGAAATAATACTGAAACATGCTGTCAATTAAGAGATTTATAAAGTAGATTGTAGATCCTACGTGTAATGTCAAAACTGGAGGAGTTTCAAAACTCTGTACACACCTAGACGGAGTGGCTTTAAGAAAGGCGTTCTACTTGAAAGTCTCTTTGGACGAGGCACTTCGAGCGCTCTCCTCTGAAGACTTAAATTAAATAATTTATGATTGTACCATCTTCCCCGTTTCGTAGCTCCGAAGTAATTGCGAGCTAGCGCCCTGGACGTAGAGAAAGGGGTGAAATTTGAGTCACGCGCCAACTAAACGTAGGGAGTCCTCATAAATATTGTAATCAGACCAACGCAGTGTACCTTTCCACTGAAATTTATTTAAATTCACTCACTTACGTATTCCTCAGTTTTTATAGAACCTATGCTAAGTATTCTTTCTTATGGATAACCGTAAGATTGAGGGCGCTTCTTTAAAAGATTTATTTCAATACGATTGTATAATATAGTCGAATTGTGCCTTTTTGTCCAATTGTTGAGTAAATGCCTCTTCTCATTTTAAGAAGAAACGAGCACTCATGACCACACTTGGCTGTACCTAAACCATTGAGAGTACTGAGAGTAGGCTGTCAAAGGACCGACTGTCTTTGGAGCGATACGAATCAGTAATCTTATTCCTGAGTGGGAAGGAGACGGAGCTATGCAGGACGTCTATTGCTATCCTTTTCTCTCTTTGGAAAAATATTAAAACAATACTGCTGGTGGAAGCGGCAGGGTAGATCGCGAAATCCAATTTTTCTTTCGTTTTTTGCACTTTGCTACCGCAACAAATATGACTTTAACTAGTCATAATCATCAAAATCATCAATACAACCTTCTAAGTTCATTTAATCTTGAATTACTTTTTCATGAAATAGTGCAGGTCAGTGTCATGTTGTATGTTGATTATAATCAAAAATCAAAATCAAAATAAGTTTATTAACCAATAGAAACAAAACAGTTGTGTCATATAATCGGTGAGCCACAAACTAAGCATTGCTTGTATCTTGTGGCTCAGGAGTGCGAATTTTACAAATTTAGAATACTTACATTAAATTGAGGACATAATAAACATTATCAGGGTATGATAAAAAAGCGAACAGAAAGTAGTAAAATTTAAATAAAACACTGTTTACATTCGTTGGGCTGGTGTTAATGTGTGTGTGTGTGTGTGTGTGTGAGGGTGTTAGTGTGTGTGGGTGTTGTAGAGATGCTATATCAAGGCTTCGGTGTCGTCGTATGACAATTTCAATAGGGCTAATCTTAGTATTTTTTTACAGGTGGTGGTAGAGCAGTCTCGTAGGTCGCAAATTTTACTTACTTTATTATAAGTGTTTGGATGAGAAAAATTTGTGCAGCGTCTAGCTAGTTCCGATTTGAAAATAAGATCCGCGACCGGAAAAAACATGGCTTTATAGAGCAATCATCAATCCTAAAGATCTATCCACACAATCATATCAGAGCCGTGCCGGGGCGTGGACGCACGGTGCCCTCAAAAAAATATCATGTGTACATTTTATATCGGCGACGAAGCTTCAGTGCCTACATACATACATTCGGCCACGGCCCTGTCACGTCCCATGTGTGGATAGACCTTATGTTCTTTGAATGAATTTTTCATGAAATAGTCGTCCATCCTGGCACTTGCATCTTAAGATGTAATGGTAGGCCACCTGGAGTGGACACCGCAGATCGCCAGCTAGACGGGCCAACGACCTTGAAAAGGTGGCTGGGTTAGATTTGATGCAGAAGACGGAGGATAGGACATTTTGTCGTAGCTTCAGGGTTCCATGTATACCTGTGGACAGCGCTGGTTTAGATTGATAGATTGAATTATTTAGCTGAATGATAATTCTGCAGGAGACACATTATTTCGTCTCCATAATTCCATAAATCCTGGTACAATTTAACTAACAAAATTAAACGTGTCTGCTCATAAATCTACGTCCTACACGAACACGCACTTAACATTTAAAATATACGACAGTAGATATGTCGCAGTCATCTGGTTGAATCTGACATTTGATTGAATGACTAGCGCGTTCATTGAATAACAACATTCAATTGAATAAATAAATAATAAATAAATAAATTCTTTATTGCCATAAAAACAGGGTACAGAAAAATTTGAGACCCTGGCTCCAGAGCTAGGTTAGAGTACCTGTATTTCAGGAGCCAGTGACTTCTTCCATTTAGGTAACAATTGGGCAAGTTTCATGCGGCAAAAGGTTACAAAATAAAATTACTTATAATTAAGTTTAATAGTTATCATTAAAAATAGAATTAGGATAATTGACTAAAAGCAAGTTAAATACTTATTAATTCAGAACAAACTTCGAATAAAATCAGGAACGAAACAAATTTAGATTAAAAATTGAATTAGTAACAAAATAATTTTAAAATATAATGAATGACTAAAGGATAACTCGTCAAGTCGTTGAATGTAACTTTCAACGTCTTGACTGAACGTCATTTAGCGAAGTCGTTGAATGGGATATAGATATTCATTTCTAGATATAATACGCACCATCGGGTCATCAGGAGATTTCCTTTTCCTTTTAAATATTAAATAATCTTCGTTAGCTATAACTATAGTATCGTACTTTAAAAACAAATAACGCACTTTAAAGTAAATTTAATCGAAAAAAATATCAACACAGTGCGAGCTGTTTGCCGCCATATTTGTTTTGATGACTACTAGCGCCGCAGTGGGAAAAAGAATTGAATCACCTGACTGATTTTACGTCCGCTCTGTTCAAAGGGCTATGTTACAATCCGCTAACTAGTTGGACGTTGAGTGACGCTTGTTCAATCAACATTCGGCCTAGTCATTCAATTGAATGTTGTCATTCAATGAACGCGCTAGTCATTCAATCAAATAACAGATTCAACCAGATGACTGCGACAGATATACCTAGTTACCTACTGTAAAATTATATCTAATTTCATTAGTAACGTCGTTTGTGCTAGTTTCTATAGTTCATATCAAGTGCTAAGTTAAGGTGTGACTACATAGAAGCTACGAACACGATGCATCCGTGCTAATTCGTAACATAAACATTACGCCTGTTTACCCCGAAGCGTTTGGCATAGGTTATATTTACCACAGCCACATTTCTCCAGTTATGTTAAGTCCCATGTAATATGGGGCGAGCCTATTGTCTTCAATAACACACAAATTCAGACTTCGGACTGCTACTAAAAATTCCTGATGGAAAAACACAATAGCCCGAACTTAGAACTGAACCTAGGACCTTATGTTCCTCAGTAGCGCTGGAAACTCACCAACTAGGCAGTCAAATTTTATTTTAATTCTTCGCAATCAATCAATCAATAATCTTTATTTGTAAACATAGGCTACAACAGTGTCCAAGATGTTACAGTTATACATATAGTTTCTCCATGTTTTGCCATTTGGCGTACAAAACGCGAGACACAATAGTTTTTTAATTGTGTCTATATACTCGGCATACGAAAGGTTAAGGAAGGCTTTTGCCCATTAAGTAAATAATAGTAAAAATCGGAACTAGTTTGTAAAGAGGTAAAAGTTTAATTATTAGTATCAGTATCAATTTTAATAAAATTATGTCAGGTAATGTCAATATTTAATGAAACACGATAATGTCAATAATAAAATAGTTATGATGTCAAGAAGTTACTGAAGAAAAACGTGTTTAAAATTGATATTGTCCACTGTTAGGGTCGTCATACTTTTATAGTCATGTTACAATTATACAAATAATATTATTTCAAAGAGCTGTCATCAAAGTAGTCGCTGAGACAATAGTAACATTTCTGTATTAATATAGTACATAATTTACGCTTGAAATTTACTAAAAATTAAACTTGAAATTTCCAACCGCTGAACCTACATTCACCCAACTACGGCAAAGCCGGAAGGGGGGTTATTTCGTTTTACCTACCCACGAACTAAAATAAAATTAGGCCTAATTACAGCCAAATTGCCAAAGTCTACCTTTCTAGAAAAATACGTTCTGAGTTAGCCAGCAGCATTATATCCACAACCTAAGTTTGTGTCCTCAGAAGCCTATTCTCAACATTGTTCGAAAGTTCCACATACACATTTATTGTATTTCAAACGTGTTTCGCGTAGTTTTCGAGATTCACACAAGTAGGTAATTGAAGTACTTACCAGGACTGTGACATTGCTTTGTTTTATTGTAAGGTATTTAAACGCAATCTGTGTGTTTGAGCGTTTCTAGGAACTGGAGCTTGACGCGAAAAGAACTACTAAGCAGGTAGGTACCTGCTTAGTAGTTCTAGGATTGTTTGTACTTACTTACTTAGAAGTGAAGTATGGCTTCAAAGAAACCTATTGAGGGAATTCAGGGCAAACAGCAAGAACTGACTCGACATTTATAACTACTTAGTTAGGAAGATTCATTCTATTAATAACTAGTCTTTGCAGATAAAATTTGTAGAGACCCATCAAAAAGTATTAGGTAACATTTTAGAAGAGAAAATTCGAGAAATGTCTAGAATGTGCGCCACTACACCTAGGTACTTACATTATAATTCAGAATGTAATGGCGCAATGAATACACTTTTCTGCGTTATTAAGAAAATAACATGGTAATGTTATTCAGAATGTATAGTGTACAAATGTATTCAGAAAAAGAAGTTTATTTTTCTGAAAGGCAAGAACCTACGTAGCCAAAGGTATCCAAAAATGTTGCCTTAGGAACCAACCTATATCAGGAGACACTGGTATACATAGAGGTACTTTATATATACTAGCAGGTAAGTCTGAAGGTCGGTGACCATCAGTACAATGCTAAAATAAATATTCCTTTGCACGAAAAATATAGTCTTATATTATTCCTCTCAAATAGGTACGCGGACCCTACTAGACAGTTCAATAGACCCCTAAGGGACTACATGAAAGGGATTAATTCATATAATCACAAATTAATAGGTCACTCTCCAAATGTCGGTAAAGCAGTTAAAAGTGGCTTTGGAAATTGGGACGGCTTGGCATTTAAAACCGCCATGGCGGTGGAGGTCAAAATTTCATTTTCCCTAATGAATAATATCCTCGCATTGCGGTCATATATCTCAGGATTCGTGAAATAATATCCACTTTGTGATCCGTTTGAACGAGCTAGTGGTTAGGCGAGTAGAGTGAAGAGAATGGCGTGGCGAGATAAAGGAATTAGTGTTGAATTAAATTAGTTCTTGGCTGATAGATAACTCATAAGTTTTAACTCAAATTGCTCTGACTTTGAGTGGTTTTAGTTAAGATAGAGACCTACTCTTCGACCCTAATTTTTTGATGAATGAAACCGCCTCGGCGACCTCTCATACAAAACCCACGATGGGAATTTTGAAGGGTTCAAACTTGAGATATTATTATGAACTGAACGTTTTATTCTTCAAACACATTTAGGTACCTACTGTATGCATCGGCGGTTTTAATCAGCTGTCCGAAAAATTAATTCTCAAAACAACCGTAAAAAGCATAAAAATCTTGTGTCCGCTTGCCGACAGTATTTTTTATTGGGCAAGCACTAAGCTCATCCAAACGGGTCTAAAGTGAGACTAATGTTTCGTATCTTAATAGGAATCTCGGTCTCATAATGTCCAAGTCATCAGCGTTTTCCGAAAATATCCTTCTTAAAGACCAGCACCCCAGTTTTTGCTGATTGCTTCATTTTTTTTAATAACCTCTCTTCCTTTCTATTTGAATTGAGTCCCGTAATTGGGTGAAAACTGAGAATATAATGTTCAGATGGAATTGGGGTTCCCATGTGAATTAACAAGATCAAACCAAATTAAACATAAATTGGTTTTTTGAAGAAGGTATCGGTAAGAAGAGCACTTTACCTTCCTACTTATACCTGGAGAGCTCGTGGCTAGGCAATAAAAGCCACACGTTCGTCACGTCATGTCAGCTGCACTTGTGCCAGTTGGTTCGCGGATGGATGACCACCCATTCTATATCGACTAACGTACGAAGTATTATATTATCCTATCTGTGCTGAAGTATTATATTTTCTGTGCCGGGGGGGTAGTTTTACCCAGCTACTGAGGAAGAAAGTAAAGATAGTTAGGAAATTCTAGGCTAATGAAGTAGGTGCTTATTACCTCATTGCTGGCATGGGATAGGTAAACATGGACGGATAAGTGTTCTTTTTTGTAAATGAATATGAAACGATAGTTAAATGTGTGATACACAGACGGACATTATTATTATGGACTATAGGAAACCTCTTGCGTACGGAACCCAAAAAATTGTCTCAACACCATCTTTGAATTCGTGGCGCCAGTTTTTGTGGCTCTGATTCCTTTGTTCCGAAATGGTTCTCAATATTTGTTCGTAGATGGCGTTTGATGCACATTGAAATTTTTTTTCAAGAAGTGCTTTACCCAGTTGAAGTAGATTCATTGGAATTCCTTTTAATCCTAAGGATAAATACTTTTTAAAATAATATTACATTAATATTGGCATTGGCAGCCACGAGAACCCGATTTTTTATCTGTGGAAGTCGGTAAAACAGTGATCACATGGCTTTGGTAACTACGCTAAGTGACATCTATTGCATTTAAGATAAACAATTGACACCTTCATCAAATAATCAGCTGCTAGAAATACTGATGTGAAAACATCGTTTTCTCGAAGTTGGATACTTTATCGAAAATATTGGAGAAAGTATTTTACGGACACCTTAATTTCTTAAAATTTAAAGGGGTATTTTTCGTCGTTTCGTACCATTCATAGAAATTGTTCTTCCGCAACTGGTGCCATCTTCCGATTCAATAACAAAGTTATAGCTGTCACCTATCGGATAATGTTGTCAACAGTGGATTTAGTTCACATTCCATCCGGGGCGCTCACAACCCAAACAATGAATACCAACATGGTGGCAATGTGCTACACAGTTTGAAAATGCAGGTCGTGTCATGCTTTGAAAAAAATCATTTTATACTCGAATTTGGTGGAAAATGTCGGACCCTAAACGTGCTACTCTTATAACAGTGGGTGCTCCAAAAAGTGCAAAGAATAATGTGAACAAAACAGTGAGATTAACTATAAATTTGGATGAAAGCAACGAAAGTAAATATCCGGAGCTGAATTACAAGGAACTAGTCATTGCAGAAGAGGTAAGTTATAACAGAAAATCATAGCAATTTACGCAACCATACTGGTTTTCCAGCTCTTTGTAGTGCAGGGCATCTGCTAAAAAAAATTCAAAGCATATAGATTGACAGGGCATCGGCCACGGCCGGTTTGATGGGGTCCAGTTGAAATCGTTTTATGATATTTTTTGCTTACGTTACATGGTTTTGTATTAGGTTTGTGACATGAATTTGCGTCCACGGGCTGCTCGAGAAGCTCAGATAGCGGTCGCCATGTTTGCAACAATCATAGAAGTTCGTTGTCGGCTTAGAACATCATTTTACGAGAGCAATGTTTTGATCGCTAACACGTTATGATTACAAGTTGTTTTTGCTCCAATATGATTATTTTTTACATTGTTATGCCATATTAATAACTTGTATAATGAGTGCTGACGATAATGCATTGCGTACGATATCAATAAAACACGCGAAAGTCTCGATTTCAATGACCTAGGATAACCTACCAATTTATTGTAGACAGTGTCCGGTAAAAGCAAGGTACACTTTTAGGTTACATTTTAAGATTTAATTATAAAATATTGTAAATGAAAGTATGAACATATGTTTGCAATTTGAGTGTACATAAGCTGTCTACAGATAGGTATGTTAATCACAATATGAGATAGAGGATGCGTGTAGGGAACAGGTATACTATGTAGCGTATCGTTGTACTGTTCTAACGCATTACTAGGATAATGGGATTAATTTTAACTGATAGAAAGGGTTATTTATTATGTATTGAACGCGTATATATAATGTTTGGTTATGTATTTGTTTGCAAACCTGATTTGCAATGTTGCCAAGTGAGTTTTGCTTGCAAAATGCACAAGTTGGCGGATTGTATCACGACCTTTGCTTCTTTGTAAGCTTTTATTATTTTTCTATGCCTCTATTCTCGATCGATAACCGTTTTTAGTGTATATAACGTGCATAGGTTATGTACTGCAGGCGTCTTATATACTTTTGCGCGTGTGAGTGTGTATTAAGATAGTGTTTCTATTTGAATGTGTTGCAGATTTTGGAATGATTTTTTTATTTTTATTAATGGATTTTCGTTGCGTGTGGGACGTACTTGTAGACATAGTGATAAATAGTTGTTTTTTTTTGCGCTGCGGTATTGTTATTTTTAGTTGATGGTAAGTTGTATCATTTTATGAAGCAGGTTTGATTCGACTTTGTGGAAATTGTATTTTTTTTACTAGCGCGTGTGCACTTTGTCTGGCGCGCTTTTTGTCAATTATGGCGCGCTTTTATGGTCGTTATGTCAGTGCAGTAAAGTCTATTATTAAGTAACTATTAATTATTGACAGATCGTTGTTATGCTGTTTTGTGAATAAACACTTTTAAGAATGTTTTGTGTAAGTGCAATAATATTGCGATTTCGTTGGTTTTATAGTAAAACTAACGGGTTTTTGTGAGTTTATGGATAGTTGTCGATAGTTTAGTTAGGTTCTTTTGTGGCCAATAAAATCTGACTGATTGATGAAATGTTCAAACATTTCAACGACCACATGGCAGTTTTATAATCTAGACATCTATAACTAAACACATTAAGTAGGTGTCTGCCTATATAATTTACATCATAATGACGTAATTACAATGATTCATATGTTTTTGCGACGATAACATTACATCGATTATTTAGATGAAATTTTCGTTTAATTATTTCAAGGTTGTTATCAATTTTCAGCTTTTTGCAGTGCGTTCGGCGTATGTTTAAGGTGGAAACGCAAGGGTAGCCCGCGAAATTTAAATTTTCCCAAGTTTATTGCAATTTACAGGTCAGTGTCAAGTTGTATGTTGATGAAAATATGAATCGCGCCAGTAACACGTATGGAGTTACAGAATTATAATCATTCAAATCATCAATACAGCTCTCCAAGTTCATATAATCACATTCAATAGCTATTTCATGAAAAAGTCACTTTTTGAGATTATATGAACTTGGAGGGTTGTATTGATGATTTGAATGATTATAATTCTGTAACTCCATACGTGTTACTGGCGCGTTTCATATTTTCATCAACATACAACTTGACACTGACCTGTAAATTGCAATAAACTTGAGAAAATTTAAATTTCGCGGGCTACCCTTGCGCTTCCACCCTTAACTGGTGTCATGTCATGGCCATTCATAATTCATTCAAATTAAGTTAGGATTCCCAATGTCCATTAATTATCTTGAACAAGACTGTATTACTAAATGCCTGGTGCAGTAAAAAAAAATTAAGAACATAAACTTCACAGATTTTTTATAAGGTCCTTAACTAAACATTTATTTATTTATTTTTATTTAATTACAACGGCTGTTAAACCAATTATAGTAACTAAAAAAGAACTAAAAGAGTTATACATACAATTAAAATAAACAAAAGCAAATATAGCAAAAGAGTTGAAACTTTAATGTGAAGTAGGTGTGTAGTATAATTAGATTAATTAGGTATCAGGTTTTTGTAAGTCCATTGTCTTGTTGTAAAAATTGTATGTGTCACTATTAAAACACGCTAAACTTTCTCTTTCTTCACATCAATCTATTGCATAAAGCCAATAGCTAACTTAATTGGTGCAATGTTTGATTAACAAATATTGGCTGTCCAACATTGGTACTAAATGGCAAAGTCAAGTGTGCAATGTTTGATTACTTCACAAATATTGGCTGTCCAACATTGGTACTAAATGGCAAAGTCAAGTTGCTATACCTACTTACATCAGTTTTGAATTCTTTCCCCCCTTAAATATTTATTTTATCCTGTTTTTAGTATTTATGTTGTTAAAGCGGCAACAGAAATACATCATCTGTGAAACGCCTGGTGACAGACAGACAGACGGACAGTGGAGTCTTAGTAATAGGATCCCGTTTTTACCCTTTGGGTGTGGAACCCTAGAACACAATGCATCCGTACTTAAATTAAGTAAGTTTTTTGTAAATTTAATATTTTTAGGTAACAACTTCTATTTTTGTTAATTAAGCCTATGTAATGCCATTTTTTTATTTTATATTGTACAATCGATTTTTTTTCTTTTTATATTTTTTATTAATTAAGTTTAGGTACCCTATTTTTATAAGATAAACCAAATATATTTCTGTACGCCATTCCGATACGGCAAAACATGTAGCTGCTTTATTTTATTTATAATACCTACTTATTCAAGTTTTGAAAAATAAATATACCTTATCTTTATCAAATTCACTCATTGCTGGCTATAGGCCTGGTGATACCCAGTCCCATACAAATTTCACTACCTACCTACTTGGCCCAAATGTATGGGATGGGATAGCAAATTAGTTTTTGGGATTACAATACATGCAATATACAGAAAGATGTTCAGTTTGATCATCTGTACCTTTAAATCTTGTTAATGTTCCGTACCCGAAGGGTAACCAACAGGTATTTCTAAGCCTCTGCTGTCCGTCTGTCTGACTGTCAGCGGGCTGTATCTCATGATCTGCAATAGGTAGACAGTTGAAATTTTCACACAAGGTATCTTTCTGTTGCCGATATAACAACAAATACGATGGACGGAACCCATCATGCGTGAGTCTGACTCACATTTGGCCAGTTTATTAATGCTCTATAAATATTTGACTGCATGTTTATATCATACACCAATTAAAACTAGACAAATAATCAAATCAGTAACACATGTGACAAGATAACAATAATCTTTAACTTTCAATTCTCTAACAAATAGACCAAGGTGAAATCTTATGCAAATTTCAACCAATCGGAACATTCTGATGGCTGTCACAAACATTCCTATTGGCTGACAATCATGTGACATCCATTGTTTTAAATGTCTTAAAAAAAAAACCACTGTAGCTTAATTTTGCATAGAATTCAGGTTTAGACTTGCAAATTATGATGATTTCTTTTATTAGTAAGTAGTTATAAAAGACAAAAACAGGTGTGAAATGTTATCATTATTTGATTGATTCATATGAACCACCTTATCTTTGTTTGAAGATTTGTACAATGGATGCAGCAAAACTTTCAATTTCATAATATCCACTGTTTCAATTTAAAAGATTTTTTTTTAAATATTAACTTATTCTAATAGCCTGTATACTTTTAAACTTTTTTAAGTATTATAAATTTATAACTATTGGAATCTATACAAATAAATAAAGTGTCTGTTTCTACTTTTAAAATAACAGCTGAATGCATAATAATATGAAAGTAAATAATAATATGGTACTTGTAAGTTTTTTTTTTTTTTAATTTTGCCTATTTGTTCCAGCTTCTTTCTTTTCCACAACTTCTGACTTTTACTAGTAGATACGTTAGTTGCGAGTAGATGTTATATGGAGTAACTAGGCTATTTTTATTAGAAATAAGATTAAGAGTTTCATGCAAAAAAAAAACCAATGAATCAACAAGATCAGATTCAAATAGTGAATATTTTTATAATAATTTTACGCGGACGAAGTTCGCGGCCAACAGCTAGTAAGTTATATAATACTAGCTGTAGCCCGCGGCTTCGCTCGTGTTTTGGTCGGATATTATCCAACGGGCACGTTGTAATATAGCTTATGGCACTCGGGGATAATGTAGCTTCCTATTAATGAAAGAATTTTCAAAATCGGTTCAGTATATCCAGAGATTACCCCCTACATACAAACTTACAAACAAATTTTACCTCTTTATAATATTAGGATAGAAGTATAGATAAGATCATTTATTTCAGAACCAGTTCCATATGCATATAGGTGAAAAGAAATAAAAGATACACACATTAAGAATTAATTAAGAGGTTACAATTACACATTACAAAAAGTCATCAATTAAAAACATAAACATTATAAATTTATTAAAAAGTTTTGTATACTATAGTATCAAACTAGATCTATTAAATTCCAAATGATAACCTACACTGAATTTGGTATTTGTAGAAACAATTCTATCATACAATTAATTAATACTCAACCCAGAATCAACCATGAATCGATTCTACTATTCATCGTGAATTATGGAAACTACCTTTAGTGGGATATTCACACTTATATTCTGTTACAAACAATGTTTAAATACTAGAACATTTAACTGTACCAGCAGGTACCAATCTATAATAATAACCACGGACATAATGTTAATGATAATTGATTTGTTTTCCTGGCCGAATAGATCAGCTGATGTAAAATCACTTCTCTAAAGCAGAATAAATAAGAAATCACCAATTAGTTGGACATAAACTGTGATTTCCAAATTATTTTTACTCATTTGTACTTTATAATCTGCAGACTGTAAAGTAACAAAAAAACATAAACCGCATAGCTGTATATTAGGAATAATGCAATTAGTTACCTGCATAGTTACTTAATCTCTTTTATCCCCTATGCAAGCACATTTAGTAGGTACAGTATCTCTAAACATAGTATGTTTTGACCAGAGTCTTAACTGGTCAAAACATACCTACTTTGTCATAATTATTATTTTCCATAATCTTTGTCTTTGAAAGAATGATAATTGTTGGTCTAAAAATCGCAAGCGCTACTGCTGAGTATGAAGTTCTGGGTTCGACAAATCTTTATGAGTTATTTACCCGACTGACCCAGAAGGAGAAGTGTGACATCGTAACTCATAAACGTATGAACCAAACTGGATAAATTATACGTCGTGGTTAGATTCGTCTTGGTAGAGCAAGGGTCAATGGCTACACAAAAAAAAAAGGTGAATTTAGTGCGCCTTATTGTGTAGTTTGTTTTTTTTTTCTTTCAAACCCGTCGTGTAGGGTACGCGATGGGTTTGAAAAAATAAATTAAAGTATAAAATAAAGGGTTTTAAAAAGTGATTACAAAAATATAAATAACTTGTATGTTTTAAATTAATCAGTATCCACAAATCATATATAAAAAGTAAAGAAATCGTAAATGTAATTATAAAAGTTAAATCGTTTGTGAAATACATATACACTAAACTAAAAAGCTGGAAATTAGAAAAAACTGCTGCATTGGGCATTTTTGTAATACTCTTTCGATCAGGAATTTCTCATTAATAGTCAAGGAGTCTTGATTTGTGTCTGGTTGAAGGCAATAGGCTCATTGAAGGCAAAATGTAAGTGTAGGTATGTCTACAAGTCTGCCTAACCTTTCAGGGATTACAGTCATGATGTTATGTTCTTGTTATTATTCCCATACTCATTATGTACCTAACAATGATAATATTCTGCTGCATCTATGAATCTATGTTAATCTGCGATTCCCACGTCATTTACTCTGCACATGTTTGTATGTATGTGTCAGCAGTCATCATAAATGACTGGGCTCTTGACCTACTAAGTTGTAACTGTATTATTATACATGTATGTACTTAATTTGTAAATGATCAATAGGTGCTAGGTACTACTAGTATTACTTTGTACATGGACAATTAATTTGCCTGATAATTAGAATTACTGTTGATAATTAAGTAGGTAAAATGACCAAAGAAATGATGGATGCACTGTGTGAAGGATGATATGGCTAGAAAGGAGGTGACTGCTGAGATGACGAGTAATAAATAATATGGAAGAAGACATGCGGCGCCGACCACAAATAAATTGGGATAAGGGCAGTGGAATGAAGATGGTGTTTTTCCAAACATGACACCCTTTACAATTTACTTTATTTTTTTACCGCCCCTTTCTGCACAGTAACAAAGATGACCATAATATACCCTTTATGACCAAAATGCATATTCATAACACTTAATTGATACATTTTTTGTTTCAATATTTTTTTGAATGTCGTCACTTGAGTCCTTTCCTAACATCTACGTTTCATGTTTCAGAGAAAGAAGAGAATAGAGAGAGAGAATGGCAAGACGGCAGGTTTGGACCCATTCTCAGAGAACAATGATGATGTGCTGCGCGTTGCCAGGCAGTTCGAGCAGAAATACGTAAGTATAATCCTTCTTCGCTTTAGAATTTATATATAGATGGCAAAGAGCTCAAATGTGTTCGACCCAAAATTAAGCTATACGTGATCTTCATTCGCTGATACAGTTAAAAGCTCAGTTTTACTTGCTGTAATCATCATGCTTGAAGTTTTGAACATTTTAAATGTCATGATAGTATAGTGATTTTTGATATAGTAAGCCAAATTACACACAAAATGGTTAAGGAGAACGTGATGAGCGAACATGTCATAGAACTCATTGAACCAAAAAAACCAAGTTGTGACATGCAGCAATTAGTCCCACATGGTGGACCTAGACCCACTTCCTGTAACAGAAAGCCTGTCTTGCAGCAGTGAGAATGCTATTAGCTGATTTTACTCAGCCATACAAATAATATTTGAAAGACTGATACTTGTTTGATTTATCATAAAAAAAGATTTATTTAAAATATTTTGCTTTAACATTTAAGTTTTCAACAAAAATTATCCTTACTTAAATGCATAATAAACAACCTATTTGGTTATTTTTCCTTGTAAATTCTCTCATTTCGACTAGCCCAGTATAATGTTACAATTGATTCAACACATTTATAATTTTAATGATGATTTGGTCCTACGATAATAATTATTGTTTGAATCACGTAACATTCAGAGCTATTATTGAGCTCCTTAAATACAGAAAATAAAAAATAAATATTTAAAAAACCCGACTAAAAAAACTGAAATGCAAAAAACAAGCATACTTATTTTAATACAATTAAATTGGTCTTGCCTGCTTCCAACCTTCTTTCTAAACCAGGTTACCTCATATATTTCTTTAACTTATTCTGTGATATTGCAGGGCGGCAAGAGCACATACGGCCGTAAAGGAAGGTCGAAGCATGATGACTTCGCAGACATTGGTGCCGGGTACGATGAAAATGACTCCTTCATCGACAACACACATGGGGTAAGTCAATTAATCTAATACCATATCCTACGACTCCAGAAGGAAAGGTAAAAACGGAACTCTCTATAGGATCACATCTGACCCTGATTTTTAACAATTGATTGTTTTTTTTTTGACAACTTTAACAATAAATTCAACTTCCATACATTTTTTCGATTTATGTGCTCACATATTGTATGGAACAGCTCTCATAGCAGGTCGCTTATCACTACATAGTATAAAACAAAGTCGCTTCCCACTGGCTGTCTGTCCCTATGTAACCTTAGATCTTTAAAACTACGCAACGGATGTTGATGTGGTTTTTTTTAATAGATAGAGTGATTCAAGAGGAAGGTTCATATGTATAACATTGAACCCGTGCGAAGCCGGGTCGGGTTGCTAGTATAATGATAAGTACAAGTCCCTCTCGAAGTTTAGGGTAAAAAACTAACTAAATTGCAAGAGGCTCTTAGAACCAAAGATCTTTTATTTGATTTCTCTCGTCATTTAACGTGCCAGTTTGATGTAACGTAAACATATTTAAACCACCTACCCATAATAAAACATTTTTTTGGGCATATGGAAGAAAACAGAACAACTTTTATCACTTCAAATTCAAAGGTAAGATATTTAAAGCAGCGACAATTAAGTCCTAAGCCAAACTGTTCTATCTAGGTCACACGGTATGTTAGAATAGGGACTGTCGTCGGAACACAATCGAATGTTTTGTAGAAGAATGTTCGCTTTAGCATTAGGTCAGTTACGAGTTTACGACACAGTTCGAAAATAGACTTTTAGGATCGATACTGATTTAGGGCTCTACCATATTTTTATCACGTCAAAAGACCATTACCAATTTTGGCTTTGCTTAATAAACTATGCCGCGTCGGTGTAATGGTAGTGACCTTGACTGCTAAACGGGGTCCTGAGTTCATCCCCCCGTTTAGGTCGGGAAAACAGTTATTTAAAAACTAATAATAGAAAAAATAATGAATATCAGCTGATTACTGTCCCACTGCTGGCGAAGGCCTGTTCTCAAACAGAAGGCCTGAGCATTGATCACCACGTTTGCTCAAGACGGGTTGGCGATTTCAGACTTACATATTAATCTATACTTCTATACTAATATTATAATGAGGTAAAGTTTGTGAGGTTGTAAGGGATAATCTCTGGATCCACTGCATCCACCCATTTTGATAATTCTTCCACTAATAGGAAGCTACATTATCCCCGAGTTCCATAGGCTATGTTTACGACGTGCCCGTGGGATGATTTCCGACCAAAACGCGAGCTTTGCCGCGGGCAACAGCTAGTTTTATTATAAGTTCAGGTTTCCTCACGATGTTTTTTCTTTACCGATGTCTGTGATGTCCAAGATGAACTTAGAAAGTACAAATGAATTGAAAAAGTCAAATAAGAGAGGTAAAGTCACAGAGGCGAGGCCTTAACCTCTGGGCCATCACAACCAAATAATAATAGATGAACTAAAAATATGTCATTAGACTTGCTACCATAAAACTATGGAACTTTTATTTCTTTCTTTATTTATTCTGTTCATTCTTAAGCGGTCCATACAAATGTCGCGTAGATTTTGTGGTGCTGATTTATCTTAAACACATTTTATTATTTTAGTATGATGAGATGATCCCGCCAGAATGCGACACTTTGCACGGCGGTTTCTACATCAACTGTGGCTCGTTGGAGTTCAAGAGCGTGGCGAACAACCAGTCGGCGACATCAGACGCGGAGCCGGGCGGCAGTCGCAGGAATAAGGTGAGTTTGAATGCGGATAATGAAGTCTGGTTTGAATCCCAGGTCTGGGTTTTTTTGTAATAGCCTGTACTGTCCCACTGCTGGGCAAAGGCCTCCCGCAATGCCTTCCATGAACTCTTTTTTACGTTCCTTCTCGAACCAACCCTCGCAGTGCGCGTCCAAGTCGACTCGCCACCTCTTTCTAGGCCGGCCTCGGCGGCACCGTCCGTCTTCCAGCACCCATCCTGTGGAGACTCGCCAAGCGGTCATCGTGCATGCGGCTGACGTGACCCGCCCAATTCCATTTTAGCCTAGCAGCCTTCTTGCCAACGTCCACTCCGCCCGTTTTGGAACACGACCTTTGGCAAGCCCCAAGGCGGAACTTCTGCAGGTCTGCCTATAAGGTTTTTTTGTTAAGGAATTCTCAGTACCAGCCCAAATGCCTCGTAGAGCACGAAAAGCAGTTGGTCATGTGCCTGATCTTTTGCCAAAAGTGTCTGTTTGCCGTCCCATCGCACTTAAGAGTAAGGAATTAGAGATTGTACGTGTATTTGTGTGTGTCAAGTGATATCCCCTGGCTAATGTCCATTGAGATTAGCTGCCGTAACCGAATACAGTCAGCAGGACTAGTCAGAAAAATATTTAAGACTTTCATTTCCACAACTATAACAATACTAAGTGATTATTGTCCCACTGCAAGGCTCATAGGGCTGGCATCATCTTTGATCACCATACTTGCTCAAGGGTGATTTTAGCCTTCAAGTTTGTGATGTCACAGGAAAACTTACAAAGTACTTACATATAAATTTATGAAGTCACAGTCCACTAACTGATGAAACACTTTCACTCTTACAGCGGCGTATATCCTCAAGCGAGAGCAGCGAGGATGACTCTTCGGATGGCAGCTCTTCAGAGTCGAGTCAGGACGAGAAGGAGCCCAAGACTATCGCGAATGGAGACGTGGATCTGCACAAGACTGAACACCGGAAGAAGGTAGGCAGACGTAGTTCCTACTAGTTACACTCTTACATAGGTCGAGTATATCATGTAAGAAGAGCAGCGAGGTTGACTCCTCAGAGTCGAGTCAGGACGAGGCCATCCAGCCCAAGGCCATCGCCAACGGCGACGTGTATCTGAACACCAGGTGGCCTACCATGACGTCTTAAAACAGGAGCAATTCCAGTGTGAGAAAGAGATGGTGGTAGACGACCTGTACAGCTCTGTCTCTTTCCCACACTGGAATTACTCTTGCTTTAAGACGTCGTAGTAACCGCCCTGAAGACGGTAAGCAGATATAGTTCCTGCTAGTTACATTCTTGTAGCGGTCTCGTATATCATCTAGTGAGAGCACCGAAGATGGCGCTTCTGACGTTGAAAAATCACGTTTTACAGGCCGCAATGTAACACCCTCAAAACATTGTGCTGATGGATACATTGAATAGACGATTACGACAAATAAACGATTTGATTTGAGTACAGAGTCCTGGAGGTATTTAAAGTAAAATTACAACATTAAAAAGTTTTATTTAAAAAAGAAATCCAATATCTCTGTAACTAGAAGATTCCCAGTTGTGGTCTAGTCTACATTATAAAAATGATCGCAATGACAGGGAGAAGAAATGCCTTCCGGCTTCGTTGAGGGTACTTCTACACCAATTAGATAGACTTACAAAGATTATGCTCAGTACTTGTTTACACAAAACCTTTTAGTCTAAAAAAGTCGATCCATATCAGAAGCGAAGTACTAGCCCCGGCTGTGCCACCATGTACACACGTATATGCTGATCTCGCATTGTACAGGATTTCCGTACAATGCGAGGTCAGCTTATACTGGCAATGTATAGCTTGATGTGTAGCCGTGTGTACGACAACTATTATTTAAAACATACCTAATCAATCAATTATAATATTGATAACATACTACATAAGCAAGTCGGGATTTCCTCAACAAAAGGCAGATTTTGTTAAAATAATATGTACAATAAAAAGATTACAATTATTCACTTTCCTATGCAGATAAGATAACTATATGTATATACTCGTTTCCTTTTGTGACAGAAAAACAAAAAGATTGATAAGAAGAAAGCTAAGAAGGTCCGGCGCACTGACTCATCAGCGGCTACGTCTGGGAAACAAACTTCTGATGGTATGTAGTAGACTTGTCTTATCGCAATCCACTATTGGACTGGACAAAGACCTCTTCCGGCTTTAATGCATTTAACTTGTTGACAAAGGCGATCGATCTGATTCTGTAATCTCAATGGGGAAAGCAAGTCAAAGCTGATTGTAGATGGCGTGTCCATAGCTTAGTCCCAATCTGACCAATGAGGTCAAGCTATTTTGAAATATAAAATGACATTGACACATTTTCAACCAATGACGTTGCTTGGTACATGCGATGCTAGCGCCACTAATGGCGCTATGGTAACGCAATGGGGGTGGCAACTGTGGAACTAATTCCACAGTTGCCACCCCCATTGCGTTACCAACGTGGGCCAGTATCTTATTATATGACGGCGGGATCGATTCCTGCACGGAACAAATATTATGGCTTACAGCTAGTTGTTCCGGGTCAGGCTGTTTGTGTTTGTGAGTTTAAATGTTTGTAAAAGCACCCACGATACATGAGAATTTCCTAGTGAGGAGCAATGTTTAAAAAAACAAAAATTCGGGGATGCTGGTTGGTGACAAAAATAGTTAGGTATTTCTCCAAACTAGCTTCTTCACATAGACCTAAAGTATACAGGTGTGACGTGGGCTTGTATTTCGTCTAATAACAAAAAAAATCTAGCCTGCCCATTCCGACTTCAGTTTCTTCTTTGTAATTGTTGTAGTACTAAATTAATAATAATAATGTACAGCAGTCATTGTGCCGATAGTCGTGTCGGCCAATGGCTTAATAGCCAATAGCCTCGAACAACATCTGAGGAGGGTCTCGCTTGGCAGCTGGATCAAGGACTTGATTCAGAAAGCAGTACTTCTGGACACAGCGCGTAGTTACGAGGTTCCTCTGTCAAGAGCCCTGACCACCGGTAGCTCGGACCCTGTTCGCGATGCCGGTGGGCTACTATTTTTTAATATTTTTAAATGTTTTTATGGTTCCGTAAGGGGTAAAAACGGGACTATTACTAAGACTCAACTGTCCTTCTGTCTGTCTGGCTGTCTGTCATCAGGCTGTATCTCATGAACCGTGATAGCTAGACAGTTGAAAATTTCACAGATGATGTATTTCTGTTGACGCTATTACAACAAATAAAAACAGAATAAAATAATTATTTAAGGGGGCTCCCATACAGGGTTGCGGGACTGTTCGAAAGAGATACCGCGGCCCTGGAACACAAAGGGCAAAGGAAGGAACATGGATGGGTTTTAGTCAGTAAAAGTTTGACACTCCCTCCTGCTCAGCCCAGAGCGGGAGGAGTTATTTGAAAAAAAAAGAAGGGGGCTCCCATACAAGAAACGTGTTTTTTTTTTTAAATAATGGCACGGAACCCTTCTCTGTCTCTCTCTATTTTCTATAGGAATATTAAAAAATGTAAAAGATGTGTTGTAAGAATGAATAAATGAAATAATACCAGCCTATTTACCAACCTATTACTTTCCCACTGCTGGGTGAAGCTCTTTTCTTACACAAAGAAGGTATAAGCAATAGGGAATATGCATGTAATTTTTTCTTAACTTAAATCAATAAAATACAGTATCGTCACCCATGAAAATAATTAAAAGTTAAGTTCAACTACTGCTTGTCACTTAAAAAAAATATATAACTCCTACAATTTTCTGCGACAGTTCAAACGTCCGTGACTGTCGCAGCCATTCGTGTCATAGTATGTTATGTCACTTACCTCAAACTGCCTTGTTTACATCTAATTTTTTGCCTTTAATATAATAGTTTTACTAATTGTAAGCCCTTTAGTCAAGCAAAAAAAAGTTCAGATTACCGCACAATGTTTTTCTAGTACTTAATTACTCCATGATGATGAAAACTGTTTAATTTTGTTCAGATAATGCTCACGGTGATGGTGAGAGTGCAGATTCGCGCACTTCCCAGTCAGACTCGCTCACGTCGAAGCCTGCGCCCAGCTCAGAGAATGCTATCACTTCTGATAGCTCCAGGTAATGTATTCAACAGATTATTGACTTTTTAACCTTTTTATTTATATCTAAGTATGTGTAAAATAATGGTTCATTATTAATGTATCACCCTTTGCCAGTCTTATTTTTATAAATAATTGCATGCATAGAAGGATCAATGAAACCGTCACGGATCCATTATACGACTTCAAGTTAAGTTTCATAAATCTAAAAAAAAAATTGCTTGTCATTCGGTCGTTCCGATCCGGAAACATGGGTTCGGGTTTCGGTAGACATGAGTTGCTTTAGTAAAATTGTCGAATTAGTTTTTGATGTTTTTTTACCCGTAATTCATACAACTCATCTTTACAGGGATTTCGAAACGAAGATGGAAGTGAAACTGCCGGCGGAAGTGGTTCAGGTGTTGGAGTCGCTGGAGCAGTTCGTGAGCAAGCAGCTCAAACAGAACCCCAATACGCCGCGTAAGCAACTGTTGGCGCAGACTGATGAATACATTAGCAGGTAACAAAAAAATGGCTGACCAACACTTTTTGACCTACAAAAGTTACAGAATAATAATAATAATAATTTATTTGCAATAAGTATTGGTACATTTTGGTCTTAAAGTCAGTTGAGGTTCCTAATACATAGTCAGATTTAGATGACATGCAAAATTTCACAATATTTTGATGTTAAACATATGTTTGTATTTATATGCCGGTTTCTATCACTCATTACTATCACAAACATTCAATATTCATTATATATAGTTACATTAATATTCTAGAATAGATCAATCATTAAAATTATGCATAAATTCATTAATAGAAAAATTACATGTGGAAACTTTTAAATGGCCTTCAAATTCGTACTAAGAACATTGTCTATATTAGCAGCACGTTTCCCGAATAGTACACAAAAGAAATCAATAAATAAACAAAAGATTAATATTAATTATAGTGACCTTAATTTAGATTAGATTAATAATTGCCATTATTTATAAATTCATTAATAGAATAAAAAGAAGTGAAGGGTGGGTAATTTCATTCTCCACTACTTTCTAGAGCAAATAATAAATATCGCTGGACATTACACACAGCGCCATCTAGGTGCCACACTAAGCAACGAGGCTTGTGTCGTGGACACCAGATAGTTGATAATACTACATAGATACTTTTTGTTTGTAAATACATACTTATTATACATATAAACATCCATGACTCGGAAACAAATGTCCATGCTCATCACACAAACATTTGCTCCTACCGGGATTCGAACCCGGGACCCTAAGAACGTAAGGCAGCCTCACTACCGCTGCGCCATCCGGGTCGTCAAATGGAGAAAGGCCTGCGCTCCACCCGCCAAGGCCAGGGGCAAAGGAAGGCCCTCAGCCACCGCCCCCACCGCCCCCACCGTCGCCACCGCCGCAGCCGCCGCCACCGCCGTGGCTGCTCCTCCCGCAGCGGGGCCGTCGCAGGGGGCCCGAGTGGAGACCGTGATGGAGTGCCAATAACGGCCCCATTACGCCTCCTCCAGGCGAACATCAACCACTGCGCCTGCGCTCAGGATCTGTTGCTCCAGAGCATGGCGCAGTGGTCGATCAATGTCGCCGTGGTCTCTGAGCCCTACTTTGTCCCGCCCAGGGACGACTGGGTGGAGGACCTTAGCGGCTCAGTGGCCATAATTTCGTCGGCCGCCGCCGGTACCCCGACCCATGAAAGTGTCAGGAAGGGTCGGGGGTGCGTAGCAGCACGGTTCGGGGAGATCGTTGTAGCGGGAGTCTACTTCTCCCCGAACCATACTCTCGCCGAGTTCCACAACTCCCTCAGGGAGTTGAGTGTCGTCATCGGAAGCCATTCCCTCCCCGTGCTTGTGCTCGGGGACTTCAATGCCAAGAACTTGGCTTGGGGTTCTCGTTGCACAGACGTGCGGGGAAGGATGGTGGAGGACTGGGCTCTGGAGGCAGGCCTGGTCGTCCTAAATAGGGGTTCTGTTCCCACGTGTGTGCGGATGCGGGGCGAGTCGGTGGTGGACATCTCTGTCGCTAGCCCCGCTCTTCACCGCGTGTCGTTGACTGGCGCGTCATGGAGGGGGTGGAGACCTATTCCGACCACCGGTATATCCGGTTTGACGTCTCCGCTCAGACCCCAATCGCGCCGGTCCTACAGGCCCCGAGTGGTCCGCGTTGGGCGCTGAAACAGCTGGACCGGGAGCTCCTCCTGGAAGCGTTGATCGTGCAGGCCTGGGTGACATCACCGGACAGGCCTGCCGACGTCAACAATGAGGCGGGTTGGTTCCAGGAGGCCATGTCCGATATATGTGACGTGGCAATGCCCCGGGTTAGGTCAGAAAGCGCCCGGCGTCAGGTGTACTGGTGGTCGCGAGAGCTGACGTCTCTGCGCGAGGCGTGCGTCGATGCGCGGCACCTGTACGCCAGGCATCGCAGGCTCCGCATCCGCCCTCCGGATGCGGCGGCCATTGAGGCGGAGCTGTATGAGGCTGTCCTGCGAGCCAAGGATGTGGCGCGCGAGGAGATGCTGGAGACTCTCGACAGAGATCCGTGGGGGCGCCCTTATAAGATGGTGCGGGATAAACTCCGCTCCAGGGCCCCTCCGCTGACGCAGAGTCTCCGGCCTGAGCTCGGGGAGGACGTGGTGAGCGCTCTGTTCCCTTCGCGAGGGGAGCACACTCCCCCGCCTATGGCTCCGCCGCTTGCGGTGCTGGAAGCGGACCACCCAGAGGACGATGACGACATTCCGGAAGTGACCGGGGTAGACCTGAGAGTGGCGGTAGGCAGGCTTAAGGCCAAAACTGCCGCCCCAGGACCCGATGGCTTACCTGGCAAAGCCTGGGTCCTGGCCTCGGAGGCTCTCGGGCCCCGACTGGAGGGGCTCCTAAGCGCATGCTTGGAGAGAGGCCAGTTCCCGCTTCGTTGGAAGACGGGGAAGCTGGTCCTCATACGGAAGCCGGGGCGCCCTGCGGACTCTCCGTCCGCATACCGGCCCATCGTGTTGCTCGACGAGGTGGGCAAACTCTTTGAAAGAGTCATTGCCAACCGCCTCGCCGGGCACCTGGCGGAGATGGGGCCGGATCTTGCGGAACACCAGTTTGGTTTCCGCAGGGGGCGCTCGACGGTGGACGCCATCATGCGCGTGAGAGCCGTCACAACGGGGGATGCGGTGTCCCGGGGTGGGGTGGTCTTGGCGGTGTCTCTCGACATCGCCAACGCCTTCAACTCCATGCCCTGGAGCTGCATCAGGGAGGCACTCCGGTATCACCGGGTGCCGACCTACCTTCGTCGTGTGGTCGGGGACTACCTGTCGGACAGGTTTGTCATTTACCCTGGTCACAGCGGAGAAAGGAACCGGCGAGAGATGTCGTGCGGTGTTCCACAGGGATCGATTCTAGGGCCGCCCTTGTGGAACATCGGGTACGACTGGGTGCTGCGCGCCGACCTCCCTGACGGCGTCAACCTGGGGGGTCCAAACGCCTCCTGCCGGAGGCTCTACGCGGGGGTCGTGCGGTCCATGGCCCTTTACGGGGCCCCGGTGTGGGCGCGTTCCTTGAGGCGGCGAGCCGCCCACTACCTGAACGCGCCCCAAAACGTGGTACCCGTAAGGCTGGTCCGGGGATACCGCACGATCTCCGGCGAGGCGGCGAGCCTCCTTGCCGGATTGCCGCCATGGGATCTGGAGGCGATAGTCCTCGCGCGCCTGCACGAATGGCGCGTGGAGGCACTACGCCGGGGGGTAACTGCGCTGCCGCGGCAAATTGTCGCTCAGCGGACAGACTTCCGGCGCGATCTCATGGCGACATGGAGAGAGCGACTGTCGCAACCCCGTGCAGGGCACGCCACAATAGTGGCGATAAGTCCCCTCTTTCAGGAGTGGCTAGAGAGGCGCCACGGCGCCCTCACCTTCCGTCTGACGCTGGTCCTCACCGGACACGGTTGTTTCGGGAGGTTCCTGCACCGAATCGGGCGGGAGGAAACGCCTGGGTGCTACCATTGTGAAGATCGACCGGAGGACACGGTGGAGATCTGCCCCGCGTGGGCGGAGCACCGCCGTGTCCTCGTAGCGGCGATCGGCGGCGGCGACCTCTCGCTTCCGGCCTTGGTTCAATCCATGGTCCGGAGCGAGACGGAATGGGACGCCGTCACCTCCTTCTGCGAAGCAGTCATGCTAGCGAAGGAGGTGGCGGAACGTGAGAGGGAGAGAACCTCACGTCCCAGCCGCCGCGGGAGACGCACCGGGCGTCGGGAGTCACCGTAGGCGCGGGCCTGTGGACGGTGAGCTATGGGCTAGCTCGCCGTCCGTCCGTCTTATGACGACAGGCCGTGTCGACGGCGCGTTCGTGTTCCACGCGCGCCTCAAGGAGAGTCAGCAAACAGGGAGGGGTCCGTAAGGACCGACGCCTGCCAGGGTTGCGGGACTGTTCGAAAGAGATACCGCGGCCCTGGAACACAAAAGGCAAAGGAAGGAACATGGATGGGTTTTAGTCAGTAAAAGTCTGACACTCCCTCCTGCTCAGCCCAGAGCGGGAGGGGTTATTTGATGATTAAAACGTCAAAATTTGTGATTATAAATTTGATTGCATCTAATTTATATGTAACTTTTTAAAAGAAAATTGTAAGTTTAACGTGGTGAGTGTTTACTTGTGAAATTAAATAAATTGCGTCGTAAACCACTTCAACCAGGTATACCTTTTCTTGTGTCTCTTGAGTTAAATTTGTTTAATACAGTAAGAAAGTTTGGCGATAACCAGGCAACCTGGTGGAAGCGCAAAAGGGTAGCCACGAAATTCAAATTTTCTTAGGTTTTTTGCAATTTGCAGCTCAGTGTCAGGTTGTATGTTGATGAAAAATGTGTATTCTGTAACTATTTCATGAAAAGATCTTTTAATGAACTTAGAGGGTTTTATTGATGATTTTAAGGATTATAATTCTGTAGCTACTTACGTGTTACTGGCGCGACTCATTTTTCATTAATATACAATCTGAAACAGGCCGGCGAATTGCAAAAAACGTAAGAAAATTATAATTTCGCGGGCTACCCTTGTGCTTCCACCATAAGTAGTATGCGTGACATGTAACTGTGGTCAGGCTGGAGCGCGCGCTGTGCGCGGCGGAGTGCGGCGCGCGCTGCGGGCGCGCCGCCTGGGCCCGCGCCGCGCGCGTGCTGCCCACGTCGCGCGCGCGCCTGCAGCAGCGCCTCAGGGGCCGCCCCGGGACCACCGCCGCCTGCGCCGACACACGTAAGTAGTATGTGACATGTAACTGTGGGCCGCCTGGGCCCGCGCCGCGCGCGTGCTGCCCACGTCGCGCGCGCGCCTGCAGCAGCGCCTCAGGGGCCGCCCCGGGACCACCGCCGCCTGCGCCGACACACGTAAGTAGTATGTGACATGTAACTGTGGGCCGCCTGGGCCCGCGCCGCGCGCGTGCTGCCCACGTCGCGCGCGCGCCTGCAGCAGCGCCTCAGGGGCCGCCCCGGGACCACCGCCGCCTGCGCCGACACACGTAAGTAGTATGTGACATGTAACTGTGGGCCGCCTGGGCCCGCGCCGCGCGCGTGCTGCCCACGTCGCGCGCGCGCCTGCAGCAGCGCCTCAGGGGCCGCCCCGGGACCACCGCCGCCTGCGCCGACACACGTAAGTAGTATGTGACATGTAACTGTGGGCCGCCTGGGCCCGCGCCGCGCGCGTGCTGCCCACGTCGCGCGCGCGCCTGCAGCAGCGCCTCAGGGGCCGCCCCGGGACCACCGCCGCCTGCGCCGACACACGTAAGTAGTATGTGACATGTAACTGTGGGCCGCCTGGGCCCGCGCCGCGCGCGTGCTGCCCACGTCGCGCGCGCGCCTGCAGCAGCGCCTCAGGGGCCGCCCCGGGACCACCGCCGCCTGCGCCGACACACGTAAGTAGTATGTGACATGTAACTGTGGGCCGCCTGGGCCCGCGCCGCGCGCGTGCTGCCCACGTCGCGCGCGCGCCTGCAGCAGCGCCTCAGGGGCCGCCCCGGGACCACCGCCGCCTGCGCCGACACACGTAAGTAGTATGTGACATGTAACTGTGGGCCGCCTGGGCCCGCGCCGCGCGCGTGCTGCCCACGTCGCGCGCGCGCCTGCAGCAGCGCCTCAGGGGCCGCCCCGGGACCACCGCCGCCTGCGCCGACACACGTAAGTAGTATGTGACATGTAACTGTGGGCCGCCTGGGCCCGCGCCGCGCGCGTGCTGCCCACGTCGCGCGCGCGCCTGCAGCAGCGCCTCAGGGGCCGCCCCGGGACCACCGCCGCCTGCGCCGACACACGTAAGTAGTATGTGACATGTAACTGTGGGCCGCCTGGGCCCGCGCCGCGCGCGTGCTGCCCACGTCGCGCGCGCGCCTGCAGCAGCGCCTCAGGGGCCGCCCCGGGACCACCGCCGCCTGCGCCGACACACGTAAGTAGTATGTGACATGTAACTGTGGGCCGCCTGGGCCCGCGCCGCGCGCGTGCTGCCCACGTCGCGCGCGCGCCTGCAGCAGCGCCTCAGGGGCCGCCCCGGGACCACCGCCGCCTGCGCCGACACACGTAAGTAGTATGTGACATGTAACTGTGGGCCGCCTGGGCCCGCGCCGCGCGCGTGCTGCCCACGTCGCGCGCGCGCCTGCAGCAGCGCCTCAGGGGCCGCCCCGGGACCACCGCCGCCTGCGCCGACACACGTAAGTAGTATGTGACATGTAACTGTGGGCCGCCTGGGCGGCATAAAATAAGGAATTAATACATAAGAGGAAGTCTAAAAGTGGTGCCAGTGACTGAAAACTTGTGTGGTAATCGGTTATCGTGATATGGACATGTGATGCGGAGGAATGACAAAAATGCTGAGTATCAATGTAGATGGCTTTACAGCTATCTACATTCACACACATACATTACATACATTTACTCTTATGAGTAGAGGAAGACCAACGAAACGGTGGATGGACTGAGTGAAGGATGATATGGCTAGAAAGGAGGTGACTGCTGAGACTGATGACGAGTAATAGTGAAGTATGGAAGAAGAAGACATGCTTCACCGACCCTAAATAAGTTGGGATAAGGGCAGGAGAATGATGATTGAAATAAAAAATAAATCACTTTGATTTTGACACAGAAAGGATTTTAAGATCTGGTCAGGACTATCTCGTTGCAAAATCTTAAATCCTAAATTAGTAGCTAGCACGACAATGACTAGAATGATCGTTACATAATATACAGGTTGGAAACTTTCAGCATCTGCAGCAGCAGCACGAAAATGGACATCATTTTTCTTGAAACTTTGATCCCCATTCACAGATTTTCAAAAAAATGAACAGTTTGCAAGAAAATTGTATATAATAAAACACAAAACAGAAGAACGACCCCATATTTTGACTTTTATGATTAAATCCCATGTCAAACCTTTCTCCATCTACTAGAAACCCAAGAATCCTTAAAAAGGCCTAACTTATTACACAACCCGACTTTATGATCCAATCCAGAATCTAACACTGAACAACTACTAGACCAACGACAAATTCAACAAAGTTATGCCATCCCATTTCAAACGTTTGCAAAAAAATTATAACGCCTTATCAAAAATATAACCTTCCACAGAAGCGCCATCCACAACAATTGCTCAAACCTCAACTGCCACAGCGAACACTGCCCCAACAACAGCGCTGACGTCATCTACAACGACAGCAACAACTAACAATAAGCGCAAGGTTGATGATGATCTCGAAGAGTTTGATCCTGATCAACTCACTGCGGAGGAGAGAGAGGCTATGATTGTTGAAACTTTGCTCAGGTGAGTTTGTATACTAGCTTCTGCCAGCGACTTCATCCGCGTCGAGGAAAGATCAGTTCCATCAGCTTTCCATCAGTGAAAATCAGAAAGTGGACTGAGTAGTGATCATTACATCCTACATCTTAATGTTACCTCTTGGTAATAATATTAGTATAGTTAGGCCGTAACTACCATATAAAAAAACTAGCTGTTGCCCGTGGCTTCGCTCGCGTTTTGGTCGGAAATTATTCCACGGGCACATTGTAAATACAGCCTATAGGCACTCGGGGATAACGTAGCTTTCTACTAGTGAAAGAATTTTTTAAATCGGTTCAGTAGATCCAGAGATTAACCCTACATACAAACTTATAAACAATTTTGACCTCTTTATATAATATTAGTACTCGTATAGATTAAACATAATTTGTACATTACTTTTAAAAACTGTCTGAATGGTTAGGCATTAGGCGGCGACTATATTGCCATGAACCAATCGAAAATCCAGACTATTTGTATGTAATTATAATTATCTGCCTATATTAAGCATTTCAATCAGAACATTAGCAATATTGTAAAAGAGTTGTTAAAATGTTGGTGTAAAGTTTATTCTATCTATATAATTATATGTAGGAGGTTGATTTCCGCAAAGGTTTTTGTAATCTCAGAAACGTCTTTTTTGTCAGGAAAGTCAACAATGATTTATGTGTTTATCAAATAGTAATGAGACTTAATATTGCTTTCAGGTTAAAAGCACTGATAGATGAACGCAAGCCTGGAATGATAGCTAATTACAATGCCGAGTGTGAAAGGGTACAAGAAGAGAGGTAAGTTCTTCCAAAAACTCTTTTCTGAAGGCACATCTTTGTAATGCCTTTAGAAAGGATGTCAGATGGGCCACATATTTGTTTACATAATCGTCTCACAGAGAAGGCGGCCTGTTACAATGAGGGGCTAAAGAAGGGCTCGTGGCTAAATAGTAACAGACGTATGGGTGGATCTGCAAGGTGTAAGTGCTTGCCGAAGTTGGTCCGTGGATGGGTGGCCACCGTTATATATCGAGATTGCTCTGTGCCCTTGGAAGACGCGATAAGGCGTTGTCGGTCCCGGCTAATATCTGTACACACGTGAAAGTCGAAAGTCTGGCAATCAGTCATGTGATGCAAACTCAATCTAGTGAATACTTGTGATCTTTGGCATAGAGTTTAGACCGTCACCAGGAGGTAGGAGCGAATTACTGATAATTTTAATTTAAAACAATTTCCAGAAAAAAGCTGCAACTCCTGTCGGCAGCCGAGGGCGGTCCGCACGTAGAGAAGCGGCTGCCCAAGCGGCGCTTCCCGTGGTGCGCGCGCAGCCGGGCGCTGCTGGCGCGCGCCGCCCGCCTGGCCGGCGCGCGCGCCGCCGCCGTGCTGCAGCTGCGCGTGCTGCCGCTGTTCCCGCAGGGCTTCGTGCGCATGCCCACGCTGCTGCGCCAGGCCGAGTGAGTCTACCGTACTGCCGCCACTGCCGCACGCCTATTATTGCAGCGCCCAGTTTAGCTGAGTCGCTATTACTGTTAGTCCGCGATATGACATTACTGGACAAAATCACCATCGCTCGCTTCTTTCGATCCAGGATACAACAGTCATTAATTTTATCCACCTCATCTCAAACTCAAAAACTCAAACTCAACGCGTTTATTTCAATTAGACCTTCGCAGGCACTTTTGAAAGTCAGAAAAACAAAGGCAAAGCTACAGTCACAGACACAAGGCATAATAACTTGTGAAAGTACTGTAGTTGCCCATTCCAAAGCGTAGATCTCTATGGAGAAGAATGGGCAAGAAACTCCATGGACACTCTTTTCAATCAAAATATTGTTACAAGATCTTGGTTACATCATTCATGTTGAGATTATACATATATGTGAGAACGATGTAGAAAGACGTGCACATTAGGAGCGTCCAGAGTAAAAGATTATAACTATCAACAATTTAAAAACAAAGTAATTAAAATAAACCGTGGCAGCTAAGAGATGACCAGTCCCAACTGACAGCGCCCGTTCACGAACATGACGCGATCTGTGATGAAGTCGGCCACGACGCGCACACACCCAAAGAAGTCTGGCTGTGTTAGGCCTCCACATAGGAGCTATTTCGCCCCCCAGCTCTTTAAGCACACTGGCAGACATAGTCAGCCCAGTTCTACACCAGCTTAGCAGCTTTTGAACAATGCCAGTCATTTTTGTAATTGAACTATGCCGCCGATACGGCAGATAATGCTAAACATTACTCATAATATCAGCCTCAAACTTGAACAACAAAAAGATGAGCCTTCTGTCTTTATGTAAGCTTAAAGGCGTCTTCTCAACACCACACATTTTTTTGTTTTGGATTAACCTCTTCCATTACTTCACTAAGCAAATCATATTCTTGTTAAATTATCAACTTAACTTAATTACTAACACAACCCATCTCTTTAATTTCAGCCTAAACAAAGAAATCAAAGTATCGGATTTGAAGCGGCCGCGGCTTGGCTCAGCGTCGCAGCCGGCCACAGCCCGCGCCTCGCCCGCGCCCCCCGCGCCCTCTGCGCCCTCCGCGCCGCCCGCGCCCTTCACCGAACCCATCACGTTCCCGAGCTCGCTCACCGTCACCACGACCTCCAAGCAGTCGCCGGATAAGACTGATGTAATAGAAGAACCGAAACCTTCAAGCTACAAGGCGAACTCGGTGTTCGGCTCAATAATGAATTTCACCCTCAGCAAAGACCTAATTGTAGAAAAACCAGAAAAAAAAGACAGTGAAAAGAAAGAAGAATTATACATTCCCCCAAACAACATTGGCAGCATTACTATTACCCCGGTCCCTAACAACCCCCCGAAAGCAGAAAAGAAACTCAATAACAATGTCCAAGTAGCAACAGAGAAGACATCTGGCTTCATAAGGGTTAAATCACCAGCAGCATTGAATGATATGGTGAAAAAAGACAAGGTCAAGAAGCCAGAAAGAGAGCCGAAGAGTCAAAAAGAAAAGAGAGTAGAGTCACCGCTACACATTGACACCAGTTACCAGCCCAGTAAAAAAGACCCCAGTCCCAAACTTAAAGATGAAATCCCTCAAAAACAAATTGAGAACATGAGAGTCGCTGAGAACAACATACCGAGACCTGCCTTAGTTCCTGTCCACCACTCCCCAACGTTCGCGAAACCAGACAAACGGCCACCTGAAGTCAAAAAGAAAAAGGATGTTGTCATCATCTCAGATGTTGACCCTTTAAGTGAGCAAGAACCACTCGCGGTGGACGACAGTAGCAGTGACGTGGAGTTAGTTGAGGACAATAGGACTGACAAAAGTGAACCGAAACGTGATAAAAGTGAGAGTGTGCCTTCCAAGGACCGTGTGAATGACACAAACAAAAAAGTGAATAATGTGAAGTGTAGGAAAGATAAGGAAGTGCGAAAGAGTGAGAGTGAGGAGGCTACCGATGATGACATTGATACGCTCATGAGGAATTTAAGGGAGATGGAGGTAAGATCATTTTTATTTGTGACGGATTGATGCATGGGGTTTTGTTTGCATCCTAATTCATTAATAATCTATACCTATATTGTCACATATTTAACGATAACAAGTTATATGTGTTCTTTTTTGTTTAACAGCTGCTTTGTATGTTTTACTTACATTCCATTTTGCAATTCTTGAATATTCTGGTTACTTAAGATCTATTGAGTTCATTCAGTTTATTTCCAATTATCATAAAAATTGTGTAACTTTAGTCACCCCTACCACAGCTTAGCTAGTTTTGCAGCTAAGATGAGCTAGGCCCTATCACGGACGATGAAGTCAAGACTACGATCTTGCCCAACCAACTCCAGCCTAGATGCAAGTTTAGTTGTAAATGGTCAGACAGTTGAAAGTGGTTGTCTTCTGTGCAATAATGCACTGGGTCCTCAAAACTTATAAGAGGCAAAATTATATCCAGCCATTTCTTTGCCTAGAATGTAAAGTATTGTTACGATTTTTTGTTATTTAAAGCAGTTCAGGGTTACCACATCGAGCCGCAGCGCATCGCAAAGCAAATCAAAAAAGCCTGGCGCGGGCCGTCACAATGTGAGGTAGCTTTTAAAAGACGGTATGATATTCCCATTTCCGTCATTTTATAATGAACCCATACCCATCATTCATGTAGCTGACAAGATATTTTGTAGACTGTTCAAAATCATTTTATGTTCACTGTATTATTTGCTCACTATTGTACTCTACTATCCCTTCCTGATTTACATTGGTCAAGTGTTTAGCAAAGTAGATAAGTCCAGTGGGTAAGGCAGTGGTGTAAACTGATGCGACCAGAGATATATACAAGGTGCAGTTTTGAACCTGCAAAACATTTCAGGAGGTTGTTATGAGAATCGTAAATAATCATATAACAATACGATACCAAGTCAATAATCAATAATACTTTTTCTTTTCGATTTTTCAATTTTATTGTTTTTCAGAATAACTCTCTTAATAACCCTCTTCAAAAAAACAGAATCACCCATTGCGATGTATCGCGCGTCATGTCACTGTGTGCGTGAATGCGATGACCAGTGACGTCAGCCTGTACGAGTCTCCGCCCACATTTCTATGAAACGAACGCGGCACGTACGTTAAACTACAATGAAGGTCGTTGCTATGGTTACGGGGAGCCCCCGCGATGCTCGTCATACCGCATTTCGATTAAGACTCGAAAATCTGTTACTGCGCATCGAAGGTTCAACCAACGTGCCGCGATCTGTACAAGTTGTTGTAGCTACAGCAACTTATAGCAAATAATTTTACCTTAGATGTAGTTCGAATTTGAAAATCACAATGTAGGTACCTACATTATTGTTTAAAATTTCGCTAAATAATAACTCATTTTTAAGCATCATTACAATGCCGTGGCCCATCTGCCGAGCCTGTTCCCAACTATGTTAGGGTCGGCTTTCAGTTTAACTGTATGCAGCTCACTACATGGAGTGCCAGTGAATCACGTAGGGCGACTGCATATCAGACCTCAACAAACCAGTTACTTGATAACACGATACCCATTTGTTAGACTAATTGTCTGACTTTATGGCTTTTGACTACCCGTACCAACGACCATACGGCAGGGCTGTAAGGTCGTTGACCCGTACCGACCCGTGTGGTACCTAACGACCGTCCGAGAGCTACAAATCAATTCGAACCATGGGCTTTAATTAAGTGCTTACCGAAACACGGGATTTCAATGATGTCCTAGATAAATTTAAAAAGTACTTACATCATTATGAATTTAAAAAATAACACAATGGTACTTGCTCAGTTGCGAACCCGCAACCTCATGCATGAGACGAGAAAGCCTTAACCACTGGGCTATTACGATAAATAATAATAGTAGGAAGTAGATACAACTGCGGCAAAAAAAGATTACGTTGGCGTCGTTAGTTACCTATCAGCTGATGAATAAAATGATAGGCGGAGATAAATAAACCTTACAAAGCACGTAAGCAGATCCTGTTGCACAATTGTGAAACTACGATCGCGAGCGCGTGCGCGGGATTTAGGTAGGCACCTAATAATAATAATAAGGCATGTAGGTACTCGGCGCAGTCGGCGCGCTCTGTAGGTAAATTCAGCCCCAAGGACGGTTTTTATTTGTAGATTCAATTGGTTGATTTAAGATTTTCCTTCCTACTTTTTAACGGGCTGAGGACCGACAGAAATACATCAAGATAATTTGTGCTAGTTAAGTGGGTAGGTACCCATGTGTTAGGGATTTTAGGTGATTCATTTTGTCTGATAGGTATTTTTGGCGTAGTTAAACATTTTAAATCAACTTATTTACACTAATCAAGTTGATTTAGCTAACATCGTATTTACAAATTATTGTCTATGTACAAATAAATAAATAAATTACCTACTTATGTTACCTACCTGGAGATATTGTTCAAAGTTTCCACCGTCACACTCCAGGCACAGTCTAGCACGACGTTGCTGATTTTCCTTCAGCTTACACAAACACATTCGTTTTTATTGTGTCGAAAGCACTGATCACTTTTGCACTTTTGAGATCCTGTACCTTGCGGTACTGAAAAGGATGCTGCATTTCTTTGTGCAGTAGCCGCCACACTGTGGAGTGGTGCACTCCAAACCGTCGACCAGCCTCCCGCGTGCTTGCAAGTGGCTCTCGCCGGAAGAATTCCAGGATATCTTCCTGCAAGGCGACAGGCAGGCCTTCGTTGCCACGACCTTCAGCATGCTGGGGAACGTCGAACTGCCGATGATCGCGCAGTCTCTGCGTAGCAGCCAGCATTACCCTGTGTGAGGGACGTTGCCGATTGGGGAATAACTCCGCGAACATTTCGATGGCTCGAGATACATTGTCTCCACTGATGGCATACAAGCGGACTATCTCCACCAACTCTACATTGGAGTATTGGTCCGTCATCTTTACAACTAGGTAGTAGGTACCTATCCCGACCGTTAATCGAAGGCGCACTTGAGGGGCGGAATTTGCAAGCGTATGCACATACCGGCGTCATCAAATACACTAATAAATTGACCCGATTTATGCGTTTGCGATGGCCGCGGGGGCGTGGCGGGGGAGAGGGAGCGGGCGGTGGTTGGTGCTTTGGATTCATGAAAGAAATGTCGGTTGCGTTTGTTTGTGTGTGTGAAAGCGCAGTTTAAGGACACGTACAGATTGGTTGCGTTTTAAAAAGGGGAGTTCACACTTACCGATTTCCGTAAATAAGAATAAAATGAAAAAAAAATACCTGCCCATTTTATTGTTGATTCGGGTCGAGAATCACTAACATAATTACCTCCTAAAATGTTTTGCAGATCCAAAACTGCACCTTGTATATACCTAGATAAGGCAAAAGCACCACTTACTGTGCCCAGCATAAGCATTTTATGCATAAGATGACTACTTTCGCAGCAAGCTAATTATTTTAAAACAATAGTGATATTACAACTCAAGAACTTTCACAAAAACTCAATTCATTTAAAGAACAAAAAGGTAGTCTATTTTGTATAGTAACTAGTTTCAAGAGTATCTAAATAGTGCTATGACGTCATAGTAGGTAGTCTTAAAATGGCACGCTTAGTTTTCATATGGATTGTGACACTTGCGTTATCCAGGTATATATCTGTGGATCAACCAAACCTAGACAGTGACTGTTGACTCGGTAGCGAGAGAGTTTACTACTCGGCACTGTCCTTGAACATTGTGAAACGGGCCTTTTTCTATATCACAGCTTGTTCACACTTGTGGGGTGTTGGGCTTGAGAAAATTTATTATATATTATAATGATAGAGGCAGACAATTAATACTTCGAAGCGATATCGGACGAGACACAATAACTTTTGATTGTGTCTATAATTACCGGTATACGGTTGGTTAAATAAGATAATAGTACATTTTGATATAAGTGGGGAAACTTTGTTATTGCATTCGAGCGCGGAATTAACACCCGAGCTGCAGGCGAGGGTGTTATGGAGCCGAGAACTGCAATAACAAATCCCCACGCGTATCAAACGACGTTTTTCAATACACTTTCGAAGAAATAAAATATTAGAACGGAAAGTATTTTTGTCAGGAATAATTAGGAAACTATGATTTAATTTGCTTTTTTTCCGCGCTTTGCTTTCGCCAGGTTGAAGAAGAAGCAAAGGTCTGATGCCGCTATACAGCCTATTATGAAAACAAAAACAATAAATTATGAAAGAAAGAATTCAAATATGTCTGAATTTAGAACACAAATATTTTTTTTTTTTTTTTTTTTAAATTTATATATTTGTTATAAATAATCACGTTTATCTATGATATTTTATTTAACAATTTAAATACTCAAAAAATATTTACGCCGTAAAGACGCATATCTCCTTGGCGAGAATAAAAAAAACCATCACCGCCGATTATAGCTATAGTCATTGAACTTATCTGCGGAAATTTTTATTTTTGCACGTGTGCTGAAAATATTAGAAATCCACGCGTGTGAAATACATTGCATGTTGAACCTAATCGTAGTGCGATAAGAACCAGTTTTCGAGAAAGTGTATTGAAAAAGATATTGTCGGTTTAGTTGTTTGACAGTACCACACGCTTGACTATAAAATCAATCGGGTCCAATATCTGATGTAGTGTGAACAGATGATGTTAAATTCAATTAAAAATCGGATCCAAAACCTGATATAGATGTATATTCATTAATGAAAACAGGTAGTTAGTTAGCACAGTAGTAGTTCCCTTATTAATAAATGCAGAACCAGCTTCTTCGAAAAATTTACAGTAAATTTGAAGTTAATACTGATTGTAACTTGACTTCGGATTATTAATAAGGAAGTAGAATATTTAAAAAAAATTGTAGCCATGTAATGTCTAAGAAATGGATAACTCAATCTCGTTTTAGTGTGATTATATGATGTTCTGTAGTCTTGCCTACTTGCATGGCGGAAAAGGCGTGGGTGTATAATGTATACAAGGTGGACGACAGTACGAAGATAAATGAAAACACTGATAATACTAGTTCATAGGAATATTTTTAAACTATTGAATGAATTCTAACATCGAAACTAAAACAATATTTTTTAAATAAACTAATTACCATAAGACTATTAACGTAATAGAACACCATTTATAAATATTGGTTCCTTAAGGTATAATTTGCACTAATACGCATTTGGAAATCAAATATAAGGAACGAATTTGGGAAAGAAGTAGCGAAATTTTTGAAGTAGCGAGTTGGCAACATGTGTTTAGTATTTACGGTGCGGGATGTAATCTACCTACATGCAGAAAATTTTGAAAATGACAAATAATGTCCTGTGGCTAAACTACTAAATAAATTAAGTTAGTATGCAAACTGGGAGCGTCGTGAGGTATACGCAGTTAAATTTATTGTCGTATTGTCGTTGCCACCCTGTATATGTAAGTAGATGTTTTATTTTGTAAATAACGCAAGGCAGTTACGTAGTCATCCACCATAGGACTAATATAAGTTGCACGACATGTTTCAGCATTCCCAAGAGCCCACAAAGTTCAACAGTAACTCTTACGGAGGAGTTATATCAAACGGTAATTATTATATTCAGATTTGCATGCTTAAATTATATAAGGTCAAATTTAATTACCCAGTGAAACTGTGCAGCCCTGGCGTGTTTCGATATAATAAACACCATAAAACAAAAAATGCTGACCTACTTCAAGCAACTTTGCTACCTAAAGTTATTGACCCCAAAAAAAATATAAAATCTTTTTTTTTTTCGTTTTATCGTGTTGATATAACGATACAGGTAATTAATTATGACCTTAAATTACTAGCTAAAGGAGAATGAACAAATGTGTATGAAGCTTGGTCCAAATATCCACCACCAACGAGACCTATGTTATAAAATAGCCTACTAAATACTGAGACATTATTTTATAACTAGACCACAACCAAAAATATGAAGTCAGTAAAAAGTTAACGAATTAAAAGTCATGTATTTTGAACTTTTTATGCGAAGAATGTCCTCAATTTCATTCTATCCTTCGCACATTTTGTACTAATCTACGCATGTTAGGTCATGACGCTTGGTGTCCCGCGTTAGGTTCTCGATGAAATAGATCTTGATCAATGATCCGGAAGAAAGAAAACACAAGAATGCTTCACAATAGTCTGTTTTATTCGTGTCTTACTGACTTACACTTAACATAAAACTGATATTATTAAAAATCATCATCATTCTCCTGCCCTTATTCCAACTCCTGCTCTTCTTCCATACTTCTGTATTACCCGTAATCTCAGCAGTCATCATAGCCATCTACATTCATACTCAGCATTTTCCTCAATACATTTTACATTCATTCCTCCGCATCATATGTCCATACACGATAACCGATTACCACACAACTTTCCAGTCACCGGCGCCACTCTCAGGTCTCCTCTAATGTAAGTCCTTATTTTATCCATTCGCGTTACACCACTCTTCCCCCTTAGCATTTTCATCTCAACCACATGCAAATGCCTTTCATTCAACCCTTTTGGGGCCTAATATTCTGATCCATACAAGACAGGTCTAACCATGGTTTTATAAATCTTCCCCTTTAGTTTAAGGGGAATCCGGGAGGTTCATATAATTAAAAATTAACGTTAGTTATACATCTACATCTATTCATCAAATAAATAAAACTAAAGTGTCTGTTTGTAATTTTTAATTTGCCTGGTTAAGCATTAGCCAGCCTCAGAGACTGAACTGCGAGATGCTATCTACAAAAAAAAAATCAAATTCAAATAATTTTATTTGTGGAACATAGGTAAACAACAGTACAGATGGCAAAATTTATAAAAATGAGCGCTATGTCTTGCCGTCAACGGCGTACAAATATGCAAGTTATAATAATATGATGAGAAATTGGTTTAAAATATTAACAATAACACAGTCAAAAATTTATATCGAGACTCAATTAAAACATTTCAAAAAATAAAATGTTCAATTCATTAATTAAAAAAAAAAAAATTTTTAAAAGAATGCATATGAGAGTTTTTATTTATTTATAAAGTATGTACGTCTTGGTTTTGTCCGCGATCGACTGCATACCGCACCCTCAGCCAGCAATTGCGGCAGACATAGTGTTCGCCATCTAGTATTAACTGTAACAAATAAACAAATAGATATTATGTTAAGCTATGCATACGTATTCTTGTCACTCTCTAAACGCCAACCGATCAGCGCGTCCGACATACGCCTTTAATCTAATACGCATTTAAGCGTTTTCTGCTCTGTTTAGTACTCTTATCTCAGGATATCATTTCATTGCTTTAAAACATTTCGATACTCGTTCGAGTATAGAATTCACATAAAAGAAGTCGATACTTCATAGACTTCATATAGAAGACTCTCATATGCGTTCGGGAAATAGATTAGGCACCGGCTTTAAATAAGTGATGAATTAACCGAAATAATAGAAAGATTTAAATAAATATGAAAAAAACATGTATACATGTACTCACTTGTCGAGGTGCCAAAAGTCCTTGAATATGCTCAGCGGTTCCCATTGGGTTATCCAAAAACTGTTGAAGTAACTGATAATTCCCAACGAATGATTGCAACAAACAGAGTTTCTTCTTTCTACTTGCATTGTCACAAACAAATCAATCACTTAGCAAAACAAAGTCCGAAGTGATATAGCCTAGGTCGTAAGTAAAGACTCAGAAAGAATTTGTGTGGGAACTACCACCAACTACTGAGAAATCACGCTCTAATTAAAATCGGGGTTTTTTTTTCGGTTAGAACCTATGTTACCCGGGGTATAATTGTTTTTTTTGTAAATTATTATATTCTTTTATATTATTAAGTTAACCCGTGAATGCAAATATTGTTAAACTTACTAGTTTTAAGTTTTCATAATGTAACTGATTGACTCTTTAAAAAAAAAATATAATAACGAATCGATTGACACCTTATTCATCAAAATCGGATGAATAGTTTAGGCGCTACGTAGGAACATACGTAAATACAAACACATACATACATAGACTGCTAAAATCATAACCCTTCCTTTTGGCTTCGCCGTAGTTGGGTAAAAATTCCGGTAAACGATAGTCAAAGTCGCAAGGATAAGCAAAAAAAAAATAACATTATTTTTCATATAGTCATAACTTTTTACTGACAGCTTATTTTTTTTTTGTCTTGTACTGAAATGTTTAGTGGACTATAAGTTAAAAGAGGTCTCATTAGTGGTGGATATTTGGGCCACTTCTGTTCATTCTCCTTTACGGGAGATTGGGTTGTTTGGTTATATGTATATGCATACAAATATATAAAGACATTATTTTTGCTATTATATTTCTTATGGGATGCCAAAACATGTAAAGTTTGGTTTGTGGCTGTTATTTGGTTTCGGGTATTTTAGCCCAATTTAGCTTAATATGGCTTAGTGGAAAGGCTATCTATTAATTTATAACATTAATTCATTACAATGAGGTGGCCAAAGTTTGAGAATATAAGTAGTCATCAGGGGTAACTTCTTGGTACAAAACAATGGGTAAGCTTACATTGTATGTCAACTAGCGAAACACGAGAGGTCTTCCAGCCAACCTGCGTTCCCGAGGAGCGCCGTGTTCGGGGAGGCGCGGGACAGGGATAAGCTGTAAGTGCAGCTTGATCGATACCATTGAGTACGTAGGGAATGGAGTTTTAACTTGCGAAGATAGAATTAAAGTTACCTTACAGAGAATAGTGATTAGGAAGCTGATTGAAAAAATCTGTGTACGCACTTCCAAACACTAATAGACTGAAATTTAATATTGTTTGTTCCGTAATTTATGGTGGATGAATCGCTTATAGACGAGATTTTTTGTTATCGGGATAACGTCACTCTATCATGCATGGCTGATGTTTGTCAAATACAAAACATCGTATTGCAGTCGAGTATTTGACATTCTCTCTCTTATAAGGCATAATACACCACCCCACACAGTTAATGTAACGTGTGTAACGTTGTCGACCGCGAACAGTCTAGAAAGTGCGTAAACACTCCAACAAGGCTAATAATCGCTCTGTAAAAAGTGCCCAGAATGCACCTCACATTCTCAGCAGGTCCTAATGGATACTCCATTTACTTACTACTCTGTGTTCGACATTGCTTGTACTGCATCAAATTAGGTTGTAACGAGTTCTTAGATGCTGATGATGTTCTTAGAGATTAAAAAAAAATTACTTTGAATGGTCTTGCATTGGTCGAAGGTTTTGGGCCTGGCTGGCTATGTATACAGAATATTTTGCCATGTAAATTCGTTACAACCTTTTTGTCTCGTCTTCATACCCTCTGCTTTGTTCTATGCCATCATTTTTGGATCGTGTAAAGACATTTATGTAATTAACTTAATAATCACCATTCATGTACTAAATTTGGCTTATTCATGTATATGTTTAGATTTAATGAACGAAACGCTCATTGAATTCTTAAAACCAACACCCAGGGCTTATTGAAATCATTTATCATTATTTATCTTTTGACTCTTGTTATTTTTAGCCACATTGCATTGTAGGAAAGACTAAAAGTGTCTTTTCGATTAATTCCATTACATGTAACTAATAAACAAGGTGAAAGTGACCAACCGTCTAAAACGGTTCCACACAGAAATTTCTTAATTAAAAAAAACCGTCCAATAAGTAATAACCACTTGTGATTACAATAAGAATGTTTTTTTCTTCTCTAATCAGGATTGATCCAAACAGAAAATACTTAACAATGAATAATCTTTCATTTTGCTGGGCTCTTATCTATTAGGCGTGCTACACACGTGTTTTGTTTAGGTCTGTTTGATTCGGTACACCGGCGGCAACGGGGCGGCAATAGTACATTTTGATATAAGTGGGGAAACTTTGTTATTGCATTCGAGCTCGGGATTACCACCCGAGCTGCGGGCGAGGGTGGTAAGTTATGGAGACGAGAAATGCAGTAAAAAATCCCCACGCGTATCAAACGACGTTTTTCAATACACTTTCGAAGAAATAAAATATTAGAACGGAAAGTATTTTTGTCAGAAATTATTATGAAACTATGATTTAATTTGCTTTTTTTCCGTGCTTTGCTTTCGCCAGGTTGAAGAAGAAGCAAAGGTATGATGCCACTATACAGCCTAATATGAAAAATAGAAAATTCAAATATTTTTGAGTTTAGAACACAAATAAATGTTAATTTGTAATTAAAATTAAATATGTGTTGTAAACAATCATGTTTATCTATGATATTCTATTTATAAACGCAATTTTAATACTCAAAAAATATTGGCGCCGTGAAGATAGTAATCGTAGTGCGATAAGAACCAGTTTTCGAGAGAAAGTGTATTGAAAAATACTTATCCATTTAAGGTTTTGTCGCCATACCTGTGAAAAATTTGTCGGGTCCAGCACACCTAAACTACGTAAGAGAGAAAACATATTTATGTAATACATAATAATACCAGCCTAGAACTGTACTGTCCCACTGCTGGGCCTCTTCTCAATACATAATACAAACATATTTATTTAATTTAAACTGATTTTCCGTTCCTTATAATTTGCAAATGTCTATAGAACTTTCATTTGTTTCAGTACAGAACGCACTTCTTTGAGCAACATGGATGGATGTAATGCCGTCACAGGTGAGAAAATAATATTATTTTTATTTAATAAAGCAGTTGTAATGATTATTTTGTTTGAATGGTAAAGTTATTTTGGAGAGACTGTAAATCACATAAAGTTCACAGCAGGTGAGGTACTCAATTCAGAAACAGAAGGCCACATTTTTAATTTATTATGAAATAAAACTCCACTTTGATCTAAAGGTTGCAACGCAAGCGCTTCTGCTAAGCGTTAGGCCAAGCGAACTGTTAATGGGTTTTTCCATTAGGAGTTTCTATTTATCTAGTAGCCCAGTTGATGGCTATTTGAGATGATAACTGTCGAAATTTGTTAACTATAGCGCCAAACCCTTCGCGGATTATAGGCGTGTTTTGTCGATTTAATATAGGCTGTAACAAGACCCAAGCCGAAAGGCACTTGTTCTCCCCGCCATTGCGATAATTTTTTTGTTCTAGAACATACTTTGAGATATTGGGGGTCAAAGTTCCAACTTTTTCACAAGTTTTTTCTTAAATACATGTTTTGAATGTAAGATTTTTACTTTAAACACCTCCACGACCCTCGTAATATTCAATCCATTCATCAGCACAATGTTTTCAGTCCGTTACATTGAGTCCGACCGTAAAACGTGATTTTTCACCCCAAAAAAAAAGTCGTTTCCCAGCAATAATTTTTGCGTAAAGTTACTTAGTTTGATGTACAGAATGCTTGGTTGACAGCTTCGTTAAGGGTCTTGTTACACCCTGTATACCAGTAAATAAAAATTTTGTAATGTCAAAATATCAGCATTATACTGAATGTATATGAAAGGATATACGGTACTCGATAACGAAACAAAATTAAAAATTTTAACAAAATCTGATGATTCAAATAGGGAAGTAGTAATATTTTTATAATGATTTCACGCGGACGAAGATTGCGGGCTACAGCTAGTTTCTAATATTCTTGAATGTCGAACCAAAACTGATATTATCATAATGAGTGGTTAATTAATAAAATATCTCTCTTGTTCCAGGTTGACACGAGAGCAGCGCTGTTGAATCACAAGAATGTTGTAACAGTTACATGAAGATAGTATGTATATCACAGATGAACTAGCCACTACCGGATAACTGAATTTATATACTGTACGCACTTTTGTACAAGTTGATAGATCTATTCCTTGGTAATACACAAACTACGGCCTTTTTAACACCTCTGCCTTACTCTTTGGGGATAAGAGGCGCAATGTTGTACATGTTTTGTTTTTATTTTATGACATATCTGTTTATTTTGGATTTTATAGACAATTATAGGCGGCTAGTTCCATTTACAATTACTGGCTGACTCAGCCATATTCAACCATTGGACAACTTTGACCGTTGGTAGATCAGACTTGAGGAATCGTTTTTCAATTGACCAACAGTATAAGAAACATGCCACATGTTTTGTTGAATTTTTGATGAAAATTCAACAAAATCCGTGGCAACCTGCCTTGTTTTGAGTTTAAAATTTTCACCATCAGTAGTTCCTAAATGTACAACAGACTGAAGTAGAAATCCAAGGTTTCTACTGCATTCACTGCCTTTAAATATCCAATCAGTCAATTATCCAGTTCTAATATTCCATATTTGTACAGAAAACAGCTCAGATTTTAGTTTTAGTAATCACATAATAATATAAACTCGTGCATTATTTCAAAACATGTAATACCATGTAATAATTTGACCTTCTATTCTAGTTATTTTTTGGTAAAATTCACAAAGCACGACAATTTCCAAATTATCAAGAAATTAGATCTATTTACTTGAATAAATACGCGTTAGATGTCTAAGCACGTTATTGTGTCGATAACAAATATATCGATCGGCAGACATGTCGATAATATCTGCATGTCGACATAATTGACCCTAGTGTTGCGCTTATGAAGAGAATTGTCGATATCGACATTTTTAAGCTTTATGTCGGGTCCAGAGAGCATTTTAATGTACCTAATTTACTGTTTTGTCTAACTTTCTTTTTGTTTCGTGTTGGCCGTGTCCTAATACAAGCGATGGTCGCGCGTCTATGATATTCGCGTTCATTTAGTTTAACGGGATGCGGCATCGTGTCACCGACAGATGCTCCTTCCAGTTTACGGGACAAATGATGGCATAAATTAACACACGGGGTGTACAAGAGAAAGTGTCCTATTTCTTTCGTATATTCTTTATTTTAAGCGTTTATCTATTTTGAAAATATATTGTTATCATCTTGATACCTTCTTTACGAGAAGATATTGTTATTTGAATTCTGTTTTAATGAATCTTTTTATTCCACTCTCTCTGGACCCACGTGCTTGACAATATTACAAGTTTAATTTTATAAATACACTAAGTTTGTATAGAAACACACGTATTTTATATAATAAAGCTATTAGTTTTACGATAAATGTTTTAAACACCGGCGAATAGTACTGCTCCACATTCAATTGTCGTTTGCCTGTTGAAATTATGTAGAAGGATAGATATTTTTTGTGAGCAACACTGCAAACGAGGTTTGAGTTTATAGTTTCAGGAAGAAGATCAAAAAATCTTAGGCTTAAAAGATTTGAAACCTGTTTTCATTCACCTGAATTTAGTATTTTAACAAAAGTACACTGTTGAGAGTAAATAATTCAACGTGTAAAGATAACTAAGCATTACATTTAGGTATTGAAAACGGGCAGCATGAGAAAATCAAGTGTTAGTTGGCTACTAGATGATGTTCCATGGCCTATTAATATGTAAAACATACGCTTAATCTAAATCATGATTGTATAAAAAATAATGATGAATTAAATATACTACCTATTTGTTGTTTTTGGAAGGTTACGTAGTAGAAAGCTAGTAGTCATGTTAAAATGTATTAAATCAAAAGTGAATATTGTGGAGCAGTAGATAATATTTTTACACGAACTCAGAAATGATAATTATAGTTTTATTTTCGTTAAAATAAAACGATTGAACAGTTCTTTTGTGATTGAGTGAGTTGAAATCCTAAATTCCAAATTATGCCCAATGTAACAATTATGAATAAATATTTATAATGAATCTGACTTGGTTTTTATTTTAAAACTAGCTGTGTTATGCGTTGCAATGCGCCTTTTCCTACTACCTATAATTACCAGCTTACATTAGAAAAGTTAATTATGGTCGTAAAGTTTTCTAAAATTGTCTAATTATGTACGCAACTTTCTTATTTTTTTATTTCATACGAACCTTCTAACAATAAAAACACAACAAAAAAGAATTAGTGAAATCGGTCCAGCCGTTGGCCCGTGATGCCGTGACCAAGGGAAATAGGGATTATTTTTTATATACAGGATGAATTTTCCAAGTGGCGGTGGATGGCCAAATCTGAAACTAAGGAATAGCGAAAAATATTCAAAGGAGTCTCGTGCCCGATTTTGATGAAAACTGTATCATTAGATTTTTGAAAAATCAATTTTCCTAACCAGGAATCGAACCCATTGATTTCGAAAAAAAAAACGCATTCTGTGTTATTACACCATTCGATAGTCGCTAATAAGAATCAAATTCTGGGAAGTAGGTAATGACATACGCAAACTCAAGAAAAATTATAAAGGAGATCACCCATTCCGAGAAAAAAAAAATTTTTAGTGGCCGTCAATAATAATTACTCATGTTTATAGCACACGTGTAACGTATTATTTTTTACTACGGCGTCAAAATCGAAAACTATTTGGATCCGGAGATATACAACGTGTAACAGAAAGGGTATTATCGTATGGAATACTGTGGTACGGACCATCAAACTGAACAATTTTCTCTATGGGACTACCATCGAAATCATAAAAAAATAATCAGCTGTCCCATACATTTGAGTCGAGTATTGAAATTTTGTATAGGACAGCTGATTATTTTTTTACGATTTCCATGGTGGTCCCATAGAGAAAGTAGTTCAGTTTGATGGTCCGTACCACAGAATTCCATATGATTATACCCTTTCTGTTACACGCTGTATACCGAGGAAGAATTGTAAACCACCGGGCACCTAGTTGAGCTCTTACAAAGACCGACTGGTTTTTTAGATTTTGTCATAGGACAAGACGCCGAGCGATATGTAGACCTGTATTAGGAATAATAAATCGATGTTTTCATAAATTCCTTTTTTTACCATTTTACTACAATTACAGATGGGCTACTTAATAGTGTTGTATGCGTCGACATTAATCATTGCGAAATAGTGGAATAATAAATAATTATTTCGTATACAAAATGGTGGATGGTCATAATTTATTTCATTTAATGATCGTTGTATATCTTTGTTCCCGAAAACATTACAGCATTGTCGCAATACAAAAAAAAAATCTACTCTTACCACCATTTCAATAAAATATAATTCGTTCCTGGCCGCCGACTTTTTTATATATACCAAATCATCGCACAAAATGGTCTCCTTTATGATTTTCATATTTTTAATTAATATTGATGACACCCGCAGCACAGCCGATCTCCACAACAATGTTCTAATTTCAATTTGATTGACTAAACAATTTAAATTAGATTTTACAAGTTAGTTGGCGCCAATAGTGATTTTGTTCGACGTTTCGTTGATTACTACTAACTGTTTGCATAATGTTGTACTTATTTTATCAAAAATGAACTCTTCCTTTAGTTTGCCGTATGCCATTACTTCCCAGAATTTCATACTTATTAGCGACACTATCGAATGGTAATAACCGGATTTAGCCATCCAGGCCCACTTGTAAAATTCACTCTGTTTATGGGTGACTGGTAATTAGTGACCGATACTTAAACAAGTGATTGTTTAATTTTAAACTGATTCACTACCACAATAACACAACAACAACACGCCTGTGACCTATCAGCTTTTAGCAGCGTGACGCTGATCGATAACCTCGGAGAAGCACGGTACATCAAAATCAATCGGTGTGGAAGGACGTCAAGACAGATATTCCTGATAAACTTTTCAGTGCACTGGACCGAAGGATAAGAAAACCGGTAAGCTAATACTAGACATTGTAGGCCTCCCCATACGAATTTCAGGAGTAGCTTAGTCGTCCAAGACCACTTTTAAAATCGATGCATAATGTCAAATATCATTTTGTCCAAAAGATGAATGTGCTTCCTTACATGGGAAGCACGAAGGAAATATGTTAATATGGGGCCGAAACAGCAGTTCGAAACGAATTTTGGATCCGAAATGTCATGGAAATTCTATTTTTTTTTACTTTTTTTTTAGGTATAGAAAACGCCTGATAGCTATAAAGTTCGACGGGGTATCCCAAAGAGGCCTGAATATGCTGCCGAGATGTCCGGGTAGAGTTTTATTTTCGCCTGACTGCGTCCATCTCTTGGGCACATTACCGATTAGCAGCGTTGAGGGGGAATTTTTTGACGCTACATTTTAGGTTGTGTTTAAATTATTTTGTTTTATATTTTTAATGCATGTAATTAATCAGTCATTGTAATAGTGTACCCATATTTCTATAAAAATAAAGTTTTTTTTTATTGTCTCTTACCTGAACCGGGAATCGAACCCACTCAAATGTGAACAGTAAATTCTTTATAAAATAAGGCATTGTGAGAATGCATGAGGTGGCTAGTGGAGTCGTTATGTACGGAAAGCCTTATATAAATGTGTAGGTAGTAATAACGAAAACCTTGCCGCGTGTACAAATTACCAAATGTAAGGGATCCTTAATTGTGATAAACAAACAAAACACATCTGTATGAATATTTTTTTATTAATTTCACAAAAGTATTCATTAAAAGCCACAGTTTGAAGGCTTTTAAGCTGTCAAAGCGATGACTGTATATAACATTATCTTCCATTGTTTATATCCAACAGTGAGCTAGAAAACAGGAATTCACAAGCTATCTAAATAACTACATAAACGTTTATTTTTATAGAAAATATTGACATATACTTCATCCGTTAAAAGGCCGTGAAGCTTGCATTGTCACAATGTATTGCGCGAAGAGAGCTATCATATAGGAACGGCTGGGGGCCTACCACCTCTTCTTATAGCAGAATCACTTGAAACTTACTTCAGTGTGAGAAGGAGATGGCGCTATACAAATGTATACCGCTATCTCTTTTCTACACTGTAGGATCCGCGAAGGCCCCGCCAAACGTCCCTAATGAAAAACCCCGCCCTTAAATATTTATATATTTTTGTATAAATAATGACTTTCCACTTAGTATTAGAGTGTGAATAACACTATCTTTACGTATTACAGAACAGCTCAGTGTATCATTATATTTATATAAGTGTGAAGCGACACTGATTTTCTAATATTTGAAATATACTTTGAAGCTATTTTGTGATATTCTAAGTCGAATGCCTTAACCTATTGAGAGATGACCTTTGAATACGCTTATGATTGCTGAAGGTCTTTCAAAGTCAGTGGTAAGTTCAAATGTTTGAATCATCCCAGACAAACAATAAAATCTTATGACGTCATGAAGTCGAGCATGTATTCAGAGGTCACCGTCTGACTATTATATATTATTAAGTTACCTATATTTTGTTGAAGTGTTACAGACACAAAAACACTTTTATTTAATAATACATTTCGAGTAACTTTGGAACTCATTTCACCTCCCATAGTTGAAACTACCATTCTGCAAAGATTTTCTTCTGCGTCGACTTTAAGAATGAGTAGGTTCAAAGGAAAAGTCAAATTTAATTCGAAAATCTGTTTTATAGGTCCCAATTCCCTTTTTTCGTTACAACTCCCTTTATGAAAACTAATCTATATAAGCCGCCAACGGCAACCCGTCAGCCATTTTGTTTATATTTTTATGCTTGTAAAATGGCCGAATTTAGGATTTGTTTATTCTAGTTTTAAATACGAGCGGATTTGAATATTACGTATAAATATATAATATTATTGAAAGCTCAACGTGTTTCGAACACCCTTGTAACAATGAGGTTTGTGATTTAAATGGGTTTAAAACTTTATTTTGATTTGATGGAAATGTTACTCCATCACTCAATATTTAAAGTCTAGTTTCGAGAGTTATTGGACGAGTGAAGTCTTCCATTTTGATAATGGGAATTTATCTAATTACCTTTTAGACTGAACTAGTCGACTTTAAATTTGAGCCTCCAAAATGCGGAACTAAAGGGATATTTAACGCCCAAAAAGCTTAAGATTATATAAATATTATAAATACACAATGAGGTGATCATACAAAAAATATTCATCTTTAGCAATCGAAATCCTCAATATCTTAAAGCTTAAGCAAAAATAAACTCTTTATTTATACTCGTAGGGTCCTCCTATATTCGTTACAATTATACTACGAACCAAAGTTTTTTTTTGGAAACCATTGATGCCTTACTGTCTAGGTACATACCGTGCTCAACACCAATACTTTCCATACACTCTGCCATTTTACATTCTATTATAGACAGCATACGATTGACTATCCATAGCGTGCTGCTACCAGGTCAGCGCTGACCAGAAACTGTCCAAAACACTATCAATCCATTATCTACCTTAAATCTACTCCCATTAAGTTTACAATTATTTACAAAGAACTTCCAACATCCCAAACTAACCGTTTACGAGTCTTACTTAATTTTACACAAAAATCTATGTTAACATCAATAGTGTTCTGTGACGATATTTTGTCACAGATAAAATATAAATAGCGTTAAATTTACAAAAGCTTAACATACCTACTGCTATGGACTAGTAATTTATAAGGTAACCTTCAAGAGACCAAAAATTTGGTAAATCCTTACTGTAAATGTCAAACTGGATTGTCAAATTCGTCAACACTCTACTTGTCAAGTACAATGAAACAGTTCAATTCAACAGCACATCAATTAATAATTAACATCAGCCCTAAATATTTTTTTTTGATTTTCGGACATCAGCATTGATCTATTTTAAATCGTTAACCTAACAACTAGTTAACTTTAACTAATATTTAAAAATCACGCAATATCTCTCTATGTCGCTCTCTCTTTGTAGGACAAACGTTTAGAGAATTGCGTATTTTTTTTAACCATTAGTAAAAGTTTAATTACAATTAAAAGGTAACATCTAACATTAAATCAAATACAGGATTTTTATAACTCGAGGTAATACATAGGTTTATATTATGTCAGATTTTAAGCAAAGAAGGGGTTGTATTAAATGGCTTCACGATTTATATTTTAAATTTAATTAATGTTTTAGTAATACAGTCTGGTTAAGCATTTTGTTGAACTTAAGGCGTAAAGTCTAGAAATGGAAAAAGCTAGCTTGCCTAATTCTGCAATTAATTTCTGTCATTAAAATGTAACACCAACTAACATTATATTATAACTCTAACATTAATTAAATTAATGACATACTTCCATTCAATTCAGTATTTTCCCTCCACATTTTATTAAGTATGTACTTTTTATGATTCTTGCGTGTCAGGCAAGAATAGACTTTTTATGCTATGATGCATAGGTCTTTATCGCCATATTTCAATGTGGAGTTTACAATTTAGCACGTTTACAAACATTCAACAGTTTTATTTACAAGTTAATATATTGAAAAAAAAAGGAAAAAATAACAGGGTTTATAAAAATGACTTGGGGGCCTACCACCACCTCGTAGAGCAGTATTATTTGAATCTTACTTGAGAGGGGGAAAGGAATAGAGCTATACAGAAGAGGCTCCATTTCTTTCGCACACTGAACTAAGATTCAAAGGGTGGTGATACAACCCTGGTTAATTAACTAACTGATTATATTTTCTTAACGTACGTAATAATAAAATCATACCTGGGTATTGCTTTATTGCTCGTTATAATGTGTATTTATATATTTCCACTAAATATGACAGCATATTAGCGTAAAAAAACTAATAGATATGTTCATTAATGCAGTCGAGTTTGTTTTATGAAATATCATATTCAAGTCCTGAATGTCAAATTCACACTCAGTTTGTCAAAGTGTAATTTGACTAAGACTTGATGGATGGTTTTTCGTCAATGTTAGTGTATAAGCAAAACTATGATGGCTAGTTTTCTAGTCCAGATTTTCAGTCAACTTATTTATTTTTGTAACGTTTTAACGAGTACTTTATGTTTTATTTTTCAAAAACCGTGATTATACTTTATGGCAACAATATGGCATTTCGCGCTCTTTTTCCTGTCACGGCGGACGGGTTGAACCATTCTCCATACAACCACTTTCTCCTCACGTCTGTCAATTTTATTAAACTTACATAATTTCATCTCAAAACATTCCTCATAATTCGCAGAATGCTTTACCCCCGGTTTCTGAAATACACGCAAAAATCTGTTGCAAGTTGTCAACATTATGGCAAATCGTTTTGACTGCTGGGATTAGCGATTTGGATGGCTAATCCCAGCAGTCGAAACGATTTGCCAATTTGCCTGCATTTTTTTGTTTTATTTGGTATTCAGAAACTGAGTGTGAAATATATACACCCGAGAATTTGTTGACAGACTGTCAAATTCATGTCACGTAATTTGATCGGTTAAACACAGTCGCCAACACGCAACTTTTATGTTAATGGGTGTTCAGAATCCGAGTATTCTACTCTAACCCAACGATATTTATCTGCATTGTGTTCAACTGTATCAATCGAAAAACTTTATTTGTCTCTACAGTTATTTTTTTATTGTAAACACACTTACTTTTCCAATTCACTTTAGACACTTGCAGAATGATCGACGTCATCTTTTGTTGCCATGTTTTAAAATAGAATAGAACCGAGTGTTATTATAATTGTCATGGCATTTTCCCCCGTATGGAGTTCTTTATATTGCAGATATGGCCAATGTTACTCAGTTAAAACGATACAGAAGCGGTGAGATGACTTCACGTAATGGCGTCAAGCGGTGGCGCTAGGGCGCGTCGGCGGCGCCACTGTCGCTCGCCGGGCCGCACTCCTCCGGCGGTAACGGATCGTCTGGGGAAGGAAACATTTGTCAAATAGGGGTAAATGAAAAAGGTAATGTCTGAGTAATTCTGAAGGCCTTTTTTTTTTTTTTTTTTTTTTTCGGATGGGAAATCATCAATGGACTCCTCCCGCTCTGGGCTGAGCAGGAGGGAGTGTCAGACTTTTACTGACTAAAACCCATCCATGTTCCTTCATCGCCCTTTGTGGTCCGGGGCCACGGTATCTCTTTCGAACAGTCCCGCAGCCCCGGCAGGCATCAGCCCTTGCGGACCCCTTCCTGTTGCTGACATCTCTTTGAGGCGCGCGTGGAACACGAACGCGCCGTCGACACGGCCTGTCGTCATAAGACGGACGGACGGCGAGCTAGCCCATAGCTCGCCGTCCACAAGCCCGCGCCTACGGTGGCTGGGGGCCACCACGTGGCCCCCGACGCCCGGTGCGTCTCCCGCGGCGGCTGGGACGTGAGGCTCTCTCCCTCTCACGTTCCGCCGCCTCCTTCGCTAGCATGACTGCTTCGCAGAAGGAGGCGACGGCGTCCCATTCCGGACCATGGAATGAACCAAGGCCGGACGCGAGAGGTCGCCACCGCCGATCGCCGCTAATTCTGAAGGCCTACCACTAACTTTCAAAGCTATATTTATTTTGTCCTACATCAAAGTGGGAAAGATATAGACCTATGTCCTGCTATATTTCCACACTCAAGTAAGATTGAAATAATACGAGGCGGTGGACCCAGAATTGGGTAGGGCTAGGACTTATCGTACACCGCACTTTAAGATTTAGATTCAATAATATTTGTGATTGAATGATTGTTACCTAATGGAAGTTTCGGTTTACATCATAAAACTGGCTGATGTTGTACTCTCTTTCAGAAGTTGCAGTGACTGGGAATAGTGTGACGGGTTTGCCGGAATAACAAAGCTAATGATACCTTCAGAGTGCGGCTCGTTGAGTCCCGTTCAGGAGCCCCTGCGGCCGGTGAGCGAGCCCACCAGCGACTTGAGCGCCGCGCCCAGCGAGCCGCGCGCGCCCTCCGCCCCCGCGCCGCCCGCGCCCCCCGCCGCCCCGCACCCGCCGTGCGCGTCCAGGCACTTCTGGTAGCGCAGCTGGGAACAACACATGGAGAAGGTAACTTGTGCGCTGGGATAAAAGCAAAAAACACGTTACTCAACTCTTTTCGGACGCGACTCGATATCGCGCCAAACAAATGTGGTTATACGTTGTCAGCTCAAGCCAATTCCGCTTTCTCCGCAGGGTGAGTGGTTGCCGAAAATCGAATTAAGTGGCGTGCAATTGGCGAGACCTGTCCAGCAGACTACCATAGGCTGATGATGAAGTGTGGTAACTCCCTAATTCTTCGCTGTATATCCAATCGGTAAGTCTGCTTGAATGATGAAGGATTTTACGTGCTGTTAATTATGTCGCGTTGTAGATACCGTCACAATCTGCCAATATCTGCTAGGAAGAAAATTAATGCTTAAGATACCTTGCAAGCCGCCTCGATGGTCTTGCAGAGCGCGCCGGAGGAGGGCTCCGCGTGGAAGGCGTGCGCCACGAACAGATCCTGCGCCGTGTGCACGATGAACGCGCAGCGCCGCACGTCGCGCCCGATACCCAGGAACGAGAGGTAGCGCACGCGGCATTCTACGATGGGGGTTGTCTCCTGGAATGACGTTCAAAATTGTCCATGTTATTAGTGTTGCCGTGGAAAAATCATAAGCCCACCTCTGACCTCAAGTATATCAACTCAGCTAGATTAGTTTTAATGAAACAGATGCAAAAATTCATGTTTATCTTTGGGACAAAATATACTTTTTTGTATCTGTTACATTTGAAACTCCTTTTTTATCTGTCTAGGCAAGACTCGTAACTAAAGATGTTGGTTAAAGAAAAATTGGTCGGTAAAAGCAGGAAACCCAGCTATATAGCAATATTTTGTGGATTGGAGTATTCAAATTTACCACCATTTATGTCTGCAAAACTAGAGGCTCTGCAAGTTCCTCTGGTTGTCGTTGAAAAAGTTGAAGAAGCATCGCAGAATAGGTTTTCATCCCATAGACACAACTAATTTGCGCAATAATTCAGGTTAAAATTTCATATCTTCTTGTTGTTTGCATTCCTAGATTCCATGCTGCACTAAGTTTAGCGTCAGACTTACCCCTTCATCAGTAATAGTGATCATAGAGGGCGCCACGGCCACGGCGACGGGGCGCCAGGCGGAGGGCGGGCGCGCGGCGGCGAGGCGCTCCAGCGCGTCGTTGAGCACGCGCATGCCCGTGGCGCGCGCCACCTCCGCGCTGCCCAGGTACAGCGCGCGCACCGTCTTGCGGGGCTCCTCCATCGGGGTGGGGAAGGCGGCGCCTACTGCGGCCACACGAACGGTTCCATTGTTATACGATTATAAACAGATAGAGACAAAATGGTAAACTAGCACGGGCCTATATCTTTGATGACGGACTTAGAGAGTGGACCCCAGTTTTAGTGTACGAGTTGCCACCGGTGGGAGTGGGGATGGGGTTCCTATCCTATTATATCCACCGATGTAACGACATCGAACGAGGTTTGAAGGTTCCTGGCTATGGCAAAATGTTCTGGCTCATTATATGTATAGAGATAAGACCTCATGCCATTGTGATTTTCTCTAAATAATTGTGTCCCTATTGGGAAAGGAACATCAGAATAGAAGAAATATTGATATTTTTTTCCAACTAGGAACTGCTTTTTTAGAGAAACAATGGATATTATAACTCTATTCTGATTTTCAAAGAATAACTCGTTTCCATAACTAAATTCACCAAGATCATCTTACCAGAAAGCGGTCTAGGCCGCCGAGTAGCCGGCAGATCTGTGGGACGCGGCGGAGGCTGCAGGGATCTCTCAATCATGATGCGCTTGCAGATGTCCCTCAACGCGTTGGCGATGCTGCGCGCCGGCGCCTCGCAGCGGAACACGTGGCACATGTGCTTGCGCGTGGCGCGGTCGCGGGCCACGTAAGCGAAGTCCCTGGATAGAAAAGTGAGGGCTCTAGAAGAACTGCGGCAGATTTGGGGTGATGGAGGCGTGCAGATGATGGATTGGTGAACTGTGGTTTATTTTTGAGATTCAGCGTGTGCGAGTGTGCTGAATCTTTACAGTGCTCATAGAAGCTGATATTTCCCAGAAAGGCGATAATTGGTGTTGAACCTTCGATTCTGACTCGATAGATTAGCGATAAAGTCTGCTGTTGAAGTAATGATATTTTTCTCCTGATGTCAAAGATACTTTGGACGTGTATATATCGTAGTCGATACATACCATCGCGCTCGTTTACCCCAAGAGGCAGTGAGAGGTGTAAAATACACCTAGGTATATTTTACCAGATCAACTGAGGCATCGACCTTTTTTGGAACTTTTTACAAATATCTCGAGAATTACTATTAAATTCAAAAGTCTTTAACGTTTTAATAGACATATAACAAATATGGCGGCCTATGGACTATGGTATATGTAACAGCGTGAAATAACACCAAAGACGGTTTGATCATGTTGCGTGTAACGAAGTAAAGCCAAAATAGCACGTGAAACAAAGCTGAAGTATTTACACAAATAACTAGAAAATTAACAAAACGAGGCTCCGGATAACGCCATATTGGATCCTGCCTACAAATTAAAACCTTTGATATGGCTTTGAAGCTCTTCCAAATCTACTGCAGTAAACGCTAATGAAAACTAGAGATTCAAACGTTTTTAAAAACCAATTCACACACACACACCTAATAATCTAAAGTATCTAGAAAACAAAAACCTATAATTTCGATTGTATTTACCTTTCACTATTCCGAGAATGCAAGACAGAAAATTTTCAGATTTAGTTGAATTATTACAAGTTAGTGTGTCAACAGATTAGGATAGTTACTCACCGGCCGTTGTCTCTGCCCACCCCCCACACGCGTATGGTGTGGATCGGCTGTGTGTGCAGTGTGTTCAGGCTTTCTGGATCGATCAGCTTTAGGGCACCATCGTCAAGGTCCATGAAGAGGTCCTTGCCCTGTAGGAAGGATAAATCAGAACTGATCAGTGCCTAAGCTTGAGCAGAAAGTTAAATTAAGTGCTGATAAGGGAACAACTCCAAAAGTTAAAGACGTGAATCCAGTAAATGATTTCAAGTCCCTAGAACTCTCAGGAACTTCAAAAGATACCAGCCTTGTTTGGAAGAGGGAGACTTCCAGCACTTGAGAAAGATACTTGACGTACACCATTTTCCGTGATGACCGTCAATAACCAACACAAGCCATAGTTCCGTGATTAACAGCTTAGCTAGTCATGAAGGTGGCAGCACGGCACATAGCTGCAAAAGCGAATAGTTCGACGCGATTGCGAAAGGAGTCTGAGCCGAAATGAAGCAAATTACGTATTTTCGCTTTTATTGCATAAACATGCAGCTGTTTCTATTCATCATAATTGTAGTATTAAGCATTGACTTTGAAGAGATCATATAAACATGGCGAAGACGTCGAAGCTACCTATTTAGCTCTAAAAAAAAAACAGAAGACAATACATCCAAAATCACACAGTTACTCACATCACCCCAGCGGCCGACCTGATCCAGCAGATCATTGCGGCCCAGACTCAAGTCCACGATGCACTTGTTGACGGCCCGGCTGGAGCGCTCGGGAGTCAAATCGGACTCGGAGATCTCCACCCAGCCGAGGGAGCGGACGAAGAACCGGACGGCGCGGCCGTTGTCAGGCTCCGGACGGGCGGGGAAGCTGCGGCGTCTGAGAAAGGTAAAAAGGCGCATTAATAGGGTCTTAACGAACGTGCTAGTCAAAATAACGATGGAAACTATTAGTTTCCATCTTGATTTTGAAGGGGAATAAGAGCTGCCAAATCAGGGCTGCAATTGGCCATCCCATGCACTAATACGCAAGGAGTGTGGCAGTCAGAGAATTGCTAGATAACAAAGCGGGTCATACCTACCTACCTCAAGACAATTATGACATAATGATCGCTCTATCAAGAGTGCGCCGATTAAGAAGGAGCCGCCAGAAATGACGTTGATTTAGTTTAAAAATAGAGGACGTTATAAGTAAGTAATAAAATGACTTGTAGAATATGACCTAGGGCGAGGACAAATCATTCAAAGAGGCATTGCGTTTTATATTTTCCAATAAACTGAGATTGCAGATCAAGTTCTGGAGGTATACTGAATTGATTGAAAAAAACTGAGTACTTATGCTACTTGGGTGGTACATATCGAAAGTGTGAAGGACATCCTCTTTAAAAATATTCCTTTTGTGCATTTAAAACAGAAAGGTAACACTCGATTCCATTGCACCATTATAAGTTGACCTGCAACACCAACAGGTTTTAACACTTCTTTTTGTAATTGCACGTGAGCACTAAAGTGTGTCAGCGCTATGCAAACTTAAACGTGAAGGGTTAAAGATCAGTACGATGGCATTTAGTAAGATTTTCTTTAGACCGATTGGTCAACAAGGTGTAGGTAAGGTATATGTTTATAGCGGGAGGAATCTGACCATTATTTTATATATTTTGGCTGAATCCTTTATTTGGCTTTCAATGTGCAGAAATTCGTACCTGTGATAAAATATTATGTTTCATGATTTTTTGAGATCTACGACCATAGGTAGTATGTAAAATATGCCACGTTGGATGGCAATGCTGATTCTTTGGCCAAATAAAAGGCCAGCCCTCCATTCATGAGACGAGTCGACCATCCGCTTGGCTATATCCCGAAAGACTAATAAGGGTATGGGTCTGTGGACGCCCGATAATTTGACCTTGAATAAAAATTGTGACTTACTTGTAAGACATCTCCTCTTTCCGTTTCCTCTCGGCCTCCTGCCCATCATGGTCCAGGGCTCCACTGGTGGTACTCCTTGTGACGGAGCTGTTCATCATACTGCCCTCATACTTGCTGACCTCGGACAGGTTCGAGCAATCCCTGACCATGGAGATCCGGGACTCCTTGGCTTCCACGGGAGGCATTTTGGGAATCTCTCTTTGGATAGTGCCGCTTTTTATATGCCAGTAGTAGGGGCCGTCATTGTCTGGTGAAGATGGTGGATGGTTAGTGTGGGGTAAGTTCAAACATAGGCCACTAGACTATGGCGGAAACTATTTGTGTTGTGGTTAGTCGGAAAAACACTCAGCCAGAAAATTGTGTAAGAAACGTAGGGTGAATTTTACCAAATGAATTAAACGGGATCACAGGGTTTCGATTTGTACTCAGGGCTGTCAGTGATGATGTCCATAACAATGATGACACTGACTTGACAGTTCTTGAGCGCGGTTTAGAAGTACTGGTCGCGTTCAATTTCATTGGTCGAATTCGCCCTTTTTTAACTAGCAAACTGATTTATTACAAAACAAAACACAATCGTACTTGGTTCAAAATTTTTTGAGGTTGTCTATCGTTACTTTGGGTTAGAATTCCATGTAACTGGTTACGAACACCCATGCCACATGTTTTATGTAGATAGCTAGCTGAACCGTCTGTGCTATACAAAATGACGTTTTATATACAATTAAGCTTAATGATTGGGTGCTTCGTGGCTCTGCAACTGCTCAGTGATAGCGTGTAGCTCTTTGCCTGTTTGTGTTATTTTTATGGCCACGCTGAAGGATAGTCAAAGAGCTAAGGCATATTCATTAGCTTATTGCCACAAGCAGTTAGTTTCATGCCAAATTAAACATACCTTTTTTTTTAAAGGCTATTCTTAGTCCTCAACACAATCCCTCGTCTACCTACCTAACTACCTTTACTAAAACTAATTCTAATACTCCAAAATTAAAGAAACATACATGTCCTACGTGTACCTTCGTGTTTCTCCCATCCAGGGGGCAACTGGGGCTCCTTCTTGGGGCGCAATTTCACGGGTATCGCGTAAAGGTCGTCGTTGGGCCCCTCAGCCGAGTGTGGCACTGGGGCCGAGTGGCTCTTCTCTGAGTCCTCACGATCAGCCCGTTCTTTTTCTGGTGGAGGTGACTCTTCGCCCCCATTTTGTGACGGTGTGATTAGACCACTCTTGTCACTGTGGAAGATGGAAAAATGTTGTTAGTAGATTTTGTCGACATAAGCGAACATGTGTACAATGAAGGAGTCGTAAGTACATACATCATACTGAATATTTTTTAAAGAGTTTTTTGGCTATGTTAATTACAACCTTGTGTATTGGTGTACGATTCCAGAAAATTAAAAATCCGCACGGAAATCTGTTTCAAAGGCCAATGTGCAAACCGGGAATTTCCAGGCGTAAAATAAGTAGTTCCTTTACGAGAATGGTCTACTAGCCCATCGTTCATATTGTCCATAAAATAACGTCTTGACATAGTTTCATAAAACGCTACTCTTAACTAGTTCAAGTTTACGTTAATCGTATGCTAAGTTAACATTAACCTACCGCATAACTCACAACTGTACAAATTATGTATTACTTCTCCAAACCACATACAACTAAGTATAATGTATATGTTCAAGATCACAATGTGTTCATTATAACGTGTAATGCCGGGCCTACACATTGGCGGTTAAATGGTAGTTTAAGCAGCTTGGATTCACGTGGAAATACGAAGAATAAACTATTGAATAATAATACGACAGTATTGAAGTCAATAGACTACGTCTTGTATTTGCCCAAAAGGTTAGGCAGGTGTGGACTGATTGATAGGTTATCATCCACAGCTCGCCAGTAAAGCTTAAGTTCCATGTAAGAATAGAGTTCTAGCCTTTGCTATCAATCGGGAAAAAATACACACTCTGACATGCTGAGAAAGTTGTGATAGAAAATCCCAATCACATTTTGCCCGACTCCAGAATCAAAGTCAAGATATTCTCAGCATTCGCGCAGACTAGCGCTTGCGACCACTAGTCAGTCAAGGCAGCTAGACAACATTGAAGTTGATAACAGTCTACGTCATGTCAAAAATGAAGTTGATAGATTGACGTGACTGTTAGTTTTATAGGTTAGTGTATGTGTCTACTGAAATCAACTGCTAATAGCTAATTAATAGCTTCGAACCACAATTAAAAAGATAAGCGGTTGCATTTGTGGGACCTAATCATCATCTTGCTGCCCTTGCCCCATTCTACTTGGGGTCGGCGCAACACATGTTCTTCTTCCATTCTCCCCTGTCAGACGACACGGCATCATTTACTCCTTTCTCTTTCATATCAGTCCTCACACAATCCATCCATCTTTTCATTGGCCTTCCTCTCCCACTCCATCCATCCATTAGTGGGCCCTAATTTAAGTGCTTATTATTGTGTCATTGGTATTAGCAGTTCATATGGCCTATGTTTACAATAGGATTTTTCAAGACAGTCTGTTGGATTCATTTAAAGTCTGGGTATCCTAGTGTATGTTTGCACATTGAAAAAAAACCTCACATTCGTTTTGCGTTCACCACAGTGTGGTCCCGCCACACGCCTTCATGTCATATTCTCCATCGTGCAATAGTGTTCGGCTAATGTAGCACATTGTTTATGAGTTAATAAAAACAAAACAAAGCGGTTTACGTGACTGGCGTGAGTGCGTCACTGCCATTATATTTATATGAATCACTGTATGAGGGTGTTGGTATGGTGTTGAGAAAAGCGAGGATGGTGGCCAGACCTATGTAATTATAATCCTATAAAAGAAGATGTCAAAAAATAAAAACGACTTCTAACTAATAAACATCCAAGGGATTGCAGCTATCACGACAGATTTGCTATCTATTATTGAAGAGTTCCGTTCCATATTTCCGAAGTCCATGATCAGATCATGACAATATTTATATGGGACCAACTTGGAAGTACATTCTTTCAAACAATCCGTTCAGGCGTCTGAGAGTAATCGGTGAACATACTTACATTAAAAAAAGTTTCCGACGAATTGAGAACCTCTCGTCCTTTTTGAAGTCAATTAAAAAGGGAATTCGCCTAATAAGTGTAAAGAGGTCAGCACAGCACATTCAGCTTATAAACGTTCTTACTGCTGAGACAAGCCTCGATATCTGCGAGAGGAAGTGGGGTGTAATCCACTACGCACGCCAGACGTAGGTTTGTGGATCAATCCGCCGGAAAATGAAAAAACATAAACAGGACTCATCTCGTTGGCATAGGTATAAAAATACTGCCTTTTTATGCGGTCTTCCGTAGAATTCTTTCAACGTTGAGGCCGGGGCTCCCGCTACATCTTAACACCCACCCCTCTACCTAACGGCAAGGCCGCCGCCGGCGCAGTCGCGAGCACGAACAATTACCTGATCATATTTACCGACCGCGCAACAAATAATTTAACCAGAATTAGTGCTGTGTTTAATTCAACAAGCTACTGGAGATGTTTTGCTAGTTATACAGAATGAGAATATATGAGGTACCTACTAGATAATTATGTGTTTAGTGTTTAGAATTGAAAGGGACTTTGCCGTCTTCTGTATTGTGAATAGGGATCTAGATAACCTAGAGTAGGTTTCTATACCTTCCCAGTATAAATGGTTAAAAGATTATTTATGTTAAACTCAGGTTTCAGATGTTGGGAAAAAACAGTCAAGCTAAAGTGAGAGTGGGCTGGTACGTAGCACAAATGCACCCGAAGAGGTGGGCACGGATGGTCACTCACTGGACATCTGATGGCGGAAATCGCCGCCTCCTTGAGTTCAGCGGCGAATTAGAGGTTAGAAGTTATTACGATCAAATTAACTTTCCATCATCAGTTGTTGTCAAACATGTCCCCTTATCCCCTAGTCCACAAACAAGGGAGGGGGAAGCACCAGGATATTAGAAAACCTATTTTTTGAAGATACGCACTTAAATTAAGTTAAAATAACAAATACTTATCGATAAGGACTTGAATTGATAATCTAGTAGCACTGTGATCATAAAACTTGAGGTAAATAGATAGGTACGAACCCAATATAATAATATCTTCTTTTCCTCGCGAGCATTTTAAATTAACTTTAAAACGTCTTCAGTGAATAGTTCTAGTATGTCGAGCGTAAACTGAGTTTTGGACTCAAACAAAACACGGCCACGTCGTAAAACAATTAAATCAGAACTGTACCAACTAGTACGTTTTAGGATTCGTTAACAGCAGAAGAAACCCTTAGAATTTGATTTCCACGACCTGACCTACTAACCGTTTTCGGTCATACTGGCCAATTTTTGCGGAGACTAGTCATCGATGCAGGAAACACATAGGGCATAATTATTGTGAGCAAACTGAGTTCTGACACAGATGCTGTCAGCTCTGTCCTCCGAAGATCAGGTCAGGGATCAGATCAGGCGCAGGACCACGTCTCTACCTGCTCACCTGCTACCTCACGGCTGCTGCCTGCTTGAGAAGTTCGCGCGACTGCTGAGCCCGGCCTTGGGTTGGATTCCCAGGTCAGACAAAGTCTTATTGGGTTTTCCATTTCAATAATGAATACCCGTAGGTATTACCTATCAATGCCAAAGAACATTCACTAAGTTGTAAACTTATTTATTGTAGATAAAATTGATTTAATATTTGTTCTTTCGTCTTTGGAACCTTAACACACAGTCCGACTCGTGCTTGACAGGTTTTTTCCGAATAATGACTATAATAAAAACCCAATTAATATCAAGTCGGAGTTAAGACGTAACATGCAATAATTACCAATTAACTTGAATCGGGTTGCGGCTGTTACCTACTGATGCAATCGGATAAAAACTACCTAACTGGAATCTGGAATAATGTTTATATTTTCCTCATTAAGTAGGTACTCATTTTTTTCTCTCCATCTAAGACCTCCGGCATAGATAGAAGGAGGTTTAATCATGACATCATCTTTCCGACCGAATTTCGGTCACAGCGGCTGATCTCACCGGAGACTAGCCAAATGCTTAGGAGATGGGATCAACTGCGCAAACACTGCTAAGTTTGCGAAGTTAATATCTGCTAAGCTTTTGGCTCTGTTCCTTTAGTCTCATAGTCAGATGTAATGGCAATTTGACACAAACGGGGAAAGATCAAGAGCAGGACCAACGGCTTTGCTGCTTGCTTTCTGTGGCACCAACATTCAATAGAATGGAAAAATTCAGTAACGCGTTGCCTCGACTTGAGAATCGAATCCAGCACCAGGTGCTCCGGGCACAGCAGTCGCGGATGCGACCACAAAACCAACAGGGCAATCTTTCCTCTCAGTCTTAAGTATTTTCTCTGAAGTCCTTAATTCTTGTCAAACTAGAGCAAAGTCTAATGAAAAGGACTAATAAAGTAAATCTAAAGACCAATAATACATCTTTGTCTAGACAAGGAAGCCTTACAATAATACTTCAGTATTCTGCCACCATTCTAACATTCATGAAAATGTAGGCTAGAAAACAATTGACCCCGCCAATGTCTTTTGTACAATTAATCAAACATTTGTATATGGCTTTGTATGATTCCAATGTCTTCTTTACTTTCGCAAATAAAAGATGGTTGTATGAACATAGTAAGTGTGTCACGAATGGCGCTCGCTTAACAAGTTCTAAGCATCCTCATCAGTTGAAAATCTGTTAATGTAATTTTAGTTTTCAAAATAGTTTGTCCTCATTAGCCAAAAATTAACTTTGACGGGCCTTCCCCATTAGTAGCCTCGTTAGTCTAAGGGTCGCAAACGCCAGTGCTGAGCGTGAACCAATGTACAACCCTCCAAGCTCATTTAACTCCATTAATTTAACATTCATGAAATAGTTATTGATGATTTGAATGATTATAATTTTGTAACTCCATACGTGTTACTGACGCGATACATATTTTCATCAACATACAACCTGACACTGACCTGCAAATTGCAATAAACGTAATAAAATTTAAATTTCCCGGACGATCCTTGCGCTACCACTTTAACAAAATTGAAAAGAATACGGCTGGACAGACCGTTTGATTATATCCGTTTTCAAATAAATCTATTTCTGAACGCACTTCGGTGTTAGGTTAGACAGCAGACAGGCTGTAATTAGATATTTTCTGTCTCGACAGTTGTTCTCTCACCCGTGTCAATATAAGACAGATTCAGACTCGAGAAGGCCACTCGAGAAAGATAATAAGTATATATTCAGTAATCGTAAAAGATTAAGTAAGTTAGTGTGGTTTTATTTTTACACAATCATTGTAAAAGAAGTATTGTGTCTATGAATGTTTGTTCTTTGATGGAATATCTAGAGAAATTAACGATGATTATTTCACCATTGTCTGGTGAACAAGGTATCACTAGGTACTATTCCTTTACTCTTTCTTTGGAAATTTTTATTTAAGATCTGTTTATTTACAAACTACAAATCTATAATCTATAATAGTAATAAAAATATGTACAAGTATCAAAAGGGTTACAGGGCGGCAAAAAATTCGTCCACATCGCAGCCAACAGGAAAAGTGCCCAGAAGGCTGGCAGTATTCCCACGTTGTTTGACAATGCTGATTCTTTGGTCAAAAAATAGGCCCGCCCTATGGTCACGTGAAGAGTCGACCAACCGCTTGGCGATTTCACGAAATACTAGGTGGGCACTCGGATCCCAAGTACATATATTTCTTTCTTTACCATATATTTACATTTATATTTTTTTCTTTTTTTCTTTGCCTTTCGGATAAAAACATGATCATAAAGAATTTCCGCATCCATCATTAATTTCTCTAGACATTCTCTAAAAGTACAAACAGGTACTGAAACTAAACAACCCTCTTTTTCGCAGGGATTAAGTTCTAATTGACTTATTTTGAAAGCGAAGGCTAAATTATTGGCGTCTGCCAAGATTGGAGTTTAGATTATTCTTATGGATTTTTTAATGGATTGGTGATACCTAACCACCAGTCATTTATGTACGCGAAGCTTAATATGTACCTAAATCTCCAAGTCGACTGATGAAAGGGATAGCCTAGTCCTTATAATAAGAACTTAAATGAAGCCAAAAGGTTTTCTAAATACCTTGTTTTTGTTACAGGCGAAGCTGCTTCGTCTTCGACTCTGGAAAAGAGCAAAAAAAAAAACGTTAATTTAATCAAAATTCAATTAGAATTTTTCATTAACAAAGCGCCCTAGATTTTAATCATTCTTTGTAGGTGGGTACAGAGAAAGTGTTGCCCCAGATTTAAATAGAACAACAATTTTTGTAATGAATATTCATTGTTCAGTACCGTTAAAATTAGGTTTTGTTTGCTCTAATTTCGAAGTAAATATAGTTTCAGACGAAAACTGGAATGATAAATGATGTTTATTTTGCAAATAGGTTTTTACAAACACTTTTACACGTCTTTTTTTTTAACTAGATGGGTCCGGTGTTTCGTACCTGACTACTCTGAGAAGAAACAGCCGAAACAATCTCAGAGGTCTTAGTCTCTTTTGAATACTTGGTGATATGTGACTTCTCCCAATTGGGCTGTGGATTACAGCGCAATCCCTCATGGGGACATTATAGCCAAGCCAAGCTAAGTAAGTCTAGGTAATTTATTTAGAATCGCTTTACAACCCTTATCAACTTAAACTCACAAACATTCATACTCCGATTCACCTTAAAAATCCGGAAAACACTCACAATTTACAAGATGGCCACTAAAAAAAGATCGGCCAAGAACTTGGTCCCATTAACGCATCCAATGGCCAATTCAAACCACCTAATTTAGGCAAGGGAGACGCGGATTGAGTGCTAACAGCCAAGTTTTGCCAAGTTCCCCCAAACATGGCCAAGTTGGGGGAATATGGCCTGAGTTTAAAGTAGGAATATAAGTTGGAAAGTTTGTATTGGTGAATAATGTTTTGTTTTGTTTTTGTATTGAAGCGTATTGGTTCGTCTTTGTTTGCAATAGGGGTGGATGATTGATTGCTTATGGTAGGGGGGGATCCCCAAATGCAATTATATGGATCGTGTCTGTACTTATCGGTTTTTATTTAGGCCAGAAAACCTCTCGGGGTGTATTTAAACTTTGCGGTTTTGAAATTGTTAGTAGCATTCCATATTTCATTATCATAGGGCTTATGATCCATTAATCATTAATTATGATCTGTTTTTTAAGTTATTATCATTTGCTTAGATATTTTCAGGTTCGAGCCAGTTGTGTGTTCGTCGGTTTTCTAGGTACGGACATGTGATGCAGAGGATTGAGGACATGTCGTGAGGAAGGTTTGAGAGTAAAGATGACCTAGCTAGTTAGGGGGTGACGACTTATAGAGAAATATGGTGAAAGAATTTAAGCAGCGTCGGCCCCAAATAAACTGGAGTATCGGTAAGATTCGAGTTCAATTACTGCTATTTTCTTCAAAACTCTATTCCGATCATCATAGCATATCGCCGGTCTTCGGAGACAGTCACTAGCATGTTCATAAGTAAGCTAGGTACAGATATATAGACTTCCATATAAACAAGAAACAGCTTAAACTAAAGACATACTCGACAATGTATCATGTCCATAAAAACTGACGACACGAGGCGAGTCGTGCTCGCGAGAATTGCAGCAAACGATGTTGTGTGCTTATTTGCATATGGCGAAGTACTAGGCGAACATGACTGCATAAGTGATATGGTGGACTGTTTGTGTTTACGAGTGCCGTAGAAGTCATAACATCAGACTTATGTAGATGGTGCATGAGATCTTAAGTAGAAAGGACAACGATGTTGGGGTTGATGATCGAGATGATAATTTTCAATATAAAATTGTACGACGTATGTAATTTAAAAAGGTAGCCCTAACCTATCTCTTAGCTTGACTGCGGATAAGTCAACAGTAATTAATAAAGTACTAGTAAAGTACGTACTATTGCATTAGTATAATAGTGCCGTACGTGCATGATATAGGTATTACCTAACGTCAGACGTAGGTAGATACATGAGTGTCTGGTGTCTCCCATAGAACGGACAATGATGTTTCAGTTGAAAGTAGAGGGGTAATTTGCAATATAATATTGTAAGAACTGCTGAATTTCTACTCGACAGCCAGGACCGACGACTTAACGTGCTTTCCGAGGAAACTAGAAGACTAGGTATGTGATAGATAGATGGTCACCCATCCAGCTTCACATTGAAGATATAATACAAAGCAACAAATTCGTAGCCAATTAGATTTTGAAAAGATCAGCTCTTATCTTAAATTTTTAACCAAACATGTCAAAGATAAAAGCCAGTGAAGGTCTGACAAAAGTGGCAGAGTTCTTTGTACAGGCATTTAAATGTTAATACAAGAAAGAGCTCATTCTGAATGCAGACCGCCCGACGCAGGAGACAATAATGTGATACTACGATATCGTGTATAATGCTTACTATCCAGATTTTAGAAGTTTTGCTTTCTTGGAAACAACGAAGCCTTGAATAAAATAATGTTGAGGTTTATTATGACTAGAGGAGCTCGTGGCGAAATAATAACAGCCGCTCGGATCGATCTTTAGGTGCCAAACTTGCCTAGGTTGGTCCGTGGATGGGTGACTACTCATAACATACTGCGGTTCCTCCGTGCCTCGACAAGCACGTTAAGCCGTTGGTCCCGGCTGTCATTTGTACATCTTTGACAGTCGTTACTGGTAGTCAGTGGCCCGATAGTCTGATAACCAGTCTTACCAAGGGGTGTCGTATTACCCAGTTCTGAGTTGCTAAGGTCAGATAGGCACTAACTCCATGTAAAATTTTGATATTCAGCCGCATCCCGTAGGACTGGAAGCTGACCCTAATATAGATGCGAAAAGTCTAGGCAGATGATAACGATGATGTTTACTGAGGATTTTAATCCAACGTGGTAATGCTGCTAGCCATCTTGGATTTTTAAATATTGTTATTAAATGACAAATTAATGAAAGTCTCAGTAAATGCTGCGCTGTACTATTATTGTTAAATAAAATACAATTTTGTTAGTTAGCGAAATGATAACAATATTAGCAATTAGGTTAGTAAGTATCTCCTTGCTAACCTGATTTAATTGCTGTCAGTATTGATTTTACTTTGATAAAAAATACAACAATTTGTCTTGGAATAGACGATGCAAAGTATTGCAGGGTTAAGCATAAGTCGTTATTCGAATACAGCTACACGACTCGATTTGTTAGTTACTATTGAATAAATATAAATAATGACTAAATGGTCTGAGATTAGAATATTAATACCCATAAGGAACGAAATGAAAAAGCAGTCTGACCATTACAGAATAGCATTTAATCACAAAACATAGACAGAGAGAGTGTTTTCACTTTCCTAATAGGTACAGTTATAAAATGTTTTGTTATAACGGTCGCATGAAGGTAGGTATTTTAACAAGCATATCAAATCGTTCCATACACATCATTGTCTGAAGCATTGATTCTGTTTACCCTTGACGGTGGTCGAACAATAAGATCACATCTCTTAACGTTGCGTCATTGTTCTAAGTTTAGATGTGAATTAGGCAACTTTAGCTTTTAATTGAATGCTGTACTGACTTTGAAATTAATTAACTGGAGTATGATGAAACAAATGCTCTTTTTGTCCGAGGTCTGAATTCTAGAATGATGTAGGATTTTTTTGTTATTTTTATTCAAATTTTGATTTATAGGTCATCGTCATTCTCTTGTGCACACATCCCAATTTATTTATTTGGAGTAGGGGCAGCATGTGTTTTTTTTTTCTTCTATATTTCTCTATTACATCTCACCAGACTCCTCCTTTCTAGCGTATCATCCTTCACACAGTCCATCCATCGTTTCTTTGGTCTTCCTATTCTCTTATATTATACCCATCAACATTCATACCTACTCAAAACTTAAGATTCATAGGTATACTAAATAAATTATAGAAATCTATGTGTAAAATCAGTGCAATATTTTGTTCAATTTTTTTTTTTTTTATATAACTACCTGTCTTCAATGATAACCTTGAAAAGAGGCGAGCATAAGAAGTTAATTCATCAAATATAAGACTGCTTCAATTTCCATCCGATATACAAACTCAAACAACTAAACGTATTGAAATCAACAGACAAGACTTAGAACAAAATAGACAAGACTTAGAACAAAACAAATGGAAAAAAAAATTGCTAAAGATGAACAGTAAATTAATTTACAAACCCCTACCAGACTGAATAAATAACAAACATTTCCACAAACCAGAACAATTCTATGAACAAAAACGACACCACACAAGTTAACGAAGAAAAACAGCATCATAGAGAGAGAAACAGGTATTCCATTAGGTACAACCAGATGCATCGTACGTGACCCCACTCCAATCTCGAGCTGAAATATTGAAGTCGCACGCTCAACGACTTTCGAAGACAAAAGACTTTTACTGCCATCGAGGCGTTGGCGGCGACTTCAATCCGGGCAAGTGGTTTTTTAAGACTTAAAAGATGGGCATTGCACACGAGTGGAAGATGGTGTGTCTTTTGATGGCTTTGCACTTTAAGGGGAAGATTTTAGAATGGGATAATGAACGAGCACGAGAACAAAAGAGTTGGCTTTGATGAAAGAATAGCTATTTACTGATTAACGAAATCAGTTAAAGACCGTAAGTGGGAAGTTTGATATAGTTGTTTCTCGGTTGATTATAACAATTTTGCAATAATTATAAGACATCCAAGTGGGATGGATGATTCACATGACATACGACTCGTCCAAGTCTCAGACGTACAACATTGTTTCTACATTTTTGACCAGAAAACGCTAAACTGAGATTATGACTGAATTTTTCGCGTTTTAAATGACGGGAATCGCTTCTGAGCTCTAATTCAGTTTGGTCTATCATAGCCAAAATCCGAAACTACCAAGGACAAAAATTACCAAGGATAAACCAAGGATAAAAATTTACGATTGTTTGCAGCTATTTATTATCGGACTCTAAAGATGGTCTTAATTCAAGTCTGCACTCAGCCTAACTGCGATTCGTTCATACGGACCACACGTTACTTGTATTGTATCATTCCTCACACTACAAAAACGAGTTGTTTAACTGACACAAATCACGAGAAACAGAACACTAACAAACTCTATTTTTAGACCAGATTCACAATAAAATCTGTACGCATAGTTTTCAAACACTAGTATCGAGGAATCCTGGTTAAAAGGCAGCTAGTGGGCGGCGTCTATTTATATATCTAGAACGAAACGACTTGACTAAGAAAACACAGACATAAATCTAGGATGAACCGCAGACAAGACCAGTGTAATTCGAGATAAGATAGTTTTATTAGTTCTCTGATTTAACTCGGCAATGTTGCAATGTTCAACCGAGGATGTTTGAGCGAATGCAGCATAAGAAAAATATCACTTCATGACGTATGTGTGGTTTTAAATTTAAAAGTAGAAGGTTTGATTTTGTTTTGTTGATGGTCGAGAGCACGACTTAAGAGGTTGACAAGGATTAGCATAATTTATGGTTGGAAGATTCCTACCACGGTATCACGACACTATGGTTTCACCCTAAGTAATATCTGAGGACCGAGGCAAGCTTTCAAGGCGTTTCGTATTCCTACAACCAATTTCAACAGGATTTATTGCTGTAGGCTTAGTTCTTGAAAGATTCCTCGGTTGATAATTCAATTCAATGTCTTCAATAACATCAGCAATTGCTGTTACCATTAAAAGCATAACTCATAGTTCTTGCAACTGATCCTGGTAATACACTGAGCGACTGCCTATCTGAACTCTAAAACCCAGTTACTGAGTAATTCGATACCTCTTGGTAAGACTGGTGGTCTTCAAGTTTCTGACTACCTGTAACGACTGTCAATGATCTACAAATGACAGCCGAAACCAACGGCTAAAAGTGCTTTCAGAGGCACGGAGGAAACTCGGTAGGTAATGGATGATCACCCATGCACGAAACATTATCAGCAAGCTGTAGGTAACCTTGGAGAGCGACCCGTGCGGTAGTTATTTAGCCACAAGCCCCGTAATAGTATTAGATATTAGATAAGAAACTCTAACACACCCAGTATATTGCCTTCACAAGGTTGAAACACTTCCGATGTAAACAATTGTAAGTTGTTTGTTTCTGCACATTCGACGCGTTTCTTCGTTACATTGTAATTGAAAGGAAAATCCGACCACAAAGTTACGGAGTTCAATAAATAAGCTGGGAGCTTGAGCCGTCTAGATTGCTTTTACGTTGCTTTTTATTATTATTTTAAATTGGTCCTACATAGGACCAATAGCAGATAGCAGAAGACGCAGACTTACATAAGTCTGCGTCTTCTGCTATCTGCACGTTTGGAAATAGCAGAAAGTCTAGACAAAGTATCACTCAGCGATAAATTGATGACAGATTGTTATTAGTTACTTATAAGTTCTTGTTTCTGTCATTTATAGATCTTTGACAGTTATTACAGGCAGTCAGTGGCCTAAAGTCTGACAACCAGACTTACCAAGGGGTATCGTATTAAGCATAACTAACCGGGTTGTGGAGGTCAGATAGATAGTCGCTCCATGTAAAATACTGATATTCAGATGCATCCGATTAGACTGGAAGCCGACCTTAACATAGCTGGGAAAAGGCTAAGCAGATGATATATTTTCGTCGATCCTGTTGTGTCGTTATAGAAGTACAAAACGATTTGAAAGCCTCACCTTAGAATGTCACCAGTCCGGCAGAATTGGGTGTTGTTTTTGATTTTGAATTCTCCCCGAGTGGTCCAGAGTAAGTCTACGTATTCTGCCACCAGGTGATTTAAAAGCATGGTCTACTCCTTAATAGGTACCTATTTATAACCCAAAGCCCATTTTAATCTGACTCGACTTCATTTTGACTCGAGTGCCTCGTTGGTCTAGTGGTTGCAATTGCAACTGCTAAGCATAAGGTCCTGGGTTCGATTCTCGGGTCGGGCATCTTTATTGGGTGTTTCCATCAGGAATTTCTCAGTAGCAGCCTCGGAGTTTGGTTTAGTGCCCGGTTGATGGCAATAGGCTCTCCTCCTGGTACATGGGACATAAACATAACTGGCTAAATGTGGGTGTACTATTACTACACATCTGCCTAACACTTCGGGTATTACAGACGTGATGGTATGTTATGTTCTAAATAATTTAACTTCTGATTCTCAAACAGATTCTAGTCCAACTGTTTGATCCCTACACCTCACTCTGCACTTATGGTACGTGCAATTAGGTTGGAATCTTCCTACAACTCTCATTCACTCCCATTCCCAACCACAATAACTCATAACCAAGAAATATTTTAATGACACACGCCAAAAGCTACACATAGCGCAATAATCCTTTAATTAGACTTACTGAAGCACAATAAAACCCAACCCATTTCCACTCCTTTGTTTAGACGATTAAGGTTGAATATTGTTCAGCAGAATGAATGCAATTTCCTCCGTTAGTTGGCGCCACGTTCTCACGGGTGCATTCTGATATTGAAGCTGGGACGTGATCGCAATAAAATAGATGCTTCCCATAACTTGGAGGACGGTTTGTTTTTGCTTTGTTTTTCGTCTGTTTTAAATTGAAAATGGTGGCGAATGCTAGTATTTTTTTTCAGAGAATATCTTGAAAACAAATCAGACAAATAAAGGATAGGTATAAGTTTATAGTGCATCTTGAGTACTTTCAAGGCAATGTTGGCAGTTAGATTAGCTAATTTCTTCACTTAAAATTCACTCATAAACCCACCAGGGGGACGTCAGAAACTTCAGAAGCTAGCTCGGTTCCAATTGTTTTTTTTTTTCTTTCGAGAAGAGCGGGCAAGAATCTCCACTACAGCATTTAAGCTATTCAGAGAGAAGAAGAAAAATAAGAAAATGTCAACACTTAGCTAGATTCGTGCACACTAGCGTGATTCGAAGTTCCCACAATGAAGCCTGCTAGTCTTTTGTGCAGATGGGACTATGGCATCTTCATCTACCTAGCCTTTTCCCAAATAAGTTGTGTTCGACTTCCAGCCCAACCAGTACATGAAGCGACTGGCTATCTGACCACCACAACCCATTTACTCATACCATATGGGATCCCGACAACCAAAGGAAAGGAAGGAAAGGGAAGGATTTTAAAAATAGAGTTGTACCTAATTTTAATATTGTCAAGCATAGTCCTCATTACCAAGCTGTACAAATATTTAATAGACTGCCAGCGGACTTAAAAATCTTATTTTACACTAGCTCTTTTAAGGCTAAGCTAAAAGCATTTCTGTTGGATAAAAATTTGTACTCAGTGGACGAACTGTAATTTATAATTCTAATTTTATTATTTAAAAAAAAAAAAAAAAAAAAAGATATTAATTGTTAAATTTATTTTTGGGAATCATGTATTTTTTTTTAATCTTGTATGTTTTTGTTTTTAATTGTTGCTGCATGTTTTATATTATTGCATGCTTCTTCGGAATTTATATTATTATTATTTATAATGTATGTAATGTATCAAACACAATGTAAATTGTTCCTGATAAATAAATAAATAAAAGTAAAGTGCGAGTCGGGTTTTGGGAACCTCAATGTCATTTTTAAAGACTTATCTATTGGCATCCCACACAGGTTTGATGAAAAAAATATTTTTTAGTTTCTGGTCCATGTATGGGGAGCCCCCCCTTAACCTTTTATTTTTATATAAAAAATCATAAAGCGGTTCACAGAATACATCTATCTACTAAGTTTCAACTGTGTAGTCCTAATAGTTTCAGAATAAAGTGGCTGTGACATACACGGACAGACATAGCGAATCCCTTTGTAGGGTTCCGTAGCCGAATGCAAAAAACGGCACCCTACAAAGGGGAGGAGGAAGCGGTAAAAGACATTTTTGTAACGGTCAAAACAAAACTATTTGTGATTGAAACGAAATTTTTATATTCACGTCGAAATATCCAAAAATAAATTTATTTTTTCCGCTGCAACATTCATAGTTGCAAAGCACAAGAAAAACGGCGAGCTGAAAGTTTTTAATACGATTTAACGAGTACCCGACGACGGCGACGCGTCGTAAAAATCCCGTGTATAACGCGGTGGTAAACTGGCGAAGTTTTCATGCTACACTGCAGGATTTACTTATGCTGTGGCTTTGGCATTCATTGTTTTTAATAGGGAGTTATATGTTTGTGTGTGTTCAAAAGCAATATGATTCGAATGGGGAAGGCAACCGTAAATCTAATCTAATGGCGCAAGCGTAGCTTGTACCAAACAACGTCATTGGTTGAATATCTGTCAATGTAATTTTATAGTTCAAACCAAACCCTTAACATAGCTGACCTCATTGGTCAGATTGGAACTAAGCTATGGACACGCCATCTACAATCAGCTTTGAATTGCCTTCCCCATTGAATCAGATAGAGAACCTAAGAGATTTACGATTATATAGAGAGGCTATCGGATCAGCATGTCATAGTACCAAAAATTTGAAGACATGACATCTACCAGCCCGCACTGGGCCAGCGCGGTGGATCATTGTCCATTCCCTCTCACAGGGAGAAGCCCTGTGTCCCACCAGTGAGAGAATTATAATGATTACATGCTACAAGAACTAAATTCGCGAGTAATTACCAGTTTGACTCATACAAATAGATCACAATTTTGTTTCCGTAGTCCGGTTTATCGTAACGTGTCGTAAATATATTTTAATTGTCCTTAGTTTCAGCTAAAAAGCCAACTGTACGGAAATCTTAAGCCATCTTTTTCAGTTTCAGTGCATAGAAAAGCGCCGCAGTGCAGCGTTTATATTATCTTTCAGAACGGATGTTGCTCTGTTCGCTACTTGCGTGTATTGTGTGGCCATACAACAAGCGATCCCGTGGCAAGACAAGCACAGATTTATATGTAGTTAACAATTATATGTTTTCAAATAAGTATCCACTACATAACGACTTAGTGATGTGAAAAGATAAACACATTTAGACATATTTTTCATTTACTAAGATACGGATACAATGCCTACTATAGAGTATTTATAACATTCTCACAATCACCAGGCTTGTAGAAGTAAAAAATAGCAGTTATTAGAAAAAAATCCTTTAAACAAAGAAAATATTAGCATATTTCTTATAGAATTCACCATCTTTGGGGCGATCTATGCAGGCCATCAGATCTAGATTCCGGGTTGCCGCTGAGAAATTCCTGATGGAAAAACCCTAGTAACAATTTGTGCTGTGACTTTAGAAGTAGATCAGATATCACTATATATTTGTTGATGTAATGTGACTGGTAAATCGCTGTCAGCTTATACCTTGCGCCACACTGCCGCGCTATTATCTACATTGGGAGCGGATGTTGCTCTGTTCGCTATTTGCGTGTGCATCGTGAGCCCACTACACTAGCGTTTTTACTAACATACTGATTTTCTTACAAAAATATAATTGGAACAACCGTCCAGTTGATTTATAGAGTGTAATTGCTTGCTTGTTTTGTTGTCATGTCAATGATTTTATTGCTTGAATGACTTAAATAGGTAAGTGTTTCAACAGCATGTAATAGTAAGGGTATAGTCATATGGAATACTGTGGTACGGACCATCAAACTGAACAACTTTCTCTATGGGACCACCATCGAAATCGTAAAAAAAATAATCAGCTGTCCCATACATTTGGGTCGAATAGGTATTGAAATTTTGTATAGGACATCTGATAATTTTTTTACGATTTCGATGGTGGTCTCATAGAGAAAGTTGTTCAGTTTGATGGTCTGTACCACAGTATTCCATATGATTATACCCTTTCTGTTACACGTTGTATAAAGAAAATTAGTTGAGTCAGTGGCAAATTAAAACGTTTTCCACATTTTATTACAGTTACAACTCAAAACTCTAAATATCGCTTTTTGACGGGATACTAAAACTACCCCCCTTGGTAAGCAAATAGTGGTCTTTACCACTCATCATCATTCTTTTGCCCTTATCCATATTCATTTAGGGTCGCCGTAGCATGTCTTCTTCTTCCATACTTCTCTATTACCCTTTACTCGTCATCTCATCAGACACCTCCTTTCTTGCCATATCATCCTTTACACAGTCCATCCATCGTTTCTTTGGTCTTAACCACTATTGAACCTTTTTTACGTGACTTTGAGGCACACTTAATACTATTTTTTTTTTTTTATGTTAGTTCATTTTGTGCAACTGCGGTCCTTGTTAACGATACTGGTGACAAATAAACACTCTATCTCCTCTAAAAAAATCTGTCATCTAACATCAAAAGCACTAGTCCTACACTACATAGCGACGGCGTCTATTCATCCGAATGCACCGGATCGATGCAGCGGCTGCACAGTACGCGGGTCGATGCACCCGCTCCGTGACGTTACAACGCACGTCATGATAGAGAATTGGGACAGAAAGATCACTTGAAGGCAGATGATGGTAATACAGTTGGGATTGAATGAGATTGAAACACGTGCTGCTTTTATGGAAAATAATGGTAAAGTTGTTTAACTACGCCATCTAAGACGGGCGATGGTCTTCAATGTTTTATGACTGGGACGGTGGGCTCCGGTGGTGTAACCCAGTGATTAACTTAAAAATAAGTTTGTTTAAATTAAAATCGTAGAAATAACTGGATTGATCGACGAACAAAGATGTCCAAGTGAAGTATTACATGACGCAGACAGACCATTGTGATATAATTGATTAATAAATAAAGAGAAAAGAACTCTGAAAAGAGGAAAGCAGTGGGACGGACACAAATGACTGATAAAAAAACCCTGAAAAAAATGAAACTCACCTGATATTTTATTTTTCACGGTTCGCGTGGCAACAAATTTGAACTTTTTGCCATCGATAGGGTAAGAAGAAGACTTGATAATTTCAATCTAGACCATCAGCTACCAAAATGGCAACGTTAAATGGCCCAAAAATCCTTAATTTAAAGAAAGAAAGAAAATACATTTAGTAGTAGTCAAGTCAATGACACATCATACACTCTTCTAAATGGTACGTGAGCCTGTCGATTTATTGGTGGAACTTCTACATCTATCTGTATCGAGTAGCCGAATGTTGAGCTAGGTTGGGAATGAGGAATGTCCGATGGTTCCCCCTCGGTCTGATAGAGTTATTACTACTTTGATGGGTTTACTCAAATCTGTATGCAGTTGTGTTTCCGTCTTTGGAGTTCTTAAGGGATTTGCAGGATTAATAAATGAAGTTTCGTTGATCTAATGCGAAATTGAACTTCCAAACTTCAATAGTTGGGAGATCGTGCCGTGATTTGCATAAAATAGAATTGCGCCATTTTAAATACAATTTTGCCTGGAGGTTCATTTGTTCAAAGAACGGATAATTTAAATTTAACATTCGAAAATATCCATCGTATTAGCGGAACTAATATAGGTCAAAAGACTTGCCCTACTAAACAAAAAAACAGATTAATAGAATATTCAAAACGGTTTAAAAATGCCAGATAATTTCATCCCTCTTTCCTTGTCCCAATTCATTTGGGTTCCGTGCCGCATTTTGTTTTCTACCGTCATTTCAGAATTTACCTTACCTGCCCTCGTAGCATGACCACAGTAGAAACGGGTTTTGTCGACGGAAGAATCGACAAAATGACAGATCAACAAAAGAAATCTGTCTGGGCTGCTTGCATTATCCCAATACTGGACACAGGTTTCCTCCATGACTTTTAAAATTACAGTCAAAGTATTCAAATTAGAATGATAGCTCAGCACTTTTATAAGATCAAAAGAAGTCAGTTTCTAAAACGCCCGCCACTTCCTGGTGTTTGAACTGTGAAGAAGTGGCGAAATAAACTCCTCAGCAAAACATCTGTCTGTTAAGTTGAAAGAAGTTTATGTTGGACTCACCTCCTGTTATCCAAATAGCTGTCGTACTCATCTGGCGTGTTCTTCTCGTCGTGCATGTCGTAGAGATCGCTGTAGATCGCAGACTCCATTCGGGATGGGTCCAAGTGATAGTTCGGATTTTCGTACGAGAGGAGACCATTCTCTGTGGACAAAAAATGGAAATATTAGATTGTGGAAAATTAAAATACATATAGCTGGATTGTGTTTAACCCTTGAATCAAGATAGGTGTAATTATACCTCAGTAATATAAGATAGGACGGTACGGAAGATAATTAGGTGACAGTTCTTTCGTCTTCGTGACTGTTTTATACCTACACAAGAGTTGCACAATGGCTGCAGTCACTCCTTTCTCATTTTTTAGAAGCATCACTCAATTCAAGATGTCTACTTTTTACCCACTGTTCAGCCAAAAAATGCAATCCACTTAGAAGTTCTTCTATAGATTATAGAAGATTTACCTACTCCACAAGCTAATACCATCTATTTTAAAAAGCATTGTCCTCTGATCGAAAGATCTCCTATCAGCCATTATAAAAACGTTGACTGTCTGTGCTAGCTTTATTTTCTAGATAGCTTCGCTGTCTGAGACGTCTGAACTCGTCTAGAAAATGCTGAAAATAAAACGACAATGCTCGTAGATTATCTGTTGTGATTGGGTATTTGGGATGCACATTTTTGGTACCTCTATACAGGGCTATCTTGAAAATAATTTTGGGTATTATACTGGGTGTGGCTATAAATATTACGAAAATCTTTGTTTTTAAATCAGAAGACTCAACTTAATAATATAGATATTCCTGGTGTTTTCACTCTGTTGTATTTTTAATCATTCTTTCGTTGTTGAATTCGCTGTTTAGGCGCATAATATAATGCATGTAGTGCCCTTCTTTATGTAATGGGTGGGGCACTAACACTTAAGTTTGAAATGTTTTCCTATAGTTATGTAATAGTGTTAAAGAGCCAAATTAAATAAATAAAGACTAGTTAGTTTGGGATTAAAATATATTTACGAATATTTCTGCTAACTTTAGTACCTACACAGTGCTACAGGGTTTTTTAGCGCTTAAATTACTGCTGTGGAATGGTGTTGTTCGTAATAGTTTAGTGATGAATGTATTGAAACGAAATTGGTACCGATTTAGGCCACGCGCCAAAAGATCCATGTACAACTATAAATAGACCTTAAGCAAGCTTTGGTGATTTATCACAGACGACATAAATGCTTGGGTCTACAATCTAAGTAAATATTGCCTACCTAGTACCTTATATCTAAACTACTAAAAAACTTGAAAAACATGTCATCCCAAAAAACTAGCTATAGTTTAGTTCTAGTTAGCCGAGGGTCGCACTTGGCAGGCCTCATCGTAACCAGAGCCGAAGCCGTAATAATAGCTGACTATAACCCCCTCCCTCCCCCCCACCTCATCAACATGTGTCAATACCTACGCATAAATGTGTGTACGATGTAATTGCTGTCATCGGGCGGGACATGACCATTCGTTATGTATTATAGAGTAAATTGCTGTTTACATCAATTTTCTTTTAATTGTCCCCACGTATAACTGAATATCCGAAAAGAAGTAATTACTCTCATCAACCCAAAAATCTAATTTAAATGTCTTTTATTTAAATTAGGCTGAGTGTCACATGTAATTATTATACCCGAAACGCTCGCCCTTCAACACTACGTTGTGTTTTAACTGGGAAGAAGAAGGCGCGCAACGACTCCCGCGCATCACCTCTGCCTATAAGTTATTTCATCATTGATCATGAACTACTTTCACTATGAGATGAAGTCCTAAACCGCGTTCAATACAGTAAGCTGTAAAACTCAACTAATCCAAGCACTTATGTTTAATTCGTATTCGTATTCGTATAAATGCATGGATCAGTTGCCTTTTTTGGGATTTCGTTTCAAAAAAAGCATTACCTTCCTTCTGGGTCAGTCGGTAATTAAAAGTACAAACTAAGCAATATTTTTCAGCTAGGTACTTACATCTCTTCGGTTTAAAAGCCCAAGTCTCACTATTTAGTACCATAAAGCTACCAAAAAAGCACCCTACCGAACTAAAACACGTAAATAGATTCTACTCGTGACCTACAAAAGCCTAGATTCTCATTGAAATGGATTGTAAGCGCCCGCTTAGGTAAACGTCTGACCCATTTAGCTGGAATCTTGAAAACTATTAGCGAATCTAAACGATTTAGTGACGGTATGAAACGGTGGAGAATCTTCCCTAAAAGCTATCCCGGCTTGTAAGAAAGATACATACACATGCGACGCGACTTCACGACAAGACTGCGGATTCTGTCGCAATACCACACTGTCGCAAAATTCATTAACGTGACGTGATCCTTTACTGAGCCATAATTTGCCACATTGGTTTAAATGAACTTAAGCAGGAACGGAGACAGTCAAAAACGTTTATATTTTGAGAGTGGACTGAAAGTATTTCCGTTTCATCAGATATGTCTGACATTTGATTACTGTACAGTTTTTATCAAACAAGGACTGTACACTCAATTTTCCCTAGTAGAAAAGCGCAATCATCATCATCATGATTCTGCTGGCCTTATTCCGATTTATTTGGAGTCTGCGCAGCGTGTCTTTTTCTTCCATACTTCTCTATTATTAAGCATCTCCCTATTCAACGCCTTTCTAGCCATGTCATCCTTCACACAATCCATCCATCATTTCTTTGGTCTTCCTCTACTTTCATAGCCATCCACATTCATACTCAAAAGTTGCCTCACGACATTTTGCAGTAGCGTCATATCGCTCGACAACTCACGTCTGTGTGGTGGGAGCCTTAAAACGTTAGTGACGTTACAATCTTATCTAAGACTAACTTTATAGTTAGTAGTTGCCTCTTCAAGTTCGTGGCACTTTGGCCTAAGTATGTTACAGACATGACTTAAAGGTTTTAGGGATCTATTCAAAGTCGTTTCACAAAATGTTCAATATGGCCTAGATTCACAGGCTATAAGTAATTATGTTAGTCTAAAGTCACATTTCCAGGATGGATCAGGACAGATGGGCCACAATCGTCACACAGTAGTGCTTGAAGACGGTCGTCGTCACCGAGGCAGGCCCAGGTTACGCTGGCGTGACGCTTTGGACTATCGTTCCTGACTATAGACTAGATACTTCAACCGAATTAACCTAACTAATACTAAAAAATCCTAACCTTAATATTTTCAATTTATTTAACAATTTCAATAATGTTTGCATGCCCAATATAAGGTAGATTGTACAAGGCTCAGCCATTTTATTGTTCTATCTTATTTTATGTAAGTACCTACAATATACAGGGTTGGTTTCCAAAGACCAGCCAAATTCTCAGATATGATGCAGTACATCATTTATGGGCTAAAAAACAGCTGTTCCGTTTATTTTGACCGTGTAGGTATTGCACTTTTGTAGGAAACTGCAGATTTAAAAAAAAAATAACCGATGAAAATTTTCTATGTGAAATGATGTACTGCATCATATCTGAGAATTTGGCTGGTCTTTAGACACTGACCCTGTATGCAAATTAATTTTACTTTACCTACTTAACTTAAACCGCTTAAACATAACAATCTAAACCACTGACAAATAGCAATCCCACAAAATACGCTTAAAAGTAAAGTAATCCGTATTTTCCCATTAAACCTACCAATCGCGTTAACACGCAACGATTGCCTAAACCCCCCTGGATTATCCTCTACATCCCATAACAGGGGACGAGTGGATGACTACATCCCGTAATAGGGGGGTGTTTGGATGACTACATCCCCGAACGACTTCCAATAGGCATTGGGATAACCCTTGCAACGATATTACACGGACATTATGGTCTAATAGTTACATGCGAGTATCGGGTCATTGGGGGGTGGTGTAAGTTAGGAAAGCGAGCGATTTGGAAATGGCAGTTTGAAAGAAAGAAAGAAAATATACTTATTAGCTACTCGTAGCACAAGACAAACAAAAAAAAAAGGTTAAATTAACAGTTTGAAGAAATAGTTGATAGATACTGCAATTATTTTACGCTTTCTTATTTTCTTTGTAAGAAGAGGAGCTCGTAGCTAAATAATAACAACCGCTCGTGTCGATCTGTAGGTTAAGCCGTGCTTGCCTAGGTTGGTCCGTGGATGGATGACCACACGTTATATACCTAGTTTCCTCCGTGCCTCGGAAAGCACGTTAAGCCGTTGGTCCTGGCTGTCATTTGTAGTCAGTGGCCTGAAAGTGACAACTAGGCTTACCAAGGGGTATCGTATTACTCGGTACTAACTGGGTTGTGGAGGTCAAATAGGCAGTCGCTCCATGTAAAATACTGGTATTCAGCTGCATCCGGATAGACTGGAAGCTGACCCCAATGTAGTTGGGAAAAGGCTAGGCAGATGATGATGATTTTCTTTGTAAGGATAGACTACGTTTAGCGGCAGGATGAGGGACGCAAGGTTTATGAACGTAGATGATGCAAAGAGGTTATGTAAGGCTAAGGATAATAGCAGGTGGGTTTCGGTAGATTCTGCTGATGCCGACGGGTAAATGTCGTGAGCTGTGTTTATGGTAAGCATGTTGTCACCGGTAGTCATATTGAATGCACACAACTTTTTAATGTTTGTGATCGCATCAGTAATATAATTATGTTTTTTTTTTTTTTTTTTACCTGTGGGAAATCATCAAATAACCCCTCCCGCTCTGGGCTGAGCAGGAGGGAGTGTCAGACTTTTACTGACTAAAACCCATCCATGTTCCTTCCTTTGCCCTTTGTGTTCCAGGGCCGCGGTATCTCTTTCGAACAGTACCGCAACCCTGGCAGGCGTCGGTCCTTACGGACCCCTTCCTATTTGCTGACTCTCTTTGAGGCGCGCGTGGAACACGAACGCGCCGTCGACACGGCCTGTCGTCGTAAGACGGACGGACGGCGAGCTAGCCCATAGCTCACCGTCCACAGGCCCGCGCCTACGGTGGCCCCCGACGCCCGGTGCGTCTACCGCGGCGGCTGAGACGTGAGGCTCTCTCCCTCTCACGTCCCGCCACCTCCTTCGCTAGCATGACTGCTTCGCAGAAGGAGGTGACGGCGTCCCATTCCCTCTCGCTACGGACCATGGATTGAACCAGGGGGTCTACTCTCTAAGCACGAAACCCGTAATTTCGGCCGAAGATACGGGCGTTTCCTACTCCCTAGCACCTACGCAGTGCCGTAACTAGCCTTTTATGCGCCCGGTGCGAGCTTTCAAAACTGCGCCCTTGAAAAATGCTCTAATCAGGCTCTGACAATAAAGTGGACAAATGTGCATAAAAATAAATCTATCTATTTTTTGTTTACGAAGGTACTTAATAGATTTCTTTAAGATAAAAATTGTTTATTCAAAAATATTTGCTCAAATACAGAAATGACACAAAGTACTCGATAGTAAAGACCCAAGGCTAAGGTAAACCGTAATCACAAGAAAAGGACAGCTACCTACTCAAAGATTTACTTTCCGCGCTTTTCTCATTGCGAAGTCCTTGATTACATTGTCATACGACAGGAGCCGTGCTATGTCGCGTTCAATCGACAAAATCGCTAGGCCAGACAATCTTTCTTGGCCCATCGTCGAGCGCAGGTACGTCTTTATTAATTTGAGCTTACTGAATGATCTCTCGCAGGAAGCTACAGTCACTGGCATCGTTAAAAATATCTTTATAGCGACTACTACATTGGGAAACATTTCCTTTAAATCCAGTTCCACTATAGCTTTGAGAAGACCCATACTTGACTGACATTCACATTTATCAAATAATGTAGTCGCTTCAACTTGACTCTTCAAAGTTTCTATTTCGGCCCAAAATTCTCGATGAAAAGATTCTCGATGTATCGGGGAATCCCCGAACATTGGGTGGGACGGCGCGGCAGAATGGAACGTTTGTGAATCGTTTAGTTTTGTAAGTCATCCTTTTCACTCTTGTCGAACGATGAATTTTCTATCTATCTGTCGCACACTAGTGCGTCAGTAACGCCGCACGTAGTTAATGAATAAAATCAAAGATAAAGGGAGGACCAATGAATGTGGCTGACAGCAATGACAGCGTAACGTGAACTATATGTACATCTCCTCAGCTAGATTGACAGATTTGCTTAGAACTTCTAAGTTAGAAGTGGCGCCCTCCAAATGAATATAGACAGAAATTGTCTCATAGTTACGGTATAGGTACTTTTGTTTGTGTATGTAATATTGCGAGCAAGACAAGGTGGATTTATATTTGTCTGATGTGTCGTGACGTGACGCGTCAGAACTGTATCGGTTCCATACATAAGCCATCACAACACAACACGTTACGCACTAGTGTGAACGTTACCATCCTACTAATATTATAAACGCGAAAGTTTGTATGGATGGATGGATGGATGTTTGTTACTCTTTCACGCAAAAACTACTGAATGGATTTTAATGAAACTTTACAATAATATAGCTTATACATCAGAATAACACATAGGCTACAATTTATAAACATATTGTTCGAAATACTAATCCTGCGCAGACGAAGTCGCGGGCACCAGCTAGTACTAAATGTATGAAACCGATACCGTTCTGACGCGTCACGTCACGACACATCAGACAAATATAAAACCACCTTTACAAGTGTTGTTGTTTCAAGATCGCTTGAAAAATGCCATATAGATATAGATAGTACAGAGGGCGCGTCTACACCATATTCGCAATAAAACAAAATGTACCTACTAACTACCATGCATGAAACAATAAACAAAACTAGATACTGGTCTGGTCATTTCTGCGCCCCTCCAGGGTCTGCGCCCTGTGCCTGGGCACCGCTGGCACCGCCCTAGTTACGGCACTGCACCTACGGACATACGATTCGTTCGAGGCCCGAACTAAGAATGAATTACAACTCAATTTGACAGTTGTCCCTACTCCCGATGTGTTTTTGCCCGTCCGTAAAGAGGAGTTTGACACTTTTTAGGACGGATTGTTATGTCATTTGAAACGACAACAAAATAGTTATCGTGCAGTCTACGAATAATACGTTTTTTTTAGAAAATCTCTACAATGGCTGCTTTTTTCATGCTCGAAGAACTGAAGAAGCTCTACAAGAAGAGCGGAGGTGACACTGATTCTATTTGCGCCAAAACTTTCGGTTGGCGAGTGTCTATTCCCGAAGTGGAGTTGAAAGGGCCCTCACACGGGAATCATTTGAAGATTTTTGTGAGGATCTATTTACAAGCGACGAAATCGTGTTGGTCCCAGAATGAAAGTGGACAATGGTTTGATCCAAGAATGAAGGACTAAGACACAGAGCATCATAATATATAATAACTGCTAACGATATTGAAGATTCTGCAAATTATTGCGTTGTGTTACCAATTTGTTTTTGTTTACTTGAAGATCCTTGCTGCTCTCAATTGTTGAGAGCAGCAAGCCCGGGGGAGCTACCAAGGTGCAGTGAGCCTTAGCAGTGACGTCAAAATAAACATTTTACAAACTGTTTATTTTGCTTACAGGAAGATTGTGATAAAAGTAAAGATAATGTTTTTAAAAGAATGTTTTTTTTTTATTTGGCACCAATCAATTTAATATTTTAAATTAATATTAAAGAATAAAAATACAATCAACAATACACTAATAAAACATATTCCCTTTTATTTATCTATTGCAGTCATAAATTGTTGCTAAGAACTTAGTTTCAATCGATCAATCACTTTTATTTTCAGGCATCGAAGACTCATTGATACAATACACAAAATAATCTTTTAAGTACAATATTAAGCTATTATAATACATAATATCAAACACATTTACAAAAAAACTATTAATTCTTCTTAATTCCTATTGTTTATTGCACACAAAATATAAAAGTAGGACACACAAAATTACAATATATAACTTATGTACAACAGCGAGCTTAACCCAGAATTGGGTTTTCTTACAGCAAACCTTACGTTTGATTGTGAGATTTGCGAATGAGGATAAACCTATGTGCACAAATGAACATTTTAAAACTTAAATTTACTTATTTTTACTAAACTAATACATAAAATATAATAAATATAATATATAGATAGATACACAAAATACTATATATATACTATTATCCTGTTGACAGGAAATGTTCCTTTATTCTTTTCTTGAACACATCTAACGAAGGGCTATCCCGCAAGGAGTGTGGAAGCGAATTCCAAAGGTGCACAGCCCGAACAGTAAAGGAACCATCATACCGACTTGAGGAGTGAGGAGGGAAACGAAGGAGGAGAGATGATGATGAACGACAGGGTTAACTATGTTAATAACTATGTTTGGTCGGCCATATATTGCACTGAGTTGAGGTGTCATATAGACTTCTGCGAAAACACTGATACACAACACCCTGTGGCCAAAATTCCTTCATAGAAGTCGAGAGATGTGTGTTGGAACCCGTACCATAAAAGACTTGAAGGTAATCTTGTGGAGCGAGTCCACTCTCAGGGTGAACTTGGTCTTGCTCCTTATATTTCGACCACCTCTGGCGTCGTGGTGTGATGTAGACGGTACGCGTACAGCTGCGACGATGGAACATGGAATAGCGGGACGCAGCAACATGTTCGGATCTGTCAATGTGGTACCGGACTGATCGCTAGCAGGCTTCCTCTTCTTCCTTTCCACACTTCAGTCTTCTTCATCAGCCTGTCCTCGGCTTGTTACCGGTGGCAACGAGCTCTGAACTTACTTCGAATGCCACTGATGTTTTGCAAGCCGTTGTTCTCACTCATAAAACTGAAGAGTGCCTCTATTTGAGCGCATGAGTTGCTGCTGGAGTGGTTGAGGGTATTTTACTATTACAATTTATTACGGAAGAATCCCGCGTTGTATTGATAATGCGAATTATGTATATATATGTTTAATGTAAATAACAAACTGACATTTCATTTGATATTATTGATGTCAAAAGAAAGAAAGGCAAAGGAATTAACAAGATAAAGCCACAATTCGGACAAAAATGGCAAAAATAGTTCAATTCTATATTAATAAGGCATGATAAAAAGTATATTGTTAAAAATGTGGATTTTTTTTTACAATAACAATAATGATTTTTGTATAAAAACTTGAAAACCACGTAGTAAATAAACCGGTAATCGACCGGTAAAATAGCGCAACTCTATCGCCGTGCATCATTCGTTCACGAATATTGTCTATGATTCCGTTCGAAACTCATGAATCCGTAATCAATCGGGAGTAGGGTTTACTCCGTATTTACGGACTACGTTCGGACGGGCCCGTATTTTCGTGGACGGACTTAGAGAGTAGACCTCCAGGGCCGGACGCGAGAGGTCGCCGCCGCCGATAATATAATTATGCTAAGCCATTAACTTCTGGTTAATTAATCTTATGAATGCTTATTTTACAAGCAAACGAAGACGGCAAATTAATTTCTTCATCATCATGAAAATTACAACACAATATTGTTATGTTTTAATTGCCAAGATTAATTAAATCAATAAAAATGTATTAGGTACATTGTATACCAATTATATACAAGTTAACTACCGTATACATACAATAAAGTTATATAACCGTGAAAAATCGATTATTAACGTATATTACGATTCGATGCGTGATTATATAATTTATAATACCGGAAGGAGTATGAGGAAAGTATTGAATAAATATTTGATTAAGAGGACGTGGGTGATTGACCTTTCCACGGAGGAGATGGGGTGACGACGGGTGTTACTTCGGTTTGTTATGCTGAAGATACAGCGTGGACCCTACACCGACGTGAATACGGTTACCACGTACTCAGTACAGTAAATACATCAATCTAAGCTCGTACATCGAAATTTTTCATAGTATTTTTTTTTATATAAACTGTTCCGTGACCGTGACAGTGTCCGTTTGACCGTGTAGGCACTTTTGTGGAAACACCCTCTTTAGTTACAAGTTAATTAGGTTTTATTTTTCTTTCGTGTAGACTAGTGTATTTGAGTTGTTCCTCTTAATACGGCTTATGACGCTATAAAAAAACGAAAACAATATTACAAAGCAATAAGAAACCCTCAATCCAACTCTTCTACGTGTCGATGATTCCCATAGTTAAATTTGTTTCGACCAGAACTCAGCCACATTGACGGCGTTAGTAGTGGCTTTGGACAGGTCCCTTAAAGTTCGGAGTTACCAAAAGAGCAAGTCAAAAAAAAAAGGAGGTGGGTCATGGTTTGGGATGAGCCTCTACAGTCACCCCACCGGTTGTGTCCCGCTGGGAGCTTTTTGCAGGTTCAGCATAGTGAGCCGGAGTGTCTGATGTTAATACAATTAGAAAACATTAACTTTTCTAGAATATTTTATTAAACATCAACGATTGTGCATTTGCCGAATCGTTACTAAAACATTAATTTCATGAGAACACATTAAATTGTTAACAAACATATCAACATTAATTTGTTGTCTCATGAGATAAAAGATTTTTATTAAGAGAAGAGAAAAAGAAATGGAGATTTCAACACGTTTTATGTCAATGGAGGTTAAACGTATAAATCAGAAAACGTGTGACTTGTCTTCCATTGGTGTCGCGAAGAGTAACGCTCGAGGAGGCAGGATTACATGGATTTCTGCCCACCCTCCTATAGGGGTGCGCGGCAAAGCGTGCAGCGTATGGAGTGGAGCTAAGTTAATTATAATATTGTTTTTGATGACGGAAATTGTTAGCAATAACGTTGATACGTTGTTGTTTTACGTTATACTACTTTTGTTGATGAAGTTTTGCATCGATGGATAAAATAAAAAAATATAGTACCTTGTATTGTATAACGGGCTGGTGTCCGCAACTCCTTAAATAATTACTGTTTTCTTTCATTAGTAATTACCACTTCATTAACACGGACTTTTAGCATTAAATGAAAGAAAAGTAAAGGAGTTTCAGTATAATAATATACATAACAGCCTACAGCATTCTTTCTGTTGGGAGACTGAGAAGTGCCCAGCGACGGTTAGTGGAAGTCACAAAATCAAGAAACAAAAGAAAGAAAATTGCTTTTATTGGCATTTTATCAAACAGAAACACCTTAAAATTAAACGAAATTAAAAAACAAAGCTATTAATGACATTGGCCTTTTTTTACGGATGGGAATTCATCAAATGAATTAAAATCAATCCCACTCTGGGCGGAGCGGAAGGGACTGTCAAACTTGTACTGACTAAACCTATCCATGTTCCTTCTTTTGCCTTTTTGCCTTTTGCGTTCCAGGGCCGCGGTTTCTCTTTCGAAGAGTCCCGCAACGGCCGCAACCCTAGCAGGCATCGGTCCTTTCGGACCCCTTCCGAACACGAACGCGCCGTCGACACGGCCTGTCGTCATAAGACGGACGGACGGCGAGCTAGCCCATAGCTGTCCACAGGCCCGCGCCTACGGTGGCCGATGTTATAAACTTAGCATAATGCCAGATGGCAGCACGTGGTATACCACCTGACGCTGATGTTAAGTTTCCTTACGATATTTTCCTCCACCTTTGAGGTAGTTCATATAACTTCTCTGAACCCGCTACATCTCATCGTACACACCACAAAATAAAGGCGTGTTGTCACGAACGTAACGGTCGCGCCCGCTTCCGGCCAACAATGGCGTCGCTACATAATTGATACTTTTCGGTAATATCACTGTTGTTCTGAAATAATGCGTCGCTCGTGAGTGTAGGTCTTTAGTGTGGGAAACGATAGTGGAATGGATTTGTTCGATTTTGTACTATTGTCCCGGGAATGGATTCTGGGAGTGGCGATTCGGTAACATGCTTTTGACTATGGGAGTGGTGCATGGGAGAAATGTGGGAGTACCGTGGGATTATGGAATGTGGTGATTGGCACAGGCAACGAGAGGCCTATACCCCCAGAATTGGGTGATGTCTTGCTGTGAATAATGGTGATGAGCTCAAAATCGAAATAGGGTATGCCAGAAATGAAAGGCTTACTAAGATAACTTTTGCGTTAACGACATGACAAACCAAATTGGCCTGCATTATCAAGTGCTTTAATTTGATAATAAGAACAAAGCTCATTTAGGATGGAAATTGGGATGGTATGAGTACCATTAGGTACTCATACCATCCCAATTTACCTTAAAAGCTGTACTACACACCAGCTCTTAATCTGGTTTAGTGACGTCTGTTTTTACGCAGTAGCGGATGGTGAAGCATAACAAGGCTAGCCAGACAACAAAATCATAACATAACATCACGCCTTGTAATCCTCAAACAGAATAGGCAGAGGTGTAGGTACCTAACAAGTAAACCCAAATTTTGCCAATTATGTTTAAGTCCCTGTAGGGGGCGAGACTATTGCCGCTGGGCACAAATCCAGACTCCGTGGCACTACTGGAAAATTTCTAATGAAAACCCAATAACACTTTGCCCAACCTGCGAATCGACCCCAGGACCTCATGCTCAGCAGTCGCGCTTGAGGCCACTAAACCAAAGAACAAAATTTTTAACGGACGATAGACGAGTTTGATGAAAAGCTGCAGTTACTTTTCGTTTTGACTTCAAACAAAGTCTCATTAGTCCACATCGAATGCATTTCGCAAACAAACAAACGTTCGTGCGAGGTGCCATTAAAGTGAGCTGTGTCGACAGAATGTGACATTTAACGTTTAACACAAGGCTGAGCTTTGAACTTGATATGAATCATGGTAGTATAACCTAGCTATTGTCGAGTGAAGCTAGAAGAAATCGGAAAGTTTTGAGGTCGGGGGACATCTCTCAAATACACCCTGGTAAGGAGTGTATTGACCTTAGTGTTAAAATACGTACACACGATACAACATCCCATCTTGATTCTCTGAGACGTCGTACCACATTGTGTCGTGATTTTTTTACGATGCACTTCGTAGATTACCACGATAGGATTTTGTATCGTGTGTTTGGTTTGGCCCTAAGTGCTGGCTCGTAGTGCGATGGTGTTTGGGACTCGTTTTCGAGTTTGGTATTAAGTTAACCCATAAATCATGCTAATAGCGTAGCGCAAAACACTCTAGTGCGTATTTTGTGTGACTAGAACTTTCTGGCTACCCCAGTGAGTGACAACCTAATGGAAAAAAAAAACATATCTGGGCGCTTAGAAAATGTCGAGAGAAAGGTGCACGGTTCGGGTTGGTTACTCCATGGTTATTCTTTTAAACTAATTTGTTTTATAGCAACAATTGAACGCAAAAACATTACGAAATCACAACCTGGCAGGTGGGATAGTCTTCAGTTAGACCTTCTCCTCACCTCATCGATTTCCAATCAAAAATTCCTCCTACTTTTTCCATTTACCAAACCATACCACGAACAAAATAAAATAAAACAACGCCCAATGATAGCCATATCAATCGAACTCAAACACACCATCGAAAGAGTAAATTATTCACATACGCGAGTACCACGACTGAGCGGCCTCTGTATCGATTTTCAGCCGACCTTCAGACAACCCGCCTGTTCGCTTTTAAAACTTGAAGAAAACCTAATTGAGGGTAGCTTGGTGACTGACACGTTTTTGGGAGGTACTCTAAGAGTCATTGAGCTATGGTGGGGTGTAATAATATTGTGTTTTGTCATATTCGATGACGTGTTTTGAAGATTTAAATAGAGAATCATAATTCTGAATGACTTGTTTGAGAAATAAAAAATTATGTTCTTAAAATGCATTGTTAATTTGTTGCTTTGCCTGTGTTTGGTAGTAAACTTTTTGTGATCATTAAAATGATTAATTTTAATTTAACTGCGGATAATCACAGACAGTTACAAAAAACTGATAAGAATTCTGAAAAAAATGCATACAGAAAAAAGACGTTTTACAAGTATGCTTGTAACATCAAGGTATTCAAAGTGCGTTGCAGTCTTTCTAAGGCTGATAGAATGAAAAAACGAATACAAGACCACAGCGGTCAAAATAATGTTAAGCATAACGTAAGATAAAAATACACATTAGTTTCTTATTAAGTAATAAGATCGCTTAATATGCTTTACAAATCTTAAAAAAAATGAACTAGAAAAAAACGGAGAAAAAATAAACATGACATCCAGCCTGACTCCGAAGGGTTAGACAGAGGTGTACCTAATAGTGCACCCACATTTCGCCAGTTATTTTTCAGTTCCATTTAATAGGGGGTGAGCCTATTACCATCAACCGGGCACTTATCTCGCCTCCGTGGCTGCTGCTGAGCAATTTCTGATGGAAAAACCAAATAATGCTTTGCCCAACCTGGGTATCGAACCCAGGACCTCATGCTCAGCAGTCGCACTTGCGACCAATAGACCAGCGAGGCAGGAAATAAAACTAAAAAAGAGACTAAATAAAATTACAAAACCACTTTCAATTCACAACAAGCTCTAATCAAATAGAATATTCCAGAATTGCAATTTCGACTCAAGAAGAAAATAATTTACGGTTCGTACTTTCCTTAATTGGTTTCCATATTGCCTATTCATCTCACTGAATGGGATGATGATTGTTCTGTAATTCGTTAATGGATGTAATGATGCACAAAATTGTTTTAAATAATTGTACATCATTTGAACTGATTGGATGTGATAGGAAATGGTATATGTTAAAGCAGGAACGGTTTCAAATAGGTCACTGTGTGAGAGTCCAATGGTTTGATCGTCATACGTCTCGAGTTCGAACCCGGGACAGCAACTCTGATTTTTCGGATTCATGTGCGGATTGTGTAATTATTAGGTCGATATACAGGTATAGCTTTCAACTTGAGATGTGATGTGAGGCTATTGCACAACACTGGGACAGCAGTAGCTACGGACTGATAATATACAGAAAATACAACAAATGACTTGTATGTGACTGAATCACTGTTGGAAACTGTTTATACAACAAGAATTTGTGTTGTATACTACCACTAATAAAAAATCACGTTCTATTTAAAATCGGGTATTTTTATTGTTTCAGTTTGTAGCCAATGTTACCCGGGCCATAATAACGAATCGATTGACACCTTATTCATCAAAATCGGATGAATAATTTAGGCGCTACGGAGGAACATACGTCAATACTAACATAGACATACACTGCTAAAATCATAAGCCTTCCTTTAGGCTTCGCCGTAGTCGGGTAAAAATGAGGAGTGACTATTGATCATGCTTGCTCAGTGTGATGACGAATTCAACTTGAAATATTCCGACTTTCTTAAAGTAGTTAGTTACGTTGTGAATTCACCCTTGTCCATCCAAAATGAAAGTCCAGAGGAACTAGAAAGAGTGACATTCTATCAGCTTATACGATGCTGGAAAATAAATTCAGAAATGTGCAAACTAACATCGGCTAATGGAAATCTTAATACCAATCCAATGTCTTTATATGTGAAAATAGGTAATACTTAAGTCTTACCTGCTAAATAGAATAATTAATGTTGAAGGTAAGTAAATGACAAGCTTTTATGGAAGCAAACATATAGATAACTAGTCGAAATTGAAATCAGCCACTTCTATTCTGAATTGACACTTATGAAGAACTTCAAACCCGTGAACCATGACCCATGTAATCGATTGGTACTTCAGCACCATCGAGAAACCGACGAACCGGTATCAATATTCGATGAATCCGCTCAAGAACGGGCATGAAGAAATAAAGTACCTCTTAAATACCAATCTGTTTGAACGGCCGGCCATTTTAGAACGTTACGCGGCAAAATTTGGCGTTTGACATCGAACGTCATTATTTGACACTTATGTTCGAAATTTGAAAGCGGTCAATGTTTGTCTGTCATCGAATTTAGTGATGTAATTTGGTTTGTGTACGGTGATTGACCATACAGACAGGTAATATAATATTTTACGCCTGGCTGGCTTGTGTTTGCTTATAGTTTTATAATATGCATAACTTTTATTAGCTCTTGTAATATTTATTTATTTTGGATACTTGCAGTTTTTGATAACAGTTGAATTGAGACAAAAAAATCTGTAATATTTAACTATTTAAATTGAAGTGTTTCAAAGATAAGTACGGTCTGTCGTATTTTCTGTGTAGAAACCAGAAAATAGCTTTTTAAGGGTAGCAAGAACAGGGTGTCAAGTTCTTCATCCCCCATAGTAAAGGTAGGATCCTCCGATCAGAGGGGTGTTATGTGTGGTAGGCTACTGCCCGACATATTTTGTCGAGTTTTTCTATACATATAGTATTAACTGCGCGATTTAGAATGTATTATGACAGGTCTCATTTGTGTCAAAGTTGCTGTAGTACTTTTTGTAGTGTCTCGCTACATTAAATATAGATTGGCCCAAGATTTGCTATTCTTTGGCCACCTTACATAGACTATTTTATTATTTTCACCCAATAAAACTCAAGTTCAACATTCTAAAAACTAAATTCCACTAATTCCAAAAGGTCAAACAAATGACGATTCACATGTAGCACAGGCGAAAATCCTCCATATGATAATGAGTCAGATGAATTACCCAGGCCGGCTGAATGGCTTTCATACGGCATGAATAAGGCCAATCTTCGCGTAATCAGTCTGAGACCTTAGAATTGGTTCACTGAATCACCGTGTGGAATTATGTGATACGGCCTTATGGAATATTTTGGATTTAGTTTTTTTTTGGGTTGACTTAAGATGTCGAAGTTAAAAGTATTCTCATGTAAAGTAATTTATGCCATCTTTTGGTTCAAGCATCAGCTTGGCTACTAAGATAATTAGGAGACCTTTTTTAACTATTGTAAATTGATCAAAAGCTCATTAAGTACTTAGTGGAAAGATGTAAACATCGTGAAGGCCAAAATAATACTTATAAAGATTGAGATACTACCAATACGACACGACAATGACGACACGGTTGGCGCAGTAGCTGAGCGATTGACTGCTGCGCTGCGTGTCGCGGGTTCGGTTCTCACACGGAAAAAAATGTTGTATGGCCTGCAGATAGTTATTCTGGATCTGCCTCTTTGTGTATGTGAGTTCACTGTTTGTAAACGCACCCACAATACAATTCTAAAGTTTCATAAAATAAAAAAATACACTCACCAAATAGAAGTCTTTTTTTAACCTTTTGGTGTCTTCTCATACATTTAGATAAAGGAAATCATAAAACAACTACATTTTCCCCTCAACACATCCACATTTAACATAAACGTACTAAAACTCCAACGAATCCACATGATCGTACTAAAGATCGTTACTCCGTGTAAAGTAAACATTCATCTAGAAATAGACAGTTAACACTGACATAACAGAACCAATATTAAAAACCCAACATGTAATATGTTAACACTTTCTCATTGAAGATACTCAAGAGTTATGAAAGCTAGTGAAAATAACACTGCACACTTTAGACATCTTAATCATAATCCTAACTAATATTTTAATGCGAATGTAAGTTTGTTTGTTATCTTTTCACGCCTAAACCACTGTACCGATCATCCTGAAATTTTGCATCTACGTCGTCAGGTGTACAGACCGGACATAGCGTACCTTTCATCCCGAAAATAAATTACTGTTCCCGAGGAAAACAACAATAACGTTCTTATGTTATTATATAGCGCCACGTGTCCTTCGAATCGTGATTGAATTATATTATTATACAAAACTTTTGTAGTGCGAATTGTCATATTCTAAGTTAACCCGAGCGAAGCGCTGAAAAAGCTAGTAGACTATAATTTTGGATGCAGATCAAGCACTATCTAGTTCAGAAGATAGACTTAATCATCAGCCAGGGGTGTTGGTAAGGACTGTTTTTTTTAATGAAAACTAATCCGTTTCCAAGGGATCCCTAAGTATTATTACGTTGACAAAGAGTTGTCAAGTTATGCCTGAATACCACAATAACTGCTTATCACCAAAATCTGTTACATATTATCGATTTTAATGTTTTCAATATCATCTGCAAAATCGATGTCACTGTTATTTACCACTGTAAAAAAAATGATATAATCGTTTTCAAGAGCCGCGTCGCTTCATGTTTCGCATCCATCGATCCATGTTTAGAAAATACAGCTTTTCGAACACTAGATACACTACACACTACACACTACACTAGATAGCTCTTAGCAATGTTTTGTATAGCTATTAAATTGTAAATCCGTAATTGGCTGTAGGATTAGTTTATATAGTTTAAGACAAAATTGTAAAGAGCTGTGGATTTTGTGAATAATAAATAAATAAATAGATCAATGCAACGGAACGTCTATAATTGCGCTATGTTACAGAAAAAAGACAGCAGAGTTACAAAAATCTTTACCAAATCCGTGAGCCGGCAGACCTAGGAAAAGTTAAAAAAATAAATAAAGCAAGGTACTCACTTCCCCGTTTATGCAGTCCCATGTTTTCCGAGTTCACTTCTAAGAGACAGACGAACACATCACTTACTTTCTATCACTTTCGGTCCATCACTATTCACTGTTCGTAGTTAGTAAGTACACCAGTCACCAGTGAGAGTAAAGCTGAGGACACACAGGATAAAATTACGTAAAATTACGCGACTGGAATTTTATACAAGTTCGCGTAATTCCAAGCATTTTTTGTAGAATTAAGTAAAATTACGAGGTTTGAATTTTGAGATGTTTTGCGCAAGTTTTAATATGTAACAGCGTAGGGTACCTAGGTGGAATAATGTAGTGTTTGGTGCTTACGTGGTTATTTTACGGAATTGAGTTTGACGTTAGCTTTTGAAAGCGGGAAGTTTTGATGACTACCTGAGGGGTTATGTAAAAAACGGCTGTGTTGTTACGAGTTCCATACGTCAAAAGGAAAAAACGGAACCCCATATAGGATCACCCGCATGTCTATCTGTCTGTCCGCCTGTCACAGCCAATTTACTCCGAAATCTCTAGACCGATTGAGTTGGATATGGAATACGGACGTGTAACGTAAATTAACGATTTTTTAACATGGGGCCACTTTTGGGGGGTAAATTAGAAAATGAAAAATAAAATTTTTGCAAACTAACACCGTGTTACCTATCAAATGAAAGCTTATTGTGAGCATCTCAGTTATTTAAGAAAATAGCCGAAAATTGACCATTCCCCCTTAACTACGAAACTACAGGGCAGAAATAAAAAAAAAATACAAAATAGTTCTTTGCATATAGTAGATTACAGGAAAATCTATATGATATCTATAACGTACGGAACCCTCTCTACGCGAGTAGAACTCGCACTTGTATACCTTTTTTTTTAAATAATGCAATCTTTTAATATAAATTAGAGACTAACTTAATGATGACGACAAAACCAAAACTAAAATCTTTACTACTTAGAACGTACGTTTACTCGATACGGCTTACAAATAAGTAACCTTACATTTTTAGTTGTGACCAAACCTTTTCAAAAATTTCATGCTTACAAAACAAAACTAGTAAAGCAAGTTTGTATTCTTAAACGGGGCACGTATAAAGTAAATAAATTCTTATCTAGTTCATCGCTGTAAAAATAGTTCATATAATTTTCTCTGACGCAAGCATCGTATCTCTTGCATTAATCGGATTTTCTTCCATTAAAAATGTGATCAAGGAGAACCATATTTTAATTTTGTTTAGTATTTAATGTATTATCATAAATATATTGTTTTATTGTTGAGTTGTGTGTTGTTTTTTAGTGTCGTATTTGACGTCTTTCGACTGAAATGATAATGATGAGATTGTTTTATCAACCAACCTTTATAAGTTGGGATAGTCTGTGTTTCCTATTTCATATTAGACAACTACAGTACATTTTTGTAGGCCAAAACTCATTTTTCATTTTATTTTAATTGTTTATTGTATGTCTAATCTAGTTTATTATTTCATAACTACTATTGTTACATCTCCCACGTTTTCACTTACGTCAAAATTCACACGGGCCTAAAGAAACAACAATAATTAAAGAATTGTTTAGAATAATAAGTTAGTAGACTTGTTTATTAAGTTCGCAGACATAAACTGTTATTATTTAATGTATACATACAAATAAATGAAATTTAAGTGTCTATTTGTAATACCAAAATAACAACTTTTTACTGAATGCATAAGACAGTATATACGGTACTTATAAAAAAACACTTTGTTTTCAAATTTTGTCTGTCTGTCTGTCTGTTTTGTCCGGCTAATCCACGAAACGGCTAAACCGATTTTGACGGGACTTTTCCTGACAGATAGCTGGTGTCTTATGGAGTAACTATTAAGAATAAGAATTAGGGATCCGTGCAAAAAAATTAAAACCCTGAAATTGTTAACAAAATTCGATTAAAAAAGGTAATATTGTTTTTTATTAATTTAACGCCAACGAAGGTCAACAGCTTGGTCACATAATAATATTATTTAATGTATAACAGTCTGTTACTCATATTATGTAATATTCAAGCCGTATTTTTTTTTCTATGTGAATACTAAGCTTTACAATGAAAGTATGAGAATCTTTTTAGATGCACTTGTTTTCAAGAAGTTTCTTTTTTAGCACGGTAATCTGATCACGACAGTCTCGTTGGTCTACGGTCGCAAGCGCGATGGCTGAGCATAAGGGCCTGGGTTCGATTCCCAGGTCGGGCAAAGTGTTATTGGGTTTTCCATCAGTAATTTCTCAGTAGCAGCCACGAAGTCTGGATTTGCGTCCGGTGTATGGTAATAGGCTCACCCCTATTACATGGGACTTGAACATAGCTGGCGAAATGTGGGTGTACTGTTATGTACACCTCAGCCTAACCCGCATTACAGGCGTGATGTAATATTATATGTTTTCTAAACTTTGTTTACCATTGCAGGAAATATTAAACAAAGAAAGCGGAAAGGGAAACGCCTTGTTCCACTGGTACCAACAAAATGATAAAATAATGGAATTACCTAACTGAAGGGTAGTTAAAAGGTTCCAATTCCCAACAGGGAAACTTGTAACTTGATTATTGTCAAGTAAGTACCTATTAAACTGATTATCATTTCAGCGTAATCCTTTCTTTCTTGGGGATATCTATCTAATCTATTGGGAGAGACCTATTTATAGGTCTTGTCCTTCTAAAACATTGGAATGAGTCACTTTACCGAAAGAAATTGATTGATCGTAACATAGCATCACGCTTTGTAATACCTCAAGGGTTAGACAGACGTGTACCTAATCTTACAGCCACATTTCGCAAGTTATGAGTCCCGTATAATCGGGAGCGAGCCTATTGCGTTAATCTGAATTTAATCTTACGATAGGTACCTACTTATCAAAGATTTTCATTGCAGATTTTCTTATAGTTCATTCACAGATTTACATTTTGAAGGTACTTATAATTCAAGTCTTTCAATTCAAGTCTGTCTGGTCATTGAAATATTAAATTTGATTTTTTAAATATCAATACTTACAGTATGTTTTTCATGATGAAATGACACTTGCAATTAACTAAGTATGATTGTTCTATATTAATTAGTGGCTAAGTCAATTAAAACTAAATCTTAAAATAAACAAAAAAATAACTGAATAGACTGAGTAACAACGTAATCATCAGACAATAGGAGTAGGTACAGACGCCTGAGAACGACATAAACACTACAGTCCATTCACCGTTATTGTACCTTTGACAGGTGCAATCTGTCATACGTCAATACCAACCTTTTAGTTCATAAATAAAAATCATTGTTCATTTTGACAGTCTTGTCAGTGACTACAACCCAAAAAACCCCCTAAACGTTTTTTCGGTCATGGAGTCCCATCTCAGTGGAAATTAGCTATCAGTGCGGGAGATGTTATAGTGCACGTTCACAAGAGTGTGTGTGCACGCACAGGCACACTGTCTCTTTCCTCCACAAACCACGACTGGAGAGAGCTTAGGATTTCTTTCCGAGGCAAGAGGATATGATACCGCCGACGTCCTAATTTTGGACTACTTCTAAAAGAAACACCCAATAGCACTTCCCCGACCTAGGAAAACTAACCTGGGCTTCCCCGCGCTCAGCGATCACGAGACCAACGAACCAACAGCGACCTTATTGAAATGAAAACAAAGATCACAGTTATTTGACAGGGTTGCCTTGTCAGAAGGTAATATAAATGTGAAAGAACTCTAGCTAAGTCTAATTACAGAACTAATGAAAGTGGTTCATTTAACGCGGTTTTTTTCGTCTCACGCTAAGAGCCTCACTTTCGTTGAAAACGTGATTTTTGTTAATTAGGAAAATGTGACGTATGCACGCTAATTGCGTCTTAATTAGGTGCTTAGAGAAAATTCTTTTGGTAACTACGTGTATTTAGAATTTATGGTGGTAATAAATGTAGTTAGGTGGAGTCTGGATTATTTTTAGACTTGTGGTCAACTGGTGAGCGGTCATGAGTTGATGACCTTTATTGCAGAGGGAAAATCTGCAGGTCAAGTGTGTCACTCCTTCGAAATAATTTAAAAATTATTAAAATCATTATTATATAAGTAGGTTCAATTGAATTAGTTAGCGAAATCGTCAAACGTAACAGGTATCGCTAAATAAAAATTAATAAAAGGGCTAGGGTCAACGACCGCAAAATTAAGAATATCTGTATAGTTTCGCTAGGTAAATTAACTTGACCCTGTATAGTAACCTAGCACTTAATTCAATATGATTGATTGTTTGTTGATTGATTGTTTTATAATATCGTTTTACGACGTCAGTACTTTTAACGCAATTTAAAGAGTCAAAATGAAAGGGATTTTGATCGATGTGTTATGCAATTAGGCTGCAGGGTGAGATTTGCACAAATAGTATAGATTAGTTGCATATAAAAATAAATCAATTTGCATGTTTAAATAAGTTTCGTATTGCTACAGCGATTTGCAACAAGATTGACTCATTGAGCTAGTCATCTTAATCCATTGCATTTTGAACTTTCCATCAAGGTGATGCTTTCTTTAGTCCCCTAAGAGGTGATCTGATAAAAAATCTGGCTGAGATAAAATCCATAATAAATACCTATAAATCTATTGAATTTGAAAGTCATGAAAGTTAGAAATTCCCCGTTCAAGAACATAGAAGTTTAAAAAAAATCTAAAATCGTGTTTCGAAAGATCACGTATCCATAAATGGGGATTGAGAAACTCCACATACATTATACCTAGTTAGAAAGCAATGAACAGATGACACGGCGTTGAAACGCAATTTACTGCGCGTGAGTTTGTGGGAAATTGACAGATTATGATGATTATTGCGGACGTGTGATTGGTTGGTGATAGCTTGGGGATGGAGTAAGTACGTGTGTTAGAAGTGCAGTGTTTTGTAACATATCATCACGCCTGTATCTCCGGAGGGTTAGGCAGAGGTGTACCTAATAATACATTGAACCTACATTTGGCCGGTTATGTTTAAGTCCCATGTTATGGGGGCGAGCCTATTGCCATGAACCGGGCACGAATCTAGACTCCGTGGCGCTACTGAGAAATTCCTGATGGAAAACTTCAACAACAGTTTGCCCGACTGGGAATCGAACCCAGGACCTCATGCTCAGCAGTCGCGCTTACGACCACTCGACTAATGAGGCAGTACAGCAACAATATGCATATAAACAAAATTATAGAAAACTGTAAGTTCACAAGGACGTACTATAATGTTACGATTATGATCGACCAATCCGTTTTCCCTCGTGAGTAGGTTTCTGGCAACTAATGTTTATAATGTTATATTTCCTTTTTTAAAGCGATTATGTTCACATTACGCTCGAGGTAACGCAAGAATAATATTGTTAAGGTTATTTTTGTATATAACCTTATGTAATATTGCGTTGTTTATATAAAATAATAGCCGTATTTACTGACCTGTGAAAGGTAAACAATGTAGTAGTAGATCAGAATAATAATAGAATTGACCTTTTAGCTAGTTTGTTTTGACGATTTTCACCCACATTTTGCCATTATGTTGTTTCATGACTGTAATAGGTCAGTCTATTGCCGAATCCATTCTCAAGGGTTCTATTGGTAATAATAAGAAAATGGACTAAACTTAGCCCTCCTTCTGAACCATCATCATCCTCCTGCCCTTATGTCAAATCATTTGAGGTCGGCGCAGCATGTCTTCTGCTTCCATACTTCTCTATTACTCGTCATCTCATCAGTCACCGCCTTTCTAGCCATATCATCCTTCACACAGTCCCTCCATCGTTTCTTTGGTCTTCCTCTACTCTCATACCCATCCACATTTATCCTCAAAACGTTCCTCACTACATTTACCCCCATCTGAACCAGTCGGGTAAAAAGAAAATTTGGAAAGGTTATGAAATTTCTATGCCCCGGTGTTAGATACCCCAGAGGCTTTAATACTCTCCTAGATCTAGCAGATTTTGCCCGTAACAGCTATTAGTTATACAGTGAAGAGAAAACTAGACAATTCCATAATAATAACTGTCTAGTCTGTCTTCTATTAGTTAGTAGAAAAGTAATTAGCGATCCGTTCACACGGTCTTTACGATTTGACAAAATAATAGAAAGAAAGGAATAATATTTGTTTGTCGCAAGGACATGACGTGCATCATACAAAATGACAAAAAATTACAATGAACATAATATTAATACTGCAAACAAAAAGAGGGAACAAAAAAAAAAGTTAACAACTAAGCATGTAACCCCTCAACATGATGCAAATCAAAGCAAAGCATCTGCTCGATGATTTGTCAAATTGTAAAATTGTAAAAATGTCTCGTTTAGTATTGTAAGTATAAAATTATAGTTTTATGCACACAAACCTTCGGAATAAATTCGCTAAATGATCGTCAAAACCACTTCAAAATCCAAGTGCGTCAGGAGAAACTGAAACACTTCATTTATCAGACATTTCTTTAAATTCAAACAACAAATCAATTCAAATTCAATCAATTTCTTCATTCAATTGCAATTCTATCTACATTGTCATTTAACTTTTTGCATGGAAGATATTAACAACGACATCTTCAGTAATTGAGTATGATATTCAATTAAAATTTCAATGAAATTAATAAAATGCATAAGTATGAATAATAAAAAAATCACAAAGGACAATATGACAAGCGTTGCAAAAGGACAGAGGTCGCGGGCGTCTCAAGGTGATTTGTAATAACTGAGGTTCTTTTTTATTGAGATTTCGGGCGCTGTGCCTTTTTAGCATTATAGAGTTAGGTCATGTTCAAGACATTCATCTAAAGTGACAGTTTAAACATTTTTAAGTAAAAAAATAGTGACTTATTTTTATCTTACAGGGTCGTAACTTTGATTACTCGTATTTTATCAATATTATTTTGCACATACGTCAAACAAAGTATGAAGTTTTTTTCTATCAATAGAAATTCTAAGTAAGTACTAGATTTAGTGCCCGAGCTACTTAGAATTGGAATTTAGGCCCAGGGACGGTATAAAAACTCTGACACCAGGTTAGGAACTAACAACAGGAAAAAAGAAATGGAATGTATGACTTAAATCTCTACAATTAATTTAGGTAAATTATAGCGCACGGGTGTGATGTTATTCTTGAATGGAAGGTAGAAGAGAAAATTTTAAGGCTTCTAAGTGCTGTTTTGTCAATTTTAAACTCTCTTTGTACGAAATGCGGTTTTCAGAAACATGTTGGCACGAATACGAGATTAAAATTATACGGTTATAACTAGAGAGCCGCAAGGTTTTAAAAAACAACTTCACGCCTATATTTCCCAAAGGGTTAAGCAGAGGTGTACCTATAAATAAATAGATCTACGCCAGATATGTTTTAAGTCCCACCATGGAACAAGGGCCGAGCCTATTCCCACAAGGAAGGCACACATCTAGACACCGAGCTGCTGCAATTGGAATAACCCAACAACACTGTGCGACCTGGGAATGGAGCCCGAGACGGCGAGACCTCATGCTCAGTGGGAATTAAACACAATTTTGTAAAAACTGGACTTACTGATTTTCACCTGTAAGGTAAATAAAATCTATTAGGTAAAATCCGGCGCGATTTAATTTACTTAATCGCAGACTTTTGTCATTTAAAATAAGATTAAAGCCAGATCAAAGTTATAATTCAGTTACTTGGCGAAGACAATTATGTAGATATTGCATTGTATTAAAATGGAGCCCGACTTTGGAATGAACTTTGTCTCGTTTGTTTTAGAAAAAAAAGTCTCAATTTAATAAAAGTGAAATCAACTTTATCTATACTAATATTATAAAGAGGTATGTGTATACAGGTGTATTTTTTAATATTTGATATAGTTGCGAAGCCATTTGCATTCGTTTGTAAGTTTGTATGTAGGGGCTAGAGGGTGATCTTCGGAACTACTGATTCGATTCCGAAAATTCTTGCACTAATTGGCAACTACATTAACCCCGAGTGTCATAGGCTACAATTAAAACGTTCCCATATGTTTATTTTCGTACATAACGGGAGCGAAGCCTGTTTCGAACGATTTAAATGTGATTTGCCTATGTGACAGGAGAACATAAAGCACTTTATTATAAGAACTATCTATATAAAGTCAGAGAAAGACATAGAGACTATGTATGTACTTAGTCAATTTGCTACTTAAATAGTCTCTATGTACAAAATGCAACTGTCGCCAGTTGCATGGCGTTCCATGACAGCTGTATTGAACGGCAATAACCCAACAAAATACGGGTGTGAATTTTGCTTGAAAATATTAGATTTTTGATTTTGAACACTGCACATCTTTGCCATTGCTAACAATGGCAAAGATATAATTTACAAAAGAAGATTTAAGAAAATCGAAGCGTCTTCTTTGAAAAAACGAGCAATTTCAAAACGTTAGCCGCTTGCTAGCTCGAGTCGTGAAGCACTCTCAGGTGGTGCTGCCTAAGCCTGGATAAGAGGCTTCACGATCGGCTTTTGTCACGGCGACTTGCAGTAAAGTCATTCCTTCAAAGGCTGAATAGATTCTTAGAGGAATTGAGGATAGTCGACCCTTTATTCCTAGTCAGTTTGAGTCGTTATCATACCCGTTTGTTGCGAGCTTTTATTTAACTTGCAATGTTGGTTTGCATGTTTGTTTGTTTAGGTCAAACTTTGCAACTGAATTTTAAAACAGTTATTCCTAACCGATTGAGCTGAAATTTTACATACATATTTAGTTTGAATGACAATGCATGGTTAAGTGACGTCATTCTAAATTCAAAATGGCGGACTCCCAAAGATGGTGGACTAGTTATTTTCTATGCACCCCCTTGATATGGGTATCAATTAAATCGGTTTGCTGACATGAATAACAAAAAAAACACACATAAATATACTCAAAAGCTTGTTTTTAAATGGGTTGTTTTACTGTAAGATTGTTTTACCCATAATAAGCTTAACTTAAATAAACAGACGTTGCCTAGTTCAATTAAACATTATTAAAAAGCTCATTTGCAAAGTTAACGATATTCCTTTAATTAATGGTAGTTTATGTCTACAATTTATTAATTAAGTTAAAGCTACAAGTATATGATGTTATTCCCAGTTTGAAATTATTATTAAAGTAGCTAACTGTTAATAAAAATAAATTGACCTTGTCCATAAATTAATAAACATAATAATATTAATTTAATTCATATGCGAAGTTGGTCTTGACCTTTAACAGATGGTGTCTAACAAGCATACAAAAGAATATTAATTAAAACAATTATTTTTATACAATCTAGTTATTATTTTATTGGTTAGAGCATTAAATTAAGTTCTATTCATCAATTTTATGTTTCGTCTTCAGCAAAATTCAATTAATACTTCGGAGATGGTTTGATTGCTTCCGTATTAAGTTACTGGCAGTTTAATAACTCAATTTATAATATTTTTAATAATTTTCTGACTCGTTTAAAGCGAGATACGCGACCAATATTTTTGTCGAAAATTGACTGTCGCAAATTAGAATTTGCAGACTGTAATTTGAAATCACCGTAAGTAACAGAAATATTTTTTAAAGGTAGTCCCTTTGGTTAGTACCAAAGAGTCTTTATTCCTTCGACAAAAATAACTTTACATCCCATATTGATTATTTTCTAAATAAGTCTATCTTTTACCGTTCCAAATTACTAATTGATTAGGTAATATTGTTAGTAGGCTCTCTTTTTGAACTAGAAAAGCAGTGATAGCCTAGAAATGTGACTGCTCAAGTTCGAACCCAAGGCACGATCCTCTGATTTTTCGGATTCATGTGCGTATTGTATAATTATCACTTGCTTCGGTGAACGAAAACATCGTGAGGAAACCACCATGCCTGAGAGATATTTCTCGATGGCATGTAAAGCCAAGTCAGAGGCCCATGGCCGGCATAAAAACTCTGACACCAGGTTAGACACTAACCACAGGATAAAGAAAGATAGATGATACTAGTGTAGACTGAACACCTTAATGTTAAATAGTTTTAAAAAGTCTAATTCAGTCATTTTTATTAGATATTAATATTAAATAAGTCAATGAGTGGCCTCGAGGGAAGCCAATCTCTGTCAAGTTGATTTAATTAGTCGTTCAAGATGTCTATCAAGATAATATACTTTGGACTATAATGTTCACATTAAAAATCTTCTCTAGTCACCTTGGCCCAAAGTGAATGATTTTGCATCTGCTTTATAATTATAATTAAAATGTTGCCATCTCATTGACAAATGGTGACATTTAATTTGCAACAAAAATTGACGCAAAAAGTATTCAACAAAATTTGTTGCGAAAAAGTGACAAATCAAAAATTTTTATCATTTCATATTAAAACAACTTAATAATAAATTTAAAAGCGAAAGTAAGTTTTTGGTATGTTTGTTACAGCGTAACTGCAAAACAGCCTCACCGATAATGATGACTTCTCAAGGCAATAAATAAACTGATTTAGGACACTATTCCTTTTACGAAATTAATTGAAAACAGATTTCACGCAGTCAAGCGTAAGTGTCGTAGCTAAATAAGTATTTAATAAAAATGGTATTATCTGTCTCTATTATATATTATTATGGGGTCAATCTCACCACAACTTAAATCTAGATTTTCCATCCGTTAAAAGCCGTTTGAGTACAGTTTCATAGTTTTAATTTTACGGCAAACTCACTGGCCGGTTGTTAGTCTAGAATTCCAGATTTAAAAGTTTCGAGTACATTCGACTACTTTTACGACTGCCTATAAAATACTTTTGCTATTTTTACCGACATGATGGACTGTACCGGTTTTCGAATGTCTAAGTTATTCATGTATTCAGTGTTTTTCACTGAATATATAATAGTATAACAATAATTGTGAAAAATGTATTGATTTCTTAATTCTCGTTTGAATCTAGGCTATATACCATACCAAATTTGTATGGATCTATTAATTTCAAGTTCTGTCATAATTGTGATAAATATCCTCGATACTCATCAATATCTAGATTATAGTTTTATGATATTTGTTAAGATGATATAATATATAATATCAATGTGTGTGCCAATAAGATGTGAATAAATTATCATGGATTTGAATTAATGAGTTTTTTAGTAGATCTATAAGAATCTTACTTACTTTGCAATTCATGAATTTGCTACATCGCTAATATGCGAAATTAAAATATACAGGCTGGATGTTTTTTTGAAACGAGGTGATCCAGAGAATTCCTACTGTAGCTGAATAAAAAATATAGGGCATTGTACTGTAATAGGTGAGTTTTCCCAAAATTTAACTGACCACCTCATTCACACCACACGTATACCTCCAAATAAACAGTGAGCATCAAATTTAGCTAATCTATCAGAGATAGACATAGCTGTTAGTTTCTTTTTAAACAATAAAATAGATGTCACATAGTGACAGAAACATCAACAAGACATCAAAAAACAATACAAGAACAAGCGCTCCATACAGCTGACATAATCATCATCATTGACCAATATTACCTATTGTTTCGATAATTGCAATTGTCAAGTAATTTTATTAATTTAAAGCAATAACCATCGTTTGACACTAAATCAAGTTTTCTTTGAAGAAAATAAGCTTTTTATCTGGTTTTGATGAATAATTTGAAAAAAGATCAAGTCGTTGTTCTGAAAATATCAGACATGCATGAGTCATGAGTTCATCACTGCCTACATGAAAAGGTAAAGTACCTACATGAACTGACCTTATGAGATGCAACTGTCAAAGATCCATCTGCCTAGCCTTTTCCCAACTATGATCGGGTCGGCTTCCAGTCTAACCAGATGCAGCTGAATACCAGTATTTTACATGGAGCGACTGCCTATCGGACCTCGGTATGTAATGAGTGGTCACCCATCCACGGACCAACATGATAAAGCTGTCAAAGGTTCTAAAGGAAATTTCTTAATTACTGACTTAGTACAGCTACACTTGACTACCAAAATCTTTTATGAAACGGAAAAACCCCGTCAAAACAACCCTGCAAACGAAACGTGTCTTTCACAAAGAAAAACTTTCCTTAACATCTTCATAGCACACAACAATTCTCATATTTGTTTTATGAATTTCATCCCTTTCAGAGCCAAATTGATACAGTGCTACATACTGTGTTATGTAGGTAAGGGGTGCTACACACACGTTCGGCTCGGCACATTCGATATGACAACAAGGAAGTAACTAATACACAAGTGTAGAAGAAGACGATATGCTGCGCCGACCCCAAGATAAAGGCAGGTCAGACCCCTGCCTACCCTGCGTTTAAAAAATGGGAATGCCTAAAAATTTGAAATAGTATTTTTGTTGAACATCAAAGCTGTTCCTATTATAATTTAACAAATATTCTGCTTTCATTCGGCTCTTGCCGATTGGGAAATTTCTTTCGGCATATAGATGCAATCGCAGATTCACATCGGGCTCATTTGACACAATTTGCTGTTTGGCTACGCCGAATGCTCTCAAAACGGTGAAAGAAAACTACGCGAGGAAACTGAGAATGCCCTAGACCGAAAAATTCAAAGACATTTTAAATCTACCAACCCGCACGATCTCTTATACAGGGCGGTAGGGACACCGAAGCACAAATGTTTATCACGTATTCATTAACCGGGCCTAATCTTGACCACAATCTAGTCTTGAGGACAGATATGAATTCTGAACCCACATAGTTTCTAATTAATTTAAAAAAATATCTAGCTGCGTTTAAAAAAAAATAAGATTAAGGGCCTCCACATACATGGAACTGGAACTGAAACAAAAAAATATTTTTTTCATCAAACCTATACGTGCGGTGCGTGTAGATAGGTCTTTAAAAATGACATTGAGCTTCCTAAAACCATTTTCTCTCAAAGTCTCAAAGTTTAAAAGATTGAGAGACACTTCCAAAGTGGTAAAATGTGTCCCCCCTCTAATTTCTAAAGTAAGAGGAAGAAAATCCTGAAAAAAAATATACGATTATAGAACGTAAAAAAAACTTTCAACCAAAATAGGTTTGAATCAGATTTAATGTTTATTTTTTGAGAAATGGTACTTTTTCATCAATCTGCAGCAACAACTTTGTTTTTCGTTAACATACTATGACAAACAAATGTAGTTTTGTTGTTGAATGTAAAACAATACAACATATGAATGAGCCTTCAAAATATTTTTTATTATATTGTTTGGTGCTACGGTACCCTATGTGCGTGTAGTACGATTCGCACTTGGCCGGGTTTTCAAATTTAATCACCGATGACAGATTTGAGAATGATGAACTGAACAAGTGGTGCTCACCATTTGTGCGTCGCCGCGTCGGCGTTCCTCTCACCCTGAATAAAAGAGGTCTTTGTCCTAGAAGTGAAAACATTAAGGCTGCTTGTGCTATGCCGAAGGAAGCCGAGCCGAATATGTGTGTAACACCCCTTACATGCTGAGTCATGTGTTCCGAGGTCATCGACCCACTTGTTCTATATAATACTTTATAGCCCAGCCCGAGACTTCAGTACATCGTGAACTATACTTAGGCGGAAGAAAATAGTGTTTGCCAAAAGAAAGCCGGTATTTTGATTGCTTTGTGGCTTGAAGCTTTCGTTTTGGATTTTGGTGATTTGGTTTTTATTATGTTTTGATTTCTTAACTTTTAAACCAGTTCCATGAATGACAAATAACGCATTAAAATGTGAATTGGAATATTATGAGATTCAATTGATACATGTATATCGTTTACGAAAGTCATTAAATTATTGAAGAAAAAATATTAAAGTTATTATTTCGGTTTTAATAGCATGAAGCCAAAGAAATGAAGTCCTCGGTGAAGCCTTTTTTTCAGCCTTCGATAGCTTCCGGTTTTAGTAAGGAATAGTAGCCGACAAGAGACAATAAATATTACTGAAATCGTGTTTCTTACACCTTCCTGCATTTGTTTTTAGGGTTCCGTACCTCAAAAGGAAAAAACAGAACCCCTCACTAGCATGTCCGTCTGTCACAGCCAATTTACTCTGAAACTTCTGGACCGATTGAGTTGAAATTTGGTACACATATGTAAGTCAGTGACCCGAAGACGGACGTGTAAATTAATAAAATACACGTCCGCCATTTAAAACGTACATTAATGAATATTAAACATGGAGGCCACTTTTGGGGTTAAAATAAAAAAAAAGTTCAAATATCAAACAACTAGTCAAGTCAAATTAACCAAGTTAGTTAGTAAAGTTAACTAGTTTTGAATTTATTTAAGAAAATAGGCGTAAATTGACCTCCCGCCGGGGGCCTTTACTCCGAAACTACAGGCCGAAGATTCCGAAAAAATACAAAAAAATAGTTCGTTGCCTATAGATTACAGGAAAATCTATAAGAAATCTATAAACGAACGGAATCCTCTCCACGCGAGTCGAACTAGCACTTGTCCGGTTATTCATATGGTGTTAATTTTTACCCGACAAAGTTCAAAAGCAGGGTGCGGTTAATGATTTAATCCGTCTAAGAGTCAATTTTACCGATATACTTATCCAACCCTAACTAAACGGGTGTGCGCTAAAGTAAAATTTGATATGAATAAACGGCAGACTTAACAATTATTTATTTTATAATGAAAGATTGCTTTTTACGTTTTATTAATAAAACGAGCATTAATGATAGATTTAAAATAAAATTAATCCAAGCTATTGTTTTTAGATTTTTTCATCCGTGACCTTTTCACCAGTTTCATTCAACTGGTTTGATCATCTTTGGGTGTGACCATTGATTAATTACATGCATTAGGAGTTTGCCAAAGACTACTCATACATAGATTTGTAACGTGACCTTTTTAAATGATTTATTGATGATGATGCTAGAATTGTTGTAATAAAGTAGTAAACTTCATCAAGAAATCAAAACCCTGATAGTGGCTTAAGGTTTCTGAATGTTATGAAGGGTTCCGTGGGCAAAAGTTAAAAACCAAACCCTTATAATTTCTTCATGTCCGTCTTTTTATCTGAAGGTAACTTCAACTCAGTTTATTAGAGCACTATATCACTATATCGATAGAAGTTATTGTTTATTTTTTCTGGTTTTACTTTTTTTTTGTTAAAGAAATTTGTTCACCTTTCTATAAGACAATATCACCGACTATTATTACTACACATTAACCACCACTTCTACTTACCCCATACCCAAACAAAGCGATACATTGCGTGCACCATCCGATCTATAATAGTACCATTTACAGAGGGCAACGCTCTTTACGAATCCAGGTCATTTTGACTCGATCAATCATGTAGGGCCGAATGGTTTTAAGACTAGCTGTGTGATCCATCATGGTACTTCCCTTTTCGATGTAGGTTAAATTGGGTTATTTTGTATTTATATTGTTTTGTTATGGGACTTTTAGGTCAGTCGTTTATGTAGTTTAGTGTGTTTAAGTTATTAGGGGCAAGTAATGGAAATATTATTTTACAATAGGTAAGTGGAGGTGCTTTTTATGTAATGTGTAGGTAAAGGGAGAAGCAGGCCTGTGGACGGTGAGCTATGGGCTAACTCGCCGTCCGTCCGTCTTATGACGACAGGCCGTGTCGAATACGTCGGTGCGTTCGTGTTCCACGCGCGCCTCAAAGAGGTCAGCAAACGGGAAGGGGTCCGAAAGGACCAATGCCTGCCTGGGCTGCGGGACTGTTCGAAAGAGATACCGCGGCCCTGGAACACAAAGGGCAAGAGAAGGAACATGGATGGGTCCCTTCCGCTCAACCCAGAGTGGGACTCATTTGACGATTTACCATCCGAAAAAAAAAGGTAGAATTTGGGATGAAAAGAATGGCATTAGAGGCCAGCGTGATGAGATCGCCACTTTCCTCCACGTCCATCAACTTGATATCCTCCTCAAACAGGAGACCTTCCTCAAGCCCAGTCACCGTGACCTGAGTATTGCCAACTATCGCTTAGTTCGTAACGAGCAGTTGCGCGTCGTGTGTCCCAAGGGCGGCACTCTAATTTATTATAAAAAGGAACTGCACTGCATCCATAAAGATCCCCCTCCATTAGAGTCGATGGGTGACGACGCTCAGGTACATACGTCGACCAGAGTCACTACCTGCCACTCTTGCTGGCTAGCTATTTTTTTATCACAAGCATAGGTGGTTTCGTGTTACATAAAAGAAAGAAAAAATACAAACATTTTGGTGGATATTAATGCTTTCGAATAATAATATGTCTAGAAACTTTCAGAAGTTTTGGAACAAAGAACAGTGTGCTGTTAAAAAAATGCTCCTAAAATGTAAAAAAAAAAACATTAAGGTGGATTAATAAAAAAAAAATTGTTCTTTACAATAATGTTTTTTACCTTCAATGAAATCTCTTTTCACATAATATAATACGTGAAAAAGCTTAGCCCTGCACCTGAAAAAGCGTGTCACACAACCAATGCATAGCACAACTCCAAAACTGAATTAACATAAACATGAAAGTTCTCTACTGAAACAATAAACTACATTAAAACTCATAAAATCTGTCAAAAACTAAAGGAAAACTGATCGCGGTTAAGCCTATATAACAACGGGTTTAACAACGAGCCCCTCTTAATCTCAGTTCAACCCGGGATTACCCTAATTAATTGAACAGATTTACTACGGAACCCGCTACGTGGTAGACATATTTTATAAATGGTATCATTGTTTGTAAAAATATGGTTCTGTTGAAATGTTTATGTATCGGTTAGACAATGGGATCACCCATTGTCTAACCGATACATAACATTCAACATTTTGGCATTTATTATGTTTATTAAATAAGGTGTTATGTTGTTGTGCCATGGTGGCATGACTCGACTGAACTGAAGTTTTGAAATATCTATTTAGGGTTTCGTACCCGAAGGGTAATCAACGGGGCATCGTTACTAAGCCTTTGCAGTCCATCCGTCTGCCTGTCTGTCAACGGGCTGTATCTCATGATTCCGAATAGATAGACAATTGAAATTTTCACAGAATAAACTGAACTGTGTTGAGAACAAAAGGATGCCCCCTTTAGTTGTTTTTATAGCGGCAACAGAAGGATTATCTACTACGGTGGTACAGAACCCTTCACGCGCGTGTTCGACTCATATTTGGCCCGTTTTTTAGTGCATTTAGAGCAACGAAAACTTGTGAACGTAAACTCTTGGGTTGGATTCTCATATCAAGCTAAGTGTTGTTAGATTCTCCTTCAAATATTTGTAAGTTGAACTCGTTAAGGAGACGAGGGCTTTCCCTCGTCTCCTTAATCATAGGACTCAAACGTAACAGGCGGAATGCTCGGTGTATATAATATTATGTCACCTATGGAAACCTTCGGAATAAGCAGGTGCGGATGATTATGTTATGTAGTTCGGTCCTGTTTCACAGGCAGTGTAAGTCTTTATGCAATGTTGCTTTCCTTCAGTGAGGATTGCCTCTTTGGTCTAGTGGTCGCAAGCACTGTTGAGCATGAGCTCCTGGGTGCGATTCCCGGGTCGGGCACAGTGTTATTGGGTTTTTCGATCAGGAATTTCTCAGTAGCAGTCACAGAGTCTGGATTTATGCCCGGTTGATGGCAATAGGCTCGCCCCCTATTACATGGGACTTAAAGATCATTGACAAAATGTGGGTGTACTATTAGGTAGGTACGCCTCAGCCTAACCCTTCGGGGTTTCTCTTCTCTATCATTTCAAAAGTTACGAATTGGGATCAACCAATTTGCTTGTCAGGTACTACTCCTAACATTCTTACTAAATAGGTATCCTAATTTATGTAGCAAATATTACGTAAAAACCATGTAGGTAAAACATTTCCAAACGTTATTTGTTGACACTATGATACGAAACTAACTGTGAAACCTAATACACGAATGTAACATTGGGACGAAACAGTCGCGAGTGATTGTCCAGCCGTGACCATGAGCACGCTCGTCAATGCAATGGTCACATTTTATTTATTTTTGTTTCTATCTGTGCGTTGATGGTTTATTAGAGACTAAACAACATGAATGTCCCGCCAAGGAATCAAACATAAAAAATTGGCGAAATGTCGATATACAATAGGTACATAATATCTCTGCCTATCCCGTCGTTGATAACAGGTGTGATATATCTTCTATTTCCAGCGCTAAGTTTTAATTCGATATGCAGGTAATTGTTTGATATGAAATCAAAAGCGAATAAATAACGATCGCACTATGTCTTACGTGAAGGGACCAAACATACATCGTTTGAAGGTGTGTCAATTAAATCCAGTTTAGATGTAGTAGTAGACATCCCAATCGATTTTGTTTTAAACATAAAAATAAATATAGACATAAAGCCTTAAAATGTCAATATCAATTAAGAAATAAAAATTTAAAGCCATAAAAGCGTGCAATCGTGACGAATCAAATAACACTTTCTTTGTCTATTCAAATTAACCATTAGCATATTCGAATTAAACGGATGTTACTTTTGATTTCGAATCCATTTTAGGCTATAAAATATCTAGAATCATTAAAATAGATTTCTTTTTTGATCTAGATAAAAAAAAAAAACTGGTTGTATAAAATGGCTACTGTGTGCCGATTGCATAAAATTAAAAAAAAAACTGCCTTGCCTTGAATTCGTTAAAAAGTGAAGCTTGTTTATTTTAATGTTTTTCTATTTGACTTTTATGGTTAATCCATTCAAATGGCCAGTATTTAGCGCTTTTCAAAAAGAGGTTTAAAAAAAAATAAAGTTGGCTCAATCGAATTTCACTACGATTCTTTATTATACGTCTCTTTATTTATTTTATTTGAAACTAATAAAATTTGTTTCTTTGTCAAGGTTAGTGTTGTCAAACCGGATTACAAAATAAATAAAAAATACATAGAAGAAAAGAATGGTATAAATTAAAAAGATGTAGGCTAGACAAAACAAGATAAATAGGACGGCCATGTAACGACCCCTAGCCGAAATTGGATGGATATGCTACATAAAAAACTTAAACGCATAAAAGGTTTCTCAACAACTTGGCATTGATATCTAGCATAATAAGACGAATACAATAACTGCTGATCCTCTAATTATGCTAAACAATGAACAAAACAAAAACAATGCTTCAAGGAGACTAAACTCATCTATAAAACAACAATTAAAAGGTTATTAAATAATGAAATACTAATTAATTCACATAAAACCAGTTAATAAAAATGTTGCAATGAAGAACAAATTTATATCCACGGGTTTTTTCATCGAAATAATCCAGTTTTAAAATAAAACCGTAAATAGAGATGAGATGCTCTGCTGTCAAATTAAAACACAATAATAGAAAAAAATAAACGTATTTGCACATTAAACGTTATTAAACTCTCGAGTAAAATTAACTGCACGAAAAACAAATTTCCTTCGAGCACCTATCCTAATAAATCCTCAGCCCACACGCTATTACATATTACGAAATTAAACGGCAATTCATTTAAAAATACCTCATTAATTTTACATAAAAATAAAGAATTAAAAAAACCGCCAAAAAACCTTTCAAAATCCAAACAAACGTCACTTTGTCTTTTTTATTTCAACGCACTTCACTATGTTCACTATATTTTCACGAGCAAAGGCACAGCGCGCGTTCAGCCTCGTATACGGCCGGTTGCAGACTGAACGGAGGGGGGTGGCGGCCCTACTGTTAGACCGCGTACACACGATCCAGTTTTATTGGACAGAAACATGCTATTGAAGGAAAATATTGGATTTTTATTACTGAAAGGATTGATTGTTTTACATGAACATTTTAAAGAAAGAGTTTTTATGTTGGAATTGTAATTTGAAGATCATCCTAGCATCGTTGGCATCATTTTTATAAGTTTTTCGAGATTTTTCAGTGAACCTTTGACCTTTTCAGATTCAAAAGTTACGTTGATTTACTGTTGTTAGTAGTTTTATTAGAAAGACATAAACTAAACACCGACCTTTGTTGTATATGCGATGCAAAAGGAAATACAATTACTGTAGGACTTAAGTGGATAGATTAAGGAGTCTACTTCCTGTGGACTTCATTACTAACTTCTTATGCATCGCCTTTGGTGACTCCCACTAATGTTTTGTCACATCAGTTAATTATTTGCTTTCATTGTATAGTTTCATAGGATTGTGTGTTTTCCATAGACTTTAAATTCTAAAACCTGTAAACCAGAAAGAAAGAAAACCAAAATATATTTTTCAGAAGAAGTTTTAGTATGTTATCTAATGGTTTCCAGAACTCTAAAAGCATTTTCATTAGGATTAAGGGAGAACAAGGTAGCATCATTTCATCAGGTAGCCATAATATATTATACTAGCTGACCCGCGCAACTTCGTCTGCGTGCGTGCGTACATAAAAGAAAGAGAGGTTAGAGAGAGTGTGCGTCAACCTTAAAAGTTAGACATATGGCCATTGCGGATATTTTTTTAGAGCGTTTTAAGAGGGACAATTCCGACATACATGATAATTGCGTAACTTTAACCGTTCACGCACAACGGAAGCTCTCAAAAGGAGTAAATCTCTATTATATACTATTACCGATGGATAATCATCAAATGACCCCTCCCACTCTGGACGGAGCGGAAGGGATTGTCAGACTTGTACTGACTAAAATCCACCCACGTTTCTTCTGTTGCCCTTTGCGTACCAGGGCCGCGGTATCTCTTTCGAACAGTCCCGCAACCCTGGCAGGCCTCGCTCCTCTCGGATCCCTTCCCGTTTGCTGACATCGCTTTGAGGCGGGTGTGGAACACGAACACGCCGTCACCACGGCCTGTCGTCATAAGACGGACGGATGGCGAGCTAGCCCATTACTCACTGTCCACAGGCCCGCGACCCTCGACAGCCTTACGTCTTCATCTTTAGACACTCGATGACAATCATACACCAGCTAGAACGAAAGTTCTCATCAAAGTTCTTGAAATGGGCCGAGACACGATAAAACTGCTGTAAACTGTTGCGGACCTCTTGCAACTGCCTTCCGTCTCCATCGTCAGACCTTTGATGATAGACATACTCCAGGCAGGTCTAAAGTTCTCATCAAGGTGCATGAAATCAGCCGAAACACGATATAGATGCTGTAAACTCTTGAGGACCTCTTGCAACTACCTTCCGTCTCCATCGTCAGACCTTCGATGACAGTCATACTCCAGCTAGGTCTAAAGTTCTCATCAAGGTGCATGAAATGAGCCCAGACACGATATAGATGCTGTAAACCCTTGAGGACCACTTGCAACTGCTTTCCTTCTCCATCGTCATACATTCGATGAAAGTCATACTGACAACTCAGTATGGTTTAAAGTTTTCATCAAAGTGAATGAAATGAGCCCAATAACATTATACCTGCTGCAAACTGTTTAGGACCGCTTGCAACTGCCATTTGTCTTTATCGTTTGACCGTCGATGACAGTCATACTTCAGCAAGGCCTAAAGTTCTCATCAAGGTGCATGAATTGAGCCCAAACACGTTATTGTTGCTGCAAACTCTTGAGGACCTCTTGCACGTGCCTTCCGTCTCCATCGTCAGACCTTCGATGACGTCATACTCCAGCTAGATCTAAAGTTCTCATCAAGGTGCAGGAAATGAGCCCAAACACGATTTCTCAATTTAAAAAACAAAAGATCATGTACTTCTCATGGACTTCTCTGTAAAAAGTTATGCGTGGTCAGGTCATACATAAAATAAAAAAATATAGACGCGTCGAATTGAGAACCTCCTCTTTTTGTTTCGTTGGTTAATAAACCAAGCTTCAGACATTTGACACGGGCGAGGGTCATTCTTTCACGGAAAACTTAACATCGCGACTCAGAAAATGGAGTGAAATTAATAGCGCCATCTATCGAGCACGAAATTTAACCGTTAAAATATAATGCATGTAAAGCGATCGAACACACACTCTATAGGGTTATAGCGTCATGTAGACTAATCTAGAGTACTTTTTGCTCTCAGACCCGATTTAAAAGTTATCTTGTGAGCACATTTTTATTAATTAGTACCATTTTGGTGCAATAGATGTCGTTGCATGTATCTTACACAATGATGGTAAGTTCTTCTTGAACACTTTAAATTTATAAATCTTTTGATAGAGAGCACTGATTACAGCATGAAACAAAAACTAAAACCTTCTCTAAGTTCCCCACAATATTTGTGCATTGAATCTAATCACATTGGTTTTCCCAACAACATGAACACCCGCCTCGCAGCGCGCGCGGGTCATTATTTTGATGCGGAGTTATTTTAAAACTGTGATATCTCCTAAGATATTCATCTAAATTGAATAGTGTAAAGGTCAATTTTGGTCACAATTGAATGCTAAAGATGACTAACATATTTATTTTGATAAGGATTAATACTATGTCGGTAAAAACACCTTCGCAAATAAAACATTAATTTTGACCAAATTTTAAAATCATAAAAATGATTATTGTGAGTCAACCTTAAAAGATAGGCATGTGCCGTCGCGGACTTTTTTTGAGACCTTTTTAAGAGGAATAATTCCCTGCTACATTATATTTGTGCAACTTTAACCGTTTACGCAGCGCACGCAACGGAAGCTATCAAAGAGAATAATTTTTCCCCGTTTTTGCAACATTTGTCATTGATGCTCCGCTCCTATTAGTTGTAGCGTGATGATATATAACCTATAGCCTTCCTCGATAAATAGGCTAACCAACACAAAAAGAATTTTTCAATTCGAACCAGTAGTTCCTGAGATTACCGCGTTCAAACAAACAAACAAACAAACAAACAAACAAACAAACTCTTCAGCTTTATAATATTAGTATAGATTTAAATGTCAAAATCTAATCGCAATCTCATCTCAGGAAAAAATAAAAGTGTAAAATTCGTAAATTATATAGTATTTTGGACAGATTGGGACTTCGAATTAGACTGCGAACATTTCTAAAAATACAGGCATTGTCCCTCTTGTCTGCAGCCATTAGGCAAAATCCCTATCTACATGTGCCTCTGCCTGAACCCTGCACTGACCTTTGCAACTGACTGCACATGTATTTGGAGCAGTTGCAGTCGACGATGGCCGGCAGAGCGTTACGATTGCACAATCACAACAATGTTGCGTCAACATACACTGTACCATGCGTGAGTTTCTATGTCTACCTAGGTTTATTTTGTAGAGGATTTGTGGAGAGATTTCTTTCTTATTTGTCGGTACGGTAAATAGTCGAGGAGCTAGTACAATGAAACGAAGACATGACTGTGATATCTACCAACTCGCATTGAACCCCCGTAGTAGTTTGTTGCCCACACTCTTTCACAGAGAGGATGCTGGTGTCGCAGCATTGGGAACGTAACAGGCTGCATAAAAATAACATAACATTCATGTACCTTACAGACTAAAATATATTTATGATTATATGCTAATACCTAATAATAAATTGCCTGCTGCCTGGGTCTATAGGACTCGGCATAATCAGCCTATAATGTCCCCACTGCTGGGACACACGGCCTCCTCTCTATGAGAGGGAATGGGCAGTAATCCACCACGCGGGCCCTGTGCGGGTTGGTAGATGTCACAAGTCTTCGATTTTTTGGTTCTAGGACATGCCGGTTTCCTCACGATGTTTTCCTTCACCATTTTGAGAGCAGTGGTGATGAAAATAAATTACACAAAGTAATGTTAAAACCCACGACTTACTGTTCGTAAGCCGGGCCGCCACCACTGGGCCACCGCTGCTCTCCTATAGGACTTAATTATACTTAAATTGTCAAAGTTATCGATGGTCGGCAAGTCAGACTGCGAATTGGTGGTGACCTGTTTTTAAATGATAACTCATTTGGATATGGCAAATTGGCTTTCACACTAAGGGATAAAATTCTCTGCCAATCAATGAGAGAGCTCGTTTCAGAATCCAGAAAAGCAAATTAGTCATTTTTGGGGCTTTTTCAAAACATTTAATTTATTGATTCGCACGTCGTGAAATTTTGGTATACCAGTATTTTAAATGTATAATTGCAATATTCAAGAGATCTAGGTACTTGCAGAATTCGAATGACCAATGTTCAGAATCATTTATACCGGATGTTTCCGTTATTAATATTATCAATCAAAAGACTTATATAAGATAAACATTATATTCGTTCACAATATACATTTGAACCGAAAAGCAGACCGCCATTATTGTTGTATGACGCATGTGTTTCAGAGCTAATGGAAAATCAATGGCGCGCTCGTATTGACAGCAACATCAGACTCATCATATCATGTAGAATTATCTATGTTATTTATTTACTCATATGTTACTTTTGTTTCTATGGCCAAAGGGGAAGCTCCTGGCTAAATAGTAACAGCAGCACGGGTCGATCTTCAAGGTTAAGCCGCGGTTGCCAAGGTCGGTCCGTGGATGGGTGACCATCTATTACATAGTTTTCTCCGTGTCTCGGAAAGCACGTTAAGCCGTTGGTCCCGGCTGTAATAATATTATCAAGTACTACAATTAGTACTGGTAATCCAGTGGTTGTGGAGGTCAGATAGGCAGTCGCTCCATATAAAATACCTACTTGTATTCAGCTGGTTAGACTGGATATCTGGGAAAAAGAGGCAAAGATGTTTTATTGAATTCATAAGATTTGGTGTTTATGTTTCGTAACTTTAATAAGGACAAGCCGGTGTTGCTGTGTCTATACAGCGTGTAACAGAAAGGGTATAATCATATGGAATACTGTAGTACGGACCATCAAACTGAACAACTTTCTCTATGGGACCACCATCGAAATCGTAAAAAAATAATCAGCTGTCCCATACATTTGGGTCGAGTAGGTATTGAAATTTTGTTGTTACCACAGATTATACCCTTTCTGTTACATGCTGTATAAATTATTTTTACTCGGAGTTCTGATTTTAGAGGTTCGAGCACAATATATTGCTGTTACGGCGGTTTTGATTTTTTCCGTTGTCTCCACTAGTGGGGCCATGCCAGTGGGGTCAACGGGAATACACCGTACGAAAAATAAGTTTATAAAGAGTTATAATGGGTTTTTTTTGTAAGTGTCCAAATAAACAAGAACGTAATACAGAGACTGCCCCAAAATGTTTGCCCTTCACATAAAGTTTTGCAGATGACTCAGTCAATTTTATTACAACAATATGAAATAAAACTTAGCCCTCCTTTTGGAGTCCGGATAATTTATGCTCAGTTTACTAACAAAACATGAAAACTTCACCACGATCACATTCATCAAAACTGTATTATTCATCAATGGGCGCAATGTTGGAGTGTGACTAACTACGGCCATTTGTGAAAATTGACAATTATTTCACTAAATGTATTAAGCATAGAGTCTAGATTACTTTGACAAGGTTACGCTCAATCTGATTATAAAGACAATTGTGAAAACAAAAGCGAATCCCGATGATGAAAATGCACTTCTATTTTTGAAATTACATCGATGTTTTTGGATGTTCAAAAATATGGAAAATGTGGTTTAAGACGTTAAGATTTTTCATATTCTGAATACAACAAAAGAATGAATGTTGAAAATATTTTGGAATTGAAAGAAAGTACCATAACTACCTACGAATAAAAACCGAAACGACTGCACAAGAATACAAAGTCTGAGAATAGGTACACAGAATTAAACTGAATTTATGTTAGGCACAATGAAAATGCATTTTATGTAGGTGTTATTGTCAACCAAAACTTTGCCATTACTCAATAATAATCATGTATCCCACTTACTTCTCCGAATTTTCACAGGTTTAATCTTCAAGACGTAACTGAACAACCCCGAAAATACTAAAAACCGGCACATCACAGTCTCATAACCCTAATTAACACTAATAACCTTATCCAGAACTACAACAACGACCACTCACGCACACACTATGAATGAACTGAACCAGAGGTTCACTGAAAACTCACCCTTAAAATTCGTGAAGAAAATAAGAAAAACCGAAGTTTTATCTCTAAAGCGATTAGGTTGGGAATGGCGTGGCAGTTTAGGTGGACTTATGACGTTTTGTGTAAAGTGGGTTGGTTGGAAAATCCGTAGTAGTGAGTCATAGTACTGAAAACTCGCCAGTAGGGGGTTGTAAGGGGGGTGAAAGGGGGTGGCCCCACGATGGCGCCTGAAAACCCATACATTTCTTATTAATCAGGTGTGAATAACGAAAAATGGGGATCGGGGGTGATTTTACATGCTGCTTTTTTGTGTTATGGGAATTTCATTAACCTTTCACCCCGTACAGGTAAATACGGGGTGTTTGAGTGTATGTTAAATGGGGTAACACGATTGTTATTCATGAATCGTTCTTTATGGCGTACACTTCCTTGTTTTATACATAAGTAAAGTTTTAAGATATTAATTTAGATTAATACAACGCGATTGACCTTAAATGGTTGAGCACTTACATGACCTGTAGGTATATAAGTGTGTGTATTCTATTCTATTCTATTCTATTCTATTCAATAATTTTAGGGTATATAAAATCATTATCGACTTACTTACAATAAAAGAAACTGATTAATCAAAAAAATCACAAAGGCTCGCGTCACCGATTATGGCCCACTCCTCACAGAGAGGAAGCTTATGTTCCAGTACTGGGAACTAGCCTAAAAAGAAGCCTGGGGATTAACCTAAAATTCAGTATACTCTTTATACATAATCAGGTACCTACCTACTTCCGCTTATAGATCAAGCCATAGCAATGCAAAAACAATTTAAAAAGTCAATATCGATATATTAAAAATCATAGCTGAAAAAACTCCCGGCAAAAGGAATTAAGAGTCGATCCACAATACGCCAATAACATTAACATAAAGTAATGTAAAGGAAATGCTCGAGCAAGTATAAACTACTTACCTAACAACAATAAGAAGTCGTGACCGGTGGTCATTGCGCAAGGTGACCGTCAAAACGTGCTGCCCTAGATTGTGGTCACCGGTTACTCTTGCTCTCTTTAAGTTAAGTTTAAAGAAATTGAATGAGAATTGTGTAGATCGGTGGATGGCATTTGAAGGATCCAGCGGTGAGACCTACGCCGGTCATGGTGGTACAGAAGGGATAAGCCTAGCACTCAGCGGCGGCTGAAACAAGACTGCAAATGATGACGATGTAAGCCAACGTCAGATACCAGGATGAAAATAGCCGACGATTCAGTTATATGCGATTGGATAAGACTTGTCCTGCAATATACTTGTGCAGCTGGCGCTAATAGCACAGGAATCTTCCTAGCCCTAAGACCAATTGCACAAGTTTTGTGTCTTGTTACTTATACTTAAGGGGGATGCGCGAGGGTAGCCTGCGGCCGTTTGTTCCCAACGAGTCACACTGTGACTCGTTGGGAACAAATACTGAATTAATCTAAAATGATGAGTCTCAATGGTGTAACTGATTGGGTAAGAAGTAGTGCCAATATCTCACAGTGTTACTGTATGAGAATATTTTGTTCCCAACGAGTCACACTCTTTACTTGGGCGTGTGATCCGTTGGGAATAAACACAAAAAGTTGTCCTACCGAGTAACAGTGTGACTGGTTGGGATTTTTATTCACATTATTTCCCAACGAGTTTCAATGTGACTCGTTGGGAACAAACGCCTGCGGCATTCAAATTTTCTTACGTTTTGTGCAATTAGCAGGTTAGTGTCGAAAGAAGTGAAAGAAGTGTATGGTTTAAAACAAAATAAATCCATGACACTCTATATTTTACCTGATCATGATAATGTGGTGATGAGGAGCTGATGGTGATAGAAAGCATTTAAATTAAAATTCAAAAAAATTAATTCAGACCAATAGACCATACAGGGTTAGTAGAGGGTTAGATTTAAGCTCCCTGTGTTCTTTCCATACTATGCTGATGAAATTCGTAATCAGCCTTTAATGTTCCCACTGCTGGGACACTGGGCCTCCTCTCAATAAGAGGGAATGGGCTATTATCCACCACGCGGGCCCAGTGCGGGTTGGTAGATGTCACATGTCTTCGAATTTTTGGTTCTAGGACATGCCGGTTTCCTCACGATGTTTTCCTTCACCGTTTGGAGAGCAGTGAAGATGAAATAAATTACACAAAGTAATGAACCTACGACTTACTGTTCGTAAGTCGGGGCCGCCACCACTGGGCCACCGCTGCTCTTAACCGCTACTGCACCGCTGATCAAATTGCTGAAGAGTAATTAATGATATTAGTAGAGTCGTAAGGAAGGATGTCTCATTACTTATATTTTTTCTTTACTGGACTTCTTCTTGGCGTGTCGTTGGCAATCTAAATGGTGTCGGCCCAGAACTGAGCCACTAGTTTGGCGCTTTCAGTAGCGTCCATCAGTTCCTGTAGTGAACAAACAACAGGACACGCAGGTCACACTATTAAGTGCCCCATGGTTTACTGGACTGAAAATCATTTATTACATGTCATAATTTAATCAGTAAAGTAAGCGTGTAACTGTTAATTTGTATTAGTGGCGCCACCCGCCGCAACACTTAATGCGTTGCGTCTCGCAGTAGAAGTTTTTGCGTCGACTGCACGCGCCATAAGTTACTGCCATAGGGTACCTACTGCAATATAATAAACCCTGTCACTTCAAGTATGCATGGATCCGGGTAGGTACAGCGTACTCGGATGAATCAGTCGCTTTGTTCGCATGTTTCGAATGACCCTACATAAAGGAGTTAACTCAGATTGTATCGAACTTGTTTCTGCTGATCTGCTGTGAATTGGCTATGTAATTGAGCACTGGGAAACATTGTCTCCTATTAGATAGTTCAAGTAAAAAGCAAAAACAAAAAATATTAATGTTAAAAAACACGTTTTCTCGTATTCTTATTAGCAAACCCTTTCATTTGATTAGGATTGGATTTAGAATTACATAATTTTGGTAACCATGCATTGTCAACCAAACTAAACTTGAATGCAACATTCCAGCTCAATGGAAAACCGGGAAGTTGGTCAAATTTAACTTCTAAGATTTTAATACATAGTTACAGGTGAAGCTAATAAAAGTGTGTTAAAAAGAGTTCATCATGTTCATAGACACGGAGCGAATAGTTCCTCTAGAATCCGATGAATAACATCAAGTCTGTAAACATTTAAAGGTTACGAAAACGTGTACATAAATTACTCTCACATATCGCCAGTTACGTTTAAGTCCTATGTAATAAAGGGCGAGCATGTTACCATCAACCGGGCACAAATCCAGGCTACGAGCTACTACTAGGGCATTCATAATAGAAAATCCAATAACACTTTCCCCAAACTGGAAATCGAACTCAAGACCTCATGTTTAGCAGGAACACTTGCGACCACTAGACCAACGCGAGCGGGGCAGTCAAAAGCCTAACAATTCGTGAAAAATACTCACATCATTGTACAATGTAAGTTAAAGTAGTGCTAATAACCACATTACTATACCTAAACCATTCAACAATAACATAGAGAAAAATGTCTATGTATAAACAACAATGGCATGGAGTCGTGACCTGATATAACAATATGTTTGATTGCGCAACTCGACCGCCAAAATAATGCGGTGCTCCACATAATATGGTGGTCTTTACTCGAAGTGAAGTAAGACCTTGATGGGAGTGGACGAATTCTTATAAGTGAGCTTGTCTATCTGGCCAAAAAAAATGCTGTCGAAGTCACGATTCTTTGATATCAGCAATAATGCTGAAATCTGTTTTAATACGGATTAAATTGAATAAGCAGAATGTGAATGATTCTGGGAGTGTTTAGTTTAAATCGTAAATCATATTTATTTCTGTAAATTGGTTTTAATAAACACTTACCTACACGAAACGTGGATTGGATGGATTTTTATTCCATTAATTAAATTAAAATATCTATGAACCTGATCAGTAAGTGGATGCCGAAATAGGTACATAAATCAGAAACAGCTAATTGAGACAAATACAAAACAAAAATAGAGGCAAGTGAGTAAATTGCCGTAACCGACACATTGCCACAGTGTAACAATGTGGACAGAATTCACAAGGGAGCTAGCGTGAGCATGAGCCAGAAAAATGAACCAAACCTAAAGCAAATAACAGAAAAGCTTTTCATTCCAAATATTTCGTGACCTTTGTTGACCTACCTGTGACGTACGGACAGAAGGAGACAGAGGATTTTACGCAGACAGTCTGGAAATTACAAAAGAAAATTTAGACAACTCCGCTAGGGACCTTAAACGAAATTAAGTAAACCTTGAAATCTGTAAAAATAATAAAGGATTTAGTTTCATAATAATTGGACATTTTTCTACAGATGACGTACAGAAAGACACGCGAGGTTACAAATTACCAGGAGTTCATATTGTGTTGGCGGAAGTCTAATCAATGCACTAAGGCCGCATGAGTAACAAGGGTGCACTAGTTAATGACATAGGGTATACAGACAGACTATGTGGGAGTGGTGGTATGCATGATAGAAATAATGCTAGTATGAAAGGGGCAGAAAAATGCTGTCTCTATACAATTGCTCGACAGGTCGCTCAAAGAATTAAGCAGAATCATTCAAAGAAAATCTTGAAATTCTTCATTTAAACCCTTTTGACCTTTTATTGCCCCGATGAGTAATCGAAAGACAAAAGCCCGTACGCAGCGAAGAGTGACTAAGTAAAAATTACAAATTACCAGGACTACATAAAACGTAGGCGTTCAGAATCTATGAATCTACAATGCACCAAGGCTGCGTCAGACGATAGCGGGGTGAGGGCGGGGTGGCGGCGCGGGTTGGCGCCAAGATGTCTGCCGATAGGGCTGCCTCGCGTGACTCCGTCGGACTATTTCGGGTGAAATACGAACAGGGTTGCCAGTTATTGGTATTTAGCCAGTTGATATAAATTTTCATAGATTTGGCTTTCGAGGGACCAATGACTAATATACCAATCGATCTGTTTATTAGCCTGTTTTGTTTTGTTTTACAGATTTATGTAATTAGCTTTTTACTAAAAGTAAAAGAATTCATTAATTCAATTTCTAGGGTTTATTTGTGTAAAAAAGATCCGCAAAATTTCTAGTATTAGTTTACCGGCTTTTATATCCTCGGTCCACGGCACTGAGAAATTAATGAGGAATATCCTGGCTTCCACACTGATTGATTTTGATGTGCCGTGCTTCTCCGAGGCTATCAATGCCTGGAAACTCGCTTGCCCAAATTCTGAAGAACCTGACCATCCATTTTCCCAGAGAAGGTGGGACGAGCCGCTCTGCAGAGTAGTTCAGAACAATTTACTGAACACGTCTGCTACTACTGCTGAGCGCGCTCGTCTGCTGGCTGTGGGTGAGTGGGAGTCGGATCTTTTGCTTCACGCACTACCGTCGTCGAACACAGGTACGTTGCTCGACGACACTACTTTCCGCCTCGCTGCTTCTCTACGCCTAGGTGCCGCATTATGTTCTCCTCATCGTTGTCACTGTGGTGAAGTTGTCAACAGCCTCGGACATCACGGCCTGTCATGCAGCCGAAGTGCGGGCCGTTTTGCACGGCACGCGAATTTAAATGACATCATATCCGACGAGCTCTTGTCACCGTCGGCGTTCCAGCTATATTAGAACCCAATGGCTTGGCACGCGACGATGGCAAGAGACCGGACGGGATGTCTTTGTTTCCATGGAAGATGGGTAGGCCTTTAGTGTGGGACGCAACATGTGTCGATACTCTTGCGCCATCCCATCTTCCTAGCTCATCGTGCTGTGCTGGGGCTGCCGCTGCGGCTGCAGAGAACCTCAAGCGGCGTAAATATAGTAACCTCATTGGTAACTATATTTTCGAGCCGTTTGGGGTTGAAACTCTAGGACCGTGGGGTCCGAGCGCTCACAGCCTTTTCAAGGATATTTCTAAACGTTTAGTTGACACTTCCCGTGACCCAAGGGCTGGCTTTTACCTTAGCCAAAGGCTTAGCGTTGCCATACAACGTGGCAACGCCGCCAGTCTCTTGGGTACATTACCAGTTGACAGCGTTGAGGAGGAGTTTTTTGACGCCATTTTTTAAGTTTGTTGCTAGGTTATTTACTTTAGGTTATTTTAATTAATAAATTATACAGTATATAATAAATAAATAGTCCAAAAAAGATTAGTCATTCGAGTTTTTGGCATCGAAAGAACGTAATTCAATGTTACATGAAAGTCTGACTTTGGGTTGCCTCTGAAACTCCTGATGAGTAGATACTAATAGAGTTACTCATTCTAGAAGTCCAATGGAAATGGGCAGAATTGAATTAAACAAAAAATGGCGATCGAAATATACAGTAATCCTTCGGTGACCTTTTAAGGATTCAAAATAATCAGCTAAGAATCTTAGGGCAATGTTTATTTTTATATACGGTTACTGTTTACCCGTGTCATCCCACAGCTGGGCAAAGGCTTCTCTCCATGACTTTCAAATTCGATCCAGGGCCAATGTGGACCACTAGTCGTTGGTTTTGTCCAGCTCGTCCCGCTCTCTCCTGCGAGGTCTACCGCGACGCCTTTAGATAATTTTCAAAAAGTACAGGTATACTACGTAAGTAAAGGTTCATTAAACTGGTACGGACAGATTGCCGAACAGCTTCGGACATCGGACACTGACAGATACTTAAGTCTAGTGTCCGGAACCGCGTCTGCAATTTGCTGTACGGATTTGACAAAACCTCAAAGAATGGAACTATGACGGTGAGCATTAAAACAGGTAACCTATAAAAAGAAAGTCCTTTTTTGCCATTACCGTGTCGCGACTGGAGCCGTCAGAACTCTGACGTCATAAAGATGGCGGGAATGGCCTGTTGGTTGACACGAAAGTCACCGAGAGGTGGCGGAAACTAACGAAGAAAGATAATGGAATATTAGCCTTTTTAGCTTAAACACTATTAAGTCCTATCGTAGAAGATACGATTTATTTGAATTCTACAGAGTGCCTGATCAACGGCAATATGATAGGAGTCATAGGAAACACCACTGAGATAGCATCATCTTAGGACAAGGCAGTATTTTTTTCCGAAATAGTTTAAACTATTGATGCAGTTAAGACTTATTGGAGTGACAAACTTCGCAGGGTGACTGGTAGCTGCTTGGCGGGATGTAGCTGTGTCACTCTACCTCCTAGGCTCCTATCCTGCCCGAGCCCAAAAACATGCAGACAAATCGACCTTAGAAATGCTACCAACGAAGCCGTGGAAATGGCAGTGTTATGAGCCACTAAAATATAATGTCGTGCCAGCGATATGATGAAGAAGCAGGTGGATAATTGTTGCCAAGAATCGAGTTTACAGGTGAGCAATCGGACGCTTACGTCTGAAAATAAGAATCATTTGCATAAAATTGGAATGCCTTTGAACACTGTTAGAACAGTATTGTATCGCCTTTGATTATATAATGTCTAGATAAAGCATCAAATGTGCGCAAACGTGTCAAAAAATATCAGCCAACTGTTGGCTTATAAGTTTATTTATTTATTTAAAATAGGTACATACATTTCATAAGTTCGCACACATACTCTATTGTCTCTGTACACCGGCTGCAAGCTGCCGCACGCACACATATTTGAAATTGTTGCCTCGTTTTCTTTGTTTTGATTGTAGGGCGAAGCTCTATCTAAAGGCCGAAACACACCGGATCCGTACGGGTAGACGTGCACGTGCACGTGCACGTACCATGACGTTGTAATATATGGAACTTTATAGAGACATGACACACCGCTTGCGTGACGTACACGTGCGCGTAGAGTACATGCGTAACGCTACGCATTGTACCTTAGGCAATAAGGCTAGGCTTCAATTCGCAATAATTATAGGCCCTATAATATGTGCGGCATTGCATAGTCATTCAGTTATTTTTCCATTGAACTGACGAATTTTTTACCCTTCAACTAACATTAAAATATTTATATTCTCTTGTCACCACAACGAAGGGTGCAAAGTCAATGACACGAGATCCTTAAGATAAGCCGAACCTTCGCAAAAGTCAGCTGATAGCATCAGGTCACAGTCAACACATGTTTGTTAATGAGCGAGGGTAGTTTGACATTGTTTTAATGAGGATTTGGTAGTAGAATGACCCCAAAACGGGGTGGGAATGGTTATCGTGTAGAATGTTAATGAGATGGCAGAAATATTTAGTGCGGTTGATTTTTGGAGATTATCTTCGGTATTTGTGTCGTTTGAATGGCATTTTTATGGTTTGGTCTACCTGGTGAAAAATATGGATATCGTTGTACGATTGGATACCAAAGAATTGTCCTTGCAATTCTTGTTTAATTGATAGGTGTACAGTCACACGTATATGAAATTTCGTCTATTGTCATGTCCCTTTATACCATGCAGAGCACAGTTACTGTCTTGTCGTAAGTGATAAGCAAGATTGTAATACATACCAGGGGCTGAATTACCCAAAAATTAAGGTACCATTAAATTTCAGTATGACGTATTTACCGTTAAATTAGGGTTACCGAAATATTTCGGTACCATTTTTTTTTCAGTAGCGGAATTTTATGTTTGAGAATGCTTAACGGTATTTTTCGGTAGAAACACTATTACCTTTATAAATGTTTGTTTTAAAAGATGGACAAGTGCACATGCCAATCATCCATTTTTTTCATGCCACATTGGACCGTAAAAAATCGGTCTGCCGATGCCGGACAGTAAAATTCTTTGTAGTGCACAAACGCCCTAAGGGTTAATTAACGGTACAGCCCAACCTTTATTCATAAAGGTATCGGTATAGCTCAACCTTTATTTTAAAGCGGTACCGATATTTTTTGAGGTATCTTAACCTCTAACCGTAACTGCTTTTAGTCCCTGATTCATACACATCCGGAATACCTCACTTGAGTGATCAAACTATTATTTTAAACATACCTTATCATAACATCATCGTGCACGGCTGTAATTTCCGAAGTGTTAAGCAGAGGCGTACCTAATAGTACACCCACATGTGGACTGTTATGTTTTAGGTCCCATGTTATAGGGGGCTAGCCTATTGCCACCAACCGGGCACAAATGCAGTCTCCATGGCTGTTACTGAGAATTCCTAACGGAAAAAAACCCAATAACAATAATCTCAACAATCTCATTTTTATATTTTTAAATGTATTTAAAGAAATTTAGAAAACAAATATAGTTATAAGAATCAAACCCAGGACCTCTCGCTCAGCAGTCGCGCTTGCGACCTCTCGACCAATGAGACCGCCATTAAGTATAGCAACATTTTCGATTTTTTAAATAACAATCTGTTAGAACAAGTAGTTTTATCTGCTTTCAAGTTAAGTGTAAAATACTTAGATACTCACGTCAAGGGTACAAACTGCAAGGAGCTATTTATGACACCCGAAAAGTTCAACATTTACGAAAGACCGCTTTCAACGGTAAGGATAGATAAGTATTACGTCCGTCACTCGTCAGTCCTTGAGAACCAGTGATCGTTCAGTAGCAGTGTATAACGTTTGCTCATCACTTACCTGTGAAAGCTTTTAGGAGCACATTCTGTCGAGTACTTTCCCCTTTGTGAGCCTAAGTACATCCAATTAAAGTCTAATTGAATTCCCTAAAAAAAGTAATTAGGTGGAAAGATGGATCTAGTTGTAATCGCAGATAAGACAAGATGGATGGAAATAAAAGCTGTCAAAGATGGAAACATGATTTTTTTTAAATGTTTGGATTATATACAGTTTTGGTTGTTCATCTATTGTTCACTGGGAGTATCATTAAGTATAGACTGCCGTTGATTTCTGAAAATTTGTTTCCATAGGCGGTTTTCACACCACACCGGTCGGGCGGAGAAGCGAATCTCACGTCGCATTGGCTTGTACGAAATCCGTTGATGCCTAACACACGTCCACCGACCCACCGCGCGGACGTGATGCGTCATTGCGTCGTGAGTGAATCGCCTTGAAATTCAAAACTACTCTTTAGAGAGCGTCGTCCAATCCCGTAATCATTATTCATTTAAATATACTCTACGAGTAGTGATATTCACCTGTTTGGTGTACGCCGTTGCTCGGCTGCGCCCTGGCTGGCTAGTTCGTCTAATCGCTCGTTGCGCTACGAGAGCTAGAGAGTAAAGGATTGCGGAACACTCACCTATGAAGCTGGCCTCGTCCTGGCGGTCGTGTAGCGCGTGCATGACGAGGGCGGCGAGGAGCGCGGGCCGCGCTGCTGGCAGGCCCGGGGCCAGGCCGCGCAGGGAGACCGGCGCTGCGCTCAAGATCGCGCCGCTCAGCATTCCCTAGCGCGCCACGTGGAGCATTCCTTGGGGCTGCTACTGCACCTGAGGAAGACAGGTTAGAAGTTTAAATAGACTACAAAACTCGGTCTATCTTGCCGTGGTCTCAGGAAAGTATTAGAGGTGATGCCTACTCACGACTTGCCACCGATCGAGTATCTTCTTGTGTAACCGTCCGTGGTCTATTTGGAAGTCCCTAAACCGTCCGAACCCTAGTGGGAACCAGTAACTCCAACGTTAAAGCTCCTTCGACTGTACGGCAGCAGGGTGTGGAGGTGTGTCGCAAACTATGTTCCACCTCCTATCCTGCTCTCTGTGACCCAAAATATGCAGTTAAGGACTCGAGGGGCCTCAGCGCGTCGGTGACAACGAAGCTGTGAAAGTTGGAAAGAAGAAGGAGACCACGGCATGAGTTATTCTGATAATCCTAGTTGAAGATCTCGTTCAGAGGTGTGGTCATTGCTGCCATTGTATATCATTCATGTCACATAAAATCAATAACTCATGTCATTAGCCATTGCATGTTACTGCCTGATGAATTGATGATAAATGTAGATAGATGGCAAATGTTTGAAGCCCAAGTTCGTTTTTGAGTGAGTTAAATATCCCTTGACTTGGATATTTTCCTTAGGAATAAGTAAGAAGTGGCATACAACCCAGGCAGGCAAATTATTTTCTGTAATTTATTTCATCACCACTGCTCTCAAAAATAGTGAAGGAAAACATCGTAAGGAAACCGGCGTGTCCTAAACGAAAAATTCGAAGACATATACATCTACCAACCCGCACTGGGCCCGCGTGGTGGATTATAGCCCATTGCGCGTCCCAGCAGTGGGAACATTGTAGGCTGATTGTGCTATGCTATGCTGGCATCGAACCGAGACAGATGGATAGAATGAAGAGTGGTCTTTCCCGTGGGACAGTCAGGCTGACTGTGATAATACAAGGTGGACGGGACATTCTGTACTGGAGGGGGGGCCTCCACATAGAAATTTGCATCGGTAATTTTAAAAAATTGTGGGGGAGTTGGAATGATGTACTGAATATGAAGTAAGCATGTGTGCGTCAGTGTCCTTTCCACCCTGTATTATATCCCTCAGGCAATTTTTTGTCTAAGTGTCAGAGATGTCAGGATTTATTCCGCTAGGCTTCTACATCATGTGGACAGACGATGGGTTTCGTGCTATGAAAAGACACAGAACGATACACTGTTTCTAGCAAAACTAACGAATTACTTGAGATTACAACTTAACACAATAACACGGGGCACAATGAATCGGGTAAAGTTCCAAGAGGTCTCAACTCCGCCGCGATCAGACACTGACTGTCGCCCTGGCTCCGAGTTGTCACCATCAGGGCTCTGTAGATAGCACGCTGTGGTGTGGGTAGACTGGTACGTAAGTCGCGTCATCTCACCACTACGTGCTTTTGATCCATTTTATGCCCATACTAATGACCGGATCCGACATATGTTTGTTATTCAGTCACTACCTTTTCTGCACAGCGTTTTCATTCAAATATTCTATAAACTTCCCAACCTCGTTCTCTACAGAATAATATAGTATGAAAAGTATCTTCAGTGTTGTATCACGAGCCAAAGGGAAGCAAAACAACAATATTTTAAACTTTATGTTTCCTCCCTTCACGAAAATATTCGATATAAACAGAATTTAACTGGTCGTTTACTACTAAAATCTCTTAAAAAGCCATTTAATGCTTGTCTGTCGTCGTAATCATTGCTTGTAAACGTCGAAAGCTAATTATGATTGACCTCTCCATTTAACTTGGGGTTTCCAAATGGAAAAATGAGTGGGAATTTTGATGTTTCTGAATTTCGTTTTGAGCGTAGCACGTAACATCACGCCTGTGCGCCTCACAGGGGTATTGTCATTGTTTTGGTAGGAACCTCCATGGTTACCGCGGTAAAGGAAAATTGTGTTGTTTTGTTATTAAACAGACTGGTTTTAGTAAATATTAGTATGCTTCTTTCGAATTATATATGATTTACTATTAATCTTTACATATTTACATTATTAATGTCACAACACAAAACATCACGCATCTACGGGCCATAAGTCAAACTTCGGAAGGGGAACTTAAGATTTCCTAAAAAACAATGTATGTCACCGCATACATTGCCAATTACAGTACAAAAAGAATACAAACAAGAAACACGGTGACAACGCCTAGAAATCGCCAGCTTTACTAAACACAAATATTGGTAGTCTAGTTGACAAGTCCTAGGGCTTACTAGTTACTTACGAAGCACAGACAGACATTTCAACAGTTAAACGTTCCTGGTAGAATACTCATTAACAACTGTTAAGATCTGTCCGCAATCCAAACCCAAGAAGCCAAGACCACAAATCCACAAGCTCAACGACGCCGACACCGTAACCGTAGGGATCATTTTATGATATTTTCATGATAAAGTTCTATAAATCAAAGAACTTCCAGATCCTTCTATAGAAAACGTTTTCTACTTCTACAATACTGAAACTACCAAGAGCACACCGCATCCAAAACCCTTACAACTTCGCAATGCTACACAACTCGGCACCCAGTGCCTAAACTTATCCTAGCTTGACCTAGAAAGCGTCTAGTCCCACACTCATTGTCTCAAACAAAAGATCAAGAGAACGCCGCTCTAATTAGTCCGCTTGAAGCTTGTATTGTAATCTAGTCACAAAGAAAAGCAGACATCTTGAATAACAAGAGGTGTTTGATACAATCTGGGAATTGATTTGATGATAGCAGCATTTTGCAAGATGGATTCTGAGTTGCGAATTTCAATCAGTTTATCTAGGAGTTATAAGTTTGGAAATTCTAGGACTACAATCACCTCTTTACAAAGGGATAGGCCGAGGTGCCGCGCTGGTCACAAGCGCTCCTTTTGAGTCATTGAAGTCTTGGGTTCGATTGTAAGGAGTTATTATATATTATAGACTCGCCCCTTATTTTAAGGGACTTAAACGTAACTAGCGAATTGTGGACGAGTTTATTAATTTTGATACCAGAAATTCTTTTGAACCTGGTGCAAATAATATGTCGCTCAAGCTAACCAAGTATTTTTAATTTCCGACTGTTCCGTGTCGTAATAACGGAGAATCCTCCCTAATCCTATTAGCTGGCCACCCTAAGGGAGGGTGAATAAATCAATGTGCCACCGATACTGTAGATACACCTTTTTGTTTTTGCTTCCTATGCGAATCTGTTTACAATTTGTTGTATAGTATGGTGGAATGAACTACTGGTTCCTACTGTCATAGTAGATCGCTAACTGTCATTACAGATAGTCGGTGTCGTATTATCCAGGTACTAACTGGGTTGTGGAGGTCAGTTAGGCAGTTGCTCCATGTAAAGTACTGGTATTCAGCTGCATCCGCTTAGACTGGAAGCTGACCCCAACATAGTTAAGTCTAGGCAGATGCTGATATGGTGGAATGAAATGAAGGCAAAGTGACATTCTAGGTCAGAAACTATGACGATAACCTCAAAAATACAACACGCTGACACGTCTGTAATGCCCGAAGGGCTATTATGAAAAGATGGGTTATGTGAATCATTTATGGGCAACGATACTTTTATAAGAGCTTTTAATCGGGTTGTATTAATTGATTGCATTGAAATACAACTTCGTGTAAAAGTGAATTATAGATTTGAATCGAAAATGAAGGAATATAAAAGTATCTTTGTCCGTAGTCAGCTTTGCAGATGTGGGAAGGAGATTCGTTCTTCAAAGGTACCTTTGGTACTTAGTTACCCGTCTGACCACCGAGTATTTTTCAATAGAAAAACCTCCATGCAACACCGACGTCTTAAGGTGGAAACGTCAGGATTGCCCGCGAAATTCAAATTTTCTTACGTTTTTTGCAATTTGCAGGTCAGAGTAAGATTGTATGTTGATGGAAAATGAGTCGCACTAGTAATACGTGGGTATAGCTACAGAATTATAATAATTAAAATCATTAATTAAACCCTCTAAGTTCATTTAACCCTATTCTGTAACTATTTCATGAAAAAGTCATTCAATGGGGATAAATGTACTTAGAGGGTTTTAATGATTATAATTCTGTAACTACATACGTGTTACTGGCGCGACTCATTTTTCATCTACAAACAACCTGACACTGACCTGCAAATTACAAAAATGTAAGAAAATTCGAATTTCGCGGGCTAACCTGATGCTTCCACCTTAATAAAAATTATTGAATCATCAATAGGAAAACTTTTATTATTTTGAAAACGTTACCTTTGTTAACCTATTCAGAGAACAAAGACCTGATATTTTGTAATATCTGATTGTTGTTTCGCGAAAAATCATTTTACATTTTGTCTATTTTCACGCAGTAAAAGTTTAAGCTTCTTACAAAGATGAAAGAAAATTTGTTTTTCATCGTGTATAGAACCCGTTGAAGTTCTATTGTATATTTTCTTCAAAACTTTGTGTTATTCTCAACCAGCGGTGAAACCTTTAAAGTTTCGTTTGCTAGAACTACTTTCTTGTTATATTTCGAAATACGGTTTTATTTTTTAAACAAATTCTGAAGAAACATTTAAAGTTTTCTTTCAATCCAATCTACATGATATACGGTAACAGTTTTGAAAGATAAATAAACTTGTCTGTGTTTTTTTTTTTTAACTATTTTCGTTTATAATTTTAGTATGTAAATGTTTTGTATGCACGAGGTCCTGGGTTCGATTCCCGGGTCAGGCAAATAGTTATTGGGTTATTCTGTCAGGAATTTCTCAGTAGCAGCCACGGAGTCTGAATTTGTGCCCGGTTGATGGCAATAGGCTCGCCCCCTATTACATGGGACTTGAACATAACTAGCGTTGGGTGTAGGTACTATTAGGTACATCTCTGCCTAACCCTTCGTGGACTACAGGCGTGATGTTATTTTATGTATGTCGAAGGACTATAATTACAGATTGTAGAGGCAGCTGGCCAAACCAGCACTAAGCTTTGTTATTGAATGTATTTTGTCAACAATTGAGTCTTCGATCGTTATCTTTATCACCCAAATACGCCTGAGTTCTCAGACATTTAAAAATTACTTTCAATGCTTTTCGTGTTTCTCTATACCCACAAAGATTTTCAACAGATAGTCCTCGGGTTCGCTTTCTACATAGTCTAATGAATCGCAGCTGAACACCAATGTTTTACATGGAGCACCGGTTTATCTAACCTCCACAACCCAGGATACTCTGAAGTTGTAACTTGTATTACTTAATAATAACAGACCCCTCCACGTAACCATTGTTTAAAGTTCGCGAAGAATGTTTTACGTAACTCAAACATATACCTATTTGCGGAGGTTACTAGACATACAAAAGTTCAAGCAACCCTTTTGTGCTCGAAACCCTTGAATTATTAAGTAATCCCGGATTTCTGGATTATTAAGTTCTTTCTTATTTCCACATTGTGAGGGAAACAAAAATATAAAGTGTGTAAGAGGGTCGTGTAACAGCGGCAGATGGGTAAATATTTGTAATCCTTAAAACAAAAGCCTACTAACTACCTATGTTACCATTCATTACATATCGAGACCCCTCTGTGTCTCGGAAAGCATGTCAAACCGTTAGTCCCGGTTGTCATTTGTAGATCTTTGACAGTCGTTACATGTTGTCAGTGGCTCGAAAGTCTGGCAACCAGTCTTACCAAGGGCTATCGCAGTATCCCGTAACTGGGTTGTAAAGGTCGGATAGGCAGTCACTCCATGTAAAATTCTGGCATTCAGCTGCATCCGGCTACACTAGAAGTCACCCGATATACACCGTGTTTTTTTAGTCTTTTAAAAAGAAGGTCCACTCAATTTATTCGACATAAAATACCTCTAGGCGCGATTATTTCTATTTTACCGTTAATATAGAAAATAGGTACAAAGAAAAATAAATAGTACATTAGAATTATTATGAAACATCCTGTTAATAATGTTTACGTGTCAAACGGTGTAGAACAAACCTACCCGGCGCACGAGTCGAGTAGATCATCACTCGCAACAGGGGTTTTCAATTACGTCATAATAATGAATAATATTTTTATTTTTAAATTATTCAAATCTCATAAATACTAATTTTTTTATATGAATTTTTAGTACTCAGGGGATACATCAATTGGGCTACCGCTGTACGGCGATAAAAAAATCACGGTGTAGTTTGCAAAAGGCTAGGTACAGAATGATGATGCATCATCATCATTCCACTGCCCTTATCCCAATTTATTCGTGGTCGGCGCAGCATGTCTTCTCTTCCATACTTTTCTATTACTCGTCAACTCAACAGTCATATCCTTTCTAGCCATACTATTAACCTTCACACAGTCCAGATTAGATGCGTTTAACAAAATAACTGGTATAAAGAACGCACAATAGCGTGAAGTACCTAGAGCAATGCTGCCGCGTAATTTAATCTGCGCGCCTTTTACCTGTCAAGCATCTCCAATAAAGAGTAAATAAAATCATACCAAGCCCGTATTTCAGTATTAAGAGTAAATAAAATTGATGTTAAAGCAGTCGATTTCCGTCTTACACGAACATACACGCACGTACAAGTCGTCACGTTTTCTACTCAGTAAGGGAAGGAACATTTCTTCTCTTATTGTGTTTCGACTTCCTGACGTAGAAAATCTTAATATGTTTTATATTGTGTCAATATTTATTAGGTTTACGGAAGAAAATTGAAAGAAATGAAATAAATGGAGATGAAATAGTGAAGTGTGGTTGGCTGTTGGTTAAGGTAAGGTTTCTGTACCATTACTCAATACATGGGTGAAAGGGACACCGTCGCCCACGTTTACCACATATCTATACTAATATTATAAAGCTGAAGAGTTTGTTTATTTGGTTGACCGCGCTAATCTCATAAGTTTAAAAAAATCTTTTAGTGTTGGATAGCCCATTTATCGAAGAAGGCTATAGGATATAAAACATCACGCTACGACTAGTAAGAGCGGAGCATCAATGAAAAACGTCTCTCTCGTATGTGACGCAGACGAAGTTGCGCGCATGGATCTGACCAATGGATCTTCTGAGATTGAACGAATATACAGCGTGTCACAGAAAGGGTATAGTCATAAGGAAGACTGTGGTACGGACCATCAAACTGAACAACTTTCTCTATAGGACCACCATCGAAATCGTAAAAAAATAATCAGCTTTCCTTTACAAAATTTCAATACCTACTCGACCCAAATGTATGGGACAGCTGATTATTTTTTTACGATTTCGATGGTGGTCCCATAGAGAAAGTTGTTCAGTTTGTTGGTCCGTACCACAGTATTCCATATCATTATACCTTTTCTGTTACACGCTGTATAATTCTGAATTCCGCATTTTTTTTATTTATCGGTCATTTAAAAAAAGACCTATATGGCGCTCAGTCTTGGTCTTTGACTGAAACTCAGAAGTCCAAACTCAATGTTTGCCAAAGAGCAATGGAACGTAGCATTCTAAATATTAGACTCTCCGATCTAATACGCAACACCTTAATACGGTCTAAGACAGTCCATCGCCGATGTTGGCGATAAGTCTGCGAAGCTGAAATGGGACTGGGTGGGTCACGTTTCTAGGATGAAGCCGTACAGATGGGCGAAGAGTCACACAGTGGGTGCCTGAAGACGGCCGTCGTTTCCGAGGCAGGCCCAAGAAACGCTGGCGTGACGATCTGGACTCATTCTTAACGGATTGGTCGGAAAGGGCCAATTGGAAACAAGATTGGAAAGCCATGGGGGGGCCTTTGCCCAGCAGTGGGACAAGGATGATATACAAAAAAATGCAGTCTTTTCAGACATTTTGACCGTGTAGGTATAGCAGTTAAATTGCTGGAAACAGCTCTTTTGTTTTTAATTATCGCTGAAAAATTTCTGTGTGGCCGGTTCGGAATGATGTACTGAATACGTCGTAAACGTTTGTGTGTCCGTGTCCATCCATTCCACCCTGTATAAAGGGTGTAACAAGACCCTTCACGAAGCCGAAAGGCACTTGTTCTCCCCGTCATTGTGATCATTTTTTTGTTGTAGACCATACCTGGTAACCTTCTAGTTTCGGATATATTTGGGGTCAAAGTTCCGACTTTTTCACAAGTTTTTTTTTTAAATACGTGTTTTTAATGTAAGATTTTTAAACACCTCCACAACCCCCATACTATTCAATCCATTCATCAGCACAATGTTTTGAGGGCGTTACATTGAGTCCTAACGCAAAACGTGATTTTACACCCCAAAGAAAAAAGTCGTTTCCCAGCAAATTTTTTTGCGTAAAGTTACTTAGTTTGATGTACATAATGCTTGGTTGACGGCTTCGTGAAGGGTCCTGTTACACCCTGTATGATAATAAACAAAAATGCATAAGTAACTCTGACTGCAGATTTGGGTTAGAACATAGGATTTTTTCATTTATAAGTCATTTATAAGTCATTTATAAGTCATTTATAAGTCATTTATAAGTCATTTATAAGTCATTTATAAGTCATTTATAAGTCCAGTTCTTAGCCCATACTGAAGATAAAGGTCATTCCAATTATTTCGAGGTTGGCGGATTAGTATTGGTCAGCTTATTGATCAAATCCTATTGGGAATAACTCAACTCTCGTTAGTTAGTAGCTAGTACTTACTCTAATGTTAATGACTCTTAAGCTAAACTTGTGATTAATGTCATCAAAGAGTTATTCAAGCTCCACTCCTTATGTTTCGTTTCTTAGAAATTCCAAAGGGACCAGTCTAACATGACGTACTTGATTGTTGGATTTATCACTAACATTGAAAAGTGACTTAAAAACCTGATAGTTGTCTCATAAAAATAAAATGTATAAGGAAATACTCACTGGGTCAATAAGTAGACGATCTATCGACTATTTTATATGCTATTCAAGGAATATTTACCTACTACCGAAGTAATTAAATAGAACAGAGGTCCGAAACCACTAATTAAAATGAGGTTTCTTTTTTTTCCAAGAGCTATCCAAACTGATTGTGGAGGTCAAATAGGCATGTAAAGATGCATCTAGTTAGACTGAAAGCGAACACCAACAATCCACAGCCAACACCAAATTATCAAAAAGCTAGCGAGATGATAGTGATTAGGATTTCCATTCACCCCTGTTATTGCTCTATCTATGGTAGATACCAACTAAATGTACACATATATGGTAAGTAACAACTAAATGTACACATGAATGCAATAAAGAATTTGAGTTTGAGTTTGAGTAGATACGGATCAGAAACTTTCCACCAAAAGGTACCGACTATTCTCACACCCAACTATGTATTACAACAAACACAAATTCACCGTTATTTACGTACGTTATCGGGAGTTACGACGACCTAATTTAGCCGGTAATCTTGCCCCCATAAAGCAAGGGTGGCCGCGGTTACCTTTACCGCATACGTCACTCAGACAAAGTGTGCGGTTGAACTGCCCCAGTATTGTGTTCCTTCAAGTTGATCTCATCGGTGTTTATAGTAGTACCTGTCGGTTTTACCTATGTATAGTTTTGTTAAAAGTTATGTTATTTATTAGATTTAGAATGGAACGGTAACAGATGATTTAAAATTAACAAATATAAAATTAATCTTAAATTAAATTAAATAAGTAGATACTTGTTCCATGTAGTCTTGTTCCACGTGCGAGAAGTACATCCTGAAAATACTAAATGGTACGTAAGTGGTCTCGGAAAAAGGACGCAGGTTCAGAGTAGCTAAGAATTCTTAAACCTTATACTTCTTACTACTTTTTATAAGCGATTTTTTGAGGATGTACCTATGGATGTTTCTTCCTCTTTCACGCAAAAACAGTCGTACGGATTTGGGTGAAAATTGGCACGGAGATACTGTATAACCTGGATTAACATATAGGATACTTTTTATCGTGAGATATTTACCGTACTCGAAGCGGGCGAAGCCGCGGGCGTTAGCTAGTTTTAATATTTGTTCAAAGCGAACAAGACTACCAAGTGAATGATTGTATGCAGAAATAAGCGAACCAGGGTGCCATAAAATTTGTCCTTGAAACGAAAGCCGTGTAAAACCCTTGAAACTCCCTCCAATGCAAATAACATTCTCTCAAATAAAATGGGATTCCATCGCTGATCGATATTGCGACTTGCGAGTCACCTCTCGCGAGTCCTTTCACCTGAATTTTTAACGAAATTCTTCGACGAACTCCTATAAATTTGAATAAAGACAAAAATGATTATTGATGGACCCTCCTTATGCAAATTGGAGGGAAAGTGGCCTCGCAAAGACACTCTTTTTAATTTATGGTCGAGTTTCAAGCAGAAGTTTTCGTTGAATGTGAACGCAGTTATTAATTTAAGTTTTATAGTTATATTAATAGGTGCAAGTTCGTTGTTTTATACGCTTAGTTTTGAAAGTTTTGGGTGTTCCGTCGTAATTTTTGCCTCGGAGTAGGTACTACTTAGTGTGCCGATATTGTAATGGCAAGTTCATTCGAAATGTCACAATCGCATTAACATAATATTTACAGTGGATATCTATGGTTTACAATCTTTTCGTGTTTCTTAATTTTCTTAACGAACGTTTAGCGGTACAAGGATCTTGTGCCACATTTCCAAAATCAGATCTACAGCAGCTGTCAATGCAATTTTGCAAATGTTTACAAAAAAGCCCCCTGTTTGTCATTCAATCGCCAAAAGCTCCTTTAATTTGAATTATACATAGAAACTGCGGGCCAATACTATGGCATAATGTGTTATTGCACTAACAAATTTACCTACCACATGAAAATTAATAATTTTAACTTTGACCAAAATGTTTAAGCTGAATTTCATCCAATTGAAGACCACAGAAGTAGAAAGAATATATCCCAATCGATCTGATCACTGTAGTGCATACTACAGCACTAAATAGATTACGAGTCCATCGCCATTAACCCATACATAACCCTCTTCCCCCCAACCAGCCACAAAAGTAATTAAGAAACCCTCTTTCACCCCCTGCCACCCTGGTAGCAAGCGACGCATTGCAAAGCAGAAAAACACAAATAAAATAATGTGACCGGGACAGACCGCCAGACTCCATAACGCCATTTTTATAAAAGAAGAAATATGAGTGGAGGTTTTTGATTGGTTTGTAAATAGACGAGGGACCGCCAAAATGGTAACTGTCGCCTTAGGAATTGATGATGCATCCGACAATCGCATGAGCCTGTAGTTTAACAGTATTTAAAAAAGACTGGAACATAGAACCAAAATAAAAGTCCACTGTTGTGTCAAAATGATTGCTTTAAGAGTAGGCAAAGACCGAAGAAACGATGGATGAACTGTGTCAAAGATGATAAATGTGGCTATAAAGTGACGACTACCAGAGAAAGAAGTATAGAAGGAGATATGCTGCGCTATCCCAAATAAATTGGGATGAGGGCTGGGATACGATGACTAGTGAATTTTCAACGCTTTTCGCTTAATCGTTGAGAGTTGAGAAGCACAATGCCATAATATCTAGTCATCCATTTAGATTATTCCTACAGTTAGTGAAAACTATTGAGAGGCTGTTCAGCACTAGAGGTTCACTACAACTGACGAAAGAGATAAGCCTATAACTTATATTTGCGCTTCTTTATTTTACCAGCAAACTCGACTCGAAATCGGTGGAATCTATTCTTTATCTTGCCCCTCATTACTTCTAGCTTACGCATCTCTCTGCTCATTCACTAACCGTAATTATTCCATATCCGTGTTGAAATTTCATTATCCTTACTAAAGTAAGGATTAAAATCTAGTTAACTATTTAGCCTTTTCCATCGGGGAAATTCTGATAATTCAGTTATGGAAAAATCACCAGACACAGTCAATCACATTACTTCAATAAAGTTTATACCCTTTTCTTGTATTCTTATGCTTTTATTTTTGACTTTATGGCGCTATCCATTACAGGCATTGTCATACAATTACATCGGCCGGGGACTATTATTCAAGTGTCATTAACTGCCATTAATGTTGATCCATGATGGTGGATAATTGGTATTGACATGTCATTCTATTGTTTCAATATTAATTTAAAATATTATGTAAAGTCTGTGTGCTAGGTCTGTGTTCCCATATGACAAAAATCTTTCTCTAGTACTAGTATCTTCGATGTCAAGATACTTTTTTCTTTCATACCTTCTTTCTAGATCCATCTATTCAGGCTGTGCGTAATCAACGACCAAAAGATATAGATATAGAAAAACGAAGAGCTCAAATAGGAGATGGAGGTTTTATAGTTTACAGTATCCAGGTTCGTCATTTTTGAATCTGGTAGCCCATGACAATGTAAACACCAACACGACTTGTTCCTGCAAAATTTTCTTGATTTCGTTAACATCTTATGGCCTTTTTATCAACACACACGTGTCTTGCAGGTAGGTAGGTACCTATTATCCTTTGTGAAGGGATCTGAAGAGAAATAACATAGGGCTCAGGGATGTTTGTTTATTTCTCATATTTGTCCCGAACGTCTTGTTGATCTTGTATGATATATTTCTTTGATCTTTTATCGAAATATTTTCTTTTATTTGGCGGTTTATTCGACTTGTGTATTTATTATTTTTAAGGGCGTAGTAGGGGCGACCAGCTGGACAAAACCAACGAACAGTGGCCCGTCTTATTCCTGGATCGAAAGGATTGGAAGTCATTGGGAGATGCCTTAGCTCAGCAGTGGGGTGATGTAGGCTAACAGTAACAGCAAGGACGTAGTAAAGCTCTTTGTGAATTTCAGTATGCACCATTTCTATTTTATGAAATATATTTTGAGTTATGGCAATTGTGCCAATGTCGACAATTCTGCTCATGTCAGATGTGGTGTAAAGAATCGTTTTTATAGAGCGAAAAAAACGGGGAGGTTAAAGGAAAAAAATAAAAATAATGTGTCTTGTCGGAGGGTTGTATCTACTTATGTAACCCACATCTACTGTCAAGAACCGTTGCTGTGTTTCGTTTTGAAGTGTATGACGCTGGTGCACGTGGATGTGGGCAGAGACCGCATTGTAAACAAAGGTTTACATTTATCGTAATCAGAAGAGGATCTGCTTAGATTTTTCCAAACTATGTCAGAATCGAATTACCGTATTACCGTATACAACAGTAAAGTACTGGCTTTACATGGAGCGACTGCGTGTCTGACCATCACAGCTTTGTAGCTGGGTTGGTAATACCTATGGTTGCCCGATTTTCGGGGTTCTAACTCCCGGTAAGGACTGTCAAAGATCTAAAAATGACAGCGGAGAACAACTGAACAGCGGTTTTACGTGCGTTTCGAAGCAAAGATGGGTATTGGTATATTTTAAAGATTGATTCATGAAAATATGAACCTCAATCTTCTTTATCGCGTGGTTAGTGCCTAACCAGGTGTCCAAGTTTTTTATGCCACCCATGGGCCTTTGACTTGGCTTTACATGCCGTCGAGAAATAGCTCTTAAGGATGCTGATTCCCTCACGATGTTTTCCTTCACCGAAGCAATAGATATTATTCAATGCGCACATGAATCCGAAAAATCAGAGGTGCGTGTCTTGGGTTCGAACTTGCGACCTATGACTTGGCAGTCCGACGGTCACACCACTGGGCTATCACTGCACGACTCTCAATGATTTGCAGCTCAAGAAAGTTCATAATATTTTTATTTATTTTTATTATTATTTGATTGACACAAAGAATTAGAGCCCTATGCCCAACAGTGGGTGAAGAGTGAAGACAGGCTACGATGATGATGATGTAGATCTATAGTTTATTTATCTCTGAATGTAATGACTGTCTAAATTAGTGATTTTTATTCTTGTTATAATAAGATTGACGAATACTGAGCACATAAAAACATAAAAAACATGGCTGAGCATGATGTCCAGGGTTCAATTTCCAGGTCGAGCAAAGTGTTATTGGGTTTTTCATCAGGAATTTCTCAGTAGCAGCCACGGTGTCTAGATTTGTGCCTCCTGTCAGTAACAAAAAGCTGTCAAAAGACTGTAGGAAGATACAATAGAAAAAATCAATGCTGTGACAATCAATCGTTGACATTCGGGCAACATCGTAGGAATTCAAACATTGCTTATTTTGCTTATAACATCACGTGGGTAGAAAATAGGCCACTTATCTTCACACGTAGGAGGTCGTAGGAGTCTATAAGGACAACTTATGAATAATAACAGTTGAGGGAGACGCGTCATTCTGTCTACTTCATCATTTTCTTGCGCTTGGTCCCATGTTTCTTGGGGTGCCCGCAACACGATTGTTTCTGTCCACTTATAACCACTTAGGATAATCACCATAGAGTGGTGGCGTGATGATTAACAAAAAATCTCCAGCTTTTCAATATATGAAGCTTTTATATAGTAATATCATCGTCTGCCTGCCCTTTCCATACTATTTTGTGGTCAACTTCCAATCTAATCGGATGCAGCTGAATACCAGTACTTGTCATGGAGTGACTGCCTATCTGACCATCACAACGTAGTTACTGTGTTATATGGTACATCTTGGTAAGACTGGTTGTCACAAAAAACTCTACTACGCAGTATAAAAACTACGCAGCACTTCTTCATATTGAAAGCTATTATTTTATATTAGCCATAATATCTTTAAGAATGTTCATACAAATTGGTATCGTTCCATAATGCCTTGCACTCAATCTTCAGAAACTCATTTCGTATTCTAATACGTTTTCCGTAGCAGGTCTTATTGCCCTACATTATGTACAAAAGAGTATGTAAGTGTGCTACCATTTACTATTGGAAAACAGTCGTGTATATAGTAAGAGTCTTATTTATTAGGAGGCTTAGATATTCTTTATGGTGGTATGACAGGTCTTTTACGTAATAGAATTCCTGGAAAACAAATTGTATTGCTCACTTGGAGACGCGAATGCTCACCTTACAACGAAAAGGTCATCTTGACAGTAAATCTTATGAACCTATTCGAAAAAGTACGAAAAACGAACATTCTAGACCAAAATGAACAAACTCATTAAATTTTTATTCGATTTATGAAAAATAAATGAAGTAAAAACACTTACCTTTGCCGTCCGAACACTTACACAATCTTGATTAAAGAAAAAAATATTACGTAAGCACACGCTTGTCCAAATTGTCTCTGGATTCAAAATTCAAACGTGGAATCACTTCAGAACTTCCGCACTTCCTTTTAAATGTATGTATCGTCCATTGCACGCGTTCACGAATGAATTTTTCGTTTTCAAAAATATGAAGTAAATGGAATAAAAATGGAGGACACGCTTTGTCGTATTGGGGTTAGTTAGTGGGTGTTCTAAGGCGCATGCGCGATATTCACCCCATCCCCTTGCTTGAATTGCGTTCCGTTTAAGTTTTAGGGGAGCTTGTTTTGATAAAAGATAAAACTTTGATGTCATTTCTGGGAATTAAATTGTGAGATTATGTTTTGTGCTAAAATATCTGGTGTTGTAACCAAATGGCATCTTTTAGCGATTCATTAATTTGCCAGCATTTGGCACCTACAGGGTAGGTAGGTCAAATGCTAAAACGTGTTATTCTATGAACGTTGACAGCAGTAGGGGTACTCACTGATAGATAGCCAGGTCTCAAAGTCATATACCTACCTCCTTAGGTATAAAGGGTGTAACAAGACCCTTAACGAAGCCGAAAGGGACTTGGTCTCCCCGTCATTGCGATCAGTTTTTTCTTCTAGACCATACCTGGGAACCTTCTAGTTACGGAGATATTGGGGGTCAACGTTCCAACTTATACACAAGTTTTTTTTTTATACGTGTACATGTTTTTAATGTAAGATTTTTACTTTAAACATCAACGACCCCCGTACTATTCAATGCATTCATCACCACAATGTTTTGAGTCCGTTACATTAAGTCTACCGTAAAACGTGATTTTTCACCCCAAAAAAAAGTCGTTTCCCAGCTATAATTTTTGCGCAAAGTTACTTAGTTTGGTGTACCTACTAATGCTTGGTTGACGGCTTCGTGAAGGGTCTTGTTACATCCTGTATACTGTAGGGTGTAGTTGCGTCAGACGCTTATTTTGGTTACGCATGTGTTGCCTGCTTTTATCAAACCTATGATGGTACGGTTTTGTCTCTGAGAAAAGTACACTCTCTGACATTCCGTAAACATACCCAATGGTCGCTTGTATCAACAGAGTTAGAATACTAACAAGGACTTTCATAATGAGGGCTATCGTTTTTGAGCTCACCAGATGGCGCCACTGTCGATTAAGGTCAGTAATTCTATTTTATACTAGTACCAATAATTTCATAAAAAGTTTATTTTATTACGTATAACAACACAGTGTAAACTTCAGGTTCATATATTTGCAATATTCTCCCTAAAATTAGCAAGCACGAAACATTTAAAAATCATTTTACCTCCAAGTACTGACAATTAAGATTCTAAGTTGCTACTTAAAATCTTCAAGTCGAAATTAATCAGGAATATTTCAACCTAGACCACAATCGTGAATATTTGTAAAAATACGTGATAAAACTACACGCAACGCGTGAACAATCTATGACATTTCGGTGCACCCGCGCTACACTAGCGCCTCTAGCGGCGAATTCATACGCGATAGCCCTTATTGGACAGCCTACATGAAGCATGTATTTACTCAAGTTGAACTGAATATTGAAGTAACAGCTAGGGGCAGATAAAGGTACTATCCTACTGACAGACGGATTCCTTGGATATTGCAATTGTTATTAGCTGATTCAGCAGCTGTTTCTCTATTGAAATAAACTTATATTACAGGATTTCAAAGTTGCCAAGTGCTACTAGATAGCATTTTCGTGTTTTTTTTTTTTTTGGGAAATCTTCAAATAACCCCTCCCGCTCTGGGCTGAGCAGGAGGGAGTGCCAGACTTTTACTGACTAAAACCCATCCATGTTCCTTCCTTTGACCTTTGTGTTCCAGGGCCGCGGTATCTCTTTCGAACAGTCCCGCAATCCTGGCAGAAGATAGCATGAGTCCTGTGCTCGATTCCCAGGCCGAAAGAAGTGTAATTGGATTTTTCTATTCATAATTTCTCTGAAGTAGCCTGGAGTTTTGATTCATACCCGGTTGATGGCAATAGGCTCGCATCCTATTACTTGCGACATAACTTCTGGCAAAGTGTTGGCGTACTATGGTACTTTGATCTCTACCTAATCCTTCTGTGATTACATGTGTGGCGTTATGTTTAATGATAACACAAGCAACATTTATTATCAACTGGGTCGGAACGAAAGGAAAGTCGGCCAAGAGGTATAGTATTACCCAGTTATGTACTGGGTTGTGGCGGTCAGATAGGCAGTCGCTCCATGTAAATTACTGGTTTTCAGCTGCATCCTGTTAGACTGGAAGCCGGGTCTAACATATTTGGGAAAAAGCTCGGCTGACGATAATGTTACTAGACATAAGCTTCTTGGTTGCTAAGGCTGGAGATTTTACCTTAATCACCACATTTATTACCACTCTATGGTGGATAACGTACTTTGAAATCCTTAATACTTTTTGAGTATAAACTATGTAATATGACCGTCCCCATAAAAGGAACTGTGCGGATTTTTTTTATTATCAAGCTTAGTCTGTGTGAAGAGGTCTTTTATCTTTTCCCTCTGTTTGGTTAGGAACTGTAATCCGGACAGATGAAATATGCAAATGGTACCTTTAGTAGGTAAGATGAGCTCGTGTGTAACTAATAGCAGCCGGTCCGTAGGATCTTCAGGTAAAACGCGCTGGCCTAGGTTGGTCCGTGCATAGATGACCACCCATTACATGCAGTTTGCTCCGTACCTTGGAAAGCAAGTTAAGCCGTTGGTTTCGGCTATCATTTTTGTAGGTATATCTTTGACAGTCGTTACAGGTTGTCAGTGGCCCGAAAGTCTGACAACCTGTCTTATTTATTTATGTAGAACAATGTTACCTACACTATCATTACAGATCTATGATCCAATGCGACAGAGTGGCCTTACTAACTAAATCCAACCAATCAACCAAGGGGTAATCTTACCAAGGGGTCGTATATAAAAGTATTAGCCAGAACTAACTAGGTTGTAGGGGTCAGATAGGCAGCCGGTTCATGTAAAATACTCGTACTCAGCTGCATCCGGTTAGAGTGGAAGTCTACCCCAACCTAATTGGGAAAAGGCTAGGTAGATGTTGACCTATTGTAGATCTCTATAAGTAAATGTGTAAAAGTAAATCCTTGGGAAAGAGCGTTTTTGGAGGCGATCATCATGCTTATTTTTACCCTCAAGTAGGTAATATCAATGCATCGTCCTAGTTTGAAGAGTTTTCTCTGAAATAATAGGACTATTTATTCCTAGATTTTCCACTTGCATAAGCAATCGTCGATCCAAAAAATACATATGAAGTTCGGGAATATTATGTCGATGGGGCAGACCCTATATTCTACCTATTAAATCAAGTCTATGGTCATTTAATCACAAATTAGACTAACGGCTCATTTACGGACACGCGGCGCGGCCCGCTTTAAATTCAAACATATGGAAATGTATGAGAGCGTTTACGGAGAAGCGATTTTACGAGCGTTTGCTTGTACTGCATGCAGCGCCCGCTGCGTCGCCCGCGGCGGGGAACGCGGCGGTGCCCGCGGCGGCCCGTGCTTATAGTCCGGGAGGTACCGTTGCAAATGAAAAAGTCATATAAAGCCGGCTGAAATTGACATAGATAGTTGATCTTATATGACTAATAAGAGAACCGACCGTCAGCTGCTCAAGTAGCGTGGGTTTGGGTGTGGGAGGTTACGGAAGTTGTAAAAATATACTATCTATGAAAAAAGTTTCAGCCGGCGTACTATGACTTTTTTTATTTATTTTTAAACCTTCCGTAACCCGTCCCACAAACCCACGGCTACTTGAGCAGCTGACGGTCGGTTCTCTTATTAGCCATATAAGATCAACTATCTATGTCAATTTCAGCCGGCTTAATATGACTTTTTCATTTGCAACGGTACCTCCCAGACTATAAGCGCGTGTGCAGCCGCGTGCACCGCGACGGGCGACGCGTCGGGCGACGCGGCGGCGACGCGGCGGGCACCGCGGCGGGCGACGCGGCTGCCAACGCGGCGGCCACCGTTGCTCCTCACGCACCGCACCACGCGCCGCGTCTCCGTAAACAACATCGTACATTGCCATATGTTTGTGTTTGGGCGTGCGGTAACGCGGGCCGCTGCACGCGCCCCCTCTCCGTAAACGGAAAAAACGCTCAACGCCCGACTACCCGCGTCTCCGTAAATGAGCACTAAGAATTAGCTATGTTCGAACGTCAACATTACATGAAGACGCACACACTCACAAAAACGCCCTGCTTTCACCACCAGTGCTTATTTGGGGAGAAGAAATGGCGGTACAAAGAAATACATAGGAATATCAGAATGCTTTTTCGAAGGACAAGTCCCTATTTCTCTCTCCGTCGTATACAGACACTAACTTTTCACCAAACATGCATTTCTCGCACGAATATTTGTAGACTCAGACTGATGTCAAGCGGTTGTATTTGCAGTCACCATCTGTGCTCAGGATCCTCGAGTTTGTAAATTAAATATTCTACGACGAGTTTCTTGGAAAGTAAGTTGTATAATAATAACGCAGGGTGCACCTTAATATAGAATTAACTTTAAAAGATACTTACTAAGAATCTTAGCAGTGAAGTTACATAGCACACATTACAATACCTATACAACTACCAAAATGGCTAAAAGCTTTAAAATTCTTGGTAGGTATAGGCATCTAACCATTTTGACCCAAACTTTTTAATGATGGACTTGTATACTCAATTTAGATTATATAATAATATTAATTGTGTCCTGCGTGTCCTGATGTTTGTACGTTTCAGGAACTGATGGACGCTACTGAAGGCGCCAAACTAGCAGCTCAATTCTGGGTCGACACAATTTACATTGCCATCGACACGCTAAGAAGTTTATATTAGGTAGGTACTCATTTGGAAGTCTATACTACATAAAGGTTTTTTTCTGTTACATATAGGTTTTTAGACAGGTAAGTCTTCATTGAGCAACTTATGCCTTGTTAGAATCAATCTGAATCAAATGAATTGAAGCAAGTAAATGGTTCAAGGAATAAAGGAATTTCTTGTGTGCAGAGCTGAATGTTTACCCAAAAGTAAATACATAGTGATCTTAGTCGGGTATATAATAATAAAACAACATCAAAACTATAGAATAAAATTTGTATTCCGTCATCAATACACGAATAGTGACCGGTTCAATACATTAATAGTGTTTGTTTAATAAAATAGAAACTATTTACTATATTATCATTATTGTAATAACGCTCAAAAATACATTGGCTTAACATCGGATAAACTATTAAATTAATACATCTCATTAACATTCGATATTTGCCGGTTAGAATGTTCTAAACTAGTTAAAACTATTTATTTATAATATTATATACTATGTGTAACGCGATTTCTTACAGCAAACTCCTCATCCTCCTGAAATATAAAAAAAATAACTTATGACTCACAACACACAATATTACAGAGTTTCATATTGCAAGACAACTTTATCAACAGAGCAGAATGCCTATCTACTGCCGTTTTTAGATATCCCAATTTATTTGAGTTCAGCGCAACATTTATTTATTTATCTATCACAAACACTACTAACATTACAGGTAATTCCTAATGCGTTAGCGTGGTCCTAAATTAAACTATTTTAAGTAACATAACACATACAATATCGTTTTTGTGAATTCATTCAGAGAGCAAGAAAATAAAATAAACATATTGTCATCTTCCATACCTATACCTCTAGTAGCCGTCATCCCTGAAGTCAACTCTTCTATATTAGCCATAATATAACCTTTCACACATTCCAATAATTGTTTCTTACACACTTCAGGAAATCGCGGGACGGACTGGACAAAACCAACGACCAGTGATCCACATAGATCGAAGGATTTGGAAGTCATGAGGCCTTTACCCAGCGGCCAGCCAGTGGTATGACACAGTATCCAGCAGAAACAGCAACAGTAACTAGCATCTTCGCATACTCTTACAACCATCCACATTCACACCCAAAAGTTCCCTCCGTACCATATGTATGCTCATACCATTAGGTAATTTGTATTCAATGCGTTACAATTAAATTGATATAAATAATAATAGTGTTACCTTGTACCTAGCACCAGTATTATTTGGTCATGCCCTGTTTCGCTCTTCTCTCCCACTCCGCCCTCATCTGCAGAATCCCTTTAAACTGTGGAGATGCATCGGCTTCCCCTGAAGGCTCCTTCTCTTTCCCACCTTCATCCTTCTCCAAATCTCCGTCCTTGTCTATCACAGCACTTTCTTTCCTATCTTTATCGACTGACAATCTGAATTTATCATCATTCTTCTGCCACGGCCTTTTTGTCAAAGTGTCGGCTTTATAAGCCATTGCTTCGCTCTTAGCTATGTTTTTAATGTCCTCTCTGTCATTTGATGGGTCAGGGAACGTCCTATTTCTAAGTCTCTTTTCTGGAGTAGAGTCGGATACTTCTTTCTTATATTTGTTTACTTCGCTTCTGTATACGGGAGCGCTGTCTCTTTTAGGGTTGGCAGAAACGTTGTTTATGCTCACACTATTAATGCTTACGCTTCTCTGATAATGTGGAGCCCCAAACTGACTCACTCGGGCAGCAATGTCCACCAATCGCTTCTCTTCTTCTTTGATAACATCTTCATTTTCTTTATCACTGTCCCTAGATTTTATGGAAGCGTTAAATTCGTTTTTTAATATCTTGCTTTTTGTGGGTGGTATATCACCTTCTTCTTTTTCTTTGTTGTTGTTGATGGCGGCTATTTCTTGAGCAATGCTGTCGGCTTCAGAATCTTTCAGTTTTAGAGATCTTCGCGCGAATACTTTCATTAATTCAGGTTCGTCATCGTTTTTCCTGTCGCCTCGCAGTTCTTTAGAGAGGATGCCAGGTTTCTTACGATAAACGACAGTTTCATCTTGTCTGTCTGGCGTTTTGATGTCATTGCTGTCCGTGCTCTGAATGGAACTCTTACTTCCGAAGCTCGAATGGGATTTCTGATCAATGGATATGTTGTCGTAGATTCTTTCTGTACTACCATCCGTACTCATGGAATTTGTTCGCGGTTTCTCTGGTCTATCCTGTAGTTCAACGCTCATTGCTTTTCTTTTGAAGAACGCTTTGGGCGTAGAAGGGCTCTGTGGTATAATAGGGATAACAGATTTCCGACCACTAAGTGGGGAGTTCTTGTCATCATTCTGAGTATTCTCAATAACATTTTCAACGAATTTATTGCTCTTGATAGATTCCCTTCGCACAGGTATACTCTGTGTCTTAGTTTCAGTGACTTGGAAACATTCTACATCTTGTTCTTTCTCTATTTGCGGACTATCAAGTTTCTTTGGCGTAACGTTAGCTGTCAAAACAATGTTTGTAGTCGGCTTAGCGTCTACTTTGTTCAACTGAATGTTAAGAAACTCCGGGACTCCAGGCTTAGATCCAGATTTCTGTAGCTTCTCATCACTTTTATTGATTTTAGGTGTTTCCACCGTTTTGACTGGAGTTTGTTCTTTATTAATATGAGTTACTGATATAAAACTTTCAGTTTCTGGTTTCAATTCTCTTTGCACGTTATGTTTGGCACTTAAAGCGCTCTCAACGGATATAGTTTTCCGTCTATCTTCTATCGGCTTCTCTGGGCTACTCTTAATGCTATCTAAAGAACTAGACTTGAGTATTGGGGCAATAATGGGCTTAGGCGAACTAATAATATCATCAATTTTAGCCTCTATTTGAGAGATATCGCTGTCGCGTTTATTATCCATCGTGATATGGATGCTATTGGTGAAGAGTTTCCTGTCTTCGTTAGCATCAGTTTTGAGGCTATCCAAGTAACTGCTATCGGTACTCGGCAAGCTATCGTAGTTAGCTTCGGCACTGCCGTGCATTATACCGTAGTTTCTGGCTGAAATTCTCTTGGAGAAGTCGTTTCGTTCGCTCAGGTTCCTCCTGTAGTTGACTTCCCAGCTTTCTAGCAACGGTTCAGAGATGCCGACGATGGCCGGCAGACTAGGCATCTGGTTCTCTTGGGAGCTGATGGACGTCGTCTCTGACGCGTATCGGAAGCTGTGCGACTTGCCGATGCTGTTGCGAGTCTCCACGTACTCGTCTCCCAGAGACCTCATCGCGGAAGTGACGTAAGACTCCTCAGTTTTGGAAGCAAGGCGTGCTGATTCACGTTTGCATTCGATCAATTTCTCAGTAAAATCGGAAACGTGCTCAGACGACCGGTGTTTGATGTTATCCGAACTCTGATGCCTAAAAGTCTTTGGGGGCGACGTCGACGCCAACATGCTCGGGTTGAAGTACGGGATGTTCTTCGGCATGCTACCACTTGTGAAGATGTTATAATCGTTGTGAACATTTTTGATGCGCATCGCTCTGATTGGCGGCTCGTCATCTGAGATCGCTGGAGACTCCTCCTGTGCTCTGTTTAACAGCTCATTACTAATAAATGCTTTCGAGGAAAATGGGTCAACCAGTCGTTGGACTGACGCTGGTCTTTTGGTTTTGTCAAGGTGCAGGTTAAAGGATTCCTTCTTATCTTCGATTGCCTCTTTAGAAGAAGTCCGCTTTGTCCTTTCAATCTTTTCACAGAATTCTTCGCGTCTACTGTACCGATTTTTTATTTCTTGATTCAACATTTTGTCGGTTTCTTCAGCGATTTTGAGATCAGTAATGTTGTATTCTACGCCAGGGACTTTGGCAGCGCTGTACACATCTTTGTACGCGCTGTCTTGGACGTAAGCGCCCTTGTTGTCCAACCTCTTGTGCATTTGGTTGGCGAATACTTTCTGTCCGGCGGTTTTGTGTGTTCTCTCAGCGGGTACCGGCTTGTATCCTTGTCCTTCATGAAAATTTCTCTCAGTATCAACAGGTTTATACTGCGCACCAGACTTCTCAGTTTTAGACTTTTTAATCTCTTGCTGACCATCTCCGTCCGTCTGGTCTTTTTTAGACTTCTTTCCACTCTTTCTGAGAAGAAGTCTACTGAAGAACGATTCCTCTTTCTTCGAAGACTTTATCGCTTCGTTCTCTGACTTCTTGTCTGACTTAGATTTCTTCTCGAGGCAAGATTCATCGGCTTTCTTATCTATACGGAACTTTGTCATCCTCTCTTCTGAATGGTAAGTTTGGATGGTCTGCTCAGGGGTTCTCGATGAGCTCTCTCTAAGGGCCTGCCCTTGGGAGCTAGATTGGCTTCTCTTAATCGAGGACCGTGGGGTATTGGACTCTGCTATGCTAAGCTTTGCAGGAGACTGGCCCACGAGATGACTAAGTGCCAAACCAGGAGGTAATGACGAGGATTTGAGCTTAGTATCGCTTGGAGTCTCCAGAACTCTCGTCAGTTCTCTGTTCACATGCTGATGCTGTTCTTTAACGATCATATGATGCTTCGTAGTGGTCGATGAAGAGAATGATTCTGAAACGCAATGATTACAAGATAAGACATCTGATCAAATCAAAAGTAACTTTAGTTAGATGGTTCAAATAAGGTGTTTAATGGTATGCTTACCAGTAACGACTTCTGAATGTTTGTGCCTGACTTCAGGAGTGGTGCTTCGTATCATTTCTTCGTTCAGTTCGGGCGTTATCGGCAAGGCTGATGCGGCAATCTGGAATTTAAAAATCAACACCTTTTTATATTTGCACAAAAATTTAAAACGGTAAAACAGAGACGGAGAGTAAATTGATGACTTCTTGATAGAAAACCAAACAACCCACTTAGCTGATAGCTTGCTTTTGTTAGATAAGCACAGATGTCAGAAATGTGTTAGAAAAATTAATGCAGCAAATAGAAAATAAAGTAGGGAAGCAAATGAAGTATTAAAGAGGCATATCTGGGTACGAATATGAAAACAGTAGAGAAGATTTGACTGCCTATTCAGCTCTCTTCATATACCCTGATGACGCCATTCCATAGGTCTAAGAAGTAATTTTACAAACCAGGATGATATCTTTATCAGAGAAATCAAGTGTTTTTACAGTTCATCAATACAAGAAATGTCTGACGTCAATTTTATTCCACCATCGTAACTATTTTTTTAATCTCTGATTTATTCAAAGACGCGTTAAAAGCATTGAATGTAGCGTAGTAAGGTGGCGCCACCTATCTTCAAAAATCAACACAACAAGCATTCAACAACGCAGAAAGCAAAGCAACAGGACAGACGACACCTACTTTAAAGTTCAATACTAACTGGGTTGTTTTTCTTGCGGCGGGGCGCGCCGTGCGTGCGCCGCGGTCGCACCGCCATCTTGTGCTTGGCGGCCGAGTGCGACAGTGGCGCCACGCCTGACGGCGGCTCCGATGTGTCTGGAACATTACGAGGTACTAAATTAGTATTTTTGGAAGTAAGTACGCTGTAGGTTTGTTGGAATTTGACCTATAAGGAGGTAATAGAGAGTTAAAAGGATCTAACTCAGTCCAACCAAGCTGGTATAGAACGTCTTGGCTTAAGAAATAAATGTATTTGATTTGATATCTCCTCAGTATTTCGTTGGATAGGTTAACTTGGTGATAATGATAGCAGATAAACACAAGGGTAGGTATATCCTATTATATCTTTATTTTTTAGAGAGAGGCTGAACTCCAGTGGACTACATAAGGATGAGATTTAATCCTAATTAGACTAGCGCGGTCATAAGGATGCGTTTTGAACCGAATAAATGACAAATACGAAGTCAGTTAAAAGCATCCTTGCTTGGACATACTTATATGAAGCATACAGTCTACTGGATGGTTCGTATGAACAAATACGAACACTACCGTTACAAAATAATGTCGCTATTCCTTTTAGCTAGCCCTATTTCCTTTACAAATTAATAATAAAAAAAATAATTAAGAAAAATGCTTTTCCGCAAAGTAAAACATAAAAGCAAGTATACTCACTATAAAAGTCAAACTGGTCACTCCTGGAGTGGTCATGCGAGTGGTGATGACCACTGCTGCTATCCTCATCCATCTCGGAGGAGCCCACGCTGAGGAGGGAGCCATCGCTGCAGGAGGACTGCGATATGCCTGCATGGTGCCGCTGGAAACAAGATGAGAAGGATGTTAGTACGAGAGGATTGAGAAGAGATTGGTGGATCACTCGTGGTGGTAATTTAAGTGATCAGTGCCGTCTATGGATGTCGCCTTTACAGGAGGCATCGAACCGTACGTTGCCATTACACCGATACGATACCCTTCAAAGTAGGAATACAGAATCTGTTTGGCCATGTATATTGCTGCCTTAACAGCCTTAACAATTAATGGATGCTGTCAATTTTATGCTACAACCAGAACCCCACTGTTACTCAAAGTCCTTGTAAGGAACTCTTCCGAGTTTTGGTCAAAACCGCAAACTGAAACTGTAAGTCACCCACTCGAGTATTATGAACCGTTAACTGTTATGTAAGACGTACTTCAAAATCTTTCTCTAACATCTGTTAAGAATCGGTTAAACCTTCTTTCTGGTTGTTGAAAAACACTATTTGATAGGCCGTTGTGAACTGTCACGTCCTTCTACGATTATAGTAATATCAGGAAACGTCTGATAAGTATGTAAATGCGATAGCTTATCAGATACAATACTTTCATTTGAAGTTTATAGTTATGCATCTGGCTTTGGCAATAAGATTGATTTAACTCAAGGTCGCACTTTTTTTTCTTAAATATCAGCAACTTTTGATTTATTTTCTATAAAAGTTTAACCTTTCGTATGCCGAGTATATAGACACAATTAAAAACCTATTGTGTCTCGCGTGGATCTACGTTCCAGCCACACGAAGGGTTAAATTATATAATGCCCAAGTTAATTTAATTACAAGTCTTTTCATTTATTTAGTCTACGCTAAGTACACTTCTTCCATGCCATTGCGTGATGGTTAATGATGTTATTAGCTAATGCTAATAGCATTTTGAATTGCGTAGTGGCGTTTCATTTCGCTACTAGTCAGCCTTTGTGATATTGTAAATTATTTGTGTTTAGCTATACTTAACTTTTGTCTTTGTTATTGGTTGGAAAATTATCTACGAGTAGTTGCATAGAAATATAAGTGATATTGTATATGGGAGCTACATCTGCCAACAAACCGCTTTACAGTTTGGCAGAAGTAACGTTTTTTTGTAATGCCTAGGATGTCACCATTTTTCATTCCTCATTTTCCAGTGTCATTAGAATTTGTGAAGAACCATCCTACAACACCTTTGGGGTGACTTTCTTCAAAAAATGCATATCATCTAAAAAATTGTTCAGAACTTAAGTTATAGAATCAGGCGTTTCTTTGCAGAAAATCACCCATTGAGTCGCGCCATTGGTCGTCGGGTCAACATCTCCTGAGGGTGCCCCGTGGAGGGGCAAAACTCGTGACGAGTATAAAGGTTTGAGAACATGGCATGCATTTATTATTGCTTTTCCTGCAAAAATTCCAAGCCTGGATGGCTTGGAATTTTTTCACGGAATTAAAACTAAATATTTTGTATAATATTTAAAAAAACTTAAAAGTATTAAACAAAAAAAAACTTGCAATTTTCCTAACATTCATGTGTGTACGAGTAGTATACATAACGTGGTTAGCTTATTGTAGGTAAGTGATGATCACGCCTACAATGATAGGCTTAGATGATTAGACTGAAGTGATCTGTTGATGACAAGCGCAGATGATGGGAAGATTGATTGTAATGACGCAAATCTGAAGCAGTCAAAAGCGATTCTATCTATACGGGGTGAAGGGGGGACACCGACGTGAAAACGGTTACCACGTATTCAGTACATCATTTAGAGCCAAAAAAAATATTTTTATTTGCGCGATTAAAATATTTTTTGCCCCCCCCCCCCCCCCACATATATTTTTTTCAGTATAGTTACCACGTATTCAGTACGTACATCATATGTGACTGAATACGTGGTAAGTTAGTAAGTTACGTCATTACTTTCGGATATTATCTTCTACGTTCAAACTTATAAACTTTACCTCCGTAAAATGTTATTGTAGATTAGCTGTTACCCGCGACTTCGTCCGCGTGGAATTGAATAAAAAATATTTGTTTATTTACCCGATTTTTTTCTGAAATAGAAGTAGCCTAAATAATTCCTTATGAAATTAGCTAGCTGTCGGTAAAAATTCCGGCTAAAATCGGTCAAGGCGTTTCGTAGTTTAGCCGGGACAAACAGACAGAGAAACAAAAATTAAAAAAAAAAAAAAAAAATTGTTACCGTTTAAGAACCTTATAAACTTTTTTATGCATTCATTAAAAAGCTGTTATTTTTAAATTACAAATAAACACTTCAGTTTTATTTATTTGTTTAGTTTACATGTATACGTTTTTATTCAACTGACTGTATTTATTTTACATAGGTAATACAGGGTGTAACAAGACCCTTCACGAAGCCGTCAACCAAGCAATCTGTACATCAAACTAAGTTTTACGCAAAAAAGAATGCTGGGAAAAAACTTTTTTTTCGGGGTGAAAAATCACGTTTTACGGTAGAACTCAATGTAACGCACTAAAAACATTGTGCTGATGGATGCATTGAATAGTACGGGGGTCGAGGAGGTGTTAAAAATCTGACACTAAAAACATGTGTTTAAAAAAAAACTTTCTTAATTGTATATTAACTTTACTACAAACTATTTCCTTCAATTCCTCTACAATGGTATCTATTAATATTTCAATAAACCAAATAAAGGCCATATAATATAAGCAATTAATGATTTATAAAACTGAACTATAATAGCTAACATTACGTACCGTGCCGGTAGACCAGACGGCTTGAATAGCTAAACATGCTAATGCAGCTTGCATCCGGCTTGTGATTTATTTCAATAAGATTATCTGTACTGATAGCTGGGTTTCTAATGTAATGTTGGAAAAATGGTCGTTATTTGGAACAATACTGTGATTATGTCATGTAGCGGTACTCGCTAATGAAGTTCGTTGGACGTATGACGATACATATTTCAGTTTTCGGATACTTAACTATCGGCAGAAGTCTTAAACCTAAGCTACATGACCATCCCAACATTTAAATTTGGTCCAGCATTTATAGAATTCACAAATGTATTTTTTTTTTAAACTGTAGATGCACAAGTTGATTGATGGACGAATTTGAAATGTACAAGTATCAAAATGGGAAAAAATTGTAGGGACCAAAAACGTTCGACATCTCAGCCAATTTCGAATTCTAGCTCTCTGGTCACGTGACTAATGGACCAACCGCTTGATGATATCCCGAAAAAAATGGATACATTAATTCAATCTGAAATCAACCTATTTACTATGCGTTGCAAGAGCACTGTGTCAGACTTAGTATTTCTTTCTACTTGCCGGTGAAACATTGTTCACAATGTATCTATAGGTATTATAACTTAGATTTAATAGCAATTAATATTAACCTTTATGTTGGCACTAATACTCCTCCTCCTTGGCGGTCTCTTCACCGATACATCCTCTGCCTTAGTGATGTACAACATCATCTTGCACTATCGATATCACAAAACTTATCGATACCGAACTTATCGACACACTCACATCACTTTATCCGTCTGAATTTGTTTGTTACACTTCTTATTCATAATTTACACTTAATTACACTTAAATAACTGTTTTTATGATGAAAATTGCACACTGGAAATGATGCAATTTGTTTGTATGAGTTGTATTTTTGGTTTTGTGGGATTTGGGCTGATGGTCTATTTTTATACCTTACGTTACGAAATGACATATTTAACAGTCGTATTTGTAAACTAAATGCATATACAGTAGCATCTAGTGTAATAATGAACAACTAAGAGTAGCTATATGTTTTAACCGACGAAAGAAATACGAGGTTCTCGAAAATCGACACGTACCGGTATACTATATAATTTTGCGAGTAAATTCCGTTTTTTTATGTTATTTTCAGTACTACACACACATTTGGTAACCGAGATTAGACCTTTATTTTTTTATAACAAAACCAAAACATTTTTATGTGAAAAATCAAAGATAGCGGAAGATTTCTGAACACATTACCTCTGCTGTTACAGACTCCATACATCTTCAGATAACTAACGCTCTTTATTTCTAGAAAGTACTCATGTGCAGTAGATAGATAACACTGTTATCAGTGTTATCACTTATCAGATATTCGTAACACATTATCTTATCAGAAACAATCGATGTGTTATGATTATGACGGTTATTGTCATTTTGTATTATCTTTACTGACAGTTATAATATGTCTTGAATATATTAATGTTTTGTTTTCATGTTGTAGATAATTAGTAAGATTTTATTCAAAGGGAAGATGGAACAATTATATTTTTGATGAAGATATTGCTGCATCCAGTTCGACTGGAAACCGAAAAGGATAGGAGCTGATGACAACGAAAGCAATGCTGGTAACCTAAATGTACACTGAAGGCTAAGCTTTGTAAAGCAATTAGTCAGCAGTATCAATAGTACTGCTCATAGATCACCCTTGGTTCGAAGAGTTCCACCCCCAGGACAGACAACCCGTTATTGGATTGTCTACCACCAGGTAATTCTATGTATCAATCAGGCTGTAGTTTAGAACTGTGAGTAGTGGGTACCCATTAAATGGCGGGAGCTTCGCTCGATGACTGTGACACCTGGGTTGGACTGCCTATAGCAGTATCTATCTATCCCAGTATAGTATATCTACAGCAGTGATAGCCTAGTGGTGTCACCGTCAGACTGCCAAGTCATAAGTCTCAAGTTCGAACCCTAGGCGCACACCTCCGATTTTTCGGATTCATGAGCTTATTGTATAATTATCACTTGCTTCGGTGAAGGAAAATATCGTGAAGAAACCAGCATGCCTGAGAGATATTTCTTTACGGCATGTAAAGCCAAGTCAGGTGCCCATGGGCGGCTTAACAACTCTGACACCAGGTTAGGCACCAACCACACGATAAAGAAAGAAAGCTAGTCAGACCAGCCCGTTTCAGTAGCCGTTCAGCGAAAAGTGAAGAAAAAAAGTATCTCTATGTACCTAAACGAAGAAGTTGGTTAGTTGTTATTCGGCCTTGTAAATACTTTCTTTTGATAGTTCAGAACGGTCGCCGGTCGGTGGCAGTTTACCATTTTATCGCGATTACCAATTAGGAATGAAGTGCAGGCGCAGACTGATAACATTGATAACAAGGTATCGCACGTAATACGGATTATTATCAATGCCAATGTTACTGATAACAACCGATCGGCCTGAATATTAAAATTTTGGGATTATAGCAGTTCCGTAGACTTTAAGATGACCTTGCGAAAGTAACTTCTTATTGTGTGAAAATTATTTATTGGCTCAAATGCTTATTAATGTCAATGTGTTAAAATTAAAAACAATATTAGTAAACAAAGACAGTTATTTTATTTCCTTTCGGAAATAAGATTGATCAGATGACTATGATTGACATTTGACAGTTAATTGATCATTAACAAAATATACCTAAACGACTTGTTTATTTTTCTAACCAAGAAGATTATCCTAGCACTCGGAAAACTAGTGTATAAGTAATTATTACGTTACACGTGTAGACAGTACCTAGGTACCTAATACTACATACTGCAGCAATGGTCAGGGCCTACCAACATACCCGCAGAATAGCCCTATTTATTTTAACAGGCTCTTTTAGGAGTTCAATAAACCCTCATTAGCCAAGAAAGCTCTTTCAACCAGCCTCATAGGGTTAATCTAAAGAATAATTACTTTGATGGTTTAACATACTTTGCATGCAAAATCTGTCGTATAACCATACATATTCGCAGATCAGACGGTTGAAAATCGGCCTTAACTCAAACATAAACTAAAACGTCATGCATAATTATCGATATCGTCGAACGTGATCGGAGACAGATAGTCCATTCATTACAACACTTATTTAATTATAAATATCGCGAAATAGCATAACAATAAAAGATAATTTTATCGACTAGGTCATGTCCTAATATAAGCGATAGTCGAATCGCCCGAGTGTGCGGTCGTCGCGTTAAATTCACGTCGACAATCAGAAATCAAAAGTTATTAATTTTTTTGAACTGGGTTGTAGTACTTTTAAACGTCAAAAATTATAAGCATAACACAATCCCTCACACGTTGCAACGCCGACATTAGATCGGTTTACGAAAAAAAACAAAAGACATAAACGCGTAGATCGCTTATTCGAGCGACTAATCGTTTTGATTAGGACACAGTGGCATACGAAAAATAAACAGATTAGCTAATTTAAAGGAAAAAAAAGCGTTAGGTAGGTAATTAGTACCTATTCTACCTAAATATGTATGTAGCAATTAAGCTTAATGGAATTATTCGTAATTAAATTAGGTATGAATTACATTTTTGTCTAGTTAATTTTGCAAAAGGCTCCGCTGTGTGTCATTGAAACCATATTTTAGAGGTTAACATGTTTATTACTTCAGCCAAAGTTTATGTAGGTACTATTTATTAGGTTATACGAATATACAGTAAAGTAATTTGTTCACGTTAGGTTAGGTAACCAAGTTCACTGACAGTCAGTTTTCACCCTTATGCCCTTAGAAAAAGATTGAAAGTTTTCGACCGTCAGTGAGCTCAGTAGTAGGTACTGCTACTATGCATATACCTATCATAGGGTGGCTGATAGCAGCTGGATCAGAATTACTAAGAATCGAGCCAGTGCCCAGCGGTGGACTGCTCGAGGATGATGATGCTACGGTCGGATTTACCCAAACCGTTTCTGTGAACTTGTAAAACATAGCCAACAAGCCTAGCCTTGTCCCAACTCTGTTGGAGTCGGCGTCCAGTCTAACCGAAAGCACCTGAATATCAGAAGCGACTAAACTGCCTATCTGACCTCCACAACCCAATTAGTACTGGGCAATAAGATACCCCTTGGTACGAGTGTGAGACAATCATAAAAGCATGCCCGTGAATGAATGAAACCGTGTGTGAATGAGTCGAGCCACAAGTGGAAGGCGAGGCGAAAGTCCCGCATGGTGCGGGCGGTTGCTAAATTACATGCAGGCTGAGGCAACTGTAGCCAAGCCTCTGTGAAAAACTGCTGCATTTAATATTAAATGGATCATAATATATTTATTAAAGTGTTATAGAATTATAGCTTAATTCCAATTAGTACAACTAAGCAATATAGGGTAGGGCTGAAAAACTGGTCAAGTGCGGGTCGGACTCGCGCATGAAGGTCTTTGTAGGGAAGCCCTCTTTAATATTTTTTATTATTTGTAGTTATAGCGGCAACAGAAATACACATTCTATGAAAATTTCAACCGTCTTCATGAGATACAGCCCGCTGACAGACAGACAGACAGCGGAGGCTTAGTAATAGGGGTCCCGTTGGTTACCCTTCGGATACGGAACCCGTAAAACGATCTTTGATGGAAACTAAGAAACGAGCTTCAGGCAAGGCTATGTTCAGTGGAGTGGACCACCTCCCAATCCTGTTTGTATTTATACGACAGAGACAAAGAAATTGTGGTCAGCTCAGCTTCAATGATGTAACATACTCTCAGCGGGTCTACCTAACCGTATCGCATGACGACACACATTACTTCAAAAGTAAACAACTCCATTGTGATGACATAAGAAGAACGAACTGAATTAGTAATAGGTAGATGGTTCTTCATTTTTCAGCGTCGGCTCTTAAAAATGTTGCTCTTACTAATATGAAGTCGAAGAACATAAGAGCGAAAAAAGGATTCATGAGCATTATGGCCAATGGGGCGATAAACCACTCGTTCACTGAAACTGAACGTGAAGATAGACTAGGTAGCCGACTGAGCCCGAAGATCTGGGCGCAGGAGGGCCGACAATGCCCTCTATCGTCCCCAAAACAGGGCCTGCTAGCGATGGGACTTGGGCCCAAGTTGGTGTCGCCTGGTGTTTCCGTGCGCCTCTGACATGGAATTACAGGGCGAGAAGCAGCTCACTCCTCCCTTTTACCTGAGACAGGGTTGTGACTTGTGTCCCCGCACCCCAGTCAGACGAGACGAGGAACAACCACATGTGGTTTTAGTCAGTAGGAGTTTGTAAACCCCAAACCCATTAAGGATTTCCGCATGTAGAAAAAGGAAGGTGCACCGAAGAAATTACGTGAAAAGACCTAGTAAGTAACAAAAAAATTTAATGTACTTAGGTGTACCTATTATGATGACCTCTGCCTCTCTGATTAGGAGTACCTCTGCTTAACCGCGCGCTCAGAGAAAATATACGCGTTGTTTTATTTGCAAAAAAAAAACAAACTTTACTTAAATAACTACTCTATAAATCATTTCCACAAATCAAAACATTACACATCGCACCACAAAAATGGGCCCACTCTCATTGTTACACATTAATGTCACAACAACTAATTGTGCCGCTCGGCCGGTTGCCGTGTGCCGTTCTGCCGTTGTGTGGTTCTACCGGCGCCCAATGGGAAGCGGAAGAGGGGTGAGCTATCTCATCAAGCCGGATGTCATCTGTCTGCCGTTCGTAATTATGTAGTTGGGTTTGAAAACAGTAATGTGTGCTGACATTAAATCTGGCTTATTAAAGTTTTTTGAATGTTTTCTACCGTGACGTGTGTCACCGTTTCGTGTGGTTTCGTACCATCGCAGTACCATCGCAGTACCACACCTACTCGTCACTGTTCCTACTGGTCACCATTTTTTTTTCCATACAAGAAGTCCCGATTCGTTTTAATTATGTGTTGTTTTAGTGGCAACAGAAATATATACTATACTATTAAGGATCATGAGATACAGCCTAATGACAGACAGAGGGACGGACAACGGAGGCTTAGTAACAGCTAAAAGTCATGATGAGCTGAAAAGTCGTTTTGTCTACTTACTAATTTAACAACATACTGTAGTCAATATGTCCATGATGTACTTAATTAAGCTATTCTTTGGACGACAGGGAGAAGTTGGAGGTGCCTCGTTGGGTTGAGCATGAGGTCCTGGGTTCGATTCCCGGGTCGGGCAATTTTTTTGGGTTTTTCCATCAGGAATTTCTCAATAGCAGCCACGGAGTCTGGATTTGTGCCCGGTTGATGGCAACAAGTTTGCAATATTACTTAGTATGAAAAGTATTTTATCTGAAACCTATTTGAATAAAAAAAGATAAAGGTACTTCAAATCATCTTGACGTCAGATCAATAAATAAAGGTACTTAAACTGAAGTACTTTAAGTTTATCAAATAAAACCTAGATTATTTAATTAGCACTATTATTGATAGCATTCAAATATATTATTGTTTAACACTTGTTTTCTGATAAGCAGGACAAAACAATACAACATGTAAAGATAATAGATTTGGTACTTTATCAGCAAGAACAAAGTGCTTAATCAGTAATCATTCATGCAGTGCGCATTTGCATACAACAATTATTTAGATAAAATAGGTATATGCACTGTGCTAATCCTGACATTTAAATGACAAAAAACTTGTAAAATATATGTGGGAAGACATGAATGAGAAGAGGTTGCAAAACTCTACTTTGAAGGAATTCGTTTTCAGAGTAAGAGTAGGTGCCACGGATACTGAGGACACCTGGCAAGCTGCGGTGGTGACAGGTGGAGTGAAGCTGTGACCGAGTGGCATCCAAAGACTGGACAAAGAAGTATTGGTCGTCCGGCAACTAGATGGGCAGACGACATTGTTACCATCGATAGAACTTGGCTGTCACATGATGGATGGATGGGGGCTATCACAGAGATGTGAAGATTGTACCCAGCAGTGGTTAAAGTCAGACAGTGAATGATGATGACGATGACCATGGAAAGTTTTTTTTTTCGTATGGGAATTCATTAAATGACCCGTCCCACTCTGGGCGGAGCGGCAGGGAGTGTCAGACTTGTACCGACTGAAACCCATCAATGTTCCTTCCTTTGCCCTTTGTGTTCCAGGGCCGCGGTATCTCTTTCCCGCAACCCTGGCAGGAACCGGAACCCTGCTTATATAAAAAAACACCTTTGTGTAGGTGCTGAAAGATGGTGGAAAATCAATGGTTTGAGAACGATCGTCAAACTTAAAGTAAGACAGTGGTAGTGAACTCTTTTGAATGCCTGTCACTAAAATGTGACAAAAATTTTTCGTGTGTTTACTTTTACAAACATTTTCGATCTGGTTTTTCACAGGAAAACCTTTCCTTGGGGCTTGAGAAATTAATTTCAGTCGCGAAACGACACGTTAGAAGACACGTTCGCTTGAAGTGTTTACTTCAACAGGGAAGTCCTGAAAACACCAGGTTTACTATCAAAGCTAAGTGCTTGTACATGGTGCACACTTCCTATCAAGTGCTTGAGAGTGTAACGAGAAGTATATTTAGATAACAATTTACAATACAACCTACTTAAAAGTCTCCGAATACTACTGAGTACCACACATGATATTGATTGCTAAACTTTTGAGAAACAGCACAATCTGAAATAGCCAAGATGCAAGGATAATCAATTATTTTTCCTTTTTTATATTTAAGGGGTGTGTGCCTGGCTGTGAGATCCCGAATATCCTTATGTGAAGTCAAGAATTGTGATCTTCATTTTTTTATTGCATATGGGATTGTTCTTATCTTATCTTCAATCATTCATAAGCTTCTCTGTCTTATTCCGTGTGATAATAGTAGTACCAGCCTTTTAAAGACCCACAGCTGGGTAAAGGTCTCTATGCATATGGAGAAGGCATCAGCATTAAGCACCATGCTTGCTCAAGGCGGAGGGAGGGAAACCTTGTGAGGAATCTGGCCTTATAGCTGTAAATCAATGATAGCGTCTTATGAGATGAAGATTAATAGAGAAGTATGGAAGATGAAGACATGCTGCGCCGACCCCTAATGAAATGGGGTAAGTGCAAGAGAATGATAACGCATCCATGGCATAAATAATACTAGCGTACATGGAATTGGCAAAATCTCTCAAATTAATTCTTCTGAGTAAAAGTCATGTAACACAACCATGTGTTATTTTAAGCACGTATGCAAACTTATTTTGTTATAGGTACTAAATTGTAAAACAATAATTTTGAAAATGAGGTTTCGACAAGTTTACTTTGACAAAGATAAAGATATATTTATTTGCTCAAAAATGTGTACACACGGCTACACATCAAGCTATACATTTCCAGTATAAGCTGACCTCGCATTGTACGGATATCATATACAATGCGAGATCAGCGTAAACTGGAAGTGTATAGCTTGATGTGTAGCCGTGTGTACACATGCAATAATAAAAAGTGCATGTAGGATGACATAAATAAAAATTTTTCAGACATGTTTGCCACATACTACAGCGTGCAAATGTTTTGAATTTAAAATTGTGATTTTTAATACATGAATAATTGTATAGCAAAAAAAAAAATGGCAAAATCAGACATTGCAAAAATAAAAAAAAATTAAAATTAGCTTCGATGAATACCTAAATGTCAAACAAAAAAAAAAAAAACATATTTAAAAACAATAAGCACTTAATAATAAATGTCAAAGTATACACAGTCATGCGTCAAACATTACTAAAACCATAATTTAATCTATGTCACAGCAAATGGTTCTGTCAGAAATTCATCAATATTATAGTAAGCTTTGTCAGTTAGAAATGATTTTAGTTTTTTCTTTGTAAAGTCAATCATAAATTGTAAGATAACTGCCAACAGCGAAAACTTCTACATAACTTATTTACTACCCAATTACTGGTATGAAATTTTCTCTTTAGCATAAACGAGTAAAAATAACTAGCATGTTGACTTTTAACCGCTACTTAGTTAAATACGTCTATCCGTTATATTATAACTAAACTGTGAAAACAATTGAACCATGGAAAGCGCATAGAAAGCGTTCACAAGAGTTACTCAAGAGTAACCAAAGAACTATGACCCATCGACTCTTATAAAATGTACTACAGCACGGGTCAACGTTGATTTGATGATATCACTCCACTTTATGTAGGTCCCTTGATGTACAAGAAACGTATGAAATTGAAGGCTCTTAATAAATTTGTATTTATTTACAAGAGAATAATACCTTAAAAAAAAAACGTAACGATAGAAATATGTTATTCATCACAGCAGTAAAAACCCTTAATGGAAAATCTTTGATGGTTTCAATGAAGTAGAAAATGCTTTGAGCAACTACCTAGGTACCTTATCGATTGCGAAAATCTTAAAGCAATCAGAACTGAGGTACCTACCTATTAATTGATTATCGACAGTCAATACAACAAAAACAAAAACTTCGCTCTAGGACAAAAACAGATATTTGCAACTGGCAAGCTTCACTGACCTACGCAACGTTCTGTGAAATAAAAAAAATAAAAACAAAATAAAAAAATAATCAAGCTACATAAAAGTCTAATTCAGTTTTCTATTTTATTAATTACTTTATTTTCTACTAAAACGCCATATGGTCTAGCTACTAGACATGTTGTACGGACTGCCTCGCTGGTACAGTGGTCCCAACCGCGGCTGCTGAGCATGAGGTCCTGGGTTTGATTCCCGGCTCAGGCAAATTGTAATAGGGTTTTTCCATCAGGAATTTCTCGGTAACAGCTACGGAGTCTGTATTTGTGCCCGGTTGATGGCAATAGGCTCGCTCCCTATTACATGGTACTTAAACATAACTGGTGAAATGTGGGTGTTCTATCAGGTACACCTCTGCCATACCCTTTGGGGATTACATGCGTGATGTTATGTTCAAACGGCATATTCTAACTACTTTTAGGCATAGATGAACTCTGATGAACCCATTACCAATTTATTTTATATCGAAATCAATTCGGTTAATAACCGTAAAACGTGCCAAAGAGACATAGTTTCGTAACACGATTAGTCGTGATATCAGATTAGATAATGGGTTATGCTAATATTAGCTCAATTTACTTCATAGGTAAATAGTTAACCATAATTTAAATTCAAGCTAAGCTTATACAAATCATTCTTCTTCAATTCCCTTTATTTATCTTTTTTACAAATTATTTACATTTTTAAACATTCCTTATAAAAACAATATAAAAAATATATTTAAAAAAAAAACATTTGTTTCAGATGAAATCCATAAATTGGTAGTATTGACTTAAAACCATGTTTTTAACAATAATCCAAAATTAAAAATGGTTGACCTGGAACTCATCTACACACTGTTCCAGTACCGCACAAGAGAAAATCAATCCTTTCCATAATGGTGTTTAAGATACTGCTGGCACTATGGCGCACTCGAAGCATCAGGGAGGCTGGTTTGCATACAATTGTTCTAAAACGCTACAGAAACGAGGCAGCTCCAGCAGTATCCTAAAACCATAATTATACTGAACACGTAGGGCGTCTAGCAATCTACGTGTAAACGCCCACAGGCTGCAGATGTAAAAAGTCTGGCAGTACGCCTTGAAGAGTGACCTTAACTTCCTTTGTACACTTTGCAAACCTACGTGTACCCACCCGCATACACACATACCTACCTCCAGAACAAAAAGTTTCGAACTCGTGACGGGCAATCAAGTTTTTTAGGGGGACGAATTCTTAAACATCATCATCATCACCACCTGCCTAGCCTTTCCCTACGAATTTTAAAACTTCCTTTTTTAGTATTCTTTTTGTATCTGTTTGCAGTTCAAGACAAGTAAAGACATTCATATATTTACGAGCGATAGACGGTACAAGACGAAGAAAATCGTAATCCAATACTTCTTACTACTTTAGTAACAAATCGTTCTGTCTAGTGTCGCCCGCTAGTCAAAATCTAAAATGTTCAGGATATAATTTGTATGAAAATATTCCCAACGACCGCTCTATAAGTCTTTTAAATATCTTTGAAGCCAAGTCTATAAAATCCTTCTTCTATTCTATTCAACATTTAAAGTAAATCTGCAGCCCTGGAGCAAACCTATTTACAGCGTAAACACCATTTTCATTTGCCAGCCGATGAATATTGAAACAGTTTCAAATTGCCAACGGATTGGATTTTCAAACGCTCGACGTTTCGCTTCAAATTCGCCGGATGTACTTCCGACATTATAGTGATGCGCTTTCCAATGTTACAACACTATTTTCGGCGATGCGAAAATTATCGTAAACGATTATTTCGTCATCGTTTTTGAAGTTGATGTTATACATTATAAACTAGTACTTTTACGCATTATATTCATGTATTGTGTAAGTTTGTTTTGTTGATTCTTTCGACCGTGACTGTACGTTGAAATGTACTCTAAACGTCAGGAAATGTTACTATGGAAAAGGTATGTCGATTTTCCTAATGTTAACACGCGAATTAATGTGAAAAGTATTTCATTATGAAGTAAGGATATGCAAATAGCAATATTACACATGTATGCACCTTTCTGCATGGTTCAAATAAGAAATTGTTCAATTTTTTGTTCAAAATTCAGAAACCTATCAAATATAATCTAGACCAGACATTTAGATATCTTAATTAATCGATTTGTTATGAAATAAGTCATATTTGACTTGGTATTAAAATGACATTTATTTATCAGCGATTTTAGAACAGATAATTTATGTACCTAATTAAGTTAAATCGTGTTTTTCTAAAACTTTATAAATGTGGTTCTTTTCAGACAAGAAAATGAGCTTCCGAAGTTAGCAAATTATTGCCAAACCAATATTATGAATCGTTAAAATAAAACAAGATGGCGAATACAGTTGCCCCAGTCTAAACCTAAGTATATCAAGTCATTATCTGCCTAGCTTTTCCCCAACCATGTTGGGATCGGCTTCCAGCCTTAACGGATACAGCTGAATACCAGTATTTTACATGGAGAGACTGCCTATCACACCTTCACAACCTAGTTATAGTATTGGGTTATACGATAGCCCTTGGTAAGACTGGTTGTCCGACTTTCGGGCCACTGATTACCTGTAACGACAGTCAAAGATCTACAGATGACAGCCGAGACCATTGGACTTACGTGATTTACGAGGCACGGAGTAAACTCGATAATCAAGATCCACCTTTTTTTTTAAGGAGTTTAAGGATATTACTTGATAATATAAGTATATGAAGTAATTTCCAAAAACTCCGGATGTGATCTTTCTATTATGTTATGTCCCCATTTACCTATAAAAACTCATCGCCATCAGAATCATAACATAACACTATATTTTTAAGGAATTCACCACATTTTAATCATTTATCGGCAGGATGCGTAGGAGTCGGCGTTTATAGCATTACGGATCTCCGCAACACATAACAATACAAGTGGGTCAATGACTTTGATATTTCGTAGTTTTAATATTATTATAATGACGATGTAAAAACATGTAATTATCAGGGTATTGTTTAGGGTTCCGCGTAACTTAATAGCAATCGGGTTACCTACATCCGTTTGTCTGTATGTTTCAATGGAATTGCAATCGGGAAAACCCTGATTTTAGAACTGGACCACATTATCAAGTTTTGCTGCCTGCAATAATTATGTTTCAGAAAGTTTCATAAAATACAGCGTGTAGTTCTTGTATGTATCGACAGAGACCTGTCTTCTGTTACAGGTAAAGGACGTGATAAATATTACACCAATTTCCTTATTTGTAGGTAAACCAAACTCAGTATTAAAATGATTCTTGAATGATGAAGTCTTTAAACTCATATGTCTCGGATCTTGTATCGTTGCAGCGTAATAGAAAGCCCAATACTACTTGCATGATATTACATCACCGGCGGGTACACCCACATTTCGTCAGTTTTCTTTCAGTCCCATGTTCCATGGGGGCGAGAATATTTCTATCAGCCGAATAAAGGTGCGAACCGGAAGACGTTGCGTTGGAAGATTTCCCACTAGGTGGACCGATGACCTGGTGAAGGTTGCGGGGCTCCGCTGGATGCGAGACGCACGGGATGACGGGACCGGTCAATGTGGCGTCATTTGGGGGAGGCATATGTCCAGCAGTGGACGTCTTTCGGCTGAAATGATGATGACGAGTAAAAGTCGCGACTTCGGGCAGCGATTAACACATTCAATCAGTTCAATCTTCGCCCCCAAAAACACAAAACACAACATAATCCTTAATACACACGACGTAATCTACGTTTTTCAGCCAATCAGCCAATAAGCACATAACGTGTTAATATCGGCACGCCACAGAAGGAACCAGTCGATTAGTAACGCTGCTGCGTGAACGTGCTGGCATTGGCTGAACGCAAGGCCTGCTTGTGTAACTGTGGCTTTATTTGGGTTCAGTAGATTAAATTTAATAGTTTTAGGTTTTTGCCAGATTTGGATCGGGTTCTCTGTATCGTGTCTCAGGACACGGACTCCACCATACAAATACTACTAAAGCATCTAGCAGTTTCAGGTGTCTGCAGCCAGCTTGTAATTTGTCGGTACCAGTTTGACAGAACCTTGGAAAACAAAAGCGGAGCTCGTGGCCAGATAATAACAGCCGCTCGGATCAATCTTCAAGTTAAGCTGCGCTTGCCGAGGTTGGTCTGTGGATGGGTGACCACCTATTACATACCGAGTTACCTCCATGCCTCGGAAAGCACGTTAAGCGCTGTCATTTGTACATCTTTGACAGTCGTTACAGGTAGTCAGTGGCCCGAAAGTCCGACACCAGTCTTACCAAGGGATATCGTATTACCCAGTACTAACTGGGTTGTGGAGGTCAGATAGGCAGTCGCTCCATGTAATAACCTGGTATTCAGCTGCATCCAGTTAGACTGGAAGCCGACCGCAACATAGTTGGGAAAAGGCTAGGCAGATGATGAACAACAAAGAGGAGCAGAGGTCTAAGCCTTGTGTTTTGATGACTGACATGACTATCAAAATCGTGACGAAAACTGGAAAACGCAGTCCAGAGAAAAGTTTTTTCGGATACGAAATCTACTGAAAGCAGATAAAATCTCTGATTTGATAGTGTTAGTTAAAAGGGCGTGGAAGGAATTTAGTTAGTCTAAATCTTTTAATTTATGAGACTCAATTAAAAATTTAAAATCAACCAATATTTCCTACGGAACCTCCATTCAAATTAAGCGTGCTCTATTCTAATTAATGCTGACAACACTTTAACTTAATCGTTTGAGACAATGGCAGCAATTAGTCTCATTCGTTTCGAAATTTAATTCGCTTTTGTAAATAAAGGCGGGGTCAGGGTCATTTGACAGATTTCTTTCATTTAAATATTTAATATTTAAGTGTTATCACATATTTTTGTTTCGAAAAACACAGAAAGTCCCAAAACTAGTAATTCGTTGCAACGCGGAAAATAGTCTACTGGATAAAGTTATATTTTGCAATAAACCTAAATGGATTTTATGCTGTTTTTTCTACGCTTAGTGCCGCTCGTTGAAGATATCATATTACGAGGTCGTTTTGGTATGGACGGTCTTAAATCATAATTTTATAAATAATGGAGTCCAAATTCCGATCTTGAAAAAGTACGAATCCAAATAAATATAAGTATGACTGAAAAGCTTCATTACTAGTTAGCAAAGGTCACTGGTAACTGACTGAAACCAGAGGAACCCGAACAAAACAACTGACAACCGCTTTCAAAGGGCTTCCTATTCAACAAAGATTTAGACCAAATTGACATAGGGATTTCGGTAGTTGGTTTTCGCTTATAGAAAGTCACTTTTTTTAAGAAAAACGAATAAGATGACAATTTGAAACAAAACGTTTCTACCAACATGAGAAGAATTTAACTGCTGCACATAAATACAACTACCTATACATCGAAGCTGACAAAAAATAAATATACAATACGTGCTTGTACACAGTTACTCATGTACACCTATGTTTCACTATTCGAAGTGAGTATTGTGATAGTTCAATACTTATCGTGTACTTGCCGAGCTCCCACGTTTTTGTTCCGAGGTACACTTGTACACCGTTAGTCATGGACAAACTGTCAAGTTTAGCTGTACATGAGTAGTTATGGAGCAGAGACTGAGCTTTAAAAGCAAGTCGATTAATGTGAAGTACTAACGTGATACATTTATTCGTTTACCAGATTTGTGTGGTGAGTTCAGATTTATCGGAATGCTGCATGTTCTATTAACATACTTACCTAGTAACTCTCAAAAAGTCTTTGTTAATGGACAAATGACAAGGACATAACGTAATGCTTATAGAACGTATTGAGATTAATATAGGAAAGATCTTGTAGGTAAGACCGGATAGAAAACTATCCTAGTAGAAGAGATTTACTAGATTGCCATCGCTACATCGCTAAGAGGAAGAAGTCGATTATGAGAATTAGGTAATCTACGTACATGAAATTGTCCACTCTTTGAATACTCAGCGGAAGGGCTGTGGCAAGGGCATGCTTTTCTCTTGCGACGATTTGCCATGAGTTCCGATCACAGCACGATTATGAAGTTTGACTTCTGTTGACTATCTACTCCTGTAGCTAGCAGTAAATGTTGATATCGCATAATACACCGATATTATAGATGGTTGAGTAAACGCGATATGTTTGAAATGGTTCGATTTGCTTTTATTTCTGATGGAAAATAATGGGTTATCGGAAACGAATTTTTCAAAGAAAACCAATTTTATGTGGTTTTGTTTGATATACATACTTTCGGTAACTTTAACGGCGTTCTGATAAAGAGTTTATTTCCTAAACAAAGGACCTCCATCACATAACAGCTTGATTATTAATTCTAGTATCACCACAACTTTCTGGCTGTCATGTGTAGATCTTTGACAGTCGTCACAGGTAGTCAGTGGCCCGAAAGTCTGACAACCGGTCTTACTAAGTGGTATCGTATTACCGAGTACTAACTGGGTGTGGAGGTCAGATAAGCAGTCGCTCTATGTAAAATACTGGTGTTCAGATGCATCTGGTTAAACTTGAAGCCGACTCCAACATAGTCGGCTAGGTAGAACACCTGCGGTGCAAACAAGCGTGTTTATCCACTTATATTGACAGATTTAACGATTGTATTCAACTTTGTCATAAGATGTGGATCTAGCAACCGACTTTCAATGACTTTTGATTATTTTCGCCTTTTTGGCTCGTCCATCAGTGGTTACACCAGCACAGCTAGGATGACACTGTCTATTGGAGATCGCCAAATGTTTTTATTGCCATTGTTATGGTATGACAGTACTGCCCACTGCATAATCTCTTAGTCACGTTTTATGATACACAGTAGTAAAAAGGGAGTGTTTCATAACTAATATACTGTCTTCATCATAAAATAACTTTACTAACTTGTGTAACAGAATACCTACGTGTTTAGTTTATTTATAGCTAAAGTTCAACTTTCTCCGTCGAAGGATATAGAAAATGTTTGACTTATCCGGGATGTAGCATATTTACAGCTGGGATTGAGCGAGTGCCATTTATACCTACATATAAGAGGCAATGACGAACAGGTTCTTTTAAAGGGCCGGTAGAGTCATATAGAACTAATTGCTGGTATAGGCAGCGAATGCCTTGTGGCTGAAGTCCACCAACGTACTGTACATAAAGTTTAATGATGTAATTAAAGCAGTGTTTGCGTTATATAAATAAATAGTTAGAAAAACAGAAGATATGTTTTGTGATAAATAATGGACTCAGCTGGATGGAGTGACGATCTTAATAAGATGGCTAGGTAACACTGAATGCGGAAAGCGAAGTACAGGGAGTTGTGGTGCACATGGTGGCACAAGGTGCTCGTGAGACACATGGTGTCAGGCTGAGTTGATTGATTGACTATCAAACATAGACTCAAGTCACGAAACACAACAGGTACCAAAAAATGCAGTAAGTAAATTACTAGTTCTACTTAATTTAGGTTTACAATCAAAACCGACGTGTATATTGTATTGTATTGTATAACGGGCTGGTCCGCAACTCCACGGTCCAAGCGCGTATTTTGCGTGCGAAATATAAACTGAATCCGACTAATATGGACGTTATAACAAAACAAATTTTCCCTGATGTCTTCTTATTTCCCGTGCAAACGACAGTTATTGTCCATATAGATTCCGAACTACAACTGTGCCTCGTTAAGGCTAGAAAAAACAGCATGAAAAACCATACCGTATCTATGTTCAACACGATTAGAATACATAATATTTACATGCGTGATAAATTGTCACTGTCATTGGCGAAGCAGTTAAAGTTAACTACCAGTTATGTAACAGTTACTGTCGCATTATGTCAGAGAATAATTAATTATTATCGATTTTAACTGTTAATCGTTTTGTGAGGTGTGTAAGGAAATGGAATGGTTGGTTGGTTTCTATCGTGGCATTGCATTTTTCTGTTTTATTTGCGGACGTTTTTCAGGACGTTTGCTGTTTCTAGTATTTTATTTCGGTGTTTTGTAGTGCCCAGTAGAGACGGTTGTTGGTTCGAATTCGATGAGGCACATTAAGTTGCGTGATTTAAAACCATTGCTCTCAAAACTGTGAAAGAAAATATTATGGCCTATAATAGAAAATTCGAAGACGTGCGAGATCCAACACACACTAGGCTCACTCCTTCTCACAGCCTGTCCCAGCAGTGGAAACATAAAAGGCTCATTTTGCATAATTATGTTTTTGTTAATGTTTTGTCTGTGGTATTATCGTAAATGAGGCAATTTGTTTTTATCTAATAATTAAACGTACCTAGGTACTTACTAACTGTTTTATCAATGGCACTTACTAACTGTACTTACTAACCGTTTTTATCATCACGTTTTTGCTCTCTATTTTTATCTATGAATTTTTACAACACTACCTAACAATCGTGTACAATAACAATTTATGAATTCAATAACAAATGTCTATTAGATCGAAACTAGTGATGGGAACGGATAATAAAGTTATCTTTTTAAAACTCGATACTAAGATAGAATCGAATTATTGCAAAATCGAGTTTTTAGGCTGATTAATAATTAGAGAAAATCTTGTAACATTATGTAGAAAACAAATGTTATTTTCCCTGAGTTGGATACGACATAAGTTTCATGAGTTATTGATGAAACAATTGAGCTTCTGTGTCTTTCTAAATTACAGTAAAACGTTGTTGTAATTTTTTTCAATTGTCATGTCTTCTTTATGCGACGCATTTCTATTCTATGCGTCTGTCTGTGTTTTTATGTGACATTTTCTTTACAAAGCCAGTTTTCTTTTTCAGGGAGAGTAGATTATAAATTAAGCAGTATTAACAGTTACTAATTACGCAATGTGACTTTTATTTGAGTGTCGTATAGAAATTAGAAAAGCGCCTACTAAGGAATAACCATATAGATGATCACAGACATTTTAATCTGGGAAATCTACTTAAATAAATCATTGTTTTTTTTTTGTTCATAAATAATGTTTCCTTCTCAAGCCTTTCGTGAGTGTTATAATTCTTGCAACCAAGTTTTTTTTACGGTAAATTAATTTCAATTAATAGGATATTAATAAAGGTAGATTAAATAATTAACACGCTTAATTGACGGAAAAATGTCGTAATAAATCTTTTAACTTTCGATTGTCATCTTTTCTGCGTATCTTTTTTGCAATTTAGCGTTTTCTTTTGTAATGTGTGAGTTTCGCTTATGTTCCAACCCAGGTGTGTGAATTTCTATTACGTAGAGAGTGTAATATTTTACTTGGTTACGTGACCTGATACTTGAACTGTAGTAATTAAATATAATTGCTCTCTAATATGAATTACTCGCTAATTATTTTATATTTAGGGTAAACCACTATTTTTTTGTCCTATGATTAAAGTAAGGTTTATGAAGAGCCCAAATCTCACAGTACATCATTTTACAACTAGCACTTGAAGATTCAAATACAATATTTTTCTCTTCACATATTCTCACCAATATTAAAGTTACTAAAACGTAAAAAAATACACTAAATAAACTTCTATCGATACACTTAAATAAACTTCACTATAAAACCACCATCACTTTAACAAAACTATTTCTAATCTTTACTAAAAAAGTACTCCACACTTCAAATATCTAAATCCAAAATTAAAAAAAAGAAAACTCTCCCGCGAAAAACTAAACGTCAAAAAAAATCACAGACAAAAAGTTATTTCTTTTATTATCGCGCGCGCAACGCTGTGTAGGTTCGCGTCGAGACTGGCGCGTTTGTTTGTAGATAGGGGAAGCCTTAAATGGTGTTGTTGGTCTGACGTACACAGATTAGAGGAGCTTTGTATTGGAATGGTGGCAAAGTGACAGTACATACATGGTGATACTGTGGTAGCATGTGGGTGGAGGCTGTGCCTTATGGTGTGGAGAGATGGGTCATGAAATGATGATGAAATGTTGAAGGGTAATTGACCTGATGTTTTTGCTGAATTGTTTGTGTGCTATAAAAATATGATAAAGTTTTTAAATCTAATGGCAATTTATAAGTTTCACGAACAAATAATAAAACCTGGCAAATGACACTGAATAACTGAACTTAAATGATTTACGTTAGGATTGCCTCATTGCCTCACAGTAACAGTCTGCTGAGCATGCGATCCTGGGTTTTATGCCCAGGTCGGGTAGAATGTTTTCTCAGATCGAACAAATTGTGTTTTCCAACATGAATTTCATATTGTGGTTGGCGGTAATAGCTGGCGAAATGTGGGAATTACTACAGAGACGTTTCTGTCTAACGTTTTGGGGATAGCAAGCATATTATTTTGCTGTATGACTTTTTCCAAATTTTCCTCAGCTTTCACAGCAAATTTTTGCAATGTCCAGTTTCCCAACTGACACGAAACCTTCAATTGTCCTCGCGTAACCTTTCCTATCCATTCGGAATCCCCAAGAGCGCCACAATGAAAGTCGTCAAACCCCATGGCGTCGTGTGAAAGCCATACGACGCTGAATATTTAATACGACATTGACGGTCAGGGTTCCTGCTTGCGTCATACGTCAAAGACTCAAAGTACTATTGATTATTTCTTTTATCCTATTAGGTGGTGTTAGATTGGCGGCTAGTAGCTTCTTAGTTGGTAGAATTAGAAATATTCTATGTCAAAAAAGAACTCCTATCGATTCCTGAAAGCCTGGTACTTTAAATTTTTTGTCTAATAATGTCAAACGATTTGATTGCGTGTCCATCATCTGCCTAGCCTTTTAGCAACTATGTTGGGGTCGGCTTCCAGTCTTACCGGGTTCAGCTTAATACCAGTATTTTATATGGAGCGACTGCCTATCTGATCTCCACAACCCAGTCAGTACTTGGTAATACGATACTCCTTGGTAAGACTGGTTGTCAGACTTTCGGGCCACTGATTACCTGTACCGACTCAAATATCATATGATCGCAAGACCGACTTTCAGAAATTGAACCACTGGCACAGTTCAGCTTTTCCTATTCCAGTAAAGCAAAAGAAGACCTGTCTGAATGTATTTTACTAACAAAATAGACTTATGCGGGCGGGTCCACAACCCCAAAAACATTAGAAAACTATCTCTGAACCGGACTTACCTCGCCTACAATTGAAACTAAACTTTACAGTTACCAAAACAATGTCAAAAGTGCAACACCATTCAAATGTCACATATGTTATTTAAAAACAAATGAACTATTGACGATGGCGCGTACCGTTGCAACGGGACCAACACAATGGGGGGCTATAAAACTAGCCGTATGTCACAAAAGACGCCTAGATGACTATGTCTAGTGCTTGAGTATTATTTTGATGTGTGTGTATGCGTGCATTTTAACCCGACAGTCATGAAGCAAAGCCCCTATCGCATGGGATTTCAACATATTTGGTCAAATAATATGGTGGATACACACCACTGCCTATTCTTCCAACGATTACCGGTGTAATGATAAATGAATGAATGAATGCGGTGAATGATGTGTAGGTTCCATTTTCATGGATTTTGTGTAGGTGTCTAATGGTTAGGTAGGAGTCAGCTGGCTTCAAAAGGTTGTCGTTAAGACGACTAAAGGATTTCGTAAGCAATCAGTGTGCTCAGCAGCGTCCTAATTTCAGATTATAACATCAAATAGTAGTTTATATCAGTGGCGAAGGTTTCATACGACTCGGTCCCTACTGGCTTCCCTTTGAAAAACGGCGCAGTTAGTAATCTATAGACAAATAATTTCAATGGAAAATTGGGTAAGTTGTTTGTTTTAGATCCCTCTTACTTCTGATGTAAATTCACCAATACCAGCGTAACAAAAAACTATTTCTACGTGTAACGTATTTCAATGAAAACCGCTTTTCTCTTTTCACTTACTTTCCGAGTCATGCGGGCGTTTGACAACTGACAATCAATGACAACTGAACGATACTTTACGCTCGAACTGATTCTACTTATTTCGGAGTTTCAGTCGTTGACATAAGGAAGGCCAACTCAAAACCTCAAAAAATAGACACCATCTTTGATCATCATCAACCAACGCCTTAACCTATTTGGCAAGTAATTCTCTTAAAGTATGTAGGTAGGTAGGTCTAGCTAGAGGGTACTATATGTCGTGGACAAAACTACCACACCACCACCACGGCCACGGAACACTGGTATGGCGAAGAGTTCCTTTGGTAGACTTAGATCTTTTGTGGTATCTTAGGAGTATCTTGCGAACTTAGACTATATTTTTATAGTCTACTAGCTGACCCGCGCAACTTCATCAGCGTCACATAAGAGAGAGACATATTTAATTGATGCTCCGCTCCTATTAGTCGTAGCGTGATGATATATAGCCTTCCTCGATAAATAGGCTATTCAACACTACAATATTTTTATCAGAAGTTCCTGAGAATAGCACGTTCAACCAAACAAACTCTTCAGCTTTATAATATTATAGTACTTATAGATTATGCTTGCGAAATGTAAACCATTAATGACAAGTGACTATAAATCCCGAAAATCTGGGACAAGGCTAGTCCTTCAACAATCTCCCGTGGGACTGAACTCCTGAGGGTAACATTACACCAATAAGAGGCTCATGTAACGCACACAATGCCGACCTCGGCACCACTTTCACCGTTGCGCCTGCGTCCATGCCGCAACGCTCAATCAACTGCACTGATTTATAACATTATATCGCACACGATTTATGCGTTAAATGGGTTATTGGCTTTGTTCATGCTAGCTCCTTTTAAGGGTGAGCAGAATTCTTGGTAGAAGTAGTTTTAGGAAGTGAAAAGCAGGTACCTGTAGGTACTTCATCTCCCTGCCTTTGTCCAACGTATGTTGGGGTTGGTCATGATCGGCAGCTGTAACTAATTGGGTAACGAAGAATTCCATGCACCAATTTTCATTTAGGTAATTCATCATCTGCTTGGCCTTTTCCCAACTATGTTAATGTCGGCTTCCAGTCGAACCGAATGCAGCTGAATACCAGTATTTTAATTTTACATGGAGTGACTGTCTATCTGACCTCCACAACCCGGTTAGTATTTCAGTAATTCTGATTTTAAGAAACTATAAATAATGCTCGATTCAACCAATCTATTCACGAATATCGTCCTCTATACGGGCCCTTGTTTGTCACGTCCTTATTTTATTTTGTTTTAATGTAATATGGGTGTGGTACCTATGAGCAATAGACAGACGGCGCCGCCCAGAAAGAGGTGGCGAGATGATCAGGGGCCTTAGTCTGCTATTGCAATAGTGTCAGAATGGTCTATAATTGATTTAATAAGGCCCCTAGCCCACGGCGTATTGAAGCGCGTACGAAACTCGTTTGACGTGCGTACAAAGGGTAATTCGTCTGCGCGGGGCCTTATTAAATCAATGATAGACCATTCTGACACTATTGCAATAGCAGACTAAGGCCTCTGGACGCGTACCGCGAGGGCTGGTTCGAGGAGGCACGGGAAATGAGCTCATGGACAGAATTGGGGGAGGTATTTGCCCAGCAGTGGGACAGAAAACCTAACAAAATGAGTGACATTATAATGAAATAAATGCTTTTTGTTTACCTCTTTTCCATATTAAAAAATATTATCTGTATCTACCTATTTTATATTACCTTCATAAACAGAATGACTATATAGCCTAGTTTTATCATTGTAATAGTTTCGAGTCTCTAATCTCGCTATAAAACAATAATTGGTATCAGAAGATTAAATGATCTAATATCAAGTACTTTTCTATCGTAAACCATCGATAAGTACACCAATAGTCTTTGACGTCACTATGTGAATCTGAAATGGCACTTCAAAGAAAAAGGTAGGTAGGTACAACTATCTACTTAACATACAGGTTGACATAGAATCTGTGTGCACAATAACATGGAGAACCTGCCATGGGTCTATGGAGTCCATCACCCACTTAATGAACGTGGAGTAAAGTGACAACCAGTTTGTACTTTACCATACTTTTTTCGTGAATATAAGTTTGGTATTAAGTTAATCAATACCAATGTCAATCGCCATGATCCCGGAAAGAAGGTTAGACAGATTTGTGCCAAATAGTACACCCACATTTTGCTAGTTATGATTAAGTCCCATGTAATAAGGGGCGAGCCTATTGCCATTAACCGGGCATAAATCAAGACTCCGTGGCAGCTACAGAGAAATTTCAGATGAAAAATAAAACTCAATCGCACTTTGCCGGACCCGAGAATGGAACACCCAGGACCTCGTATTCAACAGTCGCGCTTGCCACTACAAGGCCAACGAGGTGGTTCAATCAATACAAAATAAATAATATCAGGGGCCTTAGTCTGCTATTGCAATAGTGTCAGAATGGTCTATCATTGATTTAATAAGGCCCCGCGCAGACGAATTACCCTTTGTACGCACGTCAAACGAGTTTCGAACGCGCTTCAATACGCCGTGGGCTAGGGGCCTTATTAAATCAATGATAAACCATTCTGACACTATTGCAATAGCAGACTAAGGCCCCAGAATGTTCGTTTGCCTATTTTTACATACAAGGCACCTTACATAAATGATTACTTATTGTTTCACAGCTGAGCTTTAATGCTCTGTTATCTTTAATTCATTTATTTTTATCCAATAAACGCACAGTATAAGTAAAAGATGATTATGCAAATGATTCAATCGTAATCTTATTAGGTATACCTTGGTTTTATAATAACACTGGCCTTCGGAGATTAGTTACATATTATTTCCTTTAATTATATTATTTGTAACTAAAAATATGTAGGTGGGAAAGTATTAGACGCCATAACATATAATATTTAGCTATGTACTCCACGTACCTACGTTTATCCACGACACAGGGTATCCTAGTTTGGAGTCCAGGATATATGTTAAAATCTTTTTTATTTCTAGCTTTTTATTTAATACTGTAACATGATAGGCGAACTGAATAAAATTTGCAGTGTGTTTTACAGGATTTTTGACTTTTAATATAATAGTTGCTTTTATCTATACTACATATAATAAAACAGTAAAAAAACTGTGTCTGTACATTGAATATATTTAAAAAAAAATTAGTGAGGGGGGTTTGGAAACAGTAATAGAGCACGAATCCAAAATAAAAATTCTGTCTGTTTGTCTGTATGTCTGTTTGTTTGTACACGCTAATCTTCGGAACTACTCGACGGATTTAAATGATTTTTTTTTTGTTGTAAAGGTATTAAATCTGGGCAACATATAGGCTATAATTTATCTTGGAAACTTGAACATCTGATGCAGCACCGCAACAGACCAGCTAAACTATAAGAGATACAAAAACGGTACCATAGCAAAAATTTTTCCACGTGATGAGCATTTTCTGCTAAGAGAATAAATTTGAAGATCTGGAACACCTGAAGTGGAACTCCAAGAGCCCAGCTACACTATAACATATATAGGAATGACGTCTTAGCAAGAGTTGTTCAGCCTGATGAGCACTCTCTGTTGTCGTATAAAATTTGAAGACCTGGAACAGCTGATGTGGAACTCCAAGAGCCCAGCTACACTATAACATATATAGGAATGACGTCTTAGCAAGAGTTGTTCAGCCTGATGAGCACTCTCTGTTGACGTATAAAAATTGAAGATCTGGCACACGCGTTGTGGAACATTATATTAAAAAAATATTAAAAAAATTGAAGACCTGGAACACCTGATATGGAAATCAAAGCTATCACTAATTTCACTGTATAATTATAAAATAACATAAGCTGGGAGTACCTCCACGCGGTGAAGGCGGTAACAGTTTAGGACTGATTTTCGATGAAAATTCGATGAATCATTGAAAATTTGACTCTACTGGCCAAAACTCCCATTTATTATTTTATTTTATCAAATAAATAAGCCTAATAGGCTTATGTTATTTGAGTGTTTAATTTCCTTTTTCATTTATTTTCGTGACACGGTAGCCTACCCGGTAACGCAGGGGAGCAGTCATTTAGATTTTAATTGATCAGTTATCTTCAGAATTAAACTATAACTATGTCTAGAAAGAGGTCAAATCTTTCCCAACGTTCCAAAGGAGCTAAAAGATTGAGGATCATAAGATCCCAAGAATCTACCGAAGAGCGTCAGGAGAGACTTGATGCTGTTCGAGAACATCAGACTGCAACTCGCTCCGTAGAAACCTCTTCGGATCGCGAAGAACACTGGAACACCTGATATGGAAATCAAAGCTGCATCAGATGTTCAAGTTTCCAAGATAAATTATAGCCTATATGTTGCCCAGATTTAATACCTTTACAACAAAAAGACCCTTCACGAAGCGGTCAACCAAGCATTCTGTACATCAAACTAAGTCTTTACGCAGAGAGTGCTCATCAGGCTGAACAACTCTTGCTAAGACGTCATTCCTATATATGTTATAGTGTAGCTGGGCTCTTGAAGTTCCACTTCAGGTGTTCCAGATCTTCAAATTTATTCTCTTAGCAGAAAATGCTCATCACGTGGAACAATTTTTGCTATGGTACCATTTTTGTATCTCTTATAGTTTAGCTGGTCTGTTGCGGTGCTGCATCAGATGTTCAGCGAGGAAGTGAGGAAACTCGGTATTTAATGGGAGGTAACCCATCCACGGGCCAACCTAGGCAAACGCTTAACATAGCGAACAGTCGCGCATCATGTTCCGCACTTATCTCTAGAGACCTAAAAGCAGATGCGTAGATACGCTGAGAACTAATGCGCAATTATCTATCCGTGAACGTCTGCGACTCACGAGACAATGCATGATTTCTTCACTGGTCTCTAGAGACCTGGATGTAAATGCGTAAATACGCTGAGAACGCAGGTGTGCTTCGCGATCCGAAGAGGTTTCTACGGAGCGAGTTGCAGTCTGATGTTCTCGAACAGCATCAAGTCTCTCCTGACGCTCCTCGGTAGATTCTTGGGAATCTTATGATCCTCAATCTTTTAGCTCCTTTGGAACGTTGGGAAAGATTTGACCTCTTTCTAGGCATAGTTATAGTTTAAATTTGAAGATACCTGATCAATTAAAATCTAAGTGACTGCTCCCCTGCGTTACCGGGTAGGCTACCGTGTCACGACGATAAATGGAAAAGGAAATTAAACACTCAAATAACACAAGCCCGAAGGCATATTTATTTGACAGAATAACGGGAAGAAAAGGTATTTGTTGTGTAGGTATTAAGTCTGGGCAACATATAGGCTATAATTTATTTTGGAAATTGGAACACCTGATGCAGAACCGCATCAGAACAGCTAAAGTATAAGAGATATAAAAATGGTGTCATAGCAAAAATTATTCCACGTGAAGAGCATTTTCTGCTGTGAGAATAAATTTGGAGATCTGGAACCCTGTTGTGAATCTCCAAAGCCCAGCGACACTATAACATATTAAGGAATGACGTCTTAGCAAAAGTTGTTTAGTCTGATGGGCATTTCCTGTGGACTTACGAAAATGAAGGATCTGGAACGTCTTCAATCGTCTCGCTCATCCAGTTGTTTTCCCGTCCCCGGGCCTCAGAATTCTACATCAGACGTTTCAGATCTTCGATTTTCTTGACGACCCCGTTGTCGCTGGCAAAAGCAACAGGATCCGCGTACGAAGTCGCGGGCAGAAGCTAGTGTTGTAATATGATAAAATTATGCAGAAGGCGTTTTAATATTTTGTTCAAACTGAAGGACCTTTCACTGAAAATACAGAAACGAATCAAGTAGCGACATCTATTTTATAGTTCTTAAACTAGGTATAACTCTTGCATTGAGTTGTAGTACTTAGTAATAAAAATAGATGTCAGCACCCACATGATTATAAAAAATTAGTGAATTTTAACTTTACATGAAATCAGATTGTTATCTTGACCAACTACTTCTAACGCTGTAATTGAGTAACGGTTATTCGAGTGTTGTCAGCACTCTCCAACAAACGCTCGTGTATAATAGTTCACACCAGCAACAATAGATGGCGCTGATCTCAAAAACCGAAATACAACGAAATAGGGAATAATTATGCATGTAATTTTTTTTTCACTTAAATCATTAATATGCTGTACTATCAACCCAAGAAAATAATTAAAAGTTAATTTCAACTACTGCTTGTCGCACAAAAAAAATATTAAACTCCTGCAATTTTCTACGACAGTTCAAACGTCCATGACTATCGCGGCCATTCATGTCAGCACTTTGATGTCACTTACCTCTATCTGCCTTGTTTAAATCTAATTTTTTGCCCTTAGTAGATTAGTTTTACTAAAATGTAAGTGCTTTATTTAAGCAAAAATTGCAATAACAATAATATAGTAAAATCTTCGTGAAACTTTAAGTACTTTTCAATTAAAAGTGTTTCATTGACACATGGATTTTGACGTCACTACCGGAATCAATGCGTTTTGTGTTTGCGTTCCGTTTCACCAAAAACACGCTAAATAAAATATTAAATTGTAAAATAAGCATTGTATTAGAGAATTAAACAAGTGTACCACAATGTTTTTATGGTCCAATACAAGGCATTTTAAAGAAATAAAAAAGTTTTGTATTTCTTGCATATACCCTATTCACCATCCGAAAAAATATCTCTTACCTTTTCAATCTTGTCGGTAGGTGGTGACGCCGGTGGGCTCTGCGGCAGACCCAGGTCCTCGTCATCATCACTGCCATCACCTCGCCCCCGCCGCCTTACTGCCGCCACTAGCTCTGCCTGGTGACAAAAGAGGGAACTATTAATTTGAATGTCTCGTTGGGATCCTTGGCTCAATTTTGGGTCGGGCAAAGATCGGAGTTTGAATTTGTGCCCAGTACCTATTATGCTCAATGCTGTGAAATGCAACTTGACTTACAACTTATACATTCCTGACTGGTAAAATGTGGTAGGCAGATATATAACTCTGCATAGAATTACTTGAGGATGCATAAGTACGTGATATTTGAATAAAATAGGTTAAGTAAGTACTAATTTCATTGTTGTTGTAGCTGGTTAGATAACAAATAGAGGAGCTAAAATTTTAAATAAAAGTACATTAAGTATTTGAATTCAGTTGTCCTTAAAAGGATTTGAGCATTATTTAGGTAGGTAGGTACAGGATAAATAAAATTGTATTTAGTTGGTTATGTCTAATAGGAAAAAGATGCACGGTAGGTAAATCTGGATTGGGTAAAGCTGCTATAGCTGCCGATAAATACAATACGTTTTGTTTAAATTGTCCAAAGTGTTGCCTGTTAATAATAAAGTTGAAACAATAGTTGCGCGTGTCAAAGCATACATATACGTACATACCATAGATTTCGTGTATCTACCCTAAAAATGATGGTCATCATCATTATCACCACCTGCCTAGCCTGTTCCCAACTACTGGAAGCCGACACCGACGTGTCGGCTTCCAGTAGTGCTTATCACAAATGCACGTCATAGTGCAAAATTCCGCCATGTTTTTGACCCATAAAACAGAGCGGACAGCGATAAAGATAACAGGCGCAGCTTCCTTTGCGTATCAATTTGCTACAGATACTTGTTATGTGGTACAATGTTATGTTATTATATCATAACTTCATAAAAGACGGCATTGCTAAAGGAGAAAATTCAGGGCTGCTGAAAAAGACGCATAAAAATGGCGCTACACTGTGATCCCAGATTTGTTCGAGACTTTTACTGACACAAGAAAGTAAACCTACTAGTAATCAAAGGGTGAAACGTAACCTAAAATAAAAAGAAGAGTACAATTAGTGTCCTGCATTAGCCAACCCCTCTTCTCCTCGTCTTATTTGTAAGATTGATCAGGCTATGTAAGGGACTGAACGGCCCAACTTTTATTTTCATAAGTTAGTACTTTACTTTTGTGGCCAGGCTCTGGCTCTGCTCACTCTGACTCGAATTTGTTGAGCTATATCGTAAAGCTCAACAAATTCGGAAAATGAAAAATTTCCTTTTAGTTTTAACTTTTCCCAACTAGTTGTTATAATATTATGGGGACATAGTTTCTGTACTATTTTTCTTATTTAAAACAGTGTCAGTAGTTTTTGACTGGCAAATAAAAGTTTCGTAACCTGTTAGTTTTTAATTGGTGGAGGAAATGATACCGTGATGGAACTGGGGAGCATGGATGAAAAAAAGCGTGTTGGGCTGACCCCAACTAGCATGGGACAAGGGCAGGAATATGATAACAACTTATGTCTCACCAGGACAACACAAACAATTCTAGTACCTATATGAGACGGCTCGGCTGTAAAGTATAAAATACAATATTATTATGAACAAACCCATAATCGAGCTAGTTTTCCGTCTGTGATCCAAGTGAATTTCTTTTTCCATCCTTGACTCATACCCCCTGGTAACTTTAGCACTTATTTTTGGCACTTTTTCACTAACTTAGCATTGCACTACACTATTTACGACAAAAATCACTTGTTCAATATTCCACATAGGCACTATTATAATTTTCCTTGGTCATAAAATCCCTCTCTTTTTTAATCTGTTGATAAAAAACCTTTTTAGAAAATTGACACTGGTTTGTAATTCGAACACTTACGCTCCAACCTCTTTAAAATCACAAAGTTTTTGATATTGTTCTATTTTCTAGTGTTTTAAATTGATGTTAACAAATACGTATATTCACACCGAAGTCTTGCGTCCAACTAATTGTAAAATAAATATGAAATAATAACAGGCATTAGTCATCTCGTATTTAGTGGTAAAGTCGTACAATATTGACAGATAGCAACGGGAAGTCGAATTAAATTTATGTTTACCGGGAAACCATTAGACGTCTTCGAGCTTTTGTTTTATTTTATTACCAACCGGTTAGCTACGTCAATAGCTAATATTTTAGCACTAATTTTACTTTTGCTTTGTTTTTCGTGGGATCATGTTTTTTTTCTTTGGTAAACGATAGCGGAAGATAGGATTTTTTGCTCGTTTTCTTATACGGTAAAGTGCAAGGAAAAAGTATTTTTAGATTTGTGTTCATGTATTTCACGGAATTAATTATGAATATTCTGGAACCAACGGTAATTGTTTTTAATTGCGTATTGTTAAATTTATACAAATATTATATATAGAGGTAAAGTTTGTGAGGTTGTAGGGGGTAGTCTCTGGATCTACTGAACCGATTTTGAAAATTCTTTCACTAATAGGAAGCTACATTATCCCCGAGTGCCATAGGCATGTGTACAATGTGCCCGTGGAATAATTTCCTACCGAAACGCGGGCGAAGCAGCTAGTAGTATCAAACACGCTGAATTTAAAATAAGGAAAAGGAATGTGAGAAGACTTTTAAAAAACTGTTTTGAACTATGATAAAATTCCTAGATCTAGCTTAATTTACAGTTTTATTATATGTCTATCGCTACATGTATTAACCGTACTAGGCAATCATAGCTAGGCAGCGGTCATGAATGAGCTCCATACGTGGCAGCTCTGATTTTAAAACAATCATCGCGATGAGCCACTGACTGATACTCTTAAATTATTGATAATAACTGCAATCTCTGATGTGTGTATCATCCATGATGCATATAGCATCATTTTCCTAGTATTTTCTGAATTGTGTTGTATATAGTACTGTAATAATTACATATCGTAGACAGAGCATAGCAATAAGTCAGTAAATAAAGATAATAATGTTGGCAATTAAGCAAGAAAATACAAGGAGTGTAAAAGAAAAACTGTCGGACGAAGAAGTCCCAGAGTCTGAATCTCTTTTTCGCCCCTAAATATCTAAACATTCTCCACCAAAACATTGCTGGGCTACGGACAAAATCGCAGTTATTAACAGTTGCCCTACAAGAACTACTAGATAAAAAATCAAACGTTGATGTTATCTGTCTCACCGAGCACTTCATGATGTCCGGGTGTGAGGACATCTGTTCGATTCCCAACTATAACTTGGAATCATGCTACTCTAGAACGAATTCAAAAAGATGCGGGTCTTGTATATTTGTCAAGAAGGGACATAATTGTAAAGAAATATTAACATTAACGAGTTGTTCAGTCTGCTCAGCGTTTGAGTGTAGTGCTATTGAGCTGACGGACTACAAAATTGTTATTGTCTGTGTGTATAGAGTACCCCTAGCTAGTAATATTGATATATTTTTTGACAGACTGAACAAGATTCTAACCTTACTCTATAAACACTATCACAAACATAAGATTGTTATAGCTGGAGATTTTAATATTAATATTCTAAATAAGTGTAAGTTGACAAACGAATTTGAATGTTTACTATTAAATTATAATCTAAAACTACAATTAAAAGAACCTACCAGACATCTAAGTAAAACATGTATTGACAATTTTGCCCATAACTTTGGGAAAGCATGTAAATCAGAAGTAATTGAACTAGCACTGTCTGACCACACCGCACAATTGTTATAATGTCAAGTGAGAAACATATGTATAATTAAGAACTGGAGAATCAGGAGACGGGATCTATGCGTAGAAAATCAGGCCAAATTCAAATATTATTTAGGTCAAATGTCATTTGCAGATATGTACAGTACTTGTGATCCAAACATAGCATATAATCTTTTCATTGATACATTTCAGTTGTTTTATGACCTTTGCTTTCCCTACAAAACTATAACCATACACCTCCACAAAAAAAGCAAGTGGGTATCACGGGGTATTAAGACCTGTAACGCCAAGAAACGTGAACTACTGTGGAAATATAGAAAAACACCAAGTGCGGACAATAAATCAAAATTGAAGCAATACACCAAAAGACTGAAGAGGATTGTATCTTTGACTCAACGAGCACAAAACAATCACAATATCTTGAACGCTAGTAATAAACCAAAAGCTGTATGGCAAATTATTAATACTGCAAAGCAAAACAGACCATTAGAATCTATCCCATATATTGAATCGAATAATAATATCGTGACAAATCCGTATGACATATCGAATGAATTTAATGACTATTTTGTAGATAAGATATCACCCATTAATACTATGCACATCGATCAGCATAAGCAATACCTAACATCTAGGCTAAACTCAATCTTCATGAAGCCATGTCTACCAGAAGATATAAAACAAATTGTAAAAGGGCTAAAAAACACCAATAGTGTAGGATATGACGGTATCTGCACTAAAGTCATCAAGCTAGTAACGGAATGTATTTCGCGACCCCTGAGTTACATTTTAAACCTGTCTATTGAAACTGGTATATACCCAGAAAAATTAAAAGTAGCAATTATAAAACCGATACATAAAAAAGAGAGTAAAGAAAGCATGATTAATTATAGACCGATTGCCTTACTGTCAATCGTCTCAAAATTTTTTGAAAAATACATTTATAGTGAGCTGACTAAATACTTTGAAACCCATAACATCTTAGCTAAGGAACAAAAAGGATTCAGACGAGATAAAAGTATCAACCTTGCTATATATGAGTTCTTAGAAATCATAATGTCTAATGTCGACAAGCGAATACCGATCTGCGGCATCTTCATGGACATGACACAGGCTTTCGATCACGTGGTGCATGACGTTTTACTTTATAAGCTCGAATTATATGGCATAAGGGGCAACGTTTTAAAATTAATAGAAACGTACCTTAAGAACCGCACTCAATTTACACAAATTAATAGAATTAATAGTAGAACTAAGATGGAGGAGACATATTTATCAGGGGGACGTGAAATTCAGTACGGTGTCCCACAGGGAGGCGTATTAAGCTCACTACTTTTCATTATATACATTAATGACCTTCCGAACGCGACTTCAAACCCAATGACACTCTTTGCTGACGACAGCACCGTTGCAATTAAGTGTAATGACAGAACATCTTACGAGCATGATATAAACAGTAGCCTAAATGCAATCATTCAATGGTTAGATAGTAACAATCTGAAGGCGAACATTGGGAAAACAAAAATAATGCATTTCAGTCAGCGTATAAATGCAGGTACACCTAAGATTAACTATAAGGGTGAACCTGTAGCTGAAGTCCTATTAACAAAATTTCTTGGGCTTACTCTGGATAATAAGTTAAATTGGAAATCCCAGATTGAAACATTGTGCAAAAGATTAAATAAATCAGTATATGCCCTACATGAACTTAGAAAGGTCTCAAATATAAATACGTTTTTAGCGGCTTATCATGGTTTAGTTGCTTCAGTACTGAGGTATGGTGTAATTTTCTGGGGAAATTCGACAGATATCGACATAATTTTTAAAGCACAAAAACGGTGCTTAAGGGCTATGTTTGGGCTTCAAATGGTCGAAACCTGTAAACCGTTTTTCCTGGAGTATGAGATTTTGACTCTCCCAAGTCTGTATATCTATGAGGTCACATTATTTGTGAAAACCAATAAAAACCTATTTAAATTAGCATCAGAAATAAATAATAGGCAACAACGGGACGCACTACGCCTCTATGTACCCCGAACATGTACCTCTTTAATGTACAAGAGTGTGTTCCACATGGCTCCTGTAATCTTCAATAAATTACCTAAGGAATTAAGGGCAATGAATACGGCCCTATTTAAGAAAAGTCTAAAAAAAATTCTGGTTAATAAATGCTACTATAACCTGAATGATTTCCTCAATGATAATTTTGCCAAATTATAGACCTCACAGTGACATCAACTAAAATCAATTATTCAATGAATTATGCATGTATCTCTTAATAACTAATTTTGACATTGACATTGAAATAATCTAACTATTTTTATTATTTAATAAATAATTTGTTCTCCACTATGACTGTAACTTATTATAACTTTATCGTGCTTATTTAATACACTACAGGATCTGGTCCTGTAGAAGTATTTTTTCACATCTTCATCTCGTGTGCTTAATTTGGCCCTAGGTAAAAACTAAGGCCTAAACGTAGAATTTATTTGGAAAGTAGGTATTACCTGAGAATAGACACAGTTCCAATTTACGATTAATGTCACAGACTATCGCCACCTCATAAGACACATACCGTCAGCTATGCTATGAAATACTCTATTCACAAATTACGAGGTACTTAAATCAATTGATTAAACATTGATATTTATCATCATCTGGTGTTCAGCCGCAACTAGTAAGACTGGAAGCCGACCCCAATAAATTTGGGAAAAAGGCTATTTAATAACTTTTCGAGGATCGGCTTCCAGTCAAAACATAAAGCTGAAAACCAGTATTTACAAAGGAGCCACTGCGTGTCTGAACTCCATATATTCTAAGCAGCAATGACTATTTGGGGATACAAAATTTCTTCATCAAAATTTACTTTGCATAACTCAAAAGTGAAACCCAAAATTAAATAAACTTATACCCACTTATGGCACAATCTCCTAACTTGGAAAAAATCTAGAAGTCTATCGAGCTACATCACAAATACCAGGTCAACAGGACATGCAAGAGATTGCATAATTCATGTCCGTATAATAGCAGAGTGTTATATTTTGTAACTGTTATAACAATGGATAGGATATTAACGAACTGTCTCATTGTTTGGCAATCGCACGTTTGAATTAAATAACATAACAGCACGCCTGTAATCACTGATATGTTAGGCAGAGGTGTTCCATATAGTAGACCCAGTCGCCAGTTTCTTCGTTTTTTTTTTTTTGGTTCCTTGGATTCTCTTTAACTCATACTAAAACTTGACTATTGCAGATAATGCAAAGACAGCCAACATCCAGGCGTTATATAGCGCCAAAATTTAGGTGATCACCTAAATTTTGGCGCTATATTTCGCGTCCATACTGTATTTGGCAAAAAGAGCCTATGACCATGGACATTGACGGTTTAAAAAAAAATAAGGCGTTTTTATTCCTATACTTCCAATTTTTATTTACTTCCTGTAAAGTTTTATGAATTTCACATTGGTTGTTTTTCCAAATCACCCTTTACTTGGGTGAGCAGAGAGCGTAAACAAGGTGCCATTCCATCATCGATAACGAAGTCAGATAATTCAAAACTGTATTGACCTAAACTACCGTAAACTTATTTAATCCTTAAAAGAATACATTTCCACCAACTTATCTGTGCAGGCGGGAAAACACAGAACTAAAATAAATGTACCAAGTTTGACATACCGATGCAAGTTTTCTTGAATTCGCCGCCAGAGGCGCTAGTGTAGCGCAGGGACACCGAAATGTCAGATGTCATAGATTGTTCGCGCGTTGCGTGCTGTTTTAACACGAATTTTTACAAATATTCACGATTGTGGTCTAGATAGAGCCATTCCTGATTAATTATGACTTGAAGTAGAATGTTAATTATCAGTAGGTACTTGGAGGTAAAATAATTTTTAAATGTTTCATGCCTGCTAATGTTAGGGAGAATATTGTAAATATATGAACCTGAAGTTTACAGTTACGTAAGTGTGTATACGTAATAAAATAAACTTTTTATTAAGTTATTGGTACTTTAAAGTACTTATAAAATAGAATTATTGAAAGGACCTTAATCGACAGTGGCGCCATCTGGTGAGCTCAAAAACGATAGCCCTCATGGTACTTTAATACTGAAAGTTTAGACGCGTAGTACTCGCCACCGGCATGCGTGTATGGCCAGATGTATGGACGAGGACGAAGCAAAAGGATCGTTGCAGGAGGCGTTTCTACCTAACCCCTATAGGAAAAGGCGTGAGGTTTAACGTATGTTTAAAGTTTAATCGAGTAGGTTTTCCCAGTAGTAAAAACTCGCACTAGACCTTTTCTGTATTATTCTCAAAGGGGATTTTATAACGAGTACCTTAGTCATAGAATATCAGGATTTTATAGAAAAAGGTAGGCTACTATCACGTTAAACTTTCTGAGGATCAGTTTTCACAAAGAAAATTGTATTGAAACTTTTAAAAGGGTGCCAATCGATGCCCTAGGCCCAATGTCTGTAACATTACTTTCTAGAAAGTTTTGCAGCATCAGAATAGGCTACGACGTTAAATGTTTTTTAACAAAAGCCTCTAGTTTCTAAAAAGCTATTTGATCCATTGTTAAAGGCGATACGCGTTAATTTGGTCTATATCGGAACAGCTACCCGTTTTAGATTTTTCAGCTGAAATAGGTAGCATAATCAGCCTTTAATGTTCCCACTGCTGGGACACTCGGCCTCCTCTCTACGAGAGGGAATGGGCTATAATCCACCACGCGGGCCCAGTGCGGGTTGGTAGATGTCACATGTCTTCGAATTTTTGGTTCTACGACATGCCGGTTCCCTCACGATGTCCCTCCTTTACCGTTTTGAGAGCAGAGGTGATGAAATAAATTACACAAAGTAATGCGCCTTCTTGGGTTCGAACCCACGACTTACTGTTCGTAATTCGGGACCGCCACCACTGGGCCACAGCTGCTCTGAAATAGGTAGGTTGCAAGGTTGCAACAGAAACAATGATAACACACTTACTTACATTGACAATCCAAACTATTCTGAAAGAAACTCCTAATACATTGCTTCATAGGCTGGCAAAATTCTCTGCTGAATAATGTTACTAACACAAAGAATGTTGTTGAACTGTCAAAATGAGAGGGATTATAGTAAGCGTGCTAAGCAACTACCCCGCTGTTGTCTAAATTGATCTATTAGCAAGTACTTGTGGTGTGGTGTTTAAATTGATGTATTTTTAAGAAGAATGACGTACGTAAATATGACACTAACACAACGAGCTCACACTCTACCAAACTATATAAAAAACTCGATGTGCTATAATACAGTACAACTCTATTTAAGTCTCTGCCGACCCCCTAACGGGATGGTGATACGGTAATGACACATATTTCCCGCTAGCGTTGAATAATAGCCGGGTATCAAGTGATGATGGACAATGGTTACCGCAACCGCAGGAAAACCTTGCGTCAAACTGGATCATGCATGTCAGTTAAATAGTCACTTTACATAGGTTTGTTGAACTTAACTTTAATAGTTTTATAAGTAACTTCAATATTTTTTTAGAGTCATCGTCGTGTCTCGTTGGTCTAGTGGTTGGAAGCGACTGCTGAGTATGAGATCCTGGGTTCCATTCCCGAGTCAAGCAAAGTGTTATTGGATTTTTTTGGCTCACCCCCTATAACATGGGACTTAAACATAAGCAGCAAAATGTGGGTTCACTATTTAGTACATCTCTGCTTTACCCTTCGGGGACTAAAGACGTGATGTTCGGTTCCGTCGGCAATCTACAGAATAAGCAAGCTAAAATGGCAACCAACGATTGTTCGGGTGGCATGTTCTAAGTGGAGATTTCAAATTCCACCGGTACGTGGAACAATGGTTTTGGCAGAGTGGCTGGAAGCAGATAGGAAACCCAGGATTGCGTTAAATGGTGACTGGAGGTGCCTTTGTGTTTAGTGGACTAAGTAATCATAACACATAAAGAAAGACACACTATATAAAGGAGTTAAAATGAACTTCTAAAAGAGTTTTTTAGAATACATTATGCACAAGAAATGAGGATTAAATAACTTGTTTGTCGACCGCCAACGCAAGTTATAATAAATTCGTCATATTATCTACTAGGAGTCCATAAAAATATGATAACTATCTATTTTATAGAACTAGAGCATTAAATACAAATAATAGTTTAGATATGGCTTATAATTTTAAAGTCATAATATAATGTAGTAAAATAACTGTTATGCAAACACAATACACACTAGTCACTTTTATTTTATACTAGCTGCTTGCCCGCGGCTTCACTCGCGTTTTGGTCGGAAATCATGCCACGGGCACATTGTAAATATGCTTATGGCACTCGGGGATAATGTAGCTTCCTATTAGTGAAAGAATTTTCAAAATCGGTTCAGTAGATCCAGAGATTACCCCCTAGAACCTCACAAACTTTACCTCTCTATAATATTAGTATAGATATCAACTTGATTGTATTGAGCTACCAAAACAGTAAATCTGTCAAAATTTACCCGATGGCGAAAGCCATGTCACCATGTCAGTGTAGTAACCTCCTTTCTAGCCATAGCATCTCTCACACAGTTGACACATACTCCATCCATCGTTTCTTTGGTCTTTATCTACTCTTATCGTCATCTGAGATGGCCATTTTCCGAACATTACAACATTTAGTGTGGCCATTTTCTTTTGTTTATGTTAATTCGGCGTATCTGACGTAAACGACGATATACCCGAAATTACGTTAGTTAGCTCGCTACCAGTTCTATCTTTGGAATCGTTATTAAATTAGCCAACAGATTATGTATGGGTAAGTGTAGTTTTGCGTTGTAATGTATTAGTTATTTAATGCGTGTTTAGTGTGAGGGAATTTTTCTCAGTTTCTTGTGTAAAGGTCATTTTAATTCAAAAACTAAACCATTATTTCAAAAAGCTATTGTTTTACTTCTACAAATACACACTATTGCACCCACATTCATAACATAACTAAATACTTTATTTATAAAAGGTTTCTGATACTAAAACAGCAGTTTTTTAAAACAAAACATGTCAATAAAACGTACAATCATTTTGAAAACACGTGAAGCTTACAAAAGCGGCGAGTTAACGTTAAATCTGAGATAAAAATATTAAATAATACGCGCTAGTTCACAGGTCGTATCCTCTTGTCTTGTGGTCCAATGGATAAGAAAATGGCTGCCGATATGAGAATTTTTCAATGCGATTAAACTGCAGAAATAAAAGTGGAATTATGTGCTTACGATAATTAACATAGATTACAGCCCTTTCATCGTTATACAGGGTTAGTTTCCAAATTCTCAGATATGATGCAGCACGACATTCTGATCCCCCCCACATAGAAATTTTTCTTCGGTTATTAAAAAAAAATCTGCTGTTTCCTACAAAAGTGCAATACCTACATGGTCAAAATGTATGGAACAGCTGTTTATTTTTTTAATAACCGATGAAACATTTCTATGTGGGGGGGCTCAGAATGTCGTGCTGCATCATATCTGAGAATTTGGATAGTCTTTGGAAACTAACCCTGTATAGGTAAAACTGTGACAATTGCAACCCTTATCAACCTTATTGCACGAGAATAAAGATGATTGTCATCTTGACCAATTTGTCAGTGGAAGCCACTTAACACCAACCATAAAGGTAAGATGATAAATATCATTTATTATTTCAAAAGTAATGCCAAAGCAGAAGTGAAATAAACTATTCTACGAAACTGACAATTGTTTTAGTTAACATAATAGCATAATCAACCTTTAATATTCCCACTGCTTGGACACTCGGCCTCCTCTCAATGAGAGGGAATGGGCTATAATCCACCACGCGGGCCCAGTGCGGGTTGGTAGATGTCACATGTCTTCGACTTTTTGGTTCTAGGACATGCCGGTTTCCTCTCGATGTTTTCTTTCACCGTTTTGGGAGCAGTGGTGATGAAATAAATTACACAAAGTTATGCGCCTACCTGGGTTCAAACCCAGGACTTACTGTTCGTAAGTCGGGACCGCCACCACTGCTCACACTGCTGTTTTAGATAATCAAATTCAATTCCAGTCACGGACAAACTTTTGTGTTATCAAGCTCAGAAAATTGATTAGTCTGTGATGTGATGTGACTGCGACACGACCGTGTTACTGACCCCATTCATTAATCTTATCATTTCAGCTTTAATAAATAATACACATCTAGACTACCTATTACAAGCTATCTGCCTCAGAATTTTTCGGATTCATGTTCGTATTTTATGATTATGAGTTGCTTCGGTGAAAGAAAACAAGAAAACAGCATGAGGGAGCCAAACCAGCATGTCTGAGACATTTATTGACGGTATGTTAAGCAAAGTCAGAGACCCATGGGCTGCATAAAAACTCTGACACCAGGTTAGGCACTAACCATACGAAAAAGTAAGATAATCTATCTTGCAGAATTTTTGCCCCACCTAAGTCGAGTGCCACACTCAAAAATATCTAACTCGCTATACGCGTCTCCCTTGCGCCACAACATCACAGAGTAACATCACAAAAGCGAGTGGAATTTCACTTTCGCGATGATAGAACAATAACACAATAGTATCTTAGCTTGGAGGCAGCCCAGCACAGTTATAAAGGACAATGTGCTACTTCGACATTTCAACTATTTCCTTCTTGTATGCAACTTAAGTTAGGCTAAAATTTGGTGGTTAAAATTTCGGCTCATTTATCTTACGATCGTAAACGCTACTGTTAAGCATGAGGGCCCCGGTTTACCTTCCAGATCGGGTATAAGTGTTATTGGGTCTTTTCATCAGGAATTTCTCAGGAGCAGCCACGGTGTCTAGATTTGAGAGATTGGCTCGTTAATGGGCTTGCTCCTTGTTACATGGGACTGAGACTTAACTGGTGAAATGGGAGTGTACCTAACGTATACTTCTGCTTGCACCCATCGAGATGTTATGATTACGCGTAAAGTCAGTGGCGCACCTTGGGATCAACAAGACGGCAAGCTCATAAGGCTACCAGACTGTTCAGAAACCTTAACATCGTGAAGAGTAGTCTATACTAATATTATAAAGAGGTAAAGTTTGTGAGTTTGTAAGGGGTAATCTCTGGATCTACTGAACCGATTTTGAAAATTCTTTCACTAATAGGAAGTTACATTATCCCCGAGTGCCATAGGCTATATTTACAACTTGCCCGTGGGATAATTTCCGACCGAAACGCGAGCGAAGCCGCGGGCAACAGCTAGTAGGTTATAAGAGCAAGCCAAGCTGTCAGGCTTGCCGCACTAATCATACTAACCCTAATTACTTTAGAACCATTGTTACTAACACTAAAATACTAAGGAAACTATGGACTGTAGTCTGAAAATAGAGTTTTAATTATTAATTTACTAAAATTAAGATTTAATAACAGTCTTCAATGAAAACGTTTATCATATAACTACTTTTGTTAAAGACTGTAATTATTTCTTCAGTTTTAGAGAGTTACTAAGTGAATACATTACAAAGAAGCTCGTTAAACTAAGTATAATATTGCATAAATTTTGTTTTATTATTTATATAATAATTGCTAGTTCTTGATTACAGGAGAATTAAAACGTTTATTAAATCGCTAAAGTAAGATTTATCGAGATTGAAAAGATTAGAGTTGGATATGCTCTAATCACTACACTTTGTGAACGGATTGGCCATTTATGATTACATAAGGCTTATTAAGAAACAACTATTGCCGGCGACCTTTGTTGGCGTGAAAATATTTAAAAAAAAATACTTCGCTTTTTGAATCGGATTTTGTTACCAATTTCAAGGGTTTATTTTTTTTGGAATGGGACCCTAATCCTTTTTCTAAAATTAAAATAATTTGTTTCTTAGAACATCAGCTGCCAGTGAAAGTCCCGTCAAAATCGGTGCAGACGTTTCGGAGATCAGCCGGAACAAACAGAAAGACAAACAAACATTTAAAAACATGTTTTTTTTTGTTATAAATACCGTATAGGTATCCATACTTTCATATGCATTTAGTAAAATGCTGAAATTTTTTATTACAAACAGACTCTTCAATTTGTATAGATTGTATCACCAGGACGGACGTCATTTTGTCAGTCGAGGACAACTTTAGCAGCATTTGCATCATAGTGGAAAACGACATTTCGAATATGAGCTCTACCTAGTTGGCGTATAATTATGTTGGGTATGCAAGAAATACAAAACTTTTTTTATTTCTTAAGAATGCCTTAAAGAAACACTTATAGTTGAAAAGTACTTAAAGTCTCACTAAGATTTTAATATAATACTGTTATTGCAATTTTTGCTTTAATAAAGCACTTACAATATAAGTAGTAAAACTATTCTATTAAGGGGAAAAAAATATATTTAAACAAGGCAGATAGAAGGAAGTGACATCAAATGCTATGACTTGAATGGCCGCGACAGTCATGGACGTTTGAACCGTCGTCGTAGAAAATTGTAGGAGTTTAATTTTTTTTTTGTCCGACCAGCAGTAGTTGAAATAAACTTTTAATTATTTTCTTGGGTGGATAGTACTGCATTTTATTGATATAAGTGAAAAAAAATATTACATGCATATTCCCTATTGTAGTTCATAACCTGAGATCCTTTTTATCCTGCGGAATCGTACCTAGTCGTATTTAACAAAAACAAATTATCTTCACATAAACGCTCTTAATAATGCCATCTTTCTAATCCAATTAAGCAAAGACAGATTGTCAGCGATCGCTCAGAAAGACAAAAGCGAATACTTACACAATATAATGAAATAGGTTGCTACTAAGTACAGTCAACCTCTCATCAGAGGGAACTTGTACTACAAAAATCGTACTTCTTGCAACGATCTAAAGGCGCTGTCAAAGCGTTGCTTCTGAAGTGCGATTGACTGTATTTGATCGTATTAATTACTTACAGTAGACTTAATTTGTCGGAAAGTTAACTCCTGAGTATCTTCTCAATGTCGATAACGAAAATAATTATTATATTGTGACAGATTATTATTATTATTTTAATGAAACAATAATAGAAGGAAGTGTTTTCCGCGTTCAGATTGTATGTAGGGTGAACCGCTAACACAATGGTTTATTGTTGGTCGATTTTTACATAGATAAGGTAGGCGCTCTTTCTTACGCAAGTTGGTATAAACATGTTCTCTCTTAGTACAATCAGAAAACTTTAGGTACATATATTTCAGCGTGGACAAGTAAGGAAATTGATGAGCACAATCCGCGATGAATAGTATAGAATAGAACAAGCAGATTACATAGAAAAATACAGGCTATCCGACGAAAAGAAAAAGTTCCATAAAGGCCATTTTATTTAAATATTTTAGTGATGCGTGGGTGATTATAGCAGAGGTAAAGAGGTTATTATCTCTCGCCTCTTATTACAAAAGCTTTGGACCGTGCGCCATTAACTTAATCGACAAGGAAAAAGGTAGAATTCTTATATTAAGACTGGCTTTTGTTCGCGGCTTTGCGTGCTTGGACGTCGAAAATCGCGACAGACAGACAGAAACAATTTCAAAGATAATGCTTAGATGGTTTGGTCATGTGGAGACGATGACTGAAAGGCGACTAACAAAAGGTATGTGGCAACGCCGGGAGTTGACGCCCTAGAAGGACATACTCTGACCCACTACACTGACTGACTATAGGGTCAGTGTATGTAAAGGTCAGGTGCGTAGTACTCGCAACCGGCGCGCATGTATGAACGTGGACGAGGCGAAAGGAGTATGTAAGGATCGTAGCTGGTGGCGCTCTGTGGTTTCTGCCTACCCCCAGGGGAACAAGGCGTGATTTTATGTATTTTTGTATGTATAGGACCATACCACTGAGGTTAAAAGTATCTTATATCTTAACCCAGGTCATGGTTTATCCGTATGCCAAATATAATCCAAATTCGTTCAGCCGTTAAGTGTTAAGGCGCGAAAAGGCGACAGACAGACAGACGCAGACAGAATCACGTTCGCATTTATAATAATTTAAGTATGGATTACCTTTACATACTATCTTGAGATCTTCACGGTGGACACGAGGTGAACTGGGTTATTCGATATTATATGATCTTGGTGGTTATTTATGAAATGCCCACATCGAGAACTCGAGAATCGTGTCAGATAATTTTATCCGAATCTATATGAGATACCGCGAAACTTTCTTAGGAACCATTAGCTCTTGGCTCTTAATTTGGAATACTTAATGATTTAGTCAAGTGTTAAAATGTCCGCAAAACGAGTGAAATTGTTTAATATTGTTAAAAAATTTCCTAATCGTCTCATTTTTTATTTAAGGACAATTTATTGTTTGGGAATATTATACTGAACTAGAAGAAGCCTGCTAGCTAGAGTAGGGTCACAATTTTCATACTGATTTATACCGCCGGCTAACTCAAGAATTTACATAACTGACAACTTGAATCACGAAGAGTTATACGTTACATAAAACAATTTTCTAGTATTTTATCCAGTTCATAAAATATAGCATTAAACTGACTGGTATATAAATACATAAGTGGGTATGTGCATCTTATATAAACATGTCGAGGAAAACGGTGATGACATCATTCATTATATATATAATATTGTTTCCAGTTCTTTTATCGTTCAGGTAAGTACAGCTAGGGTACATTGTAACCTAACAAGGAAAACACGTTGTATCAAAATGTGGGTTAAAAATAGGTTTACAGTGAGTATGTACGAACTATGTAGATGCACAGCAGGATACATGCTTACATGATGTCTCTTTAAAAGTATTTCACCGCTCTTACAAAAAAAAAAAAACAACGCATTGAAAATAGTTCCCCTCTAAAATAAAAGTGATTGCAATCGAGTTACGTAATTAGGCAACAGAAAGGAAGGAATAAATAAAAGAAATGTGTGAATGTATGTGGAATATCCAAAAAATATTGCCTAAGGTTTGTCTGGAAAAATAAATGTCAAAGATCCCAATAATCGTGAGAACTTTGACTTCAGTTGTCAAACTTAGTTATTATTGGTAAGAGATATGATAAACAGAAGGACATAATTATATGTAATGCACAAAAAACCTTGTAAGTATTTAATTTAATTAAATCTGGAGGCAATCACCTTACCACATTCCAAAGATTCAAACAGATTCAACATAACTATTCACATAAATATCAAGGCAGCTCAATTACCATTTACAAATATTACACAACCTATCAAAAGCTTACAATATTTTATAGACAAAGAAATAAAAAACAATATTCACCAAAAATACTTTAGTTGCCAACAGCCAGGCCATGTTCCAAATATTTCGAATTGTTTCCGAAATTCGCGCCATTTTCGTTACGTCACCACTTCAGATATTTGCAATTCCAAATTTGAAAAGTTTGATGCACATTCAACTTTTTTTTGGGTGACTATAGGTAAATTCAATTTTTTTTAGGTTATTTCTATTCTCATTCCTGATTTACGGAATTTATAAACGTAAGATGTTATGGAAAAGAAACATGAACAATATAGTGAAAATTTTGTTTGAATTCGTAGCAGAATAAGCAAAAACATAATTGCTTCATCATTACATTCTCTATGACTTAACATAATCGTAGATGCTACGCGTACTCAATGTTTTGAATACATTTTAAATTCAAAGTTGAGCTCAGTTTCTGAGCAGAAATTTCGTACCTTTAACTTCTGATGAGGCCTTAAAAGCCCTTTGACCCCCAAGTCCTTTTATGCTTAGAATTTAACATAAGCACGCTTCCCAGGACAAACTCATAATTAAAAGTAACTCAACAAAACAAAATTACCAATTCAAATTCACTTCCCGTAACTCAAGAATGAGAACAACTTCCAAAATTGAAAATCTGCGCGAAAATTTTTGACAGCTATTTTTTTTAATTAAAAAAAGAGGTAAAATGTTGCACAGTGCTGCACGATAGACAGAATCAAAACCACTGGAAGTAATTGTAAGACGTATAGTTTGCTCTGTGAAGAGAATTTTGGAAAGTAGGAGCATCAAGCGAAACGGTACAGAGCATTGAAATTAATGTATCGTCGCTTACGACGCGTGCACAGTGGCGAATTACCGTGAAATGGTGGTATTTTTCTGTAATGTGATTTGTTTTTTTGATGAAACAATTAGATATTGTATCAGCATGATTAGTGATTAGCATTGTGTGAATTGTTTGTCTGTCACGTGACGATTGGCTGAAAAGATTATTCGGATGAGAGGCTCAGAATGCGAAATCGGACAACTGTGCTTTAGTAACTAACCTATGATACAGCAGCTACATCAGGGCAACAGCCTATACTCATACGGAGAAGGCACGAGTGTTAACCACCACACTTGCACTGGTCAATTTTCAGACTTATAATAATAATCATAAGGTCATACCATGACGTCTTAAAGCAGGAGTAATTCTAGTGTGCGAAAGAGATGGCGCTTGAAGACCTGCATAGCTCTCTCTTTCGTACACTGGAATTACTCCTGCTTTAAGACGTCATAGCAACCACGTTTTCTGACGATGTTTGAAACTTTAAAGTTTGCTTTATAAACTTTGATATCATGAATTCATGACAATAGTAATCACGGAATCTGTAGGTGCTTTAGCGCAGTAACTATCGTATGGAAAAAAACCGCATCTCTATTTGTTCTACTGATTATTCAGTATGGCGAGAATATCAGCCTGTCACCAACCCGACAATGTGTCCCACACCTAACGTGCTTAACCAACGTTAAATTAGTGGTAAGTATGGATGAATTATTTGTAGAGGATTAGCAATGCGTGGCGGCTGTTGTGTCCGCGTCGCGTTAGGATGAAGACTGCTGGCATTCGTGAGGTGTTGTCTAGAAGACAGATTGACGTGATGATGCACCTTACGTGTTGCTTGTAGAGGAAATCAGAAGCAAAAATTAAAGACAAAAATGTCTTGTCGTTTGCAGTCAGCTCGTTTGTCACATGTTAATTTCTTTGAAATTATTCAATAGCCAATTTTTTTATCCTTTTCAAAACGGCCATTCTACTGCTTTTACAATGTGAACACAAGATAGATGTTCCTAATATCATAACTTCACGCTTGTAAGCTGTAGGTGCGACCTCTTTGGCGTAGGTCTCCTCCATTTCCTTCCACGGTTAGTCTTATCCCCTCTTTAGTATTTCCATCAGGAATTTCTTAGTAACGGTAACGGACTCTGGATTTGTGCCCGTTTTATGGTAATAGCCTCGCCGTCTATTACATGGAACTTAAAAATATCTGACGAAATGTAGGTGTACTATTAAGTTCCTCTGCTTATCCCTTCGGAGATTACAGGCGTGCTGTTATACTACCTACCTATGCTTATCTAGGACTTTCTAAATATAACTATCAGAGGTATATTACTTCTTTATTTAAAAACAATTTTGCTTGCGCAAGTTGATCCAATATACCTTGTACGTACATTAACATAGGCGGGCAAAGTTCATCGTCACGTTATTACAAAACTTTTATATAGGTAACTATTTCATTTTCATGATCCCGTCTGAAACTATCACGTAACTTATGTATGAAACTTCGGCTAGTAATGATACTATAGTTTAAGTCCTGCTGACCTAATAAAGAAGATGGAGGGTGAAGATAGCGTCAGAATTCGGGTATTGTCAGCTACCTGTTATTTTATATCACATTGGTCGCAAGCGCGACTGCTGAGCAGGTGGTCCTGGGTTCGATTCCCAGGTTGGGCAAAGTTTTATTGGGGTTTTCCATCAGGAATTTCTCACAAGCAGCCACAGAGTCTGGATTTGTGCCGGGTTGATGGCAATAGGCTCGCTCCTTATAAAATTTGACTTAAACATAACTAATAAAATGTGGGTGTACAATAAGGTACCTCTGGCTAACCCTTCGGACGCGTGATGTTATGTTATGTTTACATCGCTGTCGAGATCTTCTCAAAGATATTTATTTGCTATTAGATTACCGCTAGCAGATGTGAAATAAATCTGGAAGGACTGAAAATGTATTTTCATTAATGAGGGTCTCCGAAAAAAAGTCAACCAATGAAGTTTTGCAGCTTTTTCTGTATGATGTTTAATTTAGACTATCAGACTGTCACTAGTTAATTGACATTAAATAATTCGTTTATTCAGATTTTTTGCAGTTTCTGTGTGTATATGGGTTTAATATCAGGATTTCAGAAAGAAAATATATATCACAGCGTTCAGAAAGGTTATTAAAATTTCTTTTGTCATCGATATAATTGATTGAAGTTAATTACCAAGTGTGAATTTCAACGTATTATCAATCTTAGCTAAATATCAGTAGGCATATACTTCATAGCCAATCATCATGTTTAAAATGTATCCTATTTGCATATTTTAAATGTCTAGACGTTTATACGTAACACAATGCTTAATGTTATTTATGTAGTTAAGTATACCTACTCTTTATTACATAACCAGTTCTACATTAACATTTCTTGTTACAAGTTTTTTAACAAGAATTCCTATATTTTAGTCAGAATTTTTGGATCAATGGAATTCTTCGAATAATTTGTAGAACAAGCTTATCTTAACAAAGTAATGTAACAGGCGATAACGTGTTATTAATTTTTAGTTAAAGTAATTTCCGTTCATTTAATTAAATATTCTGTATAGGGTCTATCTATTCATACACGAAATCTCTTAAGTGGTCATTGTACTCATCATTATGAACAACTTTCACTATGGGACCAACATCGAAATCGCGAAAAAAAATTCAGCTGTTCTTTACAATATGATCTCGATCGTGCCTTTTACCATGGTAACATTAAACCTTATAATTAACACACAAACTTTAATAACTAGTTATACAATTATATAAAACACTTGGGGTAAAGATTGAAGTCACCGATGAAGGACTGTTATTAAATGACATAACTTTTTGGCACCTTCTGAAGTTGGTTGAGATAAAATTGATTGTATTAATCCTACGTTAAGCCTATTTAATTCTAATTCTTTGAAAAGTGACTCCCTCTCGCGCCTGTTGCGGACACAATCCATCAGCAGATGCTGCACGTCCTCAATCTGATTACATTCTCTATCATCGAATCTGTGAGGTAGAGTTACTTTCGCATTTAACATATTATTATAGATAATAGTAATATTACCTGTTTAATAAATAAGTATTTAAACGGGCTAATAGACTTGCTCATAATAAATTGGTCTCACGCGGAGAAAAATATTACCACACTATATGACAACAGGGGCAGTGACTCAATAGACACACCCACTATTTTATTTTACGGTTTTATTGGACACCTCATCATCCATCTGCCTAGTCTTTTCCAACTATGTTTGGGTCGGCTTCCAGTCCAGTCTAACCAGATGCAGCTGAATACCAGTATCTTACATGGAGCAACTGCACATCTAACCATTCTTCACCATCTCATCATCATCATACTTCTCTATTAGTTGTCGTCTCTGTAGTCACACCTTTTCTAGCCATATCATGTTACACACAGTCCATCCATCGTTTATTTGGTGTTCCCTGACACACCTATCTACTAAATTTTGAATTAACAATATTGGTGTGTATGTTAACACTATAGTGGTAGGTATAAACAAAACATACAAGTTTATCTCTCCTGCCCACGACCCACCTACACAGCTCACAGCTCAGCCGGTACAACGAAATGAGTCAACTACTTTAACTTAGGAATGTCTACTTTTATAGCTTATTCTTGCCAAGTTTTACACGGGTCTGTTCTGTAATCATCTATTTTAGGTCCGGCTTTTTATGGATAAATAGATCTAATTTGGAATTGTAGATGAAGTCAAGGATATTACAAGAATAGCTTTAAAAATCTTTTATCGATTGAATGTCTTATCATGTTGAAAAATCAAAATTTGATCGACTCTTGTTTGTTTCGACAAACCAATTGGCTTGACAGATAGGGCAAACCACCCTCAGTAGGTAGGTGCATGGTTGGCTTTCCAGAAAAATGTAATCACCCCTTTGTGACTAAACTAAGGACTAGCACGTTGTTGGATACAATTTAAGGTCGTTTATTTCGCTTTCCTATACTTAACATATAAGGCTGTAAAGTCAGTTCGACGGCGGCGGATTCGATCCTATGTCTCTTAAGGTCACAGCACACATATCAACTCGGAAAGGGACCGGCACCGTATCAACTCGAGCCGTTCAGTATTCTTTGTATGAAACTCCCTACTGAAACGCACACTAAACGGAATCGTAACGTAATCGCCTCGCCTCGCCTCGGGACAAGCTCACGAACCGCGGTGCGGTGCGTTGTCAACTCGCTTAAGGCTCGACGTCCCCACGCTTACGTCTCTCCATACCCGAGTCACCCTTACGCACTTTACTGTTTGATTGTCGGCGAGCCATAAGCGCGGCGTCGTCGCCTAGCCGTAGCCAAGTCAATGTATCGAAACTGCTGATTCGCTTGCTTACGTGAGGTTGACGCCGGTTTGACAGCGAGGCGAAAGGCGATATGGTGCCGATCCCTTTCCGAGTTGATATGTATGCTGTGACCTTTAGCCAGTTGTCCGTTTTCTGCCGAAAACCGTAACAGGTTAACTATCTTTCTTCTTTCACAAAATCCGGTTATCTTGTTTTAGACTACAATTATTCTTGTTTCTCCATCCACACTCATACAATTAATACACGGTGACGAGTAAGAAAATCATCTTGTTTTCATCGATAACTTATGATAACGTAATCGTTAAAAATATTTGCATTACCTACTAACAGTAAGACTAAGTTTTTTGTTTAACGTTTTTGCAGTAACCTAAAACGAATAGGTTGGCTATAGTTTTTTGAGTACCTAGGTACATCGCGTGTCATTATTATGTGCAGTATTCTGAAAATGTATACGAAATACATATTTATGTTTTTCAATTGTCTGGTCTTGTTTTAGATACCTATTAATTGTATAAATTATTTTATTGATTAGGTTTTTCTTTAAAAGTAATTGTAAGTACGTACGTTACGTGATGGTTTTTGTTTTGGTGTAAAGAGTTGCCAGTTTTTAATTAATTTCATAAATATTAATTGGGGTTTCTTTCAGTATTTCTAAGTGAACTTTATTATTTAGCAGCCAGTGCTTTCTAATTTCGCAAAAACTGGTAATTAAGTCTGAAATTCTATTTAAAATCAAGAATTACTTTCAGAACTAACATTAACTCAAAACAAATCGTGACTAACATTTTAATTCTTTTCCAATTCACTTTCGACATTGGCAGAATGGTCGACATCGGCTTTGTTTGCCATAAGAAAAAATAGAAAAATAGAACATTTTAATTGAGTGTTTACTGAGCACACCCCAAGCAAATATTGACAAATATTAACACCAACTTAGAACAAAACCAAAGAGTGACGTCATACAACAAATCGAAAAACAAACGAATACTAAAAACACAGGCATAAAAGTTTATCGATCAGTAGTTGTATGAGTCAGACTCAGACCGAACCCAGTTGCCATATTTGAAAGGCAGACGTTAAACATTAAACAGGCTAATTGGCTTGAAATTAGTGTTCCTATTTTAAACTTTTAGCTGTCAAGGGTGGCGAGACTTAAGTGACATCACTAGTTAAGTACTATACTAATAATATAACAAGGTAAAGTAACTTTGGATGGAGGGGTAATCTTTTGGACTACTGCTCCGATTCCAAAAAATATTTCACTACCTCATGGTAACCTACATTATCCCCAAGTGTCATAGCCTACATTTGAAGCGTTCTTGACTGATAATTTCGGGCCATATCTAAAAGCTAAGCTAGTACCTACTTAGAAAATTGTGTATGGTCAAAGAAAATGTAGATTAAGTTAAGTAACACAATTATAACGCAGATTGTTTTAAGTTAGACATCCAACGATTCAGAATATTCTTGGCGACCTAGCCAAGCGCTTCACCAAGGCTAGAGAGCTTTATAAAGCACAGGTCAATGTCAGCGATAAAAGTATGACCGTCAAATGACCATCCAATAGATTCAACGGACTAAGTTATCACTACCATCGCCTAGGAACTAAATTTTCACTACCACCGGTAGAATTTAACTTAAAAACTAACTTAAAACACCAGAAAACCAAACAACACGAAAAACTTTTCAACAAAACACACTATTTCCACAAAGTCACTCTTTAATATTTGGGACACTAAACACAACACACATTTTATTTTTTAATATTTTAAATATCGAAGCTCTATACGGCGGGCGTAGTCGCGCGTTCGGTTTAGACTGGGTGATTCATCCCATTCGATGGAAGAAAAAAAAACAACTATAACTTGAATTAGGACCGCAACACACGCGCGAAACAACTGTGTGTTCGAGAGAGCATAACTGAACAACGGAACACGATCTTGTATAGGATTTCGCGTTACTACATGGTATGTATAATTAAGAAAACTACAGAAGGTTTATTTTGTTGATAGATGATGTGATTTAAGAAACTGAAATAACGGCTTAGCGGCGGAAGCCTTCACAAAAGAGCGAACAAAGTGAGCTTGAAAAAAATTGACCTTTCTGGATGGAGATGGCTTGATGGAGCTCGAAAAATTCCAGCTATTTGGGCCGCGATAAGTTACATTTTTTAATTACTCAAAGCCTCTCTTAACAATAACGATTTGTGGTTGTGGAAAGATTTTGTGGTTTTTTTTCCTCTACACGTCGGGTAACCTTATTACTCTAGAGCCTCGTATCATTGATACGGCTGATACGGCGGTAGCTACGCCCCTGATTTGAGCAATAATCTGTAGAAATTGGATTGAAAATCAAGATGACTGCGTTATTTCCGATTAAAGCCACGCGCCAAATGCACATTTCAGTATTGTTTAAAAAAAATTGGACAGAACAGACACTTTGAAATGGTTAGACTGTTAGTATTATACGTTTTTACGGGACGTCACGAACCATAGGTCGGTGCACAGGGTTTCCTGCATTGTGGCTTGGCAAAGGCCCAATCAGGTGCCTCTGGGAAAGCAGATGAAACATGAAATTGGAAGAGAATTGTCGCCAAATCTGGAGCTAGAACTAAGTTAACTAAGGATGACCTATACAGAAGTTACTTTTGTCGGGAAATTACGAGACCATGTTGTCCAAGCAAATCCAGCTACTAGTTCCTTGTAAGAGCCCAATTTCTACGTGTGATAAAGGATGGAGGTAAAACAGATATTAATAAGTACGAATATAAATTCATCTTCCTAATTTCGCTCATTTCCTTTATGGTTAAATCGATGAGCCAAAGCCAATGCAAGCCCCCTCTGGCGACGTCCATGAAGGTGGGTTATATTAAACAAAATCTTCAATTTGTAACCGTGAGTAATTTAATTATATCTAGGGTATGCTAATTTAATGGGCCTAGTTGTTCACATCGGAGTTTGAAAAGAGTCAGCCCTTGCCTTGACCACTTTAACACATAACGTCAATATTCCCAACTCATCCACTTTAATTATGTCATGGACTGTACACGTTCTGTCTAGTTGCTAATCTCTCCAGCTGAGAATCTGTCCAGATGTTCCGGAGGGATAAAAAGCTATGCTCACAAGATAGGCTATTAGAAAAGTTAGTTTTAGTTACTCATACTTCAATTCCAATCCAACTAGCTGTCGACTAACGTTAGCCTCTTGTGCAGAGTGGTACTTCTGATCTGCCTGTTTGGTATTATTATGGTTGAATTATCACGGCTCCTACGTGATGTTGTTATGTGGTATTAATAAATGTATTAATTAATCGCGTCTGGGCGTGTCCAGGTTTCAGTATTACTACATTTTTGTTTGCTTTTGTTGCAGCCATCTTGTTTTTACGTTAATTGCAAGAAATGTAAGAAATGTTTAGCTTTCGTGTTTCTATGGCAATTAGCGGTAAGAGTGCCTAGGCAAATTGATATTTTATCAGTGATTACAATGATGGAACATTCGAAAATGTATTAGAATAACATCTTATGTCAGTTCTACCGTTGTAGAAATACGAAACTCTTTAAAAACGATTCATATTTGTCTAGGCAATAAGGCTGAAGTTTGTGGGTAGTTACAGATAGCCAGCACATCATTAATTTGTTTATTTAAATGTATAAGGTAAATATATGTAATAAACATAGATATTTCCTTCCTCTCTACAGGATCGTTTAAACCGGTACGGATAAATTGCGGATACAACACTGGACATGGACACCTAAAAATAATCAAATATGCAATTTTTAAATCAGTACCTACAGTTATCAATACTGTACACATCTCTTTTTATTATTATACTTGTGAGTAGGTACAGCTTTTGAGTATCTACCCAAAAGCTATTGTACAGGCAAACTTCCGCACACCTCTGGCTAACCCTTTAGGCTAAGATTATAAGCGTGATGTTATGGTTGCCGTGTTCTTGAAGCGAGGACCTGCCCACGAAGGGGAGAACTCTTTGTAAAAGCATTGTTATTTTTAAACAGAAAATCTTGGGTCGACTAACCTTGACCTAAAATGTAGGTCAGGTTATGTATCCTTTACTAGGTCACAGATTTGTAAGCTTTTTTCTTATATAAAGTCTGGGTACTAGATTATCTGTAAGACAAGAAAGGTATACTTTCTTCTAGGATCGTTTTTCTCCATAGGAACATATTTATCTATCTACTATACGCTTTGGAACGAACAACTACATAACACTTTGCCCGACCTGGGAATCGAACCCAGGACGTCATGCTCAGCAGTCGCGCTTGCAACCACTAGACCAAAAAGTGCTTGTAAATGTTGCTTATGTGTCTGACACAAGCCGTGTTAATGATTGAATTTTCCATTTGCAAAAATAAGGAACTTCTGCAAACTTGCATCCTCTGCACAAGGGAGAAAGTTTGACTGGAAACTGCTGAATTATGATGTAAATTTTGACAAGATTTGCCTCCAGGAGTTGCTCGGTCTGCCCAGGTCCCTGGACCACCTCTATCTACCACTTAAACCCACCCATCTTACAAGCAATTTTCAAGTTGTTACCGACTCGGTCAAATACACCAAATCAACCATTCACAATGTACTATCAATAAGCGCACTTTGACCAGCACTTCTGCAACTCATTGAAGAGCGTACAATGACCGGGCGTTTCGTGAAATTGTGTAAGAGCTTGTACAATGATATGGTACTATTATGTACTTTCTATTTGAATAGATACAGCTAAATAAATGATAGTTTTTATGTAGTCATCCGACACGAGAACGAAATCGTGTACCTTTGTGTATAGAACACATATGTTCTGTTCAATAGGTGTAACGCAAACCTCTGGGTATAAGACATGACCAAATTATGTAGCTTTGATCAATAATTTTGCCATAATACACTGTTTAAATATCTATCATGGAGAAGGAAGAAGAACCGACCCCAACTTGCTTGGGACATGGGGAGGAACATTATAATGACTCCATTTGGATATCGAGTAGGCCATCCTGAACCTCCTTAGCTCTTCTACGTTTATTAAATGCTGTGAAATACTTTTCTCTATCTATTATTAAATTACAAATAGGTCATAAAAATGCACTTAATAATTACTTAAGTAAGCAGTTAATATAATGGGTGTAAAAGTCATCTTAACAAAATCAAGCATTTATTTCAAGTAGGCCAGTTACAGGCACTTTTGAACTGTCGAAAGAAATATAACCCTGAAATGTAACTACAGTCCCAGTCACAAGACATAAAAATTGTGAAAGTACTGTAGTTGCCCATTCCCTAGCGTAGATCTCTATGGAGAAGAACGGGCAAGAAACTCCATGGACACTCTTTTCAATCAGCATATTGTTACAAATCCTTGGTTAAGTACATCATTCATGTTGAGATGGTACAAATGAAGCTTCTTGTGCTCCCCGTCATTGCGATACAAGTTTTTAATGTTATAACATTACTTTAAATAACTCCACGACCTCCGTACTATTCAATACATCCATCAGCACAGTGTTTTGTGACCGTCACATTTAGTCCTACCGTAAAACATGATTTTTCACCCCAAAAAGTCGTTGCCCAGCAATAATTTTTGCGTAGAGTTACTTAGTTTGATGTACAAAATGCTTGGTTGACGGCTTCGTGGAGAGCCCGTTTACACTATGTATTATGTAAATTACATCAATCGGTAGCTACCTAAAAGACTGACAAAGTAGGTAATAACTCAGCCAGATTTTGCCAGTCTAAAATCCCATGATATTAGGAGCAATTTCGGACAAACAACACCCGGCTGTAAAGTAAGCTCATTATCTTGAGACCTACATTATGAGACAAAAGAAAAGAACACGTCTCCTTCCGGAGTAGAACAATAGTGGGCTGCCGTTGTGTCAAACATTGATTCTTTTATTGATAAACACATATCTCATTATGTGAACGGAAAGACCGTCCATGTTGAGGTGGCTTTCGTAAGTAGTGTAGTGTAGCAAGCGCGACTTCTATGCCGCATGAGGTCCTGGGTTCGATTCCCAGTTTGGGAAAAGTATTATTTCGTTTTTCCATCAGCAATTTCTCAGTAACAGCCACGGAGTCTGGATTTGTGCACGGTTGGTGGCAATAGGCTCGCTCCCTATTACATGGAACTTAAACTTAACCGGCAAAATATGGGTGTACTATTAGGTACTCCTCTGCATACCCCTTCGGGGATTACAGGCGTGATGTTATTTATACTAATATTATAAATAGGTAAAATTTGTTTGTAAGTTTGTATGTAGGGGGTAATCTCTGGATCTACTGAACCGATTTTGAAAATTCTTTCACTAATAGGAAGCTACATTATCCTCGAGTGCTATATGCTATATTTACAATGTGCCCGTGGAATAATTTCTGACCAAAACACGAGCGAAGCCGCGGGCAACAGCTAGTGTTAATATAAAGAATACGGTGACCCGCGCTACCAACAGTTATACATCTTCATGATCTGCCTCGTCTTTTTCCAAATATGATGCTGGATCGGCTACTAATCTAACAAAATACAGTTGATTACCAGCATTTTACATTGAGCGACTGCCTATCTGATTTTCACATTTCAGATACTGGTTAACAGATACGCATTGGTAAGACTTTGATACGTTATTATAACACTCAATACAATAAGTACCTGGAGTGACGTCTAAGAATGCTGGGTCGGCTACTAATCTAACAAAATACAGCTGAATGCCAATATTGCAAACTAGCTGTTGCCCGCGGCTTCGCTCGCGTTTTTGTCGGAAATTATTCCACGGGCACGTTGTAAATATAGCCTATAGCACTCAGGGATAATGTAGCTTCCTATTAGTGAAAGAATTTTCAAAATCGGTTCAGTAGATCCAGATATTATCCCCTACATACAAACTTACATTTTTTTTTTACATATTTATAATATTAGTATAGTTATAGAAGTATAGATGGAGCGACTGCCTATTCTGATTTTCACATTCCAGATTCTGAGTAGCAGGGATCCTCCTTGGTAAGACTGGTGGTCAGACTTTGATACATTATTATAACACTCAATACAATAAGTACCTGGAGTGACGTCTAAGAAGTAAATAGGCTTATGTAAACGCGTCAGAAGTCGCACCTTAAACATAATCTCATTTACAACGACATCCAACATGGTGTAAAGTTATATTTAAAAGAAAATCAATGTTTTCATTGTGCAAGTTCTTCCGGTTTCTGAAAGACACTTTAATTCAAAAGAATAATAAGTTTGTTTGATAAAAACAACCAATCTTACAGAGTGGATGGCTCATCGACCCACAAAAAAATACCACGTATTCAGTACATAGTTTTTTTTTACTGGCAATTTAAAAAACAATCAGCTCTTTCATACAAAAGTTCAATACCCACACGGTCAAAATGTATGGAACAGCTGGTTTTTTTTGCTCTATGTGGGGGGAGTTTAGGAATGATATACGTCTACCGAATACATGGTAGGTATTAAGTTCTCCCAACTTGCACTCTTAGCATGACCACCCGTAGAAACGAGTTTTGTCGATGGAAGAATCGACAAAATGACAGATTTATTTTGTTGATCTGTCATTTTGTCGATTCTTCCGTCGACAAAACATGTGGCCATGCGAAATACGCGTGGAGATGATCCATGCTGTCTGTGCTTGATGATGTATTTAGCGATAGAGGCTTTTAGGTTTTTGTTTAAATTTCCAGTTGGTGTCAATGTCTACGAATTGAGCGTTGAAGTAAACGAAGCTATTTTTCCAATGTTAGCTTTTCCTTTTTGTCCTGCCGTGGACAGTATCAATATTTCAGGATATAAAGAGCACTTACCCGGTGCGATGTGGCGACATGCCCCAACCCGTGAGCAGGAGTGGGCCGCTCGTCACTCGACTCGTCGCCTGATCTCTCCCCGGTGAACACCGAGTCGTGGGACACTGACAGCCCGCTGCCGTAGGCGCCCTCCCTTGGGAAAGAAACATAACTCAATTAAATTAATTGCACAATTTACTAATAAAAAATATTTTTTTTTCAGTTTCAAAATACTCCTGCCTACCTCGGCAGCTACAAACACACTTTACTTCATATTTTTTATCTATTTAAAAATACTTTTTCTTATAAAACAACTCAGTTCGTTGAACTCTTCATTCAAAGTTCAACAGTTTCTTACTTAGAAGTACCGTCACTAAATCATAGATGGCGCTGCATGTCGAGTAACAGCTAAGCTGAAGTTAAGTTCGGAAACTTTTTATACTGATAGAGTCCACCGATTAATGAGCACGAGAGATTACAAAAACGATTATTATGATGTTGTTACGCTCGTTATTTTTAAGTTAAATCTCAAATGGCATGAGGAATAATCCCACTTACTTTCTCCTAGCATGTCGATCAGCATCCAGCAGCTCGGACGTGGAACTGCTCTTGGGGTCAGGCGAGGCGTCTGCGCGGGCGCCGCTACCGCGTCGCTTGAACATGCGCCGGAGGCCCCGCAGAAAGCGCCCTGTGCGGCCTTCGCCTGAAATATGGACAAACGGTGTAAGGAAAATCATATGTTAAAACTGTTTTTTTTTTGTTTAATTTCAAGAATATGTTGGATAAGGTCACTTATGTATGTGTGTTGCACTTTTAAGTCTGTCATCTTCCTTGATAAGTAGCGCAGAACCGTGACCGTTAGAAGGAATGGAGGGAGGCCTTTGGCCTAGAATTTGATCCTTATTAGCGACACTATCGAACAGTGAATAAGACAGTGTACGTTTTTTTTCCAGAAATCAATGGGTTCGATTCCTGGTAACGAAAAATGATTTTTCAAAAATCTAATGATGCAATTTTAGTTTTCATCAAGTTCGGGCTCGAAACTCCTTAGAGTATATTTCGCTATTCCTCTTAGTTTCGGACTTTGCCATCCTGGCCCACTTGGAAAATTCAACCTGTATATTGAAGAAAAACGATTTTTCAATATTTCTAAGTAATCGGTAGCACAATGTCAACAAACCTCAAATTTAAACCCAATAAGGGATTATGTTTCAGGATTTTATTGCTTCAAAGTGCTATTATCCCTCACTTTATTTTTAACGAAATTTTCTCCTATAGTTTGTTGACAGATAATGGTGTGCTTCGATCTTCAGCAGTCCTGTATTACGATGTTTTTGTTTTGCCAAGATCCTCGCCAATTTTGGGGGAAGTCTAATGGCCTAATAAACGTACCCTATAGTTAAAATTTATACCACAGCTACATTTAAAGTTGATCACCCATCTCCCTTCGTAATCATTTCGTTACTCACTTTTTATGACACTAACAAAAACCTTGGGGTTGTTCCCCAAGCTGCGAATTATACGATAGGTTTACGATTATAGATTGTTCGTTAAATCAGGGGTCAGCGAGCAAAATTTTCTATTGTTATTAGTTAATTTAGGGGGAGCCCACCCTTCGTCAATTGTCGCCGATTTGTCAGCTTCGACAATCAATCGATCAAACAATTTGAAGTGGCGAGAGCACATGCAGTTTTGGCAAACTGTTCAATGTTGAAAGAAATTAATGGATCTAATGTTTACGCTGAACTGAAGAGTTTTTGTGGAACGCTCTGCTATCCTAGTATTTGTATTCCTTCGTGTCTCGATGATAGCTATCCTTTTTTTTTTTTTTTTTTTTTTATCGATGGGTAATCATCATTTGATGATTCATTCATTCAGGGGTCATTTGACCCCTCCCGCTCTGGGCTGAGCAGGAGGGAGTGTCAGACTTGTACTGACTAAAACCCATCCATGTTCCTTCCTTTGCCCTTTATGTTCCAGGGCCGCGGTATCTCTTTCGAACAGTCCCGCAACCCTGGCAGGCATCGGTCCTTTCGGACCCCTTCCTGTTTGCTGACTCTCTTTGAGGCGCGCGTGGAACACAAACGCGCCGTCGACACGGCCTGTCGTCATAAGACGGACGGACGGCGAGCTAGCCCATAGCTCACCGTCCACAGGCCCGCTATAGCTATCCTGGGTTGAGGTTTTGGGGCTCCACAGAAAAGTGTAGGAACTCGCCCATGTCATAAAACGCTAACCAGATTGTCTCTCATATCTTGGACGTGGAGTTGCGGACACCAACCCGTTATACAATATATTACAATTGTCTCTCTTATGCTATGTGCTGTTGGTTCCTGCTACTTTCTATGAAGATCGTTGTGCCTGTGGAATACTCCATCCAGCAAATCCTCTAAACATAGAAACAACACGGCGCGGCGCGGCGTGCGTGTAGGCCAGATGTATGAACGTGGACGAGGCGAAAGGACTAATATGTAAAGATCGTAGCAGGTGGCATTCTGTGTTTTCTGCCTACCCCATGGGAAAAGGCATGTATGTGTAAGGTATTTATGTAGAAATAACTCTGGTATGTCATGTGGTCCTGGTACTCTTATTCACCATGGTTGTGTGTGTCGGTGATGGGCGGCGGTCGGTATGGCGGCTTCAGCGAGCCCTCCCGCACATGCGACATTCAGTCAAGTGACTGTCTTTGGCGTGTCATATGAGCCTGGTACTGCTACTCACCATGGTTGTGTGTGTCGGTGATGGGCGGTCGGTATGGCGGCTCCAGCGAGCCCTCGCGCACACACGACATGAGGCCCCCGCCGCCGCCGCCCGACATTCGAGCCCGCTCCTGCAACATACAAAAAAGAAAAATAAGGAAGGTACTCAAGGCAAACGTGAGTAGAGAGTACTGAGAGTGGAGCAGTGGTAGAGATTATATCACCACTGATCCCAAAACGTTGAAGAAATAAAATATCGCGAAGAAATCATCATGACCTTTTTTTTTAATACCAATAACACAGAATTATGACATTCACGAACCCGTACGGGGGCACACGTGGTGGAGTAAAGTACACTCCCTCTCCCAGAGGAACCCCTCTGGGAGAGGGAGTGGACGTTACTGTGTCATAGGAGTAAGAAATTATCGGCTGATCATTCAAGGTAAACTGATAGTCCTGTTTTTAGCTTATCTGATGGAAAGTGTGTACCGCACCCAGTAGAGCAGTAAGTAGCATAGTATTCTTCTCTTTGCAAAGTCATAAAAGGATGGATGTAACCAAAAAACCTTGCAAACACGGGGTAATTGACGCAGATATTAAATTTTTGAGGGATTCAAAACTTAAATCCTGTTCTCGTTGCTTCCTTAATCAACATGTTAATTTGGGACGTCCGTAATTTGCTTATTTATGATGATTTAATTAACATAGGAAGTTATTTAGGACCCCGGATCTATAAATTACCGCTAGTGTTTAATTAAAACGTTAAAAACCTTTAGCTAAGCGGGTGCTTAAAAATGTTAAAATAAATGAAATATCTTGCCTGTCTTGTCCCGAAGAGTTAGGGTGATGCGTAAACTTCACTTTCGCATGTTAAGTTTAATTTCCATGGAAAAAGGCGGGCTACTTCCATCAACCTGGCACAAATCTAGACTACGGGCTGATGCTGAGAAACCTTTAAAGAGTAATCGAACCAGGACATAACGTTCATTAGTCTCACTTTAACTTTTCCCGAAACCGTACTTGCATACGAATATAATAAATGCGAAAATCTTTCTGCCGTGCCATTACCGCATTATTACTTCTAGGTACACACATTCAGGCATGAAATTTGACGGAGAGGTAGCCGGGGACCCGAAGACAGGCGATTTTTCGTCCTGGATATTTATATAAAAAACTAGCGACCCGCTCCGGCTTCATATATTATACGGGTGCAAAGCATTAATGAAGAAAATTGAATTGAGAAATCAAAATTCCGTCGATTATCCTGAAAAAAAATCTTTCCTTGTTGTGACAAGGACGAACATAAAGAAAAACAGCTAACTCGGTCGAGCCGTGCTCAAGTGATGCTCCGTCATACAACCACACTAATATTATAAAGAAGAAAGATTTGAATTTTTGTGGGTGTGTATGTTTGTAATGAATAAACTCAAAAACTACTGCGCCGATTTCAAAAATTCTTTCACCATTAGAAAGCTACACTCACCCTGAGTAACATAGGCACCCGTGCGAAGCCCGGACGGGCCGCTAGTGTGGTGATAAAAACAAACTTCAAGCGGACACAGCTCGCTAGTATCCAGTACCTAATATTTTCTTCTACGAAATTAAGTGCTGCATGAAAAGGGAAGCTGAGCTAAAGAAGTAATTGACGTGTCAGTCTTCATTTATAGAAGATACGGGTCTAATAGAACCTTGGAGCTGCTTCAACTTTACTTAGGAAGAGCACATCAACGTCAAATCATTTATATCAATCAGAGGCCCACAGGTACTTTGAAGATAGGGTTTGTTTGTGGAAAAATGTAGTTTTTCATAAAGAAGTGAAGGAGGGACAAAGCTGGCAAACTGTCTGACTGACCTTTTGATCTGCCTCGCCTTTTCCCAAATATGTTGGGGTTAGCTTCCAGTCTTACCGGATGCAGCTGAATTCCAGAATTTTACATGTAGCGACTGCCTATCTGACCCCTCACAACCCAGTTACTTCTGATCTGAGTAATACGATATCCCTTGGTAAGACTGGTTGTCAGACTGCGGGTCACTGCCTGTAACGAATGTCAAAGATCTACAAAAGACAGACAACGGCTTAACCTTTCGTATGCCGAGTAAATAGACACAATTAAAAACCTATTGTGTCTCGCGTATATCCACGTTCCCGGCACACGAAGGGTTAATGTCCTTTCCGAGGCACACAGCAAACTTGGTATGTAATGGGTGGTCACCCATCCACGGACCAACCTAGGCAAGCGCGGTTTAACCTGAAGATAGAGCCGAGCGACTGTCATTATTTAGCTACAAGTTCCTTCGGTAAGGTATCAGATAAAATTGTACAATATGAAAAGCCTACACAAATTCCATTGATCTACCTACCATAATAATGCTCTATTTCCAAATATATCATTACAATTACAAGATATTCAATAATTACGAGAATGTTGAACACAGGTTCACGAGATAATTACTATGTTTGAGCTTATCGGTACACAAACCCCTTCAGGGTTTACCCGGAATTACGTTTAACCCTCTGGGGATGATTTATTGTATCGTAGTTTGTAGATATTTATGTTTTTATCCTTTATCACTTCTTCTGACAAGAGGTAGTTCCAGATGGTTGGGATAAGCCTTTGTCCAGCAGTGGATGTCTTTTGGATGATATGATGAAGAGAGAGTGAGAGTCTTTCCTAGGTTTAAGCATGCCTTAGCAGGCTTTGCATAGGTGGTCTTTCAAAAGGACGCAATGCCCTCCTGCACTGCTGATGGTAGCCACGAGTGCCACCACATTCCCGGTTCTTATCACCGGTGGCTTATGGAGACTGTTATAAAACAATGACCACCACAGAATACTTTCAGTTATCTCAGGTTTCCATGGTTGCTGGGATCCTGCTTCGAGTAAATTGACAAAATCAAGAACCACGATGTTCATGCATAGTTTTTTTTTGTACAATCGACCAGTTTTGACCAACATTAAGCCATTATAGCAAAAATAGACCTTGGCGAAAAACCTTAGGGTGGTTAAGTAATTCCGAGATCCTAACCTACATTACGTTGTTTATAACTCAGAGAAACGGTACTTCTGTTTCTCTTAAACGTGCGATTTAGATCAATAAACAGAATGGCGAATGAAACGTAAATAGAATGTACTGTGCGTCCATCTCGAGCAAACGTCAAATAAACCTTCATTACGACGCAATAAATTGCGCGGGAAATATTGCCCGGTGTGCAAACACTCCCTGAAGTAACGTTACTTAGGGCACAATATAGCCCGGGTACTGTACTCACCTATGTGTATATATTGGTAAATGTTCTGATATAGGAAAGTACACAATCAATGGTCTGAAGGTTTCTATTGACGCAATTCGGTCCAGTTCTAGTCTTTTTTGGCGTTCCATTGTAAAGCAAAGGCCGCCACACCATTAGACGCCAGTCTTTTGAATGGAAGTCTTCATCTCGCCATTTACCTCTCAAGCTGGACACTTTTCGCGTTTCGGGTGGCAGAATAAATATTTGTATTACCCTCATGTTGTTCTGGGTTATTTTATCGCACATGTACAAAAACTGAACAACATTTATGCTCCTAGTTCCATATGCTACGAAAATAAAATGAGAAATGTCTCGTCTAGTTTTCTATGTTTACGATATAAATTAAAGTACTTATGACATTGTTCTAGCTAAATGTAAACATTCCAAAGTGTCTCTGCTTGTATTTTTACGACACACTTTACAACAAGCCATGTGCCATGATGTTGTACAACATGTGCCACGTGTGTTCATAACAGTCATTTATTCTGTAATACTCACAAATTCATAACAATAGTATTCGTATTGTCTTGCTAATACTACTACTGCGTTCCGAAAACAAATTTTCGCTTCAAGCGCGTTCAAAATAGTGTTTTTGATTAAGTATACTGACGCAACAAAAATACATTACTTAGTCTTGCACTTCCCGAATCTATCAGATTTATGCAACCTTCGAATCACCGGGTCGTCGAAATTCTATACTTTTACAGGAAGTATTTGTTTTCATGTTTTCAGTATTTGTTCCAACATAAGATACCATATCTTTTGTTGAAACAAATACCCACGTCCTACATGGTATAGACCATGTAGGACGTGGGTACCATATCTTTTATTGGACCAGCAATGAGTAGGACGAAAATTTAAGGACCTCGAAATAAGAACAGCCGCCCGGGTCTATCTTCACCCATTACATGCCGAGTTTCCCCCGTGCCTCGGAAAGCACGTTAAGCCGTTGGTTCCAGCTGTCATTTGAAGATCCCAAGGGGTATCGTATGCAGTCGCTCCATGTGAAATACTGGTATATACTGGCATACGGTTACCCTGGAAGCTGACCTCAACATTCTTGAGAAAAGGCTGGGCAGATGAATAATGGGTAAGACTAAAGTTTGATAATCAATTTCAGTAAGTCGACCCCTAACTCTATCTATTAAAGTTTCTCTTTCTCTAATTATTCAACACTGTTACAAACTTCATTGGAATCCCTTTAAACACTATTAAAATTAACTTAATCCCAAACTCGGTTGAGTAGGTAGGGGCACTAAAGTTTCTTGACCTCAATCCTAATTAATCTTACGGTATAAGGTATACCAGTGTGATACAATTTCAAGATTAGTTTGCCCTATTTTGTATTGAGTCCATCGTGTACCCTTTCTAATCATCGCAAAATGGTGTATCTGTTGGATGAAGGATTTATGTACCTATTCACAAAAGTGCGCACTTGTAAGAACTGGCGACATATTTACGAGTCTCTGTAAAAATAAGGCTTCCTGTAGTTTTTCCCTGGAAATGGCGTGAGATTAAAGTTACTGTTAAATAGGCCTAAATATTGCCTAAGAACCTGCTCTTTATGCGCGAGCGCATACGGAAAATATGTCTGTTCTACCCGCAAACACGATCAAATTCCAACTTACCCGTACTGAGAACATGAATATTTATACAAGCACCCTAGGAATCTCTATATCCTTACAAATGAACGTGATCCTTCTTCCTGAAAGGTGATTTTAATGGTAACTTCCTTGACGAGTAGACATCCGGGCTGGACACGTGTAAGTAAATCTTTTGTTTTCTATTTCCCTCAGGAACAAAAATCCCAGAACTAATAAGGAAGTTTAGTAAGTCTTTGTGGAAATCCCCGAAAGCTCTCGTATTAAAGTATATTGGAGCTATTATTTGGTGTGATTGTTTAAATGTTTTATCCAAGCTCCTTGTTTCTTCATCTTTGCTTAGATACTATGTAGTACCTAAGCGATAGACCAACCAGTAATGCTGGTAGTTGGACTAACTGACTCATCATCTGCCTAGCCTTTTTCTATGTTGGGGTCGGCTTCCAGTCTAACCGGATGCAGCTGAATACCAGGATTTTACATGGAGCGACTGCCTATCTGACCTCCACAACCCAGGTACTAATTATTAGTACTAAACTAATAATACAATACCCCTTGGTAAGACTGGTTGTCAGACTTCGAGCCACAGACTACCTGTAACGACTGTCAAAGATCTACAGATGGCAGCTGGGACCAACAGCTTAGCGTGCTTTCCGAGGCACGGAGGAAACTTGTTATGTAATGGGCGGTCACCCATCCACGGACCAACCTAGGCAAGCGCGGCTTAACCTTAAGATCGACCCGAGCGGCTGTTATTATTATTATTTGGACTAACTGACTACAGCTTGAAATACCTACTTTGCCATCGTATTGCAACCAGAGAACCTATAAGACACTAACATTCTATCAGCCATCACGGTGTTAGGAAAATTAAAAATGCACAAGTCTGACATTAGCCAAAGCTGTGGTAGAAATACGAAGGACTTTGAAAGCCATTACCTCTTGTCCATCTTGTTCCTAGGCCATCTGGCTGGAAAATTAAACCTTACCGTATAGGTATTGGGTACCGTCGACCGCTACATAAGTAGCTAAAATAACATTAAGAAAAACAGAAGACATTTTCTACCTGAAAAAAGCCTTTACACGTGCTTCGGCTGGCGGGAATACGTGTAAACAGGGATATATTTAGAGGGATCAGACGTGTGAAAGTTTTCTTATTTACCGATACAAAAATCGCCACCTGGTACCTCTCCGGTACAAATATGGCGTCACGTGAGCTTCTAGGCATAACTATTTAGTGGTGGTAACTTTGGTCCCGTCACAACCTCATGGCCAGTTGTCCCTTCGGTGGAAATCCCGGCCCAGATTGTCTATGACCCACTGCCATAACCACTTGCATAATACGCTCTCCCTCTCTCCTGTCTTTGGTAGACCTTCTTCCGTCCATCATTGCCATAAACCATAATCTTTGTTTCATTAGTTAAGAGAACATGGCGCCAGTGACGTTAAGGCCAATGTTCGGTCAAACCGGTGCGTACTAATTGCAGCCTGGCTGTCACCAGACACTGGCAGTTACTTCGGTGAAGTTCGATCAAATATCCATACAAATTCCGGTCTGATGTCCGCAGCCGTTCGGCAATTTCTCCGTAAGCACAGATTTCTGATCTTATCTGACCTCCAGAACCCAGTTAGCTGGGTAATACGATACCCCTTGGTAAGCCTGGTTGTCAGACTACCTTTGACGACACTCAAAGATCTACAGATGGCAGCCAGGACCAATGGATTAATGTGATGGATTGATGTGAAACTCGTTATGCAATGGGTGGCCAACCTAGGCAAACGCGGCTTAACCGTAAAAGCGACCCAAGCGGCTGTTATTATTAAACCACGAGTTCCTCACCCGTATATTTACCCTACAATATACTTAAACTCTAAACAAACCTCAATCCAAGTCCCAAGAGACATCACTAAACCTACCATTATAACAATCATCAGGCTTTGATCACGATCCAACCGGTACTACGACATCATAACGACATCCATTATCGTTCGCAATATCGCTCGATCCCTCCCCCAGTTTCATAGTACAAGGTCGTGAACACGGCACATTGTATGCCCCTCTCCCAAGGTCAAGGTTAACCGCCCGATCGATACGGATGCTGTGGGGAACAAGGATAGAGGGATACCACATGCATGAGTGCGGAAGAGATGGAGCATTGGAGTAAGAGATACAAGGATAGTGTTTTCCTATTACAACACAGTGTCCTTGTGTGCACATTTTAATTAGTTTAAGGTCATTGTTTGATGATTAATGGCTTTTGACAATGGTTTATGGATAGTTAGGTACGTTAAAGATAGATTAAGTTGGTATTCTATTCAAGGACTATAGAAATTAGTTGAAAAAGCTAGAAACACTTAATTGCAGCTTGGAGAGAAACTGAATTATTAAGTTCTGAAGTTGAAGAACTTTATGTAAATGTGCTATTTTCTCTTTGTTTTTCTCCGATGTAGGTCGAGGCCTTACGATGTCTTTAGCTACACAGTTTTTCAGCGAGAGGTTTTCGTCTAGTCTCTAGAGAGAACTTCTTATTACATGACTACTGGGAATATTACTAGGATGTTTTTTTTCTTTTTTTTATATATCTTTGATTTTATATACAAGCTGGGGCCTCAGCCTCACCCGCCATTTTCCGTTTTACTTGGCTCTTTTTGCTCGTAGCGTGATGTTAGAGCCTTAAAACCTTATTCAAGAATTGGGATATCAAATCCAAAATTTATCGGTTCCAGAGAACAGCGCGCTCAAATAAAAAAAAAACTCTTCAGGTTTTTCATATTTATTAGGTTGTAGAAGTATAGATTGGCAGTGATCTGAAAAACGCTTTTTCATTGTAAGTTAATTCCGTACACGACCGTGGATTCATGTTTGTCTCGTTTTGTTTATCTAATTGCAAACAAAAAGAGGATTTATAATTTAGGGTCATGGACCTCAGTAGGAGATTATAATAGGATTATAAATCCACGACCCTTTGTTCTAATCTCCGGAGTACATAAATTATTGTACGGAATATTTTGAAGCAAAAACTTATAAACAGTTGTTAAAGTGTCGTAAATGTCCACTGTTGAATACCACTTCTAAGAACTGAAGAAGTCATTAAGAGTTATTGGTGACCCAGGTACCAGGACTACAAGAGACCACCATGTTGCTGACTAGGAAATGATTATTACCACGTTACAAGTAAAGGTTCCGAATAACTAGTACCTACGGACAAATTGCGAACGTGGCTACGTTCCACCGGACACTAACTGCGACTTCTTCTTCGTGTCGCTGGCACGTTCATTTTTATATTTTGTTATTCCAGAACTTCACCAACTCCACCGTGTCTTCGGTGGCAGCACAGACGACAGGTTGGCTGCATGATTTTGGGCTAAGAGGGCAGGATAGGAGATGGAGCATAGTTTGCGACACAGTTCCACAACCACACCGCACTGCTGTTTCATTGAGTTAACGTCACTTAACCAGGTTGGAGTTACATCTTCCCACTTGAGTCCGGACGGTTACTGCTACTATATCTACTGCAGTATCTGTCAGTGTCCGCTGTCCGCAGTTTGTCCTTATCAGTTCAACTGATCCTTATTATTTCATAGGTAGTCCTCGGCTTTCGAAAATAGGCTCTTTGCCGGAAGGGTGACAACAAATTAATACTGAATAATAAAAACTAAAAATATCATTATAAATCTATCATTCATTTATTCAACACTGCCTTGTTTACACCATGTCCAAATCCAATACAAATCATCTATTACACACTCCTCATTGAACCTCGACATAACACAGTGTTTTTCAGTATTGCTTTTAAACACCCTACTTTAGACACGGTGTGTCTCCGTGCCTTCAGTTGAAACACCCCACGTTCAGGGGTATGTCGTCAACCGGTCATTTATTAGGGCAGGCTTAACCATATGATGTGAGAGAAAAACATGGGTGATTGATGAGAGTGATATGCGTTAGCGCTGTTTTTGTGATGGGGGTAGGTAGGGGGTTTAGTGTTTTTATTTCTATTGGTCGCTTAAAGATAGGTCTGGTATAGTAGCTAGGAATTTATTGTAGGGCAGAAGTACTTAGAATTCGAGACTACCTCACTTCTTCACACTTTGTTCCAATGCGGAAATGAAACGCCCAACTGTGAAGTGCTAAGTTTTTTTTAGCGGTCAGGTGCTTATCTTAGAAATCTGAGAGAATCGAAAGAAATATACAATTTATAGAAAGAAGATATCGTTGAGAATCCTAGAGACCTTTGAACATAGACGACTAGAGAGCATTGGGCATAGAGAGAGACAGGAATCGCTTTCAAAATGTTGTATGTATGTAATGTATGTCTACAAGAACTTTGAACAGGATTGTCTTAAAGTTTTCTGTAGATAAGTCTTTTCTATCATCGATATCGCTGACGTTTGTCATTTTATCTAGACCTTCTCGACTTGACAGTCAAAAAACACCAAAATGTTCGTAACACTGGCCATAATTATTTCAATCTCCATCTCTACGAGCTGTTACTACCCAAAGGCTTTTCACAGTTTTCCGCAATGTCTACCCCCTTGACAAAAACCCTTAGCCTAACCATTACGACACACTCAACCATACAACTCCAAACTGCCAACATTAAAAACCGCGCTCACTACATGGTCTAACCGAAAGTTTCGCGGTCTACAATTATACGTTGCCTCATAGCCTGGGAACTGGGTTGACGACCATAATGTTACAACATTATTGTTGTGGTCATACTGTCATATTGTGTGTTATGTTTTATTGTCCACTAGTTGCTGCCCGTGACTTCTTCTGCGTGTATTTTGTAGCATTATGTCAATTAAGGGAAGACAGAGTGTCTGCGCAGAAACTCTGTAACGTGTCCCGCGTCGATGGCTCAATTTTGTAATTTTTAGATGTAGATTAACACAAATATCTAGGACCAGCTTCTGCCCGCGGCTTCACCCGCGTGGAGGTCGATAATTGTCCTACGGGATCATACTACCGAGATAAATGTGTTAAACCAGGTTATAAACTATCTTTATGCAAAATTTCGAAAACCCTTTCTGAATGGTTTCCTATTCTTCACAAAGAGTACACCCTCCAACCCGAACGCTCTGCGCCACACAGCGCGCCATGCGCCCGTCTACGTACTCTGTTGGGGGACGGTTTTGGAAAAACTGTGATACATATGTCTCATAATTTTAATTGATAAAAAAGTTTCACAGAAAATTCAAACCCCATGATACCCTCTTAGGTGTTGAATTTAAAAAAAATCCTTCCTTATTCCTTGTCTACATTATAAAGGAAACCTCTGTGCAAAAATTCAGCTTTCTACGTCTAAGGGTTTGGGCTGGGTGTTGATGAGTCAGTCAGTCAGGGCTTCGCTTTTTATTTATACATATAGATTAAAAGTAGCTTATGCCCTTGCCACAGGAATGTGGAGCTTGCTTGGCACAAATAAACAGAGGGCTATTCCCAGCAGTGGGTGACGCCAGGCTGTGGATGATGATGATGATGTGGATATATGGTTCTCCAGGACCCAGGTTACCTATCTGTAATAATTATGTCACTGTTCAGTGGTTCAGGCCTGAAGAGGAAGGAGACGGAGTTACTTTCTCATTTATATTATTAGTATGGATCTGGGACCCGTGGTTTTTGACAAGTAAGAAAATTGGAGAAAGGATTCGAAATTTGCCTTCTTTTGTCCGTTCTTAATGTAGATTTGAAAGGGTTTTCCATTGTTATTCGGGCTTTGTAATAAGTTTGAGTTTGTGCCCATCATTATCTTGCATCACGGTTTGAATTATATTTTTACTCATTTTTTCTGCTTTTTTGGGATTGTTTACACAAACGGAATCCTTGACCCAAGTTATAAATACGTTCTTCTTGTTAAAAGTTGGCTTTTATGATGCCCCCGGTTAGATGGACGTTAAAAAGGTGGCTGGATCATATTGGACGCGGAAAGCGCAGGACGGGATGTTGTGGCGGAACTTGGGGATGCAGCGCGAGGTCACCGAAATGTGAAATGTCATACAGTGTTCGCGCGTTGCATGCTTTTTTATCACGTATTTTTACTAATATTCACGATTATGGTACGGTGGTATGGTGGTGGTGGTGGATTATGGTGGTGGTGGTTTGTGGTGGTGACTTAAAATCTTCAAGTCTTAATTCATCAGGAATGGCTCAATCTAGAGATTGAGCCATTCCTGATGAATTAAGACTTGAAGATTTTAAGTAGCAACTTAGGATCTTATTTGTTAGTACTTGGAGGTAAAATGATTTTTAAATGTTTCATGCTTGCTAATTTAAGGGAGAATATTTAGTTTGAGTCATCGTGGTTTCTCCTTTCCTGCCCATCCTGCCCAGCCACCTGCACCTTCCAGGATTTAAACGAACCCAACGACAGAGCTGTGCAGGTGGCAATATACTGGTCGCGTATTATTTGAGTTTATCGACACGCTGAGAAGAAGAAGGCATATTGTAAATATGTATCTGAAGTTAACACGATGTTGTTATACGTAATAAAATATATTTTTTATGAAGTTATTGGTACTTTAAAGTAGAAAATAGAATTATACATATTTCCATTAAAAGTTTTCTCCTACTTTATTTAAGGTGATAATGACGAGACTCAAAAGAAATCACTGCGAATTATAAACCTCTTAAAATATTGACGATACGTCTATTTAGGAGCTTCAGCTAAGCTTTAAAGAAACCTTCTAAGAGGTTTTTCAAATTAAAATCAATATCTTTCCGTCAGATTGGCCTTCAAAGATTACAAGGTCGGCCTCTTTAATTATTTTCTTTAAGACTCAGGTGGCCCTGTGTCTTTCCTTCTCCAAAACCAAATAATTTATAAGTCGTTCGTGGGGACCCATTATAAGCGGGAAATTAAATTGCTTTCTGTCAAATGCTTTATTAAATAGGTAATTTATTTTAGTTGAAGCCTTGTTTTCGTTGGTAAACCTCCGAATTTAAAGCTGAACGAAAATGCTTTTAATTGATTGTCGTTGCCATGGTGATGAGATTGTTGAGGTCCAATTAATGGTTGAGTGTTTGAGAATGGTAATGATGCGAATGAGATTTTGATCTTCAAATGTTTGTTGCTATTATTTCGACTGGTGAAATCTTTAGCTTGTTAATGAGGCGCGAGTAATTTCAGGTTATTTGCAGACAAAGTTTTCAAAACAAACCGAAAACAAAGCTAAGTTTAGAAAATTGTAAATATTTTTGAACATCATACTCGTTAAAGAATACGCTATACATATACCTAGTAGGGTAGTATTTTCGTCACAGTTAGGGCCATTTTGCTTGCGACTCTTACGATAGTCTGCTTTAAACCAAGATTTGTGTTTCTTTTTCGTTACAATATGAACTCAGGAGTGCAAAAAAAATGCAAATGACATTGCACTCAAAACTAGAAACAGTTTTGTAAAAATATTCTAAAGCATCTCATATGTGTCTTTTAAAATTATTTTCCATGTAGCCATCAATTGAAAACTTTTATTTATTCAGTTGTATGAACGGCATTGCTAGGACGCGGTCTCATTTCAGCCGCGTATGTGTCTGCAAATATTATCTGTGGTCTGTTGCCACAAGTGTCAGAAGTTGGTCAATCTTATGTAAATATCTGGAATGTGATGGTAATGACGTAGGCAGGAGTGGTGGTTTTGACTTGACGTAAGTAAATATTATTGTTTGTTTAAGAAAGAAAGACTTAGAAGAGTATACAATGATTCCCTGGTCTGAACGAGTGTAACACCTAACCCTGATCTCGCCCCCTATTACAAGATACTTGAACATAACCGGCGAAGCGTGAGTGCACTGTAACCTTTGCATACTCCTGCGGGAAATACAAGCTAGATGTTATATAATAGCAAGTGAATTCTATTACCTACTAAAAGGGTTTTGCTAAATAGTCTTTTAGGGAGGTACTTTGGAAGAGACTCTTCATAAGAGATTTCAGGAATTTTAACTAAGTCGTGGGTTGTTTTTGTCGTTTATCCTAATATTACAAAGAGGAAAGATTTTTTTGTACCGAATAAGCTCTAAACTCGGAAACTACTGGACCGATTATAACCACTTTTTCAGCAATAGAAAGCTAAATTATCAAGAAGTAACATAGGATATATAAATTATATTAAATCATTCAAATTAGCCGAGCTATCACAATTTTAGCGGACGAAGTCGCGGGCGAAGTGGTAGTAAATGATATAGCAAAGCATAATTTGGGGACTACTAGCACCGTAGCGTGGTCCCAGTACTGTGTTGTGGAGGTTAGATAGGCACAATCCTGGTATCCAGCTGCATCCAGTTAGACTGGAAACCGACTTCAACATAGTTGGCATCTGCGTGTTTTTTTTTTCATCATTTTTTTTTAAGAAATGTCCAAGATAAACTTAGCCTATTTCCTTCTTCAGATCATTTGATCGTTATTCTATTGTTCAGTGTATTATGTGTAAAAGGTGTACATACAACTTACTACATTTCGCATTAAATATTAGTATTTATTAGTTCTTCATATTATGAAAAGTTCTTTAGTGAAATTTAGCAGGCTTAGATAACAATGAACTGAATGTATTATAATCTATTCTACTTCGATCAACAATAGCAATTCTAACACTGTTTTAAACTTTCACGGTTTACACATAAACTGTCACTTACGATCTTCCTTGATTATCTGTCCCGCATTCTCCAGTCAACCCGCGATCATGGCGCTTGCAACAGCGTCGAAATATCGGGAGCTCAAAATTACAGATAATCACGGAAGATATCCCGTAAGTGACAGTTTATGTGTAATCTATTCAAATTTTATGAAAACGGTAAAATGCTTTTCTAAGTTTGAAAGGAGGAGGAAATCTTTGAAACTAGGTACTGTTCCGATTCCGTTATCTCCGAGTGTCCTAGGCCCACATTAATAACGTTCGCATGGCTTAATTTCCATACACAACGGGAGCAAAGCCGCGGGAAAAAGCTAGTATATAAAATACAGTTTTCAGTCACATAAAAAAACGCAATTTATGTTCTTTCATTGCGATACTGTTAAACAACTCACAATTCAACATAAATGTATCAATTTGCTTAATCTCTTACATTGACAGTCATCATTTTGAATTTCAAATCGTCTATGAAATTATTCGGTTTCTCTCGCTCTACTTGGAAATCTCTTGAATTAATGATCTTCGAATAAAATTGCTTAGAATACATTAAGGGAGGCCAGATAAGTGTTATCCAGCATAATTTGAGTGTAAGTTGAGTTTGAGTACCTACTTACGATCGCGGAAATATCGATCTATCGTATTAAAAACGTGATTTCTCGACCTCAGTAACTCCGGGAATAGACATCTTAGACAGAGTGCAATGCATACACTGGGTGGTGGTCAACAGAAAGATCAGGTGCGAAGTACTCAAGCGACAGACATACGTATCAACGAGGCGAAAAGGAGTATGTAAAGCGCAGACCACATCGCCAGCTAGCGAGCGAGCCGGGCGGGCATCGTTTCACCTCTTGTCATACTATGGTTCACACCGCGAACCAACGAGCTAAGCTACGTCAGCGATACAAACGATGCGAACGAAATATCCGACGATGCCAGGGGTGCTATTAGTGCGAGACGGAACGCTCCCCTAGTTCTCCCGCCCGCTCGTCCGTCCGTAGTTTACGGAGTGAACTAGCTCGCCATATCTTCGCGTGGTTTATTTAGTTTCCATCGCCTCGCTTCGCCAGCTCACTTGCTAGGTGACGGTGTGGCCTGCGCTTAAGGATCGTAGCAGGTGGCGCCGAAAAAGGCGTGAATATATTCATGTAATTTGAGCTATCGGATTGGTTCATAAATAGAAGGTCGCTCAACACGCTATGTTGTGGGCTATGCTCGAAGTTCCATGAAGAATAAGATCTGGAATGCACTCACCGGAAAATAACAGGACGTAAGTTGGGTTAAAAGCTGAAGTGGCAGTGGGCTGGCCATGACAGTTGAACGACCTATGGATATAGACCTATATAAAAGGAGTCCTGGAGTGATCGCGTATCAATCAACCGACGTACCTATCGTCTCACGTCCCCTAACTGGACGGACCAACCACCATTAAGATAGTTGGGTCAGACGGATGGGGAAAGTGGAGGACAGGGTGTAGGCGCAAATTGAGAGACTTCTATGTCCAGGGTTATCCTGAGTGTTAATGATGATCTTATCTTGTAATATGGATCTCAGGCACAGAGACTTAAGGCAAAATTCAAACCCCATTCTACTTATTTGTTTTGACATTAAATTGTATGGATATTTATCAAGCCCTTGTGTTTCTTGAGAAATCATTCTGAAGTGCATTAAGATGCAATTTTGCAATTCCGTGGGTGTCAATGATAAAGTAGAATGTATTTTGATTCTATTCGATAATTTAACGTCCCACACAGATACTTAACGTCTATTGGGATAAGTGGTCCTTCTTTGTCTGATAGTTCTGTTAAGAGAGCACTGTAAGATTGCCTACCAAAGGCAACCTTACCTACATCTTGTAGGCGAACAGTGGTGTATTTCAAGCTTATAAATGTTTCTAAAATGCCTCGTTGGTTTAAAGGTCGCAAGTGACTGCTGAGCATGAGGGCCTGGGTTCGATTCCCAGGTCGGGCAAGGTATTATTGGGTTTTTACATTAAGAAGTCTGTATTTGTGCCCGGTTGATGGCAATAGGCTCGCCCCCTTATTACATGGGAGTGAAACATAACTGGCGAAATGTTTGTGTACTAATGGATACACCTCCGTCTAACCCTGCGGGGATTACATGCGTGATGTAAGTATTTCTAAACAAAGTAATTATGTATTATCAATTTGGTAGTCTTCGTGCATTTCCTTTTTTTTAAGCTAGAAACCCATATTTTTAGTTAACTCTTCAATATTCACATAGTGTTTTTGGTGATATAGATCTAATGACTAATCGAAATTATATTTCCTAAAGTATGAAATGGTAATTTTGTTTACCACAAGAATTCCAAGAGTTTCAAAACGACAAAGATCACCACTCTCCTTGAGGTTTTTTCATACTGAGGTACGGATGTACAAAAACAGTGGCAGGTTCTATATTGTACCACATTTTATTTGTGACTCTGAATATCTGCAGTAGAAAAACTAAGCCAAGCCTCATATAGGTCCTGAAGCAATTACAATAAATCCTTGCGTAATTAAGTTGTATGTCTGTCCATCCATCTCTTTTTCTTAGAGTTTTTCACAGACTATTATATTTTTGCTGGGTTAATTCTGAGAATTTAATACACACAATTTATTCTCTATAATAAAAGACACATTTCTTAAATAGTTACCCGCAATGACGTTCACCATAAAGCGCTTCAAGCAACCAATATCAATAGGCGATTCAAACTTCTTCTATTCAACGTTCAACCCCCTCAGCGCCATTTCCGCTTGGTTTCCAACCTTCACCCCTACCTATTACACATGTAGGTTAGGTCGTGAACTTACCCGTTGGTTTCAGGGGTTTGTTTCAGTAGCCGTTGCCATGGTAACCGGGCGCCCCGACAAGACCTGTAAAAAGAGAGGTAATCATTAACTTTTGGTTACTGTTATTTTTTTTTTTCATGAAAATTGGAGGGAATTATAGGTTCATACGTGTGTTGTTTGGATAAAGTTTTTTTGTAGTGCGGGCTTGATCCATGAATAATTTAAATCTAATAGCAGTTGCCCGCGACCTTCGTCCGCGTGAAATGTAATTATGAAAATGCTAATTCCATATTTGAATTTTGAATCGGATTCTGTTATGAATTTCAAGGGTTTTTTTTTTTGGACGGAGTCATAATTTTTGTTTCATAATTAAGATCAATGCTCGTGCCTTCTCTATTGCGAAGAGGCCTTTGCCCAGCAGTGGGACAGTAATAGGCTGGTATAATTATTATCATTAAAACTCCTAGTCTAAGTACTCCATAAAAAACCAGCTATCTGCCAGTAAAAGTCCCGTCAAGATAGAACGGTTCAGCTGTTTCGGAGATTACCCGGAACCAACAGACAGACAAAAATAAAAAAAATATTAATGTTTTTTTGTTATAAGTACTTTCTTTTATACTTATCCATTCAATAAAAAGCAGTTATTTTGAAATTACAAAAAGACACTTCAATTTTATCTATATTATCTATACTAATATTATAAAGAGGTAAAATTTGTTTGTAAGTTTGTATGGAGGGGGTAATCTCTAGATCTACTGAACCGATTTTGAAAATTCTTTCACTAATAGGAAGCTACATTATCCCCGAGTGCCATAAGCATATTTACAACATGCCCGTGGGATAATTTCCGACAAAAACGTGAGCGAAGCCGCGGACAACAGCTAGTTCATAAGTATAATACCAGCCTCCGGTGATTGCTTCTACCGGTGGTTGGTGTTGCGGTGGTGGCATCGACCGGTCAATGTAGCGACACTTTGGGGAAGCCTATGTCCAGCAGTGGACGTCTTTCGGCTGAAATGATGATGATGATGAATACCAGCCCACTACTGTCCCATTGCTGGGCAAAGCCTCTTCTCATACAAAAAAGGCACGAGCATTGATCACGGCACCTGTTGAAGACGGGTTGGCGCTTTCAGACTTATGTTAATTGTAAGGTTTCCTCACGATGGTTTCCTTCACCGATGTCAGTGATGTCCAAGATAAACTTAGAAAATACATATCAATAAAAAACGTCACATTGGTCCTTGCCCTGAGGCTTTACACGTTTAGAACTATTGGAAAAACAACAGCGAATTTATTTCACATCCAACAGCTATGGTCGCGATAGTGTATGGCGATGTGACAAATCAGCTCTTTTTATGGGGCATTTGGAGGGCTGTTGATGATTTCATAATTCAAGCACGATAAAAGGATGTAACTATATCTGGAGCACCACTGCTCACTGGTGATCAATCCTCCTAGGATAGTCTCCAAGCAAAAATGTTATGTCCTCGTACTGGCACATAAGAAAAATTTTCAGCTGTCCGTGCAGAATGAAGAGTAAAATTCGTACCTTAGACCATAGAGAAGCGAAACATACTTATTGGTAGAAATATTTCAAAACAAAGTAAAATATAACCGTCCCTAACCACGAGTGGTGCTCCTAAAACGTCAAGTAATTCTCCACCGACCCTTACCTTGTAAATAATCGGAACCCGCCATAATTGCTGCTTGAATTTTTAATATAACCTAAAACACTCGTACATTGTTTCCAACCGGTTTCAAAGAGGAGATTCTTAATTTGTCGGTATTTTTTCAAGTATATTTGGGTATAAGTTCGACAAATATGAATAGAATACGAAGGCCGATGGAGCCGAAAGATTTTGGAGTAGTGACCACGTACCGGAAGGCACGGCAGCGTTGGAAAGCCTCTAACAAGGTGGACCAATGATCTGGTGAAGGCCGCGAGAATCCACTGGATGAAGAACCATAGACGTGGGAAGCTATGTGCAGCAGCAGTAGACACCTTTCGGCTGATATGGTGGTAATAATGATGGTGATTTTTTTGTTTGAAATAATATCCACTGAAAAGGTTCCCAGTTGATAATTGTGAAAATCTGATAGAACTGTGGAGATGGATAATGGAACTTTATCCCGACTAAATATTAGAGCCGAGTAAATATTCAGACCCCAGGATGCGACTGAGTAAACGGAAAACCCAAAATACTTTTTTTTCATCTGGGGATCGTATCCCACGGGTCCACGATCAGCAGCCGTGCTTACGACCACTTCAGCAACGAGACAGACATTTTTAATGAAATCACTTAAACAAAGTATCATTACGCTTGCTCCCCTTGTAGGTAAAGAGATTGTTAATTGGGATGCTGAAGTGGCTTTAGACTCAGACGTTTCCGTTTTAAGACCAATCTGCCTGATTTATTCTCCCTCCATTTGTGTAATTGTTTTGCAATTTGTTACGATTTTGCAGTATGTCTAACTTCGCCTTCAAGTTCGTCAAAAACAGGTCTAATGGTATTTTTCGAATCGACGAAAGACGTTAATCGAAACTTATACCGTCACTTACCTACGTGATATCTTCCATGATTGTTCATTATTTTGAGCTCCCGATATTACGACGCTGCGTAGCAAGCGCCATGATCGTGGGTTGAATCACACAACAGCGTCGACAGCGCTAAATATCGAGAGCTCAAAATAATGAACAATCACGGAAGATCTCCCTTAAGTGACAGTATAAGTTCAGTTGTAATAAACTGTGAAAGCTAATCTGTCCAGTTGCGAATCTGTCCAGTTGCTCCGGAGGGCTTAAAACAGTGTTTGAAAGACTTTAATTCTCCGCCTGTGTAAACATATAAAACCTATTTCCTCAAAATAACGAAATTAAACCTCGTGCTTGAATTCAAACGCTATTTATTTATAAATGTTAGTAGACAAAATCAGGTAAAGATTCATAGATGACTCTGCTCTGGATTGTAAATGTGGTGCTGCCCCACATACGATGGGACACTCGATATCGTGTCCTGCCTGGCCTGTTTGTTTGCACATCACGGGAGCTGAAGGACGCTACGCAAATTGTCATTGACACGCTAAGAAGTAGAATATGATCAGTACAAAAATCAATGATAAAGTCCAAGGGGCCACCTTCTGTTTTTAAGGTTTGATTAGGTACATTTCACCCAAGTGTTTCCCCATTGATACTCAAGAAGACAGAACAGAAGATCATGCACTAGTGTGATGTCGATCTGACCTCTCAGCTTCACGTTCCAAAAATGCCCAGTATCAACCCCAAGTTTGCATCTTTTTTTATGATTTGGCCTATAAACAAAATGTTGAATTCCCATCAAAGCACACGAAAACCTCACAATAACACAAAGCCCAATAACTTATCTTCCATGAATTTCTAACTTAAACTAACACAGATAGATTCTCCCACAAAAACTGAACTAAATCGTTAACAATAAATAATAAAAAATAAACAAATCGAAACAATACAAGTTGCAATAAGTTTGCGTGACCGAACCCACGGTATGGCATACTACTTTTTTAATCAAGCCATTGAACTATTTACCACAACACAAACGCAGTAACCATCACTCTTATGGTTGTTAAAATAGGCGATATTTTATCTTGATTACGCCGTAATTGTTACTTTGGCGATCTATAATAAAAGTTGTCTAGATTGTGCAGTTGTAATCACTGTTATACCTATTACATAAGGTAGATTTTTCCTTGAGTAAAGTGTTGAAATAAGGTTGTTAACTTGGCATAAACTTGTCTTGGCTGTAAGTTCAAGGTTTTGCAGTGTTTCCGGATGATCACTGTTGGCGGTTGGTTGTGGGGATAATTCACTTTTAATTGGTCGCGTTTAGCCGATGATGGGTGGTAGAAAGTAAAGGCCATTTGTATTTGTCACGTTTATGAGGGATTAGGCTTTAACACGATCGTCTATGACAGAAAATTATTTGGCGATAAAGCTGATAATAATTTTTTTAGTAGTAAACTATAGGCAAATGACTGAAGGACTGATCACTGAATGGAAAACGCCACTCTCGACGCCGCCAACGTCACCACCTCAAATGTGTGTGTGATATCTACCTGCCTCTCTGTCCTAAGAGTTGTTGCAGTATTAAACTTATTCTCTCATATTCTCCGTCGAACCTTCTCTCCATAAATCTCACTAAACAGCAATAAAAAAACATAAATCCTCCATGACAACCTCAGCGGACCAAATCTATCAAGTTTCCAAAATAGAACTGTCCAAGTTTAATATTTCACGTGGAAAGATCGCGATAAAAATAACATGTGCCTCCGCTAGGGATGTGCATCGGTCCGGAGTACGGGACGCGGGATCCGATGCGCTCCTCCGAGGCTGATACAAAAATAGAAATTATCCTACTAAGTATTTGATATGCCACAATTTTTTTTCACAGATTTTACGCGGACCGCCTTATTTTTGCCTTACTTCATTCATAAAAAATAACGCAACAGGCACATTCGTCATGTTAAAGAGCCTAATGAAAGTATATATTTTTATGAGTCAAAAATAATTACTTTTTTTTTATAAAATTATTAAAATAATTCACTAAGTATTTAGAGATAGGTACTCAAGGAAATGAACAATTACTATGATCACTTAAGCAGCTAATTAATGCTCCTTGACTAAAATATTTTCAATTTAAAGTAAAATTTTGCATAAACCAACCTTTTACTTCTTGTAACACCTGCATTTTCTGCAAATAAATGATTCATCACTATCTGCCTAGCCTTTTCCCAACTATGTTGGGGCTGACTTCCAGTCTAGCCGGATGCAGCTGAATACCAGTATTTTACATGGAGCGACTGCCTATCTGACCTCCACAACCCAGTTAGTACGGGGTAATACCCTTGGTAAGACTGGTTGTCAGGCTTTCGGGGCACTGACAACCTTGTAACGACTGTCCAAGATCTATAAATGACAACCCGGACCAATGGCTTAATGTGATTTCGAATGACGGAGGAAACTCGGCGTGTAATGGGTGGTCACCCATCTACAGACCAACCTAGGCAAGCGCGGCTTAACCTGAACATCGACCCGAGGGGCTGTTACTATTTAGCCACGAGGTCCTCGTTTCAATAAATGATTTATGATTCCTACTAAGAAAGTTATTCCTCATGTACCCTATGTCCTATTGGTGTCCCTATTGGTTTGGCAACGCTACTCATATCGCAACATCTCCAGAGGCAGCGAGACGGTTTCCTTGCTAAAATAGGAGTCGGATCCGTTCCCAGGAGATATGATTTACTGAACAGCCGCAAATGGAAAAACCGCCGCTTTTCCAGATGGTTACGGTTTAATAATGCATCATGTGGCTCGTAATAAGTGGCGAATTAATCTTGAATTATCTTATTATTGTTTCTTTTTCGTTTGAGTTTGTGCGGATGGAGGAAAAAGTTCTCGTGGTTGTTTCAGGGTTTGATAAATATGGTACATCGTACATGGGATCTGAGGATAATTCAATTTGTCACGTCTTCTTACAATTTCATTTTCTAGGAAGAAGATATGAAACAGGACGATATGAATCGCCTGTGACTAAAAGAGTAATGAATATGGATGGATCGAGAGGAAGTGGAGGACCAAAGAGAAGATATGAAGGAAAAAGTAGTAAATGATAGCGTGACGGTTGACAAGGGGGGAATGGAAAATAAAAACGTGTTGCGCCGACCTCAAGAAACATGGGGCAAGGGCGGGAAGATGATGATGGAAGATATGGAACAGGAACCTTGGGGCCTGCTGGCTGCTTTATCAGGATCATAATATGAAACACGTTAAAAATTTAAAATTCTTAAAATGGTCTTTACGGTTTTGACCACAAGTAAGAGTTTTAAATTTTTAACGTGATTCATATTGTGATTCTGATAATGTAGCCATTTTAGGTCCCCTGGTCTCTTTCAAATCGTAGTACAATTTTGACTGTGATGATATTAGCCCATTGAAGTTTTAGACAAAATTATGTTCAAGTTCATCATCTGCCGAGCCTTTTCCCAACTTTGTCGCGGTCAGCTTCCAGTCTAACCGGAGGCAGCTGAACACCAGTATTTTACATGGAGCGACTGCCTATCTGACCTCCACAACCCAGTTAGTACTGGTAATACGATACCCCTTGGTAAGACTGGTTGTCAGACTTTTTGGGCCACTGACTACCTTTAACGACTGTCAAAGATCTTCAGATGGCAGCCGGAACCAACGGTTTAACGTACTTTCCGAGGCACGGAGGAAACTCGGTATGTAATGGGCGGTCACCCATCGACAGACCAACCTAGGCAAAAGTCCGACCTGAGCGTCTGTTATTATGTTGCCACGAGCTCCTCAAAATTATGTTCAAGTTACTTAGTAAAAAATATTGTACGAGATTCTCATTGGTCTTCCTACTCTTGTCGTCGCCCTTTTCTCTCGTTCTCTGGCTTATTTCTTCATATCATAACATCACGCCTGCATGCCCCGAAGGGATAGGCAGAGTCATCTAACATTACACCCATATTTCGTCAGTTATGTTTAAGTCCCATAATAGGCGAGCCTATTGCCATCCACAAAATTCCTGATGCAAAAGCTCAATAGCACTTCTTTCATTTCATTCGTCATAAAATGCTGTAGTTCTCTTTTGGTTGGAGTGAAGTTCTTGTGCTCTACACTCATTGCACCGTAATAAAATCATTACCGAAACCTCTTCTTTATCAATTTAAAACCAACGCATCATTGTGAAAGTGACCTTACTGAATTCGTGAGCTGCGCTCACTCCGAGTGCTGTGAGGTCACGACGTCACAATTATATCCCACAGTGGGTTGCGACACAACTATTATGAGTTTTTGTAATTTTGGGAACTTGCCTGAGAATTAGAGCGAGGTATTAGTACTAATTGATTTTGAGATGATTATCTTTTATTTTTGAGAGTGCGGTAAGAAATGATTCACTTTGAATACAATTGTGAATTTAAAGATATGCCTTCTGTCAATTTTAAAATTGGTTTGGAGTTTGCATGCGAAGTATGGCCACCTTACAAACAGAAGAAATGAAAGACAACATGACAGATTGTAGAAAGAATTCTGCGATGCATTCTCAAAACTGAATAAAATAAAATGTCAGTTGGTCTTCGTACAGCAGTGACAAAACCGTAATGTAATTGCTGTGCAGGATTGAATTCTAAATCCTGCCAAATTACCCGTTTTCCTATGAGCTCCTGCTCAACTTCTGCGAAGAGAGAAGCCTATTCCTTTGTTAGAACTAAAGAACACAAACCGCAGGCTTTTTTGCTTCAGTCAAAATATAATTTCCTTGGTCAAAATCAGATCAACAGATACATGACCACAACAAACCATAAAACATTCCATAACATCACTTCAGGTTTTCTCAACAACCATCATTATCCACAATTTCATGCAAATCAGCTCAAATGCCTTCACGAAGTCAAATAATTGTCCGGTACGGTACCAGGGCACCAGAGAAATGAGGACGAAGATATAATTCAATGTATTTTAAAATTGCGAACCAGTCGTGTTCGGAAAAATTATGTGATTCTTATTTATCATTCTTTGATGATTTCATTCCGTCTGTCAAGGAACATCTTGCAGATTATTTGACTAGTCAATTGTTTTATAATCCCCACTGTGTGTCCACTCAATAACACCTCCTAAGAGAGATCGAACGATTGAACCGGTGCTGACGGTTGCAGGACCATATCCCATCCCCTATTTTTAAGACATAAATAAATAAAAATAGCCTTCATTTTACTCTGACCTTCTTAATACATAAACAAGTAATAGCATTAAATTAAAAGTAATCAGCTACCAGGTCAGGCTGTCTTGCGACATAGGCCTCCTCTATTTCCCTCCACTTATTCCTGTCCAGAGCAGTTCTTCGCCAACCTTTTGGCAAATCATCCTCCCCACCTTTACACCTGCCTTCCTCTACGTCTTTTTCCATTTCTTGGGTACCATTCTGTGGCTTTTTTGGTTCATTTTTTCCGTCTTGGCTCTCATCATATGACCTGGCCATTTCCATTTTAGTGTTCTGTTTTTTACTCTAACGTCTGCCACTTTAGCGATGTTCCTTAGTTTCGTAGCTTTCCATTTGTCTTGCAGACTTAGATTTATCATGCTGCTCTCCATTTGACATAACACATAGCAAAAATGGAGAAATTTGGAAGAGACCTCAGCATTTGGTGGCCAAAGGTTGAAGAAGAGAGAGAGAAGACGTCATAAAATAAACTATAAAACGAAAACTATCAATGTCTCAAAAGCTGTCTCTAAAACTGACTACACCAAAAAACGATTCATATCCTGTCTTCATAATCCCTTAGCTAACAATCTCGTTTACAGGTATCACATCAAAAATAAATCCGCTTTAAAAATCCACCTTGATCTACATCCTAGATATCTGCTTACCCCGAAGCGAGAACCAATCCAATCACTCGCAGAGGCAGATATTCAGGAAATAGCGACGATCCCCGACGATTCAATTTCCTTATTGTGACGTCAACCGAATATGAACGTATTACAGGTAGAAACAGGTAGTCAGGTCTTCAGACGTAAATTTTAGGACATATCGAATGGCTGAGATTGAGGGGATTGAAGCTGAAACGGTATTTTAAGGTAGTTATTAGGTTTATGTTAGGCTAGTATGCATGATCGTCATCCGCATCGTCTGCCTAGCTTTTTCCCAGCTATATTGGGTTCGGCTTGCAGTCTTAAGGGATGCAGCTGGATAGCAGCTTTTAGAGGCAGCGATTGCCTATCTTACTTCCAAAATCCACCACATCATGTCAGATGAAATATGAAGATTTACGTTTATCGTTAACTTTGTGAACACTAACAGACAGTAGTCAAAATTAATACGTCTCAATATTTCTGTGAACAAAGGCGGCTTGGTAAGTTTTCCGTATAATAATATTTAACCGGCTTTAGTAAATTCAATTTAGCACAAAATGATAAACACCTAGAGTTTCGTTTAGATTTTCCGGAGGCTTTTGGCTAAATGGATCTAATTTCCGGAGCTTCAATCTTCCTGGCATACTTTATGAACGTTTTATCTATATACATATAATAAAACAGTAAAAAAACTGTGTCTGTACATTGAATATATTTAAAAAAAAATTAGTGAGGGGGGTTTGGAAACAGTAATAGAGCACGAATCCAAAATAAAAATTCTGTCTGTTTGTCTGTATGTCTGTTTGTTTGTACACGCTAATCTTCGGAACTACTCGACTGATTTAAATGATTTTTTTTTTGTTGTAAAGGTATTAAATCTGGGCAACATATAGGCTATAATTTATCTTGGAAACTTGAACATCTGATGCAGCACCGCAACAGACCAGCTAAACTATAAGAGATACAAAAACGGTACCATAGCAAAAATTGTTCCACATGATGAGCATTTTCTGCTAAGAGAATAAATTTGAAGATCTGGAACACCTGAAGTGGAACTCCAAGAGCCCAGCTACACTATAACATATATAGGAATGACGTCTTAGCAAGAGTTGTTCAGCCTGATGAGCACTCTCTGTTGTCGTATAAAATTTGAAGACCTGGAACAGCTGATGTGGAACTCCAAGAGCCCAGCTACACTATAACATATATAGGAATGACGTCTTAGCAAGAGTTGTTCAGCCTGATGAGCACTCTCTGTTGTCGTATAAAATTTGAAGACCTGGAACAGCTGATGTGGAACTCCAAGAGCCCAGCTACACTATAACATATATTGGAATGACGTCTTAGCAAGAGTTGTTCAGCCTGATGAGCACTCTCTGTTGACGTATAAAAATTGAAGATCTGGCACACGCGTTGTGGAATATAATAGAAAAATAAAATAAAAAAAATTGAAGACCTGGAACACCTGATATGGAAATCAAAGCTATCACTAATTTCACTGTATAATTATAAAATAACATAAGCTGGGAGTACCTCCACGCGGTGAAGGCGGTAACAGTTTAGGACTGATTTTCGATGAAAATTCGATGAATCATTGAAAATTTGACTCTACTGGCCAAAACTCCCATTTATTATTTTATTTTATCAAATAAATAAGCCTAAATAGGCTTATGTTATTTGAGTGTTTAATTTCCTTTTTCATTTATTTTCGTGACACGGTAGCCTACCCGGTAACGCAGGGGAGCAGTCATTTAGATTTTAATTGATCAGTTATCTTCAGAATTAAACTATAACTATGTCTAGAAAGAGGTCAAATCTTTCCCAACGTTCCAAGGAGCTAAAAGATTGAGGATCATAAGATCCCAAGAATCTACCGAAGAGCGTCAGGAGAGACTTGATGCTGTTCGAGAACATCAGACTGCAACTCGCTCCGTAGAAACCTCTTCGGATCGCGAAGAACACTGGAACACCTGATATGGAAATCAAAGCTGCATCAGATGTTCAAGTTTCCAAGATAAATTATAGCCTATATGTTGCCCAGATTTAATACCTTTACAACAAAAAGACCCTTCACGAAGCGGTCAACCAAGCATTCTGTACATCAAACTAAGTCTTTACGCAGAGAGTGCTCATCAGGCTGAACAACTCTTGCTAAGACGGGTCAACCAAGCATTATGTACATCAAACTAAGTCTTTACGCAGAGAGTGCTCATCAGGCTGAACAACTCTTGCTAAGACGTCATTCCTATATATGTTATAGTGTAGCTGGGCTCTTGGAGTTCCACTTCAGGTGTTCCAGATCTTCAAATTTATTCTGTTAGCAGAAAATGCTCATAACGTGGAACAATTTTTGCTATGATACCATTTTTGTATCTCTTATAGTTTAGCTGGTCTGTTGCGGTGCTGCATCAGATGTTCAGCGAGGAAGTGAGGAAACTCGGTATGTAATGGGAGGTAACCCATCCACGGGCCAACCTAGGCAAACGCTTAACATAGCGGACAGTCGCGCATCATGTTCCGCACTTATCTCTAGAGACCTAGAAGCAGATGCGTAGATACGCTGAGAACTAATGCGCAATTATCTATCCGTGAACGTCTGCGACTCACGAGACAATGCATGATTTCTTCACTGGTCTCTAGAGACCTGGATGTAAATGCGTAAATACGCTGAGAACGCAGGTGTGCTTCGCGATCCGAAGAGGTTTCTACGGAGCGAGTTGCAGTCTGATGTTCTCGAACAGCATCAAGTCTCTCCTGACGCTCCTCGGTAGATTCTTGGGAATCTTATGATCCTCAATCTTTTAGCTCCTTTGGAACGTTGGGAAAGATTTGACCTCTTTCTAGGCATAGTTATAGTTTAAATTTGAAGATACCTGATCAATTAAAATCTAAGTGACTGCTCCCCTGTGTTACCGGGTAGGCTACCGTGTCACGACGATAAATGGAAAAGGAAATTAAACACTCAAATAACACAAGCCCGAAGGCATATTTATTTGACAGAATAACGGGAAGAAAAGGTATTTGTTGTGTAGGTATTAAGTCTGGGCAACATATAATTTATTTTGGAAATTGGAACACCTGATGCAGAACCGCATCAGAACAGCTAAAGTATAAGAGATATAAAAATGGTGTCATAGCAAAAATTATTCCACGTGAAGAGCATTTTCTGCTGTGAGAATAAATTTGGAGATCTGGAACCCTGTTGTGAATCTCCAAAGCCCAGCGACACTATAACATATTAAGGAATGACGTCTTAGCAAAAGTTGTTTAGTCTGATGGGCATTTCCTCTGGACTTACGAAAATGAAAGATCTGGAACGTCTTCAGTCGTCTCGCTCATCCAGTTGTTTTCCCGCCCCGGGCCTCAGAATTCTACATCAAACGTTTCAGATCTTCGATTTTCTTGACGACCCCGTTGTCGCTGGCAAAAGCAACAGGATCCGCGTACGAAGTCGCGGGCAGAAGCTAGTTATAAATATGAATACAGATTCTAGGACTCATAGCCTGGTTGGTGTAGTCTAGATTTTTCTTGATTCTAGTATTAGTTTTACTGGAAATCATCCTTCATCATCTGCGTAGCCTTTTCCCAAATTTATTGGGGTGGAGCGATTGCCTCCATAATCCAGTTGCTACTGGACAATTCGATACAACTTGGTAAGACTGGTTCTCAGACTTCGAGCCACAGACTACCTGTAACGACTGTCAAAGATCTACAAATGACAGCAGAGACCAACGGGTTAACGTACTTTCTGAGTCATGAAGAGAAGTCGGTATGTAATGGATGGTCACCTTTCCACGGACCGATCTTGGCAAGCGCGGTTTAACCTCCAAAATCGTTAAATAGTTTTTAGGGTCTCGTCCAAAAGGGTAAAGACAACCCTATTACTAAGCCTCCGCTGTCCGTCTGTCTGGCTGTCTGTCACCAGGCTGTATCTCATGAACCGTGACAGCTAGATAGTTGAAATTTTCACAGATGATGTATTTCTGTTGCCGCTATAACAAAAAATACTAAAAACAGAATAAAATAAATATTTAACGTGTTTTTTTCAGGTAAATTATACGGATTACGGAACCCTTTGTGCGCGAGTCCGACTCGGCCGGTTTTTATTTTAATGTCAGTTGCATGGTTTTTTAAATAACATTATTTCTTTTCCTTCTCTCTTCTTCGTCATTTCATTAATTAATTTATTAAATAGATCTCCTTGCTCCTTAAATATTTTATCATCGCAATTACGTCCTGCTGGTTTCTTTTGCCATAATCTATCGAGTTAGTCCTAATGTTATGTTTAGACATTGTCTAGTCTGTAATGTTTTTCTCTAATGTCTGGCAATTTCCTTTCTTGTGACATTTTACTGGATTTATTGCCAGTAACTTCTCTTATTATTTCAGTTTAGTCTGTAAGTTTTGTACAATTTATAGTTTCCTTTAGTTCTTGTGCGGTCGCAAATCAAATGTCATTCAGAACTTATTTATTTTAAGTTTTAGAAAAACATTTTTATACAAGCTGTTTTGTTAGTCAAGTATGGTCCCCACATGCTATCTACATACAAATGAAATATCACCCGTCATTAGTATGTTAATTTAGTATCAAGTACGCAGCTGTTCTAGTATGACTAAGTTAAACTAAAATTATATTAACTTGATTAGAATTGGTTCAGTCACGATTAGCTAACTATAACTACTTATTTATGTATGGATTTTAGACAATTATAAGCGTAAATGTGTATTATCTATAAATTATATAAATGGGTTTGGGGAAATATACATAATTATTAAGCAATATTTAATTGGGACATGACATAGCATCACGCCTTTAATCCCCGACGGGTTAGACAGAGATGTACTTCTGTTAAGTACATCTCTGTCTAACCCGTCGGGGATACACCCACATTGTGCCAGTTATGTTCAAGTCCCATGTAATACCCAACAGAGCACATATCCAGACTTCGTGGCTGCTATAGAAAAATTCCAATTGGGAAAACCCAATATTACTTTCCCCGACCCGGGAATCGAACCCACCCATGAGGACCTCGTGTTCAGTTGTCGCGCTTGCGACCACTAGACCAACGAGGCAGTTCTTAATTTGGGGTTCTGTTTTAAGAGATTTATCATCACTTTCAGAATTTCTTCGGACTAAAATACCAAGTAACGCCAAGTATGACCGCTGTTACAAAAGGGAAACACTAACACACGCACTCCGCAAATAACATTAACAGGTCCCAGGTGCCAGGAAACAGGCCTATAATACACTACTTTCACCACCGTGCAAACTGTCAATGTTTCTAAACATCGTATTTCCTTTCCTATACATAGATTCCACTGCACGCATTCCTTAGCGTGCCACAAATAGATAGGACCATTCTTACCAACACCGTCCGAGGTAACAGAACCATCCATCGCAACGATGTGTGCTCTATAACATTGCTGGCTTTACATTAGCTGTTCAAGTACCGGCTCTGTTTGAACGGGTAATGTAATAGGGATTGAAATAGGTCGGAGTAGTGCAGTTTTGAAGGATGGCGCAGCTAGAACTTAGATAGAGTTTTGTGCTCCGCTGTTCTTTGACATCGCTGTGTAGGTGTGTTCGGAAGTTTTCAAGTTATGGGGTTATGTTTGTCTCAGATTTCATATTTTAAGACAGTTCAGGTCAGTTCTTCGCATGCGTGGAACTAACATTTGCGGCATTAAATGTACTTGCGAAAGAAGAAATTTTACCAATCCTCCGGGGGGGGTTAAAAAACAGTACAGTAACTAGGCCGGAATTCAGTCGTAAACAAGCCCGTCGGACTACTTTAGGCCAACTCAAAATCAAATGGCATGCAGTAGTTTAACATTTAGTAAATGGTGGGCTTACTCTGATGATCAAAGAAACAAGTGTAAGTATTCAGTTTTAAATGCACCGTCATTATTTTTCTCAGCGTATCGACGGCTAAAAACAAAATAACACGGGGCACAATGAATCGGGTACAGTTCCAAGAGGTCTTAACTCGGCCGCGATCAGACACTGACTGTCGTTCTGGCTTAGAGTTTGTGACCAACAGGGCTCTGTGACAAGCACGGTGTGGTGTGGGTAAGCTTGTAAGTAGGTCGCGTGATGTCACCACCGCGTACTTGTGATTCATTTTAAGCCCGTACCAATGACCGTCTCCGACATATATGATGCTCTGCGGTTTGGCCCAAAAGTCAACTCCGTTCGCAGGTGCATACAAAAGGTTATCAAGTGCGCGGTGAGAGGACATACGGTGCAAGATTGACACCGTCATTTAAAAAGGTCATATTTCAAAGTGGTCTAAATGTTTCTTGATCATCGCCAGAAAATCCTACTTCAAGATTATAGCCCCAAATTGTCTGTAATCAAAACAACTTGAAAGCATACATCACCCAAGTCAGTACCACGCATGCATTCCGAAGCATTTAGTTTATAGCCTAGTCCATCATCTGGACCTGCCTGCATTACTTCGTTATCTGAAACACTATCCAGTCTGCGATCAAGGTTTATTTATATAGGATCTGTCTGTTTGGCTGTTTCAACTGGAGTAGTATTAACATCTGCAGGGTGACTCAGATCTGTATTGGAAATATATTTAATATTTTATTGTTTAGATGGATTCCTTGTTTATCGCAGCTGCTCCTGTTTGGTTCAAATGATCATTTGTACACGTGGGTACTGTGGCTATGAGGTTGTTTATGTGAGTTTGGGTGTAGTTTTAAAATCAATATGATTTGACGGCACGGTTGACGCAGTGGCTGAGCGATTGGCTGCTGCGTTGTGTGTCGCGGGTTCGATCCCCGCACGGAACAAATATTTGTATGACCATGAGGTAGTTGTTCCGCATACACGATAAGGAGAAATTCATAGTGGTGGGTAAAAAAATGTATTTATCATTGGACATAATTTGATTTTCACTTCTACTTCAATTAAGTAGTAACTGCACATAGAATTACTTATTGTAATCTGATTAATTACATTTAATCAAATCGTTCGACCTATTTCTTCCTATTTATCTAAAAACACGAAAAATTCCTTTGAAAACTTGTTGTTTTGAGGTTGATTAGTCTATGGCAGATCCAAAATGAAAAAAAAATGCGTCTGTAATGCATCAAACGGAAATCAATAAATGAATTCAGGAAATATTAATATCCTGAATGCCATTTCCAGTCATGAAACAAACGATATTGAGCGTCATTAAAATGGGAATAAAAAAGAGATTCCCTCGCAGGCGCCTGAATCGTCCGGTAATAGGAATTCCTAAGCCGAGGTAGGAATGCCTAGGATCGTTATATTTGCGGCTTCATAATAAAGTCTGGGCCTGAGTTTTATATTTGTGGAGCTTTTTATTGCTTTCCAAGAGACGATTGTGACAAAATGGTTCTGGTTCGGTCGGATAGCAATGGATTATCTTTTGTATTATACATAATGTCAGTCGGGCATTAGTTAAAATATAAGTAGGTACGTGAGTTAAACCAATGCAGTATTATTTATTTCGATGGACCGACGGACGGACGGACGGACTGCGGATGCGCGAACGATAACCAATAGAACCCTATTACTAATAGGGTTCTATTGGTTATCCTTCGCGTACGGAATCCTAATAACCAAATGCTGTCCTGATGATAAGAGCTCGGTGCCGCCTATGGACGTCTGCAATACCAGGGGCATCACAGGTGCCAGGGGTCTGCTATCCCACACAGATCCAAACATAATAGATAGTTAATCAAAGCTGCAACATCCTATGCCTGAATTTAAACCAGCAACCATACCCTTAAACCACTTTAGAACTATCTATCGAATCCACGTGTACTTATACATTGCTGACATTACTCACATCCGTGAGCGAAATTCACCACATTTCACCAGCTATGTTGAAGTCTAATGTAATAGGGGGCGAGCCTATTGCCATCAACCCGGCAAAAATCCAGACTCCAAGGCTGCTACTGAGAAATTCCTGATGGAAAAATCCATAACAATTTGCCTGACCCAGGAATCGAACCTAGAACCTCATGCTCAGAAGCGGCGATTGCAAGTTTACAACCAATAGACCAACGAGGCAGTGGTCTTATGATGACATTGAAACAATACACCGCGGTCATTCCTTCCAAGCAGATCATACAACGTGCAACAAGACAGTTCACCCACACGTGGTCACAGAAGTCGTCGAACTAGCTATGAAAACGAACCAGTTTTCACTCGGTCATCACACTGGCTCATTACTAGGTCCACACGCCATGACGAATGACGGAGCAGACATTATACTAGCGTGACAAATTATGATAAAGTTCTTTTTAGTTAAACTTGAATACTGTAGGTATAGACCTACACTAATGTCGTGAGGAAAGTTTTGAGTAGGAATGTGGATTGGTAAAAGACTAGAGGAAGTCCAAAGAAACGATGGATGAACTGTGTGAAGGATATGGCCAGAAAGGAGGTGATTGCCGAGATGATGAGTAATAGAGAAGTATGGAAGAAGAAGACATGCTGGGCCGACCACAAATGAATTGAGATAAGGGCAAGAGAACAATGATGTTGATAGACCTACAGTAATCAACAAAGGAAGTGAAGAGGTTCATCCGAGAACTACAACATCGAGCAATATTGTTGTGTTCCGGATCGAAGAGTCAAATATCAAGACTGGCTTGGTCTCCATTTTCTCTCTAGTTGATAGAGCATAACTGTACGATAAGTATTTGCCAAGGATGATGATGGTTGGCAAGGTTAGGCCAATCAAATCGAAACGCTATCAGCCTTCTCCAGCTTACTTTCTTCAATGAAAAGGTTGTCAGATAAGGATATTGTCAAAGTTCTTCTTCAGGTTAAGCCGCACTTGCCTAGGTTGGTCCGTGGATGGGTGACCACCCAATAGGTACATGTCGAGTTGAGTTTTGATTCTATTTTTATTTAATTCCTCAAAACATGCTATACGTGAATAATTCACAATCTGTCTCTAGTTTCTCTTGGTCATCACTCCAATACAATTATTTCGTCTAAGCGCCGTGACGCGAAGTGTTGGTAACGACAAATCATGCGCCAGTTTTTGTCGCTTGTAATCTATTGTCATTTTCGTAATTAGTAATTACTATTTATGGTTTTTTTTTGTAAGAAAGATGTGTATGAGGTCGTTGGTACGTTAGTGATTTATTAGCAATTATTATTGAGCGGAGTTATTAGTAACAGATTATGAGTCGAGGATTGTTGTGAATGGATTACTTTTGTTTCTCTATTTGTGTTTTTTTTTTGATACACGTTCTAATTATTTATGAATTCATCTTCCATCGCCACTATCATCGCTGATTGAAGTCACTTTGTCTTCGCTCTCTTGTTCATAATATAATTGTCTCTTCAATACATATACATTAACATGACATCACGCCCGTAATCCCCGAAGGGTTATGCAGAGGTGTACCTAACAGTACACCCACATTTTAAGTTTATGCCCGATGCAAGCCTATTGCCATCAACCGGGCACAAATAATAAATAATAATAAATATCGCTTGACATTACACACAGCGCCATCTAGGTGCCACACTCAGCAACGAGGCTTGTGTCGTGGACACCAGACAGTTGATAATACTACATAGATACTTTTTGTTTGTAAATACATACTTATTATACATATAAACATCCATGACTCGGAAACAAATGTCCATGCTCATCACACAAACATTTGCTCCTACCGGGATTCGAACCCGGGACCCTAAGAACGTAAGGCAGCCCCACTACCGCTGCGCCATTCGGGTCGTAAAAATCCAGACGCCGTGGCTGCTACTGAGAAATTCCTGATAGAAAACCCCTATAACACTTTGCCAGACCCGGGAATCCAACCCAGGACCCCATGCTCAGCGGGTGCGCGACCACTCGACTAACGAGGCAGTATTTTCAATATGATTTTAGAAATGCTTAAACAAGGATCAGACTAGACGTGGAAGTTGTGATGCAGTTTGAGAGAGACCATTTTGGATATGTCCAGTTTATTGTCTTTTTGAATGAACAATTTCTGTGTAACATTATCATTAAACCTAGAAACCCGGATATTAACCATGTTTGAAATTACCAAACATAGGAACTTCAACCGGGAGGATGGGTCGAGAGCCTGGAATCCAGTGTTTCAGCTTTGTAAAAACCGAAAAAGTGCCGAAAAAATAGTTCGCGAGCGGATGTTTCGGGAACAGAATCGAGTTGCGAGTGACAGTGGTAGCTGTACTGAGAGAAAGAGGGTAGACCGATTTGTCTGCTCATAAACCCCCCCCCCCCCTCCGGAAGAACTTCAGTTTATCCGTGATCATGGCGCTTGCAACAGCGCCGAAATATCGGGAACTCAAAATGAACAGTAAACATGGTAAATATCTCGTTTCTAGTGTTAATGATAATGTTAGTCACCATGACAGTTTAATTTCTGTGTATCTACAATTATTAGATGTAGGTACTCTACTCCATTTTCAGGAGTGAACTGCGATGGGCTTAGTTGAGATTTCAGCAACTGGGTTGACCCCCATACATTGAAAGCATTCGAATTTGGAGCTAATATTGCCAGGCAAAAATCCAAACGAAGGTTAAGAATTCCGTATAAGTTCTACATATACCAATAGAATCGGTTAACGTAGAATTTTCCAATTTCACAAGGAAATGGCCCAAAAATGTTTATTACTTTGCTGAAAACAAGGTTATGTAAAATACGTTCATTTCAGCAATGTATCGCACAATATCGTTCAGATTCACGCCTCGTCTACCGTGAATATAGCCAGCTGTAGGAGCCATGAATTCGGAATGACTGGGACTTTCATTAACCTAGTTTAACAGATTACTAGGATAAAGTTTGTTAGGAAAACAGATTTGCAACTTGATTATAGTTTCGGGTAGGTAGTTGAATTGAGTTAAATTCCTCAAGTTTATGATTTGGGAATTATCGAAATGGTCTAGTTCATTTAGTTCCGTATAGCAGTGATAATCTAAGGGCGTGGTGCGTATTGTATAATTATCACTTGCTTCGGTGAAGGAAAACATCGTGAGGAAACCAGCATACCTGAGAAATATTTCTCGACGGCATGTAAACATGGGCTGCATAAAATCTCTAACACCAGGTACACTAACCACACTCTATAAAAGAAAATTTAGTTCTCTTAAAAGGTTTTGGGTTTAGAAATAGATTATATTTTCACTAATCATTGTACGTATTTTTCTACTGATAGCCTCTTGGTATCCTTGAAAAATTTGACGCATGGTTACCCAGTGGGAGGCCTCGAGGGCTTACCAAGCGAAATCCCACATTACCTAGCAAGTTGAAGCGTGAACGGACATACCGACTAGGAGTACTTTAATAAAGAATAGTCCTTATCTGTATGTTTACTTCTTGGATACTTTGTATACTTATTTGGTAATTGGCTCTGCAGAAATAATTTAACTAGAGGTGCCTCTAATCTGGAAACTAAGAAAAAGAAACCCCGTTTACGCCTATTTTTGACTATTTTAACAGATCGATGATTTAAACACGATAGAAAATCTTCGGATGTTTTTTTATGATTGATTTTCGATATGAAGTTATCCACACTGCGTGTTTTTATTTATTTATTTATTTATTAACTATGGAAGACTTACAGCTAAAATAAACAGATTAAAAAAAAAAATTGTATGTGAGACTGTCAGCCAATTAAAAGTCCTCACTTCTAAAAACCAGAATAAACCACTATTGCGACATCTGGAACCAACTAAACCAATATTCAGAAGCTTCAGAATTTTCATCAGTCTTTGAAGGTGTCTCGAGACACATGAGTCCCATTCAAAATTACACATTTCAACACAATACCCTGACCACCATCTCTCGTCTATCCTTAACACCCAGTACACCAACAACAGTAATCAAACCAGCTACGTTATAGTACCACATCGAATGCTAACTTCATCCTGGACCAGATAAAATATTCACACATGCCAACAAAATACAACCAGCATCACCTCCTAAACACCCAGTACACCAACAGTACTGCTCACAACCCAACTTCGCTATGACACCGCATCGAATGTTCGCTTTCTCTCACGCTCGGCTGGCACTTCTGTCAGAGAGGTAGATGTCACAGCTGAGCGAACATTCGCACTGCGCTTAGATAGGCTCTCGGATTTTAAATAACACGCTTATTATAGCTAAGGTCAAGTTTAATACGGGTTTTAGTTGCTTTTTGTTGGTTTTGTGCACCTAGTTTTGGCTGACTATGATTTGAGTAGCTGGACATTTAGAATTTAGTGGTTTTAGCTTGTTCTTATTAAAGAGATCCACATAAAACGAGGTCACCCAAATCCTCCGGAGCGTCAGGACCTTTGAAGTCTATAAACATTGACGGTGAAAGGACCACCTATTTCACATTTAAATTAAATAAACTGTTTCTTCGTTTATGGCAATTTATATTCCAGCTACAATAATGACAAGATCGTGTTGTATTTTGTGGTTTGATGTCACTTTGTGTATGGGCGTCAAATCCATGGTATATTCGTTATTATTTTCCGCGACAGAAAAGTCTAATCTGCCTATACAGCATCAGCTATTATCATAAAATACTTCATGCCTGGCCAAGATATTGTAGGCACTCAACATTATTGGCAGAAGGGTTGCAAGCCTAGGTAGGGCAACAGAATGTAAGTAATGCGACTTTGATCAACAACCACTATTTGAGTTTGATTTTGAAAACAAATGCTTCAAAGTTTTAGCATTTAGTACATAAACAACAGCATAATTACTATATGAGAAAAAAAGTTGCACTATTTAATTTCTGTCTGTGTTTGTCCAAGATAAACTTAGGGCTGAATAAATTGCATTCAGTTTAAATTACTTCGTTCACTATCGGCGTTCAGACATCGATAAAATTCCTTGCAAGAAATTCCAATATCTTCGTAGCAAACACAGGGTCTTAAGATCAACAACCTTGAAGGTGCTATCTAGAAATGTGGTAGGTGGAAACAAAGAAACAACTGCAAATTGCACTAATTATTTGCTTGCAATCTGACAAAATCTCGCATAGAATGCAACATACCAAAACCTAAAAAAAAAACACTGGCCAGTAATTCCTACCACAGTGCGAAGAACTCTTTTGAACCGAAGAAGGCAATTGTTAAAGGGAGTCATTGGTGTTGGCAATTTACACCACCACCATAAGTCTAGGTAACCTCAAGCTTCATTGAGAAAGTATCTTATGCATTTGGAAGAAGGCAGGTCATTCCTTCAGTGAATAAACGTGGACGAAGCAAAAGCGGTATGTAAGGATCGTAGCTGATTGCTATTCTATAGTTTTTGCCTAGGCGTGAGTTTGTGATGGAAGGCTGAAATAGGACTTAGGCCTACCAGGTTTTGATTATACAGTCCCTACAGCTGGGTCCAACATGCGGGCCCACTACGAGCTGGTTACTAGGTGACCCTTAACCTCCAGCCATCACAGCATTATTATACATTTGAGCGAAAAAATAACACAAAAAGATAACAATATGAAAAACAAAGATTTCTAAGCACGATTCCTTGTTAATACTTAGTAATTCTATTCTAAGAATTCGACATCATTGTGTTTTCTTATCATTTGTGTGCATAGCTTATGAGTTTGTACAACATAATGTACTATGTAGCTTATGTATTCAGTGGCGATCGAAGGTCAGCATTGTAGGATGAGATAAGGAACTAGTACATATTTTACGAGATGAAGGGCTTTATTGTAAGACGTAGAAGAAGAGGAAGATTATTTAAAGAACTTTAAGAACTAACAGGAGATAGATATAGTATTATAGGTATTACAGTGAACTAATTATCAGTGGCGACATTGGCGCTCCGAAATACTTACAGCTTGATTATTAACACATGAAGGCTTATTTACCATCAAGGCTTTTTTCCAGGTTAGCTACCAAAAAGAAGCCTAATGAAAAAATAAAAATAAACGACGATAGAACGAGCCAACCGTTAGCTCGTTCTATCCTCAACCTCTCCTCCTCTCTCCCCTCTCTCCTTTCTGTCCTCAGGACTAGATTGAGGTCTACTCTTGACCAATGACACAATTTAATTATAACCACTGATGTGCGATTGGCTATACTGGGTTGAATAGAGATAATTCGAACCTAATACTGATTGAATCTAGTTAAGTCCGAAAACGTTGGGAGAGGACATCATATTGAAATTCATGCCTGCAACACTGCCTGTGTTGCATGCATAATTCTGAGATTTTCTCGCTAAGTTTCCAGTAGTTACACAATGATAAAAGCGTACTTAAATAACAACAAGTAAGTATTATATCACCTAAAAATACCATCCACAGATAGCAGTGAATCATCCTTCGACTCCTGCGCATACATTGCGCACAGTATCGTCTGTTCCGAGAAACTACACTAATTGCATTCACTTAACGTTGTTACAATAACATACCGAGCTTACGTCACGGCGTGTGATGTCACGATGCAGATGTTGTAAAGACAACAAAGGTTGTGTTGGAGGCCTCTGTTTTGTAAATAAGTATTTTTATATATAAATTAGGATACAGGTGCCGTCTTTTAACACCTATGCTAGTTTTCATTTGACTGTTTTTTACAACATTTCGTGAAAAGTAACAAACGTTTACCGTAGTCATGATTTCCTGGAAAAACAGTAAATAAAACGGCTGGCATAACAGAAGCACAAATGAAGATTGTTTGGGTATCATTATCATCTTATAGCAAAAATGTTAGAAATTATAATAAGACAGTGGATCATCTCAGCTGAAATTCTTTGCAAGTTTTCTGCGAAATGAGGCTAATTTGTCTTCAATTATTGGTATTATTCGCTATGTTAGCTTGCGGTTAGCTGTGTAATGATTGTTATGCGTTTGTTTCAGGTTTAGTGCTATTTTAATAAACTTTATACGCCAGGAAACTATTACTGGAAGATAGTAACATAATAATAATTGTTTATAATAGTTAGAGAATGAAGTGTTCAGATTCATCAACCTTTTTTCTGCAACAAAATTAAGTAGAACCAACATGTGTCACAGTGCGTCAGTCAATTGCGTCGCTTACTTATTTAAAAAAGAACGTCTAGGCTACCCGGAGTGCCGTTGTGTTCATTCAGTCCAATGACGCTACTAAAAAAACAAAGCGTAAGCTAAAACTGTGCGTGCTTCAAACATTGCACACAGTTCAAATGCAATAAAGATTCCCATGCATCGTGCGTTTGAGGACAAACCAGTGCGCTATATAGGAAAGAGACGGACATATACAGGACGTATAGCTCCATCTCTATCCGAAGTAAGTTCCAGGTGCACGCAAGTAATTGTCTTGACATGAACAGATAACAAACTTCCTCGTACATAATGGCGTGGCACATATTTTTTGCTTTTATCTAAACATGTTATCTGTGTAAACGTGAAGTTTCACCGTGTTTACTTTTCTGCTATGTTTACAATTATTTTAGTGAGAGTTGTGGGTTTTAACATAGGCAACAATACAAAATAATATGATGATTATTATGTGTTTTTTTTTTGGTTCTGATCATCTTTGACAGACATTACGGGTAGTCAGAAGGTCGAAAATCGGTCTCCTCAGCAAGACTGGTTGTCTGGCTGAGGAGTATCGGATAACCAATCCGATTTTCTCCCAGTTTTGGGTATCGTTTCACCCAGTTTTGGGTTGAGATCAGACAGGTAAACATTCCATGTAAAGGACTGGTATCCAATTTCATCCAGTTAGATTGGAACTTGTATGTAAGCCAACCCAAACAGAAAAGCTAGAAAGATGATGATTACTGGTAGAAAATGCCCAAGGCATTAAGTCCGCCTTTGTACAGTTTTTTACTTGTGCATAAAGTTTTGATAAATAAATTATCGGTAGGCATAAATAATTGGGTAATTATCACTGTAAAAGTAAAAATTGATGCTTGTTGATAAAGTTTGAAAAATATTTTTCATTAGTAAAAATGTGCCAACAAAGACCAATCCAAATTACCTACAGCAAAAACTTGCCACTATCTAAACGACCCTTATCTAAAACAAATACCACTAAATTCAAGACAAATAAACATCGTCCAGTCGTATTATGAATGCGACTCCTTACAAGTGCGGATGACTCACTCAATGAACTTGTTCGCCGCTAGTCGCAAGTTCAACGTTTGTCGCAGGGGAGGTCGCTCTATTGATTGTTTGTTTGGTACGTGACGTGAATAGGTGGTTTTAATTACTAGTATTACGAGTCTTAAGTAATGTTTTATTTATAGTAATTTCTGAAGACAATAGTTTAGCTCAATTTGGCGAATTTCAAACTTCATAGTTCCTTGTAGCTAGATACAACAGTAGAATTAATCAGAAACTAGCTTTAGCCCGGGGCTTTACCTGTGTATAGGTTGGAAGTACCTAATCCTACGGAATAGTGCTACCGTGACCGGGTCTAAAGTATCCTAGGTCAAGGTCGAATGTATGCAAACATGGAACCCCATTCAGGCGTTAAGATTTGAAAAGGAAGCAGACAGAGATACTTCCCTATTTAAAATATTAGTATGGATAATGGGATTACTTATATTAAACACAGGAGGAGGCCTGCACTCAGCAGTGAATGGAACAAGGCTGCCAATGATGTAGAATGAGATTGAAAATATTGACCCTCAAACCGGGTGGTCTTCAGCTTAAAAGAACTCCACTTCATCCGCCATTCTCAAGAGTATCATGAGAGACCACTTAAAGATAAAACTCTCGCCTAAGAAGTGGCTATATCGGGGCCTTTTGGGTGCTATAAGGGGAAACTTGAAGTTGGGTAGCAACGTGTATCTACAAAACTTCGAAATGAGATACTGAGAAAGAAGTTTTCCTTCTAAGACAAAGCGCCAAAATATTTTCAGTAAAAAAAACTTTTTCATATCTACTGTCCTGATTTTAAATTTGATTTTCTCTGAATGTTAAAAGTCATTGTAGTAGCGAGCTAGCAAATAGCTACTTACTTAATCTAGGTTCCAAACTGGTACTGAGAATTCTGGTAGCACTTTGAACCCCTACATTTTGACTGAACCCAAAACCTCACGCTCAACAGTCGCGCTTGCAACAAGACCAACGAAGCACATTGTAAATTCCGATCAATTTTTTTCATCAAAAGTCTCTTTTGGTACAGAAACACCAACAATAAACAAGCTAAGTGCTACTATTTAAAAAGCATAATAAACCAATCTCATCTCAGTCATAACTTCACAACGTTGTTTAATTTTCTAAAGTTAACTGTAAACGCACAGTAAACAGTTTCCCATCATTAAAGCGAACTATCATGATACAAAGGCGACTTGTTGCGACAGAGCTCCCGATATGGTGGGGGCACGGAGTTGGTAAAATATGGAGTGATAACTTTGAGTGTGTGGATTCTGTACCTAGTAGTCAAGTACAGCATATTCACGGTCATGTAGTTTGATCAGTTGAAATGTCGTTTTACCAAATTAACGTGATGGTCGAATCAAACTTTTATTCTGCCAATATTCTCAACATTTTAACGTTAGTTTTGCTGAAAAAAGTGTTGTAAGACAGAGTAAGATGTGGATTTTGGACACTGGTGGTGCATCACACCACACACACACACATCATATATAGTGAAGATAGTGAACTTCAATAAAGAAGAAAAATATCTTACTGGTTATATGTAAATCACTGAATGCTTGCAACTTGCATCAGACCAAGTGTCAAGAAATTACAGGCTCTTTGCTATGTTAGGGCTCATCTTACAAGCCTACCAAACTATTCGCAACCACTGCTTGTCAGTCAGAATCAATAGCGGGAACCACCAGAAAATCATCGATACAATGTAGCTAAAGAAAATAAGGGCTCCGGTGTGTTGAAGTTGACTTGAGTCCACTGTTTAGTCCGCACATAATATTCCATTGGTCTACCACTCCATGTCACAGCCCGATACGGCCCGTTCCAGCCTGTCTTGTTACACCCACAGAACAAGTTGTTTGATGGACGTGCGTCCTAGAATTCGTTATTAAGTTTCGTGTTGTCTATGTAAAGTTTGCTGAGCACGATTATTGCCCGTTAGGTTTTGAGGGTATGTTGATAAATTGTGTCTTTACTGGACGGGTTTGGCGGATTTTCAATTAGTATTTGCGTTGTGGTTAATAATAATATCCGCACGGCTTTAAAGTTAAGCATTGCTTGCCGAGGATAAGAGACCATCTGTTACATACCGAGACCCAACCGTGGTTCAGAAAGCACGTCAAGCCGTTTGTTCGGGTTGTCATTTTTAGATCTTTGACAATTGTTTCGGGTAGTCAGAAGACCTCTGACAAACAGTCTTGCCAAGGAATTTCGCGTTACTCCAATATCTGGATTGTAGAGGTTAGGTAGGCAGACCATTCTTGTAAAATTATGGTATTCAGATGCAACATAATTGGGAAAAGGCTACGATGGACTGGACGGGTTTGGCTGATTTGCAATTCGATGTTAGGTCATATTTAGCTGTCTGGTGTGTCAGCTGTGGACATATTTAGGCTGCTATGAATCATGCTGTGGCCTGGAGATTGACCCGACTTAATTTATTGAACGTCACCCTGTTATGGAATGATACATCTGAGTTGGGCTACACGATTTCGTGCACTGACTGGACAAGACAGGTTCACTCAAATCTGTATGGTTCGTTTCTCGTTTCGTTTTTCGGACATTAATCTGCATGGTCTTCATGTGACTTGACCAAGATTTACCAACCCCATCTAGGTTGAAAGTGATTTGAATGATTGTTATCACTATATTTTAATACGATATTTGGCTATGTCTGATTAAGATGACACATTCAATAAACGATAAGAGATGCTCCCTATACGTCATCATAAAAATGTCACCTAGAGTTCAGTTCATTTCATGGCTTCATTTAATTACTTACCTTTCAGCAAAACATGAATATTAATTACCTCTTTAGCCAAATATAAACTTTGCGTCGGCGATACTTGATACTTGCCTTCCGTTTAAAGCAAATTATTCTGTATTCTCATATTACAATTAGATTAATTAGTAATCAGTTCTTAAAGGCGATGTTTTTGCGATGCCAGTCAGAATTTTAAGTCAATCGTGGGTGTTACAGGTAAATGTTGTTATTCAGGCTAATTTGGAAATAATAGCGAAAATTCGACTTACATTGATATTTATGACAGGTTAATTGGGAATATTGAAGATTGGAATTAGGTTTATTTATCACAGAATCGGAAAGGTCAGGTGTGCTGTATTCTGTGAACTTTATCACACTTCGTCAGAATATAATCTCAATTAACGCTTATTGCTTGCTCATTAATCACGCCTCCGGGAATGCCGTTACGGTCAACGGATACCTAAATAGAATTACTTTTCTCCGAAAACTGAATACTTTCCAAACCCAGAGCCTACTAACCAGAATCAATTTACATCCCGGAAAACTCAATAATTGTTCCAAACCCAGCTTTACAAAATTCTGTGTAGAATCAATTAATTTTTCCCCGAAAAATTCTTGTTCGTAACATCGAAAACACGGATCTAATTCCGAACAGCCGGTTACATTTCGACATGTGTCACCATCGGCGGATAACCGGGTTTCTGTCGCTGGCATACTGCCAACTGCTCGGCTTGCACGTTGCATCAAATGTAGTGTTGTTATGTTGGTAACCGACCGTTTGGCGTGACGTAAGCTGATGTTGTTTTTGTGAATTTTGATTTTAATTTTGTTATGATGAAACTTCGTGAATATTTAAGGTTTAACTTAACTTCGAGGGTATTCGAGTAGCAGAAACCACTACTGTTGAGGATAGGGAATCCATCTTGGGTTGGCAAATTTTATTGTGCTTTTGTTCTTAGTAGGTATAGGTCCCAGCAGCTCGGAGTCTGAATTTTGTATACATTGGACTGCAACGTAACACACAGTCTACACCTCTTTTTATCTACACTTCTGTCGCAGGTACGCTGGAAGAGATTTCTTTAGAAATAACCATCACCTTTGTAATTTGTGCCTATTTTTCTGTTCCTTTCTACTTTTCAGTACCTATTTAGTGTGTACATAAACTGTTAAATAAGTAAAATAAATAACTGGCGAAAATATGTTTTAGCCAAACTACACAAACTTTATCAAAGCATCATTCAAAATAACTATCTAGGTTCAGTCAGGTCGCGCGATACGACAGGCTGACCACAGAACTAAACTTAGTCGCAGAAACACGTGCTTACAGAAAACAGACGCAATTTCTTACAGAATATACCATGCTCATGCTCATGTTTTGGAGACGAAAACAAAATTGAGTCTTTCGTTTTTGTAGAAACGGTGAAACAAATCATTAAATTCTAAGCTGAAAGATGGATCACTCCTTTTTGAGGGAGCTTCTTCTGCTCCTAAAAAGGAAATTCGCTCACAAAACAAACAGCGCTAGATTGCGTTCCGAGTAGAGAACCCCTGAGTTGAAAGGCTCCTGTGTTGTGTTAGAATAGAATAGTAAAGCATTTATTTCAACCAACAAAGGATCAAACACATTTTAAACATAAAAAAAAAAAACAAGAAATAACACAAAATATTTCAATCGCTCAGTAAATAAACCAAACCTCTGCGCGCATACATTCAAGATGCCGGTGGAGCACTTTTAGTTTGAAACAAATAACTTTGAACTTCGCCTCACAGGTCTCCAAACATTTTAGCAACTCTCTTGTAAATCTTTAACTAAATCCGTATACACATGCTGAGATAGGCACACTAATCTAATAATCTACAAAAACTAATTCGGAATTCCGCCTAATTAACATACTTGCCTAATTCCCTCAAACACAGGAAGTCTTACCACCTATGTATTTAGCACTTAGTCTCTTATACAACAGAAACCCTATTCTGGTAGAATACGCAAAATTTGGCCGCCATAATTGAATTTAGTTCGATCAGTTAGGTGAGCCAAACATTGGATTATGTTTATATTAGTGGTACGAGGACTTGATTACGTCATTAGAGGTGGATAATTATATTGGTTGGATCGTTTATATTGTAGGAAATTGTGGGAGGATTAGCCGTAGTGGAAAATTAAGAGGGAAAATTCTTGTATAGGTATAAATACAAGTTATAAATGGATCCTTCACGAAGCTGCCAAGGATTCTGTACATCAAATTAAGTAACTGGACACAAAAATTACTCTTATTAAAAAAGTTGGAACTTTGACTCCCAAAATTTCCGTAACTAGAAGGTTCCCAAGTATGTACCAGAACAAAACAAAAATATCGCTTGATGGGGTGAACAAGTGCCTAATGGCTTCGTTAAGGATATTTTTTACACGCATTCTTTCTTTTTGTTCAATACGCGAAATATAAATTTAAAAAAATAAGAACTCATACAGCATTGCTAAGATGATATACGAGTATAAAAATATGATTGTTTTGTTGTTGATTACTCAGAGACAAAGAAAACATCCTCTGCCTGTAAATAACCGTTGCCCTTGAAACCAGAATGCAAAAAAAAAAACAAACTGGCGTCAGAAATTTGTTTGGAAAACTTGCTTGTTCTTCGATTTGTTTCATCTATCTATGTCATGCGTTTAAGTAGTGTATTTTCCTGTTTTATAAGTGTAGGTAATGGTAATATGTAGGTAACTGCAAAATAGTTGAATAACTATGCAGCTTTGCAGTTGAATAACTATGCTTAATAAAACCAACTCGTGAGTCTGATCACGGGTAGATTGTAAATAAACAAATAAATTTACAACAAAATGTTAATGATGCAGGTAAACAGCGTAAACAATAATATACAATATATGGATTCGAATAAGCAGTGTTATTATAAAGATAACCGCCTGCAAATAACGTTGCAAGAATAAGATGCGTTCTCGTTGCAAGATACATATGGATGCCAAGACTAGCAATGGTTACCATTATGATATTATCGAGATATCAGTCCGTTGATTTCAATGTATTGGAGAACTGCTACTAAAATCCGGATCATTTCTTCATTCATTTCATCCCAATTATCATCATTATTCTCTTGCCCTTATCCCAATTAATATAGGGTCGGCGCAGCAGGTCTTCTTCTTCCATACTTCTCTATTACCCTTTACTCGTCATCTCGTCAGACATCTGTTTTCTTGCCATACCGTCCTTCACTCAGTCCATCCATCGTTTCTTTGGCCTTCCTCTACTCAATAACCAATTAATGATGTTGAATTCTCAAATAGTATTGGGAATGCGAGTCTGCTACACAATTACACCGCTGAACCAACCCACCTTCCTTTGCCGAAGCATCCAAAGATATACATACAAGAAACATAAACTCACGCCTTGTTCCCATGGGGGTAGGCAGAAACCACAGAACGCCACCAGCTACGATCCTTACATACTCCTTTTGCGTCATCCACGTTCATACATCTGGCCATAGACGCACGTCGGTTGCGAGTTCTAAGCACCTGACCTTTCTAAAGAACCTCACCAATAAGGTCAGTGTATGTGCTCCTCAGGCGTCCACTCCGGCATTGCCCCTCACATCTGCCTTGTAAATTTCTTTTGTTAGTCGCCTTTCACTCAACCTCTCTACAGACCAAACCATCTAAGCATACTCTTTTAATCTTTTGTCGCTACATCATCTTTTTTTCACCATCCAAACATACCTTCATACAAAAACATTTTTAGAACTCCTCGTTCAACTTTACTCTACACAACCTACATAGTTATTTACTTTTTCTCGCATGCTACTGGTACGAGTACGTAGGCGCGAAAGCCAAGCTTATCTCGTTACAATTGAGTTGACACAGAGTAGAAACAAAACAATTGCTTATCATGGTTACCTAGCAATATTTGTACTCTGTGGTTACTGGGGATGTGCTTCCGACCGTCACGCTTTCTTCAGAAGTATGGCTATATTATTACGTACATAGTGGTTATGTAAACAAATAATTGTAGACATGTGTGCTTGAAAGTGTTAGTGGATTTTATATTGGTATATTTACATCTGTTTGCAAGTTAATGGCAATGGGTACGTCCCTTAGTACATGGGACTAGTAACATAACTGTTATATTGTTTTATAATTTACTATTAAGTGCATACACCTCCCTAACCCTTTGGAAATTACAGACATGCTGTTATGACATAAATAACATAGCTGGTGGAATGTAAATTTGTAAAATTTCCAGGTCTCTATCATTGGAGAATCGTAGTTGCCCATTCCAAGCGTAGATCTATATGAAGAAAGATGGTCAAGAAACTCCATGGACACCATTCCTGTCAACTGGGGATGATAGGCGTGGTTTTGTGTCGCATTACTTCTCCACTACGGTCTTTGCTCGTCGTCGTACGTCTTCTGTGGTTCCACCATGTTAGATTCTCCGTACTAATTAAACAAAGGCCTTCTGCACCATTGAATCTTTTCATAGATTTAACTAGCAGTTAACTCCGATTCCAAATATAACCTTACCTGTACGAAACGATTCGAGACTTCAATCTTTCCGAACCTCTAAATTGTCGCACCGCATGCATACCTTAAAATCATACAAAATCACAACCATTTAGCTAGGTACAGGACAGGTACACATGCTCTAGAACACAAATGCACCAAACCAATCAGTGTCCCCCCCACACCTCCACAACTACAACAAACACAAAGCGATCAGATGATTCACGAGCATGCGCGCGCGCTTCCTGCCGACCTTGACTGTTCGTCTGCATGTCACGTCCGTGCGTGATTGGTTGATAACCAGTATGTAGTTTAGTGTGTATTAAGAATGTCAGGTTGCAAGGTATTTAATGAAGATGATGGTAATCATTTATCCTTCAGCTAAAAAGTGATTTATTGATGATAACAATTTTCCTTTGATGAGCTACTGGAGAGGCCTTTGTTAGCTCGTTTGAGAAAAATAAATAATCTTGGCTGAAAAACATTCGTGAACTGGTGTCACGACTGCTGCTAAGCAGTTCCATCTCGCATAGGAGGAATACTTGGACTAAATGACCTTCAGTACTTGACAGGACCAGACGAAGTCTATCAATTTGCTTTTTTGACATTATAGTATGTCTTTCAGGCAACTATTTGTGTAAACACCAGAAACTCACTTTAAAACATAACATCACGCCTGTAATCCACGAAGGGTTAGGCAGAGGTGTACCTAATAGTACACCCACATATCGCCAGTTGTGTTTACGTTCCATGTAGTAGGAAGCGAGCCTATTGCCATCAACCGGGCATAAATCCAGACTCCGTGGCTATTACTTAGAAATTTCTGATGGAAAAACCCAGTAACCCTTTGCCTGACCTGGGACTCAGGACCTCATGCTCAGCAGTCACTCATGCGACCACTACACTCACGACTACGAGGCAGTCAAACTCACTTTAATACCTACAAAGACACCTTATCTAATAGGATTAGTATTCACAAAGCAGTCAATGACATATCCCACTCATTACCAGCCACAAACACCATAAAATCAGAAACACAATACCCCCCATATAACATTACATTTAATTTCCTGCAAGGTAACTTTGAAATAGATTTCCGAGTCGCCCATTATGAAATATAATAGTAATAAGTAGTAAGGAACACGGTATTACGGCTTCTCTATCTGAAACGTAAAGCCGCTGTAAGCTGGCTAGTCGATGTCACTTCGTAAGTCGCCTCCATTTTTATTTTGGGGCCATGAGAACAGCGGGTGAATGAGGAAGTGAGGCGGGTATCTTTTACTGCTTGCCCTAAGGCTTAGACAAGAGGGAACCACTTTATAGGGCTCCATACCTGAAGGGTAACCAATGGGGCCCTATTACTAAGCCTCCGCTATCCGTCCGTCCGTCTGTCTGTCAGTGGGCTGTATCTCATTATCCGTAATAAGTAGACAGTTGAAATTCACACAGAACGCTAATCAGTTGAAGCCGCTATAAAAAACAAATAATAAATTTAAAATTACCACTACTACGATGGTACGGATCCTTTCACGCGGGACTTCGACTCGCACTCAATCGGTAAAACGGAACCCTTATAGGATCACTTTGTTCTCCGTCTGTCTGTCTGTCAAGACCCTTTTCTCTCTCAGGAATGCGTGGCGGCATCAAGCTGAAATAAATACCAAATACTCAGGTTTGCTAACCCTTGGAGCAGTGAAAAAATCAAACTTGTAAGTCAACGCGATCAAAAGATATGACTGTTTACATTGATATATTAAAAAATATATCAATGACTGTTTATGTCGCATATTATGCGGTTTCACAAGGGAATCGATTTCAATGGGAAAATTCCAAAAAATAAAAAAGCTGACCCCATACATGTGCAAAACTGTTAGGGATTTTTTTTTAATTGTTCCGAACTATATCGCAAATTCTATTGCATTATATTCCGTCGATTGACTATCACTGGCCTGTTTTAAATTATATTAGTGTGTTGTATTTTATGTTAGATAAATGCCAAAAGCCACCACTACTTACACAGAAAATTTTCAGTAGGTACATTAGGTATGTATTTGTAATTAAATGTCGCAGTTGCCTAAATTCCAATTTGCTAGTTGTAATCAAGTTTCAATTGGATGTTGACTAATAAATACGCGGTCAGAGCAAATTGAGTGATATACGAGCTGTTTGTGATTGTTTCATTAGTTTACTACTACAGCAGACTAAGGTTTCAGGGTTCGAGAACCTAAATTACATAATTTTAACATAGGTCACTCCTACATCCAATTGCGTAACATTAATTTCAAATCCGAAGGATATTCGTAATCCATTGCTTCATATGTTTGAAAATTCAAACAACGCAATTAATATTGTTGAGTTGTCAAAATTAATAGCATTGGCCAAAGTGCGTTCCACAATCAGCCCCATGTTTTTATTTTAAATGAAACGTACTTTTTTCTTCTTAACTATTAGTGTTGAAAAAAATCAGAACCATTAAATAAATACAATCCTAACGACAGTAATAGTAAAAAGTCGTAAGTAATAATCATGATATTTTTTTAGCTATTACAGTCCAATACCGATAACAAAATACGATTATACAAACAAGACCAATCATTCTAGTAAACAATATCGCTCCTAATAATCAAAACAACGATAACCGCGGTTTTCCGAGCCCAACGTTTCAGCCGCCTTGACACTCAGTTGATCTCTGTTTAATTGCATCCGAGCTCAACGATAAAAATCAAGGGGACACTGCTTCACGACGAATATTAATTTAAGGGCTAAACACTGGCTGGGAACTTTATAAAAGGATTTCCCTGTTCGTTCGGTTGATGTTTATTTTTGAATGACTTTTGATTGCAACGCAATTTGTTTTTTAGAGAAAAAATTGTCTAAGATGTTTGTTTTTTTAATTGGGCAAGTGAAATTATATTCGACCTCTTCGGTTGTGCATAGTAGAATAATTATAACTATATTGTATAGATTGATGAAATAAAAATATCTTTATAAAGAGAAGCCAGGTATGCAAGAGATAATAATGCACAAGTGCGTGCAAGGTCAAATCTTGCGGCTTACACTCATACGAAAAATATGAATCTTAAATTCTCTTTTTTATCAAATTAACCAACAAACGAAAAAGTTAAGTAGCACCTACTTCATGATTTAAAATATTAACAGCAACAAAATTTATTGTGCAATGTTTCAGCTCCGTGCATTTTCCATTTCCCGACATTTTAAGCTTTTGTCATTTCTCGGATATACAGCACCTGCCAACGATATGCTTCGAATATCGGGAAATGTACCGAGGGAGTCTACAATGCAATTCACAAATAGCCTGTCGGCTGTCGCTGTTCAGGTCGATTTTAATCTGTATGAGAACACTCTCCTAGCACATTATTTTAGGTTGACGATACATATTACATGTGTGATCTTTCTTATAGGAATTAAACCACCTAGTTTTTGGAAACCAGCGGGCTTAGAGAAGTACTACCGAGTTCGCCTCTAAGTTCGTCTACCACATATCACCTTTAAGCGCTAAGTTATAAGGTTGAAAACTGTAGTACCAACGCTTTCAAAGTTTCATATTAAGACAACGTCTTTCTACATGCGAGTCTCGGGAACCTATGTCACTCCAATACATTTTTGACTTGCCGTCATAGATATGGTTAATACGAGTTTAATGTCACTTTATCGATCTTCTCCGATCAGTAAATCTCAACGCAACGTCTCATGGAGTTCCGCTATCCTACGTTATCCTTGATTGCATAAAATAACATAACTTAACAGAACATCACGCCTATAATCCCCGAAGGGCTAGGCAGAGGTGTACCTAATATAGTAACACCCACGTTTTGCCAGTTATTTTGAAGTCCCACGTAATAGTGGGCGAGCCTATTGCCATCGACCGGCCACCAATGAGAATTTTCTGTTGGAAATACCCAGAACACTTTGCTCGACCTGGGTATCGAACCCAGGACCTCATGTTCAGCAGTTGCATTGGCGACCACTAGACTAGACAAAAATAAAAAATAAAGCCACGTGTATTTTTTGCCCCCAATTTTTCATGAAAGCGTTACGCACCAACAACACCTATACGTAAAACAGCGCTTAATCAACCGATCATGATCGAAGGCCATCAGACCCGGCCTCGCCGACCAATCCCGACATCTTATTAACGTAGACGGCAATCTATTTGGGCATAATCAACGCTGTGATGCCAGTATTTATGCCAAAATTGAGATGAAAATCGAAAAATGTAGGTTCGATTTTATGTAAGAAAATTGGTAAAACAAGACTTCTATTAAACCGGTAAATGCCGTAAATCTTCTTCTTCGCGTGTCGATAAACTCAAATAATACCCGACCAGTATATTGCCACCTGCACAGCTCTGTCGTTGGGTTCGTTTAAATCCTGGAAGGTGCAGGTGGCTGGGCAGGATGGGCAGGAAAGGAGGTGGGGCATATCCTGCAGAGGAGCTCCACACTGACATTGTATCTGGGACGGATCGATGATACCCCATTTGGCCAGATTATTTCTACAGCGGCCAACCTGGGCCCGCAAACGGTTAAGAGACTTCCAGGTGGGCCACTGCAGTTCCTGTCCAGGAGGAAGACGTTCTGCTGGATTCATAAAGTGCGGAGGGGTGGGATGTCTGTTCATCCACAATTCGCATCTTTCAACTGACGCACTGTCTTCTGAGGAGATCGTGTCTCTCACGAAGCTTTTACGGCTTTTAAGCGTGGACGTAGTAGTTGATGCCCATACAGAGGGTGGCGGTTATCTCGTTCCTGTTTTCCCTTCTCAATGCGACTAGCTATTTCGCGCCGAACGTCTGGTGGCGCTATACCTGCCAACGGATACAACATCGCAAGAGGGGTGGGTTTTAAGCACCCCGTTACAATGCCGTAAATAGTATTATATACCTTGCTGGTTAAGGAACAAAATTGAAAGTTTTTTTAATCTGTCAACTTACCAGCATCTTAAACTTATTATGTAATGACATTTTTTTTTTTTTTTTTTTTTTTTTATTATATAAAGTTAAAATTAGTAAAGGATCACTTAAGACAAAATTAAAAAACTTTATACAGGATAGCAAACAGAGCTAAATACCTACACCGTATAACATTGTATAAGTTTCAAACACAACAGTATGATAGATATAAGTATTAGCTATGTAAGGAAGGTGGTAAATTGTGATGCAAAAGAGCGCCTCTCGCCATCAAACGTTAAAGTTTGGCGAGTTTAGAATTAAGGAACACCTCTGTACTATAATTTCTTTAAATAAAAAAAAATAAAAAAAAACATAACATGACAGTTGCAGGGTAACTGACAAAAAATTCTCTACTGAGGGTTCGGCAAAACCATTACGTACAGATTGCGGAATTCGGTGGCCGCAGCCGCGTACGTACCGGATTGAAAAGGCAAAAGATATGATTAGGTATAGTAGTCTACCTTTTCCGCAACCAGAAAATACTGGCTTAGCCCTTGATCTGATATCTGGCAGTGTAGCTTTATATCTTGCTAATCTTCAGTTAAGTTTCCAACATGAATTACCTGAAACAAAAATACAGCTTAATTAGTACAGAATAATACATTTTTAATTCAACAGATATCAAGGAAAATGGCCGCCTTATTACTTCAGCTGGAAATCTTAAGGCGATTAAGGGATTATGTAGGATGGGCAGCTGCTTTCATTTAGGTATTATACGTTAGTCATTATGACTGGTAGACGTGGACATAATGGCTTCTGTTGTGAATGACCTATTACATAATAGGTACTAGACATCAGCAGTGCTCATTTTATAAGAGTTATGTCAATGAAGAGAATAACATATTAAGGTGGTTAGGCACTGGCCGAGCTGAAGCTGGAATTTGAAGCTGTTCAGAAGTTTCTGATAAGTAACTAGCCCAGTCAAACCTTCATGAAGCCAGTAATAATCTATCGCTGGATATACGTTCTAAGCTTTATTTATTAGTCGCACGCCACAGAGCTCGATTCTTGGGCTCTTTTTCAATTAGGTCTGCCGGATTCGCAGTGTCCATCAACATCCTTACCACAATAATCAGCAGATTTTCGCCTAACATTGACATCTCTTCGCCAGTTCAGCATGCCACTCCAGACTAAATACACCTCAACAAATATGTACAAATAAACATGTCTGACACTAAAACTGCAATGTCCCCGTGCATGCTAATGGCCGAGTTTCGCGGCACGTTGGTTAACTGCCGCAGTTTGAGTCGCGTTAATGACAGCCCACACTGACGGCGACGTGCTCATAAGTTTTAATAGTTAGGTGTTGTAATTGCTGCTTTTGGGGTTTTGTTCTCGAGGTTTGTTTTATGTAAGACTCTGGCAAGAGGTGTGATGGACTGATGATGATGTTGTCAAGTCTGAGATGTATAAGAAATACGCTACCGTCTTTCTTATAGGCTTGCTACAGGCACCTGTTTTCATTACAACCTACACCAAATTTAAGCAGTTTGTTTCTATTATTTTTTAGATATTTCAACCAGCATTCCAAAGCAGGATAAACTAAACTCGGTACCCGGGTGTTCATAATTCACATCCGGATTTTTGTATGGTATGATACAAAAACAATATTAGCAAAAAAAGTGATATAGGCGGAACGAAGGGACATTCAGCCTTTGAAGGGACATGCAGCCTTGAAGCTGTGCAAATTAGTGCCTTTAGCACTAATTTGCACAGCTTCATGCGTAAGTTTACGCAAAATTACTTGCACCTAGGTGCCCTTAATTTTTAGAAATCCTACGTAGGTAAATAATCAAAACTCCAACTTGTCTAACTCCCGATTTTTATTTCACTTTTCAATTAGCGACTAAACGCCATTACGCCACTAGTGCATCAAGCACGTCCTTTTCGCACTAGTACTCAAGTCGTGTGGTATCGCGTAGTGCTAAGTGCATCGCGTCATGTGCATTGACACTTCTTATAGATTAGCACTTAGTAATGTATAGCCGTAATGGGTATGCCTGTCTTATGCACTTATTTAACTACCCGTGGAGTATAGTGACTTTGAAATTGAAACGATTTAAACGAATTTGCGGTGTAAATCATTGTAATTAAGTTTATTTTGCTATTGGCAAGATTCACAATAAGATATTGCAGGTTTACATTTTTGTCATTAGCCTCTGCAATTCCTCTTTAGAATGTAGACTGCTCGAGCTTCAGGTATTAACTTACAGATTTGATCGCAGAAGTAAACACAAAGTCATAGATTTATTTTTATTTCAATAAATCAACATAAGTGTCAAATTACTGAAATTGAAGTTTAAACTTTAACGGCAGTACTTTTGGGTGTTCCCGAGTTCCATACTGCGAACGAGAATGTTTCATGAAAACAGTCACCAATTTTAAACTTACTGTAAAGGCCACCCCACACGCCATGCCACTTTTCGCGAGTTCATAAGAAATCACAAAATATTACGCAAATATTCGTGCCTGTGTAAAAGAGCCTCCATTTTACAAAATAAGCCGAGGATTTCACACTAGCTACCCGGAAACAGACAACAGACAAGTATGGCTGACATTCATACAACTTATACGTATATAAGTCGTCTATTTGTGTATAAGTCTGGTATTTACTTAGCATTTTGTGCAACGCGTCTGTTCTTATGTAAAACAATTTATGATATTATGTCTGCATTCCTAAAGAGGCGTAGGTTGAATATGAAAATTTGTGTCTTAGTGCATTTACATGGTATGAGGTAAGTTTTGTTTTTGGTACGACATGCGTAACCAGTGTACAACGTGTACTCACTGCAGGACACTAAGCTCCTCTCGGTAAGAAGCACGCGTGCCGATATCGACATTCTACCACCAACACTTCATCATCATCATCATTTCAGCCGAAAGACGTCCACTGCTGGGCATAGGCCTCCCCCAAGTGTCGCCAAATTGACCGGTCCCGTGCGTAACACACTTAACGTAATTTCTAGTTCGCGATATTTCGGTACCTACTGTTGCAAGCGCCATGATCACGGATAAAAAAAATAATGAGCATTGTAAATATCACGTTAGGTTTGAACCTTATCTAGCAGTACGGAATCGTACCTTCGTCGATGGTACCGCGTGCGATAGCATTCCCAGATGAGGTTCAGCCCTTAGTGATCACGTCAGTTTAAAAACATTCCCACCATGATAAAGTTTTTAAACTGTCATGGTCACTAACATTATCATTAACACTAGAAACGGGACAGTGAACATGGTAAATAACCCGTAATATTCCCACCATGCATGCCCAGTGCAGGTTGATGGATGTCATTGTCAGATGCCTTCGATTCTTTTCGTTTTAGGACCTGTCGGATTCTTTAGAATGTTTTTCTTCACCGTTTTGACAGCACTGTAGATGAAATTAGTGCCTCTCTGGGTTCGAAACCACGGAGTCGGGGTCGTTACCACTTGGCCACTGTTGTAATATGTATTTTATTGAAATAAACCCATAAATATTGCTGCAGAAGCAATTCTACAAGTACAACGCAATCCCGATTTATGACAGTAAATAAGCCGATACACGATTTATGTGCGCCGTAGAGCCTTTTACGACGAAATAAATAATGTCAAGTTACCGTTTACAATAAAACATTATAGAGAAAATGACTTACTCTATTACCTAATTATGAATTTATATGTTGAGCAGGTGTAATGAATGGCTCATGGTCACTAAGGGTTGAACTGGTAGTAAGTGCGACTGCTAAGTGTTGGGTTCTAGGTTCGATTTCCAAGAAAAGCATGTTATCACGATTTTTCACTAGCAGCCCTGATTCTAAATTCATGCCCAGCTAGAGATAAATTAGGTACAATTGCTTTCCCTATAATACATATATGTACATGTTACCGGCCACACCCGATTTCAGGCCAAACTAGTTTGTCCTAGGTTAAACCGGTTTACTGGTCTATCTTATCAGGATACACTAACCCAAAAAAAGCAATTAAACTGCGCCCAACTTGGATGTAGCGCTCGCAGGCCGCTACCGCGACACTGCTCGCTACGCTCGCTCTGCTCGCGCGTGGTTGGTCACCAATCTAACCTAACCTAACCTATTTAGTCGGGGTGCTCTATGATTGTCCTTTTGTGATGATCCCTAGTTTGGCCTAGGACAAACTAGTTTGGCCTGGAATCGGGGTTGGCCGGTAACATATACAAGGTAGAAGGGACACCGAAGCTGAAACAGTTACCACGTGTAGGCACGTATTCAGCACATCTCCCTGAACACAATAAAGAAAAGAAAAATAAAATTGTCTATATCCACATAGAAATTTTTCAGGCAGGCACTGCTTAACCTCGAAGGTCGACCTGTGTGGCGGTTTTATTTAGCCACGAACCCTTGTCGGGTTACTGGTGTTTCTGCTATGAGTAATAAAATAACTGTGAAAATAAATACTGTACTTCGAATGGAAATGGTAGTTCAAAAAGGTGACATGCGCCCGAAATGTGGTGAAAGACTCTGTTTGAGAATCGCTTAACATTCGGTCTTCTTGGCCGCACTGACCTTCCTACCTATTGGAAACAAATTGTACACATTAGGACTTTAATAGCAATCGATGTCTCCTTTTAACGACTTCTTTTGGCATTTTTATTCTTAATGTGACAAAATTTCTTACAAATAGCGGTAATTTTCTTCATTCTTCATCCTAACTGTTTCTATAGAAAAAAAAAAAGATTGAAGTTTACTTTTGCGAGAATCTCATTTTTGGATTTAACATTACAAATTTTCGCGTCAAAGAATTTGTCGCACAAAACTGCGACGGAAATAGTCGCGACTATTCCGCGTCTGGGACTCCTATCTCTGTATCGCTCGTTATTAAGAAAAAGGAAGATCCCTTATACCTGTTTTCACTGACATCTGTTCTATCAGCTGATCGTTGAGATTCCAATTGAGTGGTAATTTTTGGGGGTCCTCAAAACTCCTCAACCGACAAATAACTTTGATAGTGTACAACTTAAGACTAGCCTTTGCGTGTTGTTCGGTCTTCACGGAAAATAAAAATAAATATTAATAAAGTATCGAGACATTTGTTTTCGAATAACAGCAGTTGTAAATAATGTTATCTTTGAACTGGCAGCTATCATGCGGGTGTTCGATTGCACGCACAATATACCGTATTGTACCGTACGGTTCATAAATTATAAATTAACTTAGTTTTTCTTTACTTTATTCACACTTTTTCTACAACAAATACATATCAAGAACCTCTTTTTTATGCCCTCGTCTTCAGTAACAACTAAATGAAAGCACAATTATATTAATTTGAGTTATCATTTTGGTGTCGCTGAATACGCATAATTTGTCTTTATGAGCGCTTGCACACTTACGCTTAAAGACACCAAACATAATCAGTATGCCAAATATTGCAAAAACTGCACATGAGTAACGAGTATAAATTATGCTTAATGTCAACCTCAAATGCCAGCAATTAAATGTTTATTGAGAGTATAAGCCGCTGTAATTAATATAAATCATAATTACAATAATTGACGATGGACAAGATTACTCGTCAATTCATTTACGCACAAGATTACTCGTAAATGAATTGACGAGTAATCTTGTGTCTGGTGATCACCAGACCGAGACGGCAATCGCCTGCTTGGTCTAGTAGTCGCAAGCGCAACCGCTGAGCATGGGGGCAAAGCCTGGGTTCGATTCCCAGGTAGGAAGTGTTTTAGGGTTTTTCCATCAGGATCCGCCCCTACCGGTGGGTGGTGGTGGCTTTCAGACGTGATGATGTGTATGAACTATGAATATAATGAATGACCCGTTTGTTATTCAATGTATCCATCAACACAATATTTCGAGTGCGTTACATTGAGATTTACCGAAAAACATGATTTTCACCCCAAAGATTAAGTCGTTTCCCAGCAATAATTTTTGCGTAGAGTCACTGACTTTGATGATCGGAATGCTTGGTTGACGGCTTCGCGGAGTTTCCGCTTACACCTTTTATAGTTAATTCATTTGCGAATGAAATTAACGAGTGATCTAAAACTCGACCCCCGACCCGCGCCCTATTTCTTCGTTCGAGTTATTTCGCTTTATAATGACAATGCCTTGAGAGACAGGAGTAGACTTCTTAGTTCAAGAACTGCGCTTGTTTGAACCTGAGCATAAGTTGTGGCGAGTTTTGGAAGAAAGCCAACTACGTAGGATCAACAGGACATATTTATTGTTTATTATTAGATGAATGAAAGTAATCAGCCCGCTACGGAGCGAGGTACGCTCGGAGTTTCTTTGAAGGATGAGATCCGTAATTAAATTATCCGGAAAATAAGTAATATACACACATCAAAAGTGTCTAGGGATCAACATATATTTTTGCAATAACTTTTCTCCTGATTGATATTAATTAAAATTTTCTTTAAGGATTCATCAAATAAAGTGTTTTCGTTTGTCACAGTAACGATAAACCAAGTCACCTTTGCATTAATAAAGAAATTTGCCATTTTCCTAATAAAGGGATTTTTGACATTTGAACCACTAACACAAAAGTTCGAAAAAAAGACTGAAATAACAGTTTTCTTTAAAATTTTATTGGGTAACTTAAACAATTAATAATCCGTGTTTCTACCGCGAACACTAACAACACAAGAACATCGGTTTGGCATACTCAAAATGAGTTCATCCAAATCACGCTGTGGAATGGCCGCCCATGTTCGTTGCAACAACAAAAAAAGGTCTTCTTGCGACTGGATACCCTCCATATTCGGCAGAGCTCTTCTCTGTAGCATATCCCATGCATGCTCAATCGGATTCAAGTCTGGCGACTGAGCAGGCCAGGGCAGGACATTGATGTTAGCTGCGGCGAGAGTCTGTCTTACAACTCTTGCGGTGTGCGGTCGTGCATTATCATGCATTAACTGAAATAAGGGACCGATTTGCACTTGTAGAGGAACGATGACGTCTGATACAATCGTCTCAGCATAAATTTGAGCGTTGAGGTTGCCTCTGATCCAAATCAACTCAGTTCTTCCGCCGATCCAAATACCCGCCCATACCATGATGGTTCCACCACTATAAGGATGGACTTCCTGGCAGGATTTTAATCGCTGTTGGCGTCCAGGGGTTCTCCAGTGTCGTATACGTCTTGTATCCGGTCTCATACCAAAACGAGACTCATCAGAAAAGCACACGAAACGCCATTGTTCTTCTGCCCAATTTCTGTGTTCAAGAGCCCATTGATATCGTATCCTACGATTGTGCATTGCTATAGGTGGTACCCGTAGCGGTCTTCGGGAATGAAGGTTCACTTCATGCAAGCGGTTTCTGACTGTTTGGTCGCTAATTAAGTTCCCTGAAGAGTGATGAAGCCTCACGGCTAACATCATGGCGGTTATTGTTGGAGCTCTTCGAGTTAAGATTTGAATGTATCGGTCTTGTCTCCGTGTGGTGCAGCGATACCGTCCTCCATGGCGCTCAGCCACGGTACCAGTGCTTCGGTAACGTGTCCAAAGTCGACTGATAACACTCTGACTTGTATTCAGAGCTAAAGCCACAGTACGTTGCCGGGAACCAGCTTCTATCATTCCCACGGCTCTGAGCATTTCTTCCCTGCTTAAATGACGTCGCCGCTCCATAATAACGTTGGTCAATCAGTAGTAGGGAAACAGTAGCACTAATAATGTCTTCAATGCGTTGTATGTTTTTATAGGGAAAATATTGACAGCTGATTTTCATCTTTTACTCGAATTTGATTCACAGTTCCTGATTCAAATTATGAAATGCACCAAAAAGGATCCATATAAATTTATAAAATCATAAATTTATTACAAAGCCACATCTCAATCTCAAGAAATCCACATAAAAATGCTTGATCCCTAGACACTTTTGATGTGTGTAGCTTGCAAGCTGAAGTGGCAGTGTTCCGGCTACGGTTGTGGAAGGACCGGGGACCAATGGAGCAATCAGCCAGTGGAACATAGGTCTCTTCTTTGAAAGAACCTTCTCTCAGGGAGCTGTAGTTCACCACGCAGGCCAAGAGCGGGTGCAACGTTAAATAGTCCTAGGTCAAGTTTTCTTGCGATGGTACTTTCCTTAACCGTTTTGAGCGAAATCTTACTATAAATGCAAAAGTTTGTCACGATGGATAGATGGACCTTTCACGCAAAAACTACAAAACGGATTCAGATGATATACGGTGGCACACAGATAGTTTATACCCTGGATTAACACATAGGATACTTTTCATCCCGGTACTATGATTCCGAAATAATAATAATGCCAGCCTATTACTGTCCCACTGCTGGACAAAGGTCTCTTCTCAACAAAGAAGGCATGAGCATTGATCACCACGCATGCTCAAGACGGGTTGGCGAATTCAGACTTTTTTTTTTAATTCCAGTTTTCCTCACGATGTTTTCCTTCACCGATGTCTGTGATGTCCAAACTAAACTTAGAAAGTACATACATATGAATTGAAAAAGTCAGCTTATTTGCTTAATAGACTATTGCTTGAGACTATTGTCAGATATTTTCCAAACCATACATTCTTATATCTCTTCGTCATTAATGAAGCATTGTTTCTAAATGTGATCTAAGGCGATCATAAGACCCTTTATTCATTTCCTCTCCATTACCAAATTCTTCACGCAAAAATAATCTCTAAAGCCACATAACCTAACAGAAACATCACAAAACGACAAAAATTACGTCACTATTCCAATTCGCATTTCATTTCAACCCAAGGATGACTTCAAACTTCAAACGCATTTGAAAAGTTCTCTGCCTCATAACCTTTATCACGTAAATCCTATCCTTAATCTTGTATCCTAAAGTTTAATGTCCCTTGGCAAGATTAAATGAGTGAATGGATGGTAGCTACAAAATCAGGTTAAGTGTGCTTCCCTACAGGTGGTGGTGCCTTTTTACATTTTCCGCTTGTTACTTGATGGGGCTTAACGTGGGGGAAAAGTCAAGTCCTAGATCTAGGCTCCTTGGCCAAGATTCATCCTTTGCGTTAAGAATTCTGAGCACTGTCTAAAGCACTTGAGTTTATTGGAGGAAATGTGGGTTAGTTTTTGAAGGGGAAGTTTTTAATTTAATTAGTTTTTTTTTTTAAGTTGTTAAAGAGGTGAATGAAGGGGAAGTCGGGAAAAATAAGTAAAAGGATTGGAGAAAGGGGTTTTGCGTTGTGATAAGGTTTAGGTTTAATTCATAAAGAATCTACTTAAAACTGTGATATCTGTTGACACAGTTTCATTCGAGTTTCCATGGTCATTTTGAAAAATAACATAGGTGCAGACTTGCCTGTATATGTGTACCGTCTTAAAATAAACGATATTATAATGGCCCACTGTGTTTCTGCCGGCTTTTTAGCCAGTCAGCCCGAATCCACATTGTTTTGTTTCCCTGGTCCATATTCATGACTTACTTAGAACTCTGCCTGCCCCACGCAGAAACACATAGCTAGCACGTGCTCTCCAAGGGCTGACGTAAGCGACTGGCAATGCAACCTTTGATGGCGTCACACATACATTTGTGCAGCGCATCATATGTATTACAATCCATTGCATTTAAATTCTCGCATAGCGGAAGATATGAAAGACATTCCTTGTTTGTATATGAGAAGAATAGTTAAAGAAATATTCATGACTTATTTAAATTGCTATGATCATTACAATAGGACTTCATAATGGACTTGGCATTTTTATGTTGTTGTTATCCCAATATATTTGGAGTCGGCGCAGCATGTTTTCTTCTTCCATACTTCTCTCTTCTCTCTAGTCTTTCTCCCCTTTTCTAAACATTTTATCTTTTACACATTCCGTCAATCTTTTCTTTGGGCTTCCCGACTCTTGAAGAGTTATACACATGCATTACTCAAAACAATTTTACGAATGAAGCAAAAATAACACAACACTTAGCAACTGAACACAAATACTCGACTGTCTTCCAAATCGTAACATTCATAACGTTTAACCTTGAACCCAAAAACTGATATAACATCGGGCCATAATTATTTCAAAATTGCCTACAAAAACGACAATAATAATTGAATTCACCCAAACATTCCATCCCAGTGATATAATAACGTTTTTTTGCTATCATAACAATATCTCGGTCGTCAAGCTTTCTGAGACAGTTTTTCTGCTGAAGATAAGGATCAAAAAACTATATAATCAATGAAGCAAAACATTGCGTGATGGCATCTCGTCTCGCTTCGCATCACAAAATGTTGCGAGTTCAAGGCGCTAAAGAGGGATGCAGATAGGGAAATACGTGAGTTGGAATGAGATAGGTATAAATGTCGCAGAAGGTAAACATTTTATGAAAGTGTACTTAATGATCGAGTGTTGGCTGAGTCTGAATGTTTGGATTATGCAGTATGATATTGTTTTAAGTAGAATTGTTATGTTTTACTTTTGAAGTGTGACGTTCGGTTCAGTGTTTAGTATTTTCGAGATGTTAAGTGTAAACTGGAACTGACAGGAGTGACAGGAGCCAGAGAATTTATAGATATATTTTGTCATGCTACTAATTTTATCCAGAACAGTCCACAAACTTCTTGTTGTACAATATTCTTGAAAGAGCACTACAAGATTTCTCTTCCAAGAATAATATTCCTATATCAAATCTATGACGTTACCTAAACGATAACAGTTATAAAATCACACGAGGAACAAGAAAAAACCAACACAACAATATGCAAAAAAAATTAGTCCGACTCCAACTAAATAAATCTCTTCAACATAAAGTATTTCGTCTCAAAATAAAATAAAAAGTTTACATCTCATTTAACGGTACTTTGCCGAGGTTTCTGACTGACGTCACGAGGGGGAGTGGAGTGAGGCGGGGGGTGAGGTCAGGGGTCAATGATTACGAAGTTAGGATCAATTAGAATTGATTTTGTAGATGAGACAGACGTAGTTAGTGGTGGTGAGAATGTTGACAGTAATGTAATACATCATTGAGATTTATAAGCTGTATGAGATTAGGCTTCAGTTAGAAAACAGTTACTTAGGTGAATAAGAAATTCTGTCTTGAGAAGTCTGACTCTCCATTTTCAAGCCTCAATTTTGTTTTTGTTGTAGTTCTTGATCTTGTAAGGGTTTCGTTTTTAAAGCAAACAGTGACTGATTGTCAGAAAAAGTGCGCTAATTGGCTCTCCCCATACAATTTCAAATAAGTACATTTTCTTTAGTTTGACATCAATATCAGGCTGTCCTAGTTAAACCACAAGCCACTGAGCAAAAGATACGCAATATTATTATATCATAAAATCAAAAACACACACAACAATGAAAAGCTAAAAATAATCTGAAGTTTCATTATCACTGACAAAGAATAAACGAAGAAAAGGATTACTTGGGAACCGAAGGAAGTAATCAACTTCGCAATGAATGATAGACGACACGAAATGAAAACGAAGGTCCAAACAGCCAGTGTTCGTATACTGGGGATCATTTTCCCCCTTTTGGGGAAAAAATTGTTCTATGGGAGGTAAATGAAATCCTTGGGAAAATTTTCGCCAAAGAACAGATAAAACGACACTGTGAAGTTATGGAAAAGAGATTTTTTTATCCATGTATCTATTGGCCGCAATTGCGACAGCTGAGCATGAGGTCGTGGGTTCGATTCTCAGGTGGGGCAAAGTGTTATTGGTTTTTATCATCAGGAATTTCTCTGTAGCAGCCACGGAGTCTAGATTAATTGTATTGTGCCAGGTTGATGACAATAGGCTCGCTCCCTACTATATGGGATTTAAACATAACTAATGGGTACACCTCTGCCTAACCCTTCGCGGATTACAGCCGTAATTGTATGTTATTTTATCTAGTCATTTGTAATAATAACTTGCTTGTACTCGTAGTGCATCGTGTCGTGCGTGAGCAGGAAAGGACAATACCATACTCCAAAAAATAAAATTTCCCATCTTTTATGAATGAAGGTAGTTTTACATCTCTCCGCTTGTTCTATTTCCTGTTTGAAAAACCGAATGAGGAAAAAAGTAGCAAAACGTCCACCATTTTGAGAAAAAAAAAAGATTGTTTATGACGATATTTTTAAACTTCATCTAGCAACCCTGCGAAAGATTGAAATGAAAGATCTCGTCGAATTGTGTACTTAGCAGTATTTATGGAACAAAAGATTATATTGTTGGTTTCTGCGAATATCTTGACGAGTTTGATAATTAATTTTCGTTATTATTAGGCTCGGAAGCGTTTTGTATTTAGTTTGATATCCTGAGTTACTGTTTATGATAAATAGAGCACGTTCTTGAATGAACGATGAAGTTCGAAGTAGATAAACAATTTCCTATATTATATCTTAATCTCGTACAGTGAAATCTGAATCCTTTAAAGGATTACAGTGTGGTTGGACCGTTAGACGATAAGCTTACAATTTGCTAAAAGTCTTGTGGATGTAAGGGAAATTCGTTACCTTCATTGCCCTTCTGAATATTTCTCCAAATTCATTGATTCTGGAACGAAATCTGATACGGAAATCCCTGTGAAACTTACAGTACTGAAAATCCTTCGCCGACATTGTAAGGCTGAGGCCAAACGAGTGTAATTTTTTGAGCTGTGAGTCGCGTAAAATGAGTAGCGAAATTTACGCTGCATTCGGTTTTATACTTAAGTCCTGTTTGGCGACGCAAAATGCATCGCCATGTGGTGGATGGATGGCGCCATGGAATGCAGCGCAAATCCCGCGACTCATTTTACGCGACTCACAGCTCTAAAAATTACAGTTGTTTGGCCTCAGCCAAAAGATAAATCTCAAAATGGCCAGATCTCACTTAAAAACGTAATTCAACTGCGACGGGTTCGACTATGGGGACCAACTCCTGAAACCACGGAAAAAATCAGCTGTCGGTATAGTTGATGACAAAAGTACAACAAATCACACTGTACAAACGACATTATAAAGCATACTTATAAAGTACCTCGTTGGTATAGTGGTCGCAATCGCAACTAATGAGCATAAGTTCGACCTGGGTTTGATTCCCGGGTCGGGCAAATTTTAATTGGGTTTTTCCATTAGGATTTACTCAGTAGCAGCCACGAAGTCTGGATTTCGGGCCGGTTGATGGCAATAGGCTCGCCCCCTATTTCATGGGACTTAAACATAATTGGCGAAATGTATGTACCTACCTACTACGAGTATTAGGTACACCTCTGCTTATGTAATAAAGTTCCCAGGACTAGGATATTGCTTCCTCAAAATATTCGTTTTAGATCATCATTCCTTTAAAACATTCCTCTTCTTCACCACAAAACAATCCGTTATTTTCGCAACTCGCTCTAAGTCATTAACGGTTGTGCATCAGTGACTCAATAACCCAAAAACTGGCTCCAACATAAATGTGCAGACAAAGGACGATCGTTAGTGTGTGACAGCGAAATGTTGTAACATGGCGGTTGCGACATTGACCGTAGGGTTAGCGCTGTTAGCAGACATGCTTGTGTCCTTTTCTTTAAATAAGATAATATTTTGTAAGTATAATAGATTTATGGACTAGTTTCTTGAACACCAAGATGTTTACATCACCATGAACATCTGTCGAATACGAAAGTTAGTCAAACAAAACCTTAATGAAAGGACTGCAAATTTGAAATCGAAGGCAAGCACTGGCCATCAATGATCTAAGACTCTAAGTAAGAGAAATGTGTCATGAAGAAGAAGAAATACAAGTCATAAGCAATAAAAAAAATCACAATACTGTGGTCCAGAAATAAAGATAGATGCAAAGGCGACAGCGACACACGATGTCAATTCATTCAATTGGACAGGTCCACTCAAATCTGTGTGCTTCTTTCTTCACAAGATCATCTCAGACACTTATCTGCATAGTCTTCATGTGAGTTGACCAAGATTATGTCTGAACCTTAAAAAAGACTATGACCTCTGAGTTTGTTTCGGCTGTTTCTTCTCAGAGTAGTCAGGTACGAAACACCGGGCTCAACTAGTTTAAAAAAACACGACGTGTAAAAAACCTATTTGCAAATAAACATAATTTATCATTCAACTTTAGTACAAACCGCAGCATCAAGTGCATGCCCCATGAAGCCTGTTGGTACCTAACATAATATAGAAAGGCCTATCGCCGACCCTAAACACAGGTGACACGTATCCGGGTCGGTGATGTGCTATGACCTGCTCCACTTGTGCACAAAGACCAATTTATTGGCCGTAACAATCGATGGAACTAATTCTTGTTGCTCTATTATATGAATGAGCTTGTATGTGGAGTATCGTTGACACGTTGAATATCTGGTTTAGTTGGGGCATTATTTTGGACTTTTGTTTTTGTTCCTAAGAGTCTTCGTTCTTTTCAATAATGATTCTTGATTATGATATTGCAGACTTGCAATCAATTTGATAATGTCAAGAACTCATGACATAATGTCGACTCTTTTCTTATTACAAACTTGAGAAAAAAAGTTTGATTACGATACTGCCTAATGTCACTGAAGTTTTAACACCACGTAAGTAAAAAAAAGCAACTTTACAAGAGAGTACAAAAACTGCATAATTTTGCTTATGTAACAAATACAAAACCACCACCGACACGTCTACGACGTGTCTTCCGATTCTCTAGCAAACGGCAGCAAAATGTTAAAATCGCCAAAAAATTACTTACGTGGTGTTCGAACTTCAACGACGTAATCCAAAATTAATATCAGCTTCTGATCATTTCACCACATAAAAATACTTCTCTTGTTAAATAGGAAAGATAGCTGACAAGTGATAATCAAACACGATTGCTATCGTGTTAAAAACCTTTTTTTTTTATTATGCAGTGAATAATGCCTAACGCATACCGCACCGTCCGGGGAGACGGTTTGGTTATGTGGGGCTTGCACCCACTAAACAACACAGCCGTGAGCCTACTGTCGCCTTTGTGGATGGGCCGCGAAAACTCGTGTTAATAACCTAACCAAACTTAACCTAACTAACCTAACTTTAGTTTGAGCCCACGGTGCTACGGTGCCACGGTTTTCCTCACGGTGATTATTTTACAAGAAATCTATAGTGATACAGTCTCATCCATAACTCACACCACCCCAGTTTACATCATAAACTTTAAAACCCATATAACTTAACCAAAATAGTTCAAATAAATACCAAATCTTGCAATAAATACCCTCAGTAATCATATTTAAAATCACCATAACTTGGCAAACCCCAACCCTCTGGTGGGTAATATTGTAAAATTAAATGGACGTCAAGACATCAATCGATAGCTGCATTGGTATTCACGACGTGTGCGCTAGTCGATGGATATTTCATACATAAATGTTAGTTACTTTATCGTAGAACAAGGGACAGGATGAAGCGGTTTCGCATTTAAAAATGCTGTTTTCCTTTTTGGGAGATCTTCAAAAGGCAGACCGGGCTTTGAGAATATGACCTGAAAGTATAGGTTTCTGGTGACTGCCTCATTGGACGAGTGATCGTAAGCGTGACTGCTTAGCATGAGATCCTGGGTTCGATTCCCGGGTAGGGTAGTGTTATTGGGTTTTCCATCAGGAATTTCTCAGGGAGTAGCAGCCAGGGAGTCCGGATTTGTGCCGGGATGATGGCAATGTGTGTGTACTATTAGGTACACCTCTGCCCTTCGAGAATTACAGTCCATATTAGTAGTACAGGTTTCTGACCTTCTTAAACCAACATGTCGGTCGTGACTTCTTAAAAATCCAGCCCAGAAATCCTACTATAAGGTCTGTGCAAATCATACATCCCTAGGGAGACTGTAAAAAGGTCACCCCTGAGACTCGCTGTGACGCTTTTTCCTGCTACCCTATTCAATCGCCTTTTTGCCAGGGCCACTTATGTTACCATTATACTTCGAGATCTATTTTCTGATAATTTCAATTTGTAAGCAGTGAGACAGGTGGCACTGTTTTTGACAACGGCAAATTCTGCTTACACGTTAAATGATTAGGTTTCCTTTGAATTTCAGGACATTGTGGGTCGCCGCAGCATGTCTTCTTCTTACATACTTCTCTGTTACTCGTCATCTCAGCAGTCACCTCCTTTCTAGCCATATCATCCTTTACACAGCCCATCCATCGTTTCTTTGGTCAGGTAGTGTTACTCTGTAATGTCTGCAGTGTTACTTCATTAGATTCAATTCCTAAGTAGCCGTAGAATCACTGAGTAATCATCTAATCTCTTTCCAACCTCTATAAACACCGTAGAAATCATTCTTTCTTCTTCAATCACTTCTACAATATCCGCTATCAGCTATACACTTACCGCGTCTTATAGTTTTTCCACTACAAATGCAAAAGCACCTCCAAGTACTCCATCACCAAGGCTCGCATAAATTTGGAAGTACGGAAACTCGAACCAGTCCATTTCCTATACCATATCTACTGACCTTCAGACTTCTACTGGAAAGACAGGTATTAGCAATATTAATTAGCAAACTGGTTTTATTTGAAGCAGTTCATTTACATGTAAGTATGGATGGATCGTGTAAGCCTGGGCTTAAAATAGACGATATATTATGCCTGTCTGAACGACATATGAATCAATGTCTATACAAGTTGCACAAGCTCACTGTTAAATTACAGGCACAACTTTGTTCGATACAACGATGAAGTAGATTGTGACTTCGGAGCCTCATCGCAGACGATGAGTCAACTCGTCTTACCCTCTGTTCAACTTTACCTGCTCCTTGAAGGACCTGTCCGAGGCTACTACTAACGCTACAGAGGTGGCAGACCTCTGGTCGACTGTTGGATTTCCAACAACCCAGCGCCAAAAGTTGCCATTTCATCATAATCACTCTCCTGCACTTATCCCAATCTATTTGGAGTCGGCGCAGCATGTCTTCTTCCTTACTTCTCTATTAGTCGTCACCTCTTCCTAGCCATATCATCTTTCAGTCCCTCCATCTTAGGTCTTCACTTACTACTATAGTTAACATTTTAATCTCTAAGGTGCATATACATTTAGATGTTGCTTAGTGTTTTTGACTGGGCAATGGAGTTGGGTGGCAGCTAGATCGTATTGTCTGCAGATTGTTTTATTTGGTAGATGATATGAGGGTATATGAGAAGACAAAGTTGTTTTTTTTCTCATATAGAAATTGTCGGTTTGTCCAGCCCCATTCTAACATCACCGGCGTTTTTTTATCAACAACGCTGGTTGCACTAACTGTTGCTGCATGAGCTGTGTCACAATTTAAGTGTAGAATTAAGTAGCGAAACTCAGAACATGTCGAAACAATTGTCAAGGGGCTGGTAAGTCAGAAAGTTGAAGCTGGGAAAGGGGCGCTGCGAACAATTTTACTCGTATCCAAAATTATAAGTTTCGCTACTGAAGGTCGCAAGAATCCTCTGAAGGCGAGAATTGCTGAACCGGTAGATTTGATGACGTTTCGAGGGGAGGTCTAGCAATGAATGTGTTACAACTGTACTTATGACTGACTGATATGGCTAGTATATATTGCCATATGACAATAAAAAAGATACAAATAATAGAACTTCTCATACTAGTACCACTGTGCATAAAATGTTAAAGATCATAAGCTACCATTATCCATAGTAAATCCACCTTATTGCAATGAATGGAGCTCAAACGTAAGCTGTTCACATTAATGTGGCAGCAAAAGCCTTCGCCGTCGGATTTGAGCCTGTGAACTGACGGTGTGGCATTGTGCTGACAGCTTAGGTCCAGCTTTATACGGCAGGGCAGGCACGGAGGATAGGCTGGATATTATTCGGAGTTGCGAAGCCGGATAAACTACAGCAGGCAGTAGACTGTTTGGTTGTGGTGCAGAGATGTTGATGCGCTGAACATTTATTATATCAAAAGTTTTAATGTAAATTACGTGATGTAACATAACAACAGCTGTAATCCCTGAAGGGTTAAGCAGAGGTGAACCCTAATAGTACGCCAACATTTCGTCAATTATGTTTAAGTCTCACCATGTAATTGGGAGCGAGGCTATTGCCATCAACCGGGCACGAATCCAGATTCCGTGGAATCTTAAAGGAAAAACCCATTTACACTGGGCAGTGCTGTGGGAAGCGAACACAAAACTTACAATAGGCACTAAGGCACTAACCCTGGTCATAGTCCGTCCATGTGCGAGACATCCATATCTCTTGAAAAAGTAAAGACATCAGGCATATATAGCTTCTTTATAGTATTAGTATGGAAATAAGCAGAACACTAGTCTTTACAGTCTTAGTCATAAAAGTGAAGTTTGAAAACACCACAACATAAAGTTCCACGTTTGAAAACAATGATAATTAAAACGTTATGGAGTCCGTAAAACAGTGTGCAAAAGTTTGCTTTGCTTTGGAAATTATACTTTGTGCCAATAGTATTGCCATGCTAAGGGTACCACCTCAACTAAATAATCAAGAAGCAATTGAAACGTGACTTGAGTAGTGAAGAAATTACCGAAGAATCGAAAACTTACTGTTTGTCCAAAGACTCCTCAGTCCAGTCTATCAACACCATAGTCAGTCTGCCTGGCCTTTTCCCAACTATGTTGGGGTAGGCTTCCAGTCTAACATGTTTTACATGGAGCGACTGCCTATCTGACCTCCACAACCCAGTCAGTACTGAGTAATACGATACCCTTTGGTAAGACTGGCTGTCAGACTTTCGGGCCATTGATTACTTGTAACGTCTATCAGCACCACCCAATTATAAAGCCATTCAGAGGCCCATGGACGGCATAAAAACTCTGACACCAGGTTAGGCACTAACCACACGATAAATATAGCAAACAGAACTATAAATAATCCCAATAATTAATTAGCCTAAAAAAAACTGACGGTGACGGTTAAAACTAAAGCTATAACGAATAGCTGTCATCCCTTCAGGAGTTCAGGCGCGGGTGAATGACCCCGGCTATATCGGGATTGTCTCGAACTGCAGTTAAATCTTGGGATAGTGTCGCCACGATTTCTTGGGACAGGATTAGAAGATGTAGCTAGCGATGGTTGATTCAGGTTGTAAAAATACGGGACGATAGGTGCCAAATTGGATGATCAACGAGCGAGTTTCTTGCGCTAATAAGTGGCGTAGATAGACTTTACTTCATGCTTTGATCCTACCAAATGAATGTGCTTCTTAACAATGTTCTCCACTGTCAATGCCGTATGTATAGTCATTTCAGTACTCGATTGGAAATATCATGCTAGAAGTTACTTTATTTGTGACACTATTATCAAAACCTGACTTAGTAGGTACTATCTCTTAATATCTCATCTTTAACGTTTTTAATAGGTACGTAACAAGAGTAAAAAATCTAGAAGTGCGTACTTCTAGATTTTTAACTATCGGTTCTTGAGGATTAAGGAGATAATTTAGGTGGATTGTGTGAGGAATGGTATGAAGACAAAGGAATAAATGATAGCGTGGCGGTTGACAGAGAATGGAAAAAAAGCGTGGTGCGCCGACACCACAAGTAACATGGGATAAGTGCAGGAAGATCTAGATGATGAGGAGTGTCAGTGAAAACTGGCCATCAAGGCCTTTTTGATCGATCACCACAGATTCTTTCAAGCAAGACCTACACTTGGAATCACATATGTACAACCCACAACGGTTTCTCCGACAAACATTTAAAGAAATATTTATTTAGTAAACCCTTGAAACAACCCCCCACATTTGTCTCCTAACATTTATGGCTACCACAGGACATTGACAGTGATCCGAGGGATAGACAGATAAATCCTGGCTCTAAACAATTTACGACAGAGAACTGTCTTATCGTGTCGTATCGTCGTACGATTCGTCTTGCGGGTTTTTAAAATGCCGTCTTTATTACTTGTGCTGGGTTTAAAGGGACTTCGGGGAAGGCTGGAAGACACATGTCTGGGTGTCAGGTGAAACAGTGTTTGGGAGAGACATTGGTTTTCATTTGGACTGCGTCGTGTGATGTTAGTTTTCTTAAAGTGTTCTACATAAGCTGTAATCCGCGGAGGTTTATGAGGTGTTTCTAATAGTACTCCCACATTTTACCGGTTATGTGTACGTCCTAGTAATAGAGGCGAGCCAATTGCCATTAACCGTGCACAAATCCAGGCTCCGTGGCTGCTACTGAGAAATAACTTGAAAGAAAACCTCAACAACAATTTGCCTGAACCGGGAATCTAACCCATGACCTCGTGCTCAGCAGTCGCGCTTACGACCACTCGATCAACAAGGCAGATCTACCTAACAGAATTCAATTTTGTAGAAAGAAAATGCCTCTATTTGCGCAATATTCGACAATAAGTACCCATAACTTGCCTAACAAATAAATCGTTGTGTTATGAAGCTGTTCCCTATTCGATAAAATCATGTATGCACGTTTAAACATCGAAATATATTCCTCTACCTTTGTAAATTATTGTTGATTGCTGTTCGTAAAAATGTAGATAACATTCAAGTTCCATTTCATAATTATGATCCTACTGTGTATTAAAACGATCTAGCACTTGATACGAGTAGTGCCCTACGACAATAAAGTGAACGACAGTGACAAGTCTATGAAACCACTTATTCTTATACAAGGGGAAGTCAAACCCCAACCCTAATCCATAAAAACTTGACATCAATAAATCTTATCTACCACCTTCAACTTCTTCCGAACTAAACAAGACAGAAGTATAAACAAACTTACAAACATATAGAACCAACTAAGTCGTTTAGCTTTGTTATAGAGTTATGGAACCGTTCACAGCTTACGACTAACATACATGGTGATAAATGTGTCAACTAACTAAACATTGATACCTAACTTTCAACGACAATAGAAATCAAACACTGAAAACTGTGCTGCCTTCTAAACTTAGCCTCCTCGGTTCAAGACACTGGAAATAGACAGACAAACAACAAAGTGCAGTTAGACTGAAATAAGACAAGTAACAATCTGAAGATACTTCAGACTTGACTGAAACTTTATATGAGGCTATTTAAAGACTGGCTATCTTAACCCTAATCCTCAGTCTTACTAGTGTAAGATGGGATGACATTATTTGGATAGGTTATTGCCTGAGTATTTGAAAACATACCTTGAATACAAACTTATTGTAGCAGCATTTTCTTTTGTTTATATGGAGGGTGCAGTATACAGTGCCAACCAATTTTAGCCCATTACCTGCACCGTACTCTCCGTGTGTTGTCCTACTAATATTATAAATACGAAAGTTTATAATGATGGATGCAGGATGGATGTTTGTAACTCTGTCACGCAAAAACTTCTTAACGGATTTGGATGAAATTTTGCTCACACATAATTTATAACCTAGATTAACACATAGGATACTTTTTATCCCGATAGAATGATCCCGTGGGACATTAATCGAAGCCGTGGGCATAAGCTATTCGTCCATAAAATAATAGTAAATAGACCTGCTACATATGTATGTACACCCTCAAGACAAAGCACGAGTCATACGCGGTCTTCACGCGATCAAGAAAGCTGTTGGAGGCAGCATGTACCGAGTGGTCCACACTGCAGAAAACCCCAAGCGTCTTATGTGGTCGCGTTCCCCTGCATTGAGTGAATGAGAAGAAGAGAGAGATTATGTACTCCTCAGTATGACCCGCAGTCGTTCTTTGCGTGTTTTACTCTAAACAGTTGCTGACATGGCGTGGTATGGTAAGCACTTCAGATACAATTAATATGAGTACCCTGCGATCTAGCACTGGGTCGTGGAGATGCATCAGATGAAAATAATTAAGCAGTTCAATAACTTTGAATAGGCTAAAATAGGGTTTACGATTTTCGGTTAAAATACGGACGAAAATTCACAGAGCAAAAAGTTCGAAAACACCCAATTGATATCAATTAATTTGCTGAATATAATTGTGCGACAGTTAGCAATTAAAATTAATTGTTAATTAATAAGCAATCAGCTTTGAACTCTCTTGTTTTAATACTCACTACTGTGGTTCATTAATTAAATTGATTTTGAATACAATCAAATACAATGAATAATACAATAAGTAGGTATAGAATCTATACTTAATATTATAAAGAGGTAAATTTTGTGGGGTTATAGGGGGTAATCTCTGGATCTGAACCGGTTTCGAAAATTCTTTCACTAATAGGAAGCTACATTATCCCCGAGTGCCATAGGCTATATTTACAAAGTGCCTGTGAGATGATTTCCGACAAAACGCGATCGAAGCCGCGGGCAACAGCTAGTATGTAATATAATGTGACTGCCTCGTTGGTCTACTGATCGCAAGCGCGACTGCTGAGCTGATTTTGCCATCAGGAATTTCTCAGGAGCAGCAACGGAGTCTAGATCTGTGCTCGATTGATGCCAATAGGCTCGCCCCCTATTACATGAGACTTAAACATAACTGGCGAACTGTGGGTGTACTATTAGGTACACTTTTGCCTAACCCTTCAGGGGTTACAGGCGTTATGTTTTGTGATTAATACATAATATATGTACCTCATTTTCATTCACAGCATGATAATATGTATGTCGGAGTGGCAGGATTTATTCCGCTAGGCTTCTACATCGTTTGGGCAGACGATGGGTTTCGTGCTATGAAAAGACACAGAGCGATACATTGTTTCTAGCAAAACTAACGAATTATTTGAGATTACAACTTAGCAAAATAGCACGGGGCACAATGAATCGGGTACAGTTCCAAGAGGTCTTAACTCGGCCGCGATCAGACACTGACTGACTGTCGTCCTGGCTCAGAGTTTACCATCTTGACTCTGTGACAAGTGACACTGTGGTGTGGGCAGCCTTGTAAGTAGATTGCGTGATGTCACCACCGTGTACTTGTGATTCATTTTAAGCCCGTACCAATGACCGTCTCCGACATGTAATACAGTGTGAAATGACCTAAAAACAAGAGTATAGTTTTTATTCTGTCCGCTGAAGTGCCTAAAATTACAGGTACATACTAAGATTTGGTTATTCAAAGCAGCAATGGTGAAGTCTCTCGGGTATTTGCTGAGCCGGCGGAGAAGCAATCATCCCTCGAACACAAAATCATCATCCTTTTTCTTTTGTTATTTCATTCTTCGACCATCAACTCCATCTTCGACAAATTTGGGTACTTGTATCTGCCAGCATATCCCGATGCAGCTGAATACCAGTATTTCACATGGAGCGCTTGTCTATGTGACGGATTCTGACCTCTACCATTCAGTTACTGGGAACACTGGTAAAACTGGTACAGATGATGGGATCTTCATTATTCTACTTCCTCAATCATACTCTTCAAGTTCATAAAGATATCTAATCCGACTTTTGGCACCTAGCGCATTATAGTAACCCACTCGATGTGTACTGGGGCGTTAAATTGGTCTCATTTTATCAGTTCAGTAAACACGACTAGCCTAGATCTGATCTGTTTACTACTAGAGCAATGTAAACAATGTCATGTACTCTAATAATGTGTGTTATGTTGTATGTGATTCATCTAGCATAGTAGTTTGCTCTAGCTATTAACAACGATCAAATGTGCTTATTTTTACCCTAATTTTACTTTTCTTTTTAACGATGTAGTTGTATTAGTATTATTATTTAACGATGAAGTTTGACGCAATGTTTTACCATTATTTTTAAAAAAAAGGAGATCTATGTCAGATTGTCACTTTACCGAACAGCACGTGTGCGAAATTTAGACAGTTTTCAAACACACATTTTGAGTATGAAAAAAATCAAAATCACTTAGGAATAGGATAGAAATAACATTTTAGAAACTATTCTCGCTACAAGGCTTAAATACAGGAGCGTGACTTTCCGATACTTCCCCTTTGGGATCACGTCATACCCATTCTTTCAACGATGTTTTCAAAAATATGGAAGGTGTGAATTTAAAACAAATAAACATCAAAGTTCAAGATATTACATCCCCTAGGGTACGACGTCTTGAAAGTGACAAACACTATAGGGGTGCGAATACTGCGAAAAGTATAAAACTTGCACGAGTTTTAAAGCAAGTTAAAATACAAGTTGTCTATAAGTTACGTCCCTCGAGAAAAGAAACTTGGAAGTCAAGAAAATATATGAATAAGTTAGAGTTTATATTAAACGAACAGTATCAACAAGTTTTAAGTCAAGTTTCATGATAGGGGTAATACTAGATAGTGGACGTAGTGGTTTTCCACGTAGAGATGTGCAAAAGAAAATTATTACCTACGCTGAAAGTGACAAAAAAAACATAATCATGACTAAACACCTGAATAATGAGATTAGGGCTAAGACAGATGTAACAGAATCAGTAAGGACAGGCGTACAGAGTCAGGAAGAAGTTGACATGCTGCGCCTAAGCCGCTTACCTCAAAACAGGTAGACTGAGGGGAGGAGGGTTATGAAAACACCTGAATACTTTCAATGGAGGAGCTTATACTATCCCATAGTGAGTAGTATGTATGAACGTAGACGAAGGGTCTCGTTACACCGTGTATAAGAATTGTAGCAGGCGGCGTTCTGTATTTTAAAAAGCCGTGAGTATATGTATGTATGATTACTACCTGGGTCAGCCAGCCATCATCCGTCGCCCGATTGCTTGATAACGAACGCACCTATATCAGCAAGCAGTTGGATGTGGAACCAGCGATGGTTTTCGATCATTTACATTTATTGTTGGTCAGAATTATGGATTTATTTTCAAATGACATGGTCGAACGTTCATCATGAACTAGTTACTTACCCAAATGTGGCGCCTTTAATAAATAAACATTTAAGCTCCGGAAGACATTTCCGATTGCCTTGGCATTCGTAAAATGTTACGTTTAAATGCTAATTACTGTGTTTAATGTATCACTAAATGATGAGTTGATTGGATGGTTTGTTTATGTGTTTAAAGGTGGATTCACACGACGCCTCTGGGCGGAGCAGGAGAGAGTTTCAGGCTTTTACTGACTACAACCCATTCATGTTCCTTCATCGCCCTTTGTGTTCCGAGGCCACGGTATCTCTTTCGAACAGTCCCGCAGCCCCGGTTCACACGACGCGACGCCTAGAATGGTAAAAATCAGTAAAATATAAAAGTCTTGAGTAAATAATTAGTGAGTAAAATTTAACCACGTTGGTGTTGTGGTCGCAACCGCTACTGCTGAGCTTGAGGTCCTGGGTTTCATTCCCAGGTCGGGCAGTGTTATTGGATTTTCATCAGGAATTTGTGTAGTTATATTAGTAGCTTAATATCATATGATAGAATACTGTAACTTAAAAGAAGTGAAACGCATTTTTTTTCTATTAGTTTCGTAAGTACATACATGCCTTAGAACATAAATTTAGATAATGTCATTGTCAGTTGTATTCACAGAATATAATATTAAACCTTGGAAGAACGATTTCAAAATCACTAAAGTAAAAATGTCAAAAAAAAACCTATATCTACTTACATAAACATTTTTATTCAAAATCATAAAATAAAAATGCATCAGCCTTGCAATCTGCATGACAACTATGAAAGATGATTGCCTATCAATTTAGAAATTTTGTGAAATCGTTAATATTTTGATCGTAAAAGATAAATGTGTTGGTTCAGACGGGCACGCGCTGTCGCGTGATTAGAAATGAATACGAGCAATCGCCTGAGTAAAACATTGTAATGACGTCATTCCGCTAGGCATGACGGGAACCAAAATTTCAATGTAAAAACTATTAACTTAAATAGCAATGAATGCTGGTTGCGGATTGCGGTGCTAAGTGTCACGAGTTCAAACCTCATAGCCGTCAGAATTCTCTTTTTGTAAGTTTACCACTAAAGAATCAAACATTAAGAAATTAACAGATAAAACTACGACCGGGAGTTTGAATGACATAGCTGCGCAAATTGTAATCAGGGACAGACGTGTGTCGCTCTGTGAGCGATCGTTGTCCAAATACCGCCATCTCAAATTATAAATTGGTGGAGACCAAGAAACATTGTTTTTTGTTAAATATTCAACAATAAAGGGGTGAGTTATCCTTTAATTCCACCATTAATAGCTGCCTAGTAGTCCATTTGAGGTTAGCGACTACTTTTACTTATTTGGTGATTAATTACTTGTTACAGCCTACCGTCACGCCCTTTATGTGTTGAGGATTTTTGGAAGTTTTCCTAGTACACATGCCAGACCGTATGTAAACCTTTACTTATTATTTTAACATTGCCACCAAATTATTGATGAGAACCCACGACAGCCGGCAGCTCTTCGTTGGACTGGAAGGTTCCATGCGCGTACCGCCTGCCAAAAACCTTCCTGGCGCCCTCTTAGTCGTAGTTAGGTTTAAGTAGATAAGGTCGTAGTACTTAAGATAATTATGCTAGTTAAGGTTATTTAATCTGGTTGTTATGAACATTACCTTTTTATTATAGTTGTTAGAAATTGTAAGACGCCTGTTTTATTGACAAACCACCGCCTCATAGGACCGTAACATGGCGCCTAACGTTAAAATACAAATTAGTGGTTTGTCTAATGTATGGTCTTCGAAATTGTGGTACTGATTTGTGAGTTTTTTTACGTATACCTGGCTTGTTGTGTTGCGAAATATCTAGGAAGCGCAGGTCTGTTTTTTTTCTGTGGTTGATATTTATCGTAAGCGGGTAGCTTGGGTGTTTAGACAGTTTAAGGTGTTCTTTCATTATTGTTTTTTTTTAAAGATTAAAGTGAACTCACTTTAACTTTGAGACACTTAAGTACTTTTAGTTTCTTATGTTCGACGTGGTTGAATCTGCTAAATTTTGTTTTTAAAATTTTCTAAGTGTATACAGGGTAAACATAGTTTTTTTTTTCTGATATTTTATTTTTACGTATAGGTTAAACATTGTTCGTTAGGATATCTGGTAACAGTTGGTGCAAGTTTGGTTAAAAAAAAAAAAAAAAAATTTTCTTTGCCTTTAAACTAATTTGCGATATCATACCGTGCAGTTGTGTTTATCACTTTGGGCCAAAGATAATATACTGTAAAAAAAAAAAAAAAAATTGATCCTAACTATCTATTAAAAGATGAATTAGAGTTTGAACTTGCGTGTCGTGGTGTAGGTGTGAGGGCGGTTGTCTCTGTATTACGGAAACTTTTAAACGAAATACTCATAAGTGAACAAACAGGGGATTACAGCCATGAAATAAAAGCCCCGAAACAAAGTTTAGATTCATTTTCGGAGGAACTTGAAACATGCGCGTCAAAACTGAAGGTATTAACACAATATATTACGGAATTGACTGACAGGCCCGATAAACCCCTATTCAGGAGATTGGTATCTAGATTAATTCACGTACATAACAGATTAGCTTTCATCTCACCGAAATCAGACAGGGAAATAAAACAAATTTCGGAACTAAAAAATAAGGGAGACAGCTTATTAGCATTGTTAGAGGAGCGAGATGAACCACAAATAGAAGGTGATTTATCAGCTGAGGATAAACATAACTTAGTAGAAACTTTAGGTGAGACTGGTAACAAAATCATTATAAAGATGAAAGAAAGTACCAACATTATAGCAGCAACTACATCCAAGGTTATAAATCATCCGCAAGTTGAAGGGAAGACTTGCACTTTTGAGGACTGTTTTGATGACAAGATTAAAGCTAAACAATTATTTCGGTGCTCCACTATGGAGGACGGGGCGACTAATCGTAAATTAGTTCCTATCAGTACTTGGGGTATAAAGTTTTCCGGTAGAAATAATTTAAGTGTAAATGCTTTTATAGAACGAGTCGAAGAATTAAAAGATGCTCGAAATGCTAGGGACGTTGATTTGTGGAGATATGCCATTGATTTCTTTGAAGGCGATGCACTTATATGGTATAGGGCGAATAAAGACAGAGTATGTGATTGGGAGGAGCTAGTTTTTCTTCTCAAACGCACATTCCAACCTCCTTTTTACCAGGAAGAACTGTTGGAAGAAATTAAAGCCAGAACACAGGGTAAAGATGAGTCAGCAGTTATTTATATTTTCGTAATGCAAAATATGTTCAATAGGTTGCCTAATAAAATTTCAGAGAATGAAAAAATTCAGATCATAATGAGAAATCTACAGCCATATTTCCAAAGAGCTGTTTGCAGGGACACTTTTATTTCTGTTGAGGAACTGGTCAACATATTGCAGTTATTGGAAAGAACCAAACGTAATTGTGACAACTTCCAGGAACCACAAAGTCATAAATTTAAGTTAGAACCAGATCTGGCTTACAAACCAAGCGCTTATAGTATCAATCATGAGACTAAAGAAACGGCTGTAGTTGCAGAAATAACAGATAAAAAAATCGTAGGCAGTCGCTGCTGGAACTGCAGAGAAACAGGACATCTATTTAGAGCCTGCAAGGCAATTAAGCAACGACAATTTTGTTATAAGTGCGGTCGTTTTGGGGTCACCTCGAAAAACTGTCCGTGTAAGGGAAACGCTTCAGGGGAAGGTACAAAACCTGCCAAGTAGTGCTTCCCCTACAAAAAGAAAGCAAAGAGTGGCAGGATTGGTTACACACATTACAGCATTTCTTCGAACACAACGAAATCTGCAAGATGTTCCACAACGAAAATGATAATCGTAATTATATTAAGTTCAAGGTAATGGAGCGAGACTGTATAGGTTTGTTAGACAGTGGAGCTAATTTATCAGTGATAAGTACTAAGTTTGCCACAGTCTTAACTTCATTAGGCCTGCTTCCGTATGTTTTGCCAGGAGCTAGGCTGTCCACAGCGGATGGAACTAGTCACACCATAACTGAGGCTTTTGATGTGCCGGTGTCATTTGATGACCAATTTCATATTATGGCAATGTTGGTCATGCCGGGATTATCTCAAAATTTATTACTCGGGAAGGATTTTTTTGATGTGTTTGGTATTCAACTGAAGTTGAAAAGCGATTGCGCGTTAATAAACAAAGAAAGTTCACTGTTAGAAACAACTAAACATCAATCGTACCTATCGAAGATTTAAGCATCAGGCAACAACAGGAATTGGGTGTGCTAGTTGCAGAGATGAGGAATAGCATTGGAACAGGGTTAGGTAGAACGCATATACTAAAACATAATATTGACACAGAAAACCACAAACCGGCTTACCAAAAACAATACAACTTTTCACCAACCATAAAGAAACAGATAGAAAAAGAAATTGATGATATGCTCGAGTATGATGTAATAGAACCATCAATTAGTCCTTGGTGTTCACCTGTGCTTTTAGTTAAAAAACCAAATGGGGATAATAGACTCTGTTTGGGCAGCAGGCAATTAAACAAAATTACAAAAAGGGACACGTATTCCCTACCTAGAGTCACAACTATTATTGATAATCTCCGCAGTGCGAAATTGTTGAGCACGTTAGACTTAAAGTCAGCGTTTTGGCAGATACCGTTAGAAGAAACTAGTAAAGAAAAAACTACTTTTGCTGTGCCTGGTAGAGGTTTATTCCAGTTCAAAGTCATGCCGTTCGGTTTGGTTAATGCATCCCAGACACAACAAAGGTTGATGGACATTTTATTTCAAGCACTCAATGATAAAGTATGGGCATATTTAGACGATATCATCATTTGCACTTCTACCTTTGATGAACATTTAGAGGTATTGAGGAAAGTTATGGCAATTTTGAGGGATGCAAATCTGAGTGTCAACGTAGAAAAGTGCAAATTTGCTAGATCTAGTTTAAAATTTTTGGGGTACATAGTGGATAGGGAAGGCCTTAGAACCGATCCTGAGAAAGTTACGGCAATATTAAATTTTCCGAGACCAAATAATTACACGGAACTCAAAAGATTCATTGGGTTAGCCAGTTGGTATAGACGATTTGTACAAAACTTTTCTCTGATTGCCGCTCCATTACATAATCTTACTAAGGGAAATAAGAAAACAAAATTCGTTTGGTCACAATCTGCGGAAGAAGCATTTTTAAACCTCAAAACCTTGCTCACTTCGGCTCCGGTTGTGTCATGTCCGGATTATAATAAGCCGTTCACCATACAATGTGATGCATCAAATGAGGGTATTGGAGCGGTTTTATGTCAGAAAACAGAAGACTCTGATCAGCCTGTGGCATATCTTAGTAGGAAGCTCAATGATTGTGAGAAACGTTATTCGGCCTCCGAGAAGGAACTTTTGAGTGTGGTTTATGCAGTCGAGAAATTTCGGCCATACGTTGATGGAGTTCATTTTACAGTCATTACTGACCATAAGGCATTATTATGGCTTCATAAAATGAAAGATCCTCATGGAAGATTAGCTAGATGGGCTATGAAACTTCAGCAATTTTCGTTTGATATAATTCATAGGCCAGGCAAACTTAACGTAGTGCCTGATGCCCTGTCTAGGTCAGTAGATATCAATATTTTGGAGTCAAATTTCATAAAAGTATTAGAGAAACACAAAGATGATTGGTATCTAAAAATGGTGAATAAAATTAGCGACAATCCTAACAAAAATAGCAGATGGGCTGTATTTAAAGGTTTGCTCTTTAGAAAAGTTAATTTAAAACAGTATCCAAGTGATAGTTGTAACTGGAAATTATTCATACCGGACAAACTTAAAGACGAGGTGTTAAAAAAAAGTCATGATGATATAAATTCTGGGCATTTAGGGGTGCGTAAAACATTCTACAGAATAAAAAAGGATTTTTTTTGGTTTAACATGCTAAAGGACGTAAAGAATTACGTTAATAATTGTGAAACTTGTGCAAAATATAAGGTATCACAGCAACATCCTTTTGGACTGATGGGACAACATAGAGATGTATCTCGACCATGGCAGGTGATTTCTTTAGATTTGATGGGCCCATTTCCCCGAAGCAAAACAGGTAATACCATGCTATTAGTTATGTCATGTTGGTTTAGTAAGTTTGTGTTACTTTTTCCTTTGAGAACGGGAAAAGCAGACAAAATTTGTGAAATTGTAGAACGTCAAATATTATTGTTTGGGGCACCTATGGCAATCATTTGCGATAACGGTAAACAATTTGAGTCACAAATGTTCAAAGAAGTAGCCACTAAGTATCAGACGAAACTATGGTACAAACCTCTTTATCATCCCCAAAGCAATCCGACCGAACGGGTAAACAGGGTAGTAGGTACACAAATAGCAGCTAATTCGAGTGTTAGAAAACATAACGAATGGGATGTTCACTTACAAGGCATAGCACATTCCATAAATACAGCTGTACACGAGACTACAGGTTATACGCCCTCATACCTATTCCTTGGCAGAGAGGTTTCAATTTCACCTCTTGATATTTCGGCATTAGACTCGGATCCTATAGACTTGAGCAAAGACTTAAAGTGTAACTTCGATAACATTGCTAAGGATCTCACGACTCGACAAAATTTGTACAAAGAGGTTCAGATGAAACTTAAGAAATCTCACAACAATAGCAGCAAATACTATAACAAAAATTATAGACCAGCAACATTTTTAGAAGGGGAATATGCGTGGAAGAAAACCAAGTATTTATCGAAAGCAAGCAATAAATTCATGGCCAAACTCGCACCAAAATTTGAAAAAGTCAAAATTGTACAGAAACTCTCTAATAATGTGTATCGACTGCAAAACTTGCAGGGCAAGAACTTAGGTATTTGGCATGCAAAGGATATGAAAAGATAAAAAAAAAAAATGTTTTTTTTTCTTTTGGATGGGGGATATTTGTAATGACGTCATTCCGCTAGGCATGACGGGAACCAAAATTTCAATGTTAAAACTATTATCTTAAATAGCAATGAATGCTGGTTGCGGATTGCGGTGCTAAGTGTCACGAGTTCAAACCTCATAGCCGTCTGAATTCTCTTTTTGTAAGTTTACCACTAAAGAATCAAACATTAAGAAATTAACAGATAAAACTACGACCGGGAGTTTGAATGACATAGCTGCGCAAATTGTAATCAGGGACAGACGTGTGTCGCTCTGTGAGCGATCGTTGTCCAAATACCGCGATCTCAAATTATAAATTGGTGGAGACCAAGAAACATTGTTTTTTGTTAAATATTCAACAATAAAGGGGTGAGTTATCCTTTAATTCCACCATTAATAGCTGCCTAGTAGTCCATTTGAGGTTAGCGACTACTTTTACTTATTTGGTGATTAATTACTTGTTACAGCCTACCGTCACGCCCTTTATGTGTTGAGGATTTTTGGAAGTTTTCCTAGTACACATGCCAGACCGTATGTAAACCTTTACTTATTATTTTAACATTGCCACCACATTATTGATGAGAACCCACGACAGCTGGCAGCTCTTCGTTGGACTGGAAGGTTCCATGCGCGTACCGCCTGCCAAAAACCTTCCTGGCGCCCTCTTAGTCGTAGTTAGGTTTAAGTAGATAAGGTCGTAGTACTTAAGATAATTATGCTAGTTAAGGTTATTTAATCTGGTTGTTATGAACATTACCTTTTTATTATAGTTGTTAGAAATTGTAAGACGCCTGTTTTATTGACAAACCACCGCCTCATAGGACCGTAACAACATGTAACGGCTACGTCCTGTTGTATTAACGTTGGCCTAAGTGCGACTTCATTAAAGACCAACACTCTACTACTAACTACAAACTTTGCGTATATTCTGTTATAGCTTTTACAAACGGAAATTGATGAGGTTGCCTAAAAAACATTTATTTACAATTAATTCCAACGGCTATAACACCAATTACAATAATTAACATAGAAACAGAAAACACAACAAAGGTAAAACATCAAGATGACAACATTCATTGGATTAAATTAAAACTAACACGGAACAGAGGGCCTCTTGCATACTTTCTCTCACAGAACACCAGACACATACGCATTACTTTACTCCATTTATGCGCAGATACATCACATTCATAACCCCTCAACTGGTTTAGACAAAAACGAAGTAGAATGACTAGTTTTAGCGTAGCTGCACACTATGGTGATACACTTATAACGTTGTACACTCATTTTCCATTACCAACAAGAAACTAACACGTAACCCAAAGACTTTGCACCCGCGAATGCAGAATAAACACCAAAAACCGCATCCGAATCGCGCTTAACTCGCGTCATCTAAACAGGCTCTTAGTTGTATTTTGTTGAGCTGCAAAAACCTGTGTCTATCCATCAGTAATGGGTCGTCTGACCTTAATGATGCACGGACATTGCCTCACACCGCGAATTTCATCAGCACTTGTATAATTTGGCATGCATGACTTTAGTCTTTACATAGATACTTCGGAAGAGGAAGGAAGTCTTTTAATTATGTTGTGTGTATGTGGGTCATAAAGAAACAATAAAGCTCCCATAAGTGTCATTAGAGGTGATTTGAATTCATTAGGTGATGATGGTGTATGAGATGATTTGTCGAGACATTAGGTGGAGTAGTGCCTTATGCGCAGGCCACATCGCCAGCTAGCGAGCAAGTGACCGAGGCGGACGTGACATCTATTCACCGAAATAGCCGAACGAAGTATGACAAGGACCTCGTCCGCCTCACTCGCTCGCTCGCTAGCTGGCGGTGTGGCCTGCGCTTCGTACTTCGTTCGGCTCTTTCGGTAGTTCGCGGTGTGAACCAAAGCATGAAAAGAGGTGAGACGATGTCTCGTCCACCTCGCTCGCTCGCTCGCTAGCTGGCGGTGTGGCCTGCGCTTTAACGGAAAGATGGTGATGGGAAAAGTCTGGGCAGACCAACAGTCAGAATGGTGGATGACACACAAAGAATCGCGACCTACACTCAGATCCAGCCTGTCCCTTTGCTGCCCTCCCCAGCCACGTCCTAAGCTGAAGCTCGTACCCCACAAGGAGTACCCTTAGCGCGCTGTCACTGACTTTATAAGTTTTTTGCTCCTGGCTGGAGGCCTTATACTCAAGGTACCCATAGGATGCCTTACGCACAGGATAGCATTGTAAAGCAGAAGCCTCATAGGAAGACCTGCGAGATGCCATTAAAAAAAAAACAAAGAATCGCGAGTAAGACCAGGGAGGTTTATGCCAATCCACTAAGTTTTTAGGGCTCCGCATCCAAGGGGTTAAAACGGCACCCTATTACTTAGACTCCACTGTCCGTCTGTCTGGCTGTCTGTCACCAGGCTGTATCTCATGATCCGTGATAGCTAGACAGTTGAAACTTTCACTGACGATGTATTTCTGTAGTCGCTATAACAACAAATACTAAAAACAGAATAAAATAAATATTTAAGGGGAGCTCCTATACAAAAAACGTGGTTTTTTTTTGTGATAATGGTACGGAACCCTTCGCGCGCGAGTCCGACTCGCACTTGGGATTTTTTACTTTTGATCATCGATAAAATCATCAAATTCACCAATTTAATTTAAAGTTCCCATAAAAGCCATCACTCAACTGTCTGATCAGGCTCTTCGATGAAACTTACTGGAAGTCTTAAGCTAACGAGATGCCTGTCATCACTTCAATAACAGTTTATAATGAGGATCAGGCTCTTTAAATGAGAGGCGCTAACATTAATTAATCCTCGTTATAAACCTTTTAAATTAATGTAATTAGTGACAATTTCAACGCTGACATAATTGCTGATTCGATCATTCTTCTCTGTCTCTATTTGTCTAATGAATCCAAGTCTAACCAATATGATGACAACAGTATTTCAAACGTAGGTTAGGCAGAGCTGTACCTAACAGTAGAAACACATTTTGCCAGTTATGTTTAAGTTTCATGTAACGGGGTGAGCCTATTGCCATCAACCGGGCACAAATCCAGAGTCCGTGGCAGAAATTCCTGATTGAAAAACCCCGTAACACTTTGCCCGACCCGGGAATCGTACCCAGGACCTCATGTTTAGTAAGCCTAAAAGTTTGGCTTGTCCTTTGTTTGTTGTTTTTCCTTGTCCGGCTTTCTGAACAGTCTGCTCGCTTTATGGGCTTGCCGTATTGTTGACCCTTAGGCACGCCACTGGAGCACCAATCCAACAGTCAAGTCTGGAGACTTCACTTATTTTCGGCTGCCATCAATATAAATTATTAGACACCTATTATTTTCCCCATAAATACTACTAAGTACTTAATCTATAAATTCTACTTATACCATCAATCCATAATTAGCTCGCAATGTTGCGAAGTCATCTCGATCCTTACCTGGAAACAAATAAAAACAAACATTAGTTTTATTGCAATTAAAAACATATTATTGCACATCAATTACTTTAGCTAAGTAATCAAATTACTTGATAACGCAATTCATAATGACTAGAAGGCATAGTACGCCTACCTGCTACCTTGGCAGGTATATAGGTAAGTGAATGCAGCTAAATTGCAAATAGTTGATAGTTGATTGCGACTGTGGTGGTGGGCAGGACGCTTGGCTAGACGTGGTAATGCAGGCCAGTGAAGTAGAATCCTTACTGAACGGTAGATGAAAGAAGGTAGAAGGAGTTTGAGGCAGTTCAAAAGCTGGGTGGATGACATTCACAGGATTGTGTAAGACCTGGATGAGACTGGAACAGACCTGGGAAGGATGGCACAGGAGGAGGCATACACTCAAAGGTGAGTGGACCGAGGCTGGCAATGATGATGATGTTATAGTAGTTATTACACAGAAGACAGAACAGTCAACTTTCCTCGGTTTTTTTTTTTATAGGAGTTTCAAACCACGATGTGGAGCCCTGACACAGCGGTAGACCTCGCAGAAGGTGGCGGGGCGAACTGGACAGAACTAATGACTAGTGGTCTACATTAGCCTAGACAGATTTGGAAGTCATGGGGAGAGGCATTTGCCCAGAAGTGGTATAAAACATGCTGACAATATTAGTTATTAGTTTCAAACCAATACCGCAATAGACCACTTGGCCCATTTTGATATACTTAATTAAATCAGGACATGAAGTTATAAAACCGGCGGGCCTGTGGACGGTGAGCTATGGGCTAGCTCGCCGTCCGTCCGTCTTATGACGACAGGCCGTGTCGACGGCGCGTTCGTGTTCCACGCGCGCCTCAAAGAGAGTCAGCAAACAGGAAGGGGTCCGTAAGGACCGACGCCTGCCAGGGTTGCGGGACTGTTCGAAAGAGATACCGCGGCCCTGGAACACAAAGGGCAAAGGAAGGAACATGCATGGGTTTTAGTCAGTAAAAGTCTGACACTCCCTCCTGCTCAGCCCAGAGCGGGAGGGGTTATTTGATGATTTCCCATCGGTAAAAACCGGGGTCTTTACATGATTAAACTTTAGTAACGTGTCTTGCGAAGAATAAATCCGGGGAAGCCCGTGATATTTTGTGGCTGTCTGTGTGTAAATACAGACAGTTAGATACGATAAACGATCAGTGACTGATACTGTTGGGAAGCACCGGTAATTAGAAATTTGTATTGTGGTATGAGGAAATTAAGGTGGCCTATCCCAGCAGTGGACAACATTCGGCCGAAATTGGTGATAATGATCTGACAGTAAAACTACTTCCATAATTATTGAGGAATTTATTAAAATACTTTTGTTTCAGTTCTCATTGATCGGCTATGCCATATAACGTGGCAACACCGCCAGTCTCTTGGGTACATTACCAGTTGACAGCGTTTACGAGGAGTTTTTTGACGCCATTTTTTAAGTTTGATGTTAAGTTATTTACCTTAGGTTATTTTAATTTATAAATGTATAATTTTAATATTTAGCTAATTAAATACATTAATATTCTCATTGAGAAATTAAATAACTGTGCCTAATGAAATTATAACCGTGCACAACCTACTCCTTGAAAGACTTTATAAGCTAGAGTCTAGCGTATAGTGGCGGCTAGACAATATCGAAGCTCAATTGACTCAAATGTTCTAATAGTCTCCCACCAGTCTGGACCCAGGTTCCGGCAATCAATGCAACCTTGGATCAATTGGTCACAGTGGACCACATGATTCTGTAGTAGTTAGCAATGATGGATTGTTATTAGATGACTTTTATTTATAGGAACGTTCACTAGGAGCTGGTGGCTAAATAATCCACAGCCGGATGGGTCGATCTGGTTAAGCCGCGCTTGCCTAGGTCGATCCATGGATGGATGACCATCCTTTACATACCGATTTTTCAGTAGCCAGTGTTACCAAGGGGCATCAGATTACCAAGTACTAACTGCGTTGTGGAGGTCAGAGAGGCAGTCGTTACATGTAACATACTGGTAATCAGCTGAGTCCGATAAGACTCGAAGCTGACCCCAACGTAATTTATAAAAGGCTCGGCAGATGATGATTCACGTTCAAAGGATTTTATTCTGGCACATTAAAGAGTAAGATGTATCTTATAATACAATAGTTCATACAGAAGAATTGCCAGTAAGCTATGTATTAAAAAAAAAACAGTTTGAAGTCTAATCCGCAACTACTAGCTGTTGCCCGCGGCTTCGCTCGCGTTTTGGTCGGAAATTATCCCACGCGGGGCACGTTGTAAATGCAGCCAATGGCACTCGGGGATAATGTAGCTTCCCATTAGTGAAAGAATTTTCTAAATCGGTTCAGTAGATCCAGAGATTACCCCCTACAACCTCACAAACTTTACCTCTTTATAATATTAGTAAAGATAAATCAAAACATTATATCATTACTCTGCTAGAGCGAGACCACATCCTACTATATGTTACGTTAGCTGCAGAAATTACCAGAAAAATGGTTAATTACATTCTCATCCATGAAAAACGAAATTAAAGAGTGAAACTAATTAACATTCCTATCTCAGGAATTGGCAGTGTGAACGTGCCTTGGCTGCACTGTTGGCCAGATTCTCCTGTTTAGCATATTCTCATCAGCAGCTGTGATGCGAAATACTTTCAAATTGTTACAGAGAAACTATTCTTATTACAACTTTAATATCTCATTGGCACTTAGGTTTAAAAAAAAGTAAGGCATCTTTAGTAAAATTACAAAGTTAATCGCATAACATAACAGACGTTGCAATCCCCGAACGGTTAGGTAGAGGTGTAACAAGTACACCAATATTTCGCCAGATATGTGTAGGTCCTATGTTAAATAGGGAGCAAGCCTTTTGCCACCAACCGAGCACAAATTCAGACTCCGTGACTGCTACTTAATGATGAAATTCCTGACGGTAAACCCAATCAACACTTTGCCCAACCCAGGAATTAAACCCAGGACCTCATGCTCAGCAGTCGCGCTTGCGACAACTAGACCTAAGGGGCAGTCAGCAAAATTAATTGCATCCAGCTTTAATCCAATTTTTTTTTTTCTTGGTTTACCTGCCGTAGAGAAATATCTCAGGCATGCTGGTTTGGCTGGTTACCTCACGATGTTTTCCTTCACCGAAGCAAGTGATAATTATACAATACGCACATGAATCCGAAAAATCAGAGGTGCTTGTCTTGGATTCGAACTCAAAACCTATGACTTGGCAATCCGACGATGACATCACTAGGCTATCACTGCTGGCTATAAGACGGTGAGTTATATATACTCTAATTCTTTAAAGGTACATAGTACTCTAATAATCAATATCTAACACTATTAACAATTAATCAACAACGACACTAACATTATAAGCCGTGACATGCTTTGCATACAATAGTACTCAGAACACGTGTCGTGCATTGATATTACGAGCACGTACGGAACCCTTATTGAGTGTATGTTAGATATTGTAGGTGTTAAGCTCAGGTGGTATGTAAATAATAAGGTAGGTAAGATGAATGTGGTGGCCAAAGAAACCAGGGCCGTTCTAAAGCTCGTTGGATCGAAAATTGCAGGAAACACCTGGATAAGGGACGCACAGAACCGTAAAGTGTAGCAGATGAAGGCCGGTACCCAGCCGTGGGTGATTCCGGGCTGGATGTCCATGATGAAGATGAATATGATGCTTTTTTCTTCCATTCTCCCCTGTCAACCTTCACGCTATCATTTACTCCTTTTTCCTCCATATCATTCCGCACACAATCCATCCATCGTTTCCTTGATCTTCCTCTCCCTCTCCATCCATCAACATTTATATTCATTACTCTTTTAGTCACATGCGATTCGTCCCTCCTCATCTCATGCCCATACCAAGACAGCCGATTCCCTTTCAACTTTCCTGTAACCGGCGCAACTTACAGACTTTCTCTATCCAATGCTCCGTTATTTTTGAATTTTTTTTATTTATTATTCATTTATTTATTATCTCATAAATTTGTTTTAACAGGTAAAACCCAAGCTAACAAAGTAGTCATAAATTGCTAATTATCCAGTCCCAGGTAACGGGTCTGGGGAGCACAGGTCAGGTCAAGTGGGGGAAAATGTCTGATTGACAGCGTAAATAACGTAAATATTGAAGTACCTATTAGATTAGTGTTGAATTATTGACGAAATGAAAACATTCGGGATATTGAGTGTGTTACGCAATTACCCGGTAGACGACCACCATCGAAACGCGAATCATTTCTATGGCACGGTGTCAAATATGTACCTACAATGATGAAAATATATAATTATGTAATTTTGTTTTCCAAGAATGGAGATAAGAATTTATTAATCTTGCTATGCGCACATTATGTAACAACGCCAACGAAAGTAAAATGAAGGCAGTCGATCAAGAACATGATTTATTTTATACCACAATTTAAATAGGACGACAAACAATAGAATAGAATGACAATTGGCAAAGCTGAGCATAATTTGAAATTCTACAAAAGCAACTCCGTTTAAAAACACACCTTGTGCACTTAAACAAGGTAATTAAATTAAACTTCAAAGTCGTTACAGCAATTCAACTAAAACATTACCTACACACAAAAAAATTACACAACACTCATAATATTAGTCACTTCAAAATAGTATACGTTTATCACATGTTTCCGTCACAACAGCACAAGGTTAAAAATGCAATAACTCGTACAAACGAAGGACATTTCATGAATTACATCTACGTTTGTCATTCAAGTCTATTCAAACCCCAATTTCAAGTTGATGATTAGATAAAGAGCAATCGGGCTGCTGGTGTTAAAAGTAAGATCTGTGTGAAGGAACTGTAGTCTTGTACCATAATATCACGCTCACGTTGCATCAGCTTATTATTAGTAAACGAATTGTATCAGTTTGAAAAGCGTGCTCAAAACAAAGGAGGTTTCAACAATGAAGGCTGATTACAATAGTACTGATTTCTGAGTTTTCTCGGAACTATGTCAATTCAGTTTATTTTCATGACATAATACAAGGTGAACACGTTTGAACGGTTACCACGTACTCGTATTCAGTAGGTACATCAATCTGAACCCCCCACATAGTTTGTCACCGGCAAGATAAAATTCTCACTAGTTCGATGTTCGATGGTCAAACAAGTGAAAACAAACCTCAGTTGTTCGATGATGGAACTCTATAATTGAAGTCGAATCAAGATACTCGTAACCAAGTATTTCGTATTGTAGATATTACTGCCCCAATGCCCCTGAATGAATTTTCATAGCAATTTTTTATATCTTAGACTGTAAAGATGGAAGTATGCCATCTTTTTATACCCATTTTTATTTATTTATTTATTTTACTATTTATGTACACACAGTAGATTACACAGGAAAATACAATTACAAAATATGAGTACAAAGGTACTGCTTATTTCTTAAGAAATTTCTGCCAGCAGACCTGCAAAAGGAGAAATGAAAAAGAAACGTAGACTATAGTGTGTGAGAAAAGGAAAAGAATAATGAGTTTATGTCCCTTACCTAACTTAATCTATAATATTAAATAAACATAAAATACACATACTAAGTGAATATGAATATATACTTATATAAATACATAATGAAAAGATATATAAACAATAAAATATATATATATAATAAATCATAATTGAGAGGAAAGGTAATGCTCTTTCACTCTGGTTTTGAACAATGAAATGGTCTTCAAATCACGAATGCTAGGCGGAAGTGAGTTCCACAACCTTACAGCATGGACGGAGAAGGAATATGAGTAATAGCTGGATTTATGAGGATGGGATTTAAGTAGGGATCTGAGGTGCGATCTACACGGTGCGTCAATAGGGCGGGCATAAGAAAAACGCTCGCGCAGGTACGAAGGATAGGGGTTTTATCTTTTTTTTAGATACTTTTCTTTGCTGTAGGACATGGGTAAATTTTGATACTTCTTCTTTCAAAAAAAAATCTGCTATTCCATACATTTTGACCGAGTAGCTATCGGTATTGCAGTTTTTTATAATAACCTATGATGTGGGAGTGTGACCTGTGTCTCTACCACCCTGTATAAGAGATTTCTTGTTGATCTGATCATTCAGCTTTGCAAACAAGGTTGAAGAAGTTCTAGGTTTAACCATGTTTTGAAATAAAGGTAAGAATTGAAGATAGTTTCAGTAAGCAATTAAGTTTCTGCCAATTGAATCCAGAATCAATCTTGGCAATGCTTTCATAACACTAATACGAAAACTGTTTCAAGCTCGTTCTTCGCTTAATGGTTATCGTGGAAGATCATGACGGCAAAAATGGCACCTGGGTAAAGACACAAACTATTCAAAAAATTTTTCACTAAGTAAAACTAAGTAACCCACTAACGTCACTTTGCTTACAGAAGCACTTAGGTACTATAAAAACTTCTTTACATTATAAAAGAAAAACTAAGAAAACGTCAACCTAAGTAAATAAGTATTTTAAAATGCCTTTTGAAAGTCCCTTGTTTTAAAATGTTCCTAAAAGCGTTTAAGTAAACTGTCAACTATAATACTCGTATCAGTGAACAAGCCAAGTTAGTGCTCTTAAAATTTTCTAAAGGAAATACGAAAGTGACGTATATTTCCTATGACATTTTAAACGAGTTTCAAACGGAAGATTGTAGTTATACTTAAAATATTTATTATATCAAGTTTTGAAATAGATATACGGAAAGATTACATAGTCATGTCTTTACATAAGGAAATAGTACACTATTTATGTGATTCTAACTATTCTATGTGACAAAAATCTTTCAAAAAAGTTTAAGGATTGTTTTTACAAAAATAGCATGATTGAACTTCTCTGACTCAAAAAGGCCAGAAGAAAAACCATTTCGGAGTGATAGGAGACAAATTCGACCTGACCAAATGCAAGATGAAAGAACATATAGAGAGGACGATCTTATCTATAGATCTAACTGAATCGGGAAGGGAGGATGAGGTGATGTGGTGCAGCTTTGGAGAGCCCCATGTTTAGCAGTGGACTGCGAAAGGCTGAGATTGATGATAATTGTCGTCGTCCTTGACTTCAACAAACTTCACAGCTAAAGTTAAGCTCCGATAGTAAAACATGGGTCACAAAACTATAAACAAACCGAACAGTAATTCTGTCCACACTAAAAAGACAGTAGCAGACGATGCAAATGATTTACAAGCCGAGCTAATATATGCCGTGACTGATGGTCGTCGCGAGTGACATAAGAACATCGTAACTCACGGAACTAATGTCTGGCTGTCCAGTTACAAGTTACAACGCGGAACTGGTGGGGTAATGTCGTTTCGATATTAGGTAGAATCATTTCCCTACTATTTTCGTGTAGATTGTGAGTGTTTGGGAGTATGAATGTGGATGGGTATAAGAGCAGAGAAAGATCAAAGAAACGGTGGATGGACTGTGTGAAGGATGATATGGCAAGAAAGGAGGTGTCTGCTGAGATAACTAGTAATAGAGAAGTATGGAAGAAGAAGACATACTGCGCCGACACCAAATAAATTGGGATAGGAGGAGAATGATGATTTTGTGAGTGATTGGAACTGATTATAAAGTTGGAAAAATGGGAATTTATTCCAATAACATGGGTATTATTTCCATTCTGACTGTAATTTCGTAACAAGACGGAAACATGCATTCTGTGAAGGATGATAATTGTGCCACAGTAGGAACCAAATCCAAAGTTGAAGATGACGACGAAGAAAGTATTTCCTACAATAGTTTCAGTTGTTTTTTACCAGCCTGACGGTGACCCTAGGCAAACTGCTAGCAAGAACAATGACGGTAAGCTCAACCGAGAAGACACTTAAAATACAAACAATAAACCCAATCACAAATTCCTTGTAAAACATGTATCAGAATTCCCCATAAATATGGCACGAGGAACCCGTTACTCTTGGTACTGTCGCCGCAATCAACACTTTTATAGCAGATCGTTAGCGGCTATATACGACGTTTTTATGTTCCATTGCCGATACGTGGTTGTTTGCCGCATGGTTGTAATTTTTATAATTTTGTACTCGTAGAACATTGTGTTTAAGGTGATTTGGCGAGGTAATACTGTAATAGGCACTTGTGTTCTTAGTATAGATTAACCCGTTCGTCCGTCGATTTTCTAGGTTTGGCGGAAGTACTTTGAGGTATTGAAAATATTGTGCGTGTCTGTTCGTTGTGAATCAATAGGTACGTTTAAGTATCTAAGTTGTCCTGATGTCTTCCCTCTTAAAATGATGTGTCAGTTACTGCGCTATATGTCACAAGTATTATGCAGTACTCAAGAGCAATGGAATACTTAGAATTGAGACCTGGGATTATCACTGGTAACCATGCACTCTTCACATTTTCTCCAGTATTTTTCTTTATGTTTATCTTCGCCACTACAAACCCAAACTAATCCGAAACCAACCATTTAAATTCGTATAATATAACAAACAGTTGAAGCTTACACAACAAACAAGTCAGTTATGTCATCTCCATTGCAATCTCTACTCAATTTGTTGCACAAATAAACGTTTATATGCATTCACTTAATCCACAATATAATAAAAATCACGTCTAGAACATGGGAGTGTGACATAACGAGTGCATCGTCGGGCGAATGCACCCGCCTTACCGAGAGTTCACGTCACTAGTGGAATAGGGTTGGCACATTGACAGAAACCCAGGAAATCCCTTTTGATGAAGTGGCTTTAGTATCTTCGAGAATATAGAAAGGTACTATTAGTAAAGTTAGTAATACAAGCCAGAGAAAATCCTTTTGAAACGATTTAACAAACCGAAACGAAGCTTTTAATTTGACTCACGTTTATTATTTATTTTATCCTCCTTTGTGTAGGTACAGTTACAGCAGGTTTCAATTATTTATTATCATCTTAGGATTAATGTTGGGCTACAGAATAAATGTTACAATTGTACTGCTCTGCCTTTTTCATGATCTATGAGCGTGTGCATTTAAACATCTTACATCAATTTTATTATAAGGTCACATCTTTTTTGATCAGAGCATAAAACATACCAGCATCATGTGCCTAGCCATTTCTATACTGTGTCTGGGGGTGCTTGGAATCTAACCTGATGCAGCTAAATACCAGCATTTTACATGGCACGACTGCCTATCCGACCACAGGTGTTAAAGGGTACGCGAAATCCTGGATTCAGACAACCCATAACGACATCAATCACCAATTTTTAACCGACTTCAAAAAAGGAGGAGAGGTTCTCAATTCGTCGGAATCTTTTTTTATGTGTTCACTGATTATTCGAAGACGCTTGGACCGATTTGGAAAATTCTTTTTTGTTCGAAAGAGACGTCTTTCGAACAAAAAAAGAATTTTCCAAATCGGTTCAAGCGTCTTCGAATAATCAGTGAACACATAAAAAAAGATTCCGACGAATTACTATTTAGAATAAGAATTACGCGTGAACGACGAGACGTCGCGTCAACGACGCGAGACGTCGCGTCGTCGACAAAAAAAAACTAAATCAAACAAACAAAAGTCACCGACTTCTGAAGCTAAAGTTATTTTTGACTTTTTTGTGTTGTTGAAGTCGGTTTTATTTTTTGCAAAAAAGTTTTTTTAATTTTTTATGTTGAGGTAAGAACAACCTTTTGTTTGGCCATTTTTTTAATACCTTTCCTTTATTTGCCAGCCCTGTGATAGGGAGAGATCATTGCTCCACAACATTGCACTATCCTCAGTGAAACGGATCCTAAGTGGACCGCACCAGATATTTATTGCAAATTGTTTTAAGTACACAATATGTTATAGTCTGCGTTGTAACACTTCAAATTGAATAAGAATTTGTTTGAGGATAAGTATATTGGAAGATTAAGCAGGTTTTAGTTCTACATAAAATAACACCACTCCTATAATCCCTGAGGGGTTAAGCAGAGGTGTACACCTATTAAGCAATACACCCACATTTCGCCAGTTATGTTTTAGTCCCATTTAATAGGGGGCCAGCCTATTGCCATCAACCGGGCATAAATCTAGGCTCCGTGGCTGCTCCTGAGAAATTTCTGATGGAAAAACCCAACAACACTGTACGTAACCTGGGATTCCAACCCAGAACCACATGATCCTTGGTCGACATTATGTTTTAGCACTAGTTATGGTTAAAAGATTTCAGCTTCGTAAGCAATGTTCCGATGAAGTTGGACTTTAGTTAAGCTTTTCATTATTTATATTAGAAAACTTGTAATTGATGTTTAGTCAAGATTTTCAATTAGTTACTAAATAAGACCAACAAAGACAAACAGAGGCAAAGAGCTAAACAAGTTATAGAAGTTAAATAAAGAAAGGCTTTATTTCCATTCCTAAAACGTTATTATTGAAAACTCGAAGATATGAATGCGCGGTGGATATGTACGATCCACTCCTTCCCACAGTGAAGAGACCAGTGTCCCAGCACTGGGAACTATATAGGCTGATTATGCTATTGTTCAAACTAAAACCTCTAACGCCCAACTCTCACCAGACGAGCCCATCAGCCGTGACGTCATCAAGCATTATCAATAAATCTTGCAACTGCAACAGATGGCGACGGTTGAAGGTTGCGCAACCGCTTCTATACGACGCATTGTCTACACAATTGGTAATTGCTCGCGTGAAATTGACCGATCGATTATTTTATGATAAGTGAGTTATGTCATAGGTTAAAAGTTGGACGGGTTGGTTTTCGTGTATTTGGACTGCATACCGACCGTGTTTTATATAAAAAAGAAAGTCATCAGTGGTTTATTTCAAATGATGTTTAATAATCACACAGAAGTCGAAGAATTCTGGATAATTAATAATCTGGATATGAATTTTTGTAGTCTCAGTTCAGTTATCTGGATTTTCTGGTACCTCTCAAAGATTTTTTTATTCAGTGTCGACTTATACGTATAATGCATTATTTTCAGAGACGTCCTAAAAAACCAGCACTAATATTATGCACTCTGTGTCATCATATCAGTCACGTTTGTCGTGTCTGTATTTACATTGCATCGGTAGTCAGTGCCCCTGGCGCCGCTGCCATTTGAAGGTGAGCTCACCTTTTCCATACAAAATACAAGAAGCATACTATTACTATGTACCTAGATAACATAATTCATGACACAGGCGTGCTGAAAATTCTTTGTGCCAAGATGCTCTCCATAAAATTCTAAAAAGATTTTTTTCTAGTGGACTTTCCTTTATCTGAATTATGCTTTTTTGATGACTGAACATCATGGTGTTAGTTGTTCGAAATTTCTTTTGTTTTCTCTTCCGAATATTTTATGGAGGCTTGGGTTCATCAGTAACTTTTTACTTCTTCATACGATGAGTTGTTTCAACCCTATTTAAATCCTCGCATCGTTAGTCTCCAAACTTAAGCAACCGCCAACTAAAGAGTATATAAAATAGAAATAGTTTGCAATCTATTGTGGATAATCTCACCATCTGCCTGGCGTACCGTGAAGGGGCCACACTATTGCATCCGTGGTTCAGAAAGGTTACAACACTATTGTTCAAGACGCACTTTACGAGTTGCGATAGTTTGGAGTAATCTTTTAGGATTCGAGACAAAAAAAAATGTTGAATGTGTTTTAATGCCAACAAATCCAATAATCACGGCAGATGATTCTTCTTGTTGATACAGAAGAACGAGTTCCTGCGTTTCTTTTTATTTCAACGACCTGAGGGCCTAGATAAACTTATGTTATATCAGTGTGTAGCGTTAACCTTTTTCCAACGTCTAAGTATGGTTCGTTGGATTTAGAAGGAAAAAATAAAAAGATTAATTCATCAGATTAAGTCTCTTAACAAAATTGGAGATTAAAAAACACATTGACCCTGAACTCTGATTCACGTATTTATTTATAATCCCAAACTGGCGTCCCCGACGTGATGGATGTCAGCGCAGCCTTCGAGCAACGTGACGTCATCAAGATCACTTCCTCAAGCTTTCGAGCAGCGAGTCATATAGCCAGCCAGCTTTAAATGGGTATTCCTGACCACCAGCATGCAGCGGAAGCACATTCCTGGTCAGCACCCTCAGCCTCATCAAGCGACCTTGGCACTGCACTGTCGGCTGGTCGAGAGCTCGATCTCCCGGTCGACACGAGCAGTCAGCCACATCGCGGCGCTGTACCACGTCCGACGCACCGGAGCAAACGCAGAGCCAGCCCCTACTCACTAGGGTTCGCAACGCGCGCCGCAGACAGTTCCGACTCACCGTAAACAATGCGGCAATCCACTGGCCCGGCAAAAACCGACTGGTTCAACTATCGACCCTGATCTCCGGGGGGAGTGATGTAGCGGCACTATAAGAATACTTCAGCAACATAGAACAAAAAATACTACAGCACCATCTATGTCACAGATAACGGAAAAGTCAAAAACGTAATGAATGGGGGCTATCGCGTGTGAATTCACCGCTAGAGGCGTTAGTGTAGCGTGAGGTCACCGAAATGTCAGAACTCATAGAAAGTTCACGCGTTGCGTGCATTTTTATCACGTATTTTTACTAATATTCACGATTGTGGTTTAGATTGAGCTATTCCTGATTAATTATGACTTCAAGATTTTAAGTAGCAACAATCTTATTTCTTAGTACTTGGAGGTAAAATGATTTTTAAATGTTTCATGCTTGCTAATTTTAGGGATAATATTGTAAATAAATGTATCTGAAGTTTACACTATGTTGTTATACGTAGTAAAATAAAAAATTTATGAAGTTATTGGTACTATAATAGAATTATAGACATGACCATAAGTGACAGGGGCGCCATCTGGTGAGCTCAAAAACGATAGCCCTCATTGACGTAAGCTACTGAAATACGATTGTCACACGATTGTCACTGGTTTATGCCCTCTGTACCTGATTATACTCTAGAGTGAGATACCACAATAAGTTGACGCAGTAGCTAAGTGATTGGCTGTCGCGGGTACAATCCCCGCACGGAACGAATATTTTTGTTCGTTCTGTTTGTGTGTGTGTTTAAAAACGCTTATGTTTGTAAACGCATCCACGCTACAGGAGAAATTTAGTGTGTCAATCTCCATCAAAAGCTGAAAATATTAGTTTGTATTAACGCAATCCATTTGTTTCTAATATTATAAATTACGTAATTTCTTATCTAAGTTGTTGCATTACGTTTGTCCATTGATCGTCACGCTTTTTACTCGCACTGAATGAAGTAAATTCCAGGGTAAGCATGTATGTGTGCATCAGACTCGCTTTATGTCACGTTACGACTCTTTCTAGTATTTACAGTTAGAATATTATTGCGCTTTCGCCCTGTTATTTGGGGTCGGCGCAACACGTCGTTTTCTTCATCCACTCTCCCCTGTCAATCGTCATGCTATCAATTATTCCTTTTTCCTTCAAATCATTCCTCACAAAATCCATCCATGTTTTCTTTGGTTTGGTATTTTGCGCTTTTACTTCTATTGTGGATAAATAACAGCTATTATTTAATATATTGTGTTCGGAAATCAGTTATTATAGGCAGGCAAATCTTATTTTTGGGAGAACCATCGTCATTATTTTCTTTAACTTATATAAAACCTGTTTGATTTCTCAAGTCCTCGAGATCTGTTTAACGTAATTTAATGATTTACAAGAATTTAAGAATTCAACAAAAAAAAATATCTCGTGAAAGTCTTAGTTATAAATGAACCAATTCATTCATGGAGGCAAATAGGTAGTCTTGTTACTTTATGACATTGATCATAAAGTTCAAATTACTGTAGCTAACAAGGTTTCATGAAAGGGACAAACTTAAGCCACGAGGGAACCATATCTGAACAACGACTCGATAACAACACACCACTATTTGTTTGTCAACTTTTCATTAAACTGAACGCTTTAATTCAATAGAGTTTATTAATCTATTAACAATCATAGTTCACACTTCACACTCAGCAGCATAATTCAATTGTCCTCAAAATTTCATGCAAATCTGACCTTATTTCCCCAACACACCATACCAAACTTTATCTGTTCAGTATACGGTTTAATATCCCTTGTATGGTAGTCAGGAGTGAATACGGAGTAAGCAAATCATGAGTGTCAGCGATTTAATTCGTCAGTTACGAAACGTATGCGACTCCATTCGTTTGAATAGGGATTTAGTATCATTGTTTGCAGCCAGTGGCACTGGACCTGTGGGGAAACTGGGAACTAAAGGCTATTAAACGTCTTGTTTGTAGTTGATGTTAGTTCCGCTGACACGAATATCAACTTTGTGCTAGTGATAATCAAGTTGATTTCATTTTCTTTTGAGAGTAATACTTTTGAAAAAGTCATAAATTTGTTTATATTTGTGGCGCCTTCTGTAAAACTTCACGTTTGAGTAGGTATGGGTTTTATTTTGTTTGTTTCAGGGTAGCGATGTTGTACACCTACAATAAGTCCCATGTAGATGAATTAAAAGAGCTAATTGCCTTCAACTGGGCACAAATCCATATTCCGGGAAAATGCCAGAGGATAAAAGCCATATACTTTACCAGACCTGCGAATCAAACCTAGGACCTCATCCACAGTCGTAGCGCTTGCGTTGCAACCACTGAACAAAACCTTGATTTGTGTCAGAAGACGCAGTAGCTTCTTAGCTTCAGTGTAATGTATTTTAGAGACTGGTCTTTGTAAACAGTGTCATCATGATGTATCAGGTTATACTAGTTGATTGTGTCGACATATGTGTGGGTCGGTTGTTGTTTGTGATTTGAGAATAAAAGGCAAACATAATTTATGTCAGCTGATTATATGCCCACGCTTGTATCGTAAGTGTTCGGAATGAACACCAAGGATTAGGGCCTTTTGAAAGGTCTTGAGAACAAATTACGCTACTTGGCAGTGGCACTAATATTTGTTCCCAAGTTATTTATTTGTTCCGAATTTTGCTTCAACCGTAAACCATGACAGCAATAATAGCCACTATGACTCACGGATGAAGCGAAATTTTATTAAAACAAACTGGGACGTGGACGTCTGATAGGCAGTCGCTTCATGTGACATACTAGTGCTGAATGGATCAGCTAATAAAGATGTATGATTTTCAGTTTCTTCATCATATTCAATGCACAGATCTTCTGCCTGACAACAATTTAACCTCGATTCATGCTTTTTCCTTAACATAGCATTATCAGCCTGTATTATTCCCACTGCTGGGACAAATGCCTCCTCTCTGAAAAGGGGGCTGTAATCCACCACGCGAGTCCAGAGTGGGTTGAGCATGTCACATATCTTGTGCGCGTTGGATCTACACCCAAAAATTCGAAGACATGTGGCAGTAACACGTCTTCGATGTTTTGGTTCTAGGACATGTCGGTTAGTACGATGTTAGGCTTCACTGTTTTGAGAAACGGTTCTGATGAAATTAATAACATATAGATTAGTTAAATGTCGGTCTGGATGATACCATTGGGCCACCACTGTTCTCATAACATAACATACAAACACACAAAGTAAAACTTTATTCGGGCACTGATTGCGAACAAGCAGAGTTTCATTCGTGATCCGACCCATATGGTGGGAATACAATTACCCCGAATTTTCATACCAATCAGAGCGGATAGATTGTGATTGTGACTGCACATCCGTAACTGCATAATAGGTAAGGTGTACCTATTGCGAATGTGATGTGATTATTATGCTTTAGATATGCTATACTATACTTACATAGCATAAATAGACTTCCTAAGTTTTCAGGTAAAAGAAATCTGGTAATCCGAAATATACTTGTGGTCTTCTGTGAGTGTGACAGAATCAAAAGTAAGTAGGTAAAATTAGTTACTCAAGCCAAGTCAGAGGCCCATGGGCGGTATAAAAACTCTGACACCAGGTTAGGCACTAACATCACTTTAAAGAAATAAGGATTAGTTACTTATAAAAAATTGTACATTATCGTATTAAAACAAACTATCAGGGCCGAAGGCACCTAAGAAGCCGATTCCGGCCAGCTTCCCTTCGAGAACAAGGCACTTTACTTAATCCATAGAAATAATCTTAAGAGTAATCAGATTGTGGAAAGTCGGTCTCATGGACTGGTCGAGATGTTTTTATTTACCCGAATGCGCAAAAACAAAGACTATACGAGTATGTATTTACGCCGACACGATTCAAAAGGTCGTAATGTTTTTAATAAGGAATAGAAAAGAGATTAATAAAACTGTTCGATAACAGCATTATTTTCTAGTCCAAAAGAAAGGAACCGCGTTTTAATTGACCTTCGTCATAAAAGTAAAAAAATATTTCCATAGTGTCCATTTGATAAAAACAAACACTTTCACTCCTTAAAAATACGAGTTCCAAAGGAGTGAAACTTGCATGTATTTTGCATACAAATTAGTATCAAGACCTCACAAATCTGAATTTTGGCCTGCCGTTTTCAACGTTTTAAAGGACCGATTTTTCCCTGTACTTTAACTGAAGAGCTGAATGGTTCAGAAAAAATAGTTTCTTAAACGAAACCCTTTTAAAAACATTAATGTTTAAATCGAGTTGATTTTAACATTAATGTAAATAAGTATGTGTGTATTTTATTTACACATAATACTTATATCAAAACTACCTCGATGCTCCAGTGGTCGCAGGCAGGTCTACTGAGCATGAGGTCCCGGATTATTGAATTTTACCAAAAAGGATTTCTCAGCAGCCACGGAGTTTGTGCCTGGTTGATGGCAATAGGCTCGCCCATAGATATAAATTAAAGTGAAGCGGGCGTGGTTTGTTATTAATTATGTTGAACACTAACGAGAATGGAACCACGGCTCATAAATCACCTAATTAGTATTGGATGCAATTTATTATTTATAAATATTCATATTTACACCAATTAATTTAATTTGAACTGTACCGTAGAATTATGTTATTTGCAATTAAGTGTGGGTTACGTATTAAAAGGCCAATTACGTCAGTAAATAAATAGATGTATATAATATGTAGTACCTATAGCTGCAGATTTTGATTGATTTCGGGTAATATGGGTATCCGATCGTTTTGAACAAGGATGGTGCATTAGCGAGCCTCCTTTCTGTAAGAGGATATCATCGCGCCTGTAATCTTAAGGGGATAAGGGTATGGCAGAGGTGTACCTAATAAAACACCCACATTTCGCCTGTTATGTTTAAGTCCCGTGTAATAGGGGGCAAGCCTATTGCTATCTACCGGGTGCAAATCCAGACTCCGTGGCTGCTACTGAGGAATTCCAAATGGATAAACCCAAACCAAGGACCTCATATTTGACAGTCGCGCTTTCGAACACTACACCACCGAGCCAGTCAGTAAGAGTAATTGGGTTATACTTTCAATTTAGATCTCGGTAATGACGGTTTCCTCACGATGTTTTCCTCACCTGCTGGGTACCAGCACTGGGGCATCTATTACTACGCCTCCGCTATCCACCCGTCCGTCCGTCTGTCAGCGGGCTGTATCTCATGATTCGTAATAGGTAGACAGTTGTTTTCCAGTATCAATTTTCACAGAATGAGAATTTCTGTTCCCGCAACAACAAATTATAAAAAGAAAATGAAATGAGGCTCCCTTACTACGTTCGTAAGGAACCCTTCATGTGCCAGGCCGACTCGCACTTGGCCGCCTTTTTTATGCTTATTTTATATAACTTCTTTTATTTCTATCTAATTGGGCTTATTAGACAAATCTAGAGAATCTGTACAACATCGAGTAGTCTATGGCATAGGTATGCAATTGAAATGAATCATTCATCTAAATATAGTTCTGTACATTGAAACAGAGGCCTTTTAGTCTCTACTGTCAGTGAAAATACCAATTACTGCCATATAAATAAAAGGCAATGAGTCTTCATAGCTATCATTCAATCGTCTATTTTAGTCCACAATAGAAACATACCTTGAAATCTACTTGACTTCATCAATTATAAGAAGTCGCATATACCAAGTTTCTTGGAATATATAAGTCGGCTTGATTTAAAGAAATTATGTTCTTTATTTGTGCTATTTTTCATAAAATAGGTATTTGAATTTCAATAAAAAAACGGTTTCTTACACCAAAATTTGCTTTCAGAAGTCTTTGATTACCTATGAAAAGCCTGAATAAACAAAACATAAACACATACAAACAAACAAAACACAAACATTTACTTAGCTATTCAACTACCTACACATTTATCTACAATAAAGCACCACTTTAATCAAAACTTTTCAATCAAAAATCCTCTTTAATCTTCCCTCCTAACATCTATTGAAGATCATAAATCTCCGTTCACGACCTCAGAACTTGCGATTGCGAGGCTACACGCGCAAGACTCAGTTTCATTCACGTTCGTTCCGCAAGTAACACCGCGTTTCCTCGTGAAAACTTCTTTAATTCATTTTCTTCGCAATCGTTGTCGCAACATGAGGCTGGTTTCTCGTTTTTGGACGCTCGTGTAGACGCGTACACGCCCGCCTTTTGCCACACGCGGAACTCGTACAAGCCATGACGCGCGTTTAGGTTGTCACTTTGCTGACAGATGTAATTTTAATCAAGCAGACACGCTGGAATAAGCGCTTGTGCCCGCGTAAGCCGGTACGAAATACGGTAGTCTGAAACCGCTCTTAAACGTATAGCTCGTGGCCAGTTGGTAAGACTCCTAAAGGTCAGAGTTCACGCCCAGGTTGAGATCCTATATTTGTACGCCATGAATAAAACGGCGAGTCCTTTTACGGGCCTTGACGAATTTAGCAATATTTAGAAAATGGCGTCGTTTTATTTATGTCTTTTATCGGTGAAATGTCGGGAGGTTATCGTCGAGTGGTTTTCAGCCTTGTGCGCCTTGCGCGTGGCAGTTTATATTATTTTAAAGAGTTTGAAAGAGTTATATTACTGACTAGCCAATCTAGACGTGTTGGAATGAGTCATTACTTTGGCCCGCTCCCTCCAAAAGAGAGGAAGGAGGTTTAGGGCTGATTCACGATTTGCCTGCTCTTGACCCAAGTTACTCGGGGTAGGCACGACACGTTCCTTTTTGTCGGCCACTGTGCGTAGTTCTTAAGGTCAAGTCTACAAATATTAAGAATCTTTTACAATTACTGACCATGTATTGAGTTGAATAAAGTTAATCCAATAACACATGATCATAATATTTCTTTTTTTAGGGTTTCGGTAGCCGAATGGCAAAAAAACGGAACCCTTATAGATTCGCCATCTCTGTCCGTATCACAGCCACTTTATTCAGAAACTATTAGGACTACACGTTTGAAACTTAATACTTAGGTAGATGTATTCAGTAAACCTCTTTACGATTTTTATACTTTTTTTTTTTGCGATTTAGTGTGGTCTCTGGGGAGACCACACTAAATCGCAATACAATACATGGAACTGAAACTAAACATTTTTTTTTTTTTTTATCAAACCTATACGTGCGGGGTCTCCATAGATAGGTCTTCAAAATTGACGTTGAGGTTAGAAACCATTTTTTGTCAAAGTCAATCGTTTGAAAGATAGACACTTCCAAAGTGGTCAAATGTGTAATTTACCCCCCTCTAATTTCTAAATTACGAGCAGGAAAATTCTAAAGAAATGTAGGATTGTAGAACGTAAAAAAAAAAAACATCAAAATGATTAGTTTTTGAGCTATGGGAATTCTTCATCAAACTGCAGCAGTAACTTTGTTTTACATTAACATACTATGAAAAACGATTTTTGTTTTGCTGTTGAATGTAATACAGCACCTACAACATATGAATGAGCCTTCAAAATATTTTTATTTTATTGTTTGGTGCTACGGAACCCTGTGTGCGTGTAGTACGATTCGCACTTCGCCGGTTTTTTTTATAACCAGATTCCGTGTGAATTCTGCCGTTTAACCAAACAAACTCGTAGTTTATATCTACCTAGTTAGTAACCTCCATAATGGTTCATCTCGTGGTTTTACGGTAAATAATTACCCGTGAATCATTTTCACGCGCAGCTAAATTATTTCTCAAATTAAACAGCGGTTGTTGAAGCTACCTATAGTTAGAACTGGTTTTACAATGTCGGCTACAAACAAGCTCCCATTTTGTTAAATTCGCCATCAATAACTCGGTAGTTATTTTTAAAGCGACAAACGCAATGCCCAAAAGTGTATTTATAGACAGCGTTCGTTCAGAACATAAAGTTACCGTGCTGAGATGTAAAAGATGGCTCATTCTAATAATGCCTTAATTTTAATCATGACTTCTCAGAAGTAGTAGAAATCATTTTCTTTTACCAATAATCTTATTTTGATTTCTGTATCTGTATGCTTGGGATATTGCCGGTTTTCCGAACGGACCAAAGACATAAACTAAAATACAAGGACCGTTGAATCACGTCGCATAAGTATCTTGCGGATAAAATATCCAAAATCTCACTTTTATTCTCCCGTTTACACACACGTGCTTATACAGCATGATTTATATGCCTATAAAAATTCCTACCACAAAAATCACCCATTGTCCCACAAACGATGAAGCGTGCATTAAAACTATTAAAATAATTTACGGCACCAATGTCAAGGGCAACGATAAGGGGCTAACTGTTTAAGCCAATATTAGCCCCTTATCTCACGTAGAGTGACAGTAAGGTGGCTCTTGTGGGATGAATTAGGTAACTAGAACATGGTTAGATCTTCATTTTAAGAACAAATTGGTACAAACAAAAAATCATGATTTATTTTAGCGAAATAGGATTCTTTGCGTCGTCGTGTAAACAGATGACATTTTCGAAAATAAAAAGCGGTTCAGATAGAAGCAGATGTACGTGATGCTGGACGGGTTTTGAAACAAGACCTCTCGATTAGCATTGTCTTTGTGACTACAAGTGTCGTTGAACTATTGTCGCTTTTAGGAAAACCTACTGAGGACCCAAGTGGCGAAGTGAAATTCTATCCGCGATAACGAATGACGAGGGAAACGTCAAAAATGTTTAAGTTTACGAAAAGCTTATGTCAAACCGAATGTCGTTTAGAAATAAGAAACGTCACGACAGGGATTCTCATTTGTCTATTGGCCAAAAAATCTTCCTTCCACTGGGTTTCTAGAGCAGGTTTTTAAATGACAGTGATTGTGACGATAAAGCTTAAAATCCCGTACTCGCAATGTCTTCAATGTCACTACAGAATCCAATTTCACATAACAAATGAACCACACGGAGCCTTGAACTGCTAGTGGCCATAACTTGGTCATAAAATCGAATGACTCACACTCCGGGATGTATTCTTAGAACCGATGGAAGCCATGTATGACTCACGAACTTCCCGGGAAAGCCTTGGATACGATACCGGGATTGAGCTGGGAATTAGGAGTTGTCGTTTTATTTCTGAAAGCGTGATTCATTGAACCTGTTGCTAGGAGGAAAGATTAAGACGTGTTTTTGGGTGTAGTGGAATGGATTGGCTTACTAGTGGTAAGAGTCAGGATAGATGAGGGGAGGACTGAAGAAGGTTTTGAGAGGCCTATGTCCTGCAGTGGACTACAAAGGCCAAGTTGATTGATTGAAAGAAATGCGTTTTTAAGGTTCTGTGAATATAAGATAATACAGGGTGGAAGGGAAACAAACGTTTACCACGTATTCAGAAGGTACACATTTCTGAACCCCCTAAATTTTATAATGAAAATTTTCATCGGTAATTTAAAAAAACCTCCACCCTGTAAGGACACTGAGTTAGTTCGTCAACTTGATTTTTGAAGTGGAAAACAACACTTCAGGTTAATATAGCTTAACAGAAGTATAAAATGATGCTGTGACGGAAGAATGATGAATAACGATGAATTAACGCGCTTGATTCGCCCCTACTAGGTCATCTCCCTCCACATCAGCAACGTAAGGTCAATAAAACTTAACAGCAGAGTCAGCAGAAGTTTTGAATGCTGCTAATATAGCAGAAAAATAAATAAGAACCCAATGAGTTCTCCAATTGAGATAGTCATCACTTCAACAGCAATGAAGCGTGTAGATAGAATACCGAATACCGATACGAGTATACGACATTAATCTCCGTTAGAGTATTAAAAACGGCATTACAAACGTGAATTCAACACCAAACATCGATGACTACCTAAAAAGTAAAATTGCACATTCTACACATGATTCGCTCAAAGTAGACATTACGAGTACTTACACCTGACAAGATGACAACTAGCAAACAGACGCTGTTTTTATCTTAGATCTAGAAAAGGAAATAAATTCCGCCGCTACATGATGTTTATAGCAAGTCTTGCAACGCAGTGTGACATTGCAATGGATGGCCGCAGAATATCCAGTGCGGGTAAACATGCATTCATCTCGGTGTCTACTTGAACGAAATTATGGTTAGAGTATCGTGTGGATGGGTTTAGATAAAGAATAAGCAGGTTATTTCTTACTGTTTGTTTAGTTTGTTTGTGACCAAGATTAGTGGCAGTATTCTTGCAGATGCATCAGTAGTACCTAGCTTCTTATGATTGGTTTAATAGTCCATCGAGATCTTTTGTTCGAAAAACTGTGCTTTAAAGGTCTTTACACTAGGGTGAAGGAAGACACTAGACCTTCTGGTATGGTGATGAAGAACTGGTTATTAAGGTTTCCAGGGTAGAACTTTCTCGCGTCCTAAATTACACAGTGAATCTAACCGCCGCATTTGTTTTGTGGTTTCAATGCTCGTCATACCAATTAGTGTGACTTTAGATAAAACTGCATAAACCCCCTGACGGCTTCATCGAGCCCTCTGAAAACTTTGCACCTGAGCATGCTTTGCCGTGGCCGACTAGGAAATCTCTAAATAGACTCCGACCCCAAGTCGGCCGTAGCAAAGACAATCTCCTCAGATGGGGGTTCATGGACGGCTCAAATCTATAGTGTGTATGCGGTGTCTCTCCACAAACAATGGCCTGCACCTGCGCACTTCACGATCTTATGACTGCATCAGCGACAGGAATTCGCGTAGCTCAGTTATGGGCCAAATATATTTGATGAAAATTTGCTATCGACAGGCAAAGAAGAAGGGATAGATTAGATTGCTATGTTGGGATTTTGAAGAGCAACCTTAAACTACAATAGTGACCATCTCATGGAGATTTGCTATATCAAATGAGACTTATTACCGCCATTTGCAAATATAACCTAGAAATCGTTTTTCTTGTTTTTAGGCTCTTCATCGCGAATCCTTCTTTATTGCCCTTCTGTTTACTCTCATCATTCTGGCCTAGTGATGCGAGGACAAATTAATATGAATCAGCTATCACCGACAATGATGCGATATAAAACAGTGGAGCTAGTGGACCGCGACCGAACCAATGACCGTGTTAGTGGACTGTGGGGAAACTCGGCTAATTTCTAACAGTAGTATAGTAAGGTATATTGACGGTAGTCTTATGTCATTGGTAGAATGAGCGTTAATGGTGAATGTTGAATTTTCATTTATAGTAATAGCGAGTTACGAAACGACACTTTTGTGATGATATTATGTTTAGTTGCCGAATCGGGAAAGTTACCAGACGGGATGAAGCCGTATTTTCATATTTGCAGTGCGTTTTTCTAATTCTTTCTGATAAATATTTGAAAACAATGACTGGTTAATGAATTTTGGGCCTGATCGTCTTTCAATGTTCGATATTAAAAGAAGTGTTAACTGATAAGCCTACTGTCTTTCTGTCTAGTACCTACCTGTAATACCACGACACGACATTGAACGATAGAACTGTTTAAAACGTATCGATCTTTTAAAACCCTAAAATCAAAGCAATTCCAAATAATTATCACTATCAAATAACAATCACAAAATTAGTTCCTAAATCAACGACCGAAAACGCTTTCCAAGAACTTTCAAACCATTTTGAAACCGCGGTCTAAACCGTTACCCCACAACATAAACATCAAAACTACCCACATTTCACAGACTCACTCACAATTCCTGAAAGCGATAATTACATGAGTTTCTTCTTTAGTACCAGCGCTAGTTAGCGTGCACGCTTACTACACCATCACGACACGATTAGCCAAGTTATTGAGTTTCAGACGGTAAATACATCAAGCTAGGTGAAAATTAACTCAGTTTTATGTGATATATAAGGAATTTTTATTAGATTTTATAATAAGTAGTCGGTGTGAAGTGGATTCATGGACGTTCTTGCTCTAGTTACTGATATATTGGTAACGTTTACCAGTAACGCGTGGATTGAGTTATGCTGTAAACGTGAAAGAGTGTAGTATGGTTTAAGTGGTTTTTGTTAGGGTTCCGTACCTCAAAAGGAACAAAAAACGGAACCCCTTAAAGGATCACTCGCGTGTCCGTCCGTCTGTCAAAATAAGAAAATGAAAAAAAAAGAAACCTTTTGCAAACTATATCGTGTATGAAAGGGCGTGAGCAACTAAATTGTTTTTTTTTAATAATTTTAAAATTGGCGTAAATTTTAAATTGACCACTACCCTTAACTCCGAAAGAAACTACACCTTCTGATTTTATTAGCAAAGGAGAACCTACCTTCCTTATTTTCGTGACTAAAAATAAAAACATTACTCAGACGGATATGAGTAATTGAGTACAAAGGAAGCATATTAATAGGTTTACTTTTAATAATTTTCCAATACGTACTTCTACTATGGATCCTAAGAACATGACATGTATCATTGATATAATGATTTATAGATGTCAATAACTTAAGTTGCTTTTCAGTGCTTCCTCATAGTCAAACTTTTTAGTCCAACTGGTTTAACGACGAGGAATTGTATTTCCTCATGGTCAAACTTCATTGACATTGCACCTTTTCAGCACGCTGTATGCATTCAGTCTTGATCTGTATGCGTGTAACCTGGTATCAGTTTTTAAGCCGCCCGTGGGCCTCTGACTTTAGGTACTTTACCTAGGTTCTTACATACTTTAGTTAATTCACAAAGATCAAAAAAGAAGAGAAAAAGTAAATTATTTGACTTACTTGTAGAATAGCTAGCGTATTCTAAAAATATAAAGTAATGAATTGCAGATCTAGTCTGTAGTCAACCTCAACAGTTATGTTTAGGCCAATAACTTGAAACACAAACGCATAGAAAATCAGTATTTTATTCACAAACCAAAATTTCCAAACACACGACATCTTACAAATCAAAGAGAACAAGAAGAAAAGGATGAAACTTCAAATAACACTGATCCGACATAACTGAAAGATTTGCGGTTCGTTCGGTCCGGATCGGATGATCAACACACGGTCCCGGATAACCGGGTGAGGGCCACAATGTGGAATCATGGCTTTCTTATGGGCCGGCAAGAATCTTTACCGTAGGATTTCGAGATTTCAAGAGGTATTGGAAAACAAGGAGCATATTAAATGTTCACGTATTGGTAAATAAAGAGATAGGGGAGTGCAATAACGTCTTGCCGCTGTTTTTATTAACACCTTAGTAGTGTAAGGATTCGAGGGAGTTCACTAGTGGATGACACACATCCATTTAAATAGCACCCACGGTTGTAGGAAAGTAACATAACATAACGCCTGTAATTCCCGAAGGGTTAGGCAGAGGTGTACCTAATATTACACCCACATTTCGCCAGTTATGTATGTGTTGAGGCGAGCCTTCAACCAGGCACAAATCCAGACTCCGTGGCTGCTACTGAGAAGTTCCTGATGGAAAAACCCAATGACAATTTGCCCGACCCGGGAATCGAACCCAGGACCTCATGCTCAGCAGTCTTGCTTGCGACCAGTCGACCAACGAGGCACTGCCATCGGAAACCGATCATTCAATCTATGTAGATCACACAGACAAAGAAAGGATAAAAGAAGTTGAACTACTAAACCATTCGAACCACGGCTAGGTGCGCCAGCTACAGATCCATTATTGTGTTAAGCAGTCAAGGTTGCTCCGAACGTAAACAAGCAACAAGTCGTTCTTCTTGTTTGGTTTTTTGGCTGCCGTCTCCAAGAACTAGAGAAAATGTTTAACAAGTTAGTAGTGGGTAATAGTGTAGGAAGCTGTACTGTTTCATCTGGCAATGAGCAAGGACAACGAGTTGGAAAACATATAGAAGTACTAGAAGAAGAAAAGAGAGAAAGAATACAACTGAAACTAGCTTTGTGTAATGTGAAGAAGTGGTTCTTCACATTACACAAAGCTAGTTTCAGGATTCGTTCAGACCAACTTCCGCCGTACCCTCAAAGAACTACCTTTTAAAAATTACGTTCTACAAATTAAATAATTGTTACATGCATACATCGTCACGGAAGTTCCAAAACAATTAATACAAATGCGAGACAATTGAAACATCTGTCTACATTGAACAGAGAAATAAAAACAATATTGAATGTAACAAATAATAAAATAAATAAACTTGTTCGTTGATTTCGTTTAACGAACTGTTAAGGATGGTATGATAGGCAATAGACAATCTATATTTAGTATTATGAAACTGAATAAATTGAAGATTCGGATGACAAAACCAAAAGAGCTACTATTTCAAAGATTGTTCAGAACCCATTTGGAGATTGCGAGAGTCTCTTCGTCAGAGAACATCAAATAATTGAATTATTTTGTTTTATTGAGGATGATGAAGACCATAGCGGATACGATGTTCAAATTGTTGCCGATTGACATTGGAAAACTGGTGAATTATATCATTATCGGTAACCTTGTTCTCCTTTTGTGATATTCTTCCATGGTCTCTCAGAGTCTCAACCAGCTCTTACCGCTGCGTTCCACTGGATGTCAACCATGTTTTGTTGGTTAGTTGAATAAAAGATACCGTTAGGTACACTTGATATATTTACTTGTACAGGAGACACATTACAATAAATACACCTGCTGGACCTCAGCAGACATGGTAGTGACAGGAGTCACCTGCCGGAAGTATTGATAATTACTAGTGGTGTACGTATGTGCACCACTAGTAACCCCCTGCTAACCCTTCTGGTGAATATACACCAGAAAAAAATATGTTGTAGTTTAAAGAATTTGTTTTCAATACACTTTCTGGAAAACTGGTTTTTATCGCACTACGATTACATGCAATGTAATTCACACGCGTGAATTTTTAATATTTTTCAGTTCTCCTGCAGCTCGGGTATTAATTCCGCCTCGAATGCAATAAAAAAGTTTCCCCACATTTATATCAAAATGTACTATTTCAGATTTATAATTCTGAAAACTACGCCTCGGAGTAGAGTCCATGAATTTTATTATACGGCTGAGGCTCTTATTTCTTAACGAAACCAGAAAAAAGGCAGCCTGAGACAGAGGAACCTGACAAAGAAATATTATTCACGACAGCAAAGGAGAGCAGACAAGAAAAGAAATCCGGGAATTCTACATCATTTAGCTACATAAATTAAAACGAGATTGTTTCTCAAGAGCACAAAACGTCATCTGTCTTCACTTCATGTAAAGAAAAACATAATGAACTCAAACTGAGCCCACATTAGCATAGTGCACACAAAATATTCACGCGCTCTGTATGAATATGTGCATGTCTGAGGACACTCGACTAACACACTGAATATTTCAATGTAATGTGGCAACTATAAGAATAAATAATAGTAAGACTATATTTTTATGTTGAGATGTAGCGAAATAAAGTAACAGAAACCATCTGCACTGTTTTTGCTAAATAAGCAGTTACTTTGATCCTCCCCAATCCTTTTTATAAAGGTAGCAAACTGGGTAAGATCTTGGTGCCCGAGTTCTTTGAGACACTATCATAGATATACGTGCATATGTGGCAGGTATTCGTAATTATGCTCAATACTCTATTCAGTTAGTAAACTAAAATACAGTGTGAGACTGTGAGTGAGGTTACACTTTTTTAAGTAAGTATTGCTTTGTCTCCACACATACTACAACAGAACTGAGTTCATGTTTCATCAAAAAAACAAACGTACCTTACATAAAAAACAGATTCTCTAATGGAAATGTAACAAGCTAACCTCCAAAGACAGGACGTTTCTGAGTCCATGTTGTACTCGTAAGTTTGACACAACCAACCGAACCAACATCATGGAATCGTTTTCAATGCCCGAAAAAACACATGTCCCTTAAATAAAACATAAGAGAACACTGTTGAAGAGAATATTATCAGTAAGCCATTACTGCCGTAAACGGTAGTCATTACCGGAGTGTAGTTTAAACTAATTGACGACACAATCGGACACAGCTTAGGATGAGTTCACAATTACACATCTGCGAGATCAGATTGCAGCGGTTTGGTAGCGTCTCTGCCGAGTCCCGTTTTATACGGTTGGAGAAATTGTTAGATTTTTCTTCATATCTGAGGATTGACGGTACCACAAAGCCTCGGGGAACAGATGAATGCGGGACACAAAGAACCAAGAAGAAACGGCATCGGCATTGGGTGATTCTGGGCTGAAATGATGATGAACTTAAGATTGAGCGACCACTAAAGGAAGCTGTGTTTCATGTAGTATTCTTCGATCAGAAATGCCTTTAATGTAATTTCTTTGTCACAGAATGGATGGTTGTTGGGACCGAAAGGTTCTTGACGTACTGGACGACCTTGTAAAGGCCGTGGGAAAGCGGGACCAATCGGTCGATGTGTCAACGTTTACGGAAGGCTATGCCTAGCAGGATGTCTTACAGCTGAAATGATGATGATGATGATTCGATTCAAAACATAAAGCCTGTGGAAACATTTTACGTCGTTGGAGTTTTTCGGAGCACACATAAAAAATATGTAGTCCTTCAAATGACAGCTCGCCATGCCACCTTACTTTTCCAACAAAAACAAAACCCAGGAGAGTCGCGCTAATACCTCTCACATGTGCAACCTAGGGTGTGCAAAACCGGTTTTCCGGTTTTGCATCGGAAACCGGACAAAATGTACCGTTTTTAGAAAACCGGGGTTGAGAGACAAAACCAGAGCCACCTCCGGTTTTCCCGTTATTGATTACATTTTGATTTTAATCAACTTTTTTCGGACTCACTCAAGAAATATTCAATTTTGAGTCATGAAATATATCCGAACGCAACCGATACCCACTTACACTCCTCGCTCCGCGACCCCCGCACCTTCGACACGACATCTGCGACCGATCTGACGCTGATGTTGTAGCTGATGAGCTAACACTCTTCAAGAGCAGCTTGATAAGGAATTGGATCATCATTATCATCATCAATTCAGCTCGTTGCTGTCCGCTGCTGAACATAGGCCTTCTCAATCGATTTCCAACGTGACCGGTCTAATGCCACCTGCATTTAGCGACTCCCTGTAGTTTTAACAAGGTCGTCGATCCAATGCGTGGTCTCCACTCCAGTACCTGTTTGTCCTATCGGCCGTCCGATCTTCGCTATGTGGCCTGCCCATTGCCACTTCAGCATGCTTAATATCGACCAACTTGGTTCGTCTACGATTTTCCTCATTTCTGATTCTATCACGTAGAGAAACGCCGAGCATAGCCCTCTCCATAGCAAAATAGCGCGGCTAGGAATTGGATAAATGTAGGAAAACCCCCAGGAATCGGTCTGATTTCGACCTTGCAGGGTTTGTCAAGGTAGAGCAAGCCATGCATGAAAGCGGAAAGCATCGGGGTGTGTACCTCACAGAAGCTTACAACTATTTGATTTGTGTACTACCAACAAGTGTTGAGAGTGAGAGGGCCTTTTCGAGTGCTGGACACTTTTAGGAGCAAGTGTTTGTGTGATGAGCATGGACATTTGTTTCCGAGTCATGGATGTTTATATGTATAATAAGTATGTATTTACAAACAAAAAGTATCTATGTAGTATTATCAACTATCTGGTGTCCACGACACAAGCCTCGTTGCTTAGTGTGGCACCTAGATGGCGCTGTGTGTAATATCCAGCGATATTTATTATTTATTTATTTATTTACTTTTGCAACAAAATAAGAAGTACGCTATCTGATAAAATGTTAGATGCACTTATCAAGAACAGCGGTCTTTTGGAGAAAAATGATTATTGTTTATTTAAATTAGTATACGGTTCACAGTTGTTTTGTTGTCGTTTTTTATTCAAATATGAATCCTTCAATAATATTGTAGTTGTAGTTAGTACTTAAAGAATCTTTCTGTTAATGTGATCTACTTGTAGGCCAAAATGGTTGATTAAAAAGAGGTATACATATACAATTTGTCTGTATCTGATCTAAGAATATTGTTTTCTTGTTAAAATTATACAATATGAAAAATTTAAAAATGTTGCCAAAACCGGGGCTAACACCGGTTTCGGGTTTTGGGCCCTAAAAACCGTAATTCAAAACCGGTTATTCACGCCCTATTGCAACCACCCTAAGCAAAATACCGACCGATTGCTTCAATCGATTAGACAATGGCGTACAATGGTTATCTTACTACCCACACAATCCACCAGTAATTCATGTTAGTTTAAAGTAATGGCGCTGTTCGCTATTAGTGTTGCTTGCTTTACAAAATGGTGTCTAGTCTATGGTTGTTTAGAAATAAAGGCTGTACTTTTGTGGTGTTAGATTTCACTACGAGTAAACAGTATTTGGTAGTTTTTGAATATGGAAGCTTGTATCCTGCTGCTTTTAGAAGCTCAGATTTTCAGACTAAATAGCCCTTCGAAGGTTGTAATTCCCGAACGGCTACGCAGTAATGGGAAATAGCCTATTGCCATCAACAGGACACAAAGTCAGACCCCGGGCTGTTACTGAGAAATCGCTGATGGAAAAACCCAATAACACTTTGCCCGACCAGGGAATCGAACCCAGAACCTCATGATCAGCAGTAAAAAATCTTACAATTTGAATTTCAAGCTTTCTATTACAATAAAGGTTTTTATGACCGAACAATGGTTGTTTTATGTATGACCAAAACCGCTATATCTTCTCTATATCCAAATTGCCCCTCACAAACACAACTCAGCACTTGTTTACCTCTTTTTTCCTAAACTAGCACACATATCAACAAAAATGGCGAATAAGAAGGCTCTATTTATCGGTAAGTAAATGCGAATACCGAGCTGAATACACGAAGAGCTCTTTGGAGAGGACCGCAAATAAATTGCGAGCCTAGTCTATGTATGGACATATTTGGAGAAGAGCTAGATTGATTCTGAAAAGGGTCTCAATTTGCTAGGTTTTTTCGGGAACAACTTGAGAGTAATTTGAAAGGTCTATAATAAAAAAAAACTAATGTCTATTTAGTATGATTGGTTGTTGAAAGGTTTGATTTTTTTATCACATTCAGTGCCAGGAATCCACCTGGTGGGTACACAAGTAGAAACTACCTCACAAAATTAAAAGGGTCCTCTAAAGTGAGATTTTGCTTAATTCAAATTTCATTAATTTTCAAATTTCATTACTTTATTACATTATAATTTTTCACTGCTGGGCAAAGGCGTCTCCCAAGTCCTTCCATGAGCTCTTTTCCCGTGCCTCCTTGAACCAGCCGTCGTGGTACGCGTCCAGATCATCTCGCCATCTCTTTTTAGGCCGGCCCTCGGCGGCCCCGTCGTCTTCCGGCACTCATCGTATGGAGTCTTTTGCCCAGCGGTCATACGGCTGACGCGACCCCCCTACGTCTACTATGCACGTTTTGGAACGCCAGTTTATACATAACACTACATATTATACAACAAAGTCGCTTCCCGCTGTCTGTCCCTATGTATGCTTAGATCTTTAAAATTAAGCAACGGATTTTGATGCGGTTTTTTTAATAGATCGAGTGATTGAAGAGGAAGGTTTATATGTATGACATTGTACCCGTGCGAAGCCGGGGCGGGTCGCTAGTCTTCAATAAAATGTGCCCATTCAGATTTTCAATTAACAGCGCACAATCAGACTAAGTCCAGTTAGAGGGAGAGGGTCTTAATCATAATCCATCAGGCGAGCCCAGTGCGCTTAACTAACATAAACCTAAAATAATTAAGTATTGAAAATTAGAATTTAAATTTTTCCATGATGTAGGTAACCTTAGAAGATTTAAATATAAAAATCTGTTTAACTCTTCAAAATGCCAGACAGTGCGACCTTCATGTTGAAAAGTTAATTAATTCTAATTAACATGGTAACTGGGTCATTTCATAACATATTACAAGTTTTTAACAACAATGCGTACTTTGTTACAACATTGAGAATATGAATAATACCTAAAGCATCTTGTAACGATGGACCGTGTGAAAGATGATAAAAGGTAGAAGAATACATGCTGCGCCGACCCCTAATACATTAACATAACATCATATAAGAAGGAACAAACTTCTCGAACAAAGAATGGGTCTCAAGGACGTAGAAAGCCCGATCGCATAAAATAGCGAAACAAAATGACACGATGACTTCATTAAATGTTTTTCTCTTCAGGGAAAGATGCATTTGCTCTGCAGTAGGCACTAATACTTATGATGCACTTTGTATTCGTACAGGAAATCAGTAGGGTAAAAAGTTCCAGGTTGTTATGGGCACGAGAAGGGACCAGGGACAACCCCAGCCCCCGGGTTGCATTGATAAAAGCGTTCCCATTTCAGTTCCAGCTACCGATATCCATTAATACTACGATCAAACCTGTGTGTTCGAAATAGTCCACTCTTAGATATTACTTGTGTTTTTGACGACCAATCGACCTAAATAGACCATTGTCAGAATCTGGAACTCGTAGTCCAAATACTGATACAATAGTAGGAACATACTGAGACAATAGTATTTCGATTTCCAGCGAAAACCAATACAAAAAAGCAGTTTTCGTGCTTGTATTTGAACTAGATAAATATGGTTCCCCAAGGTTGGAGTTAGATTTTCTGAGGAGACCTCGTATGACTGGTCAGATTTATTCACTCGTCATATTATTTAATTTGCAAATTTGAGACACTTTTGTGGTAGAGCTCAACTCGATAGTATCCAGGGTTTGCCAGTCCCTCGAGTCGATAGTTTTCAAACAGCGAAACTAACTAATCAACGAAAATGAGGATTCAAATAAACGGACGAAAGAGGGACTGACCATACACACGAACTTAAAGAGATAATTTTAAAACAAATGATTGTATGCGTATGCAATACCTACCACGAAGACCAACGCATATACATACGTCAAACACAGCAGCAGCATATGCATAAACTTTATCACGCTTTACACAATGTCTAGTCGACTTCCACTCATTCAAAAAACAATAAAACATAAATCAAGAGCCTACTCCTTTCCCGACATTGACAAAGAACTGAACAATTGCATCCCCGGCGCCATAAGTTTGTATAGCACTCAACCAATGTAAATATGAACCCGTGGCAGTAGTTAGTACTAAAACAATAGGGTTCAATCATAACACTAGATGTTATTACGATTTTGTATAGTATAGTTAACACTATTGTTCGGCATCCGTTGTTAGTTGAGTTACGTAAATCCATACTTCTACTTAATATTATAAATGCGAAAGTAACTCGATCTATGCCTCGGCTAAAGACGGTCACTGAGGAACTTCTAGTCCTAGTCGAGTAGTTCTCCTAAACTTTTGAGGGTCTATCAACTTAGCCATTCGCAAAAGCTCCCAAGTAACGCCACAACCCACTGTCCCCCAAATTCCAAATCCAGCCTGACGCTGCAACCTTTTTAAGGTCGCCAGTCCACATACTTCGGAGTCCACTCCACGATGGGTTTGCTCCATCAGTCATCAATCTTTCAACAAACGTGGCCACTTGACCAGCCTACTCGCCTCTTCAGGCCTGACCTAGCTTCGCTTTAACAAACCATAAGAAATCTGAAATACCGTTGCAAATAAAGTAAATCTTCCACAGCGAAGACATTTGAAAAAAAATCGCGAGATGAGATAAACGACACCGATAAATCTAGACACGTTACTTTTCCAGCTAATTGACTTTTTATTCACTAACACATTAGACTAGTTTCGTATAAATTATTCATTAACATACTAACGCATTTAAAATGGTAATTTTGCTGTATAAGCAGTGTGAGGAGATGTCCATTACTAACACGGGTTCTATACACTGTTATAGTCTATGATCTTGAAGAAGTCATGGAAGTCTTTGATAAAGACTTTATTTTTTTGAGTCTTTGTCCCAAACAAAATATCTGGGAGTGATTATTGACCAGCGTCTTTCCTGGTATCCTCAACTGGAACTAGTCATGAGTAGAGTACGAAAACTTATCTGGATATTCAAAGAGCTGAGATATGTTTTACCAAGGAGAATAAATGTAAATAAAAATAATGACAACCAACCAACAAAGAAATCCATTAAATGAAGTGTATGTATCTTTGGTCCAGTCCGTTTTAATATATTGCATAACTGCGTGGGGTGGAGCAACGAAATCTAGGTTTCTAGAGTTAGAACGCGCTCAAAGGGCGATACTGAAGGTGATGTACTTCAAAAAACGAATATTCTCCACTGAAAAGCTTTACAAATTATGTAATTTGCTGTCAGTGAGAAAATTGTACATCCTTCTTATCATCCTCAAAACGCACAAAGAGATACCATATGATCCTAAAATACTAGAAAAGAGAAAAAAACACTGTATAGTAAACGTTCCCTCAACTAAAACTGAATTTGCCAGTAGACAATATAAAAAACGGTCCGCCTTTTTATACAATGCAATTAATAAACTAATATGTATTTATGAAAAAAAAAAATATGAATGCAAAAAAAAGCTAGCAATATGGTTACACAATTTAAATTATGATGACACAGAGTTACTTTTGCAACGTGTGACTTAATAATAAATAATATAGTGATGTTATTTGCTTAGGTAGACACATTATGTACACTCAAAATCTCTCTTTCGCACACTCACTCACACACACACACACACAGGCGCACACTCGCTTATACAATTTATCGTACTTTGTATAATTTTGTTTGTTTTTTATTTTATTTATTTTTTTCTCTTTTTATTAATTGCCTATTTATTTTGTATCTTTAAGATGTATGGGAAGAGCGGAGCCTTCAACTACAGGCATTTCCTATGCCTAAATGGAGACTCCTTGACATGCTATATAACCCAAATTTATACGCAATAAACTTATTTTATTTATTTTATTTTATTTGATCATCAGCCTGCGCAATGGGGAAGGTAACTGAAATTAATGGCGCTAGCATAGCTAGATCCTAGCAACGTCATTGGTCAAAAATCTGTTAATGTCACTTTAAGTTTCCAAATCGCTTGACCTCATTGGTCAGATTGGGCCTTAGCTATTGTCACGCCATTTAGAAAAAAAATGTTCGACCAGCCTTCCCCATTGCAAGGCAGGTAACTAGTTAATGTTAAACAATGATCTTGGTCTTACCAAAAAAGTATGCCGTTGGAACTGAAAATCCAAGACACATTATTGTGTATTTCCTCTTCTCATTGAAGATTTGAATCAATTTTTCGCCTTCTACAAAACAAAAAGGTTAGTAAAGTGAAAATTCTTATCCAAGGAATAGGATTACTTACATATAGACAAACTACCCACATATTACTTAGTAAAATCTTTTTCTACCTATCAAATATCGATATGAAAACCTTCCGAATACTTCGGAGTATATCCTAAAACTTTTATCGAAGGAGTTCCATGATTTATTCACAAACCTTTTTGTAATATCGATAAACAATGGACGATATTTCAATACTACTCTATGAAGACTGTTAATAACAATTGGGTAGGTAGGTATATAAATTGTTTACGGGTTAAAAGGGGAATAAAATGGAGGGTGTAAAACGGAAAGAGGGTTCAGACTTGAGTACTAGCATTTTTATGTAAATGTTAGGTTCAGTTAGGTCTCAAGCGAGGGAATATTGCGCTTGTGACTTTATCTACATACAGGTAAATGCTACGGCTTAGGTTTTATAAAGCTTGGCTAAAGAAAAGTAAAGGGCTGTTGAACAAGGGTCATCAGTCCAACCTCTTCGAACCGCGAATATTTCTGCTTTTGGTATGTGTGCTTAGAAATCAGTAAAGCTCGGTATTACTCAGTGACCATCTCAAATAAAGAATACTTGCTTCCCTTTTCCAGTTTAGACTGCCTCGTTGCCTTGGTCTAGTGGTCGCAAGCGCGACTGCTGATCATGAGGTCCTGGGTTCGATTCCCAGGTTGCGCAAAGTGCTATTGGGTTTTTCCGTCAGGAATTACTCAGTAGCAGCCACGGAGGCTCGATTTGTGTCCGGTTGATGGCAATAGGCTGGCTCCTTATTACATGAGACTTAAAACATAACTGGCGAAATGTGGGTGACTTGGTAACCCTGTGCCTAACCCTTCGGGGATTAGAGACGTGATGTTATGTTCATGCTACATAGCACAAACAAAATGTGAAAATAATATCACTTGTATTCTTATTCAAAAGAAAGACGGATAAAGATTCTACCTAGGTACACACAGGAAGTAGATCCAACTCTAAATTTGAGTAAGGAAGGGACCCAAAGGAAGTGATAAACACAACAGTACTAAAGTCAGTTCGATATCTCTAATTAAACATTAATCAACGCTACACCATGCTAATTAATACCATGAAATCAACACGTTTACACAGGAAGACGGCATAACGTAAACTAACGGCGGATATTAGTCATGAGTGCTAAAATGTAAACTTGAATGTTCGTAGGAAATTGATGCCTTGAACTGCCTGTACTAGGGAGGTAGACCTTGCAAGAGGCCGAGAAATGCTGGCGGGTTGAAAAAGCCTTATTTTATTTTAAAGGTATTGTAAAATAGCCGGATGACGTCTTGTTGTGGACTTCAATAAGAGAGAAAGCGGTAACGAAACAAGTACTTAAAAACCATTACTCTCTTTCTGACACAGTCGGGTAAAAAGTAAACTATCGCAGGTATGCTGGAAGAGATTTCTTTAGAAATGAGTGTCACCTATGTACTCATCTTTTTGTTCCTTTCTTCTTTTCTTTAATTAGTGTTTACAGAAATTGTTAAATAAATAAAAGTTTGTCTCAAATGCTACATATACTCCGTTTTTACTCCGCTAGGCCAGCTCCAGGCCATAATATAGGCGTCACTATCATGCGGTCTACTAAGCGTTCTTCTGGTGCATTCTAGTTAGTTTAGCCGTGCTACCAACCAGCTGACTGACTAACCTTTATCAAGGTATGAGCATCAGCACTAATATTCTCTTTAATAACTTGAACTAAAACGAGAGAAATGGGCGGCTTTACTAGATGTTGTTATTAAAATGTCTAGAAGTTGGTGCTAAAGAACTTTGAAAATGTTCGGATTTCTTGTCAAGGTTGGTTTCAAGGCTAGGAACAAGAACATATGTTACATGTATCCTTACACATGTTTGCTGCCAGGAGCCGATTTTTCAGTGTTCGCCATATTTACTCGATTTTCACCGATGCGATCGACAGAAATCGAGCTTGAGAGCACGTTTTGCCGTTATCGCGAGTCATATTTTAGGAGAGTGAAGTCAAACTCCTCCGAATAATTTTGGTTTTTACTTAGAGAGAAAAAGAATATTGAAAGCAAAAAGAGATTACTACGAATACCTATGCGTCCATCAATTTATGCGATACAAATAAGAACAATTTGAACTAGCCATATTGTATCTTTTTTGCTCAAATAAAGACGCTATCAAACGAATTCCATAATCATCATATTATTAGTCGAATGTTCACAGGACACAGGCCATCCCCAAGCCTCACCACCACCTCGGCCGATTTCGTGCTTCTCGAATCAAATGCATTCTGACTGCATTCGGTCATCGACCTAGTACGGAATATGTTGACACGTCAGTCGTCCGCATTCTAGGCTAGTCCTATTTAAATCGAGTACTCAACAACACTAATAAATCAATCGATTTACTCCAACACATAGCCACCCAGTTCTGCATGATTCAATCCCAACATTAGCATGTGAAGATCGGTATCGAGTCAAATAACACACTGTACACACTCGATACAAACGCGACGCAATCACGACATGTTCTGAATCGATAAACACTTATTTTGTACGTCATTTCACTTTAACTTTCTAAAGTGTACGTAGAATGCAATTAAAGGAACGGTTTGGTACGTAAGATGGCGAGAAATGTCCCTGGCAACGCTTAGTGACTGGTTACAGTAGTATTTTGGGGATGTTACAGGGTGTAAAAAAACCTATCACAAAGCCGTCAACCAGCATTCTGTACATCAAACTAAGTAACACTGCGCAAAAAATATTACTGGGAAACACCTTTTTTGTATTGTGAAATCATGGTTTACGGTAGCACACTCGAAACATTTGTGTGCTGCTGGATGCATTGAATAGTACACGTACAAGCTCATGGACGTATTTATTTATAAATTTGTTATTTTTTTTTAAGTTGTACAAAAGTTGGAACTTTGACCTTCTATATCTCCGTTACTAGCAAGTTCCCAGGAGTGGAGCAGTACAAAAAAAATATCGCAATGACGGGTACTCAAAAAATCAATTTTTTTAATTTCATTATTACACGTTGTACATAATACAATTGGTGGCGTCTCCTTTTAAGCATATAATGCCTGTACCAGGAGGCGCCGCTCTTTTATATTCTACAATTTCTTAGTGCAACATGCTACTAAACAAAAGGAGATGTTTCATTTTTGTATGGGACTCCGGCCATAACATGTACATTTTATAAAAGCTGGGAAACAAACCTCTGAATAGAATAAAGTATTTTTTTTTACATAATATTAAATGGTTTGTATGCACGCAATAAAAATTGAAAATGTTTGACGTTTGTCGTGAGTGTTATGACGGCTATGCCAGGTTGTAGAGATGACATTTGCATAACCTATAAATTATTATTTGATAATAATTGTACAAAGCAAAAGTCGTAGGAACAAAACATAAATGAGAGAACGTAAAATAACTTCGAAAACCACGAAATATGTATATGATGATCTGTGACCACGAAAGTCGAGACGAACGAGACTCGACTGACAGACACTGATGGGTTTTGTCAAAACAAAATGTCATTTTGAATTTTTCGTTCAGAAGTACACTACAGAAAAGTAGTATCTATTATATTTTGTTAACAATGAAATCATCGCTGTTGCTTCTAATTAGTCGAAAATGATGTATAAGAATATAATAATGATTAATTATTAAAAGAACACATACTTTTCGTATATAACATCGACGTGAGATTAAGTTTTTATGTGACATGATTTCAGAACGAAAGCAGACAATGCAAACAGTAAGACGCCATGTTGAATAGAATATGGCATAATTGAAAAACTATTACTTTTCAAGCACAACAAATCAGGCTCTTCAATTCTCGAGAGAATATTTTTGATAAGTTCGTGGTATTTTTTCCTCTTTTTCGATAAATGTACATCTTATGGCCGAAAATGAAACATCTCCTTTTAGTTTTATATATATTTCGTTTTTTTTTTTTTTTTTTGTGGTGGTGGTACTACGTCTCGGCTTCGTTAAGGATTTACACCCGCTATAAAAAGAGATGTGGAGAAATTAAGGCAAGTCTTTGTCTATGACGAAGTTCTTTGCCCAGCTGTGGGAAAACATAAGAACTTTATCGTAGTATATTTTATTGTTTAATAGGCCAACTTGAGAGAGATCATATTAAACAGCGTTTTATCTGCTTTTCTTTTGTCTCCAGATCAGCAGCACGGAAGCAGTGACATTCATGAAGACAAATCTGTTTTCTCAATCAGGCAACATGTTTTATGTGAATTTTACGCCAGTCACACAGTAAAGACAATAATACCTGTATGTTGTAATAATGTTTATAAATATTATAACCTTGATTGACAATGCAGGCCATACCTGAAGGAAAACTTTGAAACGGTGTTTTCCTATGCCAAGAGTGTTTATAATAATAAATATCAATAATGTGATGGTGTATAAGAAAAGTTATTCATACAGAGATAGGAATGTTTATTGCACAACGAATCGCAATTAAAAATAATATAAAATACTAACACATCACATGCATAAATCAGTAACTTTTGTATGAATACTCATTTATTTTTATTATTACAAGCTTCTAATATTAGTTTCATTTATCCCATTGTGTCTGTAATCAAATCTTGCAAGTTAAATTTGACACACTTCCCGGTTTTCGTTTGAGCTGAAATTTTGCACACATATGTATATCGCGTGACATATATGGCGTACAATATTGCGTAATATTATGATGACATGGAGCTGATCTGATGATGGAGCTGGAAGGTGGCCATAGGAACTTTGTAATGAAACGACGCAACCCCATCCATCAACATCATACACAGCCCGACTTCACCCACTACTGGGTATAATCCTCTCTTTACTCGTGCCAAGCTCCACGTGTCTGTGCCAGCCTCATCCAGGTTATTCCCGCGTTGGCAACAATGTCACCTGCCCATCTCACCGCCGGACGACCAACATTTCTCTTCCAGTCCTTGGACGCCACTCGGTCACAGCTTTGCTCCACCTGCCATCACCGCGCCTTGCTAGGTATAATCATATAACCCCATCCAGTTTGGGCTTATATGATTAGTCTTTTTTAAACTTTTTAGTCTATTTATTAACAAGTAATAAAATTTTGTTTAAAAAAAAAACAAAAAAATTTTTCAAAGCACCGACGTGACGACTTTTGGGGAGGGTTATGTCAAAGGGGGTACGAGTACAGCTGACGATATTTTATGGATAAATTCAAATGCTGTTACTGTTTTTATGCCTTAGGTAACCTAACTACCTATACTATAATTTATGACTACTACATTACACTACTAACTACTACTATTTGACTACTATATTATAGTTCTTTATCAGGCAGTGAACTTCTCATACCTCTCCATAACATCATATGGTATACTTTTTCGAGATAAGTAATTAATAATGTACTTACTTATGCCCATTTTCAGTTACATTAGGTGACACCTAGTATGAATGAGTTAAGTAATAAAAGCGCACCGTTTGATTTCTAAGGCATGTTTTTACTGGTAATAATCTAATTAAATCAGTATTGTCATTATAAGCATAAAATTGTGCTCCCGCGCTTCGAGTACGGGCGAGGAGACGCTTTGTCTGCAACGAAATGGTAATACTGGTACAGTCATTTTAATTCAGTGACAAAAAAATGCGCGAGGATTTTTTCCACTTGGGTGGAATCGGACAAACGCTCTGCTCAGCACCGAGAGCTGGAATTCCAAAAGTGTAATCATATTTGTGCATTTATTTAGGTCGCTTACTGGTATAATGTAAGATAGGTTCAGGTATCTAATCTCAGTATTCATGAAGATCAAAGGCGAAACATTAGTTTTCGGAATTTCGGTACGTAAACAGCTACTTTTCACAATCGAATAGGTACTGCTTTTACACTTTCTTAGAAGAAAAAAAACTTACAATTAATATTCGGTAAGCGCTAACACAGTTAGCTCAACACAATTATAGGTAGGTAAGTAGAATAGGTATAGTGTGGTTTGCAAAATGATCTTTGTTTGAACAGCCAGGAATGCACACTCGTGACGCAGCACCGTGCTCCGCAGTTTATGAATCGAAGCCATTGTTCCGGACCAACATCTGTTGTAATACGTTAATGTATTGCTAACACTTGTAATGTACATGGACTGGAAGTAACTGGTACCTATGTAGGTATACGAATAAACTTTATGTGAAAAATACATAGGTAGGCAAGGTTTACTCGTAACACCAGACTATGCACCCAAAAATATGTTACTAACTTATGTACAGGTACATACTCGTAAGTCGTCGCTCGCTTACGCTTAGGTAGGTCTACCTAAGCGTAAGCGAGCGATATAAAGAAAAAGATTCGAGGGACATGTCTGCCGTATGACGGTGGTCATACTGCAGCCAAAATTACCACTCAGCGGAGCCTTGAAAACTGGCACTTGTCAGAAGGCATCGTAGAAGATGGTAGGTCAAGCTAGCCAAAAACCCCACAAATGACCACCACCATTTGTTGTTTTTTTGGGCCCGGAAAGTCATATACTGGGGCCATTTGCGCAGCATCGTAAGCACGCTGGCTATAATGTACGCCGAAAGTATCAATAGGTAAACACTTATTAGTATTTTAAGGATTACATAAAAATAACGAAATATCTTCTACGATTGTGATGAGGGTTTTGGAGCAAATTTAAAACAGTGAGTGTCAACGGCATTCAATGTCATGATTTCCTGAAACACAGTTTGAGCTAAGAATTGATGCAATAATAAGGTTAAACTTTTGTTTGGAAACCATAAAACATTAAACAAAAAACCATAAATCTTTATCGCATAATATCTTTTGTTTACGTATTTCTTGCTTACCTACATTGTATAAAATGTAAACAAAAGAAATATTAGCTTTTTCCAAGAAGCTATGTAGTTCTTATCTCGGCTTGATTCCAAGATTATCTTTTCTTCTTAGTAAGTAAGTCTGAAAGCGAAGGTAAAAAAATATAACAAGGTATTAAAATAAACTGCTTATATTTCAGGGATTTTAGATGGCAAATAATGGAAAGCTGATGATCAAGCCAGCAATGAAGAATCGTCTGATGAAGCCAGTCAGTCTAGAATATTAATTTGAAGGAGTGTAAGGAAGGACCGTGAATGTCTGACAACCAGTCTTACCAAGGGATACCGTATTACCTCGTACTAACTGGGTTGTGCTTGTGGAGGTCAGATACGCAGTCGCTCCATCTAATACTGGTAAGCTGAATCCGGTTAAACTGGAAGCCGTCCCCAACATGGTTGGGAAAAGGCTAGGCAGACTATAATGATAATGTTAGGAAGGATCGTAGCAGGCGGCGTTGGCTACTCCCATGAGCAAAAGAATAAGTTCATGCATGTACGAAAACCTATGTGTGTACCTAATAAAGTTTAAATTATGTTAGACACTTTAATTAAAGATAAAAAAACCAATTTGCTAAGTTGTTTGCGAGTCTTTCTTCATAATCAGATAGAAAATCCTCGTGGTAGGTACACCAAAATAGACATAGGTACAGTTAGTTTTGTAATGCTATCAACTAGAGGCGCTTAGCACGTGCTTCACTGTTAATCCGTGAGTTAAGTAGGTACCTACCTAGTAGTAAAAATATACTAAGCCCAAACCGGTTTCCCTACAAAAGTGACAAATCACCCGTTACTTGTACCAAAACATAACAAAACACGTAATACTTGAAACTTTCAAGTGACATCAAAATGCTTGGTTAAAATTCTGCTCACTTATCAAGCGAAAATACGACGAAGATAATTTATCTTGCTTGCACAGGTATTTGTATTCTTAAAAATGGCGGTCCAAACTATTGAAAATAACACGTTACGATGTCTCGTACGTGATGATACGATTAAAATAACACAGCCACATGTCGATAGTATTGAAAGGAGTTGACTGGGTTACAGACTTTCTCCGCACCAGTTACCAAGTGTACTATCCTCATACACTATCAAAGACAGTGTCATATTACAAAAAACCTCAACCCGCATCCTGTTCTCGAAATAAACCCTCTTTACTTTTATTCTTGCATCCATAGACAAATATTGTTCTTTCTTTTTTCTAAAATAGAACGTGTTAAAGAGTTCGAACCTTTTTGTTTGAACTGTTAGAACAACATTGAGTCGAAAAGTAAACAAATGAACCTACGAGATGGGCCAAGGCCGAAACAAATAAATATTTGGAATAAAACGAAGGCTGAATAATGTAAGTAATGAGCTTTGGGAAAGGGAGACTGTTACTGTGCACCAATTTTAATGGACTAAAATAATAAAAATAGGTAAAAAAGGTTTGATTAATATTAATTGGGGTTCTCCAAATACGATACGCGGGAATTACTATGGATTTGATTATTCCAGGCTGAAAAGGTGATAATAAAAGAGCTTTTTAACTTGGCCTATTATATCCGACCAGATGTACCTATGAAAAAGAGAATTAAAATGACGCAGCCAGGTTTCAGAGTATGAATAATAAGCCTATTAAAAGTTAGTCAGAGTTTCGTGCCAAATTTTAGGTTTCAAATTCAACGTAGGTAGGTTTACAGTACACACTTGTATTTGACACACGTACTGAAAGCCGAGTTCTTAAATATCAAAATAGAAAGTTTAAATTGAATTGTCATTCACACTGAAATGAGGGGTTCGCCACATCTAAATACAGTCTACCTAACAACAGTACCTGCCTAGTATTTTGGCAGAAGGTGGTACACCTGGGACAGGGTTTACGTTCGATTAGGAATCAAAACTTACATTTCCTGAAGTTCGATTGTAACACCAACTTCAACTCATAAATTACACAAGTTCTGCTCTGTCATTTGTTCGCTCAAAGCTGTTCTTGCGATCTCATTGGAAAGTTTATTCCTAGCTTTTGATTAAAGGCCTATAGTTCTAGTTCTGTAATCGTTTTTCTATTTAATGCCCGGTTGATTCTGTCGCGCCCTGTTACGACTATTATGGTTGTATAGACACGGCTTGGAAGGAATTTAATACACGTGTTGGGATAAAAAATATACGTCGTTCGAACACTTAGCGTGTCTCGCAGGTGGCTTGGATCAACAAAAACTATTTGTCGAAGAATTTTTAGAACTCCCTCACATTTTTAACCACTCTTCAATTCAGTCAACGTTTTTAGAAGCATACCTATTTGGAGATTGTACCTATTATGTGTAGGTACGATGACGTTCCGTAGTTCTAATAATAGCTCCATAGTACTGTAATGAGTTCAGTAATAAGATGCTCGAAATCTTTGAACGACAAATTCTAACGACCAAATGACACGATTTCCAATTAGGTACCTACCTATCCGAATGAATGATTTTTAATAATTGCTTATTATTTAGATCAATAAAAGTGCTATTAAAAAGCAATTACCCGTCTTATTGTTACGTTGGATACCATCTGGCCATCATAATGTGTTAGACGCAGTTGGTGGTAATTGTATTCGGAACCTCGGACTAATTACGCACTGACTGGTCATGGTAGTGTGAAAATAACTGTGGTATTGCCTTATTGCTAAACCACTAAGTAATACAATTTAAATAATACAGTATATACCTATCACAAGTTACTATTCTTTTGGAGCGAAAAAGATCCTATCTTTAAACATTTCTTGTTTTTCTAGCTCTAACCCAAAAACATTTGAAAATCAGTAGCCATTACTGCCGAATTCAACAGCGAAAGGTTCTTAGTGATCCAATTTCTTTTGCCAGTAATGACTTCGATAATAAAGGGTGCCAGTTTCGTTATTATCAGTAAGAGAAAGTTGCTAACCTTGTTCGCAAGATTAGAATCTTCGGAATTGTTGAACCGATTTAGATCACTGTTACGTTTCGCTATCTTTTCATTTTACAAAAGACTAAGTTCTTAGGAATAAGTTAATTTAACGCCGAGGTTTTTTTTATCTGATAGGAAAAAAAAACTAATTAAGTGACTTTTCCGAGTAAGTCTTCAATTAGAAGTAGCCCTCTAAAGTTGTTTCCTCTTTTGTGTTTTTGCACGCTAGTCAAGTCATCTGTTACTCAACATGTTCTTCTATCGAAACCATCGATTTATTATTCAATGTCAGTTGAAACCTGACTTTTTTTTCAGTGAGCCGTTGGTGTAGGAGAACCGGCTCGACGGGGAGTGCCGAGTCAACAGGTAGGGTATAGGGCACTGACCTACAGTTGCGCTGCATGAATGGCATCGAAGTCGTTCAGCTGGCTGCCAGTCTTAATGAACTATGGATTTTTGAAACAAGTAATTACAACCACAGGGGGGTACTCTTAGGTGTGTGAAAAAGAAACAGGCACTAGGCAGAATGGGAGCTGTCATCATTGGAATTCGAAATAAAAAAACTTGTTGCAGTTGTGTTTACGAAGTTCGTGCAAGTTGAGTGAGAATGCGAATGAAACACTGCTGCCTGTGATAAAAGAATAATAACTACGCTCATTAGCAACATGTAGACTAAGTAAACCAACTGATAACAACTCAAATAACGGCACTTATCTAACTAATTCCAAAGTGAAAGAAATACTATTTTGAATGCAACAATAATAAAAAAACTCTCGTTGTAAAGATAACTGTAGTTTGAAGAGTAAATAAGTAGGTAATTCATGCCGCTCACCTTCTCGCAAACTGCAGGCGAAACGTGTCGTTTCGAGCCAGTTGCACGCCAGTGTCCTTTTGAACTTAACAAAGGTCTACTTTCACCGACGCCAGACCCCAAGATTCAACTATACCATATACGGCCCTCTCGACGATTATTGCAACTTTGCTTACGCGCTTTTTTATCGAACAAAACAGTAAAGTACAATTGAAACGGTAAATTGCGATCGCATTAAAAAAATCGTAGACGCACTTCACAAACACTCGTCAAGATTGACCACTTTTATTTCACCGCACTGCTGATTCTGGAGAAAAAAGTGTTGTATCATGGGCCCGTTTAAAAAAGTTGGGAAACTTTTCGACTGTTTTCGTTGATCGAACGTAGCAGCACGTTCGTCGTGGGGCGATGCCGCCGCGCGAATGGCGGCTGGCCTGGCTCGGGGCGACGAGAGAACAAAACGAGTCGAGAGAAGCAGAGCGTGCTCCGCGATGCAAGATACACCGTTCGTGTGTGTGCGAAAGAGTCTACGACACAGAACCGTTTACCAACCCCCCTAGCCCCGCATGCTAAATTTAAGGGGAAGTAAAACACCTGCCTGTAAAACATTATTTTATTGTATTGAACACTATCGACCCAGATGTTTTTGCAAAGTTTGTTTATTACAAAGTATGTTATTGACTTAATTGGAAGTAATCGGAGTCAATATGACGTCACAAGAAGTACTTTACAAAGTTATTGTTTGTAAGAGTGTCATTCTTCAGTCTTATAAAAATTGTTAGGAAGAAAAAAAAGAACACATCAAACAATAATATTGTAAATAATGTATTCACATAGATAGAATAATATAATGGTGATTTCAAACAATACATGTAAAAAAATTAAAAAAAAAACAATTAGGTATTATTAATATTCTGATCTTAGTATCATAATTTAAAATAATAAATATTCAGATATTCCAATTTGACATAATTATAAATAATCTCAGTGCATATAAAATTGTATAAAACATGTCTACTTAACTTACCTGTTACCAATCTTAGTTAATAGTGGAGCAAAATAATTGAAGTCAATAAAAATGGAAAGAAACAATAAAATAATATTAATTGGACTGCGTTATGTAAGAACCGATTAAGCGCCATTTAACGAATCCTGAGAAAATGAGCTTCAAAAATTTGAAACTTAAAATGGTCGCTGTGCATACATTTAATATGTCAAGAGTATAATTTTTATTCTGAACATATAAAATATGTATAAGTTCACATTTGTTAAAAAAATATAAGGCTAAACTATACAGTTTTGTAGTTATAGCCATTTTTCCGCTTAATTTGTTAATGTGTTTTAAGCCATATTCAGACCATTTTATTTATCAATAACGTACTATACGGCATTATTGTCGTTTGATACTTTATTGCGATTTTTTTAATTAATAATTAATATTATTATTATGTTTATATAATCTTGCGATCAGTCTTTCAGACTATGAGCAGATAATATGGTTCAAATGGCGTGTTGGGCGCTACTCCCAATAGAGTCTGCCCTATCATTTCGAAGTCATTCTTAAAACTGACTGTTCTGGTCGAAAATATCCCGTCGCTTTTTAAGCGACGGATGCTTTCTGGGATGACAAATGAACAAAAATGATGGATAAGTAAACAAAACATCCTTCCGTTATTACGTTAGATGCGTAATGAGACCACCCGCTGCCGCCCCACCCCGTCCCGTACGCAAAAACCCGCGAAAATAGAATGCAATAACGAATGAAACGCCAGAAGCTGGCGCTTCATTCACGAACGGATGAAAGATTGCGCGTGTGGTGATACGCATTAACGAATTAAATACCATTTTAGGTGGTTAATTCGATGCTGCGGTTTAAAAACGGTTAAATCAAAAGGCAAAACTGAATTATCTTCATCGTGGACGTGTTTAATTCGTTTATGCAATTTGAAAACTGTTTGTAACTGTAACTTTGACGCATAATTCTTTAATACAAAACGAATGTGTGCACAAATTCTAGCAAAGTTCGAAATGTCGCTTGATTCAACCCCTTATTATAAGGCCGTAAGAGTGATTTTTGAACACAAAAATAGCTGAATACATAGTTTATCATACCTATAGTCGATCTGCATTCATAACTCTTTTTTTTCGATTTCGTCGCTTAATTCGTTATTACATAACGCAGTCCAATTAAGATTCAAATTAGATTGCAGCGCAACACAATACTCATAAAAATCTCTATATACAATATAAAAATGGTAAATAATTATTACTTAAGACTAATATTCATTTGCTATCAAGGTCTTACTAGTTCTACAGGAACACTTAAATCATGTGTGACTAACAACGGATTTGTCTGTGGACGTATTTTAGCATCATAATCTTGTTTGTGGTTGTGTACCCCGACGGGTGCAACTTTCTTGAAAAAGTTTGTTCTTATAGCTAAAACTATAGTATTCATAAATCCAACCACGACATATATGCCGCCGATGATTGAAAACAGTCTCAGCATAAATTGTAGTACATTTTCCCTTTCTTGGAATACTTTGACTTTTAACGCAGCCATGTCATATTTAACAAAGACACCGGGCACTCCATGAGATCCTTTTGAATGACTGATGGGTCTTTCAAGCTCTTTGACAGAGTACTGAAAAGTTTTTATTGTTTCAAATGCAGTATCTACATCAGTAGGGACCACTTCTATAAAATATTGGAACAGCATGTTTTCTTCTTGTGTGATTTTAAGATCACCTTCTAGAGGGTAAATTATTCCATTGGCTGGACTACCGAAACTGAGACGGTGTATTCTATGACTGAAGTTTTGGGGTGTGTCATCAAACAACATGTTTAAATGTATGTGCCCTCTTGGTAAATGTAAACTTTTTCCTGCTGTTACATGGAAGTTTCCAGCAACTTTGTTTAGCGTTAGAACACCATGGAGTCTGCATGCGTCTGGTCGACGGTTAGGCTTTGTTTTTCTCGCCGGTATCGTAGCACGAACAGACCCATGACCTTTTTTCCACAACAATTGCCAAACCGAATGGTACTCTTCTCTAAGGTAGGAATTTAGGTATTTTACAGCATCAAAGGCGTCTTGTTGCTCCTGAGTGAGCTCGAACCAAGTGTCCTCCTCTTGTAGCTCACCGAAACCGAATACGCTTTGTGAAGTGGAATCCAGAATATCTGCGCCGATGTTCGAGCAGGGCATAGCAACAGTCATATCTATGTTTATTCGGAGTTTTTCGTCCATATCAATATCTGGCATGAATTTGAACACTAAATTACTGTCTAGATAGTAAGTAACTTCGCTGTATATCAGCCACATAATTATAAAAAATGCGATAACTGAGAATGTGCCGCCTACCGGTGTGCTGTCCACGTACTCTTCCGGTACTTTGGGAAAGGCATCCAACTCCTTCACTCTATCAATAACTTTCTTTTTACCTCTATATCTTAACATCTTTAATTAAAAATAACCGTATCCAACGAAAACTTTTCAGTCGACGTGTTTTTGACTTTTTGTGATTTTTTAATATTTTGCTCCCACTTGACAAATGACAAGTTGACACTGTTGACACTTGAAACCTATGAATTTGACAATAAAGCAACGAATCACAACGGTGCGCAGTGATGCCAGATTGGGGGGAATCCCCCCAAATCTGGGGCTTTTTAAAGTTATGGGGGGGGAATTGGGTGGACAATATCTTTGGGGGGATTCGTGGAGAGAAAAAATCTGGGTTTGGAGGGAATTGGGGGATATAATTAATATTTTTGTTAGGAAATTGGCATTAGGAATTTTGTCGTATCGTTTTTCTAACGCAGTTGTGCAAAGAGCCGTCTCCCGAGTAGCAATTATTAAAGACAAGCTTCAATACAGATTAGCTACTCACACTGCCAATCCATCTCGGTAATATGAAATTCATTGCTAGAAGGATGTGTTCATTTTAAACCCAGTTCAATTATGCTGAAGAGATTTAACTCAGAAAAAATGTACGAAACTGTTTAAGACGCGACGCGCGACACGAGTGAAGATGCGGATTCTGTAATGGAAGCTAATGCTGAAATAGTATAGAATTGTTAACTTTAATAAATAAAAAATTGCCATAATTGGGGGTTTTTTGCTACAAAACCTACTTTTTGGGGGATTTCGGGGAAGGTTTGGGGGGAACGAGAATGGGTCATCTGGCAACACTGAGGGTGCGTTCAAATATTTTGCTCAACAATACATTGACAGTGCTTCGGCGGCAGTTTGATTTTCGCTCAAATCCAGCCAAACTGCGATATATTAATTTTGTCGTCATCGGGTGGTTTATGTAAATGTACATAATACGTGGAACGTTTATAAAGGAGAGTCACACAGAGTAATATTGGGGAAGCACTAACAAGCTTTACTTATCTAATTATATCTCACAGAATTTTCAAGGACATTTCAAAATGAGTTGACTCTTTCCGTGACCCAACGGCTGGCTTTTACCTTCTCTTTCTAATGGCCTGAGCATTGGTTTCCAAAAAGTGACCGCTCTGTAGAAAGAGACACTGAGGCAGAGCGATGATGCGGCCAATACCTATCAGTCTATTAGTTTACGGGTCTCTCTCGCACTTCATGGTCAATTTTATTTGACATTTGGCTAGGGAAGGCTTAGTCCATACCATATAGGTCTATGGCGTTGTCATACAATGTGGCTACGCTGCCAGTCTCTTGGGTACATTACTAGTTGACAGCTTTGGGGAGTTTTTTGACGCCATTTTTTAAGTTTATTGTTAAGTTAGTTAATTTATGTTATTTTAATTTATAAATGTATGTATTATTTAGCTATTAACAAATATTAACTGTTTTCATCAATCTACAAGCAAACACATATCAATCAATTTTCATGAAAAGTAAAAATTCGTACACCAATTCCCGAACGAAACCAAAATTTTAAAATTTGACAGTGACATTCATGTTTTCTGTCACTGTGTGTCATATCTGTCATTTTTGCTTTCCGAGTTTCGCCCGCTGCGAAATACGGATTTTTCTATTTTTATCCGCATCGGGAGACAATAAATACAAACATTTATGCAGTCCGACGACGAGGACAGTTCGTTGCATTCATGCTTCGACTCGCTAAAAACCGCCGTCATGGGGTGCTGCTACAGTATTTGCCACAAAGACACTGATCCACAGGTAAATTTTACGTTATTTTTACGTGTTGTCTAGTTAAATAGCGTGTATATGTAAGATAGACGTTTTATAAAGGCATTAAGTATGTTTCGAGCGTGAAATATGGGTGGTTAAAATTCTGTTTCTTCCATTTCCCGTTTCCTTAGTTTGACACTGACATACAATCGCTATCTTTATCGCCTAAGTCCCAGTTGAGTGACATTTTATCCAATTAAATACATAAACAGGATGGTTTAGTAATTATTACGGACTTTCTATATAGCAAGAGTTTACAAATACCTCATTGTTTTAGGAAGTTTTGCAGAGGGTTTTGTCCTGATGGTATTAATTCCATTGTGTAGGCTCATTTATACCTACTTACTGTAATCTTTTTTAAAAGCCATTACTCATGCTCTTTTAACCACCAATAATGTTCCTAATAGATTTAAAATCGAAACTAAAAATCCAATAAGATTGAAAGTGTAACCCCTGTTGTCCAATATGACCAACAAGTTTACATAAATACACAATTAACCTTGTTTCCGCAACCAGTTTTTGCATTTAATAAACTCTTTCTTATGGTGTAACGGATAGATATGTTTGACTATTTTTGTTTACAATACTGCTGGGGACAAAGGGCAGTGCCCTACTACTAGTAGTAGTTAATAAATAATTTCTATCTCCTTCATAATTTCCTGGTATCCACCCACTTTTAAATACATATTAGTATTTGATTGTAAACAGTGACATAAACTATTTAATTACATTATTGTGATTAAGTAAAAATCTCTTAGGTATGTAATTTGCAATCAAAATATGAATAGGCCGCACTTGAGAAGTCATGGCTTCTTAGTTTAAAATTAACATTTTATCTCAACAAATATTATGATTAAAATTGTGGAGCTCGTAGGAGGAGATGGGAGGATTGTAGACAAAATTTTAGTTTTGTTAACCTATTTGTGTGTCCCACTGCTGAAAATTCAATTGAATAAATTAAACTTTATTTCAGACTACAGTCCATGGTTTTGTTAGTATTTTAGTACTATAATAGGGATGCATCAATATGCACTTCAGCCGATACAATACCAATACTCGCTACCATGCAGGCAATTGCTTGAAGGGTTAAAAGAAAACATTTAAAAAAAAATTAACACACAATTGTATTTAGAATGTAAAATCTAAGAATAGGTAAGTATTAACTTTTCAATCGCCATTCAATAGACCGGAAATTGTTATCTGATAACAGGCTAAACATTGATAACTGTCAAAATATTGTGGGTCACAATAACAATGTTTTCTGAATATCAATCAATTTTCTACAGTAATAAATAATACACGGCGCGTATCGTTAGGAGGTTCCTCTCTCAAGAGCCCTGACCGCCGGTAGCTTGGACCCTGTTCCCGAAACCGGTGGGCAACTATTTCTTATATTTTTAAATGTTTTATAATGTTTCTATTGAATATTTAAAAATGTATTTAATTTGTAAAAAAGATTGGACCAATTCCTCTCTCCGGAGCCCTTACCTCTGGTAGCTTGGACCCTGTTCTCGATACTGGTGGGCTACAATTTTTTATAGTTTTTTATATTGTTTTTTCTAAGGTATATTTAAAAATGTAATAGAGAGCAGAGGTGGCCCAGTGGTGGCGGCCACTACTTAGAACAGTGAGTTGTGGGTTCGAACCCAGGCAGGCGCGTTACTTTATGTAATTTTTTTCATCACCAGCATGTCCTAGCAAAAATTCGAAGTCATGTGACATCTATGTATTAACCCGCACTGGGCCCGCGTGGTGAATTATAGCCCATTCCCTCTCATAGAGAGGACGCCGTGTGTCCCAGCAGTGGGAACATTATAGGCTAATTATGCTAATACAATATTAATGAAATAATTAAAACAAAAGAAGCCTGCAAAATAAATTCAAAGCATTGATGATGAGTCACAAAAACACATAGCATAATAAGAGCAGCAGTGGCCCAGTGGTGGAGGCCCCGACTTACGAACAGTAAGTCGTGGCAGGCGCATTCCTTTGTGTAAATTATTTCTTGAACACTGCTCTCAATATGGTGAAGGAAAACATCTTGAGGAAAGTCCGAGAACCACAAAATATGAAGACATGTGACATCTACCAATCCTCACTGGGCCCGCGTGGTGGATTATAGCCCATTTCCTCTCATAGAGAGGAGGCCGTGTGTCCCAGCAGTGGGAACATTATAGGCTGATTATCCAAAAACACATAGTTAAGTGGAATATTCGAAGTGTTAGAGTCTACCTTAAGTACTCCCTAATTTCAGGGCCGTGTCTATTGCCATCAACTGGGCATAAATTTAGTCTCTGAAATTGTCTAGGATATAAAAAAAAGACACCAGTTTTAGAAAAAATGTCCATTAAATACATTAAAGTTAGAAAAAATGTACTTCAACTACAACTTGATACTGAATTGCAACACAAGTTTGGTTTAGAATTACATGTCTCATGTCTGTGACATTGTGTGTGGTTGATTTTGTATTGAACTAAATGTAGACTTAATTGCTACTTATTGTAGTGGGCATGGAAACAATGGATAGATTTTGTGCAGAGTGTTATGAAAGAAAAAGGAGTAAATAATTGAAGGTTGACATGAATGAAAAGAAGAAACAAACATATTGTGCCAACCCCATATAACAGGACAAGAGCAGGAAAATTATGATGGCTATATAAAGTGATGTGGAGGAGTATGTAGACACCTAAGGACCCTGTTGTTTATTTACTTAGTTAGTTTTATATACTTTAGTCCCTTTTTTTTTGGAAATATTAAGTTTTAATTTATTCCATAAGTAGCTTTTATTCAAGTTTATAAAGTTCAATGTTTGACCTATTTTTATCAATGAATAATTATTCTAATTTTGCTTATTGAGTGACTGACTGAGTACGAATTTAATCTAGAATGATTAGACAACATAACTACAGCTGCAGTCTAACCATTGATAAAATCAATTTCGTAGGCGATGCATTTAAATTGTATGCTGGCCCAGTTGCCGCATTATTTTGTGTATTTTTATGCGCACTGGGCCCGCGTGTTTTATTATAGCCCAGTCCATCTCGTAGAGAAGAGGCCTTTGTCCCATATTCCTTTTTATTGTTTAATTCATTCGAAGAATTCTCACGATTTTCAAAAATAAACAAAGGTTTATTGGTACTTGTAATTAAAGTTATAATTGATTGCAATATTAACCTAATAACCTACTGATTGAATTATAACATAAACATAACTCCGACATACTATGTATTTGTTCGCTTTTGAATATGGTTTGCAAGTAAGTGTCTCTTAAATTGTTTCGAATAGACTTATTTTTAGAGTTGTTGCAATTTTATATTTTTCCAAGGCAATCCTGCAACAGGCAAGTTATCTTCATCATTCTCCTGCCCTTATCTCAATTTATTTGTGGTCGGCGCAGCATGTCTTCTGCCATACTTCTCTGTTACTTGTTATCTCAGCAATCACCTCCTTTCTAGCCATATCATCCTGAAGGATGATATGGCTAGAAAGCTAGGATGACAGACAAACTAGCTTAAATAACGAAATTGTTTAACCAAATAAAATCATTCGATCTAGCTCATGGCTTAGTCAAACTGTATGTCGATCGACGAGGTCTGCTCAAGGATGGACAACCATGCATTTAATACCGTGACCTCTCCGTGCTCCGGAAAGTACGTTGGGCCAAGCTGTCTGTCAATTAGCCTTACCATGGGGTATTATGTTACCCAGAAACTGGGTTCTGGGAGCTGGTTTGCTTGCATATGCAAATGCTCCATGTAAAACAAATTCTTAGATTCAGGTGATACCAGTTAGACTTGACGACGGCGCCAACATTTTTGGGACAGCTAGACAGATATATGATGCAGATATGGCAAAGAACAGCTATAACTTTTGTCTAAACTGTCCTTCCAGGAGAACACAGTCAACGAGAGGACACACCTCCTCGAGGTGACGGAACAGCAGCAGGAGACGCCGGTGCCAGCAGCATCGGCGTCCACTCCGCCCCGCAAGCCCGACGAGCAGAGCGCGCTCAACAGGATACTTCACGAGACTGCCACGTGAGTACTGCCTGATCGGTAGGCCAATTCCAAAGAGAGTGATGACCACAGAGCAAGGAGACTCCTCAGCGCGCGGCGTTTGAGACACTTTGTATACAAACCAGGCGTGTTAACGTTTGCTTGCACTAGCTGACGGTTTTCAAGATTATCCTTGACATTGAGAACCTCTCACCCCAGCCGCCGCGGGAGACGCCCCGGGCGTCGGAGGTCACATGGTGGCTCCCGGCCACCGTAGGCGCGGGCTTGTGGACGGTGAGTAATGAACTAGCTCGCTGTCCGTCCGTCTTATGATGACAGGCCGTGTCGACGGCGCGTTCGTGTTCCACGCGCGCCTCAAATAGACGTCAGCAAACGGGAATGGGTGCGAAAGGACCGATCCTGCCAGGGTTGCAGGATTTTTCGAAACAGATGTCAGACTTTTACTGACTAAAACCCATCCATGTTCCTTCCTTTGCCCTTTGTGTTCCAGGGCCGCGGTATCTCTTTCGAACAGTCCCGCAACCCTGGCAGGCGTCGGCCCTTACGGACCCCTTCCTGTTTGCTGACTCTCTTTGAGGCGCGCGTGGAACACGAACGCGCCGTCGACACGGCCTGTCGTCATAAGACGGACGGACGGCGAGCTAGCCCATAGCTCACCGTCCACAGGCCCGCGTCTACGGTGGCCGGGGGCCACCACGTGGCGCCCGACGCCCGGTGCGTCTCCCACGGCGGCTGGGGCGTGAGGTTCTCTCCCTCTCACGTCCCGCCAAGAAATTCACGCTCAAAGCACGTTCGGTGCTCTGTACTGGTTACAATCATTGGGAACCCGGTTCCTAAGCTAACGGCAACTTTCCTCATCCCACCTCACTCTTTAAGCTGTCCTCCTATTTCCAACGTCATTTCTCATCACTCAATCCTCTTTTCGCATAAAATCGCCCTGCCTTACTTACCTTAGACCTATTCAATTCTTATAGTTAAAGCCTTTTTTCCTTCACCAGAAACGTGATCGACGTAGGCGCCCTCGGGCCGTACGCACTAGAAGCGGGCGCGTACAGCGAGCGCGTGCGCGTGTACAGCGCGCGGGTGGCGGGCATGGGCGCGGGCGCAGCGCCGGCGCCGCGCCTGCTGGCTGACCTGCCGCACTCGGAGCGAGCTGCCTTGCTGGCGAGGCCGGCGTTAGCTGCTGAGGATAAGGACTTCGTGAGTTTCTTTTTTTATCAACGTTTCTGTCAGTGAAGTGTTGTTTTTCTTATATAAAAAAAAATCTCAATAGCAGGCCGTCGTTGGATTGGAGCCCAGTCGATTATAGAATTAAACGGAACCCACGAAATGGGTATCTGGCGGCGCGTTGCTGTAGTGGTGCAGTCTTATTTTTATTAAGTATGAGTTTTATTTTATTACTGTCGCCAATGCCACCTGTCACAAAACTACAGACGTCATTAAAAAATATGTTTCGTTCTCGGTAATCTAAACACTAAACAGACGTCGGTATGACCTTCAAGTATACAATGTACAATCGAAGTGTATGATAGCGAAGCCATATTATGTGAATTAAGAAGCCCTTCTTTGTTTCAACTTAATCCACATGAATTGGTAGATTAGTTTTAGTTCTACATAGCTGACAGCATAAATCGCACATCTATTTATAACAAAAGAGTTTACTGCAGTTGTGTTCTGGCGTGTTTCTGGACTATCATTATGCCAGTCTGGTGTGAATAATATTATCATTGTCAAATTCGTTTGACAGGGGAGGATAGATATTGTGGTCCACCGACCCTAAGTAACATAGGACAATGGAAAGAAGATTTTGCTCGAATTCAGAATCTGACCAAAAACATGAGAGAAAAATCATAGGAAAATTAAAAGAAAAAAATTAGCAAAGATACCTTCTTAATTTTGTGGTTTTGATGCGCTTAATAAGTGCTTTAGTTTACCTCTTATATTTGAATCATAAGCAAACGAAGAAGATAGAGGAGTAGACTAGGATCGTTAAACGTGGTGTTCTGTAGTTAATGCCTACCTCCATGGCAATAAGCTGTTAGTTTAATATTATGAGTCTTACTAAACTCAGCACCATCAGCCTACAGCAATCTGATGGACATAAGCCTCTTCAATCGCACGCCACTCAATTCGATTCTCAGCAACTCCTGTGAAAATCATCACTCCACCGAACTTGAGGGCGTCCCACCTTACGCTTGCCGATTCGCGATCTCCAATCAAGAACACGACTACGCCAAAAGTCAACGGTTCTACGGCCAATATGGCTGGCCTATTGCCACTTCAGTTTACTTATTCTGTGAGACAACTCTGGTTCTCTGTCTGTGTCCGATCACTTCGTTCCGGATGCGATCCTTTAATAAACTAATCTCTCCCTATTCCAGATAACAAACGCCGTCAAAAAAGCCGCGGCTGCCATCTCCGAGCTGCGTGTGGAACACCACGAAGACCTGGTGGTGCCTTTCCGGGTGCCATAGCAGCGGCGGACCGCGTCGTACTGCGAGGACGAGCGGCCTTACTGACGCGAGGACATGGACGTGGATAGGGGGGACAGTGACTATGTAATGTAGATAGGTGAATTAGGACAATGGGATGAGGAAATTGTATACCGGGTCATATTGGATTAACTAGCAAAACTTGAAAGATGTGACGGGTGGGCAAAAATAAAAATGATTTAATGATTTTCTGGTGGCGTGTAATGAACGCAGGTTACTTGAAATATCGGTTTAAAAGCCGTTTTTGTTTGATAAACCCTACAAACGTGATGGGTACTTATATCTTAACACGCCAAAACAACTGTAAACTCGTAATTTCTATATTTATAATTAACTATCTTATGCCCGCAGCTTCGCCCGCTTGGGGTTCGGTAATTGTCCCACGGGATCATACTACCGGAATAAAAAGTATCCTATGTGTTAATCCAGGTTATAAGTGCTATCGATCCATCACTTCTGTCGAGTTTCGCTAGCTAATTTAAACTGACCTTGTATAAAAAAAAAACTCGCGTTTGTTGCGAAACAGTCGCGCGACTTTTTTTGTATGGAATTTAAATTTGGTGTGAGGTTTGTCAGCCTTTTAATTGGAAAGACTATTTGAAGTAGTCTTTAAACTTGTTAATATATTGGTTAAATTTGTATACTGCCGGTCACAAAATCATTTTTATTTGAAGAAAAAGGTACACATGGAAGAAACTATGATCGACATTCCGTTTATTTCCGGCTGTTCGATCAGTAGTTAGGGTAAGCCATATATGAGCGAAGAACGATATAGATTTTTCAATTTGCCTGCGTGTTTCTTCACGAAATCTCAATCAATTTATCAATAATTGTCGAAGGCAGAGCTGAGAAAATTAAACAAAAGTCCAGTATCGAGTGTCCAGTGTCCTGAATGTAATCTCGCAAGAAAAGACTAGTCCCGCCATTTTGAAATGAAGTCAAGTAACTGCCAGACTTTCATATACTACTAAGATTTAACTAATACTTGCAGGTTACTTGATTTTATATCCGGAAATGCATAATGCTGAATGTAATGCAAGTTTGCGTCAAACCACAAAGGCATGCAAGCTGCTTGCCTGCCTTTGTGCAAGCTACTGGTGACCTACCATGATGTCTTAAAGTAGGAGTCATTCTAGTGTCGGAAAGCGACAGAGCTATACAGGTCGTCTACCGCCATCTCTTTCCCGCACTGGAATTATTTCTGGTATGAGTATTCCTGATTTAAAGTCTAAGTAGCTGCACTATAGAACTGCTGTAATCTAGAAGTAAAGATATAATTATTTAACATTTTTTATTATATTTTCCAGTATCATTTTGTAAGCTAGAATCAGCTTCTAATTTTTGTGGCAATATTTATCTTATAACTGTTAAAGTATCTGTACGTTTTATTTTTTTTCAACGAAATTGTAAATAATTCGCATAATATGATGTTTTTCGCTGTTACCTTGTATATTCGATTCTAAAAGAAAAAGTGTTATTAATTTTTACAACGATTTTATTATTCAATTCTAAATAATTCTATGTAGGTATAATATTTTTACTTTTTTTTATAATACAAATCAGGTATCTTATAATGAGGCCACTGACCCATTTCCCAGGCTTTAAAGTATGTATATTGTAAAATGGACACCAACGGAATAGGACCATTGTCATATCATTTTTTGAAATATTCAATAGATTTAAGTTGTATGGTAACCAGTATTCATTCTGTGTGATAATTTAATTATTCATGTTTCACTGTTTTTTTAAACGTTGGGGATATTCTACTAGAACTAGGAAAAGCCCTGAAACCTACAAGTATCTTACTATTCGTCTTTTGAAAGTGAAGTGTTAATGACTTTAAATTTGAGCGACAGATTGAAAATGTTGCGCGACAGCCGCCCAACAGTTGCGCTACAAACGCCCGACAGTTACGCTACAAACGCGCAACTGTATCTTTCGTAATGGATGGCTCGAAAATATTGCAATCTGTTCTTCAGATTGAAGGTACTTTACTTAAATTAACACTATTGATTACAAAACGCGATCTATGCCCTTTTCCTCTAATAGGGACGTCATGTTTTCTAAAGAAATCTTTTATTTTCCAATGTTTCTAGAGACAGTGAAACATTGTCAGTCAGTATAGAACACTAATAATATCATATTGTGTAATTACTTTAACTAATCAAATTTCGCTCTATTCTAGACTAATTTCATGATATTATACCAAGACAAGTAAATATTGAATGTTATTCTAAAAAATATAAAAATATATCGACAAAATAACATTAAATTAATTTAACATGGATTACTGCAGTCATTTTTCAGTTTATTTGTATGTGTAAACTAAAATTTTGACTAACATCCTAAATTAGAACCAAAAATCTTTATTATAATAATATGTAGACAATTTTTAACGTCTGTACCTTATTTAGTGAAACAAAATACAATGCAAAGCTAAGATAGGATAGGAGTATTGAGCTGATAGCGTAAGGCTTATGATTCCGATAGTATTCAACCGACACTTTTAAACTGGTACTATCTAATATCATCATTATCAATAAATAATGGTCCCACTGCTGAGACATAGGTTCTCCTCACGGTGAGAGGGTATGGGTCGTGAACCACCACGTGTGCCCCAATACCGATTGGTGGACGTCCCATGTCTTCGAATTTTTGGTTCTAGAACCTATCGTTTATTAGCGCCCGATCGTATAATGTAGTCGAGTAATACTTTTGAAAGAAATTGTACAGTAAGGGCTGAAGACAGCCGTTTTCTAACAACTGGGGCCTGTCAAAAGGCTTACGCGAAGGTGATAGCGAAAATATATGTCTGTTTTTTTTTACTGCTGGATTGGATAAGTGTGTCCTTGCCTTATAATGATCATTATTTAGCCTAGCCTTTACCCAATCGGTCATGTTGGGGTCGACTTCCAGTCTAACCGGGTGCAGCTGAATACTAATATTTTAAATACATACTCCGTCTAGATTTATGCGAACAAATGCTCGTCGACTTTTGTGGCAGTCTTTTGTTTCCTTAAATAAGGTAGTCAACGAACCGGCGAATAGTCTTGCATTTTCTGCGATTAATCGCAAGTTTGCAGCGTCTATTTATTAACGTGTAAATAACCAAATTAAGCCTAAAAGAATCTGTGATGCAGATTTTCTTGTATGTTATAATATCGCAGGCTTATTATGTGTCTGACAGATATATTATTGTGGACTGCTTTGATTTTTATAACTTCGAATAGAATATCTGAAAAATATCTATTTATAAATTTGCTGACACACAATTCAGAGGCTAAAACGCTGAGACTGGACGCATAATCTTTGCAAAAGTACGAAGGGTTTTTTTGAAACTATCCTCCAAAAGGGGTATATGTTTGGAATGAAATTAAATCCAAAAAAGCGGCACACGGTGTTCATTTTTTACAGTTTGTTCCATCAATTCGTTAGTAAAAAAAAAACCTTTTTTTCTTCATTTCTGTCTAGTAAAAAAATAAACTTAAATCAAAGCAGTCTATTAACTGTGTAGTTATTAAACCTATCATTTGAGAATATAACAAGATGACTGACTGAATGTAGTTAGTTTTATTGTATTATATAGAAATCTTGTATGGCGTGATAGAATATCTATAGGTACCCTAGGCAACTAACAAAAAAGCAGTAAAAATAGCCTTAATGCTGCCTTAACATGTTGCTATCTTGTTCTAGGAAGCCTAGGAAGACATAAAAATAAATAAATCTGTCAAAGTCACCTTGACAGCTGTCAGGCGCAAACTAAAGTCCATGTTACGATAAAGGCGCGAAGCTTCTGTTATACGACGTTCCACTTAGACTCTAAGTTAAACTTAGCACGTTTGAGGTGTTGACTCAATCTGTTACACTCAAGAAGTTATTTTGACAGAACTTTTTTTGCTTACTTAGCTGCAAGTTAAACTTCAAATATCTTTGTCTACCAATAACTTCTGATGTATCTGTCATAAAGACTACGTATAGATATTCTAACACCCTAATATTTGTGTATAGAATTTTGCTACATAATATAAAAGAGCTTAATATTGATTTAATTATTAACATCGATGCCATTTTTACATGTTTTTCTATAAAGACGCTTCATTCAAGCGTCTAGCGATTTTGTAGCGATCGTACGCTAGTGTGGAACCACCCTAAGAATTTATTTTAAGTTTATAATTATTTCGAATGATGTGTGTGTAGACGGTGCGATTTTTAATCGAAACTAGCATGTGGTAACGACATAACTAAAATATTAGCAAAGAAATTCATGGTAAAAAAGATAGATTAGAGATTAGATTAGATTTTGTATTCAAGTGTAGGTTCTACAATATAATGTCTTACTCCGTGTCCTAATAGAATGCGACTGTCGCGCGACAACACGATCATTTAGATACTACAGAGTTCATTGACCGTCTGCTACTTTTCACCCTTAAGCGCTAACTAATAAAGTTAAAAAGTGTTAGACCGTCAGTGAACTTGCTGTTGCCTATGCATAGCGCAGCTACTACTTGATTGATCGCTTTCGTGTACGTGTACGTCATTTTCGTAAAATATCGCAACCATCGGTTTTTATTTGGACAAGGCCTTGTTCCTCTATATTCAAAGATGCCAAGGTGCTATTCCGACAATAAATCGCACAGTCTGCACTCGGGAGTGTGCTCACGCGTCGCGTTGAAAACGACGCGTAGAAACGATGTAATTAAGAAATACAGAATTATTATAGAATTCCCAGTTATTTTATTATGCACACCATTAATGTATAGTAATAAAAGTGAATATAAATTTCTATTTAAATATTTTGGGTTTTATTTAATTCATTGATGGTGTTGAATACACGGGACCCTTTTGCGCCTCGGAATAAAAAACGTTAGTACGTTAGTCCAGTGTATCATTCGTAGATCTTTTAATGGTAGCCTTACGTGTGCAGTCTCGACCGAGACCTCTGTCTGTCTCCTGAGACGTCTCGCTAAAATCCGACACAGGACAGAGAGCAAGCGAGGAGCATCGAGTCAAGACGCTACTACACGGGAAAAAATTTCAGCTGCGCCATACAAAATATATAAAGGGCAGCTGATTATTTGTTAGCACGCTTTTAGTTGCTTCACATGTGACTATGTAAAAAAAAAACTTAGAAGTTAAATTTGACCCACTTCCCGGTTTTCGATGGAGCTGAAATTTTGCATACATTTGGATGACAACGCAATCAACGCATGGTTAGCTAAGTGACATTATTCTAAATCGAATAACAATACACATCACCACAATATTATACGTTCCAAGACAGGCACCGCCGATGTTGGCAATGTTAAAATGGGACTGGGCGGGTCAGGCAGGATAGATGGACCAGAATCTTCACACAGTGGGTGCCTGAAGACGATGTTGGACCCATGGAGAAAGTTGTTCAGTTTGATGGTCTGTAAAACACCCTTAAAGGACACCGCACACACATCAAATCGGAAAGGGATCGGCACCGTATCGCCATTCGCCTCGCCGTCAAACAGGCGTCAACCTAACGTAAGCAAGCAGATCAGCAGCTCCGATACGTCAACTCGGCTACGGCTCGCCGACGCCGCGCACAACTGGAAGTTGCCCTGCTAATGACAGCACGTGTGTTAATAGTAGTGTGCGCAAGGGTGAACGAAGAGACGTAAGCTTGGGTACGGAGAGACGTAAGCGCGGGGACGACGAGCCGTAAGCGAGTTGAGGCGAGGTGATTACGTTACGATTCCGATTAGTGTGCGTTGCAGTAGGAAGTTTCATACAAAGAATACTGAACGGCTCGCGTTGATACGGCGCCGATCCCTTTCCGATTCGATTTGTGTGCTGTGTCCTTAACTATGACTGGGCTATCTGTAACATGCTGTATACACTCTCCTACTCCCTTTGTCGCGGTGTGTCTCGCCGAGAATGTGCAGTGTATAGCCACCATACTTATTAGGCATTTGTAAGAATTTTCTGCAGTGTTTGTGGTAAATAAACAAATAAAGAAAATTAGTTTCTTTATTGAATGAATAGATTTAATCCTGATCTCTAAAAAGTAGGTATTAATTTGAAGGAATAGCTAGTACCTACCAAAAAGAGGTCTGTAGCATAAATTCTCAATAGGAAAAAGAAGACGATTAAAAAAACGTATTTTTTTTAGTTAATAGGCACCTAGCAGGTTACAGTATTTGGCTATGGTATTTGGTATTATCTATGGAGGTAAGTCTATGAATAGTCCGACAAATATAAATTTCTACTTCCTTTTGTTAAAATAAATGTATTTCAGTCTTTGTATTTTAAGTACAGGTTACATGAACATCTGTCAGTAACGTCAGTAACCAACCAAAATCAAGCCTCCGAATTTATTTAAGTTTTTTTTTACAATAATTATACTATTTGCATAATGTCGGTCTTCGACGGCGAAATAGAATACCGTTCGGTATATATGGTGGATTTTGTAAAGAAGAACAAACCGTGAGTTGTACTTTACCTATGTGAATATATGATACTTACTCTAAATCATTGCAACCTCGTATGCTCTCATGGCTCCTAATGTGAATATGAACACCGTCTATTTAACTTAATTTTGAACTGTTGCCCTACCTCATGCAGGCCTACCTCATCCTTTTCCTGGCTTATGTATTTATAACTCGGTAGGTAGGTACATAAAACTCTTGGTTAAGTTTATGGAATAAGGCGTTACCTGCCTTGTAGAAATCCAAAACATTAAATGTTAAGTAAAATATTCCGCAAACAAATAGATCCAGGTAAACCGAGAGTTTTAAATAGTATGTAAAATATTTATTAATTACACACCCAAACCTACACTATACCCGACATGTGTACCCCCTACGGGGCATTGTCTGCATGTGTTTATTTTGCGGTCGGCGGTGCATTAGCTGCATGCTGCATCCAAGCATGGATCTTTTTAAGTAATTAATTAATTCCTCTGTTCACAGCAAGAGTCCCCGTCGCAAGCGTATCGATGACGACTGTATGATAGTGGGCCTGAGCCGTGACATGCTGAAGACCAAGGATGAACCGCGCAAGTATCCCGACATGCTCTGTCCATTGTCTCCGGAATTCTACAAGAACGCCGTCAAAAGGGTACATTTCTTTCGGCTTTCTATATTTTCTCCTTGTCTATCAAACCCATCCATAGGTTCTACCAATAAATATCGCTTTTCGCCGCCATCTTCAGGCGCGCTCTTCGCTCCTTGTAAAATACTGGATATCAACCTGGTTAGACTGTAAGCCGACTTTAACAGATGGGAAAAGGAATAATATAGGTTGATAATGATGATTGATGGGTTGAGAACATCGATATAGAGGGCTTAACAAAAATTTGTCTTTTATTTTTCCGTTAGCTTTTTGGTCACATAAAGTTAGTATTTTGGAATAGACAAAAGGCCGCTGGTTCTAACAAAGGATAGGAAATAGCATTCTTTTAAAACATCAAGATAACTTCACGACTTCCTAACGCATTTCCGTTAGTTTGCAGATGACTATCCAAAGCTCACAAAGATATACATGACGAAGGACATCGATCCGATTCCCATTGAGAACGAGATCAAGGATCTGAAGAGGACAGAGTATTTGATTAAGTACTGCTCTAGAGGTAAGTTTACGTGAAATTGTGGCTTGTTCATACTACTATCTCTTTCGAAAGACTAGAATTAATATTACATTCAGCAAAGCAGAAAGTGAGAGGGGTACAGTATTTGTACCTATTGAGGGCTTCGTAACTTTTTCATTGCGTTCAAATGCACTCGATCTAAAATAAGATGGGATATCGCCCGCCTATGCACATGAACCACTTCACAGTAGGTCGTGTTTTACCTTTGACCGTTTTTTACCGATACAAGACGATCGACACCTTAAATGGAAAGCGCACTGTTCGATTTCCTAAGGTTGACTTAGCACAGAAAGATAGATATCTTATTCCGTGCTTTTATTAGGGCCTCCATTAAAATGTCACTTAATGTTACTCCAGTAAGGGGCATCATACGCCTAACATTTTACCTATAGCAACTTTCAATTTGAGAAGAAACTACGAAAATTGCTGATTTTATTCTCTCCCTGTCCACAGACCTTCCTTTTATGTCCGTGAACCTAGCCCGCCGTGCGCGTGCGCTGCAAACCCTGCGTCTACCGGATGACGTCATCATACCGGACACTACGCAGAAAGGCGCCTTCCGCCCCCCCAGGCCAGAGAAATACGTAGATCCACCTTCCTCCATGTCGATGAGGCCGAAATATGATGATTCTTTGACCAGTTAGTACTATATTATAACACTAGCTTCTGCCCGCGACTTCGTACGCGGATCCTGTTGCTTTTGCCAGCGACAACGGGGTCGTCAAGAAAATCGAAGATCTGAAACGTTTGATGTAGAATTCTGAGGCCCGGGGAATCAACTGGATGAGCGAGACGATTGAAGACGTTCCAGATCTTTCATTTAAGTAAGTCCACAGGAAATGTCTATCAGACTAAACAAATTTTGCTAAGACGTCATTCCTTAATATGTTTTAGTGTCGCTGGGCTTTGGAGATCCACAACAGGGTTCCAGATCTCCAAATTTATTCTCACAGCAGAAAATGCTCTTCACGTGGAATAATTTTTGCTATGACACCATTTTTATATCTCTTATACTTTAGCTGTTCTGTTGCGGTTCTGCATCAGGTGTTACAATTTCCAAAATAAATTATAGCCTATATGTTGCCCAGACTTAATACCTACACAACAAATACCTTTTCTTTCTGATATTCTGTCAGATAAATATGCCGTCGGGCTTATGTTATTTGAGTGTTTAATTTCCTTTTCCATTTATCTTCGTGACACGGTAGCCTACCCGGTAACGCAGGGGAGCAGTCACTTAGATTTTAATTGATCAGGTATCTTCAAATTTAAACTATAACTATGCCTAGAAAGAGGTCAAATCTTTCCCAACGTTCCAAAGGAGCTAAAAGATTGAGGATCATAAGATCCCAAGAATCTACCGAAGAGCGTCAGGAGAGACTTGATGCTGTTCGAGAACATCAGGCTGCAACTCGCTCCGTAGAAACCTCTTCGGATCGTGAAGCACACCTGCGTTCTCAGCGTATTTACGCATTTACATCCAGGTCTCTAGAGACCAGTGAAGAAATCATGCATTGTCTCGTGAGTCGCAGACGTTCACGGATAGATAATTGCGCATTAGTTCTCAGCGTATCGACGCATCTGCTTCTAGGTCTCTAGAGATAAGTGCGGAACATGATGCGCGACTGTCCGCTATGTTAAGCGTTTGCCTAGGTTGGCCCGTGGATGGGTTACCTCCCATTACATACCGAGTTTCCTCACTTCCTGGCTGAACATCTGATGCAGCACCGCAACAGACCAGCTAAACTATAAGAGATACAAAAATGGTACCATAGCAAAAATTGTTCCACGTGATGAGCATTTTCTGCTAAGAGAATAAATTTGAAGATCTGGAACACCTGAAGTGGATCTCCAAGAGCCCAGCTACACTATAACATATATTGGAATGACGTCTTAGCAAGAGTTGTTCAGCCTGATGAGCACTCTCTGCGTAAAGACTTAGTTTGATGTACAGAATGCTTGGTTGACCGCTTCGTGAAGGGTCTTTTTGTTGTAAAGGTATTAACAACATCCATACTCGCTCGCGTTCGTGGCAGTACCAACACTATACTGAGTGTTTTCACTGATCGGTGGGAATCCCCCATGCTGCAAAGGTGGGTGCGGCTTCATGTTGTAATTTAAATTTTGTTTTGCCTATACTAACATTAGTTTTTTAAGTACATTGTTACTAACAAAATATGGACCTAGTCTGAAATAAATGTTTATTATTATTATTAAATCTGGGCAACATATATGCTATAATTTATCTTGGAAACTCGAACATCTGATGCAGTGATAGCTTTGATTTCCATATCAGGTGTTCCAGTGTTCTTCAAGATCCGAAGAGGTTTCTACGGAGCGAGTTGCAGCCTGATGTTCTCGAACAGCATCAAGTCTCTCCTGACGCTCTTCGGTAGATTCTTGGGATCTTATGATCCTCAATCTTTTAGCTCCTTTGGAACGTTGGGAAAGATTTGACCTCTTTCTAGACATAGTTATAGTTTAATTCTGAAGATACCTGATCAATTAAAATCTAAGTGACTGCTCCCCTGCGTTACCGGGTAGGCTACCGTGTCACGAAAATAAATGAAAAAGGAAATTAAACACTCGAATAACATAAGCCCGAAGGCTTATTTATTTGATAAAATAAAATAATAAATGGGAGTTTTGGCCAGTAGAGTCAAATTTTCAATGATTCGTCGAATTTTCATCGAAAATCAGTCCTAAACTGTTACCGCCTTCACCGCGTGGAGGTACTCCCAGCTTATGATATTTTATAATTATACAGTGAAATTAGTGATAGCTTTGATTTCCATATCAGGTGTTCCAGATCTTCAATTTTTTTTTTTTTTTTTATTTATATTCCACAACGCGTGTGCCAGATCTTCAATTTTTATACGTCAACAGAGAGTGCTCATCAGGCTGGACAACTCTTGCTAAGACGTCATTCCTATATATGTTATAGTGTAGCTGGGCTCTTGGAGTTCCACATCAGCTGTTCCAGGTCTTCAAATTTTATACGACAACAGAAGAGTGCTCATCAGGTTGAACAACTCTTGCTAAGACGTCATTCCTATATATGTTATAGTGTAGCTGGGCTCCTGGAGTTCCACTTCAGGTGTTCCAGATCTTCAAATTTATTCTCTTAGCAGAAAATGCTCATCACGTGGAACAATTTTTGCTATGGTACCATTTTTGTATCTCTTATAGTTTAGCTGGTCTGTTGCGGTGCTGCATCAGATGTTCAAGTTTCCAAGATAAATTATAGCCTATATGTTGCCCAGATTTAATACCTTTACAACAAAAAAAAAATCATTTAAGTCCGTTGAGTAGTTCCGAAGATTAGCGTGTACAAACAAACAGACATACAGACAAACAGACAGAATTTTTTTTTTGGATTCGTGCTCTATTACTGTTTCCAAACCCCCCTCAATAATTATTTTTTTAATATATTCAATGTACAGACACAGTTTTTTTACTGTTTTATTATATGTATAGATTTTCATGGACCTTTGTTATTGACCACGTAAGAAATACAAAAAGAAGGCAAGCAGACCAGTTTATGATGCATGTGGAGGTAGCATACTGTAGTTGATCTAGATCTTATCATCTAATCATGCACTATCGTAGTGAGGCAAATGCGGAATTCATTCATAAACCTTAGTCTACTAATGGTACACGTCGAGCATATGTTTGTGGGTTGCAGCTCCATGCACAAATAAAAGGCACATTGCAAAGAAGAGAGGAGATCCTTCCTTTGCCTAAGCCTTCTCTTAACTTAGAGCGAATTTCACCAGGGAAACTGCTCATCGCTCATCTAAACTACGTTCAAGAGCTGCAAATCTCCACGTCTTCTGCCAACCTCATCGAGATTTTACCCGCGATGGCAACAATGTCGTCCGCCGGACGTCTAACATTTCTCTGTCCAGTCCTTGGACGCTATTCAGTTACAACTTGACTCCACATGCCATCAGCGCACATTGCAAGGTTCTGCAGAACCTAGCAAACTAGCCAGTGCCAAGCAGACGGTGCCAGTCCATGTTGCTGGCGATATGGAACTTTGACTACAATATTTATTCCGTTTCACAGAGGAGCTCCGTCGCATCTTGCGGGTCAACACAGGTGACACAACCTATGGAGCGTGTCACGGTCTACTGGCCAAGGTCGTGTTAGAGCAGAACCCATTCGGAAAACCCCGCAAGGAGCCGAGATACCCGCGCTGGAAGAATCCGTACATGTTTACTTATAGAATCTGATTGTGTGTGTGTTTACTTCTTTTGATTAAAATTGTTTAGTGAGGAGATGGTTGGCGTTGGTTTCATTATAATAAAGTTATTTTCTCGCTGGCATAAGGCAGTTGTCCCACCGCCGGCGAGGAAGCGACCAACTATCGGCTTTTTTCTCGCTCAAGAAACGTACAATAGATATAGAACATTCTACATTTCGTGTAAACAAAAGAGATGCAAATATTAATATGTAGTTGATCGCTGACTGTTTACACTGCCGGCGCGGACTCGCTCTACTAGTTTTTCGCTGAGCGACAAAACCTATAACATAACCGACAATACGCGCTCAGCGATGCTCGCTTGGCGGTCAGAACTGACGCCGAGGGACCAACCAGCGGTCATTTCTACCTAGAGTGTGGATCACAAACCATCATAATATAATACTGGTGCGGATCTGAGTGCACAAATTATGAATTCAGAACAATTACTAGAACTATCATTGTTGTCTAGTTCAGACGACGACGATGATGTATTTTATAATGTGTGAGTGGTGCAAGTAATCGCCCGTCGCACTCGCACACTCGTTTATAGCCTAGCGACAAAACTCTCAGACCTACACACTCGCTTTTCGCTGCTGGCCATCGCTCATCGCTAGCGGTGGGAAAAGTGCCTAACAAACCAAAAAAGTAACCAATCGATGAGTGCAACTGTGCAACTTTTAAGAAGAAATTAAAGAAGATATTAAAAGGTACTTAGTCCTTTTTACTGTCGCAACGGACAGTAATGTGATTTTAAAGTATTAGTAAGTAGTTGATATTGTAGTAGTAGTTGGCACGTCAGGTCTGACACCAGGCCACGGGAGTGGGTACACTCATACGATTACTTTGAATCTTTATGCTAGTGGCAAGTTACTTGACATGTGCTACGTTGCTTAGGTGTTAACTGCGCCTTAGACTACCCTCTGATCGACACAAGGCTATGGGAACACCAGACTATGGGAAGACCATACTTTCCCAGAATGAACTTACCTAGGTGTATCATCCAGTACTAAGTGGGTTGTGGAGGTCAGATAGACAGTCCGTCTTTACTTCCAAAGACAACACACTTTCTAATAGAACCTTCACCGCTACTTCGATAATTACCAAAATTAAAAAAAACACAAATCGAGTCTACATCATCCTGTCATTTTTGGCAAAAGTCAAGTCAATTGATAAATTCCAGTGTAGAAAAATTATGTAAAAGAAAATATGCAAGCTCTTTAGACCTCATCACAAAATTGCCAGTAGGGACGACATGAGAAAACCCAGGGTATTCTGAAGTCATGGATCACTATCTGACGACATATCGGAAGGACTACCTATGGCCCAACCTGCCAGGACCCGCCTCGGTGTCATCAGCTGGACCTGGACACGGGACGGGGGAAGGGGGACGTTTCGCAGAGTGAGTATAATCAGGCTATAATGTTGGCACTGCTGGGACACACGCCTTCTCTCTGGGATGGGAGATCACGCCTCAGTAGTAGTCTACCCACCACGCGGCCCAGTGTTTTATTGAATGCAATATTTGGGTGTAATTTATGGTTCTAGGTTTAGTCGTCAATATGTCTTCCTTCTTCATAGTTAGCGTGCAATTCTAATTCTTTTTTATAGATGGTTGGAAGAGGTTGCTGAGAATTTCAGAGGGATAACTTGGTCCAAAAATCTTGGAAGCTCAGTTTAATTTTTGTGTTTTAGGTCCGATTTTTATCCACTCAGTCCAGTTGTGAATGTCTTCAAATACTAAAAACACGCAAGACCGCAAATACCACTTGCCAAAATGCAGACATAAGCCTGGGATGAAGATGCTGAAAGGCTCTTTGGAATGAGTATTGTACGGTCAGGGTAGAACTCTCCACCTTGTTCATCATTCGTCTGAAGTATCTTCGACCAAGATACGGCTGTTCGGTTTTTACCCTACCCTGGATTTATGTTACATTCGCAGTGTGGCGAAGCTATCAGGCGAGGAGTTAGCTTTCTATCAAGCATGCATGCAGCACTCGCGACCGGCAGACTGTCGGTGTCCGCAGTACTCTGGCGGGGAGATGCCAAAACTGCCGCCAGGGAAAGAAGGAGGCTGGAGTCGAAATGAGGTAGGCATTCGACTTGCTTTATAAATCGATAAATATTGGGATGACGGTTGCTTAGAGATACAGGCTTGCGTTCAAGAGCTGTCAGTACCAACATTCAGATAAGGCTACTCCTTATTAGTAAGGTGGGAGGGAACACCACGAGATACTCATAAAGTCAAGATTATCTGTTGACTGACCTTGACCCTATAGAAAAAATCTTTAGATCAACGTCAATAATTTTAGGGTTATCAATCAACAAGCGAGCGGGAGATGCGACGTGACCTAATGCCCGCAAGTGACTGACACCTCTGACGGAGAGAGCGCGCGGGGCGGGGGCGCAGGCGCAGGTATCCGAGGTGCGGCAACGGCGCTGTCACGAAGACTGCCGCCTTTCGATTTTTGAAAACCGTTTGTTGTCGACCGCGCAAGTTCTTCCGCCACCGTTGCCGCCGCCGCCCTCCTGGTACTCGAATTGACTGAGACTAACGAAGATTAACAGACTGTGTTTGATTTGTACAAAAAATCTTTTATTTTCTTTATTTATTATTCTTTCGAAAAACAAAAAAATACTGGGTCTAATTATTCCTAAATCATTTTCTGACTGTGAAACAAATGCTATAATTAAGTTACTTGGCTAGAGAAATACGGACTGCTTGTAGGTAGGTAGTTTCTCAATGAGACAAAATATTCTTGCTAACATTTAACTTTTCAGATCATGGGACCAATGTTGGATCCAAAACTGTACCCGGTGCGGGTTGCAGCAGCGCCTGAAACTCCTACTTCACGCTACGATCAGCCCAATGCGTTCTTGGATAAGGTAAACATGTTTTTTAAATCTGCTTAGGTTACCTTCCACCTTGATTTGTACCAGAATTCACAATTGGTTTTAATTTTAAGCATAGTATGCTGCAAGTGTATTGCAAGCGTCTAGCTTTTGGGACTCCCCAAGTTGGTCTGTAGGATTCTACCTATCAATAACTTATATACGAGGTTTAAACGGAACCTTCATTATGCCGTCAACCAAGCGTAAATCAACCCAAAAATTGTTGCTGGGAAACGAATTTTTTTTGGCTATATAAACTGTAGGACTCAAAGTCAATGTAACGCACTTAAATTATTGTGCTGATTGAATAGTACGAGGGTCGACTATTCATCGGGTCATTGAGGTATTTTAAGTAAAGGTATTACATTAAAAATTTGCGTTTAAAAAAAAAACTTTTGAAAAAGATGAACTTTGACAGATAAGGTCCAGAACAAAAAAAACGCAATGACGGGAAGAACAAGTGCCGTTTTACACCCATGATAAGGTATAATATCGCATCGCTCAAAATCGATGTCTGATCAAAGCTGGCAGGAATCATCATCTTTCTCGCATATCCCAATTTATTTGATATTCCCAATTATTTAGGGCCAGCGTGCTGCTTACGTCTTCTATACCTGTACGGGTCAACCACCGTACAGCACGTTTACCTGGGTCATCATTATTGCGCCACCCGCTCAGTATGTTTCCATCATTAATATTATTGCATTTACACAGCAATAGTTCAGTACGTAATTCGGCGACATACCGTGCGCGTGACTCATAATCCCATATCGTTCACCATAGTATAATTAATCTTAATCTTATATTTGTGGAAACAGACAATACAGTGAATTGATTAATCTTAAACTGACTTTCATCTCTTATCTCATCCTTGATCTCTATCTTAACCCAACCCCGAACATTGGTTCTTCGAGCACGTTGGCGGGACCGAAACGCGTGTGCAAAACTTCGTGCTTTGTTCTTTGTGTATGCGTTTTACCGGTTTCGTTATACGCAATTAGAAACCTTGGAAAAAACAGTTTGTGTTATCTCGTGATCCTGGTCAATCCCGGTGCCTTGGAAGGCGCCAATTTGTTTCATCTCGTGACCCCGGTGCCTAGGAAGGCGCCACTTTGCCTCATCTCGTGATCCTGGTCAATCCCGGTGCCTAAGAGGGCGCCATTCATCTTATCTCGCGATCCTGTTCGACCCCGAAGAAACCCTATAAGTAAGGTATCTTTCTTCTCACTTTTACTATGGCTACAATGGCAGACATTTTAGCTACTCAACAGCAAATCATTGAAGGCATAGATAGACTTTACTCCAACTTCAAGAAAGATGGAGCAGAGCGGAAGACCCCCGACTACCTACGTCGACGATTAGAAAGCCTAGAGCAATATTTTACGGAGTTTCATAACAATCACATGAATTTGTTATCCTTTGGTGATCAATCTCACGCGTATTTCACTACCGATCAGTATGATCAAATGAAGGCGAAATACAGCAATATTAAAACAGCCATTCAGAATTATAAGCCGTCCACAGACAGACCTCAAACCCCTGTTTTGAAACCCCCTACTTTTCAACCATCTTCAATATCTCAAACCTCGGACGTCTCATCTCAAAATAATCCTCCTAAGGATAGCGTAAATATAGAAGACCTCTTGAAAAAACAAGCTACTAATTTTAGGGCATTTTCAAGAGAAGCTGCTGACATTGATCTCAATCTTATCTCTGAAAAGTGGGAGTTTGAAGACAACCTAAAAACTTTAAAAACTCGTTGGGCAGCTATTGACACCCTACACTGGGAACTGGACAACGAGCTCAACGGCTCCAATGCCCAGTACGACGAGCAATTCTCGAACTACGAGAAGTATTATAAAACTCTAAAAAGGGATATTAACCGAAAGATGTGGTCGGTGGCTCATATTGAGAAATCGACCCCAAAAATGGAAATAGCTACCTTTGAAGGAAGTTATACGTCCTGGATATCCTTCAAAGATCTTTTTACAGAAACTGTACACAATAATCCATCTTTATCGCACGCCCAAAAAATGCAGTTCCTAAAAAGTAAGATCAAGGGCGAGCCGGAAAAATTAATCCAGCATCTTCAAATAAGTTCAGACAACTACCCCGTTTGTTGGAATATCCTTACGCATCGCTATGACAATAAGCGTCGTATTTTTATATCTCATCTCAAAAACCTCTTAAATATCCCGACATCTCAACAAAAATCAGCGAGTCACCTCAAACGGATCCACGATACAACGTACGAAAGCGTGAATGCTATAAAAAATCTCGGAATCGATGTATCTACCTGGGATCCATTCCTCGTATGTATCCTAGCGGAGAAATTAGACCCTGAGACCAACGATGACTATATAGATTCGTTGAAATCTCCAAAGGAGTTGCCAGTATTGGAAGAATTTCTTCGGTTTTTGGAGAATAGGTTTACGTCGCTGGAAACTTCACGGAAGAAACAAGAACCCTTCATCCAAAAGTCATCTCAATCTCAACACGCATCTTCATCATCTAAAGGCTATCATAACCAACAATCTTATTCAAAAGGATTTAATTCTCGTTTCAAACAAAATAACAACACCTCAAATCATACCTATTCGACAAACCAGGTCATTTCGCAATCGTCAAATTCCAATCGGAAAAATAACGAAAGACGTAACCAATGTGGTATTTGCAATGTAAGCGATCACCGCATACAAAATTGCCAAAAGCTGGCAAAAATGCATCCATCGGCTCGTAGAAACGCAATCGCAAATTTGAACCTTTGTGTCAACTGTTTGCACTATCACGAAGGTAGAAAATGCCTTTCGGAAGTAAAGTGTAAAGAGTGCAATAAAGACCACAATACGATTCTACATGAATGTTTTACGTCAAAAAATGCTAACTCGGATGCGTCGCGATCGGGGCCAAACGCGGCCACAATTACCAAATCTCCACCTCAGCAAGATATGAACACCTTAGTATCTATGCAGAATGATCCTACAGAAATACTCCTCGCGACAGCAATTATAAAGGTTCAAGCAGCAGACGGATCTTACGAAAGAATGAGAGCTCTTCTAGATCAGGGATCTCAGACCTCAATCATTACCGAACGAGCTGCACAGCTCCTCAACCTACGTCGGCAAAAATGCACTGGACTTATCTCTGGAATCGGGAACAATGAAAATAGCTGTAAGGGCATGATCTCTATTAAGTGTATGTCGTTAATTAATGACTTCACTTTCGAATCCGACGTATTTATAATGAAAAGACTAGTCAAGAACTTGCCTACTCATACCTTCACTAAACCCATCTGGCCAACTCTAAACCAAATAACCCTAGCTGATCCTGAATTCAACAAAAGTAGGCCAGTTGATATCTTATTCGGCGCTGACGTTTATTCCCAAATCCTATTGGATGGTATCTGCCGTTCCGAGGGAATGTTACCTATTGCTCAGCAGACACAGCTGGGATGGATCCTAAGCGGTAATTGTAAAACATTTCAGTGCAATGTGATCCTAAACAATCTCACCGATATCCAACAGTTCTGGGAAATGGAGGATATTCGCGAACCCTTATCAATATCTCAAGAAGATCAAGCTTGCATTGACTTCTTTCAATCCTCAACCTCAAGGCGCGAAGACGGCAGCTATGTCGTGAAAATACCTTTTAAAGAAAATTTTGAAGAACAGTTGGGTGAATCTAAAAATAAATCCATTGCGCAATTCTTTCAAATAGAAAGGAAATTAATTAAACAACCAGACTTGGCACATGATTATAAATTGTTTATGTCCGAGTATTTAGAGCTGGGACATATGATTCCCGTTGCGATACATGTCAACGTAACCCCAGATTGCTACCTCTCGCATCATGGCGTACTTCGAGCTGAGTCATTAACTACAAAATTACGAGTTGTTTTTAATGCCTCTGCAAAAACCTCAACAGGTCATAGCCTCAACGATCTTATGTGCAGGGGGCCGAACCTGCAGCAAGATCTCTTAAGTCTCATCCTAAAATGGAGACAGTTTAAATACGCATTCACGGCCGACATTGAAAAGATGTTCCGTAACATTTGGCTACATCCTGATCATCAAAAGTTCCAGAAAATTATTTGGAGAAATCATCAATCCCAACCTTTGAAAGAATATCAGCTAGCGACTGTCACCTACGGTACAAAGGCCGCACCTTTCCTGGCCATGATGGCGCTGAAACAACTTGCCATGGATGAAAGGCCAAATTATCCCAATAGCAGCGCTCCTGATATCTTAGAAACCTCTTTTTACATGGATGATCTCATGCATGGAGCTCATACCGCGACAGCTGCTAAACATCTCAAAGCAGAGATGACAAACCTTCTTAAGTCAGGCGGCCTCAATCTTAGAAAATGGCGCTCGAACTTGCCGGAACTTTTAGACGATCATATTAATCCTCAAGATGAAGAATTTCATTTTAAACAGCCAGAATCTACAAAGGCTTTAGGTCTTCGCTGGAATCCAAAAGAAGACTACTTTATCTTTCATCCAATAGACATTACCACAGAGGGCATCCCAACAAAACGACAATTCTTGTCCGAAATCTCAAAAATCTTTGACCCCTTGGGCTGGGTGTCACCAGTCACAATAAAACTCAAAATATTATTTCAAGAGACGTGGAAAACGGAATTAGGTTGGGATCAACCGATTCCTCATAATATTGCCTTGGAATGGAATAAAATAAAGGCCGACTTACCTTATATATCCCAATTTAAAATACCTCGATGGATACAAACCATGGAGAATGATATAATTGAGCTTCATGGATTTTGTGATGCCAGCACAAAGGCCTACGCTTGCGTTGTTTATTGTAAAATTACAAGAAACCACAAGACATACGTAACTCTTGTTGCTGGAAAATCTAAAGTGGTACCTCTGAAAAAATCTCAATCTATACCTCGCTTGGAACTTAGTGGAGCTCTTTTGTTATCAAAACTTATGGCCAAAATAATCTCATCCCTATTTGATCTCAAAATCCAAGCATACGGCTGGGTAGATTCCATGGCAGTACTAGGATGGATAAGTGGTGAACCAGAAAAATGGAAACCTTTTGTTGCCAATCGAGTAAAAATAATTTGCGAAATAATCCCAAAAAATAGGTGGCGGTATGTGAAATCCCAAGAAAATCCCGCAGATTGCGCTAGCCGCAGTCTGACTGCATCCCATTTAGCAAATCATTCACTTTGGTGGCACGGACCCGATTGGTTACCTCAATACAACCCCGATAAGAATCCTGAACCCATCTTTTATAAAACAACTGAAGATCTCAAACAGAAAAAGCTCGTAAACACTATTACTGCTGACTCTAGCAATTCCGTTATAAAACAATTATTAGAGAAATACAGCAGTTACAAGAAAATTACTCGAGTTTTAGCCTATGTAAACAAATTCAACGACATCTTGATTTACAAAAAGAAGCGTGAAAACTATCTTACTCTGCAGGACCTCAAACGAGCGACGGAAATGTTAATAAAACATGTGCAACAAGAATACTTTTTCAAGGAAATATCTCAACTTGAAAAAGGTGAACCTTTAAGCAAAAAAAGCCAGATCTTGAATCTCAATCCTATCATAGACAGCCACGGAATACTCCGTGTCGGGGGACGGCTAAAACATTCGAGTTTAGACCCTGAAATGAAGCATCCCATTATCATCCCAAATCAAACTAAATTAGCTGATCTTATAATAGACGAATCCCATAAATTAGTATTCCATGGTGGAGTTAAAATGACGAGTGGATTTATACGACAAAAATATTGGATAATTGGAGGAAACCGCACTACAAAAAAACGATTAAGAACGTGCGTAAAGTGTAGGAGACACGATCCCATTCTAAAACATCAACTCATGGGTGACTTACCCTCATCCCGATTAAATCCTAGTCGACCCTTTTATCATACCGGCATTGACTACACTGGACATGTTTCGGTGAAAGCGAACAAAGGTCGCGGCATCAAAACAGATAAAGGATACGTTGCAGTATTCATATGTATGGTTACAAAGGCCATACATTTAGAACTCGTATCGGATCTCACAGCGTCAGCTTTTATTGCAGCGCTCAGACGTATGTCAGCCAGAAGAGGAGTTCCCGGGCACATCTACAGTGATCAAGGAACTAACTTCATTGGAGCTAACAAGATCCTAAAACAAGAAATCTCAGAAATCTCAGAAATCTTATCAAGCCAAGAAACATTATCTATCATCGCAGAAATGAACATCGAGTGGCATTTTAATGCTCCGTCATGGCCTTCTGCTGGCGGACTTTGGGAAGCTGCGGTGAAAAGTTTAAAACATCATCTTAGGCGTGTTGTTGGTGAGCAAAAGCTCACTTACGAAGAATATAGCACCCTCCTGTCTCAACTTGAGGGTTGTTTAAACTCTCGACCACTTTGTCCTTTGAAGGAGGATCCCGAGGACATAGACTTTTTAACCCCGGCACACTTTCTGGCAAGTGGGCCTACCTTAACGATCTTTGAAACAGGAAATGATCTAAGGACTCGGTGGCACTTGGTACAAAAAATCTATAGACATATTTGGGCCCAGTGGAAAAATGAATATCTCTCACAGTTATCCATTAGAGCTAAATGGAGACAATCTCAAAGGAATCTCAGTCTCCACGATATTGTTATCATCAAAGATGAAAACCTCCCGCCTGGGAAGTGGGCCCTAGGGCGTGTAGTAGAACTGCATCCTGGTTCTGACGGACACGTCAGAGTCGTTACCCTTAAAACCAAAAATGGTTTCCTAAAACGGCCTATTGTTAAGCTATCTCTATTACCAACGGACAGAGACAATAATCCTCCTAGTGACACGAAGGTTAAGGATGAAGCACCAAGGAAGAAAAATCCCAAGCGTATCTCCTTCTCGACTATAGCTCTGTCAGTAACGCTATTCTTATTGTCACTAATAAACTTATCTCAAGCATCTTATAGTTTTACCCCTTTGAGCAACAACAGCGTTTATTTCGATAAAATCTCCAACATGCATCTCATTAGAGACGACTGGCGTTTAATTGTTTATTATGACACATATCCCTACAAGGAAGGCACGTCAGCACTCGAGAAGTATTTCAATTATCTTGAAGCATTATGCTCCACTATTAAAGAACACACACCTTGCGACGGTATCATCTTACAACTCGGCCACGAGTTCGAAGAAATTAAACATTATGATAGTATGTTGACAATTAATGAATCATTTGTAACTGGAGACGAGCGGCGGCGCCGGCGTCGTGGTCTAATAGACGGAGTAGGCTACGTCGCAAACAGCTTGTTTGGCGTGCTAGATCAGCGTTTTGCGGAGAAGTACGCACAAGACATCGACCTTTTGAAAGAAAATGATAAACATTTGTATAACCTCTGGAAAAATCAAACCTCAATAGTGGAAGCCGAATTCAATCTCATGAAAAGAATGGAGAAAGCTGCGAACAAACATCATAAATCGATAAATCAAAAGTTTAATTACCTTAAAGAATCCTTTCAAGATCTTCAACGCCATGTACAGAACATGACTTTAGTAACCGATTTCTTAGCATCTGCTATGACGGCGAATAACTTACTGTATAGCCTCAGGAAAATACAAGACTCCATTCTTGATACAGTAACTAATATTTACAATGGAAAATTGGACTTCCATCTGATATCTCCTAAACAGCTGAGAACGGAATTAAGTTCTATATCAGCACATATCCCCAAAGACATGGCACTTCCGGTCAACCATTTGAATCTCAAAGATCTCTACAACTTAATAAAAGTGCGGACTAAGTACTATAGAAAATACTTGATCATTGAAATAAGAATACCCCTCATCGAAAGAGACCTTTACGAAATCTTTAATCTCATTCCAGTCCCACGATTATTGAACCACGACATGATACATGTGACAGTTATCTCAAGTTTTGCTGCCATTAACCTCAGAAAAGACTCATACGTAATCCTTACTGATACTGATATCAAGTCTTGCATAAGACAAAATCCTGGGATGATTTTATGTCATACAAAAAACCCTCTAAATATCTTAAAAGATGATCACAGTTTGTGTGAAACGATCCCACACACAAGAACCTGTGAAACCATTAGAACCCCTTGTAAAAACATTTGGAAGGAATTAACAGCGGATAATAAATATTATTATTTCTTTTGCAATGAGTGCAACTTTAAACTTCTCTGTGACGGCGACATTGCCGCCGTTAAATTGATAAATGCAGGTCTGTTGAATGTGGAGGAAGGCTGTATGATAAAGACGGACAATTTCTTTGTCCATTCTAATAAAAGGCTGTCTAGCAAAATGAGTATTGGTGCAAGAATTATTGCGCCACAAATATCACCTATTAATCATATATTCAACATATCTACCCCTGAATCTCCTGAGATTAATCCTAATAATTCTGAAATATTGCGACAATTTGAAGATATACAGAAAAAGATTGAGATTATGAAACAAACTGAACCATGGAGTGATAAAATATCCTATCACGACGTACATCTTTATAGCGTCTTGTATGCTCTAATCTTTGCAATCCTGATAACTGCGGCGGTCTACTGTTGGCGGCGTCACAGGCGGTCAACACATCGAGAACCCTCGGTGCCTGCTGGAGAGGCATCTACTGCAACTGCGATCTCTCCACATCCCGGAAATGAGAGTGTTATAAGTGAGTGTAGTGCGGTTAGGGAAAAAAGGCAATCTTTAATCAAAGTGAAAAGTGCAGTGAGTAAGTGTTGTGATCTTAGGGAAAAAGGGCAATTTAGTCAACCCGTGAAAAGTGATCCTAAAAATCTTACTAAATCAAGCGAGTGTTTACATACAGAAGATAGGGCCTCGTCCCCTGTTTTTCGCGTATTTTCCCTTCCCGATCTAAGATAAGTAGTTGCTAGACTACTTGTAATTGTTCAAAATATTGTTAATCATTAACTACTAATCCTTATCCCTGTCATATAGTCGATAAGTTGAATATTGTTAATCATCTTGTAAATCTCATCTCTATCTTTATCCTACTAACCCCTATCTTTGGCCCCGGGAGCATGTACGGGCCAACCACCGTACAGCACGTTTACCTGGGTCATCATTATTGCGCCACCCGCTCAGTATGTTTCCATCATTAATATTATTGCATTTACACAGCAATAGTTCAGTACGTAATTCGGCGACATACCGTGCGCGTGACTCATAATCCCATATCGTTCACCATAGTATAATTAATCTTAATCTTATATTTGTGGAAACAGACAATACAGTGAATTGATTAATCTTAAACTGACTTTCATCTCTTATCTCATCCTTGATCTCTATCTTAACCCAACCCCGAACAATACCCAACAATCATCATAGTGATAATTTTCATCTTAACCGTATCTAGCCTATCCACAGTATCCACCCACATTACCTACTCCTTCTCCCATCCAATTCAACCTTTTTTTCAAAAAACCATCCAAGCTCACACTTTTCTTGTCTCATACCTTTTTACTATCAACAAAATATTCTAATACGTTCGTCTCTGTCCCTCCAGTTACAATCGAAGTATCCGATGCTATACAGCATCCTGCAGAACGAAGCTTCACCGGAGCTGAAGCAGAGGATAGACAGAGATCGGAACAAGACGACGTACCAGGTCGATTATTGCGAAGCAGGTATATTTCGCTGAATTTATCTTCATCAGCCATAGCCCAACGACGTTCCTGTGCTCTCATTCGGGATGCATAATTTATATTCCTAAGTGCCGTATAACAAGCGACGGCCCAATTGCAAATAGCATAATCAGCCTAGACAGTTCCCACTGCTGGAACACATGCCTCCTCTCGTCTATTGACAATCATCATTAGCCTTGCCTTTTTCCGACTATGTTGAGGTCAGCTTCTAGTCTAACCAGCAGAATGTTTGTATTTTACATGGAGCGACTGCCTATCTGACCTCCACAACCTACCTATGTACTGGGTAATACGATTCCCCTTGAAAAAGCTGATTGCCTGGCTTGCGACTTTTATTGTCAATATAGCAAAATTCAACAACGACTGATATAGAACTTGAATCCCAGGACTGAACATTCAGTAGTCACACAACACTTGCGATTAGGCAGTCAAAAACTATTAAATCACTATTAGATATAAGAGGACAAAAACTAAGCTTGTTTAAAAGGATTTGTTGGTGACAAAAGAACTACACAACAAACTACCTAATAAATATTTGTACCACGCTAAAATACTTCGCGCTACTTCATTAACAGAAACCCGACAGCGGCTGTCAGGCAGTAACTCAACAGACCCAGTAGATTACCGTCTAGTCAGAGAATCCTCCCTTTACTATGAAGGATTAGGAACTTTCCATCCTGTTCCTAAAGCCTCTATAAACTGATCACTATTTTCCACCAGGTCCCGGCGCCAAGTTCGAGGGTCTGCAACGTGCACAAGACGAGAGCGGCACAGGCCCGTGTGCGCAGCCGATGCGTCTGCCGGGCGACCCCTGCCGCGTCGGACCCAAGCCGGGCCAGAAGTCTGCACCCAGGACTATCTCCAAGCAAGCGGGAGCCAGCGCTGCCAGCGATCCCAGGGCGAAATGCGGTAAGACTAATGTTCATGGTAACAATGATTATGATAGGGTACTTCTTTAGGAAGAGGTAGTGGTTTTTTGTGTGTTGTGTGCGTTTGCTATATGAGCAGATACATGGATATATTATATTTCAATGGAAAAGGCATTATACTGACGAACTGATTGTGGACGTCTTTTGGTAGCCTTACTAGACGCATATATCGCCATCATTTCTTTCAAAGAATATTGTGACCTATTATGGCCTTGCTCCAAAAGTTCGCTTTACTGTCGCACTTAAAACTTATGGGACTTGCTTGTCTCAGTGTTGGACAAAGACCTTTTTCCAAACAGCGAAGGCATGAGCAATATTAAGTATTGATCATCATAATTTCGGACTCTAGTAGGCTAAATTATTAGTAGAATTCCTCACGTTTACCTTAACTTATGTCAGTGATGTACAAACTTTAGTCACATTATCGTGAGACCATAGGAACCACTGGGAAGGCCAAGCGGTTCAAACGTATTTTAAATGCAATAATAATTACTTGGCGATATTCTCGGCAGAAACGACTTCGGCGACGCCACCTCTTGGCCGGACGGAGTACCAAGACGGCGTGTCGAAGCTGGGAGGCATCATCATGCGAGACAAGCTTCATCGGAGATAAATCGTGTTTTACAGAATCAGACAGAATGTGTGGAGAACAAGAAAACCCATGGAATAAACTGTTAGTCGATTTACTTGTCGGTGTTGTTACTTTAACATAACATAACACCACGGGCGTAATCCCCAAAGGGTTATGCAGAGCTATTGTGACTTGTTCACATATATTTCGCCAGTGATGTCCAAGTCTAATGTAATGGGGGTGAGCCTATTGCCATTAACCAGGCCAAAATCCTGGCTCCGAGTTACTGTTAGCCTCCATCATCCCACTACTGGGCGAAGCCCTCTCCCCATGACTTCCAGTTCTTTCGATCCAGGGTTGAGATAGGCCACGAGTCGTTGGTTTTGTCCAGCTTGTCCCGCCTTCTTCTACGAGGTCTGGCTCTGGGTTAGTACTGAGAAATTCCTGATAGCAAACTCATATACAAAGCGCTTTGCCCGATCAGTAAATCCTACGTAGAACCTCATGCTCAGTTATTTCTGAGCTGTTCCCCGGGTCGAACAAAAATTAAATAAAAACCTTCACCTATCAGCATGCTTTTAGTAGGCCAGATCTACCAAATTTGTACATAACATCCCCTTTTTTTTACGGATTGGAAATCATCAAATGACCCCTCCCACTCTGGGCGGAGCGGCAGGGAGTGTCAGACTTGTACTGACTAAAGCCCATACATGTTCCTTCTTTTGCCCTTTGTGTTCCAGGGCCGCGGTATCTCTTTCGAACAGTCCCGCAACCCTGAATGTCTAATCTAGTTTTCGCCCACGACTATTACAAATATCACAGTTAGGCACAGAGATGGCCCTAAGTCTGACTTAGATAAAAAGCCACACACTGAGACATGAATTTGTATGGTTTGAACAGACAGGAGAACAATGCATGTTATTCTGACATAATCTTCCAATATTCCAATATTCCAACACCGTGTATCACCCAGGACAATAGTAGTTTGCTTGCCTAAACATCGACCATCAACCACCGCCACAACAACTAAAAAGGGTAACCATAAACCAGGAAAGTCTGCAATAAAACACTCGCCCAACTGATAAATATTAGTGTATGTATGTAAAGTCGGTGTATATCGTCACGTGGAGGGCCGCGCGCTGGAGATGAGCTCCCCGCGCTTGTACAGCGTGCCCGCGGCCGGCGCGACCGTGCCTGCGCCCGCGGCCGTGCCCGCGCCCGCGGCCGTGCCCGCGCCCGCGCTCGTGTGCTCCTGGCGCGACGAGCTGCGCGTGCGCACGGTGGTCTCGTCGTGCTGGCGCAGCATCACGGCGCGAGCGTCTGACGTGTTGCGCTCTCTGGGGAGAAGAGGGATTTGGATTAGATGATGGGCCGGAGAATAAAATGATAAAGCGGTTTGTTACATCAGATAAGGAAATTTTAATAAGCTTGTCATCTGATCCAAAAGAGCTTCCTTGAGTATTTGATAAAAAAATAACCTCTAATATATTTTCCCGTCATATTATTCTTGATATTTTTTACGTAGGAGTTCCTGCTGTTGGTCTTGGAGGTGATGGCTGTGAAGGCATTGCGCAAGAATCCTTACGTCACTTCATATTTCAGCTGTATACAATCTGCTTATTTAAACTATAACGTTCCCACTGAAGATAACAACAATTTTTTTCCGCTATCGATGTGGGACTAACCTGCTTAGCGCCATAAGTCTGTCAAGATCAGGTGAGGGGCGCCTTAACTCCGCCGCCGACGTCAGCGTCACGCGCAGGGGGGGCGCGGGGGAGGGCGCGGGGGCGGGGGGGGCGGCAGTCACGGGGGGAGGGGAGGCCGGCGGGGAGGACGTAGCCGACGCGGACGCTGGCGACGACGAGCCCACCGCCGAGTCGCGCTTGTTGGACGACTTGTTGGACGATTTGTTGGAAGACTCGGAGCCTGAGGTCGAGCGGCGGCGCGGCGTGGAGCGCGGGCCCCGGCGGCCCCCGCCGCGGCTGAAGGCGGCCGGGATGTGCAGGGACGCGGTGATGACGCAGCTGTCGTCGTCTGACCCGCCTAGCGTCTGTGGAGTTACGGACTAATTAGAAAGCGATTAGCAACAACGAAAACATTTCAGATTTACTGATCTACAAAACAGCGTCTAATAAAACTGCTGCAGTTAAAAGTAACATTAGACTTTTGGTCTTCATGCTCGCCACAGGCGCCATATTATAACTCGATCCTGGGATAACCTTTTTCAAATTCCGTTTCTTTCCGCGTGGACGGTACTATGTATTAACTGAGCCCAGTAGGTAGTATGCGACATCAGTGGCAGTCTATAGGTCATTAAAAGTTCAAGTAAACGGCAGGACATGATTGATCAAAAAGTACCGCATCATCCAACCTCTATTTATTGACTGTTACGAAATTGTTACTCTTCGAACTATTCGGTCACCTAAGTCAACTCTATAATAGTTCTCCTGACGTTTTCGGTCACGGCGGCCAATCTCAACCCAAATTAGCCATCGGCGCGGGAGATATTATAGTGCACAACAATACACAGCAATACAGACACGACAGGAGAGAGATCAGGTGTAGGACCAACGGCTTAACGTGCTTTCCGAGGCACGGAGGTATCATACCGTCAACTTCCAAACTCCGGGCTACTACTGAGAAATTTCGAATGAAAACCCCAATAGCACTTTTTGTCCGACCCGGGAATCGAACCCAGGACCCCACGCTCAGCAGTCGTGCTTGTGACCACGAGACCAACGGGGCAGTCAAGTCAACTCTATACTAAAAGTCCAACTGGTGAACAAAGCATTAGTATGTACCTCATTGTAGTCGCTGGCGGAGTCGTTAGAGTCATTGCTATCGGTCCGCGCGGCCGGCGTACTGCCGCCGCACACCACGCCGCTGCTGCCACACTCCTCACTGCTCCGTACCCTGGAAACGAAACAAGAAACATTTATTTATCAATAACAAATGTCGCTGATATATGCACGAGAATGCTCGAATCAAGGGTACCCCTAACTAGAAATTGGCACGTATCCTATTCGTGGTTTGATAATTCCAAATTGTTTTGATTCGATTGTGTTCATTAATCAAGTTTTCGACTATTCTAATCGGTAATTGGTAAAACTTCCACAGTTAACTCTTGAATGCTCGCATAATCCGAATCGGTTCATCTTGGTTCATCAACAGAACTTCGGCCTCAACACAGTTGCAGACCCACAATTCCGAATAAATTAATATTTTTCGGATTTTTCAACCGTAAGAAATGAACCAAATATCCTGGATTTGATGGAATATCGAAGATTATTGCAACATTTAACAGTATCTACATATAAGTTTAACTACGAACCTGGTAACGATAGTCATGGCCGACGACAGCGATCCGGACGAGGTGTCGGAAGCAGCCGTCTCCCTCGTCCGTCTGCTGCGCGAGTAGCTCTTCTCACTGCGCCTGCCAAGAGAAAGCAGGGGGATTAACTGGGTGAAGTTCAGCAAAGGAAGACTATGCCTAGCAGAAGTAGCAGATTTACTATAGCTCTTAAGGGGGAAGGCTCGACTTCTACGACAGAATACCAAAGTGTCGATATCTAAAAATGTAAATCAGTTCCGGAAGACATACGCCACTGCAGCCTCACGAATCTGATTGATCCTTCTCACTAATTTTGTCTAATTAGCAATTTGGCAATACCTTAGTTTAGTTTTGTGTAGCGGGTGTTAGTGACCCGTATGGTGATCGATTGCAACCAGGCGACTCCTTATACTTATCCAAAAAACTACAATAAACACAAAAAAAAACATATTTCGTCAATGTATAATCGAATCGTGGCTCCCAACAGCTTCTAACCTCCGTAATATTAAATATTAGTCTTCGGGCCAGGACCTGATTCTTCATATTCGGTAAAAAAAAGCTTCATGCGGCCTGGAAAGAGTTTACCTAGGCATGTTGCCGGGCCCGCCCGTGGCGGCCGCTCCGTGTAGGAACTGTTCCCGGGACCAGACCTGCCTCATGCTGTTCTCGTTGTTCTCTGCGGTCGCCTCAGCAGCGCACCTGGGAAAGGAAGGTGAGGTAAGGGAGGAAACACACACTCAATCATGTCGTAGTGTACAGGTGGTCTGTTGGATCCCACGGTAGATGTGGTCTTTTGATCCGGTTATTTACAATGAAGTTGATTTTTCAATGGCAATTTAGGTTGGCTTGTCATGGATCGGGAGTCTCTAAATTGTTTAAAGCAAACCCTGGTATTGGTTGTATTCGCTGTGGTTTGGCCATGGCTTAACTATTGGCTGACCTGATCCGTAGGTACCCAGGCATATACACTCGAAGACAGTAAATAATTCTTATTGCAATAAATTTAGTTAGTAATCATGCTTTACAAGACACATTGTACAGGTAAACATATTTCACACATAACAACAAATACTTGTAACATGCAAGGTTTAATAAGCTCTCCATAAACCATTGGCTCAGTATCCGCCTTACCGCTGACTGCCACAGCTGCGACATCCTAAAGGCATCCAGCTTACAAACCGGAATCCCTCAAGTAGCTTATAGGTGACTGAAATTAGTGCAAGATGGTGGATTCTAGTACCTTTCCTGCGCAGCACCATTCCTTGGACGATTCATATGCTCCAAGACTTTACGACAAATCTTTCCATGCTGGTTACTTAGCATTGCTCTTTAGGGACTTACCCAAAGGATGGGGCACTTTATCGTGGCCTGGGTGTCCTGGTTTTTGCTCGTTACAGGATGCTGCAGAAGGCGCTGAATCCCTAGCCAAAACTGACTCAATGTAGATTGCCGTCGATACGCTTAGAAGAAGAAGAAGGTGCTTACTCTGCTCTCCTCAGCAGCAAGGAGTCGAGGTGTGCGGGCGCGGTGTGTGCCAGGTGGATGTAGGCCTCGTGCAGGAGCTCGGCGGGTAAGGTCCACAGCTCGCCTTGATTCTCCACCAGTTGTCGGACCACGTTGATCACGTCAGCTCGCTCTGAGAGCTGTTCCACACTGTAAATCGAGAAGAAACTGTTGAAATTCACGTTGCGTTTTTTTTTAGCTTTTTTTAGACACGTTTCCCCACTCTAGGAAATTCTCTCTGTGTTTACAAACATTTAAACTCACATACACAAACAGTCAAATACAAACTTGTACTAAATCTATCTGTGCCGAAATACTTGTCATGAATATTCTACAACTTTAAGTTTTGGATTTCGACTTCCACGAACAGCGGAGTCGTGAACCGCTGGCTAACTCAAGAATACATTAATGTAACTTAATGCCAGAATCAAGGTGGTACACTGGTGGACTGATGGTGGTGTGACTTTGTAATGGCTAAAAACTAAAAAAACGATCATTTCAATAAAACCGGGAATTTATTAACGAGAAAAATTTGCCATTGATTTTTGTTCTGGCGAGGCCAGATTAATATGCTTCAAAGATCTGAATCAATCACCAGATTTCCACCATGTTTTCTCACCTGGCAGGTTCATTAGGTTTATTCCTATGCAGTATATTGGGCGCGAAGATAGTGGCGAGGTTGGCGGCGTCCATCTTGTTCCCGGGCTCGAGCCGCTCGGGGTGCGCGTGCGCCGCCAGCGCCGCCAGGAACGACAGCAGCGCGTTCAGCGTGTCGCGGTGCGCCGCCGGCAGCAGCTGCACGATCAGGCGCAGCGCCTCCCACTGGAAGCGACGGTTGTGGATCTCTGGAATCATTACGAGTTTTTTTTAAGAACAAATCAATGGTTGGAGACAGCTTAACTGTTGTTGGCAGTCTCGTCATAGGCCTCTCTCTCGTTTTGGCAAAAACGATAACATCATAAAAGCTCATGTCGATATACGATCAGTCAAGCAAGATATCGTGTTGATGGGTGTTAGCTTTCAAGACTGCAATGGATGTGCTACATTTAGGGATCGACACTTCCAGGCCTTCCGGCGGTTATGAATGTAACCATAAACCTATTTTCTGTAGCTTTGAGCATATTTTTCTTTCTAAAACAAACTACTTGGAAAATACAAAGTTTAATTTTGCTATTTGAATGTTTTAATGAACACGTATTCAAAAAGTTCACTCACTTTGCGTATGCAAAAATGCGGGGTACAGGTCCCTGCAGAGCAAAGGGTCGGGCAGGTCGCGGAGGAACTCCTTCAGCAGCGTGGCCACGTCGTGGGGACACACTGCCGAGTCCAGCGCCGCCTCCTGACTCCGCTCCCAATCCTCGCGTAACTGGAAGTGCAGGAGGAAAGATTTCTAGATTATTTAGCATACAGACATTTTATTAATTGGATGCTCCGGTTGAACTCAAACCGCAATTAGTCCACATTTCTTTAAAATATTCGGGATTACCTGGAAGCTCCTCAAGTCCCGCGCATTTCTGAAGAGACCACCGTTAGTTAATACTTAAGGTTTTCCTAACAACTGTAATACAAAATACGATACCTCCTTAATCTATTTTAAACATTTATTTCAATAAAATTGATCTATTCACAGGAACTTTTCAATTATTATCTCATAAGTGTAAAGCCTAAAAATATTTTTAGATTTAGATATGTTTAGCAGACCAATACAACTATAACAATTTTGCGCTTCAGTAACGCTCAAATAATTCTCCCAACTCTCAAACAAGTCTATCTTCGTCCACCTACAATGTACCAGCAATCAGCATGTAACATAATACTTAGCAGAACAACTCCGTAATAAATGTAGCAAGTAGGCCACGGGACCACTCGGCAATACCTTCGTTTGGGTAAACATCTAATTCCGTCGATCAGTATACTATTCTCACTGAGCATGTTGATGCTGGAGTGCAAACAAAGGACTCTGGGTGATTTAGTGGCGTTAATTCTGTCATAGCGGGAATACTTAGTTGGAGGAATGATTGTTGTGAAACTTTTGTTATAAATAGGCGAAGTACATAACTATCGTGTCCGCGCCGTCATCGCCATCGCATCTTAAATTTTTGAACCACCCAAGTAGCTAGGTACCTTAACTACACTAGCGACTACAAGAATTGTTATGTAAAAACTTTCATAATCTTTGTAATGCGTTGATTATGGAAATATGCCATTAAATGTCGTGAAGAAAGTTTTGAGTATGAATTTGGATGGCTATTAAGAGTACCTACGTGAAGACCAGAGTAATTATAGATAGACACTGAAGATGAATATGTCCTTTTCTAGTTTTAGGGAGACTGCTAATTGATGTCTGATAAACATGCACAGAAACATTAGCTACGCTCTAACTCTTACAGGAAAACAGACGTGATGTTACGTTTCGCTGATCATCAAAAAATCAGCTGCTGATTTACATTTCGTGTAGCCCTACGTCAAGAAGAGAATCAGCACGGACACATTACTGTCCAAATTAAAAAAGAAAGTTAGTAGATGACTTTATCTACATCATTTTAATGTCTAATTAAACGATTAAAGATATACCCATGCAGCCTAAAATGACCATCACTGGAGACATATTCAGTGAGCTCACCGGATCTGACATAGCATCCACTTTTAGAAGCAAGCCCAAAGCCAGAATGTGGCGTTATCTTGTCAATCAAGGGTGTGCAGTTTCCTTAATTAAGATCTTCAGCTGATTAGCCTTCGTACACATCATGCGCTATTATTGAGACGGTCGAAATAGACCGTGATTACACTCTAAAAGTGATAGCTCTATTAAAGGACTGTGCTATGTTTAGAAAACTATCGTCGCGACCAACAACTGAAAGTACTGCTACTAAGAAGATAAGAACAACTGTGTTTGATATGGTGTAGATATGAGCTTATTCATCAAATGTCTAGTCGGCGTTTTTCGGAATAAGAAACTTCAATTGTTTTTATTAAAGTTCCTTTTTCATTATGTTTGTCCGTAGTGTATGTATTGTCGTTATCTTCAATATCCAGGTTGAATTAAAGTATTAATTTCTCCTATTTCTTATCCTTCTGTTATTTATTCACGTGTTTTTTTTTTAATTCTCTTATACCTATCTTTTTTAATCAACTTTGTTCAACATCTAGCGTCGGGCCGTAGATAACCAGACACAATACCCATTTGGTCGGAGGATCCTCCCTTTACAGTAACTCATACATCTATTGCACTTTATGACGCTGCAATCCATTTGCTTACTGTAATGTTATTTCTTACCTGTCTAACTCTCTTCTTGGAGGCGGATACCCTGAACAGCCCGAGGGTGTGCATGCCGTGTCTCCTCAGATGCGAGAGGCAGGCGGACACGATCCCCGGAACCTTGGGGCCTCCCAGGCCAGCCTCCTCCAGGCCAGCCCAACCCCATTCTCCTGAGTCACAGGATTCACTCTGGAATGTTGAAAAAGTTGGGTTAATTTTAGCATTACAATATTTACTCAATTCTTGTTCACGTGTCGATGGTTTTTTTTCATTTTTTTTATTACTGTTTGTTTGGCCCAACATGGCGTGGCGGCAAGGCGTCGTGTATCCCTAGCAAATCCCAGGAATCTGGTCTGCTTCTGAGTATCTTAACAGTAATAATTCGTCTTCAAAAGAAACCGTTAAAGTGGAAAGAAATTGCTTTCTGAGCCATGAGAACAGAATGAAAAGCCAAATAAGTAATACGGAATTAGTTGCTCTATTCTAACGATATTTTATCAGTAAGGTACGCGCAATCTTGAAAACCCCTCCAATTATGGATACTCCTCTCTTGCCAATCAAATGCTCCCCCTTCTTGTATTTTCAGTTTGATTACATCAACATTTTTTTTAACTCTCTCCTTTTTACAAATGAAGAGGTGTGGTTTTAGCTACTGTTCATCCGTGACCTTATTCAGTTGACGTTAATACTATAGCCGTTTATCTTTACCAGGCTTTTCTTATTCTTTATTTTTCTACCAACATTACACCAATAAACTCAGTCACATCCAATCGCAATCTCTTCCTTTTATAAGTCAACACTCCATTCCCACAAGGTAAGCAATTTCATCGGATTTATTATAGACTTGGTTATTTTTGTTCAGGGTATATATACACTGTGCGCACGCGTCATACGATAATTTTATCGCGGCCTTAATGATCAAGATGTGAGGCAGGTAACCGGATACCGATGACGACATGTGCCGTCATGAATGACCTATTGACACTGTAATACAAGGTTTTTTCTTAATGACAAGTTATTTTTAGATGGTTTAAAATATGCTAGGAAGCTTTTCTTTGAATATTTCGTAGATTAGCAGCATCATATGCATCATCTGCCTAGCCTTTTTCCAAGTAGCTTGGGGTGAATCCAGCATATAGTGGAACAATCTGACTTCCACAATCTAGTTGTAGATTAGCATAATTAGCCTATAATCTTTCCACTGTTGGAACATGAACTCCTCTGAATTAGAGGGAGAGGGTTAGTAGATATCACATAATTATATTCGTTTTTTGGTTCTAGGACTTTCCGGTTTCCCTACAATGTTTCCTTCACAGTTTTGAGAGCAGTGGTGATGAAATACGACTAAATTTCACAAGTAACGCGTCTGCCTGTGTTTGAACCCACGACCCCACAACAAAAAGCTTGAGGTTGTAACCGCTGGGCCGCCATTGCTCTCTTACCGGATACGTGAGGAGATACAATATCACACCTTTAATGATATTGGGTTGGCCTGACGTTTACCCAGTATGGTATACGTACGGTAAAGTATTTCGCCAGTTACCTATGTATAAGTTCCAAGCAATATGGGAAGCATGTGCCCACCGAGTGCTGAGAGCAGGGTGGCCCAGTGCTGGCGGCCCCGACTTACGAACAGCAAGTCGTGGGTTCAAACCTAGGCAGGCGCATTACTTTGTGTAATTTATTTCATCACCACTGCTCTCAAAACGGTGAAGGAAAACATCGTGAGGAAACCGGCATGTCCTAGAACCAAAAATTCGAAGATATGTGACATCTACCAACCCGCATTGGGCCCGCGTGGTGGATTATAGCCCATTCCCTCTCATAGAGAGGAGGCCGAGTGTCCCAGCAGTGGGAACATTATAGGCTGATTAAGTGATTACGCTTATGCTAGTGCCGACTGCAGATACCCTGTGTGCTGTGACGTCAAACCCGGCCCATTGACACTGTAATCCCTTCTTGATTACAAATTATTTTCAGACAGTATAAAAATAAACTAGGCTTTTTCTGTTCTAAAATCTTTATTTTTATAGATTACGTGGAGAAATTACTCAATGTTTCGCTGAACAATGTTGGTTGGGCTTTGGCGAGTTTTGCGAATCAAAATTAAAATATTTCTGCGTATTATTAACTGTTGACATTGATGATCATCACAACATGTTAGCGCGTGTTACATTTTGTTTACATTTAATTTTAAATGTTACTATAATGTTGCTCAAAATGGCTGTTTTATACAATGTGCTACATGTTTCACTATGTAATTGCTGGAATTGGCTTTCAATCGCAATATAATTTGAAGGGGAAAGCCGTTTTTATCTAGTTTGAGCTAGAATACACACACATAACACAAGAGTACAAGACAAGCACAAGAGTAAAAGGAAAACTTCCTGAAGAAAAACGAATAGTTAATGTCAAACCATTTATTTCAATAGGCTCACAAAACAATTGTTGAGTGTCAATCTTTAAAAACAAAATGAGAAATAGAATTGATTTTAGTTACCCATTCCCGAAGGTAAGTTCGTGTTTTTCGGAAATAATGTACAAGAAACTCCATCGTCACTCGTTTAAAATGTTTTGTTTACTATCTTTCTATCTATAAAGGATTGTTTCTGAGGTAAGGATTTGTTTCTGGCCCGGAAAAGTTAATCGTGGTTGGATGAACAGTGTTATTCATTGTTAGTGAAAACAGGCGTAGAAAATAATAATAAATACGCTGTTATTTCTGTTGATGATGGACTATCTTAATCTTAGCGCGTCGATGACACTCTTAATTAACATAGCATCACGCCTTCTAATCCCCCAAGGGTTAGGCAGAGGTGTACCTAACAAGTAGGTACACCTACATTTCCTCAGTTATGTTTAAGTCCCATATAATAGGGGGTGAGCCTTTTGCCATGAACCGGACACAAATCCAGACTTCGTGGCTGCTACTGAGAAATTCCTGTTAAAAAAACAAAATCCGAAAATCCGAGGTCCGAAATTTTAAATTTCAAAAGATACCTATTCCTAAGAAAATATCATAGTAACGTCGGATAAAACATACGCCAATGTTGAAAATGTAAGGAATGAAAATGTTTCGCACAAGTTATCGAAGACCACGGTCCATTAGGGCAACTCCTTTCGAGTAATAAATCTCCAACATCAAAGACTGTAAGTAAATGCTACATAAATATAATATGACGTGTTGGTTTGTCATGATCAATATAAAGTAAAGACGCATCGCACATACTTCGCATGCCAACCAGTGCACACTGGCTGTAACAACTGGCGGCTGATTGGGTACTAAATATTTACTGGTTGTGACTCAGTTAGTCTATACAGTTATCAATTATGGTCTGTGTGAAAGATGATATGGCTAGAAAGGGTGTGACTTCTAAGATGGCTGACTAGTAAAGACGTTTGGAAGAATTCGTAAGAGGGCAAGAGAATGATGAAGATGGTATTATGTATGGTATGGTGGTCAAGATAAAATGAAAAGCAGTAACTATAGAAGAGGTTAGGATGATTATGCGTGCTAAAGAACTTGGGAAAACGGGGAATAATCCACGACACAGCCCCAGGGTAATGGATTATTCTACGTCTTTAAAAACAAAAAAAAAAACAAAAAACAGGAAGAGACTGAAAAAAATTGTTACGATCCTTAAAGGACTGATTGTCTTCATAAACCTGTCTAAGGTTCTAAGGATCAGGTAAGTTGTCTAAAAGTAAAGATTTAAAACTAAGACGAAACAGTTAATGATATAGCAACCAAGTCGAAACTAGCAACTGTTAAAACCGCTATCACAAACCCATTACGTAAACCGAACATCAAACTGCAATAAATCGAAATTATCTCACAACAATGTAACTAACGGCTACATCCCACAAACACGTAATGCATAGACATCTCATACAACCTAAATGTCTATCACAAGGAATGTCTTCAGTTCAACCACAATAATTCCAAAAAGTACATGTTTATTAACTCGTCGAACTGACGCATATCATGCAGACCTGTCATTACTTGGTTCATGATTGAAATTGATGATTTACTAATCTGTTACGGCTTGTGTATATTCGCACGAGAGCCGCTACGCTGCACGCTGGTCTACCAAATATTGTCCTTCCTTGAAATTTTTCGTGTTTTAGACAATGCCAATTACTAACTCTATAGACTTGCTGACGGCACTGACTTCCATCCTAGACAAAACCATGAAGACCAGCCCGTACTGGCAAACAAAGAAGTTTCGATAATTCCTTATACAAGACGAGCCATTTCAGTTGCAAATTCTTGCTAACTACCGTACAAATCAAAACTTGTATCTCCAAACCGCACCCACGTTAACCGAGACGTGATGTTTACGCGTCATACGGACATAAATCTTAAACAAGACGAAGCTCTGTCATTACAAGGATTTATTGACTCGTTAGCTGTGATCTGCGTTGTCATAGCAACGCCTACGTTAACGCCGTCTGCGCAACTGTCTGGGCCCTATTTGTGAAGGATTAGTAATTTACTAGGGTAGTTAGTGTAAACTCGTCAGTAGTGAATTCAGTTTCTACTAAAGCTAAATATTTCTGACTGCTCTCACCTCAGTTATAAATCGCACCTTTTCTAGTCATAACTTTATCCACTCAGCCCACCTTTAGGTCCCTATCACAGGTAGGTATTCAGTCGTAGGTCATCTTTAAACTTGTACCTTTTTTTTTTTTTTTACCGATGGGTAGTCCTCAAATAACCCCCTCCCGCTCTGGGTTGAGCAGGAGGGAGTGTCAGACTTTAACTGACTAAACCCCATCCATGTTCCTTCCTTTGCCCTTTGTGTTCCAGGGCCGCGGTATCTCTTTCGAACAGTCCCGCAACCCTGGCAGGCATCGGTCCTTACGGACCCCTTCCTGTTTGCTGACTCTCTTTGAGGCGCGCGTGGAACACAAACGCGCCGTCGATACGGCCTGTCGTCATAAGACGGACGGACGGCGAGCTAGCCCATAGCTCACCGTCCACAGGCCCGCGAAACTTGTCCCTAATTTCTGCATTATATGCAAATTGCTGACGTAGCTCATATAGCTGCTAAACTAAAATGGGACTGGGCCGGCCATGTCGGCAAAGCTGTGGGTCTGCACATTGCAAAACTGGAGCCCTGAGATAGTTATACGGGGTCGCGGCAGACCGACGAGAAGATGGCGGGACTCCTTGGATGGCTTTTTCGTTAATTGGCGAGAAGAGGCGCAACAACGAGGAAAGTGGACGGAATGGAGAGAACCTATGCCCAGGAGTGAAACAGTTCAGGCTAAGAAAAAAAATGTCTACTAATTGTAAACTAATAATTGTGTGAGAGATTGGCCAGACAAAACCACACGGAGAGAAGAGTGGAGGGCTATGGGGGATACTTTTGCCCAGCAGTGTGACATTAGAGGATAAGAAGAAAAAAAATACTACTAGCTTTTCGTATCAAAGTCAATGGACAAAGTCCATCAAATAAAATTGATCTGTCTACATAATTGTGTCATGCTAAATGTGGCACAATGTGTATAAGAATTACAGGTAAAATGTTGATTCAGGTAAAAGGTATATTACTGTTGCAATTATTGGGTTATTGGTTTTAGGATCATGTGTATTGTTCTTTGATAAACAATTTATCTTTTACTAATGAATCTACTTTCGAATGTTTTTGAGATTTTCTTTTTTTACCTTTGGCGTACGTGATCATGAGCACGGGTTAATTAGTCATCGCATAACGCGTTTGTAATATTTTTCTTCATGATATCTGAATTATACTGGTTATGTTCAAAACCGTTCGTGCACGACGCTACTCAATTCATCATAATTTGCATAGCTTTTTCCCAACTATGTTTGGGTCGGCTTACCTGTATTTTACATGGAGCAACCATTAATCATTAACCAGTAATCTTACACACTGAAGTATACAATTCCAGGCTTTGTGCCTTACATCTCATAATCACCATGCACTAAGTGAAATATCTGGTGAGGTGTGGTGGTGTGTCAGCCATGATTAGAGATTCCCCAGATATTTCTTCAGATATCTCTTCACTTTTATGGTGTCCTTACACTACGAAATACCAAAATCTGAATCGACACCTCCCAAAAGTAACGAGCTACAGACTGAAGTCACCAATGGATAGCTAGAGCGGCCTATCAACAGATTTACTACAGAATGATTAATTAGTTATAAGAAATTAGATCAAATTGAAAATAATCACGGATTAGTGTGTGACTTGTATCCAGCAATTTACCGCCATTGCTTGATGTTGAGAGGCCAAACCAGAAGTAAAACAAACAAGAACACCCTAAAAACAATTTGTCACATTTCTTAGTTACGACAAAATGTTACAGTTCATTGTAAACATAACGTTACCAACTAAATGTGTTTGTTACACACACGAAACATAAAAGCGTCGGTCACAAATATAATGCACCACAATGTAATGGCCGTTTACCACATAGTTTCACGCCAGTTTTCTGTTAAACGTGGCAAATGCAACCAGTGCGGCGCGGAAAATTTTGTTGTTCACACAAATATGATTTAACTTTTGGTATTTGCGTAGTTCATTAATATTTTTCCATAAACTTAAATGTAAAAGAAAGCAATATCGGTAGGCATTAATCTGTAATCGGTATAAACTGAGAAGGACAGCAGGCCATGATTCACCACGTGGGCCCAGTGCGGTTTGGTAACCTGCACCTGCTATCTGAAATATCTACAAGGTTTCAATAGGAAGATCTCAGAATGTTACCCTAGACAAAAAATAATAATTTAGAGTCAGCTTGAATTCCTTTCCTAGTAAAATGAATTTAAACTAAATAAAACACTATGATACATGTTTTTTTTATTAAAAGTTCTTAATAAAAATTCTTCTAATTATTAACTATGTAATGTGATTTCTTATATCTATCAAAATAATATATTGTTAAATACTTCTTAGAGATCCCATTGCAATGGACTTAACCTGTTGCAATCTGTTGATAGGATTTCCCGAATATGACATGGTATGAAAAGCGGGCCGAAGGGTCAATGAAATATGAGTACGTAACGTACGTACGTACGTAAAGAATCATCGTATAAATCAACATATAATTTTATCCAAATTCTTCTATTACCCTTCCTCTCCGCGAGTGAGTAAAGTGAGTTGCATGGCTGATAGGCCCAGGTGCACCGCCACGTCACGCATTACGTGTCTTGGCGACCACTCCACAACTATTTCTGAGCGCTCAAATGGCGAATGACGAACACTAGCATTTACATGACCAGTTTTACATGACCCTCCTGAGCCCTCTCTATTATAACAAATGAGGTTTGGAAGGGGGATTTATTGAGGGATCCATGGAGTCAATGAATATTGGGTGGTTGAACCTAGACGGGACTGGGTTGCAGTAGAAAATAGATGTCAATTGTATTATAGATTGATCGATTGATGCATCTTTTAATTCATCAAACAGTTCTATTGTTAGTTTTTGCAATCTATTTTTGGATACGATGTTTGGTTATCGGACTTTGTGGTTATGACTCATGGGAGCTGTAAAATTTTTACATCTGGATTAAACATTGCCGACAGACAGGCGAAATTGATGCTGGGAGCTGCTCATCGTTTTCATTCTGTTACAATAGCCGCTAGAATTTTTCGCATCGTGATTTAGCTTTGATCTTCTAAAAATCTAAAAGAGTTCAGGATACCCAGATATGCAACCAATTTTATAGCCATTTTGGGCTTTTTCAGAGTGTTGCGTAATCAGTTGAACCAATCCTGGCTTTTAACATTGCTTCTAGTTTTATTCTATAAAACCACCATGAGAGAGCTAACCCAATGCCTGGTCAAGATAGAAACATACAAACACATTTGCGCCTTTTCCCTCTGGGAGGCATAAACTACAGAACTCCACCTGCTTCGATCATAACATATTTGTTTTGCTTCGTCCACGTTCATACATCTGGTCATACACTCTATTATAAATGCAAAATTTGTTACTCTTTCACGCAAAAACGACTGAACGGCTATGGACGAAATTGAACACACAAATAGTTTTTAACCTGGATTAACACAGGACTCTTTATCTCGGTGTTACGATCCCGTGGGATAGTTACCGAACACCTCGCAAGCTATAGTCTGGTCATAGACACACGTCGGTGGCACAACGACGAAACTAGGCAGAAATAAAGACTTACATCATCGCCCTTCTCCAGGGCTCCGAGTGAAGCCAGCGATGCGCGGGAGCCGCCATGCTGCTGCCGTCGCAACGCACGTTCACTTTCTACGCACTGCGCAAGTGGCACTCCGAATACACTGCCGCCCGTTGACTCTAGAGAAACAAAAGAATATTCATATGAAACACAAGGAAATAAGAAAGAGAAGGAGATTGAATGCCTGGTGCAACTAAAGAGATATGCACTCAGTATGATTCAGGGTAAGACTGTTCACAGCAGTCAGATTACGTTCATTTATCAAAAATTAGGTTTTTCGGCGATCAATTCACTCGATCGACCGAAATCAAGATGCAACTCTAAATCTAAATCCTGATTAGGTTTGGGTCTAGCGGTATCTCATCAAGAAAACGACAGAGCCCATCAGCCTTACCGCATAATGACTTCAAGATTTGGAAATTATTATGCGGTATTAATATTCGAGTTTGCAAGACTAAGACAATGTAATAGCAGACGCAGTTCGAGGAGCAAATTCCTAAACTAAAATCAGACTTCCGTATTGTTAGCATCTGGGCATTCTTCGAAACCCAAGTCGGGTTTCCCCGAAAAGGTAGGCGATGGTGCATTGTCCTACACCCACCACACGTCTGTATTTGTTGACGGTATTCAGTTCGCGTGTCAGATGGCGGGCCTATTACTTAGCATGGTGCTAATTGATTATGTATAGGTACTTCACGTTAAGTACTAAACTGTTCATATAAGCTTTCCGCAGCATTCCACCTCTATCTCTACTTTAGTAAGAGTGAGTAATTTAGCACCTGCTTTCAAAACGTTTCTACAAAAAATAAACGAATTTCAACTAGATAAACTTTTCGGTGTCATCGTAATCGCTGAGAGGATATCACTTTTGCTAAGCCCTTCAGGTCTCGATAGAAACAATGAACTGCTATAAAGAAATTCCCCAAAATTGACAGTCTTGCTGCTTCTAGCGGGAATGCTGTGGAGAAAATCCCTGAGCCACCTTCCAGGACATCCAGATCTATTCTCTGCTAGGAACTAAATGCCACTCTAATATTAACCCGTCTATTTACACCGTGGTATTAATATGATGCTAACCGCTTCATAAAGCTAAGCGCGGGCGCAGACGCGCGTAACAACTGCGACAAAGGTCGGGTCTATTCCGGGCGCCGTCGTCGTATGCGCAGCGGTACGTTGCTAATGCGGTAGCCGTGCATTTTTCTTGTCGTCATCATCTTCATATTTTTGGACTGATTACCTTTATATATGGGCTCCTAGTACTTTTATGCTCCAGCTTGCAGTTAAGAAGAAGTAAAAGAATATGTACGAATCTGCCAGGTAAATGAGAGCTACGGTTTAAGGCGCTGTCAAACCGGTCCGGACAGATTGCAGACGTGGCTCCAGATACGGTACATATCTGTCAATGTCTGGTATCTGCAGTAACTCCCAGATAAACTTTCTTTCTCCCAGATAAAGAGAACCTTTCTTATTCGAACTTGCTTGCTTCGTTCAAAAGAAAAGAAAAAACAATTCTGTCTGTCTGTATGCAAATCTGTCAGCTAGATGAGAGATACCTGACGGACAAAATCTAGTTGTGTGTGTATGTGTGTAGTGGATCAGATTTAAGGGCTGGCAGCGTAGTCAAAGTAATAGTAGTTGATTAAAGTGGCCGGAAGAAACTGGATACCATGACACAAAACCGCCAAAATTGGAGGGATTTGGAAGAGACCTACACTCAGCATTGGGTGGCCAAATAAAAAGATTGGGTAGCAATATCTTAGATTTAGTTCTCCAGAGCACAAGCCGGCCTCAATATAGAAAAAGGCTATGCAAAAAAAAGCAAAGCTGTACCATTCTTTTCTCAGCTTCCCACCATTTATTATAGATTTGTACAAACATTTGTCAGCTGGGAACAGTCTAACTAGCCTAATTATAAACCAGCAACCAACACAAAAATCCTAGACAATACCCGCCCATGTGTTTTTCGTCACCGTCTTTAACTTTTTTGCTCCGATGATGGATGCAAAGAATAGGTCAGCCACAACATTACCCCTCATATTTGTAAGATGACTAACTTTTGCTATTTAAAACTAAACAATAATAGAGAACTTAGTCATTTTCCGTGGGCATGAGGAAGCGAGTGTTTACACACGGAGCGGAGTGTATGAGCCTCTCATACAACTCATACAATTGGTATTTTGATGTAAAACATACAAAATTATATTTTAGGAGGATCGTTACCATGTTGCGTGAATTATAGATAAATATACATACATCAGATATGATTGATAAAGACGTGGGTGATGGTTGAAAACAGTACATGTGCTTTTTTATTTGATAGGTTGGCAAACAGACCGACAGGCTGCTTGAAGCAAAGTGGTTACACCTGAAAGAGCAAGGGTGTTTCCAATCGTTTGCTGCTCAATGTATGTGTCAAAGTAAAAACGATAAAAATATGCCATTAATGAATTACCGGTCAGAAATATCTCTGGATGGTTCTAGACAAGTGGCAGCAAGTCTTTTAAGTTGAGAGAATTTCAAGAAGTTTTCACTTTGTCGAGGCCCGCAGGAATATTTACTAGTCGAAGAGTTACTAGAATCGAAGAATTATATCACTAGCCCTAATGTAGCATCCGTTTAATCAACATGACCTAATTTCAAACAACATTACACAACAACAACATAAAATTTTTCGGTCGTAGAGGAAAGCTCATGGCGTCTCTTAACCACTCGTATGTCGAGTGTATAGACACACTTAAAAACCTTATGTGTCTCGCGTAGATCTACGTTCGAAGGGTTAAGCGAAAAGGCAGTTTTTCCGAATCAATGTCATAGGGCTAACACAAGAAATGCCAGAACCAGTTAAGCCGTTCCTTTACATCAGTTATTATTATAAGCCTATATTGTCCCACTGCAGGGCGAAGGCCTCCGTTCCCTCCTTCCACATTTCGCGTGGGTGCAAGGCCAATCCTCTGAGAAAGAGTCCAGCTCATCCCGCCATCTGTTTCTGGGCTTGCCGCGTTGTCGTTTCCTGCTATCTGGTATCCACAGAGTGGTAATTTTTACTCATTGCTCCTCTGATATGCGGCAGATATGACCAGCCCAGTTCCACTTCAACCTTGCATCTGTAAGGCCAGCATCAGCTATTTGGGTTTTGGAGTGAAGTATGGAGTTTCTAATGCGGTCCGTAAGTTTGACACCCAGTATACTTCGCTCCATAGCTCGTTGGCAGACCCCAAGTGCGGACTTCTGACGGTTTGTGAGCGACCATGTTTACGCTCCATAGGTGAGGGTCGGGAGAATGCACATGTCCATGAGCTTTCATTTGGGTGAAAGAGCCAAACGAAAGATCCCTTCATTAAATGTTTCATCGACCAGTAGCTCTTCCAAGCATTCTCGGTGCGTCGAGCATCTTCTTACAACCAGTATAAATGATGAAGACCACACACGTAACACTACTACTACACTTTCACACATCTGCACCAATTTTCCCATCATCCAAGGCCGAATTAACTAAACAAACCTATTTGCAGGTTCCCGAGAAAATAGCAATAAAAACGCGGTTGGGCCTATCAAAAATGTGTGTGTATGTGGGTAGTCAAACAATATAGGCGCGCGTTGACGGACACTTCTCAAAAGCAAGTCTGCTTCTATTTTTAAATCTGTACTATACGCCTGAGTTGGCGCTTACGATATTTTAAAATTCATATTTTTCTTTTTTTTTATTCTTCGTGTTAGATTTGTGTATCGTAAATGAGTCAGTTTGTTTTTTTTTTAATCGATTGGCAATCTCTATTGTTTTGTGTTTTTGTCGATTATCGTCAAATTTGCAAAAACAAATCTTTGGAGCTTTAGAAAAGCGGTTGCATTATTTTTATTTGTGAACATGAACATGTTTGCATTTGTTTTCAGCCATGTTCTCGTTTTAAGACTGCCTTGATAAAAAGCTTACTGTTTTCACATTTTCAACGTTATGAAAAATATTGGTTTATCAAAAAGCGATAATTTGCACTTGACCTAATTCTAATATCTGCTCAACACAGAATAATCTCTAGCTTTTTCTCTGTTACAAGACATTTTCAATATTTTGCATATTGTAATTTGCATATAGCATATTATGCATTATCAAAAAAAAACTAAAAATAAACTTAAACATAAAGACTATAGCAACGTTAATCGTTTACACAAACTTCCTATAAAAACTGGGGCGTATCTGAACGTTGTAAAACATTGTCCAGACGCTTCGTTCTCTTCATGACGGTATTGTTGCACCTTGATACACTAAGACCATCCAGAGTTATCAACATGGATACTGGACTCCAATCAAGGTTACATTTACTTTGGATCAGGAATAAAAAGCAACAGTGTCATCTACAGCCCAATTAACACTCATTTTATAAACGTAATGATGTAAAGTTACACTATAACCGAGTAACAAAGACACGCCCAGAAACAGTAAGATTATACAGTCAAATCAGCCAAACTTCGCACCACAATTTGTGAAATTTTGGTCCAACTCTAGTTTTCTTTACCCATGCAACTAACTAGCCAATAATGGTGTGTTAAAGGCTTGGCCAATGTCAAGCGCCAAAACCACATGGATGATCAATTATTCTTTTATACGCTCGTAGTTTTATATTTCAGTAATGGTGGCAAGTCGTCAGATTTTCGAGAATTTGACTACCCGTAACGGCTGTCAAAGCTGTACAAATGGCAGCAGGAGAGGTCAATATTGTAATGGATGGTCACCGATTTCGTCAAGCATTGTTAAAATTTCGTCAACCCGTGTGGTTTTTACTATTAACCCCTGAGCTCCTCTAATACAACTAATAAGGAACATAAAATGTGATCAAACGTTCTCAACCGAAGATTTTCTTTCTGTAACGAAACGATTTACACAATTATAAACACAGGTGAAGTTTGTGCCGACCTTGGAACAGAAGCCGACAAAGTTAAGAAACTGGCCAGAAAATACCGGTGTTACGGTTTATTTTAGCGGCAAATGTAAATATTAAACATTCGGTAATAACAGTGTTTACATAATAGTAGTGACCCCTGCGAATTAGTTTGCGTATCATGTTATTTGTTATTGCAATCCTGCAACAATCTAGAAGCTAATTTTGATTGTGATATAGATTTTGCTTGGTAAACGAGCAGTGGTAACCCAGTGGTTACGGTGCTCACTTACTTGCCGTAGGTTGCAGGTTCGAATCTCAGAAAGCGCTTTACTTTTTGTAACTTATTTCAAAACGACTAGCCTCAAAAGGCTTGAATCTGCAGGTTAAGCCTCCCTTGCCTAGGTTGGTCTGTGGATGGGTGGCCACCCATTACATACAGAGTTTCCTCCGTACCTCAAAGCTCGTTGAGATATTGGTCCCGGCTGTCATTTGTAATATGTATCTTTAAAAGTGGTTACAGCTAATCAGTGGACCGAAAGTCTCATAACCAGTCTTACTTAAAGGTATCATATTACCCAGTACTAACCGGGTTGTGGAGGTCAGATAAGCAGACGCTCCATGTAAAATACTGGTATTAAAATAAAATAAATCATATTTATGTTTATTTTCTCATCACAAACGTTACAGTGAACAGGAATTATTACACAGGGTAAACATTTGTGAGAGACTGGTGCTCGAAATATTCAGCACATTCGGTTAGACTGGAAGCCGAGCCAACGTAGTTGGGAAAAAACGGCGGCAAATGATGACTCTCAAACTGGGAAAGAAAACATCGAGAAGAAACTAGCATGTTCTAGAACGAAAGCCAAGTGACAGCCACCGACACACATGGAGCCCGCGGTGTCCCAGCAGTGGGAACGTTAAGAGGCACATTAACGTTTTCCTTAAATATTAGAAAGCGCGCGTTATTTTTATCATGCTACAGCTATTCGCTCAGTATTCGCGGAATTCGCTCCGTCATAGCCGCTGTTACTACGTTCACGAATTCTAATGAACGTGAACGTTTGTTGAGTTTAGTTGCTAAGGCTTCAAGTTAGAAGATAATGAGGAGACCTCTTCGAGGCTAAAGATATTATCTAGGTTAGTGCAAAGTTTTGTTATGGCACCAATGTCCATCGAAGTAGTAGAAGAGCTATAAAGAGTGTAACGAGACCCTTAACGAAGCCGAGAGGCACTTGCTCCCCCCGTCATTGCGATGTATTTTTTGTTCATACCTGGGAACCTTCTAATTACGGAGATATTAGGGGTGAAAGTTCCAACTTTTTCACAAGTATTTTTTTTTAAATACATGTATTTAATGTAAGATTTTTACGTTAACGGTCTTGTTACACCCTGTATGTATACTAGCTAGTAGTGCTAGTTGGTCGGAAATCATCCGACTGGAACGTAAATCATGTAAGCAGGTAGTATTTTATCATATACATGTTAGTCTGTAAGGTATACATATATCTATGTGCTAAAGTTGCTTGACAATAAGAATGTTTTTATTGTAAAGCGAAAAGCTACATTTCCTATGTTCTAAGTTCTAACCCAAGTCATGGTCCATTTGTGTGCCATACATCGAAACCCGCTGTGACGAGGTACGAGAGACAGACAAATAGAGTAACTTGTGCATTTTTAACGGACTTTAAAAAAAAAGGAGGAGGTTCTCCATTCGGTGGTACTTTTTTCTGTTTGTTACCTCATATCTCCGTCATTTGTAAACCGATTTGAAAAATCTTTTTTCATCTTAAAGGATATGCTTTCCGATTGGTTCCATAGAAATTTCATCAAAATCGGTTTAGGAATTTGGTTGTTTTCCTCAACTACTACAACTAAAAAGGGTAAAATAAATAAAAAAATGCGAAAAAAACCGACTTCCAAAAAAACATTAAAAAAGTCTAAAATAACTTGACTTTTGGAAGTCGGTGCCAAAAAAATCAATAAAACAAACAAAGACACCGACTTCCGAAAGTCAAGTTATTTTAGACATTTTTATTGTTTCTTTGGAAGTCGGTTGTTTTTTAAATATTACTGTGGAGTATCTGCAAATAAAATAATAGGATGCTGAATAGCTAATTCATAGTTATTAGGCGAAAGTAGCTCACAGGTACTTTCTTCCTAAACAGGAAAAAAATCGAGTAATTTAGATTGGTGAGCTGAACTGCCAATCAATAATTTAGATTGATGACTACTTGACGAAAATTCTTTACGATGTTTATTTAGGGATTTTCCGAGTTTAATGACCCCGTATTTAAACGTTGACAAATACGTAGTGTTATGATTCATTGATGTTATTACAGGTTAGCGTACTGCAAGATCAATGGCTAGATCTTTACCTTTTAAAAGTTAACATAAGTATAGTATAGCAGCACTGGGATTTTCATAATACATCTGAGGGACGAGTGGCAATCACTTTCAAATTGTTTCGTATTTCCATAAAGTGATTGACTGAGCTCCAACCAATATTTTTTAGTCTAGCCTAAGTCTCTAGGCCCTTTTTTTTGCGGATGGGAAATTATCAAATGTCCCCTCCCACTCTGGGCGGAGCGGCAGGGAGTGTCAGACTTGTACTGACTAAAACCCATCCATGTTCCTACTTTTGCCCTTTGTGTTCCAAGGCCACGATATCTCTTTCGAACAGTCCCGCAACCCTGGCAGGCATCGGTCCTTTCGGACCCCTTCCCGTTTGCTGACATCTCTCTGAGGCACGCGTGGAACACGAACGCGTCGTCAACACGGTCTGTCGTTATAAGACTGACGGATGGCGAACTCGCCCATAGCTCACCGTCCACAAGCCCGCGCCTACGCTGGCCGGAGGCCACCACGTAGCCCCCGACGCCCGGTGCGTCTCCCGCAGTGGCTGGGACGTGAGGTTCTCTCCGTCTCACGTTCCGCCACCTTCTTCGCTAGCATGACTGCTTCGCAGAAGGAAGTGACGGCGTCCCATTCCGTCTCGCGCCGGACCATGGATTGAACCAAGGCCGAAAGCCAGAGGTCGCCGCCGAGTCTCTAGGCCCTTAGAAAACACATTATGAATGTAAAAGATTTTTTTGTTTTTCTGTTTTAATAATTATTTAAATCGTAATTTATTAGCATAAATACAATAACAAATAAAAACGATAAAATAAACTAAAGTAACAAGTAACTTACTTTGTTTTATTCGGTAACTTTTCTAAAAAACTACAAAACAGTATTTTGTTTTCCAATCAATTTTCTCGTTTCCCACATTTATTCTCCCAAAAAAATGTCACAACTCAGTATATGATGATCGATGTTAGTTAGATAGCGCAGTGCTGATAACACGACGCGTGTAAGCGGCGCCGCGCCGGCGTGATGTAGTCTCGACTAACTGTTGGCGCGGGCTCAGATTGTCGGAATATTTCACTACTCTTCTGCCCCCGCAATAACCATGTTGTATGGAACTTTTTTTGTTAAAAAATGCTATTTAAATTACTGGGTTTAGGGTTCCGTCAAACAATAAAATGGCCAAAATAAAATAACTCACACTATTAGCGCTGAAAAAGTGACTAAATCAATAAAAGTATATGACTCATGCAGTTAAAATGATAAAACCCTTCGGAAAACCCGTTTCTCTCACACAGTTGAATCGAAAAACCTTATTTACCATTTTGTGCCAACTGAAAGATTGCAGCTGCCTTGTTTGCAGCCGTCAAAATAACTCGTCGAAAAGAGAACCCTCTCCGTTTCTGAACTCAATTCAAATAAAAATTTTACCATGATAGAATATTTTACACATTTGAAAGCTTCATTTGGAATCAGGCGTTAGTTAGCGTATATCATAGTGCATTCAAACAAATAAAGTGCTACGGAACCTTTTTTGCGTGGTCCGATACTCTCTTAACGATTTACTTTTTCAAGATAAATTCACTTGGCGCGTCTCTTGACAATCTAGGTAAACAATGGACGGACAGGGTCCTAGAAATAAGCTTTATTGTGCCAAGTCATGCCACGTTAGAATTAATGTGCAATCTAATAATTATGCAATTTTATTGGGTGTAATATTTATTTTTGTTTTCTATGCTAGGGCGGTGATGGCCCATTTATAATATCGGCTATGAATTATGAATGGCTGGCTATTTCGGGTTGGAATCAGTCGTCCAGACACTTTATAATGTGCAGCTTTTGAAACGGTGCTGGAGGTGAAGAAACCGGCATTATCTTCGAAGACATCCGCATTGGGGCCGCGTGGTGGATTACGCTAGTCCTCTCACAAATAGGAGCCCTGTGCCGATAGCAGGATCAATATGGGCTGATTATTCTAGGTATTCTACTAAAATCCCAAGTAACCATGCCTGATTAGTGGTAATAGGGTCGCTATTATGGCAAGTGGAGTAAAGCTGTGACCGAGTGTCGTCCAAGGACTGGAAAGAGTAGTGTTGTTCGTCCGGCGGCGAGATGGGCAGACGACATTGTTGCCATCGCCCATCATTGAGCCCTTTACCCAGCAGGGTGAAGGGTGAAGTGTGGATGATGAATTTTCAAGTAATTGATACATTCGTCACCGCCAGCTGGATCGTATGAAAAGGCACGTAGTAGCACAGATTTATGAAATCTGTATTTAACAATCACAGCTAACATTGAAATACCTTTCTTTTGCGAACAAACGTTTCGGACTGGTTCGCGCTATAAACTTTTTTGGGTAAACAATGAACAGTTGAACTGTAAATATTTGGAAAGGAGGCGTTTCTGTGAACCGGCGGAGATACGAGAGGTATGCGATTGTGTGTGATGTAATGTTGCATGTGTACTATGTCTTTGGCACAAGATTTCGGCACTAGGTTACGGCAGAAATGTTGGATATCTAATGTATAATATGTAATATGATAATCAAGAAAGGGACAAAAACCTTCAGGGGGCCTAAAATGGCTGCATTATCAGAATCATAATACGAATCACGTTAAAAATTTAAAACTTTTAAAATGGACTTTGTGGTTATAAACCTAAAGAACATTTTAAGAATTTTCAATTTTTAACGTGATTCATATTATGATTCTGACAAAGCTTCCATTTTAGGCCCCCAGTTCACGATTAACTTACTAGCATGGATTGAGGAGTCCTGTCACATATTTAAGCGTGAATACTACTGATTTTTGGTAGTGAATTGGTGAAAAGTAGTTATTTAGTTGTATTATAATTATTTGCCTCTTTATAAACTGATGCTGGAAATAAAAAGTAATCGATGTACAATTAAAACCATGTTGGTTATCTACTGCTTTATTTATTTATTTATTTAAACTTCATGTACAATAGTGGTACATAGGCGGAGTTAATGCCATTAGGCATTCTCTACCAGTCAACCTTTGGGTTCAATAAGAAAACGCTGTGGTAGGGTACAAAATAACTATCTAAAAAAAAAACAATATAGAAGTACTTATAGTGATACTAATACACATGCTTTCTAAGTATTAAAACTCTAGCTCCGGGGCATTGATGGGTAAAATTCCTGGTGGAACAACCAATAATATTTTTTCCGACCCGGAAATCGAACCCAGAACCTCTTGCTCAACAGTCACGCTTGCGACCACTCGACGACTCGACCAAAGAGGCAATTCCAATTTAGAGTTCCAGTATAACCCGAAGCGCCAGACATAAAATCTATATAAAATAAAGTCGAGCACATTAAAAGCGTTTATACGGTTCCCAGGGGATTAATACATTCATTGCCTTCTCGACTTTTACGACTCCACGACTAATACATAGGTTTTCCCCGAGAATAGATAAAACGATTTTCATAGAAATGCAATAAAAATTTTGGACGAGAAACGTGTTTTTTCCTGTTTATTGAAGTCAATATGAAAAATATTTTCCATGTTCTTGGCTTCATTTTATGAATTTTTCATCCACAGGTCACTTACAGGTGGACATGTTAAAATAGTAACCTTATATTATATTTAAATAATCTGGTTGGACTGCGCCAATAAGAAGAACATTATTAAATACAAAAGCCTTGTATCTCAGACAATAGTAAGTAAGATAGTAACATTTATTTGTTTATACATGGTGTACTTGATACATTGCACGCAAAATAATAATGAGATATAAAAAGTTCTAACATGTTCAGCCGCATAACGTAGCGTACAAATTGGTAGGAAGAGATAGTGCATAAACCGTAATAATATTCATCAAAATTACATTTAAGAAATTAAACACACAAACAATTAAAAAACAATAGTCCTAATTTCTTCCGTTGTACTAAGGGCCACTTGCAAAACAAAATGTTGGTATGCCTTCAATATTTGGTACGTCTAACAAATCGTTCATCCAGGATTTGTGTGTTTACTTACATACGAAATATAACACAACGTCACGCCTGGAATGTACGAAGGGTTAGGCAGAGCTGTACCTAATAGTACACCCACATGTCACCAGTTATATTTAAGTCCCATGTAAAGGGGGCGAGCCTATTGCCATAAACCGGGCACAAATCCAGACTTCGTGGCTGCTACTGAGAAATTCCTGATGGGTATCGAACCCAGGAACTCATGCTCAGCAGTCGCGATTGCGACCACTAGACCAATGAGGCAGTCAGTTTGGGTGTTTATACAAGAGAAATCTGGAGCAACGCCTCTACGAAGCAATTTTATTCTTTCTTTCTTTATCGTGTGGTTAATTCCTAACCTGGTGTCAGAGTTGTTATGCCGCCCATGGGCGTCTGACCTGGCTTTACATGCCGTCAAGAAATATCTCTCAGGCATCCTCCACATTCCTCACGATGTTTTCCTTCACCGGAGCAAGTGCTAATTATACAATACGCTCATGAATCAGAAAAATCAGAGGTGCGTGCCCTGGGTTCGAACTCGAGACCTATGACTTGACAGCCCGACGGTCACACCACTATAAAGCAATTTCATTCAATTTCCTTTAATTAAGCTTTATTCGAATAAATAATCTATTCACATAAAAAAAAACCTCAGGAATTCCCGCACATTACTGAAACTCAATAAAACTGCACAACACAAAGATTCGCTCACGACTTAGTGACTGACAACAAATAACTAAGAAGCTGTAAATCTTAAGAGTACGTGTTAATCCGAGATCAAACCCGAGTTTTACGATATTCTGGTTTACATCTCAATTAAATAACTATACGTATCGTTTACACAAGTATTTATACATTTCATTGTTCGTGGAATAATTAAAACAGAAATACTTTTTGATGAAACGGCAATGAGCGGCCTATTTGACTATGAAATACAGTCGATGATGATACAGGATGTAAACGAAGCCTTCACGAAGCGATTCTGTACATCAAACTAAGTAACTTTACGCAAAAAATATAGCTGGGGAACGACTTTTTTTTTTGGGGTGAAAATGTCGTTTTACATATACGAGTAGGACTCAATGTAACGTACTCAAAACATTGTGCTGATGGATTTATTTTAATAGTACGGGGGTTGTGGAGGTGCTTAAAGTAAAAAACTAACATTAAACCCTAGTACCCGTAGCACCGTGACCGCTAGACTGGTCTATTTTAGTAGCACCGTACAGTGCCGTTATTAGCTTTTATGCGCCCGGTGCGAGCTTCTATAACTGCGCCCTTGAAATATTTTCTAATCATACCCGGTTCTGATAATATAATAGATTGTGTCTATAAAAAATCATCAATTTGGCGCCCTCGCGCTTTCTTTTTGGGCCCATGGTCGAGCGCAGTGTACATCTTTATCAATTTGAGCTTACTGAACGATCTTTCGCAGGAAGCTACAGTCACTGGCAATGTTAAAAAAATCTTTATAGCAACTACTACATTAGGAAACATTTCCTTTAAATCTAGTTCTACTATAGCTTTAAGAAGACCCAGACTTGACTGACGTCAAATTGACTCTTCAAAGTTTCTAATTTGTCCCAAAATTCAGTTGCATTTATAATTATCTAAAGAATATTTGATACTCAAATCAGCGGCATGTTTTTTTAGTTCTTTTACTGGATATTCGGTAATTTATTCTAGATATTATTAATGTTATTTGCTTGTAAGAAGAATATTATGTGGACGACGCGACTACACTCGAATGACTCTAAATAATCGGTGTTGTTTGAGCCTTGGTCTGGTCATTTCTGCGCCCCTCCAGGGTCTGCGCCCTGTGCCTGGGCACCGCTTGCACCGCCCTAGTTACGGCACTGGCACCGTAGTAGCACCGTGATACCGCTAGACTGGTCTATTTTAGTTACTTTCATAGTATAATGTCTTATGGCATTTTGTTATGGGGACGAGCTGCAGACATTCAGTCAATATTTATTCTGCAAAAAAGAGCCATCAGAGCTATATATAATCTTCGTAGGTGCGATTCTCTAAGGGAACTGTTTAAGGACATTAACATCATGACGGTACATTGTCGATACATCTACGAAAACATAATGTACGTAAGAAAAAATCTGCATCTTTTTAGTAAAAGAGGTGACAGACACAGTTACAGTACTAGAAATAGAGACCAATTAGTTCAGCCGGGCTTCAGACTCGCTAAAGTAGATTCATCTTTCATGGGGTACTGTTTGAGATGCTATAATAAAATTCCACAAAGTATTCTTGAACTGAATGAGACGAAATTTAAAACATGCATTAAACGCACACTATGTAAGCAAGCATATTACAAGTTGGACGATTATATCGCTGACAAAAATGCTTGGCTCAATGCCGGTCCTGCTCCACAAGGACAGGGACGAATAAATTGATAACATTAAATAGTATTGTTGGAGCTGCTGAAGATTGTACAACTATCTTTGCATTGTATAGATTCAATCTCTTTAGTATTATATAAAGCCCATATTGTGTGAGTGCTATGTACTAAAGAGCTATCGTTCACTGGAAACCTACGTCCTTTCCCGACTTGAATGTGCCCTGGCGGTTGAGAGTATGTCATGCTCACTCAATGTCTCGCTGATGGTGGCGCGTGTGTCGGATCATTTAGTTCCCTTCAAAATGGTTGAGTTGAATGGTGCTGATCCATGCGTCATGTTCGTGAACGGGCGCTGTCAGTTGTGACTGGTCATCTCTTAGTTGCCACGGCTTATTTGAATTAATTTTTTTTTTTTTTTTTATTGTCTTTTTTGTGTTTACTATGGACACTTTTAACGTGCACATCTTGCTACATCGTTCTCACATAATGTACCATCTCAATATGAATGATGTAACCAAGGTTTTGTAACAATATGCTGATTTAAAAGAGTGTCCATGGAGTTTCTTGCCCGTTCTTCTCCATAGAGATCTACGCTAGGGAATGGGCAACTACAGTACTTTCACAGTTTTTATGCCTTGTGACTGGGACTGTAGCTACATTTCATTGTTATCTTTGTTTCGACAGTTCAAAAGTGCCTGTAACTGGCCTACTTGAAATAAATGCTTTCGATTTTGATTTTGATTTTGAGTATTAAAAAAAAAAAACTCATGTAAAAGTTGGAACTTTGACCCCCAATATCTCCGTAGCTAGAAGGTTCCCAGGTATGGTCTAGAACAAAAAAATGATCGCAATGACGGGGAGAACAAGTACCTTCCGGCTTCGTTAAGGGTCTTGTTACACCCTTTATACTTATTACTGCCTCGTTGGTCTAGCGGTCGCAACCGCGACTGCTGAGCGGTCTTGGGTTCGATTACCGGGTCGCACAAAGTGATATTGGAGTTTTCCATCAGGAATTTCTCAGTCCAACAACGGAGTCTGGATTCGTGCCCGGTTGATGACAATAGGCTCGCTCCCTATTACATGAGGGTTAAACATAACTGCCAAAATGTGGGTGTACTATTAGGTACACCTCTGCCTAATCCTTCGCGGATTGCAACCGTGATGTTATGTTATATGATTATATTATATTCCTATAGCTCGACTCGTGTGATTTTTTGTTGGTAAACTAGAAAAAAGAAAAAAAGTGAATCTCAGCGAAGTCCCAAAGAAACAATTTAACTGTCTTAGATAAAAGAATAGCAGAAAAGTAGGAAAAACATAATTTCCACTTCCCTCCTTATTTGCCTACTATTTAATAAGTCAATGAATTGTATTCTTTGTAGCATCTCGCAGTTTCCCGATGAACACATCTTGTTGATTTATCTATGTTTTCCGTGACACGTTCAAACACATGATTATAAAGAATTTAATACGAAATATATCGGCGGATATTTACGAGCGGGATTATAAGATATTTTGTAACAGCTGCTTATGTTCCGACACACGAGAAAGTTTGTTGGAGAAAATCGATTATGTTCTAAATTTTTTTCATTTCTTTAAGTGGGTTCTGCTCAAGTTTCTGCCACCAAGTTCCCGGTAAAGTTCTAAGGTCATCCTACCTTTACTTAAGAAATATGTAATACGTAGGCGATAAACAAGCAAAGAAACGAAGTCAATGTAACAATTTAAGTATCAAAGTCTAATCTGCGACTTTTAAAGTAAGTTTATAAAATAATATTCATTGTTTTCTCAATTCCTAATAAGAACCAACTAATGGATAATTCATTTACAAATTAATGTATTTCCTATTTAATTTTCAAGAAATAAATAGTATAGTAGATTCTTACATCGGCAGCGGACTGACCTTAAAGTATGACGCATAGTTAACCTGTCTACGACATGTGCTACGGCGTAGGCGTCTACGGAATGCCTACGATATGGGCTACATCAAAGTTCGGTTACGTAGCCGCGTAGCAGTTAGTTTAAACATGTCGCACCTCCGCTCAAATAGTGTCATAAGTCAAAAAAGCAAACTTTCGAGAAAAAGGCGTTTGAAATTTATTCCTACTTTTTTTTTTCACTTTTCGGGTGTTAAATCGAAAAATAACAAAATTAGCGCTATAAGTTTTTTGGAAAGTTACAATGGTTTTTAAAGCTCTATAAAATAGTGTATTAGTTATCCTGAAAGAATGAAAAAAAAATGAGTTGTGACACTATATGGATAAAAAAACGAATAATTTACGAAATATTGTTTAATTATAACGAATTAACAATAATCAACAGTACAAAATTAAACAGGAAAGTACCTAAGTCTCATATCTTAGAGGAAAACATCTTTAGAATCTTCTAATTAGAATTAACTTCAAAATAACTCTCAAATTGTTATAAAAGCCAGCAAATTGTTATGAAATGTGACAGTTTCATTGCAAAAAAAAATAAGATGTTTCAATAGCCTTAAATACATACACTGTCATAACTCGACAAACAACACTATATACGATATTTAGTTAAACGACTACCTGGCGCAAGTCGAGACAAGACACTGTTTTTGTTTGGTATGACATAACTTTCACTTAACATTATAATGACACTAGTGCCATCTAGGGATAAATATTTAAACCATAAGCACGACACTATTTGAGATAAGATTTTGAAGTTTTCTGAAACAAATGGTGCAATAAAAAAGTTTTTTTTTTTTTTGAATTATGACATTATTTGAGCGGAGGTGCGATGTGTACATCTATAATTGGAAACAGTCGTTTATAAAAATAGTTTATAGTTACTAGCTCAGAAATAATTTAATGTTTTAGTTTGTGGAATAAATGAGCTTTTTAGATAAAAGGCTAATTAAATGAGGTCTAGAATATTTTTAAAATATGCGATGAATTCCATTGTAGTGTATTTGCTCCAGCATCCCAAAAAGTTTAGTTAAAACCAGATCTTTTAGTTTAACGATGGATGGAGACGGAAAAGAGAAGATATAAACACATACATATACTAATTAAACTAGTTTCTGGGGCTATCAGGCTATGTAGAATTGTAGATATTACATATTTCTCTGGGTCAAAAAACATAAATAAGTAGATTATTCGCAAACCTTATATCAATGCTTATTTCAGTGTTTTACGATTGAGGAAACTTGAAAATAGTTCTGGTCAATCTATAAACGTAGTTCTAACGAATCTTAATATTATTATTGTTTTTTCTCACGTAGATATTGTGATAAATATGTAGATGGGGTAGTCAACAAGATTACCCTGTTAAGTTCGCCCGAGGGTGACTGCACAGAGGATTTAAAACAAAAAAAAAAACAAATTTCAATAACGACTTTCAGCTTGATTAACATGAGCTTTTAGCAAAATAAGCACCTTTTTTTTACTTTTATTTGTTTATTAGACTTTCCACTAGGACCTCTGGGTGCGACGTATCGTCTACTTTTATATCATAAACCTTCACCGTCCTCTCATTCTATTAACACTAAAATATGCTGATGATTTCCATATTTTTTTTCGGTTGGGAAATCATCAATGACTCCTCCCGCTCTGGGCTGAGCAGGAGGGAGTGTCAGACTTTTACTGACTAAAACTCATCCATGTTCCTTCATCGCCCTTTGTGTTCCGGGGCCACGGTATCTCTTTCGAACAGTACCGCAGCTCCGGATGTATTCCCTTCAGTAGAAAAAGTTAGGAACAACAAATAATTTCGTGCAATACAATAAGCCATAATCGGCCATTGCAAACTAGTTTTAACCTTTTTTTTGTACGATAAAGTGTTTAATAAATAAATTGTTATGTAATAGTTCTAGAACGGTGCTACCACTCACCCTTATCCTTGTCCGCGTCCTTGGCGCGGCTCTGGTCGAAGAAGCCGGTGGTGAGCGCCTTCCGCTTCAGCAGGTAGGCGCGCCGCTTCGGCTTCGTCGCTGCCACTGCATTCTCTGCCAAACAGACACTAATGTGAGGCTTTTGAAAAAATACACAACAAGGAATAAATTAAAACTTAAATCCGGGTACCACGGATTCTCAACGGAAGATCATTTGAAATATTGACGCTTATGTCCAGTAGCTGACTGCTGTACTTAGGTGGAGGAAGGTATGTTCTTTGCAATGATGACGATTAATTAGTAGTAGTTTTGGATATTTACAATTTCTCGAAGATATTATCATAGTGTCGCCAATTCCAACTCGATTTGAAGAATTTACTTTCATCCTTTTAATTCATTCCTTTTCATTCATTTTTATTTTTGTGCTGTATGTACCTACATACTCATCAACATCCTAACCCACTTTTTTGTACAATCCATATTTTTTATTATGCTTGGAAGCATATTTCATACTAAGTTTCTTTTTTACTTTTGAACTATTAGTACATATGTCATACATAAGGTTTCATTAAGTTGATGTTTTTTTATGCCAATTTCATATTTTGTTTTACTTATGTTTAAAAAATGTCTTCTAATAATTAATTTTAAGTTCTTGTTTACCTATTTCTAATTTAAATTTTATCTTTAGCATCTTGACAAAAAATGTAGCTAGTAAAATAATAAATAAATAAATATCGCTCGACATTACACACAGCGCCATCTAGGTGCCACACTAAGCAACGAGGCTTGTCTCGTGGACACCAGATAGTTGATACTACTACATAGATACTTTTTTGTTTGTAAATACATACTTATTATACATATAAACATCCATGACTCGGAAACAAATATCCATGCTCATCACACAAACATTTGCTCCTACCGGGATTCGAACCCGGGACCCTAAGAACAAAAAATGTTAAATAAGCCAGAGAGGTGATCTGTAACTCAGGACCTTCCTACTTCAGACACCTTTCTCTATATAAGATTGTGCCACAAAACAGTGCCTGTAATTTTTGATGTCGAGAAAAATAAAGATTTATGATTATTATAGTTTAATCTTATTGTGTCTAAACACCGAACCGAAATCTGTATATACGCCATAATTAAGTACTATAGCTATCTTAATTGTAACCTATACTACAAATAAATAAAATTCAAGTGTTTGTTTGTAATACCAAAATAACAGCTTTTTACTAAATGCATATGAAAAAAATTACGGCACCTATAACAAAAAAACATATTTTTCAATTTTTGTCTATCTGTGTCTGTTTGTCCGGCTAATCTCCGATACGGCTTGACCGATTTTGACGACTTTTACTGGCAGATAGCTGATGTTATAAGGAAAAACTAAGGCTACTTTTATTTTTGAAAATAATTAGGGTTTCGTGCAAAACAAAATGAAAATCCTTGAAATTGTTAACAAAATCTAATTCAAAAAGGGAAGTAATATTTTTTTATTAATAATTTCACGCGAACGAAGGTCGCGGGCAACGGCTGGTATTGAAATAAATCTGTACAATTTTTACAAAACGGGCAGTAACTATTGCAGTGAGTTATGGTCCAAAAACTCTTTGAAGGAAGTTGAAAATCCAGTAAGAGTTTGTAATTAAGAGTGTATTATTTATATTGTAATACATGCATACTATATGTACTAAAACCGAATGTGTGGTCAAAATTTAGATCGTCAATTTATCCCTCAATAGTGGTCACAAGTACGACTGCTGAGCTTGAGATCCTGGGTTCGATTCCCGGGTCGAGCAAAGTGTTTTTGGTTTTTCCATCAGGAATTTCTCAGTAACAGCCACGGAGTCTGGATTTATACCCGGTTGATGGCAATAGACTTGCCATCTATTACATGGAACTTAAAACATAACTGTCATAACGTGATGGGTGTACAATAGGTAGACTTCTGCCTAATCCTTCGGATATAACAGGCGTAATGTTATGCTATGGACGCATCTCATCACAGTGCCATAATTTATGACCCCACAATATCTCCCGTCATAAGCTCAATTATTTAACATGATGGATAGTCGCAATAGTTCCGATTGTTAGCCGACGGTATTGTGTCGCACTGTTCTAGTCTTGGCGATGGCTTCTACTTGGTAACAATAGACCGCTAATTATAGCCTTTAATCAGCTGATCCGTTTACGTCAATATTGATAAAATATTTTTAAATACTATGTGGTGGAAGTCTAGACTGGTTCTGTCACTGTCTGTGGTATTTGTGTATATTGCAGGATGCACTTTGGACGTTTTCTTCAAATAGATAAGGTGCGGCTTTCATCAATAACACTTAATGCGATCACCACATCTAAAGGTGTAACAAGACCCTTAACAAAGCCAAAAGCCAATTATTCTCCCCGGCATTGCGATATTTTTTTTGTTCTAGAACATACCTGGGAACCTTCTAGTTACGGAGATATTGGGGGTCAAAGTTCCAACTTTTTCACAAGTTTTTTTTAGATACATGTTTTTAATGTAAGATTTTTACTTTAAACACCTCCACGACTCCCGCACTATTCAAAACATCCATCAGCACAATGTTTTGAGTGTGTTACATTGAGTCCTACCGTAAAACGTGATTTTTCACCCCAAAAAAAAATGTCGTTTCCCAGCAATAATTTTTACGTAAAGTTGCTTAGTTTGATGTAGATACATCATAATGCTTGGTTGACGGCTTCGTGAAGCGTCCTGTTACACCCTGTATACAACGTTCAGGAGCTATTGGTGAAACCTGGTATCGCAAGCCATCTTAGTCATCACCACAAAACATCCGTGCTAATCCCAAAATAGGCGAGCTGAATAACTCAATAGAACAAACAAACATGTAACACTGCTCGTCAACCCGACAGTAACGCGAGTCGCGAACCCGACACGTGTTGTGATAGAAGTGCAGGTCACAGCCCCCGCACTATGCCAATACCTACAGGTCTAGGAGAGCATGTAGGTAAGAATGAGAAATAAGAAAACAAACCTATATAAATACCAAATTGCAATATAACCGCATGTAAGAAGAAGAGTTAGTGCGTTTAAAGGGAGTCAGAGTTTCCTGGAACTGAATAGAACCAATGTGAACCCGGGGCTAAAGTCAAAAATCAGGTTGTCTGAAGCAAAGCCAAACCTTTTAGTTATGGGTTTTATGGAAAAATCTTGAAGCTGTTTTGTGAAAGATGACGTGTAGAACCGTAGTGTTTAACTAATGAGTGTAATAAAGTAATAATGCATAATTAATGCAATATTGTGTGTGTGTATTATTGCATAATTATGTGTGTGTATTAATGCATAATTTATGTTTGAATTCTATTGCTATCGACTTCCTAGAAAATGTCTCAGTCTATTGAAAACGTCAACACAATAAAGTCGTCGCTCACTAGAAGAGCCATAAAATTAACACGTGTACTCAACAAGCGATGAGAGGAATTCCACCAATGCCCCATATAAGTGTCATTAATACGCCAACACAATGTATTTGTGCGAAAAACGGTGTGTGAAAAACTAGTTCATTACGACGTTCAAGCCATCCAAGAAACTGAACACCATAGTTTCTTTTCTACAATAGCAAGTAAGTAATTAAGAATTATTAAAATACAAAACAGTTCACGCTAAACTTATCTATACTTCTATACTAATATTATAAAGAGGTAAAATTCGTTTGTAAGTTTGTATGTTTGGGGGTAATCTCTGGATCTACTGAAACGATTTTAAAAATTCCTTAATATTTGCTATCACAAGTACAAGACAATCGTGACTGGGGTGTCCGTCTTTTAGAGCCCAGCCAAGCTTGTGACCAAAATGGTGTACAAATCTTCAGTACACTTTGGATTAAACCCACTTGGAATTTAGTCTTCAGATAGACTAGTAACTTCTTCACTTATATTACCTAAAAAATCACAAATCATTTTGTCGCGATCTGAGGGCGATTTTAAAATTAAATATTTATTTCACATAATATTTTAATAATTTGAAGAATTTATTCATATCTATGGATGACATTGATTGTGCTTGCTGCAAAAAAATAACTAAAATGACTTGCTTCAGACCATCACAAGTATCACACCTACAATTTTACCGTTTTAATGCAAACCAAAAATAGAACTAGGTTAACAGTGTTGCCATCAACCACCCTAACTATAACTTACTGCTAAATATACCCCAGTATTTCTGTCCCACACAATAATGCAGTTTCAGATGATTCACTTGAGAGTCGCGCGTGTGATCCGCTGGGTGTCAGACAATGCAGTTAGCTTGCTTGCATACCGCGGATATTTTCGGCTATTTATAAAAACGCATTAGTGGGACATGTCATGTGATTCTCTACCTGTTCCAATGACGCACGTGGCGTCATTGTTTGTGTTCGAAATATGTGGACTTTACTTCAATCTCATAATATACCTAACTAGCTGACCCGCGCAACTTCGTCTGCTTGCGTGCGTACATAAAAGAAAGAGAGGTTAGAGAGAGTGTGCGTCAACCTTAAAAGTTAGACATATGGCCATTGCGGATATTTTTTTAGAGCTTTTTAAGAGGGACAATTCCGACATACATGATAATTGCGTAACTTTAACCGTTCACGCACAACGGAAGCTCTCAAAAGGAGTAAATCCCTATTATATACTATTACCGATGGATAATCATCAAATGACCCCTCCCACTCTGGACGAAGCGGAAGGGATTGTCAGACTTGTACTGCCTAAAATCCACCCACGTTTCTTCTGTTGCCCTTTGCGTACCAGGGCCGCGGTATCTCTTTCGAACAGTCCCGCAACCCTGGCAGGCCTCGCTCCTCTCGGATCCCTTCCCGTTTGCTGACATCTCTTTGAGGCGCGTGTGGAACACGAACACGCCGTCACCACGGCCTGTCGTCATAAGACGGACGGATGGCGAGCTAGCCCATTACTCACTGTCCACAGGCCCGCGACCCTCGACAGCCTTACGTCTTCATCTTTAGACACTCGATGACAATCATACACCAGCTAGAACGAAAGTTCTCATCAAAGTTCTTGAAATGGGCCGAGACACGATAAAACTGCTGTAAACTGTTGCGGACCTCTTGCAACTGCCTTCCGTCTCCATCGTCAGACCTTTGATGATAGACATACTCCAGGCAGGTCTAAAGTTCTCATCAAGGTGCATGAAATCAGCCGAAACACGATATAGATGCTGTAAACTCTTGAGGACCTCTTGCAACTACCTTCCGTCTCCATCGTCAGACCTTCGATGACAGTCATACTCCAGCTAGGTCTAAAGTTCTCATCAAGGTGCATGAAATGAGCCCAGACACGATATAGATGCTGTAAACTCTTGAGGACCACTTGCAACTGCTTTCCTTCTCCATCGTCAGACATTCGATGAAAGTCATACTGACAACTCAGTATGGTTTAAAGTTTTCATCAAAGTGAATGAAATGAGCCCAATAACATTATACCTGCTGCAAACTGTTTAGGACCGCTTGCAACTGCCATTTGTCTCTATCGTTTGACCGTCGATGACAGTCATACTTCAGCAAGGCCTAAAGTTCTCATCAAGGTGCATGAATTGAGCCCAAACACGTTATTGTTGCTGCAAACTCTTGAGGACCTCTTGCAAGTGCCTTCCGTCTCCATCGTCAGACCTTCGATGACGTCATACTCCAGCTAGATCTAAAGTTCTCATCAAGGTGCAGGAAATGAGCCCAAACACGATTTCTCAATTTAAAAAACAAAAGACCATGTATATCGGACTTCTCTGTAAAAAGTTATGCGTGGTCAGGTCATACATAAAATAAAAAAATATAGACGCGTCGAATTGAGAACCTCCTCTTTTTGTTTCGTTGGTTAATAAACCAAGCTTCAGACATTTGACACGGGCGAGGGTCATTCTTTCACGGAAAACTTAACACCGCGACTCAGAAAATGGAGTGAAATTAATAGCGCCATCTATCGAGCACGAAATTTAACCGTTAAAATATAATGCATGTAAAGCGATCGAACACACACTCTACAGGGTTATAGCGTCATGTAGACTAATCTAGAGTACTTTTTGCTCTCAGACCCGATTTAAAAGTTATCTTGTGAGCACATTTTTATTAATTAGTACCATTTTGGTGCAATAGATGTCGTTGCATGTATCTTACACAATGATGGTAAGTTCTTCTTGAACACTTTAAATAATTTATAAATCTTTTGATAGAGAGCACTGATTACAGCATGAAACAAAAACTAAAACCTTCTCTAAGTTCCCCACAATATTTGTGCATTGAATCTAATCACATTGGTTTTCCCAACAACATGAACACCCGCCTCGCAGCGCGCGCGGGTCATTATTTTGATGCGGAGTTATTTTAAAACTGTGATATCTCCTAAGATATTCATCTAAATTGAATAGTGTAAAGGTCAATTTTGGTCACAATTGAATGCTAAAGATGACTAACATATTTATTTTGATAAGGATTAATACTATGTCGGTAAAAACACCTTCGCAAATAAAACATTAATTTTGACCAAATTTTAAAATCATAAAAATGGTTATTGTGAGTCAACCTTAAAAGATATGCATGTGCCGTCGCGGACTTTTTTTGAGACCTTTTTAAGAGGAATAATTCCCTGCTACATTATATTTGTGCAACTTTAACCGTTTACGCAGCGCACGCAACGGAAGCTATCAAAGAGAATAATTTTTCCCCGTTTTTGCAACATTTGTCATTGATGCTCCGCTCCTATTGGTTGTAGCGTGATGATATATAGCCTATAGCCTTCCTCGATAAATAGGCTAACCAACACAAAAAGATTTTTTCAATTCGAACCAGTAGTTCCTGAGATTACCGCGTTCAAACAAACAAACAAACAAACTCTTCAGATTTATAATATTAGTATAGATGTAAACACATAGTTCTAATAGTATAAAACATTATCTGGCGCAGTCGGGCAAAAAAAGCCTATTTATTTTATTCTCGTTCTATCTATTTATCGTATTCTCGGCTATAGGTATCTCTTTGGTCTATTGGTTGTGACCGCTGAATATTGGGTTCGATTCCCAGGTCGAGTAAACTGTTATTAGATTTTTTTTTTTGAGTGTACTTTTGGGTGCAGCTCTGCTTAACCCCTCGGTTAAAGGCGTGAAGTAATCACTACGTAGTATAGAACAAATTCGCTTTCTGCTGTCTGTCCCTATGTATGCTTAGATCTTTAAAACTACGCAACGGATTTTGATGTGGTTTTTTAATATTTAGAGTGATTTAAGAGGAAGGGTTATATTATAATAATAATATGTATACCATTGCACCCGTGCGAAGCCGGAGCGGGTCACTAGTGTATTATATTTATAAACCACACATGTTTTATATACATATACCACATCATCTAATATGATGGGTTAAGGCTCTGGACAATTGAAGCGGATCTCGGAATACATGAAGGGGTTCAAGCTGGCATGACCATTGTCATGAGTTCCAAATCATTAAAACATTCGATGCTTTCTGGGCGTGAGTGGCCTCGCTAAGAGCCCTTTTTAACCGACTTTCTTCAAAAAGGAGGAGGTTCTCAATTAGGACGTATTTTTTTTTTCATGTTTATTACCTCATTACTCCGTCATTTGTAAACTGATCTGAAAAATTCTTTTTTCATCTGAAAGGATATGCTTTCCAATTGGTCCCATAGAAATTTCATCAAAATCGGTTTAGGAATTTGGTTGTTTTCCTCACGTTAATGTCACATCACGCGACGTCGCGTGCAGGCGCTTTGATGTACATCACGCGACGTCGCGTGATACTTGCTAGTTAAATTTGACACACTTCCCGATTTCTGATTGAGCTGAAATTTTGCACGCATGTGTATATCGCGAGACAATGCAATATTATGATGACATGGAGCTGATTTGATAATGGAGTTGGATTGTGGCCATAGGAACTCTGTAATAAAACGACGCAACGCCGTCGAGTTTGGACTCCTTTGTTTCGTCTTGACAAGTACTTTAGTCCTGAATGGTATCCAGCGTCTGATGATGGAGCTGGACGGTGGCCATAGGAACTCCGTTATAAAAAGGCAAAACCTCATCGAGTTTGGGCTCGTATGATTCGTCTTGACGAGTACTTTAACTAACTTCTAGTTACAATGTAAAATTAATTCATGACAAGAATTTGTGTGGTATACTACAACTAAAAAGGGTAAAATAGAAAACTTTCTGCAAAAACGAAACTGACTTCAAGATACAAACAAAGACACCGACTTCCGAAAGTCAAGTTATTTTAGACTTTTTTAGTGTTTTTTTGGAAGTCGGTTTTTTCACAGGAATTTTCACCTTGAGTCTGGAGGCCTCATTATTGACTTTAGCCTGGTTTACAAAGACCCTTTTTTTCACCATTTCCCCTAGCATTATTGAATGGCTCTCATGTAGATCAAATGGAATATCCTAGTAATATTCCGACTTATGTGTCGTAGAACGTTTAAAATTGTAAGTCTACATGTTAATGGCTTATTACTAAACTCAAAGAAAGAGCTTTTTTTCTTAACTCAGATAATTCATCTGGTGTCTAGTTTCTAGCCCACATTCTAGCTAATTTCCCAGCTTACAAAGACATACGCGAGCATAGCGTATCGTGTGAACTGACAAGGTGGGCAGGGAACTAAATAACCAGAACGGATGGCGCCCCGCACTAGACGACGAGTAGGGTTGAACGAATGATTATAATATTTGGGTGTAATAGCCAGGGAGATTGGAACCAAAGGAAGAATGGGTAGATAGACTGTGTGAAAGATGATATGGCTAGAAAGGAGGTGATGACTGAGATGAAGACCAATAGAGAAGTATATGCGAGAAACAATTTGCTGCGAAATTATACGACTGTCTAGTTAGTCTAGTGGTCGCATTCGAGACTGCTGAGCATGAGGTCCTGGGTTCGATTCCCGGGTCGGGCTAATTGTTATTTGGTTTTTCCATCAGGAATTTCTAAGGTGTAGCCACGGAGTCTGGATTTGTGCCCGGTTGATAGCAATAGGCTCGCCCCTATTACATGGGACTTAAACATAACAGGCGAAATGTGGGAGCACTATTAGGTACACTAATGCCGAAACCTTCGGGTTATTACAGGCGTAATGTTATGTTGATAAGCTGCGCCGATCTCAAATAAGTTGGGATAAGAGTCGTGTTTTTGTTTCCTTCGCATAGGAACCAACGCTCCACAAGTCACGTCCAAGTCACTTTCTAAAAACATCTTTTGTCTTTTGTTTTCCTACTCAGTCTCTGTTGCAATGCCCGAGTCACTTGAGCCAAAAGCTTAGGTCGGGACTTCGGAAAGTGAAGCGGTGAACTCACGAAAAAATAATTTGGTGCCATTCGATAAAGCTATATCAGATCCAATGGTACGAGTATCTAACGCTCCTATATTTAATTTTGTTTCAGACTGTAAAATATTGAAGAGTAAGTATTACTGTATTTTAACACTACAATTAATGGAAATTATTAAGAATACTTGGCAGCCCTACAGCCGTCACCGGCGCCTGCGCATGCCTACTCTTAATAAAGATTTATTTGAGAACAACGGAGAAGACGACACTAAAACACCCCAATGTAATAATATTTAAAGCTAAACTCTTCAACATCGTAAACACTTTAGTTTCAAATTGCAAATTGTTTTAGCTTCTAGCTTATTACACATAGATAGGTACTACTATTTATAGTATGTATAAACAGAAAGGAAATTAAGTAAAGAATGTCTACTGGTCTGTAAATTACATTCTTTCTTATATTCCATTCTTGTTAAATAAGAGCCCGCTTTAGTTTAGGAGTCATTTTAATGTTAGTGAAAACGAAAACAAGTCCGCTAATATACTTTTTCACAAAGTCTAAATAAATCTATATTTTATTATAAGTATAATAGTTTAGTAATATGAGAAGTGTTTTTACTTAATATTTTGTTGGTCAATAAATTATACGGAGTCATATTTAGTATTCATGAAAATGTCTAGTAAAAAATATTGCTTAGGGCATTTTCTCAGAACTATTTGAATGAAAAATTCACAGAAGCTTTCTAAAATTTCAAGGAGAGCCAATGCATTACATAGAATCAGGTATGAGTTCATAGAGATTGCTTTTTTACATATTATTGTATGTTGCTGCTGACATTTTTATTAAATTTTGTTGTTAAAAATATAAACTTCTAAGAAGTTGTAATACCAGTATGAAATCTTTAGTCGGTTTCTTGAAAAAAAAAACAGATGTTTTATACCCGGTCTCGGATTTTGCACGGTCGAAATCATCATCTGCCGAGCCTTTTCCCAACAAAAGTGGGGTCAGCTACCAGTCTTACCGGATTCAGCTGAATACGAGTATTTTACATCGTTCCTATCCTATCCACAAATGTATTTTTGTTCAGAATAAATAAATAAATAAATATTCAGATCGACTGTCCATCTGACCTCGCGCGGCTTAATCTGAAGATTGTTCCCAGTGGCTTATTATTTAGTCACGATCTCCTAACAAAGTGCTACTAACTCATTGCATACAATAAATTATTCTAGCTATTATCCAAAACACTCCTTTTTCACACCGCAAGTCAACAGTCTAACCTATTCATACATTAAAACCAAACACGCCCAGGTACCAACTAGTGATGTAACACACAAAATTAATTTAACCGAAATTAATCAAAGATATTTTTGTAACCGCCTTCTGTAACAAATAATTAATAGTGCTGGAGATTATTTACAACATTGTATATAAAATGGTGGTAATCTGCCCACAGAATGGCATTAAAACTAATTATGTACGACCACGGTTACTTTTGATGCGTCCACAAATAAATGTTGTGGTGATAATTTGAAGTTTAGATCGTTAATTAGTTACATTTATTAACTAGCTGTTGCCCGCGGCTTCGCTCGCGTTTGGTCAGAAATTATTCCACGGGCACGTTGTAAATATAGCCTATAGCACTCGGGGATACTGTAGTTTTGTATTAGTGAAAGAATGTTCAAAATCGGTTCAGTAGATCTAGTGATTACCCCCTACATACAAACTGACTTACAAATTTTACCTCTTTATAATATTAGTATTGAAGTATAGATTTTAGAACGTTTACAGCATGTATCAGAAAGGTGTCATTTGGATCTAGTAGGTATTGAAATTTTGTAAGGGGTAGCTGAATGTCATATTATATTTTGTATATTTTTTCGCAATTACGAAGCTGGTCTCATGAAAAATGTTTTTCAGTGTGATGGTTACCACATCCTTAAATATGACCACATCTTTCCGATACACAGTGTACAATTTGTAAGTACTGTTTGATTGTCTCTTAAAAAAAAAAGTGTTTTACATATAAGCATGCTAGATTCACATCTAGTAGATGTCAATCAGAAATATCGTTTTGTAACTTTTTTATTTCTTTTGTGATTGTACATCAGTGTAATGAATAAAATAAAAAATAAATTTAAAAAAATGTTTTGTTATACCCGACTGTGGCGAACCTAAAAAAGGGCCATGTGTTTGACCTAATAGTTCCCTTCATTCTATTTCCTAAAAGTTCGTTTAGGTTTCTCATATAATTTTTATTTCGAATGGTCATTTAGGATCTATAATTATTTAAAGTTGTTTTTATTTTTTTTAATTACGTTACATACTTTTTGTCGACTGTGCGACAGCTAAGATAGGGTTATGTTTTTAAGTGGCACATAAACGCTAGTTAATATGAAGCTCATGATACGGTGCGTTGATTGTGCAATTATCAAAAATACTGTTGAAATGAATTGTTTTTATTGAAACTGTCAGTGATTAGGAGGTGCAAATCGCACAATTTGTGTCTGCTATGAATTTGACCAGTGTTGCTGATTTATACTATAGCATTAAATTACGTTTAGGTAAATAAAAAAGCGAAAAACCTTTGATCTTGAATAATCTTGATAATTCATAACAGTCGCTTACGCGAATCACGCCCACTTTATGGGCTTTTTCTAAAGTTAGTAACAACCATAGAAAATAGTTTAATGCTCTGTTGTCACAACACTATTTTTAGTTCTGCGATCACAACTATAATTTATAAGAAAAAACTTTTAAAAACTATGAGTTACCTTTTGCCCGCGACTTCGCCCGCTCGAGACTACACTACCGGGATAAAAGTATCCTATATCCTAGCCCAGGTTGTAGTCTACCTGTGCTTCGTTATAGACACACAGATGAACGGACGAACACATTTTTGAGCTTTTTTTGATGCCTTCTCTCAGGCTGGGGGCCTGTGTCTAAGCGGGAAGAACATAGTTGAACCTATCTATCTACTTTTTTTTAAATCCCTTTTGATTGATTTATTTTTAGGGTTATTCTCAGACGTAACGAAACTGATACGCCACATTCTTAGTTCCAAAATACCGTGTTTTTCGCTCAGTAATTAATATCGATAATTGTATTTAGATCTTTGTTTACATTCTCCTTTGAAGTGGACCTTGAAGGTTACTCGATTTACGTGTCAACACTAGGCCTATTATTTAGTGATGGGCAGACTGAAGAACCGCATCTACAGAGCGAGACAGCGTTACATGAAAACTGTGCGTAAGAAAGAGACGGATTGCCTCCTAGCTGTCAGAAATGTCACTAAATAATCTACCTGAGTAATAAAGTTATCGCGACTGTCGAAAGACATCGTTTGTCTGTCTGTCACAGGACTATAACTCGCGACCGATTGAAGGCAGGTTTCTGTTGAAATGGAACAAAATAGTGTTATTTGTAAACTTCTCGTTTAATAATGGGGGAATTGGTGATTTGTTCGTGATTGGTTTAGTTTGACTGTTTTGTAGTATCTACTGCGTAATGAACTAATGAGACAGCTATATGGTTGTAGGACTGTCCAAGAGTTTCGTAGACACGATAAAAACATTCTATTCTAGCTTTCAATTTGTGAGACAAATTATTATAGACAGCACAGTGAAACCTGTGTGACCCACTGTGCTGCTCGGGAAACAGATACAAGACATGTGGCCGGATTTTCTAGTGGTTTTTGTATAAGAATCAATTCTGTGCTAATTCCTCTTTTAATTTCCATGGAAATTATAAAAATAAAGAAAATTCTGCTAATAGATAAAAGAAATTGAGTATCCAGAATTTTCAACGCGGTGTGTGGTTGATTTAAAAATAGATCAATCAGATAACTCTACGCACTATTTAAAATTATTGTTTAAATTATACTCAGACGTCGTGGCTCATTTGCAACCTTTGAATCTAATAGAATAGGTATAACTCTTACGTAAATAAATATACATAACTTACACTAAATTGTTCGGAAAGACGTTTTCATGGGAATAGAAAGTAAATTGTGAACCTCTATTTCCAAAGAATACGTCGTTTTTTCTATATTTTTTAATGAAAATGTTTTCCAACCGTTTTTAATTTTCTCAGAATTGTTAAACTATTCCTCGCTCGTAGGTCATCGGTCAGAGTTGTGTTTTAAATAGCAGAATACAAAAAATACCCCCTACAATGTGACTGCTATATATTCATTTTGGTTAGCGAATATTTTTTTAGTCTAGAGCTAACGAAAAACAGTAATTATGTAAATTTCATAAAAATAATTGAAGATCTTTCGGGTGGTTAACTGCATCCGGTTAGAATGGAAGCCGATCCCAACATAGGTCAGAAAAGGCGAGGCCGATTTATAGAATTAGGACTACACTACAACCCATCTACAATCACATTGTACAAAAAGTGACATCAAAATTCTAAATCGCGCAGTCAAAGTTATCCGCGACTTAAAACAATATAGAAAAACTTGACAACTGTTGGGCAGTAGCCCACCAGACACACCACCCGTATGGTCGGAGGATCCTCCCTTTTCTGTGGGGGATGATGAACTTTACACCCCCTAGCCGAATGGTTCCAAAACCTACTAGACTTAACAATATTGCTAAAATCGGTTGAATTCGTCACAATCACAGTCTACAGAATCTACTACAATAACACAGCGCTTACTCTCCGAGCTGTCGGTGATATAAAAAGAATGATTTATTCCGCCCGTCATCTGGGGAATGTATTAATAGATTTATTGACTGCTTATCACTCTTGCGGGCTGAGAGACATTCGCGTTGCTATGGCAACAGCTCTTACGCCGACATTTATGAACGTTACTGAGCATAAACATTTTGAATATATGGCATATACTTACGAAAGACATATACGATAGGCATGGCATTTTGGCATATACTTACGATAGACGCGATAAAATTTGTAATCAGCTTGGAAAAAACGGGTTAGAAATGCATGTGAACCGAGAAGGCTAAATTTTGGGTATTACGCGCGCTTTGCGGCGTGCTAGAGGTCGTAATTTTTATCGAAAATAAAAAATAAAAATACGAAATTGTAGAACCCTTTTTTCAAGATGGCGGAAAATGCACATAGGAAATCTTGGTCGACAATTTGAAGTTAAGCTTTTCTAGCCCCTCCCATATAATATCCAAATTTTAGCCTTCTCGGTTCACATACATTTCCAAATGTATATAATGACTGGACTATTGCAAGAGACAACTAGCTATCGTCTAGTTCTTAATGTGATGCGTAAATTTTATGTCATTTTGCTTTAAATTTGAATTCGTCACAATCACAGTCTACAGAATCCACTACAATAACACAGCGCTTACTCTCCGAGCTGTCGGTGATATAAAAATAATGATTTATTCCGCCCGTCATCTGGGGAATGTATTAATAGATTTATTGACTGCTTATCACTCTTGCGGGCTGAGAGACATTCGCGTTGCTATGGCAACAGCTCTTAGGTCGACATCTATGAACGTTACCGAGCATAAACAGCATTTTGGCTTATACTTACGATAGACGTGATAAAATTCGTAATCGGCTTGTAGTCCTTACGTCGGAAAAAACGGGTTAGAAATGCATGTGAACCGAGAAGGCTACATTTTGGGTATTACGTGCGATTTGCGGCGCGCTAGAGGTCGTAATTTTTATCGAAAATAAAAAATTAAAATACGAAATTGTAGGTCTAAAAACGTTCTACAATTTTTCGATATCTATCAGGCGAATAATGGAAATAGCAAAAAACTAATTTCACTACCGAAATTTTTGGCTTTTTCGATCGATATCTCAATAACGATGAACGATAGGTGAAAAATGTAAAGGACCTTAAGAGCGGCCAACCCGTCATACTTTTCATTTGTTAACCTAGTAGATTCAGGAAAAAGATGTCTAACCGTATTTCTTGACTTGAAAAAAGCTTTCAATACCGTCTCTGTCCCCATTCTTGTGCGTAGTCTGGAAAGTATAGGCGTAAAAGGATAAGGTAGGAGACTATATTAGTAAGGAGTCTTACGTGACCTACGGCGTTCCGCAAGGTAGCGTACTGGGCCCGACTCTTTTCTTAATATATATAAACCACCTCTGTAAAATGTTGCTAGATAATGGTCGCGTTTTCTCATATGCAGATGATACTGCTATTGTTTTCTCTGGTGATACATGGGATTCCGTATGTCAATCTGCTGAAAAAGGTCTTTCCAGAATTGCTAACTGGCTGAACTCACATCTTCTTACACTAAATATTTCTAAGACAAAATATATTGCATTTACAAACTACAACAATACCCAACCTGGACCTAACGTAACTCTCAAAATCCACACCTGTCATAATATATCTAGCACAAACTGCTCTTGTAAAAATATTGAAAAAGTGAGTCATATAAAATACCTAGGTATAATCGTTGATCAGCGGTTATCTTGGCATACTCATACAGATATGGTCATGGGTCGTGTGAGAAAACTTATCTGGATATTTAAGAACCTAAGACATGTTACAACTAAAAAAATGTTAACTGAAATTTATGTCGCTCTGGCTCAATCAATTCTTACCTACTGCATACCCGTGTGGGGCGGTGCGACAAAAACTAAGTTTCTTGAGCTAGAGCGAGCACAGAGATCTCTTATCAAGGTCATGTATACCAAACCGTACAGATTCCCAACCAATGAGCTATACTCTCTGAGCGGTATTCTCACAGTCAGAAAATTATACATACTACATGCCGTCTTAAAATTACACAAAGTCCTGCCCTATGACCCTCACCATAAGGAAAGAAGACGAAAATACAGTGTTGCACCAGTAAAATTCGTTAAAACTAGATATGCCAAAAGACAATTTAACTCAAACTCCGCTGCTCTGTATAATAAAATAAATAAAATAATTAACATCTATCCTATGAGTACCAAAGACTGCAAAAAGGCAATAGTTCAATGGCTAAAACTAAAGACCTATGATGACATTGAATTATTGCTGCAAGCATCGTAAATGTGAAGGTAAGAGATGCACACACCTACACACACGCACATACACGCACACATTTACATACACACACATGCACTCACACACACAAGCACACACACACACTCATGCACACTCACACACGCTATTTAAGGATAAAAACATCTTTAAGTCTGTTTTTTTTTTTGCTTTTATTTGTTATAGTTCAAGTCTTGTTTTGTTTTGTTTAGTTTTAGATTTTACTTGTAATTTTTTTATTTAAATTCTATTTTCTCTTTGTACACCATTTTTACCATTTCAAAATTTGTTATTGAAGAGCGGGATCTCCTAGCACAGGTATATCTTTTACTTAAAAGGAGGTCCCTACGTAAGATTTACTGTAAAAGTTGTACAAGTTTCTGCAATAAACCTTTTTGTTTTTTGTTTGTTGTTTTCATATAAACGCTCGTACGTGATTATGCAGTTGTTACACATCTATCTTTGATTTTTTTGAACTAATAGGTATTTTGTGCACTATATCTAGGTTTTTATGGCAGCAAAAGCTAAAAAATTGTAGAAACAAATTCAGTATAAGCCTCCACAAATTGCTGTTTTGCACAAATTTTAACTGAACTTTGGCCGTTCATAATGTACTCATAAACTGTAAAAGTAAAGAAAACAAATCAATAAAAACCTTGCACATGTAATGGAGATTCGTAATGACAAATATTTATTTCACACACTTGTAAGACTTATTCAAAAACAAGTATTTCCTGGAACAAGTTTAAGAAATTTTCGAACACTATTTTTCATTCAATGTCATCGTGTAAGGCGGTATGAGGTGCGCGGGAGACGAGATGTGCGGGGTCGGGGCGCGGTAAGACGGGGGAATTGAAAGAAAATCGCCGCTGTGGCTCTGGATAAAACAATAAGCTTTTCGACCATGCTCGCGTTGACGATAGACGGACCGGGAAGGGCCCTCTTAAGGTAGCCTGTACGGGTACACCCGTTAGGTAAAAAGCTTTATCTGCGTAGTAGACAGACCTGCACAATTTGGCAACATACGCGCTCCGGTTTACCTGTACAGTTCAACTGTACAGGTAAACTTTTAGGATTATTTCTCTTTACTTTCCTGTCACTATCTCTCAACTGTACAATGCAAGAAGAGACGAGAACATGTCTTAACCAAAACATGCACTAAGTAACGTATTTAGATCTCGGCCTTAGTCTTACACGTGGTCTTATGGGCAGTCAAGGATAAGCAAACATTATAAAAAAAAAAAAAACTTTCTCTGTGAGTTCATACGTGCGTTTAAAACTCGCGAACATTTTATCAATACTCGCGAAGCACTTATTCGATTTACGTGATAGTTTTTCTGTTTCTACATATTTTTTCAAGTAGGTAGTTAATGTTGTTTATTTTGTTATAGTTATACATTAATCAAGAAGAAGTAGTTAATAAATAAACAACAACTTTTATTTCAGACAAGCAACATCCATAGAAGGTAAGTAAAAGAAAACTTACAAACTATGCTAAACAAGTCGGAACACGCAAGGGATTCTTTCTCCATGTCCTGAGCTTCTACATATGTTATTCCGTATTCAAGACTTCAGTATTGTGCAGATTCAAAGAACAATAAAATTGGTAGTGTTAAATGACTGGTCTGCACTGCACCGGACTCATTTCACTTGCAGCTTGCATCACGCCGGTTACCGAAGTGTTAGGCAGAGGTGTACCTAAAAGTACACCTACATTTCACCAGCTATGTTCAAGTCCATATCCGAACTCCGTGGCTGCTACTGAGAAATCCCTGTTGGAAAAACTCAATGACACTTTGTCCGACCTGGGTATCGAACCCAGGACCTCATGCTCAGCAGTCGTCCCCTATGGGTTATATGTTATAATAATAAATCGTCACTCATGGAGATTTTTTCATAGAATCGAAACAAAAAAAAAACCGGACAAGCAATTTCAGCTGTCTACCTAGTACAGATTATGAGATACAGCCCACTGACAGACAGACGGACGGAAGGACGGACAGCGGAGGCTTAGTAATATGGTTACACTTTGGGTATGGAACCCTAAACAACAACATTGCTCCACATTATCCTGAGAGAACAATAATGTGGACAATGTTGATAATTTTACTTAAAGAACTTACTGACTCACAACACATTCTCGACTTAACTGCACATCCCATCCCAAATACCAAAGTCCACGTGAACATTCCGGCAGTGACACACGGACATACAGACAAACAGATACGCGCGAGATTCTTCAGCTAAATATAGCATAACCTGGTTGTAAGTGATCGCGGATTGGCAGCAAGTCTACGTATGTGTATGCGCACGTAATGCCGATGCGCTTGCGCCGGTGACGACTGAGGGACGACGGATTGGAGGTATGTTCTGTTCGTCAACGGATGGACGTGTCTGATTGGTGGAGCTGAAATGTGGACGGACTGGATGATGAGTTGTGAGTTTGATGTTTGTTACTGCTACATTGATTGTGTATTGGAGAATTATAGGTAGTTGTTACAATTTCAAGACTTGAATACCTGGTTTTTGTTGAAAATGTCTTTATTGTAATGTCTCGACAGATCTAAATATATTTTAAAAGTAAAATCCACTTGCTTTTATTTTTTGAGCATCTTTCGTCCCAAAAATGTATGTATGGTAGGTAGGTATGTATTTGTAAACCTGCCACCTAAGCTTCCTTAACAGAATACAATAAATATATTCAAGATTGATTTAACGAAATCACGAATGACGGCCTCCTCAACAGATAACTTCACATTTAAATTTTGTTAAGATATCTTTAATCTTTCGATAAAGTGTTTTAGTAATCAAAAGATATATCTGCTGGGACATTTCCCAGCTGTAATTCTTACAACACTGAGACAAGAAAGCATCCAGGTAATTATTCTAAAAATAAAACATTAAAATAGAAACACAAAATACGAGTTGTGTACGAAACAGCAGACGGCCAAATTTATTTCGCAACAACAATTGTACAGAATAATTTATCTAGTGCACGCACGAACAATAAAATCACATAAATATCTACCTACAGCTATTTTTGGATTGGATACCAAGTCATCTTTCACTGACTAATCATAATTTCTTTAAATATCTGTCCCAAGAACATATTTCACGAAAAGAAACAATCCGACAGACGTTTATTGGTGACATTTAAATAGAAACAAGTGACGATTGTGAAGGAAAAAAACATAGATCTGTGAAAACTGCGGTAACAATTACGATAGAAGAGAGCTAAGGCGCAACGTTCACGACGCTATACTCAAGAGTGACGTGTTACTAACTCCGCCATCGAAATACTAGTGCAGTGATGTTCTGGCTTCTCATTGGTGATTAAGTTTGTGTTACTCAAAAAGATCCTGCAATTTCAGAATTTTGATCGGCTCGCGTTTGACCAATATCTCAGCTGATGTACCTAAGCGATGATTGTGGTAGAAGAAATTGGTTTAGACTGGTGAATCTTTCATGGTTCTTTCTCTATATTTACTACAGATCTGATGCCAGTTTTAACGTTCTTCCCCGCAAATGGCACGGTGACCACCAACGCAGAGACGAGCAGATCGGACAGGAGACGTGAGGGAATCGACCCAGCACATCGATTGAAATGCATATCGCGTCTCTCGTGTGTCCTGTGATTGGTCAAATCTTGCACGTTTCTTCTCCGCTCTGCTTGTCTCAGCTTCTTTACGACAACGGTGTTCCCTGCCAGTAGCAAAAAAGAGAAACTATCTCTGTCCACGCGTCACCTAACTCTTACTATGACAATACATCGCGACAGTGATTTAAGACCCACCTACACCCAAATTCCTTATCAAAAATATAACAAAGAGACCATGTGATTACTCGTAAGTGGTAATTTTCCCGGTGCCAAGTACTGAACACAAGTTTCAATGAGTTAAAGGTGTAATAAAGGGCTTTCTTAATGATCAGGAAAAGTATTTTAATTGTCTTCTTTGGTGGTTTGCCAAGTGATGATGACGGGTCAAGGTTAGGTTTCATCGAAGTTTTCTTAGCACAGGAAGATTGAAGTATTGTTTTGTTTTAAACCATTTCAATTTGCGTAATTAAGTGAAAGCAAATAATCGATTTATCTAAGAGGGCAACTGTGTGTTAAAACGAAAGAAATTAAATAGAAAAATATGTGTCTAGAAGACTTGTTCGAATGATGACTTGAAGAAGAGCCTTTGCAACAAATAATTCAGAGGTAGATATTAAAAATAACAAAGTTATTTTCAAACACAAATTAGTAATTCTGCATGTCTGTTACCGATCACAAAATAAATCAGCGAAACAAAATATTCAAACAATTTTTTAAACAGTGCTACCCATCAAAACAACTTAAAATATCATTTCTCCATTCTTAAAATACTTTACTCTTCATTATAACTATCACGATTCTCAATTGTCATTTTCAAAAATACAACACGATGTCATAAATAAAACCATTTAACTTCGATATAAGCGCACACACGTATATCAACACCCTGTATGTAAGCGTAGGCATGTATGTCAACACGCTGTATAATGTCCCGACGTGACGTCAGAGCGCGTCACGTTTGCGTAACGGCGCACGCGCATACGACTACGACGTATTTGTAGAAAACAGATAATTGGAGAAGTACCATTTCGAAGAAAGTTTGTTGAAGACAGAGTGTTGCAGATTTAAATTCGTATATTGTCATCAAAGTGGAATAGCATAATCAGCCTATAATGTTCCCACTGCTGGGACACACGGCCTCATCTGTATGAGAAGGAATAGGCTATAATCTACCACACGGGACCAAAATGGGTTGGTAAATGTCACCATATATCTTCGAAATTTTGATTCTAGGACATGCCGGTTTCCTCACGATGTTTTTCTTTCACCGTTTTTGAGAGCAGTGGTGATGAAATAAATTACACAAGGTAATGCGCCTGCCTGGGTTCGAACCCACGACTTACTGTTCGTAAGTCGGGGCCGTCAACAATGGGCCACCGCTACTCTTCCGCATCAAACTGGAATGCAAGAACCTAAAAAAGTACATTTCCTACAGTTGCGTTTTATAATATGAGGCTACACGAACTGCCGTAAAATATTTCGTATCGAAGCGTTCATTATTAAAGCCTTTTCCCAACTTTCTTGGGGTCGGCTTCCAGTCTTACCGGATGCACCTGAACACCAGTATTTTACATTGAGCAACTGCCTATCTGACCTCCACAACCCAGTTAGTACTCGGTAATATGACTTTCGGGCCACTGACTACCTGTAGAACATAATAATATTCTTTCTCGTACTAATCCTTCTGTCCCTTTCCTGCCTGCTATACGTGTTTGTTAGCCGGTCATTTTGAGAATAGCACATGTCTTGTATGTGTCAGTTATTAATAGTCGGGACTGGGTCACCTGTAGCGGCTCTTCAGTATTTACAGGTGTCTTCTCGTCATACTTATACGTAGGGTTGAAGGTATGGATTGTCATGTGTGGTGGGTTTGTGAAGATTGGTCTTTTATATTAAGTGATTTTATATCAGATTGTTCCTAGATTATTAAAGGAGGACATTATTGCCCATCCTCATTAAATTAAAACGTCACTCTTTTATATTTTGTGCAAGTACCCAGAGCAGTTTTTTTTTCAAACATAGGCCTTCATTTGATTGAAAACGGTAACTGGTAACTGTAACTGATAAAATAGGCATTGAGTAAAAACCGCAGCCAGACTGAGTTCAGACCCGCTGAAACATAACGCGAGACGCCATTAAAAAAAAAAGATATTGGGTAAATTTGATTCGATGTCAAAGTTGAAAATTGTGATCTATAACTGGTCAACAATGAAATTCGAGGGCCAAATAGCATTAAAAAAAGGTAAAAATCACAAAGTTTTATAACCTGACGGAAGAGAGAAAAACTAGACCAACTTTTTATTTGCCAAGTCGATCAAATCAAAATCTTTCCATTTCTATAGGTTCGTACTTTAGACTTTTCTATTATTACATATACTTCGTATGATTCTGATGGGTATCAGATGGATCTAACCTCCATTCAAGTGCTGTCACTGTCCATAGTTCGTAACGATGATGACATTGATAGCTATTAAATCGATCTGGATGTGCTGCTATGCCCATAAACAGCTCGGCCAGCTTCATCGCCACAAACCCTTCATGCTTTCTACCAGTAACCCGCTAATCTATAACACTTGTAATAATGAACGCGATACGTAGACACCGCGCGATCAACAAACTAAATGACTGGCATCCGACCAAGTTTCGCAACCGCCACGCTCGCCGCTCTCCACACTCACACGACAGTTAAACTTAACTCATATCCCGGAACGTTAGGAGGAGAATACAATATCTATAAGTGAGAACATTCGTTTAAGCCCCGCATGCCTAGGTCGGTCTGTGAATGGGTGACCATCATACCGGGTTTCCTCTGGGCCTCGAAAAGCACGTTAAGCAGTTAGTCCCGGCTGTCATTAATAGATCTTGTGTGACCCGAAAGTTCGACACCCAGTCTTTCCAAGAGGTCCCGTATTACCAAGTACTAACTGGGTTGTGGAGGTCAGATAGACAGTCGCTCCATGTTAAATACTGGTGTTCAGCTGCATTCGGTTAGAGTGGAAGCCGACCGCGACATAGTGTGGAAAAGGCTAGGCTAGATGATGATTTTGATTCTGTTAGCATATAATAAGCAAAATCAATTGATCAGCCAACACCCTTAAATATCGAGGCGATAGCATAATCTGCCTATTCATTACATATCCCCTCCGTGACCCGGATAGCATATTCGTCGTTGGTCCTATCATTCTCTGAGAGTCGTTACGGATAGTCAAAATCCCGAAAGTCCGACAACCAGACTTTCCATGGGGTATCGTGCTATCCGAATACTCAGTAACTGGGATGTGGTGTTGAGATTGGAAGTCGCTCCTTGTAAAATAATTTAGAAGAAGCCGACCTCAACATATTTGGGAAAAGGCTAGGCAGATTTATGCAGCCTATACTGTTTCCCAGCTGGGATACCGGCTAAAGTTCAACTGCATTTGCTGCGTTCGTTTGACGATGGGTGAGCATTCTTTATATTTTGGAAGCACATTGTTCTTTTGAGAACATGAAATCAATGGACGGTTTAAAAGTTCGATTATAGAGACTGGATAGAGTAAATACCGGCGCCATTTGAAAAAGAAAACTTGGTTATCCGACCAAAACTGCGACAATTTCGCAGCCGATGTGCCTAACTCCTAATTCCAAACCTCATCAACCTCTTAACAGCCAACTAGAGATTCTTACTCAGCTCCCAAACTCTTCAGCCTCCATTTATCACCTCATAAACAAAGGTGCTAAGGGATTTACTGAAAAATCACATTCTAAAGGCCCTTTGAACTAAAGATTTGTTTTGAAGATCACCCAATTAATAAATTAAATTTTATATGACAGGTAAAAATTAGTTCTAGTTGGCTTCGTCATGGTGTCATAATGTTTCTTTATGATGTGGTTATATAGGAGATTATTTTAATAAAAATGATGTAGGTATATAAACATAAGGGGTATTATGTAAATTAAAATGAGTGTGATTTTTACGTAATCAATGGCCCCAACAAAACTTCGTGGGACACAGAATTTAGTGCAATATTAATGCAATATTAATGCAATATTAATGCAATATTAATGCAATATTAATTACAATGTCTAGTGCAACAACAACTTTAAAGTTGTGTTGTTTAAGTGTTACCTACTCAAAATTAAACCCAGAAATCGTACTAGTTATTTTATTTAATTCCAAATGACACAAAAAATAATTTAAAAGTGTTTTACTTAATGCAGGCTTAAAAGAAACACTTTTGAGGACCAATGAACACCATTGGCGCTACTATCGACGTAGCCAATTACTAGACTCAACTGATTTAAAAAGCAACATCGAAACGAAACGAACAAAAAAACTAGATTAGGTTAAGGCTTCCGTCCTGTTATCTGGTTGTTTAACTAGTTAAAGAACAGACAACTGTCATGTTTGTCTAGACAATAGTCATGTTATAATTTATGATCTAAGACTCACCCTCCGGTATCTTGATAGCAGTTCCAAGATTGATCTGCTGCAGCCTGGCTAGCGCGGCCTGCTGCAGCGCCTTCCTCTCGATCTCGCTGAGTGTCAGCAGCGAGGTGTCGGTCAAGCGCACGCACCGCCCACTGCCGTCTGCCCAGCAACAGCTGCCCTGCACATAACGCGTGACGTCATCATACCACACACAGGTGATGTTGCTGCAGGAGGAGTAGCATAGAGATAAGGATATGTCAATGCACAAGCAACACGCATTGCATTTAAGCAGTAGCACTCAAAACCAAAAGTTCGGATCGCCTGATTCCGCAAATTCTTTGCGGCCCAGCTGCCGAATGATGCCAAATGTGTGGTATGTCTTGCCTTACACCATGGATATACTTTTAGATGATGGATTCAATTTAACTTAAAGAAAGAGAGGAAAGATTGAACTAAGCCAAGCAAAGAAAGATAAGTAAAATGAAAACAAATAAAAATTACTCTCGTAGAAATGATTTTCGTTAGCCTTAAAAATTTAAATGAAAGCATTGCACACAACATGCCTAAAAACTATAAACTGCTGAAATTAGCTACTAATTAATGGTCTAAGGGAAACCATACCATGTGAATCATGAAGAGAACACTCTTGCGTCTATGTAGACGCAAGAGTGTTCTCTTTATGAATGCATGTGCATTCTCTAGCAGGCTGAAAGTAAAGTACCTACACTAAAAGGGTCAGAAGGATGAAAAACATACCACAGGGAAATATATCTCTGTGTCGTCTTATTCTTTTAAAAAATCCCACCCTAGGAGCTATTCTTGTATCGTGGGTGCGTTTCCAAACATTTAACTGATATACACAAACAACAAGACCCGGAACAACTACATGTAGGTTATACAAATATTTACAACAACAATCGGACCCGTGACACACAGCACAGCAACCAATCGCTCAGCCACTCTGCGCCAACCGTGTCGTCCAAATCTTTGACACAAACACATAAATATTCTTTCTATCCCAATATCAGGTCCCAATGTTGGAGTCAGCTCCAAAGTTAAAGCCATTCCTATAATCTTAAAATTTGCTTAATATATTACCTTTACCCTTGTGTTATCACTTATAGAAATATTGAAAGGATTTTTTTTCAAACAACATCAAAAGGAAACTATTCGACTCAAATATATTACCAACTCTTCAGGATGTCAAACTTGGTCTACAACAGATGCCATGAAAATAAAATTAAGGACATTTCAAAGAGCTACAGAAAAAAGCATGCTTGGCCTAAAAATAAACGACCGGATAAAGAGCAGTGAGATCAGAGCGAAGACCAATTTGAAGTGGAATTGGGCAGGCCACATCACGGGGACCACAGACAACAGGTGGAGCAAGCACGTCCTGCACTGGTATCCACGAAACGGAAACAGACGCCGCGGCAGGCCACTGCAACGATGGCGAGACGATATCGTTGCACTGGCAGGGATAGAGTGGACCAGAACGGCCCAAGATAGGTAAACATGGAAACAGATGGAGGAGGCCTTCATCCAGAGAAGGAAGACCCCTTACTAGATTAAGTTTAAAAAAAAAATAGAATTGTAAATTATAGGGAATAAATGCTATTTTAATTTTTTATTTATTTTTATTTACCCTTGCGTTTTTGTATGGATATCATGGTATGGACACCATGATATCCATCCAAAATCACAAGCCAAAGAATTCTCAAGGTCACACCAAGCTTCCTACTGCAAGCCACGACAAAACAAATATAAAAACTAACAAATAGGAGTAAAGAACCCGTAAAGTGTTATCTCAATGAATAGTACCGCGTTAATGTCACAGATATACGCAGTAAATTATCAACAGGTGTCCATATAGCCGTAGACGTCACGTTTATATACCCACGCCTTTATATCAAGCAGTTTTTACGATATCAGAGCGGTTTCTCTGACTAGCTGTGGGGGAATAACTGTCTTACTTGGCACTTTAAGCTGAAATGTGATTGGTTGTTGAAAACACACGCAGATCAAAGGGTGGGTTACATCCATAGCAGTTATATGCACCTGGACTTAACACTCTCTTTTGATCTAGCGTAATTTGACAAATATGAAAGGGACACCGACGCTTATGCATGCTTTTCGCGAAATCTCGGCCTTTTTTAACGAGATTGATCTCGACCGAGAAATCGGCGAGATCTCGCGAGTTTAACGAGATTGCACTCGAGCATAAAAACTTTCATTTGATTGGTATAATTTGATAATTAATCTCTAATTTCTAATAGATCTCTGAGTAGGTATAGTTTTCTTTAATTGATAATAATCATATCTCAGTTTAATAGTCAACTCAAATTAGTTAATTTGAGTTGACAATTGTTGTTGTTGTAAGAGTTTCATTTTAGTTTTTGACTTCTTGTTGTTTTGTTATAAAGAAAATGTTTTATTATTAAAAGACTTTTCTTTGATATAGATCAGAAAACTGGTTGTTTATTTCATTTGTTTATTTGATTGGATACGTCAAAGTTTACTACTTCAAAGTTTATTTAAAAAAATGATAGGTAAGTCAAGCAATGTTAAATACATAAAAGTTCATTAAAAAAAAACCTAAAAAGAAATGTACATTTCATAATACCTGTAATTCTTATTTATTTTTTTCCTAATTTATTCAAATATTGTAATTATTTGCAAGAATAAACACACAAAACTGGCCATCTCGCGGTATTGTTATTCATAAACTCGCGAGATCTCGCCTGAGCCCCAATCTCGTGAAATTGCTTTCCCTGTACATACTGAATACGAGGTATGTGTTTGTGCGGTGTCCCTTATCCCGTCGGTACCCTGTGTTTTAGTCAATCGTAGTATCGCGTAGGTTGTGCAGTGCTCAGGATGGGTCTAGTATCTGTATCCGCAGACATAAACATCTGCACTTATACTGTCACTTACGGGATCTTCCGTAGTAGTCCATTATTTTGAGCTCCCGATATCCCGTAAGTGAGAGTTTAGTTGTAAACCGTGAAAGCTTAAAACAGTGTTTGATAAACATATGCCATGTTGTCTTTCCACCACAATTGGCTGACTGTTGGAGAATGCCTACGGCATCAAGGCCGCCTATAATGCATACATACTTATTTTTTGCGAAATGTTTAGATAAATGAACGTACACTAACTAACACGTAACTACACATAGTATCCAGGCTAGAATCTTGCTTGAGAGAAAGGATACTCGCGAAGTTGGAAATTAAATAGATTCTAAACTGAAGTAATTAGAATCTCACACAGAGCATTAATACGGCAAATTCTAGAAAATCAAGTTGAACGTACAAACAGAACGATATAAATATAATAAAAATAGAATTTATACAAAACTTTTGCAAACACCTTTGTGAAATATAGTTTCGTGAGTCATTCTCCGTAGCACAATGCGCAAAATTATTTTTAAAGAAGGAAATACTACAATTTTAAACAAGGAAGTTGACGAATATAAGCTTTTTTTCTCAGCCTTGTTGGAGGTCATTAAAATGAATACAAAATAGCAAATAAACACAATATTCAATGCAGCAGATGTTGAAAACAATCTTATGTGGGTCACTTGTCAAAATTAGCAATCAGAATAACAACAGGAAAAAGAGAATAAAAGCAGAAACACATTCACACGTTTTCAAGGCAAAGTATTAAAATGTTTTGTCACAGAAACTTGTATTAATATTCCACTTGCAAACCAAGGTGATAATTAGGAGGAAACATAAAAATATAAACACACAAGAAAACAAGCGTATAAATAATTTGTTAGTGTGTGTTGTACATCTAACAAATTAAAGTTAAGAACTCATAATCTAGATTAATAATTATTAAAATGACGGCTTTTCGCATTCAAAATGAAGTATAATTAACTAAACCTACACACTAATGTCGGCCCACAGCTTTGCTCGTGGGAAATATTTTACTTTTATAACGTAAGAAATTTTAAATATTAAACGCAAAAGAAATTCATAAGAATCATAAGATACTAACTGCCAAAATATTGTGCAAATTCAAGAGGAACCGACTAGATTATGCTAATGATATGCTAAGAAACACAAAAGTCATTAAAAACATGTAATTTTAGTTATAAACTATGCTAGTTCACAAGGAATGAATGGCATCAAATTGAAAAAAAAAAATCCTCAGAAAACTTGAAACTTACAGGCAAGTGCTCTGTAAGTACTCGTTTATAATATAGCTCATAATTCATACTTGACCAAATCGAAAAAGCAAAGGAAAAATGTGGATTGTGTGAAGGATGGTACTCGTATGGATACAAAGAGTATGAATACTGATTTAATGGCTAACAAAAATAATAAGTACAAAACTGCTGTGCCGCAAAAATAATCAAAAATTATATTTAATGGTTTGGTGCAGAAAAATAAAGAAAAAGTATTTATTAGTCTCGCACAGGACAAAACAAAAAATGGTTAAATTAAAAATAAAACAAAATTATTTATAAAGGGAAAAAAAGAAACGAAATTGGTCCTGTACGCGGCCAAAAGGCTCTAGGCTGGAGGAAAATCTAGAAGGAGATTTAACGAAATATTATCACAAAAGGGATGTATTGGGGAGGGATGATATAACTGAAAAGGGAGTGAATCATAACGTGACGGACGACGGGGTAAAATGGAAGACCAAATCACTTCGCGTAGCATGGGACAAGGCCATTCAGAAGAAGAATTACCAACAGCAAATTACCTTTAACACACAATCCAATATTACAGTGATTAACGACAAGTTTATCCGTGCGTCTGTCACTAGCTCAATATTAAAGAGTAGCTGATAGTGAGTCAGGCACAGTTAATAAATGTGTTGTGTCTCATACACGCCTACGATACTCTTTGATAGTCCGCTTTTAAACGAGCAGCGGACTTGGACGCGGCATCTGTATATATTTTTTGTTATAATTATGTAATTTTGAATGTTGAGTTGGGTGTGAAAGACGATCTGTATATCAAGATTGTAGTGCATCTAGATTTTAGAGCAGAAGCGTTGATGGATGGTGGGTGTCTGGCTTGCAATGAAAATGCAGAGTTGGAATTAGAATTAGGTTTTTGTACAGACGGTGTAAAATACAACTATTGGCATTGAGGTTTCAGAAAAAACGACTGTGAACGTTTCTTAATAATATTGATGCAACCACCGCATGATAAACTACTGTTTTTTCAATATGCAATTATAACCAAACTTAAAAAAAAAACAATTAAAACACGAACGTAGAGACCTGCTGTTGACCTTCTGTCTTGTCAAGTATGGATCAGAAAGTAGGGCCACAAAAGGTATGAATGATTGGATGAGATTGAAGAGAGGGATGATGATGCATTTCCATGTGGCTGAGATGAGAATGCTAAGAGGGATGTGTGGTATAAAGCGAATGGATAAAATAAGAAATGAGTACATAAGAGGGAGTCTGAAAGTGGCGCCGGTGACTAAAATTTGTGTGGTAATCGGTTGTCGTGGTATGGGCATGTGATGTGGAAGAATGAGGAAAATGTCGTGAGGAAAGTTCTGAGTATGAATGTGGATGGGAATAGGAGTAGAGGATGACCAAAGAAGCCTTGGATGGACTGTATAAGGAATGATACGACAAGGAAGGAGGTGTCTGATGACATGACGAGTAATAGAGAAGTATGTAAAAGACATGCTGCGCCGACCACAAATGAATTGGGATAAGGACGAGACAATGATGATGTACATATAGAAAAGAAGAAAAGCATCAAACGGTGTCAAAAAATTCGTCCACCACACCGCTGTCAACAGGAATAGTGCCCAGCAGGCTGGCAGCATTGCCACGTTAAAGAGCAATGCTGATTCTGATAGATTTATAATGGGAACTTATTATAATTAGTATTAAGAAATGTAAAAGTATTATTTATAATTATTATTAAGAAATGAGGATCAAATCGTGACGAAAGTTCACAGAATGAATGTGTAGTAGAAAAAATACCAAATAGATGAACTGTGTGAAAAATTATATTGCTGAAAAGGGGGCGAGTACCAAGGTGATGGCTAATAGAGATGTATGAAAGAAAAAACACAGGCTGCATCAACATTAAATAAATTAGGGTAAGGGTAGGTAGTGAATGAATAAACGGATGGATTGTCAAATACTAGATATTTGATGCAGTCTTTTGTAGAGGTAGATAATTCAGATTAACTTTATAAAGGTTTTCATTATCATTGTTGAAATTATTAATTGGGGTAGGAAAAACTAACCGGTTAGACAAGGCAGTTCAACGTTGACTGACGCTGATACTGACGCACAAAATATACACATGTCTCATCTTGATCATTTTTATTTTATTTTGATCAACTACACACATTTGTTAGACGAACTAGATGAAGGTCAATGTTCTGTAATGATTATTTTACTGCTAATAGTTTACGCAGATGAGTAACCGCAGGCTGTGCCTGATTAAACGTCAAACGACGGACAAGAAATAAGTGCTACAGAAATATGACTGATTGATGACAAAAATAACTCACATGACTAACGAAATTCAAAAATAAACAGAAAATCTAATGCACCAACACATGTGATTCAGTACCAGAGAAGTATAAAAACTGACAGGTGAGTTTTTTAACTTGCCTGGCATCGGATCCACGATGACTTAGCCTGTATTAAATTCGCTCAGCCAGTGTATAAATAATAAAAAAAAGGTTTTCAGTATAAATGTATTGGGATAAATATAAAAGGTTATTTCTGTATGTGTAAATATATTCGGGTATATTTAGAATGACACGAGTTATCTGACTTTCAAACGTTTCAACACAGGTGCATCGGCACCTCTCATCGGTTTGTAACCCCAATATAAACGTGCGAATTTATATGAAAGCATGTACGAAAATAACATCTAAAATAAAGTTATGTGGAATTTAAATTGTATTGTTAAAATTAAAAACAGCAATGATAAAGAATACATAGAACACTAAGCAAAAAAAAAACAGTGGAAACGACATTAACAACAAACAAAACATAACGACAGATGAATGACAATGGAATGAGCAAAATGATAAATTAACAGAACCAAGAAGTTAAGCATAATGAAAATGGAGACGAGCCTGATAACGCCATGAACTGCATAACTCTGTCGTAAACTGGATGAGATGACAAAAATTACACAAAAAGATATATAATATGGCTGATGCTGTTGATGAACTTAAGAATAGAAAGACCATATTCAGACAATAGAACTTATTGTTATTGGTTGATGTTACCCCTTCTTGGGATGAAATGGCTATAAAGAGGGTGATTACTGACATGACGACTAATAGAGAAGTATGTAAGAGTAAGACATGATGCGCTGAACCCGAATAAACAGGAGATTGATGTTAACAATATCAACTTTGGAGAGCAATAAAGTATACTCTATCTATCTTCCTAGGATGATGATGAGAACATACCAATCCTAATAAAAGGAGACAATATCCAAATCGGTCCCCATGAAAAACCAAAAACATCCACTGGCACTCAAGAAGCATACAACAACACACTTGAAGAACTCTCAAGCCTACGCTCGTTGAAACCGAACGTCGACGCGACTGGAGAGTGCAATACCGACGCAATTTATGATGCTTCGCGAATTATTAGTATAGTAGACAAGTTATGTGGAATGCGGCTTTGGGAGTCATGTGATATGAGGATAGGTTCGTGAGGATTGAATGGAAGTGGAGAGGAAAATGGGATTTATGGGATTATGGTTTGATTAGCACTGGTGCGAAAATGAGATTATGCTATTATAGCATAGGTCAAAGGCCGATTGGTAAATGGCGCTTTTATAGCAAAAGCTTGTTGGATAGAAATTTATTGTTATCCATACGACAGTTACACTGTCTACCTATCACGCATTAACAGCTGAACGGATTAGAATGGGATATGGTTCATGGGTAGACCATGAACTGAGTTAGGATAGAAGACACTTTTTATCTTGGCAGTGGGTTCCCCGTAGGATAGTGGCCAACCTGCAAGTTGGCGAAGCCACAGGAAAAAACCTAGATGAGATATAAAATTCACGAAACAGTTTGGTGGAAGTGAATGTAGGAATTATAGACCTTTGCTTTAAAGCATGAGTTAAAACAGACGTGACAGAAAATCATCTGTCATAAATTCTTCGTTCACATTTTGATAAACTTCAAATAATAAAAGTGAAATGAAAATTCCTGGCAATAACAAAATATCAAAAGTTTTCGATATTCTGAAATGCATTAATAGCCAATAAGCACCAGGAATTCCATAACAATTTGGAAATAGTGCAGGAAGGCCGGATGTAATAAATAGCGAGAGTCAACACTTAAGATGTACCTGCAGTTTAGTACTAATTTATTCGGGGCATAGTTGCAAGGAACACAATGTGATTATTTACAACCCTGGAAATATGAAGTGGTTAGGTACTGGAGAAAGCTTTTACACTGAAACATGGTTGCTTTTTTTTAAATCTCCAGAAGTGAAAGCAAAATACACACTGCAATAAATTGCTTAACCGGCGAAAAAATATTAAAAATCGACGAAAAATCCCAGCAATATATTCTCTGGGAATTCCCGGAATTATGCAAACATTATACAATGCAAACAACGTACAGGTGCACAAACATCCAGACTCGGTGCAAATATTTGTGGTCTCAATGTTTCACCTACAGAAAAACTCGATTAAACGGTTTACGATACGAGTAGAGTATCATAAGAAGTGTAAGTAATTAAGTAAACGTATGTACCCCTATTAGGCTAAGATCTTCATACAGTGGGTGCTTGAAGACGTTCGTCGTTGCTGAAGCAGGCCTAAGAAACGTTGGCTTGACGATCTGGACTCGTTCTTGCAGGATTGGCCGAAGAAGTGGAATATGGGGCTTTTAGAGCCTAGCTCAGGAGTGAGAACCTATGTTAAGTTCACAAAACAATCACTGAATGAAATTGAATTCATTAGAATGATGTTTCGGGGAACCTTGTATATTGTTTTATTAGTGAAGACCGACGACGAAGATAAAGCGGATGAAGCATTATTTACGAGTACTGTAAATAGTAATTTCGCTCGTGCAGTAAATGACTGAACATCATCAATATCCCAAAAGGCCAGTACACTCTTTTAGGACAGAGCAGACGCCGATAAACGGCGCGCTGACAGACGTGAGATGACAAAACCACTTCTCTTGATTTACGTATGACATTGTTTACTATTTGTTTGTATACAGAACATAAACAAGATGACGTAAGCATCAACATACTCATAATACTAACAACACTGACCAATATTACACACGTAAACACTGGACAGACAATAATGGGGCAGTCAACATAAGCTTTGAGGTTACACACAAAACACAGATACAAATGTGACACACAACAGGCCAGAATGCTAACACAAACCTCGAACAAGACTACACAGAATATAATGTGCCTCACAACACATGCTACACACATAATGCAATGCATGACACAGAAAATACTGCCACAAACAACACGCAACAGAATTTTTTACACGGACTACACATACAGAAAACAGAATACAGAACAATACAGACAGACAGAATAGGATAGGATAGGACAGAATAGGTCAGATAACACAAGCTATAATATTATACACAAAGCAGTCTATTATGGGACAGACAATAGAGACGGTAATAGGGCAGACAACACAGGCTATAATGCGATATACAACACAGGCTATAATGCGATATACAACACAGACTATAATGCGACTGACCTGAGGCGTCCATGTGGCGGCGACGCGTGAAGAGCTCCGACTCCTCGTGCGCCACAGCTTCTTGCTGACACTCTGCACTACGCTGCTCGAAGACCGCGACTTCTGCATGCCACCTGCAGGAGGAGCCACAGTCGGAGCACTTCTACCGAGCAACGTCGACAAGAACGAATGCGACTGCGTTGGGGACGCCGGCGACGCTGGCGACGTTGGTGTCGACGCTACTGACGCAAAACGCAACTCCCGATACGTTATAATCCACCCTTCTTCTGTCTGACAACCCTTGTGAGGACCATCATCGTCGACGTCACTCGGCATCCGAGGTTTAATGTTTCGCAAATTCTTATCGTAATTGATACGCTTGAAGCGGTCTGCTTTGTCGGCGTCCACGCTCTTCTTGCGTGCCATCCTCAGGTAGCGCTTGATGGTGTCGCTGACAGACTGCGACACGTCGTCGTGGTCGACGCTAGAGCGCCGGCGCGCCGGTTTGGGTCGCTCGGGCACCAACCCCGTGGGGCTCGTCGGCATCGACGCCAGCTCCAGCTTGTCCCGGTACGCTCGCTCCAGCTCCAGCAACACTTCCTCCGGAATCGCATGCGTCTGCGTCCCACACTCCACGTACTTGTCCTCCAATGACTCGTGAAATACCTCAATAAGTGGCGGTGGAGACATCGGTGGCGATCTATAAGGGTCATCATCGTCTTTAAAACGCGTAACACCAACAGTTCGACGCGGAACACTTCTAGAGTTAGAGCTAAGCGCACTGACGAATCCACTAGGTCCATAGCCTCCGGAGCCACTACCACCACTGCCACCACTACCACCACTCCTACCGCCTCTGTAGGGCTTGGTCTTGCGAAGGTCATGATACAGTCTTTTCAATAAATTCCTATCGGTTAACAGGTCCTGCACTATGTTGTCCCGGTTCGGGGATCGTACGTAGTACCTGCCGAGGTTCTCCAGCAGGGTCCTCTCCCGAGAGGGATTAGAGTCGGCGTCGGTCGGGATCCGCTCCGACTGCTGCTTAAGATACTTCCTTAAAGAGCGAACTAGCTCCTCCGTGTCCGAGTGCCTCGTCGGACAGGAATCATCCTCTACTTTCAGGTACGTGCGCAATAAATCAACTAGACAACTCTCCTCCTCCTCGGGCACGGTCCGGCTCACGTCGCCGAACGCCGCGACCGTGCGCGCCTGAGATGCGGCGCGAGCCGACGACGCCGCGTTGAACTTGGAGGTGGATGCGGCCGGGCTCGGCGATGCGAAAAAATCACGCCGGAGCTTGGCGATGTCGAAGCGGCCGCCCGAGGTGTGCCCGATGAAGAGATCGGTGGGTCTGGACGGGGGTGCAGGCGCGTCGTCCACGGGTGAGCGTGCGCGCACCGAGCCACCGCGCGCGCGCTTCTTGCGGCGCGGGCGGGGCAGAGCGCCCGGGTACGAGCTCTTGCGCCATAGCAGGAATCGCGGCTCTTTGGCGCACACATCCTGGAAGTAGGCCTCAAGGCGCGGCACGTCCTCGGACCGGTTCTGCGCGCCCTCCGGGATGAGCCGGCGGCCGGCGTCGGACATATACTTCCATGTCTTGCGCGTGAGCAGCCAGCGCTCGCGCGGCTTGTCGCGGCGGCGTGCTACCTTCGTCATGGGGTCGGGCGCGGGCTCGAGGCGGGGGCGGCGGCGGCGCTCCATGGCCGCGGGTCACATCGGGTCAGGCGTCAGGCATGTCCGACCTCGGCCCGCGCACCTGCCTGCCCGAAACTGAACACTACTCCGCACGGTGCGGTATATTATGCGCCGAAATAGCCGTCCGGTAATAGAGCGGCCGTGAACTGGATAGGGTGCGCTCGCGCACGACGGACCGGCGCTGGCGGCGGTTCGGCACGGGACTGCCGCCCGCCCGTAAACAAAACCAAGCCCGCCCACGCGCGCCGCCCCGCGCCGCCCGCCCCGCGCGCCTTGACCTATGTGGTGACATGCCCTAGCATCCGTGATTGACGATGGTCATGGCTCATAGTTCCGATGCGCTTCAATCAGAGATGCATTCGCGGCCGTCCCAGGACCGGTAAATTCCAAATTGCGAGATCAGTTGGTAATAATCACCTGGTCTCAATGTTTAATACAAAATCTTCCACATATTACATTTTTTGCTCTAGTTTACACCTTCTTATTGAAAACCTCCGTCCATCTCATAAGTAGATCCAACAGGAAAAGCTGCAGCAGTATTTTATTTATTTGTTAACACCTGTGAGCTTCACCCAACTGTTCATGTTTTTATTACAGTCTGTGAGTGCTTTAATTTCTGATTCTTCGCATACAAATAGTGCTAGTAGTCTCTTACAGTTGATCTTACAGAAACAGGCTAGAATACTGGATCATCAAGGTAAATGATTTGAATGTTTTATTTGATGACAAACATATTTTTGAAATAAATATGATAAGTGGTTATGCCAAGTTTTAATAATAACTATCTAGGTACAAGCGTTTCGCAAAAACACGGACGAAAGAGATGCTAATGGTTGCTGTGAGTGGAGAAATTATTTGGAGAAGAACTGGAGAAATCGAAATTGAAGAACAAAAGGTCCGTGAAAAACAATCTAGAGCAATTGAAGCTGGACAAAATAAAGAAGACTTCCTCGGTGAAGGTATGAATATCAAAATTAAGCAAACTTTTGTATGTGAAGGTCATACTTTTATATTTGTAGAATCACCAGTAATTTACAAATGTCTCACAAATGAGCCAAAAAAGATACTCATAGCTAATTAAGGTAACGAGGCAGTCACCGCGATAATTAATTTATGCAGTGCAGTCATCAAATCATTAGGAATATTTGCACTAATGTACGAATTTACGTTCATAGTGGCATTTCATGGCAGATGACACAAAAATTGGGCATGGGCTAATGACACTACCGAACGTGGGAAAACGAATTACCATATCAACTCGTGAACTGTTACACATAGGCCCAGCGATGAAACGGTCATTAGATGGTCACAGATCATGGTATTGGTCAAAGGAAGAATTTCTATGATTCTCAGTATTGAATTAGAAATACATGAAAAATGATGTATTTTGTCTTGTTCATATCTCTGAATCACCTTTTACAACTACAAAGAGGAGAGGAGTTGTACTTTACAGCAACCTAAGATGATAAAGCTAAGCGGGAAACTAAAGGAAACGTGGATCTTAATGGTGCAATGGAAGTGACCTTCCTCTGAAAGTTGAACAAGTAGACACGGATGATTCATTCTATGAGACACAGTAAAGGAGTTCCAAGACCAAAATCATGACGAAATTTTAGACCTAGTTTTATCATAGAAAACGAAAGATTTTGAAACGAATTTAAAAGTACATTATGATGAAGGAGACCTTTAGTTTAAAATTAAATGCTGAGGACTGTTCTCGTTTATAATTTTTGTTTATAATTTTATTATCCTCTTTAACGAAGCCGAAAGGCACAGGTATATTCTCCCCGTCATTGCGATCATTTTTTTGTTTTAGATCTAGACCATAGCCTGGGAACCTTCTAGTTACGGAGATATTGGAGTTCAAAGTGCCAACATTTTTTTTTTTAAATACATATTTTAATGTTAGATTTTTACTTTAAACACTTCCACGACCCCGGTACTATTCGATGCATCCATCAGCACAATGTTTTGAGTGCGTTACATTGAGTCCTACCATAAAACGTAATTTTTCGCCCCAACAAAAGAAGTTGTTTCCCAGCAATAATTTTTGCGTAAAGTTACTTAGTTTGATGTACAGAATGCTTGGCTGACGGCTTCTTGAAGGGGCTTGTTACACCCTGTAGGCAAGGAAATTTCTGGAAGTATTACGCTAAGATCCAACCAGCCATTACAGGTCTTCAGTCCGTCTGGCTATAAAATCTACATCACAATTATTACCCAATTCATTGAAGAATTCTTAAGCCTAGACGATAAAACAAATTCTTCAGTATCAGTGGCCTACAATTCTACATTCTTTCCTCGTTGCAGCGCCACTGCTGCCAACTAAATGACTTGTCTGTTACAAACTATCCGCCTACCAGCGAACTAATCCCAAAACAACAACGGACTAAAATTTTCCCACCGTTGAGCGTCAAAACAGACTGAAAAAACGTTTTATTGCCTCAGTGAAATCAATAAAAATTCAGCGTAAAGTGTTGGTAGCGTAGAATCGTCTCGGCACTGCATTGCCAGCACCACATTCTGCACAGCCACGGTATACATTACTTCCTAGGCCACTTATAAAACGCTCCGATTTAAAAATAAACCCACGACATAACATAAACAAAATAATTTGGGAGCTCTCCTCGAACACCACTAACGCCATCTCGTGTGCGCGGCGTAAACAAGGAAAATTGAAAGCTTGCCAAATTACACCCGAATCAATTCGGATTTGAATCAGGATTTTCATGCTTCGAGTTCAGACGTTGACCGCTAGATGTCGACACTACGAAATCAATTCTGAACGACACAATATATTGAAACATGCATGTATTTATACTGCACTATTCACATGAATTAGACACTACGAATATATCTTACGCAATAAAATGTATTTTAGTAAGTTCGCTACGTTCCAAGAAAATTAATGATCTTATTATGACAGAGTGAAATGCTGATGAAGTGAATGTCGATAATTATGTAGCTCTAAAGGAACATTTGAAACTACAAATTCATGCAAACGTAATATCGATCGTTAGGTGAGTTAACGAACCGATGACAATTGGTTTGTAATGAAGTTTTGGCATGCTCCCGCGCATTGTATCACGCGTTCCAATTTTTGCGATTCCATAATTGATATTGCATTGTGACGGTCTACAATGGCAATGGTGGTCTGCCAACATACCAGGGTAACAGTTCGAGGAACAGTTTGCGTCAATACTAAAAAACAATAGAGGAATACGTTAACAATTATCGATTATGTTTTGAGGTCAAATCTATAAATGATTGGATATGTATAGCTGCAGAAACTAAAAAAAAACTTTAAAGCTCGCTTTCTCAACGTAAACATTTCCAGGAGTCTAAAATTAACGAAATTTACAGCAAAAGACGAAAACAGAGATGTTGATATAATTAACATAAAGTATGCCACTGATAATGGAGAAAGCTATATTTATAGAATAGAAAACATTGGAAACATTGGAAAAATGTCAAAAAAGAAATCTTCAATCTCTTGAGTAAATAGTTTATTAGACATGAATGCAAAATAGGCCAGCGATAATAAAAAGAAAAAGCACTGAAGTTCAATTTTAAGATTTCCAAGATTAATTTGCAAACGTTTTATCAATTGCCAGAACTTCACCAAATAATATATACATAGTGACTAAGAGGTGTCTTGGACTGAATAAAATTAGGGAGACACAGGGGAGCCAAAACCAGTTGACAACATAAAACAGTAAATAGAAGTTGTTGAGGAAAACACACAAAGAGTTGTTGATACGGTCAACGCGAAATAGGCCACTGATGATGACGATAGCCGTTTTACTAAGAAAAGGCTATAAATCAAGCCGTGTTTCGGATTTAGTCTAGGCTACAATATTTGTGTATCTCTTCGAATTATGCCACATGTTGGCAACACTGGCATTGAAATATTATTTAATCTATTAAATCACACCACATCGTAATGATGTGGAAACGGATAAATGAATTTGAATGTTTGGAACAAAATTTTGTTGGTCATTGGATGGACCAGATTTTTGGGAGGAAAGTTTTTAGTATGAATGTAGAAGGCCATAAGAGCAAAGCAAGACCAAAGAAGGATGGATGGATGACAGTCCATCTATCGTTTCTTTAAAAACGATAGTGTGAAAGAAGATATGGATACAAACAAAGAAATAGATGACTGCTGAGACGGCGAGTAATAGAGAAGTATGGGAAAATATAGACACGCTGCGCCGCCCCTAAATAAATTGGGATAAGCGCAGGAGAATTATGATGATGTCGGGAAGAAATTGGTGATTCTCTTGTGGAAATCACTACAAGAGACTCCAAGAGATAAAGATGATGATTAAGAAACATTTCTAATGTTCCTTGTCAAATTACATTCCGAAATAGGCAAAACGTCACCAGTTTTTCGTTTTAAGATATGGCTTCGTTTTCAAGTGGACTACGCAAGCGTCAGACGATGATATTCAACAGATGCGTGGTCACATAAATCACACGCATCTTGTAAGTATGAAAGATTAATAATACTACTCGTACATACACATAAAATCTTATTAACGTCAAATGAACTTTTAAGCAACAGGGCTTCAACCAGACAGTACAAGAAAAAACATTAAATTCCTCTTTTCCAATTCGGATTTACAACATTAAGAATAATCAACTGAAATAAAACTTCTCAAAGAGAATGAAAATGAAATGTATATTTAGAAAGAAAGATATATTCGCAAACGAAAAAGATAAATGATTCGGGCGCAATTATTTTGTCGAGGAGGAATATTTTTTTGTGAATTCTGTCTTGCGGTAATCGACCTGACGAGGTCTAATGAACTTTTGAATTTGTAAATTACGTCTCCTGGGTATCATCTACTGCCAAATACAGCTGTTTTAGGGAATACAAAAGAATCTTGAGAGGAAGACACTAGTTAAATCCTGGTGCACTTCACGTGCCATGTGGCGACACAATCTGCACGTGCGGCTGGTCAAGGTAGCAAAAGAGAGCTAGAAACGGAAGGCCTAAGATCGGGAGGCATGATGTGCAATAGAGAAGACCTGCACTCAGCATTGGGTGGTTGCTGTCAAGTTTGTCTACATAAGATACCATCATACCATCAAAAAATGCTTGTCAGATTCGATCTTTCAAGCGAATTTATAACATTTGATTTAGATTTGTTTTGACGCGCTAAATTAAACCCGTTTTCTTGAAAACAAATAGACAAAATCAAGCAAATCTTTTTATTAGCGGCTGAGCAATAAGTGAGTATAACATTAGCCACTAAAACAGCCATATTGAAACAGGCTTTTTTCCTTCTTCACAGGACATTTTTAATCAACCACTTTAATAAATTCTAACTTTCTGGCATTAACTCAAGGAACCAAAGCTCCATCGATCGTCGTCTCAGTAATGAGAACCGTAGCGAATAAATGACGGAAACACTTCATAATCATGGTGAACGGATTCGTAAATCTAGCATCACTTCACTAATCATAAATATCTTCATTTTTCTTGTTCATTATTTGTAGATATTATTTCTGACCAAGTTAGTCACTTTCCTCAAGAGAGTGCGTCGGGCGATGTTCCTTTTGCAAATATTTGTTTTTTCTTGTTTAGCAGCTGTTTTACTTTTGAAGTACTTTAAATTATCCTTTTCTTCATTAGTATGGTTATTCTTTCTTATTTACTTCTGCTTACTTCCATGTGATCAAGGCGTGATTCTACTTACTTCTTACTAGCACTTTCTTGAGTATGGTTCTTGGTATGTCAATGTGTGATTCAGCTATTTCTATTTCTTAAATCCCTTGCTTTTTATCACAATACTTTGTCTCTAACCTTATCATCCTCATTCTGGTATCCGTTATCTCCTCGCATTGTTTCATCGATAACTCATGCAAATAGAGCTTCCGAAATGTAGAACAAAATAGTTATTTCTATTTGTCATAATTTTTAACTTCAATTGACGTTCAGCAGCACTCACAGTCACAATATTTCCACTGTTTTGACATCAAGGTCTGATCCATCACGAATCTAGGTCGTCGATGATGTAGGATTGTATATTATTCCCAAAACTGCTCATATTAATGTGTCTGTCATATCATATCGACAGATTACTGTGATGTTTTGACGTTTGTTAGCGTTATAGCAAAAATAGTACGCCGGCGCTGAAACAACCGACATTCATTTAAATGATCGCCAGTATTTCTGAGCTAGCCGCATTCGTTCGTTCTAGGCCGTACGTTTGACATTGAACTTAAACTAAAATTGTAAAATAAAAATGTTTAAAGCCACTGAGAATAGAAATCATGACTTTTTAGAGGACAAGGATGAATGTTTCCTGTTTCTTAGCTTCGATAGCAGATTTAGTGTGTTCTATATCTGACTGTGCAAATAAACGAATGTAAAACGAGACTTTCTCGCAAAAATGCTAATTTATGAGTTCTTTTACATGTCCTGAAGTTGAAACCAGGCTAAAAGCGTGTTTTCTTTTATTTTGAAGCCCCTGTGGTATTGCGACGTTTTTATTTTAATGTATTTTTTCTAGTCTCAATAGATGTGTCACGGCAAATATAACACAGACAGTATGACATAATCATACTAATTTAGCCGAATAAATGTTTCGCTTTTAGTTAGGGATGAATACTAAAACGATTTATGCGATCGACATGATTTAGTTTTGATCTTATTTTACTAAATCGCTTTACTGATCTGATTTACGTATATTTGTCGTATCAACCTATATATTTTTTACACTGTTGTAAAAACTATAAGTGATCCACATCCAAACTTTTGTTAAAACGGTTTATAATGGTTTTAAACGAAAAAACATACTAATAATCAAAGAACTGTTACTTAGAGGAAACAATAAATACTATGCTTTTAAAACTAAAGTGGGACTGTGTTAATATAAATTAAACTGAAAGTGTTGCACTTATTTTTGTAAAAATATGAAATAGTACCTGCTGTTATATCTAAATCTTTTTTATTTTATTTAATCCAAACTAATATGAGAAATGCATTTACTGAGTTTGTGTGTAACCTTATGAAGAACATGTCAACGTGACCTAGGATTATTCGCGGGTGAAGAATGCAAAATCTCATAAATATTTTTTGGGTAATATTACCACTAAACAGTAATTATATAGGCTATAAAGACCGCTGCACTTTTGTATTGCCGATGCAAATACAATTTTTTCCCGAAGGTCTAACAATACTATTCACATAAAATGCAATGTGCCTATGATAATCTACTGTTACAGCGTGCCTATCCCACCCATACCACTGCTGGGCAAAAGGTACCTTTCAATTAAGTAAATCCAAGGATTTTAGGCTTTTTTCTAAATGAACAGATTATGTTTATTAACAAACCATTAATATGGATTTCAATGGAAATAAGGTTGCTAGATTCGCTGTAGCGGTTGTAACTTGTAATTGTGATTCTGATTACCTACTATATTTCTAGGACTGAAATTGAGTTTGGGACTAAAATTCAAGTTGTAAACAAAACTTTTCGATAGAAAGTTCAATATTGTACTGTATTGCACTTCATTACAGCATAGTCCTCAATTATCCACTAATATTAAAATACTAATTAATGTAACTGTGCCCTTGTCGTTTCCAACGTTTAAATGAACTTTTTCTAGCTGTAGCCTGACTTTTCCCTTCAGCAAACTTTAACAGGTTTTACTTTTAATTAGCTATGAGTTTACTTAATGTTTATTTAGAAACATTCAACCTTTCCTATTAATTAGTAAATATCATCATAATACTAGGATACTTTCTTTCATTTAGCCAATTTATTTTAGTAACATTCTGCAAATTGCGCTTGCGCACATTGTTGACTATATGAATTTAAGTATCTAAGACACTAAAGCTATTTCCTTGCATCTCTTTTTTTTTCTTTTTAACTTGATAAACACACTAAGAAACTTCAGTTCATGAAACTGTTCCGATTCATAACTCGAAAACAATTATGAGTTTATCAATGCCCACTTTGTAGTTTCTAATGCATTTATTGTATGCTATCACAACATTAAGCAAAACCTAAATGAATGCCCAAATATTATTGCACTGTTGGATTATCAACTCTAACCGCTGCGCTGAGACTGTGTGCTTTATTAAGGCATTCGTTTAGATGTCTCTCAGTGTTAGTGAAAACAAACATTAGTACCATAACATAAATGAGTAAAGTGACTCAACTTACATGAGTTACTATTATAGTTCACAGAATTCTCCACTTGTATGCCCATGGTGCCTCACACCATGCTTTCCCAGTGATCCTCAATCGAACCACAGTGCACTTCATCCAATCACTTGGCACTTTACATCTTACACTTTTATAATTGCACTTTTCTGCACTTTCACTTCACTTTTTGGGGAAGTTTCATTGTTTTTGCATTCACATTGATCTTTGACTGTGGAAAAAGTATAAGTTTTAGTCATGATATTTCAAAATTTGAAAAATTACACTTTGGGCACGAATTTCGAAATAGACAATTGAATGATCTGTTCGTTCTAATTATTGTAAAGAAAAATCAATATGAATGCACAAATAAATAGGCGCACATGAAAAACTGGAATGTTTAGTTAGTTGCTGCGTTGCGTGCGGGGAGCGCGCGCGCACGTTCGGAGCTGGCATGTCACTGCGCCCGCGTCTGAAACCAACACAAAAATCCCTTTATTTTCGTTGTGCGCGGAAACGGAATGCGGAAACTAATGGCTGGTTGTCTTTGACAACTGTCGTGTTTTTGATCTGTTGAGGATAGAAACTAGGCTTACTTTTTAAAGCATTTTGGCTTTTCTAATATTCTCCGCGGTTTGTGCCACATGGGGATAGTTCAGTGATCACACTTTACCTATTTTTCCTATCACTCTATTTAAAAAAAAGTGTTAATTTCCCTATTACCTAAAGGTCACTATAGCGACAATAGTAACCTATTGATTACTACTTAATATTATTTTAAAAGCCTGAAATGTGCGCAAAGATAGATCTAAGTCTACGGACAATAAAATAGGTAATTATTTAATGCAGTTAGCGCCGATATTTTCATTTATACACAGAAAAGAAACGCGGAAACCAGTGACAGTTTATTTTCTAAATAGGTTACTACAATGGTTGTAATGTAAACAATATTTTGTCTGTCGCCCTGCTAATGTTTTGACAAAAGTGTTGAAATATCTGCGTCGTATACCTATAAATCTTGCGAGAAAATTACTTACACAATGAAAACATTAGAAAACATTTAAAAAGTAGGGATAGCAGGAATTGAAAAATTGATAAAATCGTTACAAAAGATATTTCAAAATCTTTTGATACGACAAAACACTATTTACTTGGTACCAATATCACATACTGTAATACATAAACTCACGCCACTTCCCCTTGCAGCAGAAACTGCAGAACGCCTGCTTCTACAATCTTAGTATAGCAGTAACATCCTAGTGGTGTGACTGTCGGACTGCCAAATCATAGGTCTCGAGTTCGAACCCAAGGCACGCCTCTGATTTTTCGGATTCATGTGCGTATTGTAAAATTTTCACTTGCTTCGGTGAAGGAAAACATCGTGAGGAAACCAGCATGCCTGAGAGATATTTCTTGACAGCATGTAAAGCCAAGTCAGAGGCCCATGGGCGGCATAAAAACTCTGACACCAGGCTAGGCACTAACCACACGATAAAGAAGAAAGCAAAGAATGTCATCATCTGCCATCTGCCTAGCCTTTACCCAACTATGTTAATGTCGGCTTCCAGTCTAACAGAATGCAGCTGAATACCAGTATTTTACATGGAGCGATTGCCTATCTGACCTCCACAACCCAGTTAGTACTGGGTAATACGATACCCCTTGGTAAGACTGGTTGTCAGACTTTTTGGGCCACTGACTACCTGTAACGACTGTCAAAGATCTACAAATGACAGCCGGGACCAAAGGCTTAACATGCTTTCCGAGGCACGGAGGAAACTCGGTATGTAATGGGCGGTCACCCATACACAGATCAACCTTGGCGAGCACGGCTTAACCTAAAATCGACCCGAGCTGCTCGACTTTGTGCACTAAGGAACATATTTTTCAAGTTTGAATTAAATCATATCCCTGATAAGATTGCTTTAATTAAACTACTTGCTTATGAATAAATCGAGTTCTCTCAGAACTCAAGAATTAGGTGAACCAATCTTAATATCGCATAATAGAACAATAAAAGTCCACGTAAACTTAATAAAAGTTTTACACCCATTCTGCGAAGTACTATAATAAAACCAATGTATTTCGTGCAGACTGCACGCCTCTATAAATTCCAGTATTTTCGCCTCGACATTTAACGATCTAGCTTAGCTTGTGTAATGATTGTGTACACTAAACATTTTGATTTTAAAGACCACGAGTGTTAATGTCATAAAATTGCAATTGTTCCTTAGCTGTAAATAGGTTCCACCTTCTATCCTATCCTACCCTCTGTGCCCCAAAACATGCATTCAAAGTGACCTCTGCGCTGCCACCGACGACGGCTAGAAATGGAAAAGTTTTGTGCCAACCTGAGATTAGCCAATGTCACCGCTAGATCGTCTGCTGTACACCAAAGCGTTGCAAGCCTTTCTCGAGGACCTGGGGTGGATCGAATGATCAATTCTTCAAACCCTAATCAAAATACTCTTGCATTATTACTATTAATGGGCTTACTCTTGACCTCAATCTTGTCCTGAGGACTGAGGTGAGGTCGACGATGGAACAAGCTAACCCAAAATAAGCATATTAACTCGCAACTTAAATAGATACTCGCTTTGGACATAGACTTGCGGATACAGCCAGTTATGCAATACAAGAATACCCAATATCGTGCCAGCGACACCAACAAGAGGGACTGTTTGAAGTCTTGATTCTATATAATTAAGAAGACAAGCTGAACATAAGCAGATCTAAATGAATGGCCATGATTAAGACTTCAAACGTGTGTAGTGAGCTCTTCTATAAATTGTCTGAAGTTCTAGGGTAGGCCGTGGGAATCTACTGGATACTGAAAGCATAGGACCAGTCGTTGTAGCAATGTTTGAGGGTGGGGTTCAGTATTACATGTCTTTCGACTGAATTACGATCATGGAGAATCATTCATCAATTGCAGACTCTTAGCAGCCTAAGCGGATGGTGAAACTTTTGAACCTTCGATCTAACCAACTTTGAGAACATTCCAACACACCTAGGATATCTAGGCACCCCAATCCATCATCATCATGTTCCAGTCTACTTGGGGTCAGCGCAACACGTTATCTGGGAACCTTAATAATACAACCATAAATTCCTGAAACCTCTCACATCAATGTCAATCAACCCTCGACAAACTGCTTACTAACGATGAACATTACATAATCGCTCACTATTCTAAGAAATAGCCTTACTGACTGATACACAGTTACTAGAAAATCAAAAATAGCCACGTCCATCAACCAGGCTGTTAGGAAAGCAAAGGAGCTATCTGTTCCCATGAAAAACGCATTCATCTTGTTCTGAAACTGTTTCAAGTTCCTGCCCTAATGATTAATAGGTTTCAATTTTTCTTTGACAAGAAATTAGCAGGTATTTGAGGAGGTTATTAGTTTCTTTCATGTTAGAAACACAAGGTTTTTGTGTGTTGGGAGCATAACAGATATACATTTGAATCGAATTAATAATGTTTTTTAAGGTCGTTGGAATCGATGCAGGAATAGAATTCAATAAACAGAAGATGAAGGTTTACCTGTCCTACATTTATTTGTGTTAACAAACAACTGTAATTTGACACATTTAGAGTGATTGTGAGTCTTTCTTTTTTTTCGTATGGTTAGTGCCTAATAACCTGGTGACAGAATTATTATGCCGCCCATGGGCCTCTGACTTGGCTTTACATACTGTCAAGACATATATCTCAAGCATGCTGGTTTTAGGGCACGCCACAATAGTGGCGACAAGTCCCCTCTTTGAGGAGTGGCTAGAGAGGAGCCAGGGCGCCCTCACCTTCCGCCTGACGCAGGTCCTCACCGGACACGGTTGTTTCGGGAGGTTCCTGCACCGAATCGGGCGGGAGGAAACGCCCGGGTGCTACCATTGTGAAGATCGACCGGAGGACACGGTGGAGATCTGCCCCGCGTGGGCAGAGCACCGCCTTGACCCAGCGGCGACCTCTCGCGTCCGGCCTTGGTTCAATCCATGGTCCGGAGTGAGACGGAATGGGACGCCGTCACCTCCTTCTGCAAAGCAGTCATGCTAGCGAAGGAGGTGGCGGAACGTGAGAGGGAGAGAACCTCAAGTCCTAGCCGCCGCTGGAGACGTACCGGGCGTCGGGGGCCACGTGGCCCCCGGCCACCGTAGGCGCGGGCCTGTGGACGATGAGCTATGGGCTAGCTCGCCGTCCGTCCGTCTTATGACGACAGGCCGTGTCGACGGCGCGTTCGTGTTCCACGCGCGCCTCAAAGAGATGTCAAAGAGACGAACGAACGAAGATGTTGGAAGACTTGGGACATTTGCCACCCCGTACTGAACCCTGGGTGGATTATGGCCCATCCTCTCGCGGAAAGACAGCCCAAGTCCCAGTAATGAGAACGGTATTGGTTTATTCATAATGCATGTTTAGGGTGCCTCGTTTCAGTTGACATGTACAACACAGAGATAGCATGAAGAAAATGTTATGAAGTGTAATTAACTCGGTTTATAAAAAAAAAAAACAATCACCAACCTGTCAATAAATTGTGGTGATTATGACAAAACAGGTCCAGATACTCATGTTAAGATATAACATAATAAGAAACAAAAATTAGATAATAATCACACAAATCGTAAAAAGTTACACAATGATGATGACAACCATGACGATCTATATTTCTCCACCCAATAAAAAACCATAGCCCCTAATACAATCACCTAATGTACCTGTGCTATGTTCCACTGTGGGTGGAACATAGCACAGGTACATTAGGTAGGTACTCGAAACATTTATTATTAAGAATATACGTTGAAAGCTGTGACAGAAAATCATCATAGTACCTTTTAAATAGCTCTGTCTATCAACTAATAGGTGAACGGAGAAATAAATTGCGAATCCAAGAAAAATAGAGGAAAATAAGATAATTTAGTGCTAAAAACTTGCGCACGCGTCGGTCAATGACGTTGATACTTGTGATAAAAGTGAACTAAATTATAGTTTAATGCAGTTTTTAGCATATTTTATTATTGCTGCAGGTATAGGGTTGTTTGTGTCTAGATTTTTCTCGTAAAGTAAATAAAGCAACTGCTTCTAAAAATAATAGTGAATAAAAATATTTTGAATAGTTAGGAGCGTTCAAGTATTACGTAATGCAATTTTTGAAGATTTTTGACATCAACGTTTTTCTGTACAAAAACTTTACGTGACATCCAAAATGACATATAGTCACAATTATGTTCTGTTATTTTTGCTAGATATGAAAAAAAAATCGAAAGTACAATAAAGGCCGCTGCGATAGCTATGCCACTGAGCGCCTCATGCCGTTTCGGCCCTGGGCCGCTCGCGCGCTGCTGCTGCGTGCCGCTGCTAACTAACTTCTGCTACGTATACAATACAATCGAGGGATTCCCCGTAAGGCATAAACGAAATGGGTTGCCAACTTGGGTGATTTTAATTCCCTAGTTTTTTTTTATTTAAACAAAAAAACAATGTTACGTATCGCGTTCTTGGATGCGTTTTACAAGATTGCTTACCCAAATTGCGTTACGTAATACTTGAACTCCCCCATTAATGCAGCTATTCAAAATATTGATACCAGTTCGTACAGAAGTACCAACACTTTTTGGCCCTAGGAGTCCGTAAATTGGCAAGCTCCTCCTGAGTTTTAAATTACTAGATAAATATGTCTTTTACACTCTGTCTAGATTTGATGGTTGAAGAATTAATGATTGATATTGGAGCCACTAGAATTTAAATCTGTGTGAAAATGCGTTTGGTGTTGGATAAGAGTGATGTTATAAATTCTTCATACATAGTCTTGTCATTTTGAAGACATGAGACATCAACCAACCCGCGTAGTAGATTAAAGGTCACTCCTTCTTACATAGAATAGGCCTGTTTTGACAGTGGGTGTTCCTAGTAGGCTATATGCTCAATGCTGATGCTTACAAACACACTCTAAAGATAACATTGGGTCTTATGATCATCTTCCAAGAAAAACGTAATACCTACCGTTCCTGACCTCACCGCCATCTATTCTCAACAGATATAGCCGCATCTCATAGTTCTATCTAAAATCATTCATCAACATCACCACAATAGCCCTGTCACATGCATTATATTAATGTCACCGACAGGTGCTCAACCCTACAATAAAAACTCCCACTCAGTCATTCACTAAATAGTTTTGCAATCTTCTACAGTCAACCAACATAGCTTGGTCTGTCACTACGGCGCCACTTGTAAAGACAGCTGTCAGATTTAGTACGGTTTTAGCGTAGTTCTTCATTTTCCCGTGGGTAAAGATATAGTTGGTTGTAGAGCTATTAAATATAATAGAGATGTCATCAGGCAGAGGCATTCGCGATCCAATGTCAGAAATTGTATTATTTATACATCATAGTTTGTCAATTTGACGTCATTGGTTACGTAGAATTCTGGTGATTTGATACCTAAATAGATAGTGAGCACTGTCATCGTAAAATCATCGTTTTCAGGAATGACATTTCGACTCTTTACCTACGCCCTTGGTTTTTGGCAGACTGTAGGCAGAAGTACGAATATTTGACTAGGTACCAGTAGCGTAGCGTCATAGCCCACCTATAACCTTTGCTCACCTCATTTACTAGCCCATCGCGAAAGGAATCGCATCGGGGGCTGACCCGAGGCGATTCCATTCGCGATCGGCTGCGGATTCCGTTACGGTGTTTACAATCGTTGCAGTATGAAGTTTTCGTTTTTTTAGACCGGTTAAGCAGTAGCCAGCCTCATAGGCTGAACTGCGAGAAGCCACTAACAAAAAAAAAGATTTAGTTTTTGATCCCGAGCAGTGCTTATATGTACGAGTATATGCTACGCACATAAACAATTACCTTGCATATCCTTACGTCATCTGACGTCACAGGCTGTCATACAGCGGCCTCTGCACAGAATCATTAGCTCTCAATGAATCCTCTCAACTAGTTAAGAGCAACACCTGACTGGGAGGAGAGCCAACAGTGCGTTTTGTTCTAGATCCTAAGTAGGATGTTGGCGAATGACGCATTGTCTGGTCATTGTCATGGTGTAAATACGAGTGTGCGTGGGTAAGCGCCTGGGATTTGTGGCGGAGTGCAAGAGGCATATATCCAGCTGTGGACCCCGATGGGCTGAGTTGATGAAGTACGCGTGTAGTAAGGCTGAGACTATATGGCACTGATAAGGTTATGAAATCAAAATCTTTTTTTTTTTGGGACACTACCGCTTTGATCTAGTGGTCACAAACACTACTGCAGACTGCAGAGCATGAGGTCGGGTTTGATTCTTGGATCGAGAAAAGTGTTATTGGGTTATTCCTTCAGGACTACCCTCTATTACATCAGACTTAGTGAGAATAAGAGTCAGGTAAAAGAATTAAATCTGATCAAATTCAGACAACAATTTGATCCTTATTACAAAAGCGTAATGATTAGAATTAAACCGAAATTTTCTTTAAATCTTTTTTTTTGCAGAGCTCAATACTCAGTGACCTCAGTGAGTCAGTCATCAATCACGTCGTCAATCAGCGATGAACAACGTTGCGTTATGCACCGCTGTGACAGGCTGTGACGTCAGTTGACGTCATCAAGGTCTAGCTTGACAAGACAGAGATAGATAGTATTGAGTGCCACTTATCATACCCATTTTTTCGATATATTATTGACTGTATTAATGTTCGGGACTTAATACCTTAATCTTCAAAGTTTAGATAATTATAGTAACTTGTGGGAAACAATCAGCAATGCGTGCCAATATACAGGGTGTAAACGGAGCTGTCACGAAACTGTAAACCAAGCATACTGTACATCAAACTAAGTAACCCTACGCAAAACTTATTGCTGGGAAACAACTTTTTTTTTTTCGGTTGCAAAATCACTTTTTAAACGGTGAGGCTCCATGTCAACTTTTCGTAATCAGCTCCATGTAAAATACTGGTAAGCAGTTGCATTTAAAAGCTAGGCTGATGATGACTTTATACAATCTAATTCTGCAGATAAAGAAAAGAAAAAGATAACCGACGCTTATTCGTTTTTTTTTTATAATCAGTCTATGTAATCATTTCACAACAAATACTTTTACGCAATCTCAAAAGTATCTATGTTTCCTGTTTTACCTCATGAATTCTAAAGTATACATTTTATAACATTTGAGTTCAAACAGCGCTTACCAAAATAAAACACATAAAGCATAAACAAGAAAAAAGCGTTCTTCTTATCGTATCAAAATAACAGTATTATCCCAAGTGTATTGTTAACTAGCTGTTGCCCGCGGCTTCGACTGTCGCGTTTTGATCGGAAATTATCCCACCGGCACGTTGTAAATATAGCCTATGGCAATCGGGGATAATGTAGCGTCCTATTAGTGAAAGAATTTTCAAAATCGGTTTAGTAGATCCAGAGATTACTCCCTACATACGTACTTACAAGCTTACAAATTTTATCTCTTTATAATATTAGTAGAGATATAGATAAAGAAAAATCGGTGAGCAGACAAGGCTACGCACTTTTTCATCTTACAAATTGATACAGAAATATACGCAATATCATAAAAGAAGTTAGAAGTAAAGAAAACGTAAGAGTCTTCGCAAATATATAAACTTCCGTGGCGAGTAGAATATATTGGATCTATGTATATTTAATTGAATTTTCAACGTCTTGGATCTAATTCGACGCAGTCGCATTGTAAGGTTAGGTTATGTAGCGCGTGGGAAAAAATTGAGGAATAGAAATAATTTTGATTGTAAAAAAATGTTGCACAAGCGATAACGAGGCTTTTATACGGTGATTGGGTAGTTGCCCAGAACAGACTATTTTTTTTTCTTACTCGCTTTATTACAGTTGTATAGTATGACCACTTTAAGTGTGCAGTTCAAGGTGGCGCTGCTTGTCAAGCAAAACTGCATCGTTATGTCAAACTTGGTACATTTAGTTTAGTTCTGTGTTCTCCCGCCTGCACAAATAAATTGGTTAATGTGTAAGCCTATTTGACAGATGTGTTATGATGTGGACAACATTAAATTCTATCGGTAAAATGTTGATAAAAGGTCACAAATGTATTCAATTAACACAAACTACAGATCAACTTATTTCAATACAATTGAAAATCGTTATGCGTCTTTCCACTTGTCTAGGCCCATGTAGGATGACATGATATTCTTGACAATGACAATATGCATTTAACTGTAACACTCACAACCAAATCTCGATGACTCACACATTTCTCATATTGAAAATCAACACTCAACGCCCTATTAACATTCCAATCATATGACACCCAATTTTTTCCCTAAACCGTTTATGACGTAGTGAAAAGCCCACGCTCCGTCTACCGCTGACTGTGCGACCCACGCCCTATACTCATCAGGTATATATTTAAATCGGTATAAACCATTATTAGTCAGTGAACTCTTCCGTATGGCGGGCGGTAGAAGTGTTGCTACTTCATTAGTATCTAAAAAGTGACTACTATTTGACAGATAGAGTAGTTATTGAGTCAATTTAGATAAGTAGATGAAACTGTTATGATTGAATAATAGTGTTGGAAGGAATTGCTAATCATCCATTTTTTTGTCTGCAGTATCGACTATTTCGGATGTCTATTTTTACTAATCAAAATAATTATGTTTCTAGTAGGCTAGTGGTCTAGCAAGCATTGCTGAGAATGATGTCCTACGTTCCATTCCCGGATCAGGTAAAGCGTTATTTGGTTTTCCAATAAAGTTTTTAAATCAGGCTGTAGCCCGAATTTGAGCCCGTTTGATGACTATAAGGTCTGCCTAACCCTTCGCGGAAAATCTGGTGTGAAAACATTTGGGATGCATGACAAGACCACAAATTATTTGTTGATTATAAGTCAACAAATAATTTATAAAGTATAATATAATATAAAGTAATGAATAGAATTCATTCAAATTGGCGGCCATTAAATGACTCATCGTCTTTTTTTTTTTTTTTTTTTACCGATGGGAAATCATCAAATAACCCCTCCCGCTCTGGGCTGAGCAGGAGGGAGTGTCAGACTTTTACTGACTAAAACCCATCCATGTTCCTTCCTTTGCCCTTTGTGTTCCAGGGCCGCGGTATCTCTTTCGAACAGTCCCGCAACCCTGGCAGGCGTCGGCCCTTACGGACCCCTTCCTGTTTGCTGACTCTCTTTGAGGCGCGCGTGGAACACGAACGCGCCGTCGACACGGCCTGTCGTCATAAGACGGACGGACGGCGAGCTAGCCTATAGCTCACCGTCCACAGGCCCGCGTCTACGGTGGCCGGGGGCCACCACGTGGCCCCGACGCCCGGTGCGTCTCCCGCGGCGGCTGGGACGTGAGGTTCTCTCCCTCTCACGTCCCGCCACCTCCTTCGCTAGTATGACTGCTTCGCAGAAGGAGGTGACGGCGTCCCATTCCGTCTCGCTCCGGACCATGGATTGAACCAGGGCCGGACGCGAGAGGTCGCCGCCGCCGATTGCCGCTACGAGGACACGGCGTTGCTCCGCCCAAGCGGAGCAGACCTGCACAGTGTGCTCCACCGTGTCCTCCGGTCGATCCTCGCAGTGGTGACACCCGGGCGTTTCCTCCCGCCCGATTAGATGCAGGAACCTCCCGAAACAACCATGTCCGGTGAGGACCTGCGTCAGGCGGAAGGTGAGGGCGCCGTGGCGCCTCTCTAGCCACTCCTCAAAGAGGGGACTTACCGCCACTATAGTGGCGTGCCCTATGACTCATCGTCTAGTCCATTGTTTTTAGTTTGCATTACAATTCGTAAGGAATGTATTATGAATACGCGTGTGAATTTCTGTAGGTCTGTTTATATAATTTTTATTGAATGTAGGTGCCTGAACTCGTATAAGGCTAACTGCTAATAAAATCGTCCTTTCGGTTGAGTGACAAAAGTGAACGCGGCTATGAAAATCAATAGTTTAATAAAAGATTAAACTTTGAGATTTAAGGATACACTAGTGGGTCATACTTCCATACAATCGTAGTAGTCATCAAACAGTGGAGTAATCGCCGATTACTCCACTGTTTGATGAAGTAAAAAACAAAACATTTTATTTTTCAATTTTCAAATATATGTTTTTTTTTACTTTTTGTTTCCATACAGTGCTAGATAATGATGAGACAAATTGATATCATTTTTTATTTTGAACGTACACCATCAAACAGTTGAGTAATCGACATACTACGTCTGTTTGTTTTGTATGAAAGTACGACCGACTAGTGTACCCTTAACGATAGTTTTACTGTATTAATCGTCAAATTAGTGATATCATTACTTCGCAACCCGACTCTTTGAATGTTGTTTCCAAAATAAATAATTGCATTTACTGTCATCGATTTTCGACCTTTTTACGATACTACGCACAACGTGATACGCCAAAGCCTGCAAATCAATGGGTACCAAACTAAACCTACAAAAATGTCACGAGCTGGTTTTTATATTTCTATGGTCACAAGACTCATTCTGAATCGAAAAATCAAATCAAATAATCGTGGAAAACATTGATATTGCAAAACGCAAAACTATTTTAAACATATATTACCTTACCCGCATATTACGCTACTACGCATAATAACTATTAATAGTACAATATCAAGCCGCAACAGCTGCTTGTCTATTATTGATTATTAAATAATAATAGTTGGCAGTTTCCCCGACACAGGCGCCTTCGATCTTGGCGAATGCGCAGACGCATCTACTCATTACGTGTCTGATGATCATCATATTTATCATCAGGCCATATCATGCACACCAACTTGAAACGTGTAAATAGGCAGTTATTTTTAGTTGTGATTTTAGTGATGCCACGTGCTTACTGGGCCTTTGATTTAAGTTGAAGATTAAATATGACTGTTTGCACAATTCAAGTTACAAATTCTTGAAGTAGCAATGTTAACCCTGATTTAGTCTTTAGTAGAGATTAAAGACTAAATTACGTGTCTATTGTAAGCATTAAATCAGTTTTTACTAACTGCTAATTGAATTAGTCATCGATGATTTACGTATGTTTCTTGTCATTTATAGAAACAGGCTTTATTAATGCAGAATGCCGCCCGCCACTTCGTTTATCAGGCAACCTGCTGAACATACAAACCAAGCCTATATCTATAGTCTATCTTTCTCCGGATACAGGGTTAGATTTTTGCATCCAATCCTAGAAAATATCAAAATGACAAATTATCAATAAAGCCAACAGACCTATTATTTTAATTGTACTACAAAAACAAACATACACACGACAACTGCAAGTTGTAACCCTACAATCCTTTTAAAAGCTAATAAGCGCAATGTCCAAAAGAAATCGTGGTTGGTACTAGCATCACTGTGCCAATTCCTTGCCAGAAATTGTTGGCACAGAAAGGTGATGGCCGAAAATATTTTTTCTCACACACGGGCTACTAGTCTTGTATATGATATAGTATAAAATGTTGGTCGTATATGTGTCAACGGTTATCATATTCGTATCAGCAGGATACATTGTTGCTTCTTTTTAGTGTCTGGTGATTCTATACGAAAAAAATAATGGGCTTTTCTTGGTAGAAGATACATTTATTTGCAATTCTTCTTCTTCTTGAAGATTTTTTATTGCATTCATTTATTACATTAATGTAGGTATAGCACTCGTTTATTTTGTAAATTAGGAAGAAATCCCCCCTTCGTCATTCGTAATATTATTGTGAACAACATTCCTTACTCTCAATCACTAAAAAACCAGAGGCTTTAAACAACATCTGACTATATTCACGCATACCAAAATCTGTACAAGATAGATCATCATGGCAATCCTAAAGCTTATCAACCAATAATTAATTCATTTGACGAAAGCAGAAAAATACTTGCTGGAGTGCTCAACATTTTGCAATAGCACATGCCAAATGCTTCCGCTTACACCTCCGCATCATAGATTGTAAACATTTTCTCCTACTACATAGTGCACTTATATCTCTCTAAAATGGCGCCAAGAAGTCAATTTAAATAAATAAACAAATAATATCCACAAGCTAATTGGCGTCCATAGCGCGGTGACGCTTATTTCCCGCCTTTTATCTTAGTAAGACATAAATAGCGCACTTTGAACTTCGTCACGGTGGATCATATTCTGTGACAGCTTTAATTAGCTATAATTAGGTTGTATGAAATGGGGATGTCTACATCAACTATTATGGAAATAACACATCGCGCCTGAAACCCCTGAAGGGTTCGGTAGAGGTGTACCTACATGTTTATAAAGGGTGTAACAAGACCCTTAACGAAGCCGAAAGGTCCTTGTTCTCCTCGTCATTGCGATCATTTTTTTCTTTTAGACCATACCTGGGAACCTTCTAGTTACGGAGATATTGGAGGTGAAATTTCCAACTTTTTCACAAGTTTTTTTTTTATGCTTGGTTGACGGCTACGTGAAGGGTCTCACATTTCGCCGATCTATGTTTGAGACCGATGTTTGGGGGCCGAACCTATTGCCATCAACCGGGTACGAATCTAGGCCTCCGGACTGCTACTGAAAAATTTCCATAATTACTAGTTACGTCATTTTATTTAGTTTAGAATTTGGAGCAACTGTGCTAAGATTATAACGTGCTTTTTAATGGGTGTCGTTGTTGCTGTTTGTTTAAAACTTAGTATTACCTAGATTCCAGCAGTTTTTTTTGCATAATGTAACAGTGGATTGAAAAGTATAAATAAATAAATAAATATCACTGGACATTACACACAGCGCCATCTAGGTGATACACTAAGCAACGAGGCTTGTGTCGTGGACACCAGATAGTTGATACTACTACATAGATACTTTTTTTTTTTTTTTTGTAAATACATACTTATTATACATATAAACATCCATGACTCGGAAACAAATGTCCATGCTCATCACACAAACATTTGCTCCTACCGGGATTCGAACCCGGGACCCTAAGAACGAAAGGCAACCTCGCAACCGCTGCGCCATTCGGGTCGTCAAAAAACATTCGGGTCGTATAAATGTTAGGTAGTCATTAATAACTTTAAAAGTCACCAAAGTAGTGCCCATCCTTTATTCAGGTAGCTGATAGAGCAATAGAGATTTCGTCTCCAAGGACCAATATCTTACCAGTTTAACTAGACATAAACACAACATAATGCTTCCGAAGGGTTAGGCTGAGGTGTACCTTATAGTACAACCACATTTCGCCTGCTTTGTTTAAGTCCCATGTAATAGGGGGCGAGCCTATTGCCATCAACCGGGCATATATCCAGAAAAACCCAATAACACTTTACCTGACCCGGGAATCGAGCCCAGGACTTCATGCTCAGCAGTCGCGCTTGCGACCACTAGACCAACGAGTCTTTAACTATAGTGTATTCCAAATAATAATAATGATCGTCCAAATCAAAGGACTTAACTTTAATACATGCCTAGACACTATAGATGACACAAAAACCATGTATTTTGGCAGCAAAACCTACATGAAAAACATCATCAACGCTCTCAATGGGGTTGATTTACGCCTTTTGCTCCCTACAGATGGCGCACTCATTATGTTCCTAGGAGAACTGTCATTCTCATACATTTTTATAGTAAATGCGCAGTTTTATTTATTTTTGGTAAAATGACAAAATGTGCAGTGTCAGGGTGTAAAGAAATTGGACGATACAAATTCCCAAAAGAGAAGAAATTAAAAGCTTTATGGGCAAAGCTTATAAGACGCTCACATTTGAAAAATACGACGACAATGAGGTTATGTGGATCTCATTTTAAGACTGAAGACTTTAAACGTATTAAATCCACTACAGGTTCTTACTATTTTTTGTTTATTATTGATGGTATGATACTTTTAATCAATATTTCAAGGTAATAACATTTATCTGATGTTTATTTTTATAGATTTTGAGTGCCAGAGAAAAATATTGAAAAAAGGTGTAGTGCCCTCTATATTTCCCTGGATGAAAGATCCACCACCTTATGCTGCAGCTAGGGAAGAACGATTGAGAGAGAGAAATATACGCAAAGAGTTATTCCCCATACTTCAAACTCTTCCTGGCACTTCAAGTTCAGTTGAACAAACAACAGAAGAAATATCAGAAATTCCTGGCACTTCAAGTTCAGTTGAACCAACAATAGAAGAAACATTATCATTGCCAGAAAGGAGTAGCTGTCAGGAGGATGCTTTATTGCCAAATCCAATATTGAACAATAAGTCTACTCAAACTCCAGTACTTTTAAGACTGTTTGCTACAGAAGAATTAGTTTATGACAATGATGCAGTTAAATTTTACACTGGTCTTGAAACATACAAAAAATTCAGATTTGTTTTTAGCACCCTATGCCCTATGGCCTATGATCTAACTTACAAATCAGGTGGTGTAATAAGTCTCAGTGTTGAAGATCAGTTCTTATTAACTTTAATCAAATTAAGACGAGATAAATGTGATTTTGAATTATCGAAAATGTTTGGTGTCAGTAAGTCAGTGGTATCAAATGTCTTTATTACCTGGCTGAATTTTATGTATGACATTTGGTCACTTATTGACATATGGCCTAGTCGAGACTTAGTGCAGTATTACATGCCGGAGGATTTTGAAAATTATAAGAATACAAGATTAATCATAGACACTACTGAAATACCAATATGCAAACCAGGAAATCCTTTATCCCAACAGGCTACATTTAGTACTTATAAAAATAAGAATACTATAAAATTCTTAATTGGTGCTACACCAGGTGGCTTAATTAGTTATTGTTCTGATGGTTATGGTGGTGCCACAAGTGACAGACAAATAATAGAAAGATCAACACTTAAAGATTTGTGTGAACCAGGAGACGTAATCATGGCAGACCGAGGTTTTAATGTGCAAGACATTTTTGCTCCGAACGATGTGTCAATTACTATTCCCTCCTTTTTGAGAGGAATGTCTCAACTTCCTGGAATTAAATTGAAAAAAGATAGAGAACTAGCAAGGAATAGAGTGCATATTGAAAGGATTATTGGTTTAAGCAAAACTTATACTATTTTAAAATCAGAAATTAATAGTTACTATGTACCATTAACTACAAAAATATTTTTCATATGTTCAATGTTGTGTAATTTTAGGGAAGGGATCATGCACAAACAAAAATAAATCATATAAAAATAATTAAGGCTTTATTTTTTCCTCATAATATTTACAAATGTATTTATTAACCAACGCCTCTTCAAAATAATTTTTATAAAAAAAATCTAACTTCTTCAACATATCTTCTATAAATTTGTCATCCTTTGTGATATAGATAACCTTCATATCCCTATATGTATATATTACTAAGTTACAAAATTGTCTTTTTGTGCAATACATTTGGCCTTGGACTTGGTAATAATAAGGGCTAGTTTTTTTAAGTTTAAGTCCATCTTCATCACATAAATATGGCACAGTGACAGGACTAATCAGTTGGTTGCGTGCAGCATAAGGACATTTTATTTCAATAATAGTCTCTTCATGCAGAAGTCCATCAGGAGATGCACCTAAATAAGGCCTATCTGTTGAAATACACAAACCACATTCTTTAATGTATAATCCATATTCTTCAGAAAATTTTTTTAAAGCCACTTTTTCGTTGATTCTTCCATGGCTAATAGCCCTTGTAGTTATGTTTTTTCTATGTAATAGATTTTTTGCGAATGATGATAATGTTTGTGATCGTAAATTACAAATAGTGTGAAAATTGCTTGCAGTTAAACGATATTTTCTTTGTACATGCCACATCTTACTTTGCCCTTGTAACCTAGTCTGCTCTTCAATTCTTTGCACATCTTCTGCAGCTATATTTTTTAAAAATATACATTTTAAGAATTTGTCTTTTGTGGACAGTGAACTATAACTGCCATGATCCCATTCTATGGCATATGGATTGGCAGGGCCATACAACTGTTTCATAGGCATTGTGCTATCTTCAAAATTTAGTACAAGATTTCTTAATTTATTATTGTACTGTTCTCGACATACTGTTTTTTTATATGGATGAAAATCTATGTTTTCCTTTTTCCTTTTATTTGGTAATTTCTCTGCTTTTAGTGGTGATGATACAAATTTCTTTTTCGGATGGTGGAAAGATTGTAATTTTTGCGTAGATACTTCCTCCAGCAAAATTGTCTTATCGTGGCTCATGTGGGCAGTGGCAATCAATACTATGGCAACATGCTTACACTGAGCGTGAACACCGGACCCTGCTGCGCATTCACAATGTGACTCTAGAGGTGCACCATTATTGTGCAGTTTTACATTAACTTCATACTGGATTTTTTTCATTGAAGCTTTGCATATGCCTCTCAAATAAGTAAAGGCATCTATGACTGCTGCTCTCAGTACTCGCAAATATCTGTTTTCATATAGGTTCTTCCCTTGATGTAAAGTGTGGCTAAATCTGTAAAAAATACGATGATTATAATATTACAGAGATTCAGTGAGATAATATATAATAACTTACGAAGTTGACGGCGTATGGGAGCCCGCGCACTCAGCAGCCACGAATTTACTCAATATTTTGGCAGACTAATGCGCGAGAAGCCTTAGAAAGTATTTGAAAGTGAAACTTACTCTTCAAAGTACTGTTGAACTTGATAGTTATCTAATGGTGGCAATAAAGTATTGCTGTTTACATCTCTATAGTTTCCTTCATCTGGTAAAACCATGTCCTCATCTTGTTCAGCTTGTAATGAATTATTATTAGAAGAATGCGGTTGGAAGTCGAAATTTCTATCGTATGCCTCTAACCTAAAACAACACATAAATTACTATTTTATAGCATTTTCAGAATACTATTAGATACCACTAGAGTCGGCATAAAGTAGACTGATGGTCATTATGTTGCACGTCAAGAATTGAGTTTATTTTAGGATTATTTTGATGTTTTCCACAACCTAACCTTACTTACCGTTCGACAAGGTCTGCCTTTTTTCCCTTAATAATTGCACCTCTTCTCTTTAACTCTTCCTTTAATTCGGCCAATTTCCACGTAGAATACATAATTGTTATAACTCCCAAAGTGACTCCTTTCCGAGAAAATAGAAAAAAAGGGTTCTACTAGAAACGTCAAACGCAATGTAAATAGAACATACGTGCAGCGACATCTAACGTACGAATCAACCCCATTTCATATCTCATTCCAGCCACGAACGATGACGTCTGTTGACGTTTGGTTTGACAAGTGACATCACAGGTGTAGTGTCAGTACTCAGTTACCTTCCAACCTGTCACTTATAATTAAGAGAGCTATGATATCAACTCAGGAATATTTACATGAGATTGAGGTAAATTCTTGGCATTGGCAGTTTAAAGAAAACATTCCGATTTCTGTCTACTGTACCGCGTAGAGTCTATTTGATGTTACGATTCCGGTTCGTTTTGTAAAACTTGCAAACACGTAAATTTCGTGAAGTTATTTTTACATTCACCTAATAAATATTGCATTTTAAATAATAATAATGGCATCAACTGACTCACTTGAGTGCCTCGTTGGTCTAGTGGTGGCAAGCGCAACTGCTAAGCGTGATAGTCCTGGGTTCGATTCCCTAGTCGGGCAAATTGTAATTTGGTTTTCCATCAGAAATTTCTCAGTAGCAGTCACGAAGTCTGGATATAAGCCCGGTTGATGGCAACAGGCTCGCCCCCTACTACATGTGCCTTAGACATAACTAGCGAAATGTGGGTACCTATACTATTAGGTAGGTACACCTCTGCCTAATCCTTCAGGGGTTACAGGCGTCATGTAGTATTAAATAATAACTATCTACACTAACGAGCCTAGTATTTCGGGAAATCGCCAAGCGGTTGTCGACTCTTCACGTGACCAGAGGGCGGGCCTATTTTTTGGCCAAAGAATCAGCATTGCCATACAACGTGGCAATGCTGCCAGCCTTCTGGGCTCTTTTCCTGTTGACAGCGATGTGGACGAATTTTTGACGCCCTGTAATTCTTTTGATACTTGTACATATTTTTATTACTATTATAGCTTAGAGATTTGTAGTTTGTAAATAATGTAAATATCTTGATTGAAATAAATCTACACTAACTAATAGGTATTCTGTGGACGTGCGGTTTATAATCAAAAAATAAATAAATACATTCTATCAGCCAAAACACGTCCACTGCAGGACCTAGGCCTCCATCAAGCATCGCATCAGTCGGTCTTATGTTTTTCGCAATCAGCAGATTCTCGTGGCCAAATAAAATAGAAAAAATATATAATATTTTCTGCAGACCGTGTGACGCAAATTAGTTTAAATTATTAATGCGATCGGTGTGCGCGCGCGCTGCTCAAACGATTCACACTTCATATTAATATTTATAGTGAGTCATTCATGGTCTACACATTACCTTTGATATATCGATGGTGGAACTTTGAAATAACGTTAGAGGCATTGACCATGCTGTTAGATTAACAACTCTTGTCGCTGAGCTTAACGTTGTCAATCCAACCGCAAGCTCAATGTTCCTTAAGGTATTTTAAATTCCCACCTCTAGTTGTATATTCATGGCTTCAGTGTTGAATGGAACGTAAGCCTGAAATGTTTACTGAAGAGTTTCTTTTGATCAAGCGTTTTTGCAGGAAATTGGCAAAGTTTGCCGTTTGGTGAGGTACTGTTAAATTCATCTCCTCATTTAAAGGTCAAAGACAACGGTCTGGTAAGATAGGACTTTATTTTTTTAATCTAGAGGACTGTTTCTATAATCCTTCGACCTTCACAATTAGACCTCCACGCATGTTGCAATAGCAACTGTGAAGAAAAAGAAAACGAAGTCGTTAATAAGAAAGTCACGAATCAAAATGAAGCCATTGGCGGAACAACTGGCGAGAGCGCATGTAGCTGACGCAGTCGCGTCGCAAGCACAGAGCATCTTATATATACTGGTAAGTTGATCTGCTGCTTTATCAGAATCATAATATAATTCACGTTAAAAGTTGAAAACTCTTAAAATGGACTTTGTGGTCATAACCATAAAGACCATTTAAGGATTTTTAATTTAGGGTGTAACAACGCCAAAAAGCTGATTCGTTCAAGCAACAATTTAACATAAGCTCGCGCCTTTTCCCCATGGGGTTAGGGAGATAGCCCAGAACGCCACCTGCTACGATCCTCATACTCCTTTAGCAATAACAACAAAAATTAAAGGTCTATTAGAAATTTATAATAATAATATCTGTGTTATACTAATACACGTGGCGACAGCTTAACGATGGCGTCTTGAGCAGTTCCTTAACAGCCCGGGCGTCGACGACGCGACGGGGTCCTCTTTAAATTGTTGACTGATATTTTGGTGGTTTTATTCTAAACCCTAACTAGTGTTTCTAGTGAACACCACAATAACACTCAAAACTTTCTCTGTAAAACCTAAATCTTTCCACCATCACAGCCCTTTCCGATTCTAAATCATATTAACTTTAATTGGCAATTTGATCAGCAGTTGGCAACATTCTGCCAAGTTCAGGGAAACTAATATTTAATTTAAAACAAGCGCTTGTTGACTGATATACGAGTTCAAATGAATACTGCCGTTATTTATATTATGTACGGACACACTGACGCATATTTAGTAACTACAACATATGATTTGTAGGTTAATTTATATTACATGTTAATTTTACAGTTGTACAGTCACGAGCACTAATATGTATCCACTAAGCAACTTTTGAAAGGGCTTTTCTTCTATGGTACTGATTGTAATTTCATGTTGTTACTGGCATACTCGTAGTATCTTGGAATTCTTATTACTATGAAATTGGTCTTATTTCTAAGTTGCAATCGTTATTACACGAGAGAATCGCATTTGAAGTTAGGCAATTATGTACACATGTTGATGCTCTAGAAAAAAACAGTTTTTATAAATTTCGCAACTGCAAATTCAGACAATTTGTCTCTTCAGTTTTTTCTGCATTGTTCAGATACGTAACGTTTGAAAAATCCACTCACGGGTTTGTAATATTATTGTCATAGCACTTAGGGGGTCGTCCTTTATTCACGTAAGGTTCAAATAGGGAGGAGGGGGCCAGAAAATAAAACACGACTCATCACGGTAGAGGGGGGATAGATTGACACTTGGCATTCACGTGTATTAAAAAGCGACAAAAGAGGAAATGTGTGACGTATTTAACATTTTACCAATTTCGGATGAATTTAATTGTGTAACAAAAAAAAACCTAAGCAGGCGACTTAGTGTCAAAAAATACTTTTCAATAAAAAAATAAACGTGATGCTGGGAGAGGGGAGGAGGGGTCGCATAAAACCTCACGAAAAGACGTATCACCAAGGGGGAGGAAAGTGTTTAAAAGTGGTCCAAAAACCACACGTGATTAAAAGATGGCCCCTAGTCTGTAAATATACGATAATACGATCTCGTTTTGAATGAGGATCGCAGAGAACTTTTACCAATTGTGCGTAAAGCTCCTTATAATCTCGGGAAAACAAAACACCCGTCAAAACATTTAAAATACAATGTAAAACCCATTTCTACAATCCCTTTGTCAAGTTCAACCACTAAGTAAGTCAAGGCGATGACTCATAAGCTTATTTCTGATTGCAGTCGCTGCTAATTAATCCCTTTAGGGCTTCGAGTTTCAGGAGAAAGGAAACAAAACCGCACAGGAAGCCCACAAGCCAATAAAACATCAGCACGATTTGTTTCAGGATATTTCAGGGCATAAAACAAAGATACGTAAAGCTTATTTATTGCCGTTCTTAGAAATAACTTGATGAGCGAATGTAAACATGCTGAAATTACGAGTTTAATGGATCAATTACTGATGTGTTTTCAATGAATTTAATCATTGCAACTTTGGATTTGGCAAATTACTGATGTCTTCTGGTTTTAATTATATTTTCATTGTTTATAGTTTTCTAAAATGAAAGTTTAACCTCTTTTCTCTTCGTAAGTATCGGGACTTTGAAATTTTCGAAATGACAATAATTAATAAATGAAATAATTATAACATAATACGCCTGTACTGCCCGAAGGGTGAGGCGGAGATGTACCTAATAGTACACCCAGATTTCGCCAGACCGAACACCAACCCAGACTCCGTGGCTGCTACTGGGAAATTCCTGAAGGAAAAACCCAATAAAAATTTCCCCGACTCCAGGACCCAGAATCAAACCCAGGACCTCATTGCTTAACAGTCGCGATTGCGACCACTCTACCTAGACCAACGAGGCAGTAAAAAATTAAACTAATTTATTTACTATGCTTATTTCTTTCATAAAACATCTGAAAAAGCTCACGCCTCTTCACCTTTTAACCATGGGTAGAACGCCACCTGCTACGATCCTTACGTACTCATACATACACACGTTCATACATCTGGTCATACACGCACGCCAGTTGCGAGTACTACGCATCTGACCTTTCTGAAGAACCTCACCAATCACAAGGTCATTATAAGGTCAAGGTCGTTACATGAATTTTTAGGGCGTAATTTCCCAGCAAACAAAAAAAACATAAACATCTAATACTCGACTACGACTAAAATCGGGACTAAACATCACCAGTTCTCTGAAAAACATGAAACCTTGACCTTGGAGCCCTGAAACAAATAACTTACAAACGCCGAGCAATTACCATTGAGCTGTCATAACAACAAATATGATGGACGTGTTGGGCTACTAGATTAGCGGGGACGTTGCCGACTGAGCGGTAAAGGTTAAGTGTTATGGACCTATGAGTGGGGTCGAAGTGTTAGCGGGCGATAAAGTGGAAGCGCATTTATACGGTACAATTAGATCGCTTTTACCGTTTCAAGAAATTGAATGATTAAAGAGGGATCCTCTTTACCTCGCGCACCTCTTTAGGTTACATGTCTTTGTAGCATGTTTAGTACAGTCAGTTTTCAATTGCTTTGAATACAAACACTGATTAAGTATTGACAGACACACACAGACAGACACAGTATTATTAATATCAATTTATCAAGTTATACTTTGTTTATTCAGTTCATACTCATGCAGTTATTCAGTCCTGAGGCCCTATTAGTAGCTTTAATCCTTGGCTCCACGAGCCTTGAAATTCATCATCTTCTACGTAGCCTTTTTCCAAATATAGTTATTGAAGTCGGCTTCCAATCTCACTAAATGCAGCTGAATGCCAATACAATTTATGGAGCGACTGCCTATCTGTACTCCCCTTGGACAGGTTGACATTAAAAATCTACAAACAAAATCTACTTCAAATTGATTTGTTCTGTAAACCGCTCTAAGTGGGGCCCCCCTTCCTAAGGGCTATACGACTTCAGTGAGTCACGGGCACGAGTCAGTCTCGTCGTTCACTCGGTGTGCATCACGCCTTATTTCAGTTCCCATACACCTAGTATACATACGTTAGTTTTTATTTACTTTACAAAACGATCCAAGGCTTCACAATGTTTGATGTTACGTTTCAAGATTTATGTTCATTTTCGTGTCATAATTTAGAAATAAAATGTGAATGTTATATCTATAATTATTTTTGTGTTAATTAAATATTGTTTGAACATTTTGAAACATTACAAATAACTGCAAAACTACAGTTTCCGCAGGAAACTTATAAAAGTAAGCTTAGTTATTGCGATTCCCATGCAAAAGAAAATGTATGAAATTACTACTTTTTTTTGTGGCTACGTCCGTATTTATTCTCTATATTATCCTATAGGAAAGTACTACCGTGGAAGCAATTATTCTGTGTTGTTATGTTATCCAGGCCATTACCTGTGATTCTCTACCTGTGAGCTAAACAAAACGAAATCCGTTTAGCCTTTAAGCATCTTCTTAGCGTATCGATGGCAAATTTTCACTAAATATATTTGTCTCAAAATTCAGCTACACGAATTTCGCTCGCTGATGCAGTCCTAAGATCGTGAAGTGCGCAGGTGTCAGGACATGCAGCGCAAGACGGAAGGAGGGCCATTGGAAACATACCGCATACACATTTGAGATCTGAGCCGTCCATGAACCCCCATCTGAAGAGATTATCTTTGCTACGGCCGACTTGGGTTCGTGGTCTATTTAGAGATTTCCAAGCATGAAAAGGACAAGACAACAGACAGACATGGTTACTTTCGTAATCTTTCTTTATCGTGTGGTTAGTGCCTAACCTGGTGTCAGAGCTTTCAGGCCGCCCATGGGCCTCTGACTTGGCTTTACATGCCGTCAAGAAATATATCTCAGGCATGCTGGTTTCCTCACGATGTTTTCCTTCACCGGAGCAAGTGCTAATTATACAATACGCTCATGAATCAGAAAAGTCAGAGGTGCGTGCCCTGGGTTCGAACTCGAGACCTATGACTTGGCAGTCCGACGGTCACACCACTCTGCTATCACTGCTACTGTCGATCTGTCACTTTCGTATTTATATTATAAGTTTTTTTAAGATTTTCCTTCGCCAGTAACCAATTCCTCCTGGCAATGGAAAATCTAAAAAGAAAATTCCGTACATTTTACGTTTACATCAAGCACGTTTGTGTAGTCATCGTCCAATGACTGCGATCTTCTATTTAAAGAACGGATACATTTTTTACAAGACTCAGAACATAAACGTTGTAATTCGATGAAAAGCCGGATTTTACAGATTTAAGGTGACAACTGCTCATCCGTTCCGGTTAGTACAGTGCGTGATGAGCTTATGACAGCGAATATGCCACATTTATGGTGTGTTACTCCTTTGATTTTTAGCAGAAAATAAAGAATTTAAATAAGATGTTTTGAAGGAAAACTTTGTGAGGAAACATATACACATTATAGTCAGAAATTGTCAATATATCTCGTCATAAAAGCAATCCTACTCATTTCTTCTCTATATGATAAGAAAACTAAAAAGTTTCAACAAAAAATACTTTAGTCCGTTGCAGATATCATCTGCCTACCCCTACTATGTCGGGGTCGGCTTCCGATCTGACAGGATGCAGATGAATACCAGAATTATTTTACAAAGAGCGACTGCCCATCTGACGCCTCAGATTCTGGGAAACACGTTATCCCTTGACGACTGGTTGTCAGATTGCTTCTTGAAAAAACTCACAGAGAGCTATAATGCAGTATGTGCTTAATAGCCTTATAAATAAGCTTTCTATTACTAGGTCGTAAAACGCAGCCAAGAGGATTGTTCTCTATTCTCATTCTCACCTACTTCCAACTTCCTGGTACTCCCCCTGACCCCATTCCTTGCATGCCGGCAACTGGACTGTCCCATAAACAAAACATTAGACACTGTCCTCTGCTGTCCCCAACATTATAAACGACAAGCCATTTTTTGTGTGACATTCAACTAATATCTCCTTGTCATAACCGGAGATATTGTGGGAATTCATTTGTTTTTTTCCTTGGTTCTAGAATTGTAAATGGGTGGAAGTTTCCGTAGTTTAAATAAAGAAAATGATAGAGAAAACTAAATTCATTTGCAACAAGATGGCCGGAGGTTAACAAAAAAGGTAGATAACAGGTCCTTGAATGCTCTTAAACAGTCAAATCAAATCAAATAAATTTATTCGTAAATGTAGGTTTCATTATAATAGGATGTTATGCTAAGATGCTTAGTTCGCTAAATTTTACTCGATAGCATACAAATAATAATAAAGTTCGTTGTGGCGAAATCACAGACACACATTTATAATAATATAATAAAAGATTAGTTTAAACATGTTTTTTAAAAAGACAGTTTAAATGAGCTTTGGTAGTGTTTACAATTAAATAAATCAATTACTTACATAATAAGCACACTATTATTTACGTATTAACAAACAATTACCTACCAATGTCAAAATAATAATAACCTCAATGTAAGAACAAGAACCTAAGACAGTGTCGCCTAGAATATACTTAAATCTATATTGAAAACAAAAGAATCAACCATTTTAACAACATCTAAACCAACAGTGTGGCTCCCAGACCTCCCAAGGTGACTCCCAGACTCCACTGGATGCAAGAAGCGCTGTACCGGTGGAAGTGGCATCTCTTAGCGGAGGCCTACATATGTCCAGAGATGGACTTCTATAGGCTGAAATCATAATGAATTGCAAGCGGAATGTTATTTCTGGGACTTCCTCTGACAAACATCTCCAAAAACACTCCTCTTGGAAAACCTATCAAAGATCCGTAGCCTTTACTCACTGTTTATAACCCTCCCGACCTAGTTATTCCTAGAAACCAGAAGCCAAGCCATCATATTACCACTGGATATAAAAATGCCGATCACGCATCAATCAACATGGCGACTACACCATCAGACACGCGGACACACAGACGTACACAACGGCGCATCAATTTTGACGCAATCGCACGCACCAATCGTTCGACTTTTGTGTAAACGTTCGATAGTGCTAAAAGCTTCTGAATCATGAGCTTTGCGTACGTGACAGCATGCATGTATTGAAGGTAAACATGGAGAACTGTGGGTTGAGTAACTGCAAGGAGATTTAGGGTCGGGGTTTTCGAGTATCTCTGTCTCATTCTGCCAAGTAGAGCGATAAGTCTGGTCGCAAGCATTCGCATCGAAAGCGTTTTAACGTGCGATTGGACCTCTCACTTTAGTGAACTTCAATTCAAAGTGACAGAAAGGGAAAAAGATGCAAGAAAATGGGAAATCATCAAATAACTCCTCCCGCTCTGGCCCTTTGTGTTCCAGGGCCGCGGTATCTCTTTCGAACAGTCCCGCAACCCTGGCAGGCATCGGTCCTTTCGGACCCCTCCCCGTTTGCTGAAATGTTATTGAGGCGCGCGTGGAACACGAACGCGCCGTCGACACGGCCAGTCGTCATAAGACGGACGGACGGCAAGCTAGCCCATAGGTCACCGTCCACAGGCAGGCGCCTAAGGTGGCCAGGGGCCACCACGTGGCCCCCAGCCACCGTATCATCCCTGTCGTCAAAAGAGATGTCAAAGAAAATTGTTATCCCGTGAAACAGTGACGCCCAAAATGATGTAATTGCCAAGTTCGACATGTTACACTTGTGCTGATAGCAAGCAGTTGACTCTTGCAAGTATATTACGATTTTGTTCGCGTTGACCCATTAAGCTACGATCGTAGTATATTTAAATTAAAAATGCCTTTGGTAAGGAGTAATGGAGGTCGATGTCGAGGTATGTTCCAGTTTTCGATCAACGTCTACAGACTTCGTACAAAATGAAGCGTGCACGGTAAAATGCTCAACCACGTGGTCCGAGGAAAACCCTGCCATGAAGCAATGTTTAAAAACAAAAAGTTCCCTACTTAATTTTTTCCTAGACGTGTTTCGACAGTGTCGAATACTTTTAGGGAGTTAACTGTGACAATTTTATAGCATTTTAATAAGTCTCACTTTTACAAGATCGTAAACTAAAAATAGAAGATCCCAGAAGGAAAAATCCCAGAGATTTTAATGGAACATAAATCAACTATGTCTCAGTGGGACGGTGCAGGTGATTGCACACAACGAATCCCAAGAAGGACTATTACGCAGACACTATATTGCAGTTCTGAAGAGTGATTTTCACCCATTGATAAATGATATTTTCTTTTGTAAATTGGTTTTTACAAAAACTTTACACGTCTAAATAAATAAATTAAACTGTGTTTGAGGTGGTATTTCAAAGAAAGAACCAGGCAGGTTTCAGTGGCACTCTCCAGCCAGTGCAAGCATTTGTCAGTTGTATCGTGTCGCTCGACTCATTGGAAACGAACTCAAAACGATTGCCCAGCGGAATGGTTGGACAATCGGGCTTGCCAACAAGGCAAAAAATGTAGTCATCCCATTTAAATTCTGGCATGAGCAAAACTATCAAACAGACTACCGTTATAACAAAGCTATGAGTACAAGTGCTCATTAAAAATGCTCAACACGAGCATAAATAATTTCTGTCGTTGCTGAGCTTTGTTGTATATTCACGGCGGCTATAAACCGAATACCGGCTGTGGTCGTTAACAGTGGTTACTGTGACGTCATATGACGTAGATACGTTGTCATGCGCATGGGCCGTGACGGCAGCAAGTTTCAATACTGACTGAGATATATCTTGAAACCACAACATGAAAACGTTTACGTCTTCTAGCAGACACCCGATGCTGGGAATGAGCCTCATTTTTTTTTTTTTACACTAGTTTTAGAAACCCGTCGTTAACATGATGATTATACTTTTAACATTGTACCTATTATACGAGTAAAATAGGTATTTTCTGAATATATTCTTTTGAAAAGACCAGACTGATATACTCGTATTAGTAAAGAGAACTATGACAAGAGAAAACGTTTTCCCAAATATCAAAGTTAATTACGAAGCTTCGGATAACGTTTAGTACGAAAAAGCTTTAAAATCTCAACCTTAGACAAGGGCATGTATCTCCTTAAAATGCTTAAAATAGGCAGGTATTATCATAGTTACCTGGGCGACCGAGCTATGCTCGGGTTAAAATAGATAAAACAAATTTTCCCAGATATGAGACCTGGCTAGATCGATTTTTCGCCCCCGTAAACCACTATATTGTAAGTTTCATCAAAATTGTTAGAGCTGTTTTCGAGAACATGATAACAAAGGCTTAAATTGCTCATTGAATAGTATAGGATAGAATAATTACTAGGGCTAAGAAAATTCCTGCGTCTAATAGGAATAAGGGATAACCTAAATATGTTGCCAGTCGATTAAAATAATTCTATGTGAAAATAGATTGAAATTGTCAGCTGGCAACCCACCCTTTCCCTGTTACGCATCTCATCACTTAATTACAAATGAATTCACATTAATTTTCTTTTGTGGAACTTAGAAACTAATCCCGATGACAGGACCTGACGTCATAGCACGGTATTTCGTCACTTCCGCCATTTTTATGCGCAAGAGTTTAGTTTTAAAGCTTCGTAAGCTTGTCGTTAATTTACGGCTAGTCCGACCTCATAAAACTTTTTAATTTCAGTGATGTCATCAGAGATGTTAAAATGTTGAGCTGATGAAATACCTTGAATTTTTGTAGTTTTGGTAACGTATCGACTTGACAGATGAATGAGTCGTATAATGGTGCTGAAATTATTGTCAGTGTTAACAGGGCGTTGAGAAACAGCTAGGTACTATTGTAGAAGACTAGCAGGTACTGCGCGTAATTTTCTTTCGAGTTTAATCTTTTATTTGGTGTTCGAAATCTAATCGTCACTTTCATCATCATCGTCATCTGCCAGTTCCAAAACTACGTTGGGGTCAGCTTCCAGTTTATCCGGATTCAGCTGAATACCAGTATTTTACATGGAGCGATTGCATTGGTAATACGATACCTTCCTATCAACACTTTCAGAAGCATATTGTTTAAATCCGCTGTTAATTGGCTGTTAATCTAGTTTCATGGTTTCACACACACTGTATCTATGTCAAATCATTTACTTGCATAAAAAATAAAATTGAAGACGATAAATACTTTTTTTCGGGACCTTTTTTGTCTTTCACCGATTTATTACACAGCGCGTTCCTGAAAAAATAAAAAGCAGTTGCCACAATCAAGATTTTGTTTAGATTGACTAAGTAACTTGTTTGCATCTGAGCCTATCAAGCACAATGATCACAGCTACTACTTTTATTTGATTATGATTTGAAACGGGATCTTGATTGGAGTTATCACAAAACCTATTTGCAGCAATCAAGTCAAATAGTAATAAACACAACCAAGAAACTTATTTAGCGCAAACATTTAGTGCAAGATTTGATCAAGTTGTATGATTAGTACAATTAATTGCAATGATACATGCTATCGAGTCCAATGATCTTTATTGAAATAATCAAAATGCTTGATTGACATAACTAACTTATTTTGTTACAGATAACATTTTTTTAACTTGTCTCTTTTTTAACTCGTCTACAATGATGTAATGTTAAGGGCAATCAAGAAACTTGTTTGAGCGTTCAATAATTTGAACTAGTATTGCTGCGATCATGTCGTGATGATCAACTCAACTAAGGTATTGATTAATCTAAATAAGATATCGTCAATCAAGCTAAAAAGTCATTTGATTAGCGTGCATTTTTTCAGTCCTAAGTGTTCCTATTTCATTGTTTTATACTTTCTTTATTTTTCGTGTGGTTAGTTCCTAACCTGGTGTCAGAGTTTTTATACCGCCCATGGACCTCTGACTTGGCTTTACATGCCGTCGAGAAACATCTCTCAAGCATGCTGTTTTCCTCACAATGTTTTTCTTCACCGAAGCTAGTGGTAATTACACAATACGCACATGAATCCAAAAATCAGAGCGCACCTCTGATTTTTTATTCATGTGCGTATGACATGTGCGTGCCTTTCGTTTTTATTGAGTCTGATGAAACAATCCTCCCAACTCTGGTACCAACACAATCACGATAAAGGTTATAAACATATAAAATCGATTAACAATAGCCATTTCAGCACATGCCAACTAATTCAACAATTATGTAATCACCGATATTTTCACTAATCAACACACAATAATAATGCCATATCCTGTTATTACAACTACGAAACAAAGCTATTATGTATTTACTCATTTACAGGAGCAGACAGGATTGACGGCATACAACAATAGACTGCCGAGAATAGCCGATCGTAGCCTTAGAAATGGGCTATATAATATTGTATATATATTGTTATGCTTATGACGACAAGAGGACATACCTTAGCTAAACAATTTACATTACATAACTCCCCACATCCCGAAGGTTTGGCAGAGCTATGTTTAAGTTCCGGGCAAGCATATTGCCATCAACCGGGCACAAATCCAAAATCCGTGGGGAACTCTTTCAGGAAGAGCTCTAATCCATTGTACCTATGTAGTTTGTACACAAGTCAATAATAAAGAAAATGTTACTGGTCTAAGACAAATATAGCGATCAGCACGATGTTGGCAAACCTTGGACAAACAAAAAAGGTTTCACGTATACAATGATTTCACTTTTCTCGTATTGAAAGCATGAAGATGAACGGTATAATAAATTGTTTTCGTTGATAAACACTTCACCATCACTCCTAAATCTTCATATATTGCTCTAATAATACATTTAATGTATTCTTATTACACGATATGTTCATCATCATCATCTCCCTGGCCGTTGCCTAACTATGTTGGGGCCGTCTTCCAGTCAAACCGGCTGCCGGTAAATACCAGTACTATACATACATGGAACGAATGCTTAGTTACGAGCTTCACAATCCAGTTGCTAACACGATACGCCTTGGTAAGACTTATGGACTACTCACTATTAGTTACGACTGTCAGAGACGGTGAGATAAAAAAAAACTTACAAATAAAAGCCGGGACTAACGGCTTAACGTGCTTTCCGAGGCATGGAGGGGTCTCGGTACGTAATGGATCCAACCCATCCATGGATCGACCCCGGTATGCGTTACTTACCCCAAAAGATCGATCCGTGTGGCTGTTACATGATATATTGTTACTTGTAAAAGCAGATAACTCGTAATTGCCATTATAAACACATATACAGATGTGAGAATGCCCTGTACTGAGCAGATTTGTTTAATTTCATTGGCAGCAGCTTAATGATTGCAATTAAATTGTTATTTCCGTTTCCGATAAAGTTCTAGAAAGGAATGTTGCTTTGCTTAATTACATCCTATATGGATGTCTGTCTGAATGTTTCTTACTCTTTCACACAAAAACTACTGACCAGATTTGAATGTAATTTGGCACACAGATAGTTTATATCCTCGATTAACACATATGATACTTTTTATCCCGATAGAACGATCTCGAGGTACAATTACCGAACTCCAAGCAGGTGAGGCCGCTGGCATAAGCTAGTATAAAACAAGGCCAAAAAGCATGACTTTAAGTATGTATGGGTTAAACATGCTACAATCCTTGTTCGTGAAGTTGATGGCGCTCCAGCGCTGGCCATACGGTCATCACAAGATATTAAAAAGATTAGGCCTGGCACTGGCTTCATCGATCAGCGTAATCAACAGTCTTAAGCCCAGAACTAAAACTTGCAATGATGTGTTTTCAAAAGTTTTTATTTTGGTTTATATTTACGTATAAAATATATTTTATATTATTTTTAGGTACGGTATAATATTTTGGGCTTTCATTCCTTTAAGGGTGCAATTGTATTTGTTATTACACCACCTTCTGGTAACATATTTTAAGTACGGTCTAGAAATTATTAACGTGTCAGTTTTACAAGTAACAAAACTTATTACTTTTTTAATGTATCCTCTTTTAATTCGGTATTTCCCTAATTTTAGATAATTCAACAATCTATTATCAAAATTGCAGGGGCATACGAACCAAACTCAATATTTTATATATGAATATTTTAAGTAACTGCTATGATATAATTATTTTAACTGAGACCTGGCTCACTTCTCACATATTTGACAATGAATATATTGACGAGCGTTATGTAGTTTTTAGATGAGACCGTAATCGCTGCGCTACAAATAAAAAAGAAGGGGGCGGAGTACTCGTGGCTGTCCTTAAAAAGCTTAATGCCGTATACGTACCGATTGAATTTGCTACAAATCCCCATATAGAACACGTACTTATCGAGCTTCCTGGTGACGATCGGGACAAATATCATATTGGCGCAACATACGTTCCACCAAAAACCTCTGAAGAGATCTATCGTGTTCACTTTGAGAACCTTCAAAGTATATTGGATAGGTTAAATTCGAGTAACGTTTATTTATTTGGCGATTATAATTTACCGAACGTTGAGTGGCATGCTTGCACTAACGATAATTCTGGGGCACTGTATTGTAATGGTAGCTCGTCTGTTTGTAGGCATTTAGATAATTTTATGTCAGTACTTAATGCTTCCCAATTTAATTATTTAAAAAATCATAAAGAGCGTATTCTTGATTTAATTATTAATAATAAAAATTGCCGTGTTAACACACCATCTTCTTTATTATTACCTAAGGACAATTACCATCCCCCGTTTTGTTCCACCATTCCTTATAAATCTGAATTAACATTTTCACGAGCAAAAGTAACTAAATATAACTTTTATAAAGCTGATTACGACCTCATTATTCAAGACTTGTGTAAAGTTGATTGGTTTAGCGCTTTGAGCGGAATGGCAGCTGAAGATTCTGTAAATGCTTTCTATGATGTTATTTTCCGGACTATAAAAGATCATACGCCTGTAGCCTCCGTGCACTCGTCTAAATTCCCTTGTTGGTTCTCCAAGTCATTGATACGCATTTTTAAGAACAAAAATAGAGCTTGGATAAAATGGAAGGTATACGGTAACATATCAGACTACGAACAATTTTCCTTCTTAAGAAAAAGATTTGAAGCCGAATGTAAAAAACGTTACAATGACTATATTGACTCGGTTGAAGAAAATATTAATAAAAACGTTAAATACTTATGGAGTTATATTTCAAATCGTAAAACGAATGCCTTCCTCAGTTTTTTATGAAGTTCATAACTCGAGTGATCCTACTGAAGTTTGTAATATGTTCTCTGAATTCTTTCATTCAGTCTACGAACATTCCACGTTTGGCAAAAGTACTTGGTTACCTCCGCAATTGTACGACGAAAATTGTGTTCTTATTAACAGTCTCCATTTCAGTATTGATAAAATATTAAAAGCTTTAAAATCACTGGATACTACAAAAGGTCCTGGGCCAGATGGTATACCAGCACTTTATCTTAAAAAAAACAGCAGATATCATATGTACACCCCTATATATTATATACAACAAATGTATTTCAGAAGGTTCATTTCCTGAGATATGGAAAAGAGCTAATATAACTCCCGTACATAAATCTGGATCCAAGCACGATATTGAAAATTACTGACCCATCTCTATCTTGTCCACCTTGTCGAAGGTTTTCGAAAGACTTGTTCACGACGAGATTTATCCTATATTACATAACATTATAATAAAACAACAGCATGGATTTGTTAAAAAAAAGATCAACAATCACAAATTTAATGGTTTTCACTGACTTCTTGTTTAATAACATGGATCAACAATTACAGGTAGATGCTGTGTACACGGACTTTCGAAAAGCTTTTGACAAGGTGGATCATGAACTGCTTTTAACTAAAATTGCTTTCAACGGTATTCGGGGTGATTTACTTCGTTGGTTTACATCGTATGTCACAAATAGAACTCAAAAGTAAGTAAGAAAGTAAGTAAGTAAGTAAAAGTAGTTATTAAAGGTTTTGAATCTACTTCCATACATGTTACATCCGGTGTGCCTCAAGGCTCAATTTTGGGTCCTCTCTTATTTATATTATTCATAAATGACATATATAAGTGTTTCAGATATTCCAAATTTCTACTATATGCCGACGACCTTAAAATTTTTAGAAAAATTCAAAACAAAAATGATTGTTTCTTATTTTAAGAGGATCTTGATAGATTCTCGACATACTGTATCGAAAATAAAATTCAACTAAGTATTGCAAAGTGTTCATCTATAACATTCACCAAGAATAGAAACGTAATAACTCACACATATAACTTAAATAACACCATATTGCACAAATCAAATTTGGTTAGGGACCTTGGTGTGTTGCTGGATAGCAAACTGCATCTTGAACAACATATAGATAAGATTGTTAATAATGCCTTTCACATGTATGGGTTTGTGATGAGATGCATGACCGATTTTAAACGTACTCAAACATACATTCATTTATACAAATCTTTGGTGAGATCACAGTTAGAGTATGCTGCAATGATTTGGAACCCCTTCTATACAAAATACAAAGAAAACCTCGAAACCGTACAATATAAATTCCTTAAAGCCACTCATTACCGATGCTTCCGTAAAACTACCTCTTACCATAATTTATTGAAACATTATAAACTTACTACTTTGAATATTAAACGCACCTTTTTGGAAAGCATGTTTCTGTATGACCTGTGTAATAACAAATACGATTGTTCAGATTTAACAAACAGATTGTGTTATGTAGTACCTAGGACGATCATAAGACGCGAAGTGCGCGGTCGCCCGCTGTTTGCTGTCTCCTCGTGCCGCACAAACGCGGGGACCCGCGCACCTTTGCGTCGTTTAGCGAAAAATTATAACACCCTATTCTCAAATTTAGATTTATTTTCTTTGTCACCTAATAGATTCCGAAATGATATCCTTAAAACTATCAAAGACTTTGAGGATTAACTTATATAGTTCTGTATCAGTAGATTTTGTTTGTAGTTTTATTTATCTCTCTTTTTAATTTATTTAGTATTTAATAAAGCTAAGGCTATTGCACTCGTGCATTTATCTTCCAATTTTAATTATATAAGATGTGGATAACGTAGTTAGTTGCACACTGATGCAGTCTTGTACAATTCTTTGTTAACCATTTATAGTGTGTAATTGTTTGTTTTCCCTAATAAATAAAATAAATTAAAAAAAAAGGTCCCCGACGGATTTTCAATCTGGAATTACTCAGTAGTGGCATCTGAATTTGTGCCTGGCTGAATAAGCTCAGTTATTTGAGGCTTAAACATAACTGGCGAAATATTGGTATTCTAATATTCTGTATAGACACCTGCCTAGCCCGCTCGGAGGAGCAGGCGTGTTATTATGTAAGAAGATTTATATTCTATCATTAGTCTTTGGGTAGCATGGTTCTAAAACAGGATTAGTTTACGTCAGGATTCAGGGGTAAACAACTGTAATAAAACCACACCATTATTAACATGCAACAAGGCCGGCTATTGCTTCATCTAAAAATCAACCCCAATTCTGAAAACAGTACTTCTTAGCTAACAGTTACACGTAATATTTATTTGTGGATCCTTCAATAAGTGTAACATATCGCAGTTATCAACTGTAATTGCGTCAGACCGATCTTTGAGGTTGTCCAGATAAACGACTCAACTAGTTGTGAAACAAGACAAGTTAATTTAGATGTTTCATACACATAAACTCACACGTTATTCCCATGGTTAAACTACTGAACGCCATATCTTACAATACAAAAAAAAAATACAATTTTTTTTATTGTATCAGAAAAAAAAAGTGTTACATTATTTAGGTATGACACGTGACGAGGACGGAACGACCAGCGATGGCGTCCCATTCGTCAACCTGTAAAGTCCTGCAGGCTAACCTCCACCACAGTCAGACCGCGACGGGTCAACTACGGAAGTGGTTGGAGGTTCAACCAACAGCCATTGCCTTGATCCAGGAGCCGTGGATCAGGGCCGGCCGCATACAAGGTCTCTCCAATCTTGGTGGTAAACTCCTAGTTTGCACAGATCACGATCATCCAAGATCGTGTATTTATACGACAGGTAACATCAAAACACAGCCACTAACAGATTTCTGTTGCAGAGATATCTCTGCAGCTAGGCTACTCATACAGCGTGGGGACACGGAGGTCGCAGTAGTCTTTGCCTCGGCATACATGCCCGAAGCTGAGGAGCCGCCTCCGCATGACCTCGCCCGCCTCGTGACATATTGCGAGAGCACAGGGCTGGAGGTTGTCATAGGCGCTGACGCAAACGCTCATCATCCTCTGTGGGGCATGGACACGCAAAACGCAAGGGGTAAGGCTCTAGTAGATTACTTATTTACAACAAACTTAACCCTGCTGAATACAGGCTCCGAACCAACCTTCGTAAACAGGCGTAGCCAAACAATCATAGACCTCACTCTGGCATCGGAGGGTGCTGCGGCTATCGCCACCGGCTGGGAGGTCTCCAAGGAAGCCTCCTGCTCGGACCACAGGTGGATCCGCTTCGACATTCAGGTCTGTGTAATACCAATACTGCCACGGCGCAACCCGCGCAACACTAACCGTGCTGCATATACACGCACCCTCGAAACTAAGCTCGCGCCAACAAACTACTGGATGACCTACGAGGACACGCCGCAGATCGACGAGCGTGTAAGTCATCTCACGAAATCAATGCTAGACAGCTACCATTCAGCTTGCCCGGAAACCACTCCGCCCACAACACCAGGGAAGCAACCTTGGTGGGGAGCGGATCTGGAACGCAAGCGCGGGAAGGTAAGGGCTGCCCTAAACAGAGCCATGAACACATGTGCTGACGAGGATTGGGACGTGTACTACGCAGCCAAATCCGCGTATAAAAAGTGCATTAGATTCAGGAGCTCCACCGGATGGCGGAAATACTGTGGCAACATCGAATCCTGCCAACAAGCAAACAGGGTAAGGAAAATATTGGCACAGCAGAACCCGGTTGGGCCCGCCGTTCTCCGAAAACCCGATAACACACTTACCACTTCACCAGAAGAGGCGACGCGCGTCCTTATTGAAACTCACTTCCCAGGTTGCGCTTTCGCACAGGCCATTGACTGGTCAGGTAAACGACTGGCGCTACGCACGCAAAGTGATAACACTGGAGAAACTCCAGTGGGCGATCCGGTGCTTCCATCCTTACAAGGCGGCCGGTCCGGACGGAGTCTTTCCCGCCCTACTGCAGTGGGGTGGGGCCTCTGTCGCCAGCAGACTGGTACCCATAATGAGAGCGTGCCTGGCCTTTAGACACGTTCCCAAAGGATGGAGGGAAGTGAAAGTTATATTCATTCCTAAGCCAGGTAAGAGTGACTATACTAACGCCAAATCCCACCGACCGATCAGCCTGACCTCCTTTCTCCTTAAAGCCATGGAGAGAATCTGCGAGAGAGAGCTGAGGGATGGCGTTTTAAAAACGATCCCACTCCATGCGAATCAGCATGCATACAGCTCGGGTAAGTCTACTGATTCCGCTCTCGATCTAGTGGTCGGCCGGATAGAAGAAGCGATACATCAGAAGGGCACCTGCCTGGGCACTTTCATAGACATCGAAGGGGCCTTCGATAAAACTAATTTCTCCAGCATCAGCACCGCCCTCTCCCGACACGGAGTAGAACAGGTACTGATAGACTGGATTACTAATATGTTAAGCAAACGAGTGGTTCGCCTTGCAGAGGATCAGCAGATGGCCATGATAGCCCGAGGATGTCCCCAAGGAGGAGTACTATCCCCTCTCCTCTGGAACCTGGTGATTAATGATCTTATTACCAAACTCAACGCGAATCATTTCTATACTATAGGGTACGCCGATGACCTCGCCATCCTCATTTCGGGGAACGTGACGGGGACAATCTGCAATCTCACTCAACAGGCACTACGCATCGTTGAAAGGTGGTGCAGAGAGTTCGACCTCTCGGTGAATCCCATGAAAACTGAACTAGTTATGTTTACCCATAAGCGTGTACTAGGCCCCTACTGCCTACCCAAACTTTTTGATACAGAACTCCAGTTAGCTGACGAGGTTAAGTACCTAGGAGTCATCCTGGACAGTAAGTTAAACTGGAGCAGCCATCTTGACACCAAAATAAACAGGGCCTGCATCACCTTTTGGCAATGCCGGAGGATGATAGGTAAGAAGTGGGGTCTATCCCCCATAATTATACTTTGGTTATACTGCGCGGTAATCCGACCCATGATTACCTACGGGGCAGTGGTCTGGTGGCCCCGGACCAAACTAGCTACAGCCTCCATCAAACTGCAACGCTTGCAAAGGCTTGCCTGTATGGCGATAACAGGTTGCATGAGGACTACTCCGACAGCAGCTCTCGAAGCCATGTTCGGGCTCCCACCGCTCCATCTGTTCATACAGCAGGAAGCGACGATGACGGCAGTACGCCTTAATACACTCCAACTCTGGGGTAAGAAAGAAACTCAGCATACCGCAGTACTGGAGGGATTCTACAACGAGTTCCCCCTAGCGAAAGCAGCAAACGATCGGATACCCAAACAGTTCGTATTCGATAAAAAATACAAAATCCAACTCCACGAGGACCACCGCTGCGAGGGATTGAGCCCTGCAGAACTGCGGATCTTCACGGATGGACCTAAAACAGGTACTGGCACTGGAGTTGGAGTCTTCTCGGAGGATCTCAACATCCACATAGCCACACCACTGGGGGCCCACAACACGGTATTTCAGGCAGAATGCATGGGCATTGCTCTGGCGGCTTCAGCCATCTTAGCCAGGGAGGTTGTGGACCACTCTATACGTATACTCTCAGACAGCATGGCGGTACTGCTAGCACTAAACAACCACACAGTCAACTCTGGGTTAATACACGAGTGTCATCAACGCCTGAACCAGGTTGGTAATCTCAATAATATAACCATCCAATGGATCAAAGGACACAGCGATTCTCGAGGCAATGACGCAGTGGACGAACTCGCTAGAAGGGGATCGAGCATGGCAGCAGTGGGACCCGAACCCATCGTGCCACTCCCTTTCGGGTACCTACGCACACTGGTAAGGAAACGAACCAGTGAACAACACCACAAGCTGTGGCTAGACCATGGTGAGTGCAGGCAGGCCAAGGAAGCACTTCCTACTATCGACGGCCGCTTCACCAAACGAGCGCTTCGGCTGACCAAGCTACAGCTGCGCACAGTTACAGCCGCCATCACTGGACACGGCTCTTTTAACAAACACCTCTCTGTCATAGGAGTCACAGACAGCCCCCTGTGCCGAGCCTGCATGGAGGATGACGAGACGGCAGCCCACGTGCTTCTGCACTGCTCGGTGGTTGCAACATACAGGGCAAAGTACTTCGGTAACCCAGGTATTCTCCGCGAGATCGTCAGCAACATCAAGGCGCTGCTGGCCTTTCTCGGCGAGCTAGGGTGGATCGAATAAATTTCCCACCCGCACGCAAAATACGCGCTTAGACATGGAGTTGCGGACACCAGCCCGCTATACAATACAATATACAATAGGTATGACACTGGATCCCGCACTAGGATACCCTGTGTCGCAGGATCCAGTCTCTTTCGACAGATAATACGAATTATAAAAAAAGAGAAACATAGAACAATGCAGCGGTTACGGTTAGCGGTCTTCTTCGATCCTTATAGCTTAGTCTCCAAAGAACATCAATAAAGTGGATATTTTTCTTCGAGCCAGTACGTGTCCCCAATCGTGGCCACTCACATCTGCCTTGCCGTTTGCTACACCTTTTCATTCATCTTCTCAGCATGGCCAAACTAGCTAAGCTAACTAAAAGACGAAAGTGTAATTAGTCCTCCTTAGTTTTATCATAAATCTTTGATGCGGAGATAAGACAAGCGAATAAAGTCGTGTCAGGGTGAAAAGCTACACTCAGCATTGGGTGATCAAACCCTGAAAAAGGCTTATAAAAAGAAGATGAATCTTTCACAATCATATGAAATATCAATTGTATAAACATCTTTACAGAACAACAGTTGAATCCGACGCAAAAATATCCATTTAAATATGGTCTTGTGATTTATGTTCAAAAAATAAATCGAAGCTTTTTCTCAATGACGTCACGGGGACACAGATACGTATTTTTGCTTTCAAATGAGGCGTTTCACAAGAAGTTTTTTCGCAAGAAAAAACTTCTTTGAAAGACAGTGCGGTGGACGAGAAAGTGAAGTGAGGAAGATCACACACCCCAGCTCTCTCCACTTCATCGTTCCGTGGAAACACCGGCCACCTGGACGCGAACTTCAGTGGCCAATCGGGATATCTTTTTTACCGACACAGTTTCCCAAATACAGTGCGAGCCCCCCCTTCCAAGGAAATACTTCGTGTACTTGTGCATCATGGGTTTAAATATGGCGAAAGCCAGAACTGTCCCGAATTAACTTAACGCTCGAACCATCACACAAAAAGAAAAATACTTGTGGAAAAGTATATCGTTCCACTCTCAAAACGTTTCTGTCACAAGCAGAAGTGACTCAGGTCTAGATCAAAGCCTGCATACAATTCATTCTTCATCCGATTAATTTCTTTGCACTTGATCTTCAAGAGTGCGAAATAACACTCATCTAAAGTACTGTTTTTCTCGTATTTCCGACCAGTATTTATAGAAACTACTTACTAACTATAGTTAGATGTACGCGGAAGTTTCATTTACTCATGTTTAAAATGCTGATTTGCTCAAGGTTGGATCTTTTTTATCTGTGAACCCGTAAAATTGACCGCGAAATTGTTTTCTCACAGGCGACTTTTACGACTGACGTGGAATAAGCCATCATTATATTATTTTATTGGGTAAACAAGATAACCTGCCAACCGGACTGTTTGCAGCACCTGATAGTTTCTTAATAACACGACAGAAAGTGTTCGTACGCCTAGCCTAAACTATTTTGGGGACGTTTTTGAGTCTTATATGGATGCAGCTGATTACCACTGTTACTGTTATTATTAAGTTACAAGAACACTCTTAAACTACTGCGTAATCTACCAAAACTTACTAACATTGAGAAAGAGAGAACAGTAAAAAAACGTAATTTCTGCTGCTCTTAAAATACATTTCAACCATGCCATTGACAACCGTCCATGTACTGCTAGTCTGCTACGTGGGATGTGCACGGAGAGATTTGCCACCTTAGCTGTGTGGCTCATTTGATTGCCAGCCACCAGTGCCGGTGCCAGTGCTCAGGTTACAGTGGACCACCCCACCTACATTCCATACAAAGTGAAGCTAAGCACCTTCTCGTGAGCAGCTAGCCGTGGGCTGCTGTGTACGGCGCCTTTAGTATTGCATAAACTCTTTGGTAAATAGCCCATGATATATCACGCCTATAGCAGACGTTCTCAAACAAATTCGCCCGTAAACTAACATAAACAACAACCACAATATCATTTACTTCATCGATAACATGTACACAACACAGTCCAATCGAGATAGACACAGTACACAGTTTACACCGAACGCTCGCCAATTGTATGTTTTTAGTTTTTATAAACTGAGCTAAAATAAATACAACTTGTTATTACATGATTTACTCGTGTTCTGTCTAAATCCATTCAATTTCTGTTCTATTTTGTGAATAAAGGTCAACGCTCACGTATAAGCTCTACACGGGATTGGAATTACCTCATCGGCTCGTTGTCAACCCAACGTAAGCATCGAGGACGATGTAGGGTATCCTCATCCTCATGGATACCCTCCGTCTGCGTCTGAGCGGAGGGTTATGTCGGACTCTAACCAACTAAATACCAAGTGTTCCTCTACTACCGTATGTCGAGGGCCCGAGAGATACCTACAAGTACATTTGCGCGCACCCGCGACTGATATCAACCCGCCATTCCCGGCGGGGCCCCTCACCAAGTGAAACTTCTCCATGAAGGCGCGCAGGAACCACTGCCCGCCACCTCTTTTGGCCTATGGTGACGACCCTACGTAATTGTGCCAACGGTTCGCCGCAAGCAAGCGGAGCGACCACCGTAGGCGCGTGGTCTGTCCGCCGTAATCATCCGCCAGTTGCCCGTAAGGTCGGTAACTACTGTTTACTAGCTGATCCCAAACAGAGCACTGCAGTATGGTGTTTCATGGAAAATTTAATAAAACAGTTGAGGCGTTGTTGATCCCGTGCAGAGCTTAGGTACATGTGCATGCGTTCGCCCTAACGCGATAAATAGCTTCGTCATGCTCTGTGGGTGTGGCAAAGGATTGAATCAAGATTCAAGATGGGCAGCTCATGTGCTCATGTGTGCTTATAATATCACTACGATTCACTCTTGGCATCGTGACTCAGAAACCACAGCTGTGTAGCAAGCAATGAACCCTTTGTAGTGGTCTAATTGTGACATTGAGTGTAGGTTTGATCTCAACAAACATGTGGAAAACAACATGGGAGTTGGTTTGATAAATAGTTTATTTAAATCTAAAAATAAGGAAATTTCTGTTAGAACTGGTGCAATTTTGTACCAGACCGGCAGCAAACTTAAACAATAAATAATGTAGGATAGCATTTCATTCCCACCCTTAAGAATTCCATGTGACTTTAAACTCTTACTCTAGAGATTGAGTTTCTCATTGATTTTATAAAACTAAACTAAGCTATCAATAGCGAATGGTAAATTTTTGTAAGAGGTAAGCCGGAGTACATATCTTTAATGTGAGTAAATTATTTGTCAATAGAATACTGACTGTGCCATTTTTCAAAGGGAAGCCGGTAGGAATCGAGTTGTATGGCGTCGTCACTGTAAGCTATACCTGCGGCTGAGTTACTGCATTATCATTCGCCTGCCCTTATACCAATTTATTTGAATCGGCGCAGTAAGTCTTCTTCTTCTATAGTTCTCTATAATTGCTCGTCATCTCATCAGTCACCTCCTTTCTGGCTATAATATCATCCTGCACGTAGTCAATCTATCGTTGCGTTGCTTAGAAGTTACTCTATGCAGCAATGTACCCAGAATCCCGGCAATCCTATTCCTCTCCTCTGAACCACGTGCCCTCATCGTCAAACACTTGTGTTACGACTTCCTGATGCGCGGTTGTCTGCCACCAACGTTGACCCACACGTAAACAGATCCGCGCAGTGGCCATTTGAAAGATAGGTGGGGCTGCCGAACTATGGACGATTCTGAATTTTCAAAAAGCTCAATAAAATAAGTAGTAGATTTAATTAAGTTTATTGGTACCGAGCTGGCTCTAGACTGTACTGTATTGAGAAATGACTGATGAAATAGGCCAATTACACTTTGCCTTAACTGGGAATCGAACCCAGGACCTCATACTCAGCAGTCGAGCTTGCGACTACAAAGGATTATAGTACAATTGAGTATAAAAGAATAGTACAATATTCTTTCTTTATCATGTGGTTATATAGTGCCTAACTAGGTGTCAAAGTTTTTATGGGCTCTGACTGAGGTTTACATGCCGTCGAGAAATATATCTCAGGAATGTTTGGTTTCCTCACGATGTTTACCCCTCACCGAAGCTAGTGATAATTATACAATACGCACATGAATTCGAAAAATCAGAGGTATGTGATGGTCAGTATAATATTACAAATTAGCGACCCGCCCCGGCTTCGCATGGGTGCAAAAAAAAACCAAATGCACAAATAAACCTTCCTCTTGAATCACTCGAAAAAAACAGTATCAAAACCTGTTGCGTAGTTTTAAAGATCTAAGCTTACATAGGGACAGACAGCGGGAAGCGACATTGTTTTATACTATGTAGGGATGTGATATTAGCTCTGTCTTTGAGACTGTTAGCTTCCATCGCCACTTACAACTGCAAGTTGAAAGAAATTTTTTACCGGCTAATTTAATTGCTCGTACCCGGAAGCAGCTCTATAAAAGTAGTTACTACTTGGAACCACTGCCTGTGAGCTCCACAAACCAGTAACTCGGCAATATGGACAGTATGGACACCTCTTGGAACAATTGGTTGCAATGACCGCCAATAAATTCTAGCCACAACTCCTCCATACATTTTTTTAATTGACGATAGGTAATTGAACAGTAGTATTCGTGGTATTTATAGATATTATACTATTCGCTGCCGTTTGACACCCAAGGTATACTCTCATGACGCTTCTGTAATATCTAGTAATGCTCTCGTTTTGGCTAGATAAATTAAATAAGATATTATTATTTTTAATAAAATATTAACTTTATATTATTGTCTTGTTATTATGTTCTTCTTGTTCTCGAATCTATGACTCAGATTTTATCCGACCAGTAGGTACGTAGAAACCTGGACAGCTCTGTCATTTGCCTCTTCAAGTCCTGGAGAGTGCAATTAGTTGTGCACGAGGGGCAGGAGAAAAAGTGTAGCATATGTGCTGGGATTCCACACTCGCATTGTGTCTGAAATGGGTCGATTATACCCCATCTAGCCAAATTGGATCGGCAGCGGCCAACTTCATACAGCACGCAGTCTAATCAAAGATTTCCATATCGGCCTCTGAAGTTCGTGTTCGTGTTCGTGTGGTAGTTTTTTGTTGTTAAACCAAAAGTAAATAAAGATCATACAACAAAACATTTACTGGTTTTTGTGATATTTATAATGAGGAACTGGTAATATACCTAGATGCAGTTACTAGATAACTACCTACTCAAAACTTTTACGGAAGCCGGAAGCACAGTTCAATATAAACGTTATCTCATCTTTATAACAAAAATGTGGAACTCTATAAATGTACCAAGGCCACTGGAGCGGTGGATGAATGTTAACAAAATGGGTCGTGAACTTGAAAGCACTCAAAATAAAGCGGATCTTAGCAATCATTATTATACCAAAACAATTCAAAATACAAACTAAAGAATAGCAATCCACGGGAGTGAAGAAAGATGAAACAATCGAACGTTAGCATCCTAAGCTAATCTGCAGTCAATGGCTGAACTGAAATCTTTGTTGGGACACTCACAGAATTAAACGATTAAGCAATTTTCACGTAGCGCGCACTTGACTCTTTTTCAAACTGTCTTCACTTTCCGTATGTCGAGTATATAGACACAATTAAAAGCCTATTGTGTCTCGCGTAGATATACGTTCGAAGGGTTAATCAGAGTAGTAAGAATCTTATAAATTATGTTTTACATTTTCAGACGAGTCAGGCAGGAGGTACCCATAAAATACCCACATTTCGCCAGATATTCTCGAGCCCCTCGTAATAGGGAGCGAGCTTAATTCCATCAACCAGGCACAAATGCAGATTTCGTCGCTGCTACTGAGAAATTCCTGATGGAAACACCCCAATAACATTTTGCCCGACACGGTAATCGAACATGCTCAGCATTAGCGCTTGCGACTACTAAACCGTCGTGGTAGGTGTTAACTATAAACCTAAAACTGCGTATCCTTTCATTCCCCGACTGTACTCACGACGCCAACACGCCATCATAAAAACGAATAGGTTCCTAACTCTTCGTATTGTTTGTTTTGAAAACAAAGTGGTTCACAGGCACGGATCATCAATAATACTTTTATTAAAAGAACAGTTTTTGAAAGAAATTGAGATTTATTTCACTCAACGGAAACGCCTCGGCTTACTTCAGCCATTCAGGAGATTTTTGAACAATTCTTGGAAGCTAGACTAACATAAATCTGTGCCAAAAGTTTTCCTCCTCTTCAAAAATGTAACGAAGAAGAGACGCCTGTATCACTCAAAAGATGAGATGCGACCATATAATGACATTTCCCCGAAGGTTAAGTATACCTGCATAGCCACATTTTACCTGTTATCTTTAAATCCCATATAATAGGGGGCGATCAATTCAATTCAATTCTTTTCATACTTCGGTTCACACCGCGAACTATAAAAAGGGCGTCGTGCCCGTCGCTGGCCCGCCCGCCAGCTGGCTGTGTGGCTTGCGCTTTACAGAGCGTTTATCTGTTCAATATTTTGAAAATCATTTCAAAACATTTGCTACAGCCACCTAACTATCAAACTATTCAAACTGTCGTAATAAGGTAAGTACACACGCCCTTTTTGAAGAAAAAAACAACCACAGGGATACAAATACAAGAATAAGATACAAAAACTTTATTGCCAAAAATGTACAGCAATAACAAGATGGAAGACTACACAACAGCATTTAACAGAACACACGTAAAACACAATCAAACCACTTGCAAGCAACACGCTTGATGAACACAGCAAAATGCTGAACACAAGATAATGTTGAACACAACATAATGCTGAACAGATAGTGAAGGTCTCTCGTGTAATATTCTTGAAATGGGTTTACGATAGCTAATAAACGGTCGATGCAACAAATATATGTGTGGGTACAGTGTTAGCGATAGACATGTATGAGGAAATAAGGTAATCTCATTATAATTAAACAAAACATATTTTCTCCAGATATATGAACGTGGACGAGGCGAAAGGAGTATGTAAGGATCGTAGCAGGTGGCGTTCTGTGGTTTCTGCCTACCCCCATGGGAAAAGGCGAGAGTTTATGTATGTATGTATATTTTCTCCAGTAATTTTCTAAGTCTTATCCTGGGTACTGTGGGCCCTGGGTTCGATACCCAAAGTCGAGCGAATAACATGTGGCCTCAAAATGACTGGTGAAATATGAGCGTGCGTAGTAACACCTGTGCCTCTGGCAATATTATACAGGTCCTATGTTACGTTTATTTTTTATTCTAAAGTATTATTTTTTCTTCGACCATGGTCGTCATAGAACTATGTGAACTAAAGACAATACAGGACTAAGTAAATGTTTTGAAGCACAATTCAATTGTAATCAATCACAATTAACAATTGAAAGCACCTATTCAGCAACGTCATCTGCAGCATTGTTACACACGCTGATAACTACACATATAAGCCACCTTATATGCCACCTTTTGTGCCACTCAAATTAATCTTGTATGTAAACAGGTATTTGGTACACAATGTCTCTTAGGTCAACTGGTTGCTAAGCACCACTGTTGAGCATGAGCTCCTAGTTTGGGTTCCCAGGTCGAGCAGTGTCATTGGGTATTTGCATGAGGAATTGTGCAGTAGCAGCCCGTAGTATAGGCGCTGTAGGTTTGTAGCAGGTCAACGCCTGGGTACCCGATCAGCTACTGAATGTATAATATTAAAATTTTAGTCCCCACTACCTCTCACACCGCACCGCACTACTCCAGCCAGCACACCGCCACTCGCTGCCATCATCCTTGACGTCATACCCATGAATGAGGGTATGGCATGGGCCTTGGGTGGGGGCATTGCGTTAGTGTCCTGGTACATGAGTACCAGGATGCTCACTAACGCAATGCCCCCACCACAACCAGCTCCGCAGGTTTGTCTAAGCGATTCTTTTGATTTGTTACTATTGCGTAATTTACTGCTCCATTGTGATCGATTTAAGATTTCGACTTGGAGATTTGGGATTTGCACGTCCTTCGATTTCTCGTGGTGGCAGGGACACTGACGCTTAAATACCACGTATTCAGTACATCATTGATGAATGATTTTACTGAATATATAATTTTTTCTTTTTTTTTACTGAATATGTGGTAACCGTGTCGGTGTCTCGTCCACCCTGTATTTTGTTGCAAACTGATTCCGTTTTTCTTTGTCAATTCCAACAGAGGCGTTGCTTGTTTCGGATGCGTTATTTTCAGTTTCTCATTCGCGGTAGAAGTCTAAGTCATTAGCTTTTTAGTAGTGTGTCTGACCAGAAGACACTCAGTGTAAGATTCTATCATGATCAGAAGCATCTTAATAAATAGCAGATCTATAATAGGTGTTTTATGAAATTGGTATTTTTTTATCTTACGAAGTGGACGAACTAGCTTCATCACTATCACTACGTAGTATAAAACAAAGTCGCCTCCCGCTGTCTGTCCCTATGTATGCTTAGATCTTTAAAACTACGCAACGGATTTTGATGCGGTTTTCTTTAATAGATAGAGTGATTCAAGAGGAAGGTTTATATGGAAAACATTGCACCCTTGCAAAGCTGGGGCGAGTCGCTAGTTTAAGTATAAAGCTCTTGTTGATTTGATTTCTCTTGGAACAGATTACCGTGTTCTTTGACACTACCCTAAATTCAGACTGCCTTAGATTCAGTCGATGCTCTCTCAGATTCATCCTATCAATCTTCAAGCCATTTGCCACGAGTCCTTCACATTCGCATCATGGCGATCGCGTCACATGATCGTATAAAATATATACCCGTATAATATGCAGTGTATATGTCGAGTATAAATATGTGGGTTGCATCTAACACACGGTGTTCAATTAGCAACCCGCTGTAGTTGGCCAGTCGCCCGCCATTCGGCTTAACGTTGGCTCCACACGGAGATAGTTACTGGGTTGTGTTGCTAGCTTAACAGTACCAATTACCAGTACCAGTAAAATTCAATCCAGGACATTTCACACTAAACTGACCCCAGGACCAAACCCTGACAAGAAAATCATCATCACCATCTTCCTTGCTTTTTCCCACCAACGTTAGGATTAGCTTCCAGTCCAACCAGATAATGCTGAATACAGTATTTTACATGGAGCGTTAGAAAGAACTACCTGACCATTATAACCCCGTTACTACTGGATACTATACGATATACCCCTTGGTAAGACTGGTTGTCAACCTTTCGGGCCACTAACTACCTATAACTACTGTCAAAGATCTACAAACGACTGTCAAAGACCTACAATCGACTGTCAAAGACCTACAAACGACTGTCAAAGCTATACAAACGACTGTTTAAGACCTACAAACGACAGCCGGAACCAACGGCTCAACATGCTATCCTAGTACCCTGACGAAACAGTTCAATAGATTTGCGTTACCAAACCAGTTTGCCAAAAGTCACGCTATCACCATGTGCGCCCGCCATTACAGAAGCTTATCGGTGCCACTCGAGAGCCGTGTTTGGATTCTGTCAAACAAGAATAGCTCGCGATCTTTTTATAGTCAGTGTCGCGTTGGAAGAACAGATATAGCAAGTATTATTATCTGCTCGGATGAGTGACCTTCGCAGTATAAGCAGCCAAACTTGCTGCAGTTTCGTTATTTGGCACTGATTTAGTTCCGAGTCTATTGAGCCTTGGGTAATGAATATTGAGCAGTGGGGCTCCAGCGGACAGCGGTATCGGCTCCGACTTACGAGTCGTAAAATTTCACCACCATGACTTCTCTTAAAACGCTGAAGAAAACATCGCGAGGAAAATTTCAAAGAAATGTGACATCTACCAACTCGCACTGGGCCTATGTGATGGATTACAGCCCATGGCGACTGTTTTATGTAAATTTTGATTCATTGCCTTATTTGAATAAAGATATTTTATAAATTAGTTATTAATAAAGTTAAGTTAATAAAGTTATTTTTATTTCATCATCTTCATTTCAGCCGACATACGTCCACTGCTGGATATAGGCCTCCCAAACATCACTCCAACGACCGGTCCAGCGGTACCTTCATCCAGCGGATTCCCACAACCTTCACCTTACTTTACCACGTTTTGTTAAAAAATTAGAACAATCCTAAAGTGGTTTCGTGAAGGTGCACCTGAGAAAGAGGTTCCTGTCGTTTTCGAGTAAGCCAGTTTTTTGGCGGACTTAATGCCACAAGGCATTCTCTACCAGTCAACCTTTGGGTTAAATGGGATAATATTGTGATAGAATCCCTTGCCCTCAAGGGCCTCCCAACCTGTCTTGTATTCCTAGTTCATCAAATACCGATTAGTACCCACTTGTTACAACGAAACGGATGGTTCTCGTCGCATCACTAGACAGTGTTGTGGCCGTTGAAACCCTGTGTAATGCTAGCCTCGTTTGGCACACTGTAGCCAAGTCAAACGAGGTGTCAGGTGAAACAATAGCCCACCAACGGAGCGCTGACAGACTATCAGCGGGTCGGATTGCAAATGTTACGGGTAGGTTTACTGAAACGATGGGCAGAACTGTCCAGCAGTGCCCGGGATCACCAATCTGTAGTAGTTTCCCGACATTATCGGTATATGGAATATACTTTATTGTAAACCAAAATTATTGTAATAGAGGTGTTTAACAATAATGCAAATTTTAGTGTTATTATGGCGATCTCATTGATGATAACGATATCTGCCAGAGAACCTTGGATGGACTGGACTGAGTAAGCGTAGTACCTACATACCTATTGGTAGACCTTCAGCAACCGCATGGCTAGAAAACCTTTGGGGTCGGCGCAGCATATCATCATCTTCCATACTTCACGTAGTTCATCCATAGTTTATTTCCCCTAGCCATAATTCAAAACTTTCCTCACGGCATTTTCCTCATTCTTCCTCATCGCATGCTCATTCCTTGACAACCGATTACCACACAACTTTTCACTCATCAGTACCACTTTCAGACATTATGCGACAGCTAGCAAACATAATGTAATACTTTACGTAGGTATCACGCTTTTGGCACTAACCGTATCTTTGTTACACCCATTACTTCAACCATATCTACATCTATAACCATAGAGAAAACATAAATCATTAGAATCCCCTCCGTGTTTTACAGCTCACTTCACGTCTTCCACAGTCAATCTACACTCATGCAGGCTCATCCGTATCCCAAATAAATAGGCTATAAAGCTGATCATTAATCGTATTTACATTGCAGCCCTGGGCACAGTCCGGTCTATATAAATACCCGGTACGACAGACTTCTCCGAAGCGTCAAGTGTAGGACAGAAATAGAATCGCATCATGCAGTCCGATGGGCAGGGATTGAGCAGTAAGTCAGTTTGTGTATGTTTTGGTTAACATATAAGGGACAAATATTATACATAGACGCCCGCCTTTTTTCCATGTAGGTATGCAGAAACTACTGAACGGTACCGGCTCCGGCTCCTTTGCTTCATCCACGTTTCTACATCTAAGTCATTCACGCAGCAGTTAAAGGTCTTGTAAAATCTAAGACATCATTGTCAGATAGATGCTGTGCCCATGGAGCGTACAAACTCTTGTTTCTTCGTTTCTATTCTTTGGCTTTCTGAAATCTTGAACTAAACAGATATAAAACCTGTCTTGAATAACCAGGAGAAAAGAAGCAGCTAGAAGCTGCACCCAGCCACGGATCTTCCACAAGAAAATGTTAGATAATCAAATCAATGACTCAAAGCACCAAACAGTTAATTTGTCAAATCACACGTACACATGCCAAAGACTGCAAGGCTTGCATAGAACAACAATGTGTCATAGAGTGTCGACAGACGCGACAGATCATAACATTTGTGTCGCGCCGCTCGATGTGCCTACGGTTCTCGCACCTCGCGTGTCCGCATACTATGTGGTGAAGGAGCAGTAGGTCAAGTTCAAGGTTTACAAACCGTTACGTGAGATCAATGTTGTCAAAAATTAACTTGATACCTATGTCGGCAACTCTGCCAATTCCGGTAAGGGATAACAGTCAAAAGAGCAGCGGCGGCCCATTGGTGGCGGCCCCGACTTACGAACAGTAAGTCATGGGTTCAGACCCAGACAGGCGCATTTCTTTGTGTAATTTATTTCATCATCACTCGCTCTCAAAACGGTGAAGGAAAACATCGTGAGGAAACCGGCATGTCCTAGAACCAAAAATTCGAAGACATGCGACATCTATTAACCCGCACTGGGCCCGCGTGGTGGATTATAGCCTATTCCTTCTCGTAGAGAGGAGGCCGTGTGTCCTAGTGGGAACATTATAGGCTGATAACGCTTATAACAGTCAATAACACCGTAAGTGCGAATTTGACCAATACTACTAAAACATAGTTTAGACATAAGCGAGTTCAAGAACTGCCCGTGTCAATATTCCCATGTATTAATGAAATTCGCTCTTAGAATTGAAGAATGGTCGAGGGGTTCTAATTGTTAGAAAAGCTACCATTTATTCAAAAGCGAGACAGGAGACAAAATGGACCGACAAACTAAAAAGATGGCTGGGACAGACTGGAAACGTAAGGATAATGAAGTAGGCAGTACAAATTGGAAGAGGCCTATGTAGTGCAGCAGTTGACCGCTATATGCTGAGCTAATGGGCTCTAAAAGAGATTCTTTATAGTGACCTAGGATAACGCAACACATGAGTGGTCGAGAATAACACTTTATTTCCCGTTAGACATGACAAAAATTGTAGTAGGTAAACAGTGGTGATTCGGATAATATATTTATATATTTGATCACAGGCGGCTTGTTCACGCTCATTCTCTTAATAATGTTGCAGCAGCGTTTGTCACACGTTTTCGTCATAATTGTATTACCCACACGAGACGCTTCGTCTAAACACTTAATCTAGCGGATTTGACACAGCTATTAACGCTTTCTGCTTCTAATAGACTACCAGAAAGTGCAATAACTATGTCATTAAAGTTTTGCAGTAAGCAACCTACTTATTTGCCATAAATAAATCGTTTAAGACTATTCGTTTAAGTGTCTAGTAGTATCAGTTTCATTCCCTGACATCAGCTTTAGCAGTAGCTCGATCAGAGTTACCCAGAAAAAACATAAATGGCGTTTGAATATAGGCCTATGTCGAGCAGAGGACTGCTGTTATAGTCCCTTTCACAGTTATTTCATTTCTGACAAGCAGCAACCATAATGATGCGAGGATAAAGTTCACTGTTATATTAACCGACTTGACAGTAGCAGCTAACATCAACGTTATGGGAATGAGAATATCGCTATGATTTTGACAGTGGAAGGACTATAGGCTGATGATGATGATTCAGTCAACACATTCAAAGTTTCCAGAAGACGACGCTTATGATTTGATGAAAATTTTACATCATCATCAATATTTTCAGAGGACGCCAAGCAGTTGAACTTCTCAACATCACATTATCAGTGATGTTGTGGTAAGCTGCGCGCGCGTCGCACTGTTGGCGTGTCCACAAGGGCATTACTAACTGGCGACGTACGAGTAACGTTGTATTAGTAGATCTTTTGTTTGGCGACAAAGCTTCGTCTCATTGTAGCTAGATAGATCATTCGTTAGTCACTGAACTGCGCTGGACTGAGGAAACTGAAGACGTCATTGCGGATTTTCTTTATCCGTTATCATTTCTTCTTCTTTTACTCTCATTTAAGCACGAAATATGAGGACATGAGGTAGGACTTACTTTATCTAATAATGGCGGGCAAAGAAGCGGGGACAAGCGTTGTTGTTCGAAGAAAAATACTGGTTAAAAAACATTTGCAAATAGACCGGAGTCACGATTGCTTCTGAGTGGTTTCACCTTGCAAAGAATAAGGGGAAATATTCGGAGTTTAAGGCCAATCTTCAGTGATTGGAATGGCACCAGAAGAAACTACATCAGTTCATGCTTTTTTAAACTCTCACAAGTTTTCGATAATTGCTATCTTAGGGATGTTTAAGTGGCCGTGACGATTGGCAGGGGAGATTGGAAGAAAAGCACGTGTTGCACCAACCCCAAAGTAACATGGAAGAAAGGAGATGGAGATGACGATCAGAGATGATTAAGCGACAATCTAACACCTGATGCTGCTAAGCGAATAAGCAGTCAGACGTGGCAACCCCGCGGCAGGATGGGGACAGTAAAAAATACTAAAGTAAATAAAAATAAGGATGATGCACCATCCGAATCAGATCTGCGTGTACGATACCAAAATATGCATCCATTACAGCAAGGATTTATAGTAGAGAGCGAGCAGACTCGAAATTGAAATGATTTACAGAATCAAACGTGACAAAAACTCGTCCAACAAACGTTAAATATCATTTTCAAACTGAAAGCTAAAAGTGTCGTCTACTCACTCATGATTCACCTCTTTTACGTAAAATAAATAAATGTCTATCTAGATATAACGAATGAAAGACCTGTTTGTAATGACGGCACGTTTGGCGCAGGGGCTGAGTGACTGGCTCCCGTATGGAACAAATATTTGTGGTCTACAGGTAGTTGTTCCGGGTCTGGCTGTTTGTAAATGAACCGACGAATTTCTCCAATATCGCAAAGATTTAAAAAAAAAAAGGTAAGAAAGAAAATTTTAATTTGACTGACAAATAACGCTCAATTTAAAGCGTTGGGTCTAGAACCATGACATTTTGCACAAAAGTTCTTTATGTAACTAAAAAAAGAATATAAAGAAAGAGTTTTGAAAATTCATCCCCTAACGGTTGCTTTCAAAACGTTGAAGAAGGAAAGCATCGTGAGAAAACCGGCAAGTCCAACCAAGAATTCGAAGACATGAAGACAGCAGATATCTGCCAACCCACACTAGGCCCGCGTGAGAGGGTGCCTAAGTCCCAGCTGTGGGAACATAATTAAGCTGAGTATGGTGTGGCCCCCAACCGGATTGAAACAAACGGGGTTATATAGGGGTTGACAGTTTGTATTCAGTGTTCGTCATTTGAGCGTTTGAGCGTTTTCGGGGAATGCCATCAGACCCTGTGTAATGCTGGAATGATGGGATACTGTCAGATCATGATAATCCTCAAACAATAATTGTCTATCCTCATGAGGAATCTAAGTACTCAAAAGAAAAACAGTTGGAAAGAAGATGCAATAGTGAAAATATAGTCTAGTACCACAAATCACAGAGAAAATGAAGATGAAAGATGTAGGAACCGTTCATTAAGCATAGAAATCCACATTCTTACTGTACTGCCTACATCTTAGAGTTGTAAATTGAGTCCAATTATTGCAAAAGTGACATTAATTTTATTCAATTATGTAGATTGCGAGTTAACACTAATTCGAATCAAATTCGATTTTAATCAAAGCAGAAGATATACTAATATTAAAAAGAGATAATGTTTGTATGTAGGAGTAATCTTGGGGACTACTGATTCGATTCCGAAAATTCTCTAGCTAATTGGAAGATACATTATCCCCCAATGTCACAAGCTATAAACAGGACGATCCCGTGGGATCATTTCCGATCATCACGCGAGTAAAGCTACGGGCAAAAGCTTGTCTAAAATAAACAAGTTGTTCCTATTATACCCCCGCTACCGATGATCTCAGAGCCATTTCTTAGTGAAACACAGATCCATTCCAATTATACTTATGTCAAACGCTCGACATTGACAACGCGGACATAGGAACATAATTATATACCCCACTCCCACGCACACTACGAATGAAAAAATCATAAATCTGTATTAAATGTAGATACGGGAATATACATAGAGTAAAATAAATGTGGTTCGGATGAATTGTGCCCGGATTATAATGAGGTAAATACAAATACTATATGCTGATATTCAGTATTTACCTTCTTTATATTTTCTGGTCTTCTCTGACTTTTTTGTTGTGAAAACAATAAGTTATTCAGTGAGCGTTGGTGGAAATAAGTGACAAGAATGCGCTGAACCAACCCAAGTATCGCCTCTTCGTCTTTTGTTATTACTTAGAACAAGAACTATCAACATCATAACATCACACCTGTAATCCTTCGGGGGTTAGGCAGAGATGTACCTAATAGTACACCCACTTCTCGCCAGATGTGTTTAAGTCCCAAGTCCCAATAGGGGGCGCGCAGACTCTATGCTGAAAAATTGAAACTGAAAAATTTCTGATGCAAAACATGGAAACGATGGACCTAATAACACTTTGCCCGACCCGAGAATCGAACCCTGGACCTCATGCTCAGCAGTCGCGCTTGCAAGCACTCGACCAATAAGGCAGTCATGTAAAAATCACTTCAATTACAAATGTGCTAAGTGTGAGGGATTTTAGCAAGAAAATTCTCAGTGAGAGTTAAAAAAGCACAAAGTTAAATAAATTCTCAGCCAAAAAAGAAAACCTCTGCTTTTCCGGATAAAACGCAAACCACAACACGAAACGAAACCAGTAGAGCGTTTCAGTATCACTACGGGTAAAATTAGAACGCTTGCAGGCACAAATATCTACGAGTACATGTCGTACGTTGCCCCAATAGGTGCTAAATCATAGGAGTCTAAACCCCCCAGCTTTCAAACAAAGATTATTGTGGGCACTTCGTTACAACCATTTTGACAGATAGAACATTTTGTACTATAGTTCGATTTTAGGAATCTAACGTATTTCTTCTGAAAAATATGACGTATCTTGCTGTACCTGTTACATTTGACAATCAAATTAAAACAAACAATTTTTGGCATGTTTTCCAAAAAATTCGTGTTCTACAATACACCTGCAGAAACAGCAGGTCTCCTAACACCTCATCTTACTAACAAGGAGCCAGAGGAAGCCCTGAAATTACTATTTCATATTTTAAAGACGCTCACTTTTAAAACGTCTTTTTTCTACATAGACTGCTCTAATCGTATTTTGCCAACACCTGCCCGCTTTAGATGCATTATTGAATGCCAATATGGCGTCTAAAAGCAGTCCCTCCAGAGTTAATGACTCTAGGACTCATAAACAGCTCAACTATAAATATACTCTAAACACCTGTCAAGTGTTTGATGTACACCTGGCGCCTGTAAGAGCTACATCAGGCATACACAGCTAGGCATCACGCATACCTAAAGCCACAAGGAGAAATAATAACACCTACCTAGGGGCCTAAAATGGCCTCTTTAGCAGAATCATAATAGGATAATAATATGAATTATGTTACAATTCTTAAGAAAGAAAGAAAGAAAGAAAGAAAGAAATGCATTTATTTGTTAAAACATGTGTGACATGATACATGAATATGCACATATGGATGGAGATCGAGAAATTGTTGGTTCAACATGTTTTGCCATATTCGGCGTACAAAATAGTTTACAATACTTTATTAGAAATTAAAAATAGTTACATTACATAATAGTCAAAATTCATTCAATTCAAGTAAGTCAAGTAAATCATTCAATTCATATAAATTACAATGTCAAGAAAAGATAAAATTATTCAGTCAAACAGAAAAATCAGTTTCGGCAAGAAATTCGGAGATACTATAATATGCCTTTTGCGAAAGAAACATTTTTAATTGGCGTTTGAATGCCTTACTATTCAGCTCCTTCCAACATTGTAGGCGCCATACAGACGACACTTTTGCGCATGAGTGCCGTTTTTGCTGGATAGACTCGAAGAATGGTCATATCCCGTCTGTTACGCGGTATCACGTCCTGTAAACGTGGAAATCGATTGGGGTTTGTTTTGCACAACAGCTTGTACCTTTTAAAATATGGCTTACATGTATCGATCGTGTTTAGCCCGAACATAGATCTAATGCATCTCTTTTGGGCCTTAAATGCCGTGTTAGCGTTTGTAGAATTTCCCCAGAATATGATGCCATATCTTAGGTGAGACGCAACTAAACCATGGTAAGCCGCAAGCAAGGTATCTACATTCACAACTGCAGCTAGAGAGTGCAATGCAAATGCCGAACTACAAATTTTTTTACACAGGTTCTCGATTTGAAATTTCCAGTCAAGCCTTTTGTCAATTATTAGTCCAAGGAATTTAGTAGTATTTACAATTTCAACAATTTTATCATCTATAGTTATGTCCTGATGTTCCATAGTCAGTCGTTGGCTAAAATGTATGATTTTCGTTTTATCTAAATTAACCTTTAAATTATTATTGTTTAACCATTCTATTATAGATGTCAAGGTATTATGAATGTCAAATTTATATTGGGTCATGTCATTGCTATTACTAGAAATGGTCACCGTGCTATCATCTGCAAATAAAGTCATAGGGTGTGTGATTTTGGCAAGTCATTAATATACAGTATAAAAAGTGGAGGTCCCAATACACTACCTTGAGGAACACCAAAAGTTGTTTGACGTTCCTCTGATAGGCATATCTCTTCCCTTTTAGTCGTTATATTAATTCTAGTGATTTCTGTCTTTTGCTTTCTATTGTCTAAGTAGGATTTAATTAAATTAAGAACATTACCTCTTATACCATATGCTTCAAGTTTTTTTATTAGAATGTCATGATTTACGTAGTCAAATGCTTTAGTCATATCGCAGAAGATGGAACATACAGGTGTTTTTTTGTCCATTTTTGTCAATACAGTGTATAAAAAGTCATAGATCGCCATATTTATAGTTTTATTTTCGCGAAATCCCTTTTGCTCATTACATAATATATTATTTTTTTCAGTGTAACCATTTAATTCCGTTTGAATGAATTTCTCAAATATTTTTGAGAAGATAGGAATCAGAGAAATAGGCCTGTAGAATTCTATGAGCTCTCTATCTGATCTTCTTTCTTAAATAATGGTTTGACGATCGCGATCTTTAGTGCCTCAGGAAACGTGCCGGCTATGATACAGAGATTTATAATGTGAGACAAATGGTTGCATATTTCAGATGCTACAGCTTTTATTATTTTGGTTGATATACCATCGTACCCCACACTATTTGTATTTTTTAATGCCATAATAATTGTCTGTGCCTGTTGTGGTGTGCAGGGTGCCATAAACATCGAGTCTTTGGAGTTTAAGATGGGCGGTGTAGTTTTATAACTTGACTGGGTGGGTTGTATTTTATTAATAAAATAGTCATTAAATTGATTAGCGATTTGTTTCGCATCCGTAATTTTATCATTATTGATTTTAATTTTCGAAATATAGGTTTTAGGCACATTAAATTTACCTTTATTAATTATTTGCCAGGCGGTTTTACATTTGTTGTGTCATGTTTTGATTTTATAGTTATTTTGTGAACGCTGTGTTAGAGTCATGATTTTTCTAAAAAGCTTAGAGTATTCTTTATAGCGATTTCTATTTAATTCATTTGATTTTAATCTGTAGGACCACAAAAGTTGCCGTTTTTTCTTACTACAGGTTCTAATTCCTTTAGATATCCATCTTGGCTTTGTTATTACATTTACTGTAACCCTAGTCTTAGGAAAACAGAGGTTGTAGAAGAAAGAGAATATTTCATGAAATTTGTTGTATGCAATGTTCGGGTCATCCGTTTTATATATTTCGGAGAAATACATTTTGCTAATACAATATTTGAATTTAGATGTATTTTCCTTGCTGTAGTTGCGTCTTAAAACACCGTATTTGTCGATCGTACATATTTTATTTACCGGACATTTTAAAATCTGGGATGTGTGGTCTGAAAGGGCAAACTCTAAAACCTCTGATTTACACCGCTTGTTATAATTATGCGCAAAATTATCGATACATGTCTGACTTTCCATTCGAGTTGGTTGATTTATTGCTAGTTTTAGGTTGAAGCTAAGTAAAAGGCATTCAAACTCCAACGCCTGATAATTCCTTTTTAATATGTCTATATTGAAATCGCCGGCTATGACAATATTTTTATAGACACTCTTTGATAATTCATTTAAGACTATTTCGAATTGATTAAAGAAACTATTGATATTGTTTGCATTTGGAATTCTGTACACACATAAAAATGCAGTCTTGTACTTGGTGAGCTCAATGGCACAGCATTCAAATGTCCCTGTTATTGACATTTTTGAGATTTTTAATAGCTCTTTCCACTCGTGCCCATTTCTTATTAGGATACAAGTTCCACCTCTCTTAACTTCTTTCCTACTATAGTGAGCTGCTAGGCAGTAGTTTGGTATGTTCAACTGGTTTTCGTAGCCTTCCATCATAAAATGTTCTGTAACGCATATTACATCCACTTGTATATTTTTTTCTTCAAGTTCAGTCAGACAAACTGTGAACGCATCTGCCTTGTTCAATAAACCTGCTATGTTCTGGTGCATTACATGCAGATGTTTAGTCACGAAAAAGTTCACCACGTGACAGATTATCCGTACTATAGCTCATGTCAGTCGATATCATCCGGTTATTATATTTTATGTCATCAATTAAATTAATTATGTCCTTAAAAATTATTTTTATTCCAGTATTATTTATTGCGCCAGTCCGTCTGTTATACTCATTGTAGTCATAGGTGAGATTTTTATTGCTGTCTATTAGATATGCGTATTCGTGCGTCAGTATGTCCAAGAAAAGTAAGTTATTAAATGTCTCCACTCTTGAATTGTATAAATTAGTGTAACTCTCACATTTATATGTTGGAGCGCATAAAATAAAGTTAGTATGGTTGATTTCCTGTAGAACTTGTCTGATATGTATAATAATGTCAATGTAGCTTTTTGTTGTTCTGAAGTCTTCTTCACCTAACATGATTATGCAATAGTCCTCTGACGTGAAGTCTGATACTTTGTCTTTTAATCCTTTTAGCAATACGCTTACATTCCCGTGAGGTGTTATATGGTGATATATTTCTGATCGGTTAAGGGAATTTTCGGCAATACTCAGAATTTTATTATTGTTATCTGTACTCAAAATACATATTTTGCAACTTTTCTTAGTATTAGGGTTAGGACTTGCGGATATACTTTCAATATTAGGACTGTTTTTGTTTACTACTGTAGTCTCGTGGCTTTTTTTGTTAACTGGTGTTTCGAGTTGGATTCGTTTATTGCTAGGTCGTTTGTTTTTCTGTTTTTTGGCACTGGATAGCCTTAGTTTAGCTGGACTGTTTGTTACTGTCTTGAGTAGATCATTTTTTTTTTGTCAAATCGTCATTTAATTTTTTTAATTCATTGTTCTCTAACGCTAATATTTCGATTTCTGAATGGGCACTTTTAACGAAATTGAACCCACGGAACAAGTATTTTTCTTTTTTTTTTTGTGTATTTCAGTATCCCACTGCTGGGCAAGGGCCTTTCTCTTTCTAAACCTCTCTGTCCTGTGCTATATCTGGGCATTTTCGGCCCGCAAACGAGATCGGTTCGTCACACTTCGACGGCAATATTATATAAGAGTATTGTATACTGGTGTACAATTTAATACGCACACAAAAATAGACATGGATGAATTAATAAGTGTGAAGCAAAACTTTTTATTTTACGTAAACTTTGAGGGCTGCTAGTTGCAGTTAGGCACAAAATATCTCAGTACGAAACGAAATGATCGGACGATGGGAGAAGGTAACTACCTCTAGACACCTGCCGTCACTGTAGCAAAGAAAAGTCTCATCCATCAGTTTACACTCTGCCCAGACACGAAGAAAAATCCACTCGCACGGTCCAGGTTTTCAAAAACAAATACGGCGATTAAGGTCCTCAAAACGTGGAAGCTCAGACGAATGGCGAATGGTGTGGCCTTAGCCAAAACAAAACACACACTAAAGTTAAGTCGTTTCTGTGTACCCCCATGGAAACTGGCACGAATTTATGTATGCACACATATTTAAATTTCCACACTACTACCCACTTCCTCACTAGGTACACATAATGTATCAACAATCAGTCACACAGTCTACTGACATTAACAAGTAGGTACACGTTAACACGGTCGCATTTAGCGACCGACCGTAAACAATGCGCAGGCGCTCGTCCGGTGGGCACAGTTCGTCGTACGAATCGTGACGGAAATCTGGAATATCCGAGTTTACACCAGAGTATAAACTGAACAAGTTCTAGATTCTTCTAGCAGTAATTATGAACCGTTAATTAGATTCCAGGGATTTTAATCTAATCTTTTTTTGCACGAGAAACGCACGGCTTCTAGGCAGCGTGGCCAGCCCAGCAGTGGGTATGGAATGACGATCGAATCTTGGATCATTCTTTTTCTCAATCTCACTCAAAGCGATTTTTGATGCCATATCTCTTTTTAAAATTCAGGGGCTTTGAGTCGTGATACTGCCAGAGAATGGACCAGCAGGTGGGTGCAGGTGGCTGACTGAGCATAAGTGGTCCGGGATCTATAGGAGGGGTATCGGCCTCAGGTAGCAATTTCAGGGGTTCCAAACTAATATGCAAGCGCCTTGTATCCAGCGTTTGTCATTCATTTGATTTTGAAACCCATCCTCAGTTAGTTTTAAAAATAGGGTGAAAATTTAAAGGCTTCATAACATCCTAATCACAAAAAATCTTACTTAGTATATTTGTTTTGCGTGTATGTTTTTGAAATATTTTAACTCAAGCATTGGAGGAGAGAGAGCGCCACTATAACGTTTCTGCCCGAGGTTCCGGTATGTCCTGTAGAATCCACCAGAGCTCCTCGGCAACATCACGTACACATAGACACCTAACAAACCCATTGACAGCCAGTCATACAATTTGACGTCATGTAACACATCGGTTCAGCTATGCGACCGACACCATGTTTTGTAAACACGACTCGGTCAGGTCACTGCTGACAATAGTGACACGATAGCTATTATACTATGTACTATGTCTCTTAGGTAGAAGTGTACAACACAGAAGTGGCTTTAAACTTGTCGTCGATTAGGTTTTTAAAGTTTAGTATGAGAACTTATAATAAGGAAAATAGTGGGTACCTCTCCTACTACCACCTCTATGTACCCCGATTGAGGGAATGATCACACTATAGTCGCGCAACCAGCTTGAGCCGGACCCACACAAAGGAACATAGTTCGTGGTGTCGAGTTGTCCGAAACGAAGCGAGTGGCGAATGATTTATTTTTCGTTTGTATTGCATGGACATGCAGCTATTTCTGACCAGCTCAAGCCGATTCGCTCAAGCGTGGTCACTCATGAAATACTTAATAGGCAAGTAAAGGTAGACAGAACGCCAAGAGACAAACTAGCAAGGCTCATCCGAGAACATCAATATGGTTCCTGGAGATCTACTCTCCAGGTACTATACTTACGTACCACTTACTGGCATAAGATTAGTTAGGGGCCCGACCTAAAAATGAATAGGTAACAAAATGATTGGACAGTTTTTCCTACTCTCGATGTGTTTTAAAAACTTATGAACCCGAAAATAATAGGGAGTCGGGTTCATTTCTAAAATTCGAGCTACTTTCGGGTGGTCCCGTATCTCCGTTGACGGACTTGGAGAGTAAAGCCCATTGTTTCTTACCTAAGGTAATCAGATTCAGACTTCAGATTTCAGATTTCAGGGGTTCAGATTATTTGACTCTAAAATGACTTCCCGTGACGGCCGTAGATATTTGACAAACTAAAATAGAGGTTTCAACTCTATTTTATTACGTTGAGTTAATAAATAAAATAGAATCTTTTGATTGTTACTAGATAATAAACATAGCTAACTGTCTCATTTAGTTAGTTTTTTTTATGCTGGATTTTTCTCAAATAAATTTCAGAAAACGAAAACATAGGTGTTGTAGTATGTTTTCTTTTATTTATTTCACTATTTATTTATTGACGCAAGAGAAAAGCTGACGCATTACATTTACGGTTAATAATGATAGGTACTTTTGTTGCTATGAACTCTAAAATTGGAATTATTTTGAATTATTTGAGCTGTACCGACGTGTAAATATCCTGCAAAAATGTTTTTTTATTATTACAAAATGGGCCTGCGCTTGACCTCGATCACGCCTGATGGAAAGCTATAGATAAGGTCTATGATGGAACGAGCATGCCCAGAAGATGCCTGTTCATTCTTACTTTGAAGGCAGACGGATTAAATGTGGGGGGAACACAGATGCCGCAGAGCGTTCCATACTTAGGCTGTGCGCATAATACACGTTGAGGAGGACGTTATTACATCAATTTTAAGTGTTATACCATTAAGATTCACCAACAAATAATCAACAAACAAAATATAAAAACAGATTCTAAAACCTATTACAAAATAATGTTACAAACAGACACTATCTTAACAAACAGTGTTGCGCATAACATATCGATAATATTACATCGATTCTCGAGTCGGTCGTAAAATCGGTGAATCGCGTAGATTCGAGATCAAAGGGTGACGGAACGCAACGCCAGATGGCGCTGCTATCGCTGATGCGTTTGTGTAACCCACATACATCCAACAATATTAAATTGTTTGATTTACTGAGATAATCGCTTGTAGGAGGTACAAGAGTAGGGGCGCATTTATCAATTTGGAAATACGTAACCTTACTACTACACCTACCTTGGCTTACTGCAACACCTATCAACATTTCTTCGCGTCATTAGAACCTCAGCTACTTTCAAGTCATAGAAAAGCAATCGTAATCTTCTCAACAGAATGACGGTCTCTGCTGCACATAGTTCTTCACTATCAGTTCCAGACAGCCCTTTGAGAACTAAAGAGTTACAGGATAAAAAGAACAGCTCGAGTGCATGGAAGAGAGAGATAGAGTAATAAAGTGTCGAGAGAGATAGAGACCTGGAAGTGTAAAAGTTGGAAAAGGTCCTAGAGCATCGTCTTCGTGCCATTTGCAATTACCTACACCGCTTACTAATTTCAGCAAACTTACATTACCCAGTCACCGTTGAGTTTTTACTTTCTAAATCTGTATTTGATAGCATCATCATAATCTATTTAATGATAGCAATAATTAACAGTTGAGCATTTGGAAGCCGACCTTCAATCCATTCCTACTAGAACGATAAATGCAAAAGTAAATCTGTCCGTCTGACTGTTACTTATTCATTGAAAGGATTTCACACACAAGTAGACCATGACTTAGGTTAGGCTATAGGACACTTTTTGGTCAAAGTCGAAACGTTTATTGCGAACTAAGTGTTTAATGTTGGTGTTATGTTATATTAGTACCTGACTTAGCATCCTTTGACAAGGATTGCAGTTATCATTCGCCTGTTCTTATCATCCTAAGTTAGCATGCATTAAACATTATTACACATTGATACGCTAAGAAGAAGAATAAAGCTTGACGACGAGTAACTCAGAAGAAGTATCGTTACTTTTACTTGTACTCGTACTATTTATTCTGTGGTATCGTGGGCTCGACCGTCAATCAGACGCCACATTCCTTATATTTTTAACCCCAAATGAAAATTAGTTTCATAAGTCTGTTTAGAATCAGAAGCTGTTACGAAATAAACCTCAACAGATCTCTTCAATCAGCTTTATTTTACCATCGACGCGTGTCTATCAATTCGAATGTATCAAAAAAATCCTAGGATTCGCGCACTCCAGCGCTTTTTATTTTTAGATAATCAATGACAGATGACGAAGGAGTGAGCGAGAGGCAGATAGTGCCGTCTCTCTTTATAATGAGCGTAATTTATAATAACTTCATTTGCTATTTTGTGTATTGTGCAGGTTGCATGTCAACGTACAGATTTTCATTATGTTAAATATATTAGATAAAAAATAGAAAATGATTTAGTATCAAATAATGATCTAGCTTTCTGGAACCACTTGTCTTTGGAGTGGGACTGACTTATTTCCATCATTGGCTGTAGTATATGAAATTTGATGAGGCTAAAGTCATAGGTTACTAAACCTTTCGGTCAACCTACTTATCAAGAATGTCACTAGCCGAAAGAAGAGAAGAATATTATATTTGAATAGTTGCTTAGGTACAAGGATAGTCAGTGGTCGCTATCACCGAACAATAGGTATGCCGAATACTTAATCACTTCGTTGTTACTCAGACATAATAACTGTGTACATCAACATTTATAATGTAAATTGTTTAACTGGTAAGACATGACATCACGCTTGTAATCCCCGAAGGGTAGAGGCAGAGGTGCATCTAATAGTATAGTACACCCACATTTCACCAGTTTTGTTAAATTCCCATTTAATAAGGGGCGAACCAATTGCCATCAACCGATTCCAGACTCCGTGGGTGCTACTGAGAAATTCTTGATGGAAAACCCTAATAACGTTTTATCCGACCCGGGAATCGAACCTAGTACCTCTTGTAAGATGGACTGGTAAGATTCTGCACAAAACCCGAATTAAATAAATGAAGTTTAATGATAAACTGCGCCTTGCACAAGTACACAAGCGTGTCCACAAAACACCAAGTGCTAAAATACACAAGAACCGACATTGACATTGCATAACATAACGTGCCTATCACGCCTGTAAGCCCCGAAAGGTTAGGCAGAATGGTGCACCTACGTTTCGCCAGTTACATTGACATTGATTCTGCAAATAGGTACGGTAAGGTACAGTTTTCGAGCAGAAAAGGTTTAATTCATAAAACTGAAGTTTTCGACTGTTTTCTACTTTTTTTAAATGACCTAGATAAATAGTTTTTGTCCCATTCACATACATTATGTTGACAGTCAATAATAACAGAAATACTAGGTATCTACAAAAACTTTACTTTACCATTACTTTGCTCTTTAAAACACAATACAACAGATCCATAAACTAATAAACACCAATCATTCTCAATTTAAAAATAATTGTAATTTTTACATTCAATTCAAAACTTAAACGAGGGACGTCCATCAAAAAACCATCGACGATATTTTATCAAACATCGATTAAAGTGATGCGTTACCGATTTATGCATCGATTTTATCGCATAAGGGATTAGAGGGTAATAAAATACATGCTCACGCGCATTGCCAAGTAAATCACTCACTATCTCTTCAAATACAGAGCTATAAATTATTTGACGGATTTTATCCGCTCGCGTTTGATCTACAACATGTTTAGTTGATACAAGAACGGTACAAAGACCTTTTGTATGTTTGTTTTACACCGCGATAGGAAAGGTATGGTTTTCTTTACCATATCTGTTGAATTAGATTCCCTTCTATAGTTCCGATGGTTTTGACCTGTGTGTCTATTTCTGTTTTGCAGTTTTGTTTATAATATGTTTGATTGATGTAGTCAACGTCAGTACAATTTTTTGTCAATGTGGGTTTTTGTAACTATGTTAATGGGATTACACTGTCATAAATAAACCCATGCAGTGCTACAGTCAAAGTTTCGGTTCGATTTTTTTTTTTTAGAAGTCTGCCTTACATTTCTGTTAATGTTTATATAGACAAGTCTATTGTATACCAGGACTAAGAAACAAAATAATAATAGAACAGCAACAAAAGAACAATGGGTGGTTTTCAAATACAAGTAGAAAGTAAGATGACTTCACGTGTATCAATCAAACATAGGTATTCTTGTGGGCTACAAAAGGTGATTAGTTAGAAGTTATGGCATTATCAAGGCTATTGAATTTCTTATGCCAAAACCCTGGCATGTGAGATTGGAGGTGACCAGGGTCGAGGATGGTTTTATTTGTAATCCTAGCTCGTCAGATAAAATGCGACTAGTCTAGATTTTCGCGTAGATTACGATGCTTGTTCATTATGCCGAATACAAAAAGGAGGATTCGTAATAGACTGTGTCGATTTTTCATCCCAATAGATTCGTTATTATTATTATTTCAATATTTAAACGACCGTAACATTAAATAAAACATTCAGCGCGTGTTTGAATATTACAGTAAAGTTTATTAGGCTCCCAAATAGATTGCTCAATGGCAAAATATAATTTGGTATGTTATATTTTGGCCTATAAATCATATAAAAACTCGTAGACTTTGTAAACGTCACACTAACGTGTCATCAACTTGTTGACGACACCAATAAAATCTGCATGCAGCGCCCAGTTGGTCACACAACTAATAAAACTTATAAATAAGTATTAAGTCTTAAGGTCTTTGCACCAGCCGAGGTTGGTAAGCCAGATTTACGACTAGATTTAATTCGAATGCATTCACAAACAAATGAAAGATATTACCATGGCGTCCGAGCGAAATCTTCCGCGGATGTGGAAATGGGACACTAGTGAAAACAAATCAATCGTATCCAGTCACAGGACAGTATCGATGAATCGATAAAACTTGATCATAATCACTTGTACAACACTAGCTGTTTTACTAAACCACTGCGGTATTCCAAACTGTTTCGAACGCGGAAAATCGATTTTCAAAATTTTTCAAATGTCACTCGCGGTCGCTTAGGCGGGAAAACTGGAGGGCGGTCCGGCCGGCGCACGCGCGGTTGCCACTGAAACTGGCCGCGACGTGCCTGCGGGTGCCAACCGACGTCACCGCCAACATTTGGCAAAGACGCCAACATTCTAACGAACCATTTCGATACACCACGGATTGTTTACATAGCGGTACAGATTGGTAGTATTGTATTTTGTCGCGTTGGTGTTGCACAGTTCAGCCAACAACGTTGTTTTGGCTTGAGTTAATGACACATAAAATGGTGTTATTTTGATGTTGGTCTTATAATACGGTTGATATCGATGCTAAACAAAGCTTACGAAGGTTCATACGGAATTGGAGTGAGGACAATGGTCGGGACCGGTCCGCGTCTGTTCAGGCCGCGGGCTGCGCTAGACGATGCGACGTGGGGATATTTGCGTTGACACGCTTGTCGGCGAGTTCTGTGAAAACGTATCTAAAATAGTATCACAATAATTACTCGTTTGAGAGCAGAGAGAATGGCTAATCACGAAACTGGATCGTAGACGATGAACCTAGTTTCCTAATGACGCCGTAGCTCTAGTTTTAGAGTTATTTAACTGGCATGGGGATTAGTTTCAGTCATTCTGGAGGAGTCTTCTATTTTAATGACTTTATTTTCGACTGGGATGGTACAATCGTAGCTAATCGTAAGTGATATTGTAAATGCGAATTTGCTCCACTTTTCTCGCCAAATTGGTTTCGTATAAATTCTATTTGATTTCTGCGGATTTTTTCTACGGACGAAATCGCGGACAATAGTCTCTTTATTAAAATATCAGCTTAGGCGGCATCGTAGGCCTATGTCTATGAAAACATTAATAACTGGTTTTCCTCAGCTGACTCATGCGTAGGAGCGAGTTGAAGTGGTAAGCGTCACTGCAGTAAAAGAGGCTTCATAGACGATGTTCCCTATTAGCTAAGCTGCTGAATTCATTGGATTTCAACTGTAATAGGTAATGAATACCACCACTACCTAGGAGTAAAAATGAGAAAAGTCTTTATGTCTTGATGATGGTAAGATTTGAAACTTAACCACAAGTGCAGTTTATACAATGAGTAACATTCCAACTCCATCAGTTTCCCATAAAAATCTTTAAAAAAATTGCTTTACAGCTTTCGAAATATCAAAACCCCACATCAAAGTCCACTTTGATCCTAAAACCAAAATGATAACATCAACAAAAACTCGCCGTTGATATAATACAACTGAGAGATTGATACAGAACATTTGGGCAATGATAAACAACAAGGCGACTTGTCCTCGCCTGAGGACAGGGCCGAACATGTCCTCGACCGAGGTCTGGGGGCCTACCATCACCTCTCCTAACCGTACAATCAAGTAATTTAACCTTACTTCTCGCCGCATTGGTCTCGGCGTCGCAAGGGCACCGGCTGAGGGTGGGGTTGGTGTTGTTGGATTTTTCCTTAAAGAATTACTCAGTACAGCCCGGAGTTTGGAAGTTGGTAGTATGATATCCCCGTACCTTGGAAAGCACATTAAGTCGTTGGTCCTGCGCCTGATCTCTCTTCAGTCGTGTCGATAGGCGGCCATGGCCGGAAAACGGTCAAGAGATGGGCTTAACAACCTGTGCCTCTGCCTCTCTTTCCCACACTTGTATAGATCCCTCTTTCGCGATAAGAGTTGGTGGTACAGCCCCTGTGCCGATGAGATCACTTACATTTAGATTCTCTCAATGTCAATGTTATTTCGGAAGTAAAGATTAAAGAAGCAGACAGTTATTACACGGTTGAAGAGAAAAAAATGTGTTCATTTGTTGTTCCAAGGTTTTTATAACTTTGGTCGCTTTATTTTCTCCAATCCGAGAATCTGAGTAACTGTAAGTTCAATGGTGTCCTCAGTTAATAGCTCCTTAGCCACTGTATGTTGGGTTGCGGGACTGTTCGAAAGAGATACCGCGGCCCTAGAACACAAAGGGCAAAGGAAGGAACATGGATGGGTTTTAGTCAGTAAAAGTCTGACACTCCCTCCTGCTCAGCTCAGAGCGGGAGGGGTTATTTGATGATTTCCCAGCCGAAAAAAAAAAAAAAAGCCACTGTATCTGGTAGAAGACAAGATTTAGTCCAAATACTTATTAGTCGGTGAGACTGAGTCAAAGACCCAAATGATTCATGGACATCTCAACTGGGTTAGATTGAATCAGGCAGGCGGGCGTATCCTAAAATGCAACTTTTCAGTCACAAAACTCAAAATAACATAAGCAGAAATAAGCTTCATCTAAAATCAAAGTGAAACAATCTTAATAAAGAAATTCAAGAGAAGCGACCTCACACGAGTTCAAACGACTTCATCAAAATGTTGTATTTTTATTTACAACTTATTTCCCTGAACACTGCTTACGCAATAAGCTTCCAAAAACTATGTGGCATCATGTTCTTTGTCCTACATGCTAAGATCACTCAATTTATCACTTCACCCATCTTATTTGGGATGATTTAAAGCCGTCACAATTACGTATTTTCTTTTAAACATAGCAACAAATCTTAGGAATATTCTCACAATTTTTAAGTTGATTGAAATTTTCTGGGAACTCAATGATATAGAACAGACCTCGTTCGACGAAATGAGAATCACCTCTTCCTCGGTAAATTGAGTTAGTAATGTTCAGACTAAATGAATTTATCTTGCGTAGGCTTTGTCTGATCTAGAAACGATAGTGAAACATAGGTACAATCAAATGTGGTTTGAAGAAGTAAATATTTGTAAAATCAGAAAACTGGTTAACCAGCTTTCAGTTTTCAGTGTGGTTAACCACAGCTGATATAATTTAAAAGCTAAGTGTCTGATAGCATGCAGTGATGGAATAGAATAAAGTGAATTTATAAATTCAATACATTGAGTTGTGGCTACCTATTGTTCATAGGTTTGTTCATTTCTCAGTTCTATTGTGTAGTCACGTAAACAATATGTAAACGGACCCTCCACGAAGCTGCCAACCAAGCATTCTGTACATCAAACTAACTGCTGAGTAACTCCACGCAATAATTATTGCTGGGAAACGACTATTTTTGGAGTAAAAAATCGCGTTATACGGTAGGATTCAAAGTAACGTACTCAAAACGTTGTGCTGATAGATGCATTGAATAGTACAGGGGCCATGGAGTTATTTAAAGTAAAGGTATAACGTCCACTCGTGTATTAAAAATTTGTTGTATTAAAAAAAAAAACTTCTGAAAATGTTGGAACTTTGACCGCCAATATCTCAGTAACAAGAAGGTTTTCAGATATGGTCCAGAACAAAAAAAAAACACAATGACGGAAAAAACAAGTGCCATCTTTATTTCACTGGAATTGGTAAATAATGTTTTCATAATGTCGTTTACTAAATAACGTGAATACGCTACTGTGTTGCCGAGACTCAAGTCATTAGATCACTGCCAATAGATTAATTAGCATCTAACGTAGAATTGTACTTCATTCTCAGTAGTAAAGTTTCCTCTCCAAGTCAATTTCCGAATTATGGATCGGCTTTCCTGTTACATACGCTGCAATTTATTTTGTTGAAATAAAATGCTGGTGCATCGAGGACTATCAAAATTAAACTAAGTATCTTTCATTTTTCTAACTCTATAATCTGATTCACAATCTCAAAGAGATATTTTCCTGATGCACTTTTTATGACACAAACTAATCCTGGGTTTTTCAATCACTTACATTAATGGTTTTTCCTAGATTCCAGTGCGGTAATATGTTATCTATAAGTACTAGAGTCTGACGGGAAATCTCAGCACACATATTATAATCGCTGAACAGCCTGTCCGAGTCTATAGGGAGATATATTATACGCATCCTCTTAATTCCTCTTCCTCATCAACATAATGTTTTAAACAAATAATTATAGGTTTGGGAATGTAGTCGACAGGTAGAAGGCCTGCAGGGGGATATCCTACTTCTTTGTAATATAATAATTATTATAAAATATGCGAAAGTTTGTGAGGATGGCTGTATGGATGGATGGATGTTTGTAACTCTTTCACGCAAAAACTACTGAATAAGCTAGTCTACAATAATACAAGAAGATAGTTTCATACACAGAAATAGAAAATAATTACATACATAAACTCACGCCTTTTCCCACGGGGGTAGGCAGAAACCACACAACGCCACCTGCGAGACGTGGTGGCGCAGACGTGGACAAGCAAAAGGAGTATGCAAGGATCGTACCTTACATACTCCTTTTGCTTGTCCACGTCTCTGTTCATACATGCACACCGCTCGGTTGCGAGGGTCACACACCTTACCTTTCTGAAGAACATCACATCCTTGGGCGTCCCCAACCAGCGTTTCATATTCCAGTAATAACATGTCTACTCCTAAAGATTTAAATATTCCATTAAAAACATCTCTGCCCAGCCCTGCGCTACTTCCAAACCCTACCTTTATTTTCCAGAAATAAGCATTTTCATACGTTATAAATAAACATACACCTCTCGTAATAGAACAATGCTTATTATTAGTTTCTTGTTCACTCCGCCGTGCAGATATGCTTGTGACGCCACTTGGACGATCGCAGAGGCAACTGTTTGAGAGGGTCAAACTAAGAGCCCAGGAATAGTTAGGGACTGACCTTACTTATCGACGCCGACATAAATTGAGCCAGTCAGGTAGAGCTTTATGTCGATGTAATAAAAACGATATTAATTCGACGCGGTGCCCTGCAGGCTCATTGTCCGATTTGTAACGAGGCACGTCTTTTTCGCATTTATTATTTTTCCTGAGCAGCTCGAACCGATGTCCTGTCGAAAAGTGTGGTATTCCGACATACGCCAAGATATGTCAGTAAATGCGTCATAACCCTTTATACTTACACTAGCTGTTGGCCGCGGCTTCGCTCGCGTTTTGGCGGAAATTATCCCCAGGCACGTTGTAAATAATGTAGCTTCCTATTAGTGAAAGAATTTTCAAAATCGGTTCGGTAGATCCAGAGATTACCCCTGCATACAAACTTACAAATTTTACCACTTTATAGTATTAGTATGAAAGTATAACTTCATAATTAATATCGTGATGGACCAGAGGTTAAGGCTTCGCCTCTCATGCACCAGTCGAAATCCGGGCAAGTACCAATACTACCAATGTGACTTTTTCAATTCCTATTACTATGTACTTTCTAACTTTATCTTGGACATCACTGACATCGATGAATGAAAACTTCGTTAGCAAACGTGGACTTACAATTAAATATAAATCTGAAATCGCCAACCCGTCTTGAGCAAGCGTGGTGATCAATGCTCGTGCCTTCTCTGTATGAGAACAGGCCTTTGCCCAGCAGTGCGACAGTAAAAGGCTGGTATTATTATTATAACTGGAATATATTGAAAGACCAAGTTTTAGTGTCGTTTTTATACTTTCATCTAACAAAGATGAAAGTGATCAGTGCTTCCTACTAGAAAATACGAAGCACAAATAGAGCCATAAATAGCAAACCTTTTACATTTTATGGATTCGTCATTCTGTGTGGATGTTCTGTTCTTCGCCAAAACCACATAAGTATGAATCCTCAGATATAGAAGTTTAATTATTTTTAGTTTATTTAATTTTTTTTTGGCTATTAGGTCATGAGTTCTCTATTTCATCTTTATGTTACAACATCAATGATGTAACATAATTAATTATTAATGTTACATCAATGATATAACATAATTAATAACATTTCTTTAGTCCAGTATCAAATGAATAACTTGGTTTGACAGTGAAGCACGAATATCGAATTTCAGCGAACTATTTCTAATTCTAAACTCTTCAACTGTCACGTGAAGAGACAAAAAATGGATATCTAAAAAAGAATTTCACTTCAAAGACTTTCTAAATCTGAATTTCAGTGCTTGTATGATATTCTTTTATAGGTTTACCTACTAAAAACTTATTGAATTTGCTTTCATCTTCACAAATAGAAAAAGGTCCATGAATATAATCATTTCCACGGTCTATTATTTTTATATGAATTTTTATTATTTCTTCGTACAAGAGTCAACGTTGTTACGACCACAGTTTGGTTTAATAAGTGTTTATGTGTAGATTTAGACCACCGGTGACCGAACTTTTGGTGGGACTCGTAAATCATTCTGGTAAACTCTTCACAAGAGGTAGGCAGAAGTAAAAGGACATACACAGTGTAGTATTCGCAACCGGCGGCGTGTATGACCAGAATATTTAGGGTAGGTATGAACATGGAGGGAGCAAGGGGAGTATGTCAGGACCGCGATCTGTAATTTCTACTTAACCCCATGTGAAAAAGGCGTGAGTTTATTTATCATGTATATAAGTATGTAAAATCTTTAGCTCCAACACATACATACAAAAATACATCCTAACGGATGTATTTTTGTATGATGCTTGCGAGATATAGCATACTCTTATTTTAACTTTGTTGGTATGCAGTTATTCAAAACAGGAATATTTCAACAATAAAACAATGCACATTTGGCATCCCGCATCCGTATGAAGAGATCAAACATCATGCACCGTTAAATTCGGTTTGATGTGGTTTGAGCACTCAGGTGGCTTTTTACTGAAATTCATACAATGGCTGTAAATACAATGCATTAAAAAAGTTTAGAAATATACCAAAATCAATGCCTTTTGCATACAGGCACGTTGGTCTGCTTTTGTTTTGTTCAACACATTCGTTTAAATTAAAAAGCTTTTTAAGGAACCACAGAACATGAACGAAATAACAGAAACGGCTTGTGTGCGGACAATATGGTCAAAAGCCTTCTGAAGACCAGATCATCATCATCATCATTCCCCTGCCCTTATCCCAATTCATTTGTGGTCGGCGCAGCATGTCTTCTTCTTCCATATTTCTCTGTTACTCGTCATCTAAGCAGTCACCGCCTTTCTAGTACTCTTCTGAAGACCAGAATACCTATTATAATTTTCTTTTTCAATTACAATTAGTATAAAGTAAGAACTATACCCACACAGCTTCTAACAAAAAACATAAAAATAAAAACTCATCTTCAAAATACACCCACAACCCCTCAAGACTAGAACTGACTCAGACCTAAATAAAGACCACGACATTACACCAAAACGATCAAAAGGGTCCCGAGCTAGGCCAATGGCAGATAAGAAGAGCAAAACAAATGAAAGAAGTGTTGCCCGCGCGGCGCACACGCTTTGTTTCATGTGGGTAATGACAATGGAAGTGCACTTGTATTGGCAACTGGCCAGAGAAATTTACTTAACTGTGTCCAGACTCGAGTGTAGGTTAAGAGCTGGGTAGTCCAGAAAGTAGATTCATTAAAATAAATCAAAGTACGGATGTTGGACAGCCAATCTGTCAAATCTTCTGAATGACAATAAAATCGGTTAAAAATAAGCAACATGTTTTACCATTGCGCCAACAAAAAATTAAGAACTTGGGCTTAAACGGGTTACATACTTACTTATCATTAAACATAGCTTACCTATCATTATAGAAAGAACTCCTGCAATATAAGGGCAAACGGATGCAATGGTAAAGTTGCCAACGAAAATACTTCTTCGTCAAATAGTTCATGCTATGACAAATAAGCGTGCCGACTGTCCAGAGTACGGCACCTGTGAATGCTTGGGTCAAATAATAGTACATACCATCTGGATAAGTTTTGGCGCTCGCAAGCTCCCTGTCCACGACAATTAAACACGTGGCCTAAGCTTCCTTTTGTTAGATATTTCCTTGTTTCCAAAAAAACACAAAACATTTTGCACTCTTCAAGTGTTCAACAATAATTATCCTCTTTTTCCCAAAACTCGTAACTTTCTGTTTAATATCTGTTGAAAGATTGATTTTCAACACCTTTTATATTTTATGCAAAATCCGTTGTTTAACAAGACTTGAGTTTAGCACTTTTGAAGTTTCACTCGGGCATCGTAAACGTCAATTTATCAGTACAATGACTCAGAAACGTGAAATATCAAAGAAAGCTATTGAAATAATGAAAAGTGTTTTTAGTACGTGTAAATGAGGTGAATCTCTCAGAAAATTAAATTAAAGTGTACCTCTTTATAAGTACAGTGTGAAAAATAACATGAATTAATTACGTCTGAACAGAACATTTTCTGTAAGTCATTCGCATCCGTTTTATTTGAACTCGTTGTTTTAAGTTTTAAAATATTTCAGAAAAAAACGCTCGCTCACTTTAACTTGAATGCATTATTATAGAGGTTTGTTTTACTATTAACAATGAATTATTATAGGCCTTTTGAGCTCAGAGCGTGGAATTCTGGACACTCGATATACCTACATTACATTACAAATGTACAATGCAGTAAAATAGGCGTCTGCCTCGCTAAAACCTTCTATTTCAGCGCGGCACCAGACACCCTTACTTGCTACCTATTTTATTTATATCATTGCTTATAAACACTAGAACGAGATGCGTAGCAACAAGAAATCCGCCAACAGCCTACATGCGTAGCACTTTGCTACGACAAGTCTACGAACACTTGCTACGACAAGTCTACGAACACTTGCTACGGACCGTAACATCGTAGCAAGTATACGGCCTACGAATTTAAAAGTTGAGCATGTATGGCTACGATGAACGATCACCTATCAGTAGTTCATGAACGCCTGGTACACAAACTGTCTAATAAGTAACATACTGAAATGTTGAAATGGCTGTTATAATAAATAAATACATTCTGAGTGTTTCATATTATGAAAATGTAAACACGATCATCAAAACTTCATACAAAAGATATTTTAAAAGTAGGTACGTCGTCGTTTCATGTTAAGTTTTTTGTAACTAGAATATTTTTGTCACTTTTTTAGCATAATGCGAATGCGATTCTCAACTTCGACACAAGACGAATATTCCTGAGCTTTTTTTTTTTTTCCCCTCCCGCTCTGGGCTGAGCAGGAGGGAGTGTCAGACTTTTACTGATTAAAACCCATCCATGTTCCTTCCTTTGCCCTTTGTGTTCCAGGGCCGCGGTATCTCTTTCGAACAGTCCCGCAAGTCCCGCAACCCTGGATATTCCTGAGCTAAGGCAAATACATATTAGGGTTAGCATTAATTGAAACACTCATTTGATTGTACTGGCTTAGGATAATGTTTACTATAAAAAACAACTGTATACAAAAATTCTCAATACAAAATATCATTTTACACACAATTTGCAATGAACACAACGTTGCACCTTCCGGAAACCTTTGCTTACATGGCATTTATAAAACCATTTTAAGAGATACTATGAAGCTAATTTATTTAAAATAAATTTGCATAGTTTTTCAGTTGACATGTACGTTCAATTGAATATTTCGACTTAAGCCGAAATAGTCCTGAATTCGACAGTATACATTCATCCATTATTTGAGACAAAAGTGTAATCGTAAGATACATCGCAACGCTTTAATCCTATTTACAAAAACCTCCATATCTTAAACATTAACTCATCACTTGTCACACAATACATAACGCTATTCAGACACACTTTCGACTGTACCCACACCCATACTAACCAACAACCAGCTACTTTAAAACAGCCTCTCTCCATCATAGGGCGCTCCATCCAGCTCAGGCTGCCTCTCTCCCTCCGGGGGCAGCCCCCACCTGGCGCGGCACCCGTTGTGCGCGTAGTACTTCGGGATACGATCGTCACGGATCATCTCGTACGCCAACCGAGCTATGCCTCCCTGGTAGTCACTGATACCGGTGTGCCACAGTTTAGGACGGGTGTAGCCGAGTACTGTGGAAGAAAGGAATATTGTTATTTTCTGTTATAATATTATGGAGGAGCAGGATGTGGATTTGTAGTATTGTGAAAGCGAGACCCAATAATTAGGTAGATTATCATTAACACAGCGCCGAAATATCGGGAACTCAAAATCAACAGTAAACATGGTAAATATCCGGTTTCTAGTGTTAATGATAATGTTGACTACCATGACAGTTAAAAAACTTAATTAGGTAGATGTTCCCGTGATCTAAAAAAGTACAGCCAGACAAAAAAAACTCTTTACACATAAACTGCTCGGAAAAAGAAAGAGTGAATGAGACTTTAATATGATAGATGAGAGTGTTTGAATTTAGAAAGAAGACCAGCATTGGTGGAAAATGCTAGAAGCTGGTTCAAATTCTGTTTACACACCACAATTGGGCATGAACACCAGGTTCACACGGAGGTTCCTACGATGATTCAGGGGAATGGTAGTGGACTGTATATGCGTAACTATTCGAAAAGTACTTGTGTCTAGATATAATAACTAACAACACTTGTAACGATCTTCAATTAGTGGTAGGACTAACGACTGCTGCAGGTGGATTAGACGCAGGATCAAATACAGCAGCTTTATAGGGAAAGAAGCATGCACGTACCTGTGTTTCTGGGACTCCAGAGCGAGGAACCAGGAGTTGGCGCCAAGGTCTGCGTGACCTGTCGACGGCACCACGCCACGTTGCAGGGTCAGACGTTAGGTGCGACACTTATCTATTATTCTCATTTAAAGTTATTGTAGCACGTTATTTTACACACGCGTAATAGTTTGTCTGGTAGCAATTACAGCGGATTACACCAGGATTCTGGGATTCCTTTATTTTTGAGTTTCTTGCACTTCTATTAGAGAGGCGACGACAGACTGACCGAACAACCGAACACGGAAATTTGCTCGGTGCGGGCGCGCGGCGCGACGCTCGGCCATCAGAAAAGGACGGCGATATGCCGCGCGTGCATGCGGAAAGGAGAGGAGGATAGGAAGAGATCGTTACAAATGTACTGCTCAATAAATAAACTAATACGATTGGATCAAGATCCACCAAGCATAAACATCTCGTCGTGTCAAATCTAGAAGTTGTACCAAAGCTAATGTGATAAAAAACCCTCTAATCCATCCGCAGTAGTGATGAATAGTGCTCAAGCAGCCAAGCCCACATGTGTCGCGTGTGACATAAGCGGAAGCCTTCATATCAGGCATCTTGTTTACACCGTATCAAAATAAAAATACAGCGGCATGCGATGCACGCGGAACAAAGGAGGAAACTGTAACAGTCTTGTTTATTGCTCTTGACATTCGTGGCTTGTATAAAATAATTTTACTTCTAATAATTATACATAACAAAACAGTGAGCTACATTAGACTACTTTCATACAAAAAGTAGCTACTTTCTTCTATATGCTACAATCTAAATAGTTCACCCACGAGTCAAGCAAAATCTTATTAAGAGGGCCCGAGGAAAATTTCTTAAACTTGTTCCAGGAAATACGTTTTTTGAATAAGTCTTACAAGTGTGTGAAATAAATATTTGTCATTAAGAATCTCCATTACATGTGCAAGGTTTCTATCGAGATGTTTTCTTTACTTTTACAGTTTATGAGTACATTATGAACGGCCAAAGTTAGGTTAAAATTTGTGCAAAACAGCAATTTTTGGAGGCTTATACTGAATTTGTTTCTACATTTTTTTTATTTTTCGCTACCATAGAAACCTAGATATAGTGCACAAAATACCTATTAGTTCAAAAAAATCAAAGATAGATGTGTAACAACTGCATAATCACGTACGAGCGTTTGTATGAAAAGTATATCGGGTTGGCCGCTCTTAATATCAAAACTCGCACTCCAAGAATATCGTTAACAAAATGAAAACATCAAACAATTAGTAAAACAAACATTGTAAAAGGAAGTGCGATGGAATTAGCCGGGTGTTAACAAAAATATCAGTGCATGTGCTGTTTGTTTGTTCATAACAATTATATACTTACTTGCGTCAATGGTCCGTCCGTTTGGAAAACAAAACATTTTGTTACACTTTGTAAATTGTGCATTCTTTACTGATCAGACAATATGGGAGAAAATATCTTATAAATACTTTGCTTTTGAAAAAAATATTGCTGAATCACTTGTACTCAACACAATGTTCGATTCTATTCTAGGCCAGTTTCTTTTTTATTTAAATGTTGAACTACAGTTTTATTAATTCAATAGACTACTTAATAAATACTTAAATATATTCACTGTCAGGCAACGCATAGCGGTAATAACTGGCTCTAAGTCTAGATATATACAATTTTTCTGAAGAGTCAAAACTAAAAAAGTTTTTTTTGTAATCGTACTCTAAAGGGGTTAAATAAATATATTAATTTTTGTATGGAAGTTTTTCACCGATGCGGAAATCCGAAAACGTACAAGACTTGTAATAAATAAATCTAGACTAAAACAAATCGTCAAGAATATAGATCTCCCTAGCCTTTTCCCATCTTTGTTGGAGTCTGCTTACAGTCGTAACGGATGCAGCTGAATAAGAGTATTTTACATAGAGCCAATTTGATAGATGGACTGTGTAAAGGATGATATGGCTAGAAAGGAGGTGACTGCTGAGACGACGAATGAGCCTACTCCAAATAAATTGGGATAAGGGCGGAGCATGGTGACGTAGAGTGAGTCCCTATATGACTTCCACAACCTAGTTAGTCTAGTTACTAAGGTGTGTTGATCTACTTTTAGGTAAAAAGTCATACATATAGAATTTAAAATGAAATGATAACTGAAAGCCCTGAACAATGAACTTGCTTTAGCTTTGGTTACCTACGATATTACACTGTAAAAAATGATTTTAAAGGCTTATCATGCGGCTTTTATAACGACTTCGAATCACGTCTGACTTTGAAACTTTCTTTAACTTATTTATTTAGTTCTGCCAAGAAAGCGTTCTACTACTTTTGTCATTTCCAAGTTAGAATGTAAGCAGAAGTTTACGGATTGAAGTTGTTTAATCAGTTGAAACAAAGTAAAATATGTCACTATGTAGGTACATAGCTAGGCTCTATCGACAGTATTGGATATCTACCTATTTTAATAAATATAAACTACTTTCTACATTATTAAATGAATTTACTTACAACTATACTTAAAATACGACACAATTAATATATATGTACCCTATTCTGCGACTTTTTAATCTTATCAAAATAGTTAACTATACCACAGATAATATAATACTTCGAATAGACCTATCTCTAAAAAATAAATCTTAAAATTATTGATCACCTTGCCAGGGAGCTACAGGAACCTAGGGTACTTTAGAAATTTATGTGAAATATGACTAACTCCTCAAATGTGTGGGCAGCGGCTGCAGCGTGGGAGTATCAACGTCCGACTCATACAGTTCCTTGGCCACCTTCATGAGCTCCGTGTCTTTCATGGCAAGTTTTTGTGGCTGCTGAGGAGCCTCCACCACCTCTTCTTCCTTCTTCTCGAACATCTCGGAGCAGGGCCGGAGTTTCTTCACGCGAGGTACGAAGGGACGGCTCCCGAAATCTGGACGATATTTGAGACAAAAGTAGTAGATTCTTTGTAAGTGAGCTATGTATGAACTATTCTGCCACCAAGAAACGAACGAACGAGCGTAATTATACTATGCTAGTAGTAGTTATATTATGCTAGTTTTTTGAGTCGCGGTTATTACTTTTAAATACCCTATACTTAAAATGTTCCCCCTAGGATAATTTCCTACCTGCGAGCGAAGCCTCGGGCAAAAGCTAGTCAATGCATTACCTTCTGTGTGATGAGCGCAGTAGGAATTATAGTAGGTGGACTGTCCTCGGAGACTCCTCATCGTTTCCTTGATGAACGCTTGGATCTCGTCGTCTGTCCATTCTTTCTGTTACAATTATTACACACGGAACATAATATTCATATTACGTAAAAATATTTTATGCAAAAAAGTTTTTTTTAATTTTCTTTTAGTTGTAATATCTTGTACAAATATTTGCTATGCATATTTGAAATTTTTACCGCGAAATAAATGGGGTGAATATACACGAAAAAAATACATACAGCCGAACATAGAACCTCCTCCTTTTTGAAATTGGTTAAAAACACTTAACAGGTTGGTACAGCTCTAGACTCCTTTGAAGCCTCAACTGCAGTGATTTAGCAGAGCAGAGAGAATTCGTCTACTAAAACGATTATTTTTATAAGGTAGGTATTTGGGCCCAATGTTGCCACGACAATACTGCGACAGTCATTAGCTACTCTTAAAATCATGGTTGGCAGAGATAACTAAAAATAATATTTCTAATATTATTTATGTAATGCTGAACTAACAGATTATGATTAAATAGCTACTTCAAATAGGTAAGATAATCGACCCAGTCTCTTGGGCATAAACTTACGTCTTGTGTCCCAACTTTTGGGTCGAGCCATTTTCCTTCCAATTTCGCCCACCTAAGCTCAGGTCGACACCTGAACGAGTTAAATAAAATCACAATGAGCACTAACAGAAAGATTTACGTATATAGGATCAGATATTAGAACTGCACAAACGAAGTTGTTAACACAAGTCATACAAATGTTAAGCCAGCGCCATAAAAGTTCCCATGCAAAGACACGAATTTTTTACCTTCATTTTTATAAGTGTTAGCTAAAAGTGTGTGCAAAGGCTCTAAAAGATACATCATCTAAAAGATTTTATCGGACTATACTATACTCTATAGGAATTTGAATGATCATAGCGTTGGAAAATACAAAGTAATTATAAGAATCATCGTCATCATTTCAGCCCGTTGCTGTCCACTGCTGAACAGGCGTCCCCAATCGATTTCCAACGTGTCCGGTCCAATGCCACCTGCATTCAGCGACTCCCTACAGTTTTGGCAGGCGGCATCTGGCAGGGGGCCGTCCCACGCTGCGCTTTCCAATCCGTGGTCTCCACTCCAGTATCTGTTTGCCTCATCGACCGTCCTATCTTCGCGCTATGTGCCCTGGCCATTGCCAATTCAGCTTGCTTATCCGCTGGGCTATGTGGACGATCTTGGTTCGTCTACGGATTTCTTCATTTCTGATTCTATCACGTAGAGAAACGCCGAGCATAGACCTCTCCATAGCCCACTGAGCGACTTTGAGCTTCTGTATCAGACCTAAGAATAGTCCTACTTAATAAGCTAAGATGGTAAAACTGCATGTGTGCTTAGATTATACTCTACGGCAGCCAGCCTCGTATGAGAAGAGCTTGACAGTATTTGCTGGCAGCCTTGAGAGGCTGAGCAGAATCCTAAACAAAACACAATATGCAATGTGCCTAAGTATTTTCTTTAAGTATAACTTTAACTTTAGGCAAGCAACTACGCATTAATAGAACTGAAAAACAATATCATTTAAATGCAACCGTCTGTTTTCATAACTTACATTGATGTTTTCCGGATAGGATGCTCTCGATACTCGTCGAAATATTCCGTTAGAAACGACATGATTCACTCTTTAATTTAATAAGTACTTGTTTTATGAAAATTTTCGTTAAAATCGAACCAAAATTATTTACAAATATTAAATGTCATTAATTTACTTTAAATTAAAAAAAAGGTTACGAAACATAGAGTATTTGAAAAAGGTCAAAAGAGGATTTTATTTTAGTTCTGCTGCGCGGTAGGTCGTAGGTTTTCTAATCAACTGAACAGGAGCTTGTAATTTTTCTTTGTAAGTTTCTTTCATAATAAGGTTAGAGTTATTGCGGTTTTGCATGTTGAGCTCGACTTTTTTATGGGGTCGCCAACGGTTTGTCTTTTGTCTTTGATTCAAAGTAACTTTTACAAACAATAAAATTATTTTCTTTCAAACTTTATGTTTTAGTACTTAAATAAACGATAACCTTAATCATTTGAAATGCGAAAGAAAAAACAACATTAAAAATTGTTAGCATAATTTATTATTCTGATTATCATGATTTACGATCATTATAAAACGCTCAATCACTTGCTAAGGCCCAAAATAAACATCACGAAATTTGCCTTCTCAGGGTATTCAGGGCATGACAGTCACTGGTCACAGAGACAGTATCTTAACTCTCAAGTAGCAAGTACTTACCTAAGTATTCGTAGGCATTGTACACACTTACACGTTGACGTATTATTCCCAAATCATAATGCAACGAAAAGTAAGACTGGTGATAGATAGGTATAGTATAGACCTCGTGATCAGAGGCCAGATAAGTAACTCCCAATTTATCAGGCACCGCAGCTTCTCTGCACGGGACTTCGTCGGCGTCGAAGAAACATATCTTGTGGTAGGTACCTACGTGGCTTTAGTGTAGCTTTCCCATCTATGTCCCATCACGGAAAGAATTTTGAAATCGTATGAGTAGTTTCGTTATATGAATCTACACTTCTTCCTACATCGTGTTGTGATTCCTGAACCAACCACGACATGGAACGGAGATTTTACTACGGCACAAAATGGTTATTTTAATTGTGTTATATTGTGCCACTTATCCCAGGAATTCGTGCCTTGTAGTTTTTGAGTAATAAGAGTACTATTGTGGTCGGGCTGGGGATCACGGTTCCTGACCCGACCACAACCAGATCTAATAAAATATCAATAGTGTGAAGTTACTGATTATGCCAAAAATATGTGTCAAATTGTGTCTATGGCACACACAACGTATTAAGTCAAGTAATCACACTCTATGTTTAGTTTAGTCTGCAATCAAACATTTCAGAGACACAACCCCAAATTCGCCCATACACATTGAAGCAGAAATAAAATCTATACCCTAAGTATCCTGCGTTAGCGCATGCTTCTCTTGCCGGCTCATCCAATAAAAATGACGCACGACAAGCGTTGACACGACACTGCAGCGTGATCGTCGAAACATGGCGGTTATTGTGACGTATTCAGTAAAAACATGCGTAACCGCAGCGAGTGATGCGCGATCTATTACCGTCTAGCCAGCGAGGCGCCTGCTACGCGACCTCTATGTGCCTTGTAACCCTAGTAGATACAGCTCACAGGGGTCACGCCCCCCCCCCCCATACATGCCAAATTGACAAAGATTTTTTTAGATATAAATTATTAACTTCCTGCTTTTAATCGTTCAACAAGAGAAACTTACCTTTCCGAAGCACAATGCTAACATTATCGCTACTTTTATTCTCATCTCTGTATGAATGAACAAAAAGATCTTAATACACGGGGCGGAGGCTGAGATGCTCCAATTTTAAAGTTTGAAGCACTCTTATCTCGCTCCTGATATAAAGAAATCAACCTATCCGAGGCGCCAGCGCCATGCTGAAACCCTACCCATGTTATGTATCACCAGACAGTTGTCAGGGCACAATTGCATTCAAGCATTCAAGCTCCAAGTCAGCATACTTTCGAGTAACTTACTGGCACGTGTATTCCCGACTACGCTATCCGAAAATGTATAAATGTATTCTTCAATCTTCAACCTTAAGAAAATCTATGCCGGTTGAACCAGAGACGATACATAGAGAAGACACATAGAGAAGACTGGAGAAATATCGAGAGACCTTTGAAATTGGTAACAAAAAAAAATATCCTTGCTTTCTAAACCCATCTTCAAGTTGCGGATCCCTTCCCTGTCGCGACCTTTCTTTCATCGGCTCACGATTTTTATGCTCGCTCGCTACTCCGGTAGCGTGACCAGCCGGCTTAAATCATGAGATCGCGCTATTTTTAGATGTACACTTTGTCGTAAGCTCGTATCTCTAACCGAAGCATATTGAAGGTCAGCATCGATCAAAATTATGTATGCATGTACCGTTCAATTTGTCGTGGTTCCGCCTTAGGTCATAAATAATGCAAAAATGTCATCATCAATTACCCTCAATTTAATTATCTTATACCCTCAAGTATAAATAATATATGTCACCCATTTTACCTAATTTTCTGAGTGAAAGTGTCAGATCCAGCCTGTCCCTTTGCTGCCCCCCCCAGCGACGCCCTAAGCCGAGGCCCGTAACCCACAGGGGGTGCCCTTAGCGAGTGGTCGCTTAGTTTTTAAGTATAGTTTTAAGCCCCTGGCTGGAGGCCTTAGATTCATTTTTAAGGCATCCACAGGGAATTGCCCGGTTAAGCAGTAGGCAGCCTCAGAGGCTGAACAGAGAGATGCCATCTCCAAAAAAAAAAAAAAGAGGGGTACAGTGGCGCTGTAGCCGCTTGTAGAGAGAGATGATGAGATGAGACGCCATCTCCAAAAAAAAAAAAAAATCCTTATTTTTCTACCTCCGAAGTGAACACATGATTACGTTGCGCTCGCCTTATCAGTAACTCATTAGCACTACACTTCTGTTTGTGTAACTGTGAATTCTCAGAATTGCATTGTTTTTGAGTGGTGTTTGTGACATGGATTTCCAAGATCAAGGTATGTTATTTTTTTTCAATACACTTTCACGAAAACTGGTTCTAATCGCACTAAGATTAGGTTCAACATGCAATGTATTTCACACGCGTGCGATTTTTAATATTTTTCCGTGCACACGTGCGGAAATAAAAATTTCCACAGATAAGTAAGGGTTCAATAACTATATCTATAGTCGGCGGTGATTGGTTTTTTAAAGAGATATTAAGCGTCTTTACGGATTAAATATTTGTCGAGTATTTAAATTGTGCTTATAAATAGAATATCATAGATAAACATGATTATTTAAAACAAATATTTATTTTTATGAACAAATTAACATCTAATTGTGTTCTAAATTTAAAAAAATAAATTGAAATTTTCTTTTTTTTCATAGTAGGCTGTATACGGCATCATACCTTTGCATCTTCTTCAACCTGGCGAAAGCAAAGCGCGGAAAAAAAGCAAATAAAATCATAGTTTCCTAATACTTCCTGACAAAAATACTTTCCGTTCTAATATTTTATTTCTTCGAAAGTGTATTGAAAAACGTCGTTTGATACGCGTGGGGATTTGTTATTGCAATTCTCGGCTCCATAACACCCGAGCTGCTCGAATGCAATAACAAAGTTTCCCCACTTATATCAAAATGTACTATTTTAGTACATGGAGGACTTACAGCTTATAAAAACAAACCTAAAACAGAACCATAGTCACCAGGAAGCCAATTACAAATCCTCACATAGACTTATAATAAAAATTAAAAAAATATAGTGTGAGCACAAAAACAGAAAACTCACCGCTTAATCAAAGCAAGAAGAATATAGATACTTGGTTATTACTAATTAGTTACATTTTTAAGTTTTATTTTACTTATTATGACGTATTTTTACGTGCTACGCCACACAGTATTTCTACCAAATATGTATAGAGATAGTTGACTTCACACAGACCTACAAAAAACTTAAACCATAATCTAATACTCTCACATTTCTTATATTAAAGATTGAACTGTCTATTATGAAAATATAAAAGGTTTTTTTGCGCCCTTTTGCGCATTTAGTTGTTTTAGAGCCTCTACGAGCTCGTAGGCTCTGGCGTAGCACGGTCTACGAAACATAACTGGAACTGTTCCTCAGAAACATCAACACGTGTTGAAAACTATTCTAGCTTCACTGGATGGGGTCAAAAATTAAGACATTAGGAACTTAGATAGATAGTAAGATACTCAATTTATATAAGTCTTGATAGATTTTGGAAAATTGTATAACTTACAGGATGGTTGTTAAGAAGTAGACTAGGTTTAATAGATGCTTGTTAACTTTTTATCTTGTTTTATATTTTTTGTGTAGTAAGCAACGACTTATTCTCGGGCCTATGCTGTACCCCCATACTTAAGCACTAATGATGTAACATGATGACACCAATTGATTTGAAAAGAGTAACCATGGAGTTTCTTGCCGGTTCTTCTCCATAGGAAACGACCAACCCGAACCGTGCACCTTTTTGTCGACGTTTTATAAGTGCCCATCTAGGCCTATATGAAATAAAAATATTTTGATCTGATTTAATTTGTATAGTAGACAAACCACGAAGTGGCGGAAGCGGGACATCGAACGATGGAAATACAGCACGAATTTTTTTCTCTGATTCTGCAGTTTCAGTTGAAATTACTGGCTTAATTAAAGATTTGATTGAACGTTGTTCCACAATTTTACAAGCCTTGTCCCCGGGTTTTAATATTGATTCGGATAAATTTAATGAATATTCTTTGGAAACCTCGCGACTTTTAATTCAAGAATATCCGTGGTATAATCTCCCAGCTTCCGTTCACAAAGTCCTCATACATGGTGCTGAAGTAGCACAGTATGCTTTATTATCTATCGGGGAATTATCCGAAGAAGCAGTAGAATCTAAAAACAAAAATTATAAGGCCTTCAGACGGGATCACACGAGAAAAATGTCGCGAGTACTTACGAATAAACCCTTTCATAACTGGTCTTCGGAAACTTGCCCGTAAGAAAAAGAGCGTTACGTCGAGGCAGGTTTTAGATTTATTATGAATTTAGTTTAAATTGAAACTGTGTTGGTTGTTGTAGTTATTTAACTTAGTTGTGGTTATGATGACGCTTATAAATAAATTGTAGTTATAGTTTTCTTGCCTTTTGTTGTACATAATATGTATAATATATAAAAGAATACATATTTAATGATAACCCCTTCATGAACAGCGTTAATATCATATTCAGATGTCTTTCCGAACGAGAGAGAATAAATCTCAAATATTGACTATTTAAATTTATATTAAATAGTACTTAATGTACAGTTTATTGTATATAATGTATTAAATTATGTAAATAAAGCTTTAATATACATTACTTACTGAAGTATGTTTTTATTAATTACCCTTCAGAAAAAATCCCATTTAACAAATTTAATAAAGTAAGGTATATAAGACCGCGCTTGTAGGGCGCTTGGATCACCGTGGGGTGAGAGGGAAAATTATAGATAACACTATAACACGACGCCTGTTTTTGTAAACGGATACGGACGAAGAGCAAGGAGCGGTGTTCCTATACCCACATGTCGAAATAAGTGTTGTCTCCAAAACCAAATAATTTTATATACTTAGAATGTTTTCTAGTGTTTATCCTAGACGACCAATTATTCGTTAACAATAAAAATTATTATGTACAGGAATCCAACCCGCAACTTGCCAACAATTTTTAATTGTCAGTTGTAGCAGTATTTTCTTGCATGTCTACCGATGTCCCGATACTACCTCCAGAATAAATCTTTTACCATTAATAGATAATTCCGTCTTGATTCTTTTTAATTTTGTATAACTTTAATATGTTTTGTCTAGTTGTTCGTCATTTTACTTGTTAACCTACAACTTGTTTGTGTGATTCATAATGTAAATGCAAGTTGGTTTATGATAATAAATAAATAAATACCATGACAGACAAGCAGACTGGTTGTATTAGAAGCTTTTCATGAGTGTTGAATGGTCACTGCAGTACCCTTAAGGTGGATGCGCAAGGGTAGCCCGCGAAATTTAAATTTTCTCAAGTTTATTGCAATTTGCAGGTCAGTGTCAAGTTGTATGTTGATGAAAATATGAATCGCGCCAGTAACACGTATGGAGTTACAGAATTAAAATAATTCAAATCATCAATACAGCTCTCCAAGTTTAAATAATCACATTCAATAGCTATTTCATGAAAAAGTCACTTTTTGAGATTATATGAACTTAGAGAGTTGTATTGATGATTTGAATGATTATAAATCTGTAACTCCATACGTGTTACTGGCGCGATTCACATTTTTATCAACATTCAACCTGACACTGACCTGCAAATTGCAATAAACGTAAGAAAATTTAAATTTCGCGGGCTACCCTGGCGCTTCCACCTTAAGGCTCATTTACGGACACGCGGCGCGCTGGGCGGCGCGGCCCGCTTTAAATTCAAACATATGGAAATGTATGAGAGCGTTTACGAAGAAGCGATTTTACGCGCGTTGCTTGAAATGCAGGACGCGCCGCCTCTCCGTAAATGAGCACTTACAATGAAGAATGTAGGAGAATGTAAATAATCAAAAGTAATAATTATATTAATCATAGTTTATTGTAGCTTATCATAGGATGACAATAATTTGAGAAATACGTAACATAACGCAACATTCACCACTTTGGAACAAATTCAACATAAAACTCTTTAGCCCAATGTGGTCACCATTTACACTTGTTATTATTAAAATGATTATCAATGATTCAATTCATTTGCGTCAATATCTTAAACTATTTAAACCAAGGACAGAAGTTACGAGGAACACTCTAATTTTAATTTAGTACTCTTTACAAATCAAAGTTTAAAATAATAGGTAATTAGTTTTCGTCATCATAATGAAGAGTTCCCCTTTTAGTCATAATATACGTTTTAATATTCAAGGTGAAAATAAATAACCTAGCGAAGCTTAAGCACCACAAAACAAAGGTTGAAAGATTTTTATTAAGTTTCGCTAGCTAATATATCTTGATCCTGTATTTTGTTCTACCATTCTCGCAACACTACAATAAAATGAGAAAGTATTCGTGTAAACCGTTTATTCAAGTAAACAGACGTTGCATTGTGACTTAACTAATAAATTGTCTTATATTAACATTTCCACAATAAAATTAATTCAATGTTTCTATACGGGACACTCACGGTTCTGTGAAAGCAAACATTTATTACCACTACACAACGATATATAGAAGTTATAGCTGTACAAGGATCTATTGGCGCGTGGCAAAAATCGGAACTAACGATGCGATCTTGTAAATTCAAATCATTTTTACGAAACAATTTCCCAAAAATTTACCAACAACGCTCCTCTTTCATTGAAAGAAGAAATACAGGGAAAATCATTTATTTTGCGCGAAACAAGCCGCATATTCAATGTCATCCTCGCGCCAAAAGATTTTTGCATACACATTAATATTGAAGTTGCATCAAACTTATTCTCAGTTATTACAACATTCAGATATTTTAACACGGCTTATGTAATCTTAAAACTTGGCTAATACAACAATGAAGTTTAAAATGTCATAGTTTGCTTGGCCAGTCACGAGCTTTCAACAGTAAATACAATGTGATGCTCGTTCTGAATTCTTATCTATTACTCTGAATATTGATTAAAACATTTCCACATAAGGTATTATGAGTAGTTGTATAGTTTAAAAAGAATAGCTATCTCAGGTATCTATGATTTATATAACAGTCATGAACACACTATGGATACTTTTCGACGCTGCGCAAGAGTTGATCTAGCGACGATCTATTAACAAAGTAGTATAGTAAGGTAGCTATTCTCTCTATACTGTTATAAAATATTAATATTAAACAAGCGCTGATTCAAAACAACGCTTTAAAGTCCAACACATTTTTATTACTGGGGACACTACGCCACGGGCACACGATTCTCACCTTTACACTTTTGTTTTAAAGTCCATATTCGCACACAGAAAGATACAAATGAGAATTCTTGGTATGATAGTAACAGATTGAAAGTTTGATAAAAATATATAAGAACATAGATGTAGCGAGAAGAGATTGGTCATTCGATATTTTAATTTATTCACAAAATGTTTAGGAATAAAAATATTTATTTTGATTGCAACATTTTATAGCCGAGATTATGATATTAGTTTCAATAAAAACTCAAGATTTTTCTTTTTATTTAATCATAATGAATAAATTTAATCAAACATACCCTGTGAATTTCCTCGATTTTAAATGCACAAATCTAAATGATATTGTCAATCATAGTTTGATGACCTAAGAATAAGATTAATTTAATAGACGAATGAAGTAACTTTTACAGAATATGTTACAACGTTAACATTTCTTGTTGTTGTTATGTTTAACATTTTCTTCAAGCTATATTCTACAGAATTATGCCATTAAAGAACATCTGTCTATAACAGATGTTCTTTAGTTTCACTGCTAGGCAAAAGAATTCATATCATTCATTAGTTTTTTTTATTGTATCTAATTTCTACGAACAACACTGCTCCCTCTCACAGAGAGGAACACAGGCCCAGCAGTGGGAAAATGACACGCTGATCAATATTAATGTATCTTCCATAAACGTTACTCCATTAAAAAAAAAACAAAAACAGAAGAAATAATCATAAGTTATTCTGTCGCCTCCTTTATAACGGCGGCGATGGCGGTATCGCTATCGTTAGCAGCGACAGCATTATCACCATCGTCGATATCGAGGTCACCATCGGTAGCGATAACAATAACGGTCTCGGTAGCTTCTTCGCTAGCGTCTTCGGTTACGTCAACATTATCGACCAGCGACGATAGACCTTTATGTTCCATTTTCAACGAATTGGAACATAAAGGTCTATCGTCGCTATCGGTGGACGCACTACCGATATCGCCATCGTAAGCCATGGAGTCATCGCCAACATTCGAAGGGCTGGCTACATCGCTCACATTGGAAGTGCTGGTAGCATCACCAACATTTAAATAAGTGCGCATATCGCCAATTTGGAGAAGGGGGCGATTATCGCCATGACTGGAATTTGTAACAGCGCCGTTTTTGTATGTGGCAACATCGGCAGCACTGGAAGTCGTGGCAATATCGGCATAGTTCTCTTTGTTATCTGAAGCTTTGGAAGTGGTTGCAATAACGTCCGTAACAACTTTCTTATGTCCAACTTTGGAAGTGGTGGGTATACCGCTAGCATCTGTAGTGGTAGTGGGATTCAAGGCCTCGTTATTCACAGAAGCGTTGGGTCCCTCGGGGGTCAGGGATCAGAACCTCGCGCGGATGTAGACGGCGGCGACGTCGTGGTTGGCGTAGCCGAGCCGCTTGGCGTGCTTGAAGATCTCGTTTGTGGTCGCCGTCAGCGGCAGCGACTGCTCCAGCGTGTCGCCCAGACCCAGCGCCAGCTTCAGGTCCTTCTGCATGTGCATGAGGGGCTGGTGGGTGGAGTACGATGATTCTATCATTGCTGGAATGAGAGAAAGGTTTGGTTGGTTTGTATTAGGTCTAACAAATTAAAGGTTACATTTAATAAACTGACATTTTTGAACTCCTTGTAGTAAAAAGTTTTTTATTATGTCAAAAAAGTAGTTGAAAAAACTAAAAAAAAACCCAACTTAAAAAACTGAAAAGCAAAAAACACGCATGTTTTAAATTATTTTTCAGTCGGGTCTTTTAGTTTTTTCAACAACTTTTTTTATTTCCAGCTTTTTAGTTTAGTAACGTGAAAGATTTTGCAGACGATTAAAGTTTTTTTAAAATCAAAATCAAAGCATTTATTTCAAGTAGGCCAGTTACAGGCACTTTTGAACTGCTGAAACAAAGATAACAATGAAATGTAGCTACAGTCCCAGTCACAAGGCATAAAAACTGTGAAAGTACTGTAGTTGCCCATTCCCTAGCGTAGATCTCTATGGAGAAGAACAGGCAAGATATAATATAATACTCGTATTTTTTCCTTTTCTATACGACTTGTCACTTCTAATTACTTTTAAGGTGGATGCGCAAGGGTAGCCCGCGAAATTTAAATTTTCTGACGTTTATTGCAATTTGCAGGTCACTGTCAGGTTGTATGTTGATGAAAATATAAATCGCGCCAGTAACACGTATTGAGTTACAGAATTATAATCATTCAAATCATCAATACAGCTCTCCAAGTTCATATAATCACATTCAATAGTTATTTCATGAAAAAGTCACTTTTTGAGATTATATAAACTTGGAAGGCTGTATTTATGATTTGAATGATTATAATTCTGTAACTCCATACGTGTTACTGGCGCGATTCATATTTTCATCAACGTACAATCTGACACTGACCTGCAAATTGCAATAAACGTAAGAAAATTTAAATTTCGCGGGCTACCCTTGCGCATCCACCTTAAACATTGATTTTTGTAATCACCTTTTTAAACCCTTCATTTTCTATACCCCACTGGACGGTATTGAAAGAAAAAATAAACGAACTCCACATTATGGCACTCTAAATCCGCCATTTTCCGTTGCTTTATTTTTATTTTAATACTAGCGACCCGCCCCGACTTCGCAAGGGTGCAATGTTTTACATATAAACCTTTTTCTTGAATCACTCTATCTAATAAAAAAAACCGCATCAAAATCCGTTGCGTAGTTTTAAAGATCTAAGCATACATATGGACAGACAGCGGGAAGCGACTTTGTTTTATACTATGTAGTGATATACACTCGTGCCACCAAGAAAAATCTAACGACGTTTAGTTTATACAAATATGTTCATCCATATAGGAGTTACGAGGGAACAAAGAAACGGACATAAATACACACCCACATACATACAGGTCAAACATATAACCCTCTTCGCTTCGCCGCAGTCGGGTAAAAATATGAATGAGAACAGTACCGTCTTTAAAAATGGGCATATACTGCCTATTGTATCACTCTTTGCCACTCATAGAAGTTCAATCTGTATAGTGTGCAATGAAAAGTATTTTAAGTAGTTCTATCTAAAGAAACATAATCGTCCAACACAAGCGTCCTGTGTGAGAGGGACTTCTTGAGCCTGAATACTTTAATTTCTAATTTAACTGATGTCGGAGTAAACTTAAGTAAAAGCTGCGCATAAACACATAAAGTAAACGTGATCACTCTCGACTGAGAGCTCTCGCTGTGTCTCTGTTAAGACGTTAAGAAACCGTCACGGGACAGAGAGGATACACCGAGGCTAAACCAGCGCTACTATAAAGGGTATAACAATACCTTCACGAAGCCGAAAGGCACTTGTTCTCCCCGTTACTGCGATATTTTTTTTGGTCTATAGTTAGACCATACTTTCTAGTTACGGAGATATTGGGGGTCAAAGTTCTTACGTTTTTTTTTAAAATACGTGTTTTTAATGTAAGAATTTTACTTTAAACACCACGACCCCAGTACTATTCAATCCATCCATCAGCACAATATTTTGAGTGCGTTACATTGAGTTCTACCGTAAAACGTGATTTTTCACCCCAAAAAAAAAGTTGTTCTCCAGCAATATTTTTGCGTAAAGTTACATAGTTTGATGTACATAATGCTTGGTTGACGGCTTCGTGAAGGGTCCTGTTACACCCTTGCGCTCGCCCTGCTCCGGCGTGCAGTAGGTGCAGGAGGTGCAGGAGGTGCAGGTGTACCTCGTCCCTTGAGTATGAGGTGCGGCGAGGCGAGCGGCGTGAGCGCCAGCACGTCGAGCAGGTCGGCCTGGTTGAGGCCGGCGCGGTCGGCCAGCGCCAGCCCCTCCGCCAGCGCCGCCAGCGACACGCCGCCCACCACCTGCAGCACCGAGTTCATCTTCGACGCGTTGCCGATGTCGCCTGCGGCACGGACGAACATATAGCTTTTTAATACTATTATAAAGGCCCCGCGCAAGCATGCGCACGTGGGAGCGGGCAAACCATTTTTAATATAAAAGACTGGCTACAGAGAGACAGACTATAGACAGAGATTAAGTGGAAGAAGAGTCCTGTGCCCTGCAATCAGACACCAAACCTCTTTTTTTTAATTGGCTGAAAAAATCCGACAATTCAGTGCGACTGTAGTACTTATGTAGAAGAGTATAGTACATTTTCTTTGGAATCAGATACATATGAAAGATTTTGTGGATTTTATTACTACATCATTTATTGGGCATGGGCCACCAAGCAGTATTTTTATTTTATTCTGCTTCGATGAGATATGGGTGTCGGAAAATTACAAGCATATTAAGCATAAAACATTATTTATGCTTCCAGTGTTTTATCAACCCACTAGCTGTTGCCCGCGGCTTCGCTCGCGTTTTGGTTGGAAATTATTCCACGGGCACGTTGTAAATATAGCCTATAGCACTCGGGGATAATGTAGCTTCCTATTAGTGAAAGAATTTTCAAAACCGTTTCTGTAGATCCAGAGATTACCCCCTACATACAAACTTGCAAATTTTACCTCTTTATAATATTAGTCAACCCATAATACTCCTGAATACAGACTAAAAACTTGCAGGTAAATGGTGAAAGAAAATTTATTTAAAAACAATCGGTAAATCACGCTCGTACCAAATGGTACTAGCTGTCTACCTGTAAAACCCTTAAAACATTATTTGTTAATGAATGAATGTTTCGACCTGAATGTTAGAAATTATGTAATGTCAGTAGGTGCACTTTTCTCTTGGTGACGTTTATGATAGCAGCATAATTATTGGTGATCAACTAAATCTGTTTGCTAAGCATTGTGATAATGGCTATTCCAAAGATGACTTTAATAGCAAGCATTTACGGATTACTATGCTGTGAAGAACATGAATAATTGAAGCCTTCACCAGAATTAGCAATGAAATGAGTGTACTTGCTAAATTATGACTAACTTATTTTCTAAAAAGGACGCTCAGATTAAGACGTTGACAGTTAACAAAAAATTAAATCGTTCAAATAACATAATTAATTAAAGTATAAAATGCAAAATAAAATTAACAACTAAATAAGCCCGCGATGTCAATTTCAACATTTTAGTGAATAATATAAAAATGTTTAAACCAGAAAAGTATTCGATAGTCGAAGCAGAGGTGTATTTGCTGTGTTCAATTTAGGTATAGCTGTAGACATAATGTCATTTTCGTAGCCCCCAGATTAGATCAAAAACCCTTAGCTATGGTTACGCCATCTACAAAGAACTTTGACAGGTGTTCGCCATTCCTACCCCACCGCGGGCCATAACAAACATAAATGTCAACGTCCAAGGTTCCGTGCGGCCGCAACCGGAGCAGCTGACTACTACCAAGGTAAAAGGAGTTTTTGCTCATGGCCTTGAAGCACGACTGGCAATCGTCGAACAGCGACCGGTCTCCCGCAGCTAGGATAATCAGAGTGCCTTCCTCTGCCTGTGTTTTTGAGCCTTGGATCTGGAAATTGAGACAGATAATTTTGTTTGACTTAGTTACATACTAAAAAACCCATATAGAACAGCATTATACCGTTATACGTTTTGAGTACAAAGGTATACTTATTTTTTGTGAAATTTCTTCCAGTCAATAATGTGTGGTTTTGGAAATCACACTGCTACAGATATGTGTCGTGACAGACGACAAAAGCAGTTTCTATGTACGTTACCAATCATGCAGAATTGTGTCGTTCGACAGTATGCATCATGATCTTTCTGAAGTGATCATTTTAACATTTGCCTTAGTTATGCATTTTTGTGAATTATTTCATACTATTTAATTTGGAATAATTATTCAAAGGGGCAAAACTTAAATCGAAGTAATCATGGACTTCCTACTACTTTATGTGATGGATGGATGGTAGTTGCTCCATGGTATTTCAATTAACTACTATGAGAGCTTATAATTGCTTTTGCAGTGAGAAAATGGAGCAAAGGTCGTGTCCAGACGCAAGATCCAATTAATTGTATCAGTAAAAGTTTCATGGCTGCACTAAAACTTAAGGAAAAGACATCAACCGAATGACGTTTTGAGTGTGACATAAAATTTGCTGCTCGTGAGATTCAATTCTTAAGCTGCTCAAAGCATAAAATAAAAATCCGTTGAATTGAAAATTTCTAGTTTAGTGTTTTTACCAACAAGCCCCCTTGAACCTTTTGTCGAGACGATGATGGAAGAAATTCGTAGAGACTCGTAGAGAAAATACGTGGTATCATAACCACAATACCGTATTATAACAGTACCTAGATACTTTCAATATTTGCTTCGTATAAGTTGTAACAAAACACTGATGTCTTTTTCTAATGCAAGTAGCTAGTATCTTTTTAGTATTTTCAACAAGACAGGCATATAGAATTTCTCCAGTTGAGTCTGTACAGTCATGTAAGTGCTCATGATGGTACTGTGAGTAATATTGTCTCACCTGAGCCTCCAGATATCGTCCGCCCTTCCCGCTGATGGCCTCGACGATATCGTGCGACGTGTCTGAGTCTATCGACGTCATCTCCACGTAGCCCTTCGACTCCAGGGAGGGACAGTGCAGCACCCCGCAGTTGCCGAACACCATCTAGATAATTATAGGAACATTATGAAATTAAAAGAAACGAATACGATAACGGGAATGCCTTGTGGAGTTGAGTCCGCCTGTGTAGCACTTAACATGAAGTTAAAAGAAATAATAAATAATAGAGCAGTAGGGCTGTAGTAGGACACACCTACAATAATACTACTACTAATAATACCAATTGACATATAATGTATGTACTTATTTAATTTTCTACATCAGACATAATATATTTAATTATTATTATATATATATATATTATAGGTTGCTTCGTAAGGACTTTTTTACAATATCTTCATCGATTTTAAGGATATAACCCCAGGTTTACATGAGAATACAGTTTATTACTTGTAATTGGCACTAGATATCAATTAAGCGCTAATAACGCCTGTGTTCTCGAAAGAAAATTGCCCCTTTCTTGAGAAATTAGTTGTATTAAGTTAAAAGTGTGTAGGCCCACATTTCACCTCTGCGTATAACCGCGCCAGGTAATTATTGGATTATGGTCCCACAATAAAGGTTAAACCTGGAGTATCCTTTTGTTTTACGTTTAACCTATATATACACGCACATAGGTTTGAGAGTGGGTGTAAGTGTGATATGAACCGCAATACAGTTGCTACAGAACACAATGGGATGTGAGGCATTTTAATACGAGAACTGTACCATTGTTGATGTTCCTTACAATAGATACGAGTATCTCTATTCTAGTGAACCACGGCTGGTCAAGTAATCTGTATTTATGCCAGAAAAACAGTTATGTTAATTAAGTTACTGTTTAACTTAACTTTTTCTGTTACTGCTCTTTCATATATTTTCTTATAAGTAAGCAGTTTAAAAATATTTTTTTTTCCAATGCTTGTACGAAGAATTTAATAAAAAATACAAAATTCAAATACATATCATTCTTTAGAAATGAAAACGGTTATCTTTGAGAAATGTAGATTTTACACAATTATTTTCGACTAAGATTCAGACAGATAGTGTATGAAGTATCTCTCAGTGGCGGGTGTGTGTGTATGTATGTGTATGTCCACAATTCAACCGTTTGTTTACTTAACTACTTAGGACTAAATATAAAACGAGAACACAAGCTCAAAACAACCTTCAGGACACTATGGATCTCAAGGGCTTATTCTTCATAACAACATAACAACAAGCTAACAGATACTACAAGACGTCCCAAACTTCACAATAACGAAAATCTTGTCCACGCATTTGAGCAATCCCTTCCGGTTCGGTTCCTCGTCCATCCCTCCGTGACGCATAAAGATCCCCAGTAAAGGTCGGATCAGGGTCCCGTCCCTGACTCCGGCCTGACCTTTGTGCATACATCTACCCGTGAAATCTACTTTCATTTATGTTAAGGTTGATACCTTAACATAAATAAAAGTAGATTAGATCTGGACTCCAAACTCTCTGAACTGAGTCTCTCTCTGAATTCTCTGAACTGGAGAACTTAGTCTTACCAAGTTTAGACTAAGTTCTTCGAATAAAACTTGACCTTTAGAAGTGCTTCTGAAGTAGAACTCCTCAAATGGAACTTTTAGTTTAGTTATGTCTGTGATTATAAGAAACAATTACCTAAAAGGGCATCCCTTCATTTGTTGCCGATTGCATGATGTCGTACGTGAACGGGATCAGGCAATACAAACAGACACAAAATTCGATAGGTACAAAGTTTTATTAAACTAATAAAAGTTTGGTTCAGGACTTTGTAGTGATTATGGCAACATTCTGGCATAAACCTAAAATAAATCTCAGATTTAGATACTGGGATGTGAGCGGTAGTAGCATAAGAATAAGAGTGCATGGAAACCATTATGTTCCAAGCCTTTTCACAGACACACGACCCGCAGACAGGCGATAGCGTGCCGAAGCATCAAGAAGAGGTAAACCTATCCCCAGGTATATTATTCAAATAATATAATGAATGGCAGTGTTTGATACCTCTTTAGCTGCTTGAGGGTCAGCTACGCAAGAGAAGGTGATGTCCGCCTCCTCCACCACGTCGCAAGGTGTAACTGCCAGCGTCGCTCCGACCTTCTCGAAATCTTTGCACTGGAGACAACAAAAACAACACATTATTTAATAAATGAATGAGTATCTACCATGGACTAAAAATTTAAAAGTATTAAGTACAGTTTTTAAAACCAAGATATTATTATACAGGTATTTTGACCTCTGAAAACCTAGCTGAATTTAAAGGGTACTTATTCAAATATTTCATCAATTTTTGTTAATTAATTATATATCCCAGGTAATTAGAAAAAAAAAAACATAAAATATGTCCTCCATTTAACTTCATACTACTAACGCCATCTATCATCCGTAATTGAGCTACAAGTTTCCGCGTTTCGCTACCAGATGTCGCTGAACGTCGACAAGCCGGTACTTAAACGCAATCAATATCCGCGCCACGCCACCGACCGGGCCGCGTCAACGACCGCTGCGCGCAATGGCCGACGCCACGCGCCGCCATTTTGACGGCGATAACGGCGCCTATCTAGCCACCGCGCAAGACGCGACACCGGCGAACGACGTAACGAGTGTGAAACGAAAGTCTCGGCCGATTCATACTATGAACACGACACCGTGTCCGTTTTACGAGTTAATGGAAAACGGAGAACGCATTGATGCCTTTCCAGCATAAGCAAATCTGCGGTTTGTCTTTTTCGCTGTATTTGCAAATTTTTAGCAATAAATTGACAAAACAATTTGAGCAATTGATTATATTCTCATTATTTGTTCACGGGAAAAAATAATAGCCAACAAAGAAACGGCGATGCTCTTTTATTTTTGGATGACCTCCCAGGCATTGACAGAAAAAAAAACGCATTTATATAAAAATAGTTTACAAACAATATTTCGGCAGTGACATTTCGAAAAGAGGTCAGGCAGTACTCAGTGTGCGCCTACACTAAAATGTAACAGTTATTGATTCAGAAAGGAACGTACATATTTGCATAATTATAGTTAGCTGAAGAAAAAGGGCAGACTAAAGCCCCTGTCGGTGAGAATTCCAACTTTCAATGCGAGAACAAGAGGCATTGAATTCAGAATAGGTATTGATTTTCACTACAGAAAGAACCAAACAGGTGAACAGAATAATAAAAGATGTGACGCTGGTGTAAAAAGATCGATTTTCAAATTCAATCATACGTTTAAAGCAATCAACAAAGCGTCAAGTGTTTATAATAAAAGGTTCGGAAAGTATTGATGGTTCGCGACAAACAACTGTAGCTGCGAAGGTCAATATCAATGTTTGCACAGATGGCGCCAGTTTCGCGTCCCGCCTACAAACATTCTCTAGTATAGGATAACACCCACGCGGACAGATATCTATACGACCTACATACATAGTAGCTACAGATACGAACAAGCGTTCCTTCCCAAAATGTAACTGAAGTTATAATAAGTTTAATAAACAATGGAGATATGAACGGGTCAGGATAGGTCACGTTTGGAACGTTATTTTGTTTTACGTCAAAATTTTGCAATTATACAATGCTATATGAAGGACAGCTATCTCATTTGAAATGTATGTAAATTACAACAAATATTTTGCTTAGTGATAAAAAAGCCGCTACTTATGATTACTTTATGCAATATCCGCATCGGAGTATCTGAGAAACATTCTCTTCCGCAATCGTTTAATATTGAGATGATAGTGGATTTGGCACAAGTGCAGCACTTGGCTTCATAATCTGAATCACAGGGCATCTGCTAATGGAAATTAATAACTTATCTCTTGGATCTTCTGCAGCTTTAGTATAAACAGTTTCGTTTTTTTTTTGGGATTCCTTTGGGAGGTGGTATGGGTGCATCGTGCGTGCGAACTGTAAATGACCGGTCTACGGGCTTCCCCACAAAGTTGTCATTCACAGTTGTTGCTGTAGCTCCGCTGGCATTTCAAAGCGGTATTTCAACAATTTCCTTCGAGACCCACTCGTAATTGCTTCTACAGAGTGCATTTGTACCGTATTGGTGCTGTGTGGGTATATGTATACTTTGAACTAAAAGATAAGAGAGTGCATTCGTGATAAGATTATTAGGAGCTGTATTACTTTCTTCAGATGTTAATATAATATTAAATGGTGAATCTAAAATGTGCACATTTGACATGAGCTATCCAAAAGAAACATCAAGCGTTGGTCATGCTAAATAAATACCATAAATTTGACCTTTCTTTAACACTTTGTAGAAACTTACTTTCATCTACAGATTTCGTTTCTTCGTTCCCACCCACGACGAACATATTTTCTCAAGAAAAGCGATTACTAAGGTTACCTAACGCTTTCTTTAAAGTGGGAGGTCGGTTAAAAGGGTATTCATCTAGAAGAGTGCATTCCGGCACTAGATTATTAATTGTTTAATCACCTTCCTTTGTCAGGCAAAGGTTAAAGTCTAATCATTCGTTTTAGTTAGGTATTACGATGAATGCCGAAGCCCGTGTAATGTTTGTCAATAAATATTGTGTGTGAGAACCTATCTCACCTATTTCAAACAAACGATACTGGAAATCCATTATCAAACCAACGAAGTGTAGGAATTGACATCGAATTCTTTCGAAAGTAAAAACCCTACTCAACATTTTTCTTCCATTCAATAATAAAACAAAAATTCCATCAACTGGACTAAGTTATTGTACCAAACTTCGTTAATACCACTTGCTTATCTGAGTTCAGTTCTATTTTAAGCCTTATCGCTTTTACTGTGAGTGTAAATTAGTTTGTGGTAAACATACCTATTACTCTGTCTGTCTGTGCCTGTGGCAATGTCTGTATTATACCACAGCCTAGAAAGAAGGTGTTCAGTAAATAGAGGTGTAGACAGGTCGATACTTCTACAACAAATGGAACACCTACACCTATCAGTAAAGGAAAATTCTTCGAACTGTTTATCGGTGGGTAAACATTTTCGGCCAAGGTCTTCCATTCTACTTTCAAGATGCCTTTCGTTTCCTTCTGCGATAAATTCTCGCAGTTTGAAAGCTGGAAAAGTGTTTGTTGTAAAGTTTCAAACTGCTGAATTGTATTCGTTAATCTCTTTGCCGAGTGCTCTTGGCTGGGCATCGATACTTTCATAACAGTTCTTATTGTTAGAAATGATGAGTTGGTACAGCTGTCTTACGGATGTTTTAAAACTGCGTGTGGTCACTAAAGGTCTGGCAAGAGTAGTACGTACTGTCAAAGTGCCAGGATTACATGTTGTAGACTTGTTTAGCATAGCGTATTCCTTTTCTGTTTCACTCAAGCTTGAGATGATCCAATGGAAATTTAGGACATTAAGTTTTTTTTTTTGTTGTGTTTTTGTGGCATGTGCCAAATAAACATGTATTTTTTCTTTCTTTCTTCCATAAACTGGTATAATTCCTACAATTAATAATTGCTTACGTAATGGAATTTACCTATTTTGTGACCAGATTTATCCGGAAATTACCTCTACCCTATTGCCACGGCCATTATCGTAATTAGCCAAACACAGTCTACTGCTAATCAAAGACAGCTTATAACGTCCCCACTGCTCAGCGGGAACAGCAGGCACATGCCTGCTCTCTATGTGGTGAGTCTACTGCTTGATACTATTACAAAATTATATTAGGGTATATGCAATCCCAGAGAAGTTCTGTCGATTCTCGGCTTTAGATCCAGCAGTTACCAATTACCCTGCAAATGTCGTTGCGACGAAGACTAGCCTGAGAGCGTTCTACATACTTGATGTTTTCGTTATATTTGCCGATTCGCAGTCTTCACTAAAGAATATCCTTTCAATAATGGGTCAACCAATGTACACTCTGGTACAATGATAGTGAATAATTATAAGTTCAAAATGTCGGACGATTTCGTCGTTTATTTAGTAGGTCGTACGTGCTCTTTCACCGTGCTGCTGCTGACTAAGGTTGCCAAACAATATTATATCATAATACTCTGTGCGTCATTTAATTGAGTATCGAGCGAATGTTGGTCAGTCATTATTACGTGTCTGTGCTAATAATTATATAAATCAGTTCATGCTGAAGCTAAGGAATTGGTCACAGACGACTATAAAGTGTAAACATATAAGTAGAGAAGGAAAGGCTTTGTCTTTTTTGCGGTGAAACACAAAAATATGAATTCTATTCATGTATTCTGGTAGGATTGGTACATAATTGTCTAACCAAATACAATTAACAACCATGTACATAAATACTTATATATTAGTTTTCAAGACTGTTTAAGCTTTCAGTTTATAACTATACTTACACTGTCACTTACAAGAGCTCACAATAGTTGACAATCATAGAAGATATCCCGTGGGTGACAGTGTAAGTTTTGCGTTTAGTACATTTTATTTCCTCATAGTTGAGTACTTAAGTAGGTATAATTTGTTTAAGTCATAATAAGGAACCACTGACAGTAGGAATAATAAGAAAATGTATTTGATTTTTCAATCATATATTGTAGTAAATAATCTGTTATAACAATACGTAATTGATTGCAATTACTCATTGTTATCATAGATTACTTGATTGCGCTAGATCTGGCATAAAAAAGCTTGAAACTAAGCAACCTTATAACCGAAACGAATGGCTAAACAATGGCACGACGCAATGCAACAGACAGAATATAACAATAACTAGAACAAGTCACACTCAATAGGATTGTTACATCATTTCGGAAGTGAATTAGATTTAGTGTCTACAGCAAGAATGCCATTTGCACTCCCAAGACTCCCACCAAGTGATTTTTATTCTTTATCCTTGTCAGGTGGACAAGGATAAAGAATAAAAATCACTGCGACTCTGTACTGACATGCTTCTCCTTCCTTCACGTGGTTGGCACGGCAGTATCCAATAACTTATCTATGTAGACAGCAATTGGCTCAGCAACGCCAATAAATCATCTAATTTTTCATCCGGATGAAAACTCTGCAAGTGTGAAAGTGAAACGCGAGGGAGGGTTAAGGCCAACAATTGCGTCAAACTGATATAAGAGAATACTATCAAACAGAGAATAGATAGCGAACCTAAATACACATGAAACTAATATTCATAATGTAACTAGGAAACAGCTCTTTATCAACCGATACTCCTAAAAGCGTCCATAGCAAACTAAACGATATTACTTATCTATCAACCAAGGTTATGCTCGAATAAAATATTAGATATTGAAGTAAAGTATTCACGGACGCCTATCGGACGCACTACACGTGTCAGAAGGCCCGGACAGAATAATAAACTTCCCAATGAGATCGCACTAAATTATCTCAATCTGAGGACATTTGCACTGAATTTTTTGGCGACAGTCCATAGAAAGAAGAAGTTATTGCTTTGGGGACAGGTGGTGAAGCTGGAAACATCGAAGGAGGAGATATTTTAAGATCTAACTATTTTTAAGTAGCTCTGCCAAAACTAAAAGAATGGGTAATTAATTTTGATGCAAATTATATTCAAAACGAAAACAAAGGAGTTAGCGATTTTAAAAACAATTGATATTATAAACAAGAATAGAGAAACGTATTTCATGTGTGCGAATACAATTGTTATGGTTAATGGTCCAGCCATTGTCTTAGACATAAACAATGGATAACCAGGTGGGTAAGAATTTCTTTCTCAGAAACTAAGCATTGTCAGCCATGGTTTCTAGTTGTATAAAGCTGAAAATGTTAAAACATGTCAGATCGAATTAAAAACTCCAATACAGGATGTTATGCAAATAGCGCTATACTACAGACAACGATAACTAAACAAACACTGTTTGAGAAACAAGCGTTGTAAAAGAGCAAAACCGTAGCGATGCACGTTACAAATAAACAGTAAACATGTTCACAACTCACCTGGAACCCTTTTTACGATAAAGAGGATCTTAAAATAAAAATCGCGAATCCCTTCGATATATTTTCATGAGCGTGACCCTTTGGTCAATTCAAAAGCAAGGTTCAAAATAAATGGTTCACAACAAAAATAGATGAAAAATTACACACAATGAACATCATACTTTGACAGTCAGAGCTTTGTGCCACCCATGGGCCTCTGACTTGGCTTTACATGCCCGTCAAGATATATCTCTCAGAAACTCCCGAAAACTATGACACCAGGTTAGGTACTAACCACACGATAAAGAAGAAGACTTCGACAGTAATTACAAATGATTTAGGGAAGTGTTCTAGTTGCCTTTACAGTAAGCTAGTCAGTAGTAGTTAGTAGCAGTAGCTTGAAATCTAGGTCTAGGCGGGCAACTCAAACTCAGAGCATTAATTTCAAGTAAACCCGTTATAGGCACTTTTCAAAAGTCGAAAACAAACTACCTACAGAATGTGGGAATTTGGTCTTTGATTTTTCTGCCCACGCACAATAACGTGAAAGAATTGCAGTTGCCTATTCCGAAGCATCTGCGTAGATTGTAGATGGTTCTGACAGCTATTTTTGGCGAAATAAATAAAGAATCAATATCTGCAGCCCGTCCCCACAGCAGAATACTGTAAAACATGGTGGTATGGATGGAAGTAATTTAAAAAAACTATTTATTTTTACGAAAAAAACTACTTTTAAATGAGGATTGCATTGCAGCTTTGACTCAAACGTAATCCCCAAGGAAACAAGTCTTTTTGACGAATTCTAGTATCTCCTATATTATTCTATTGCATTTAGTTTCTTCCCACTTAACAGACTAATTATTTACAGTTAACCAGTTGTTTTGAATTTTGCTAAACGTTATTTACATTGTCAAACGACTTTTCGTGTCTGTTAAGCTTAAAAATCAGTTATGTGTCACCACCAAATAACACCATTTGAGGTGGGCTTTTCAGTAATTGAGGTAAATCATTTATAAATTCGAGAACAAGAAAGGGACCAATATTGAGCCTTGAGGTACTATTATTTTTCACTCTTAAACCTTATGAATTCCCCACATTTATTTATATTTGCTGCGTTCGATCATTCAAATATTTATTAATATTTATTTATTCAAATATTTTTTTACTACACTAACTACTTGTTTACTCAGTCCGTCATGTTCAATCTTAAGAGTAGTTCGTTTCGTGACTCAAGCAATCAAATGCCTTGGACATGTCGCAAAATATGCCTATTGCATTTTGTTTTTAACTTAACCGAAATCTAGTATAAATGTGATAGCACCGTAAATAAACTAAGAATGAACTCATTCGTTAATCTTATACATTTACAAACAATCATGTTAATCAAATTTATGCCACGCAGATTTTCTATCAGTTATACCCACGAAAATGTAAATTACCTGATTTTTAGCAAAGTTTCATTTATCTTAGATGCTCGTTAATAAATGCTCTTTCATAGAGAATAGTTAGGCCACAATAAACCCAGCGAGTACAAAAGACAACAGAACATGGGACTTGAGCAGACAATTTTCTATTGTTACAGTAAATAAGACCCCCATAGGATTGTAATATAATGCAGCGGCTGCACAAAGTTTTAGCGCTGGCAATCATTTGCGCAGTGGTGAGGGCGCAGGACTGCCCCCCAGCCTGCTCCTGCACCAGCACCCACCTGGCCTGCGACAACGCCGCCGCACCGCAGGCCCGCCTCTCGATGGACTACTTCCAGGCAACATATGGCAAACTGCTCCAGAACATCTTCTGGACCAACTCCAAACTCAACACCATAGAAATCCACGTCTTTGACGGACTCCAAGTCTTGAAATTCATCGACTTGAGCAGAAATGAAATCAGAAGAACCGAACACGGCCTGTTCAGCGGACTGACCCGGCCAAATCTCTCAACCTGTCGCGAAACATCATCGAGGATATTCCCCGGTACTCGATCGCCGATTTTGAAAATCTAGAAGTCCTAGATGTGTCCCACAACTGGCTCCACGTTATATCATTCCAGGTCTTCGGGCCGATGATCAAACTCCAATATTTGAATATATCGCATAATAAAATAGCTACTTTCTTAGATTACTATTTTAATCCTAATAGGCAACTGAAAGCTATAGTATATGCTATACTTACACTTTGTACTACACTTACAATTGTCATACTATATACCATTTATCATCCTTTTTTATTGATTTGTTTATTTATACTCAGCGAATCGATCTAAATACGATTCGTTTTCATTATATTTGCTGAAATAAAATTAATTTACAATGTTGTGACATGTACGTCAGATTTGCCAAACTGACGTACATTCTTTCTGTCATAGAGTTTCTTACTAGCTTAGTCTATGATTAATACTTTTTGGTTTATCTAATCTAAATTATATTTTTCAATGTTTAGCTGTAATATTGTATTTTATAGATAATAATGATTGTTTAGTAATAACTTAATTTTAAATTATATTTATAAATTATTTACGAAAAAAAAAAAAAAAAAAAAAAAAAACAAAAAAAAAAAAAAAAAAAAACAAACTGTAACAAATCTACTAGATCCTATTAAGAATTAAAGGATAAGAGTAGACTTGTACATTTAAAAATTTAATAGAGATATGGATGTTTTTACAAATGAGATAAAAAATACAAAGACGAGATAAAAAAGACGTATCAAACCCGCACTCTGGAAGCAGTTTTTGAGTATATTTACACGATTAAGTAGCACTGTTGAAGCACGATGAAATGTAGAGGTAGAGATGTAGGACGATGTATCAGGTCTGCTCCACAGGAAGGCGGCGTTTGTAAGAACAGGAGTTGAGGTCCTGGTAGATCTTTAGAGATGGATCACCAGCTTTTAGACCCAGGGCAGCTCCGCGAGAAGATCAGCAAGGATGGCACAACGACAGTTTTTAATAATAAGATTGGGAGTAGTAGTCCCAGGTGTATCTTTAGATGGATCACCTTCAAGAATCTGTCTTGTCTCCAATTTTAAGAATTCTTCAGTCTCACATTTAAGAAAACGCTCTCTCGTCTAGTCTAGTCCAGTCTCGACTCCCCGTCAGCTCGTTTTCCACAGTAGTCTCCTTCCATTTTTGAATCTCAGATTTTCTTCTTGCGGCCATATAATAATCTCATCTGACAAGTGTAGTCGGCCAGGACATAGCAGACTTACTTCATAAAACCATGAGTGCGTAAAGAATTTACAAATATAATTTAAAATTAAGTTATTACTAAACAATCATTATTATCTATAAAATACAATATTACAGCTAAACATTGAAAAATATAATTTAGATTAGATAAACCAAAAAGTATTAATCATAGACTAAGCTAGTAAGAAACTCTATGACAGAAAGAATGTACGTCAGTTTGGCAAATCTGACGTACATGTCACAACATTGTAAATTAATTTTATTTCAGCAAATATAATGAAAACGAATCGTATTTAGATCGATTCGCTGAGTATAAATAAACAAATCAATAAAAAAGGATGATAAATGGTATATAGTATGACAATTGTAAGTGTAGTACAAAGTGTAAGTATAGCATATACTATATTTCATATGGATGTTTTAACAAATGAGATAAAAAATACAAAGACGAGATAAAAAAGACGTATCAAACCCGCACTCTGGAAGCAGTTTTTGAGTATATTTACACGATTATGTAGCACTGTTGAAGCACGATGAAATGTAGAGGTGGAGATGTAGGACGATGTATCAGGTCTGCTCCACAGGAAGGCGGCGTTTGTAAGAACAGGAGTTGAGGTCCTGGTAGATCTTTAGAGATGGATCACCAGCTTTTTGACCCAGGGCAGCTCCGCGAGATGATCAGCAGGGATGGCACAACGACAGTTTTTAATAATAAGATTGGGAGTAGTAGTCCCAGGTGTATCTTTAGATGGATCACCTTCAAGAATCTGTCTTGTCTCCAATTTTAAGAATTCTTCAGTCTCACATTTAAGAAAACGCTCTCTCGTCTAGTCTAGTCCAGTCTCGACTGCCTCGTCAGCTCGTTTTCCACAGTAGTCTCCTTCGATTTTTGAATCTCAGATTTTCTTCTTGCGGCCATATAATAATCTCATCTGACAAGTGTAGTCGGCCAGGACATAGCAGACTTACTTCATAAAACCATGAGTGCGTAAAGAATTTACAAATATTATTTAAAATTAAGTTATTACTAAACAATCATTATTATCTATAAAATACAATATTACAGCTAAACATTGAAAAATATAATTAAGAATAGATAAACCAAAAAGTATTCATCATAGACTAAGCTACTCAGAAACTCTATGACAGAAAGAATGTACGTCAGTTTGGCAAATCTGACGTACATGTCACAACATTGAAAATTAATTTTATTTCAGCAAATATAATGAAAACGAATCGTATTTAGATCGATTCGCCGAGTATAAATAAACAAATCAATAAAAAAGGATGATAAATGGTATATGGTATGACAATTGTAAGTGTAGTACAAAGTGTAAGTATAGCATATACTATATTTGATGAATACTTTTTGGTTTATCTATTCTTAATTATATTTTTCAATGTTTAGCTGTAATATTGTATTTTATAGATAATAATGATTGTTTAGTAATAACTTAATTTTAAATAATATTTGTAAATTCTTTACGCACTCATGGTTTTATGAAGTAAGTCTGCTATGTCCTGGCCGACTACACTTGTCAGATGAGATTATTATATGGCCGCAAGAAGAAAATCTGAGATTCAAAAATCGAAGGAGACTACTGTGGAAAACGAGCTGACGAGGCAGTCGAGACTGGACTAGACTAGACGAGAGAGCGTTTTCTTAAATGTGAGACTGAAGAATTCTTAAAATTGGAGACAAGACAGATTCTTGAAGGTGATCCATCTAAAGATACACCTGGGACTACTACTCCCAATCTTATTATTAAAAACTGTCGTTGTGCCATCCCTGCTGATCATCTCGCGGAGCTGCCCTGGGTCAAAAAGCTGGTGATCCATCTCTAAAGATCTACCAGGACCTCAACTCCTGTTCTTACAAACGCCGCCTTCCTGTGGAGCAGACCTGATACATCGTCCTACATCTCCACCTCTACATTTCATCGTGCTTCAACAGTGCTACATAATCGTGTAAATATACTCAAAAACTGCTTCCAGAGTGCGGGTTTGATACGTCTTTTTTATCTCGTCTTTGTATTTTTTATCTCATTTGTTAAAACATCCATATCTCTATTAAATTTTTAAATGTACAAGTCTACTTTTATCCTTTAATTTTTAACAGGATCTAGTAGATTTGTTACAGTTTGGCGCCCAACGTAAAATCAATTCTAGATCTCATTAAATCTTCTCAAAATTCAAAAAAAAACTTACTCAAGAGATTATATTTGGTATGTAATTATTTCCATCATACTTCATACTTCATCACTTCATCATTTACTTGACACTTCTTCGTACTGAACATCACCTTATACTACACCCCCACACACATTACTTTTACCCTCTGGTAATTGTCATCCATTCTTCGCTTGTGGAGTGTTCTTAAAACCATTCGTGGTCACTTACAAGTTGGGGTTTGGCTTACTCTACGACGTACTAGGAGAATATCCTATAGACGTTGCCACCTACACATAACTCTCTATTATTACCTCACTACCCTGCACCCCACACACTTGCACACCACTGCGGTTACTCCCGGGTAATCGTACCCAGTCTTCGCTTGTAAGTGTTCTTAAAACCACGCGTGGTATAAGTTGGGGGCTGGGATACTCTACGACGGCTACAGGACAATATCTTGTGGTCGTTTATACAACTATAACTAAACATTTACGTAATTATTCATCATATTATTTTAATTTTGGCATCATAATTTGTCAGATTTGTTATTTAAGTGTTGCTAGGTAACTTGAACAGTGCGTCGCGGATCTTTTTACGATTTGCAGTGGCGCTGCTTGTCGAGAAAACATACATAAATTTAGTACTAAAAATTACTAGGAAAACTCCTTAAACCTTTAAATTAAATTAAACTCGATAATATCTTTTAAATCTAATTATGGATAAACTAATAAGATACTCGTACCTTGGGGAAATATAGTATATGCTATACTTACACTTTGTACTACACTTACAATTGTCATACTATATACCATTTATCATCCTTTTTTATTGATTTGTTTATTTATACTCAGCGAATCGATCTAAATACGATTCGTTTTCATTATATTTGCTGAAATAAAATTAATTTACAATGTTGTGACATGTACGTCAGATTTGCCAAACTGACGTACATTCTTTCTGTCATAGAGTTTCTTACTAGCTTAGTCTATGATTAATACTTTTTGGTTTATCTAATCTAAATTATATTTTTCAATGTTTAGCTGTAATATTGTATTTTATAGATAATAATGATTGTTTAGTAATAACTTAATTTTAAATTATATTTGTAAATTCTTTACGCACTCATGGTTTTATGAAGTAAGTCTGCTATGTCCTGGCCGACTACACTTGTCAGATGAGATTATTATATGGCCGCAAGAAGAAAATCTGAGATTCAAAAATGGAAGGAGACTACTGTGGAAAACGAGCTGACGGGGAGTCGAGACTGGACTAGACTAGACGAGAGAGCGTTTTCTTAAATGTGAGACTGAAGAATTCTTAAAATTGGAGACAAGACAGATTCTTGAAGGTGATCCATCTAAAGATACACCTGGGACTACTACTCCCAATCTTATTATTAAAAACTGTCGTTGTGCCATCCTTGCTGATGTTCTCGCGGAGCTGCCCTGGGTCTAAAAGCTGGTGATCCATCTCTAAAGATCTACCAGGACCTCAACTCCTGTTCTTACAAACGCCGCCTTCCTGTGGAGCAGACCTGATACATCGTCCTACATCTCTACCTCTACATTTCATCGTGCTTCAACAGTGCTACTTAATCGTGTAAATATACTCAAAAACTGCTTCCAGAGTGCGGGTTTGATACGTCTTTTTTGTCTCGTCTTTGTATTTTTTATCTCATTTGTAAAAACATCCATATCTCTATTAAATTTTTAAATGTACAAGTCTACTCTTATCCTTTAATTCTTAATAGGATCTAGTAGATTTGTTACAAAGCACTGTCCCTAAATAATAATAGCCTAGTCAAAATTACGTCAAATGCTCTAGTCAACCTGAAGGAATTGGAGGCACTGGACATATCGAGCAACAAACTAGAATATATACCCAAGTCTATATTCGATAACTTCGAACAACTGAGAGTGTTGAATCTAAGCCTCAACAAGTTCCAGAATATATCAGAAGATGTTTACAAGAATCTTAAAAACTTAAGGTGGCTAAGCATGGGCGGCAACAGACTGCGAACATTGCCGCCAATGCTCTTCCGTCATAACGAAAATCTTAAAACGGTCTACCTCGATCACACTGAACTAGCAGTTATACAAAACGGTAATTTTAAAGGCTTAAGTAGTCTTCAGCAATTATACATAAGAAATAACGATTTTTTACGCGAAATAGAAATGTTTGTATTCCAAGACACGCCCACCATTACGCATCTGGATCTAACTTCAAACGCGCTGCTGTCCCTACCCCAGTCTTTGACAATGTTGGACAACTTGCAAGAGCTGAGGGTGGCTAACAACCCGTGGGCGTGCGACTGCCGCATGGCGTGGTTCGCGGACTGGGCCGACAAGATGAAAGACATCATCAAGTCAGACTTGAGCTGCCCTTTCGGCTACCCCAACGATATGATACCAATATTGAACCACATAAATTGTAAACGTCCGAAGTTGATATCTAGTCGTCCTCTGACACTGTACAGATTGCAAAAGGACGCTCTACTAGAGTGCAAATTCGCAGGAAACCCCATGCTGTCCATCACTTGGATCACGCCTACGAGGATGGTGTTCCACTGGAACCCAGAGCCGCAAGTCCAAGACATATTCCACAAGTACGGCGTCGCCCACGACCAGTACTATAACGCCATAGATAATTCCAAGTCGCGAGTGCGAGTGCTCGACGACGGCTCACTTTTCATAAAAGATATACATAAAGAAGACTTTGGAACCTACTTATGCTTTGCAACGAACCCCTCTGCCAACCTGACGGCGGAGGTCGTGCTCAATGTAGATCCCATGACAAGGTTCGAGAATAAATATATGAGCCGCCGGCTTCTAAGGATGTACATTGCTCGTGCACTTCATACGCTACATACTCTTGATCTTCAGGTGAGTTTAATACGATTACTGATATGTAAAGTTTGTGTGTGTCTCGTGAGTCGTGTCAGTCTCAAACGATAATGGTTTTTTGTTTTCAGATTCCGTCAGATGGAAACTTGCTGCAGTTGCTGAACATTGATGAGCCGCGACGTGCCGCGCTCGCGACAAATATTCAGCATGCTGGACAACATCGAACAATACATGAGACAACAGACTGAGAAATTACGGGAAAATTACGCAGTTCAAGTGAGTTAATCGCACAGATTAGTTGCCGCTCGTCGCGTGGTTCACGTGTAGCCTATTCTAAGCCGGTAATATTGTTGCAGGTTCATCGCATCAAAGAGATCGAACTGTACGCAACAAATAGACTGGATACAGAACAGTCAAGTGGTGAAGCTAGAAACATCGAAGGAGAAGATATTTTAAAATGCAACAATTTTTAAGTGGCTATGTCAAAACTAAAAAAAAATAACTAAAATAATGGGTAAATAATTTCGATACATGAAAGGCAAAAACGAAGGAATCTATATCTGATAGATTCCTTCGTGTTTGCCTTTCATGTAGACTAATATTATAAAGAGGTAAAATTTGTTTGTAAGTTTGTATGTAGGGGGTAATCTCTGGATCTACTGAACTGATTTTGAAAATTCTTTCACTAATAGGAAGCTACATTATCCCCGAGTGCCATAGGCTATATTTACAACGTGTCTGTGGGATAATTTCCGACAAAACACGAGCGAAGCCGCGGGCAACAGCTAGTTACAGATAAAAAGAATAGAGAAACGTATTTTATGTGTGCGAATACAATAAGATGACCAAAAAAATCTAATTAGTCTGTCAGGTAAATTTCCAAAAAATATTTGATACGTTTTATCTTTTTTCACGTAAACAAAAAAGAAGACGAATACTCGTCAAAAACTCGCGTGACGTCACTTGTCTGTACAAAGTGTACAGACAAGTGACGTCACAAGCCCCCACTTCGATTATTTGATGTGTTTTATCTTCGTATTTTTTTATTGATTTGATAAAACAAAAAAAAAACTATCCAATCTTTTTCAATAATCTAACTGACGGACTAAATAGAATCTTTTTTTTTTCTCAGGAATCTTCCGTATTGTTATACAAAGAGTAATTCACTAACTAGAGAAAATTAAATGCTTAATAAAAACCAATTTGGATTTAGACCTGACAGGAGGATACAGTCCTAACACTAACATCATCCTCGACATCCTCACTCAAAATTGCAGTCGTACCTAGACAAGGATGACAGGTGCTTAGGCATCTTCTTGGATCTCCAAAAAGCGTTTGATACGGTGTCTGTCCATAAACTTCTCACTCGGTTTAAGAACGTTCGACGTTGGTATAAGAGTTGTAGCTCTGGAATGGTTCAGAGATTATTTGTCGGACAGATCACAGTCCGTAGAGTGGCACGGAGTGAAAGTATCAGGTCAGGTTGTAAGCATGATGGTTATAAAAAGGCAGTATGCTAGACCCCACGTTATTTCTCATGCAGGGTGAAACACAAAAAGCGAAATACTTCATAAGGGTGCTTCACAAAAAAGGGGCTCATCAATCATACTGAAATTGCGGCAGCCGAAGAGATATTTTGTATGGGAAGTGCAAAATAAAGTCCTACACAACTGTTTCCTAGCCCCTAAGTAAATTAGTTTACTTGTCGCTGGCATGGGAGATTACTTCTTCCTAACAAACCATTCAAGCATGCACGCACACACACACACATATATATACTCGCGCGTATACGCTCCTAAATACACAAAAGTACTCACGCCCAGCCATACCCTCACGCATGCCTGCACGTGCACACACACACACGCACGCATACACATATACACACACACGCACACACGCGCAGTGCGCGCATACATACACACACACACCCACTTACACCCACTAATTCAAACGTACATACTCACACACACTAACACATTTTATCACGTAAAAGTGGAACTAAGAAATATATTTTTTTTGAAAAAATAATATCTAATTTTATTGTTGTATTATATTTAGATATTTCTCTTTCCCTTTTTAGGTCTTTTGTGTAAGGTTTTTTTTTTTTAATTTTATATTTAATTTTTATTTCATGCTTTTAAACTTATATTTATTACTGGTAGACACGCCATCGACGCTATCAAAGAAAGCTGTTTAAGGTGGATGCGCAAGTGTAGCCCGCGAAACTTAAATTTTCTTACGTTTATTGCAATTTGCAGGTCAGTGTCAGGTTGTTTGTTGATGAAAATATAAATCGCGCCAGTAACACGTATGGAGTTACAGGATTATAATCATTCAAATCATCAAGACAGCTCTCCAAGTTCATTTAACCCCATTGACTTTTTCATGAAATAGCTATTGAATGGGGTTAAATGAACTTGGAGGGCTATATTGATGTATTTACTTTAAACCTCCACTTAATACGAGAACCACCCCTCTTTTTTGGTCGGGGGTTAAAAAGAGCATATAAACCGAAGCGTGTGCGTATGCACTCACAAAAATTCGCTACACACGTTCACAACACAACTAAGCTGGAACGCATTTTAAGATAAACACGATCTTAAAATAAAAATCGCGAATCCTTTCGAGTTATTTTCATGAGCGTGACCGAAGAGGTTTAAAATAAATGATTTGTTAAACTCCTGCATCGCCTCCAGACCAATCTAATAAGCGAGCAGGAAAAGCGGGAACTTCCAGCCGATCATATCCGTTCCCGCAGAGCCCGACACCGATTAGTGGTTCATCGATCACTGCTATTAGAACCCACGTAATCAGTCTATACATCGTAGAGGTAACTGTTAGCTAAAAATAAAATGATTACATTCATAATTAGCATAATGTAGTATTCCACGTAACGAGGCTTCCCAGACCTTGGCGTGTATCGATAATTGAGCTATTGAGCTTCATCATAATCATCAAAACAACCCGGTCATGAGGCATGTTGGCAATGTTCCGGCACATCTTCGTTGTTCCGAATCTTGTTTTTTTAAATAAATAACGTTGATCAGTCTTTAATAAATGATCAAGGTTAGGCTCGGGAAATTAACAAGGTGTCTCTCAAGTATGACGTCTATAACGTACGACATTTCAATGATTTTGTTTTACATATTAATGAAGTATGTTTCTGTCAAAAGAAAAGATTTGACATAATGACAAGTTGAGTAGGCATGACAGCGAGATGATTTTGTACAATGCGACAAAAAGTTAGGTACGTACTACGTACACACAACAAAATGAGTGCAATAGAGATTACAAAGAGGTGTAAAGTGTCGTTAGTGAGGATTTGAATATAGGTCCGTCCGTGCTGAGTGGTGGGCGTCGAACGTCGCGTGTGGGATCATCGCCACGTGAAAGGAAACACCCGCCATTAAATGAAAAGCTTTTTTGTTTTATTAATGGGACCGGAACGTGTCTTGCGTAACTGACTGTTCTCATAAATACGGATGACTGGAGTAGCAGTCACAGTTAAGAATTTGCTTAAGCTGACTCGAGGTTAAAATTCGTAAAATGGAGGTTGAATAAAAGTGAATAATTAATGTACAGTTTGACTTCGTCGAGTCCCTCATGAATTTGAACACTGGGAAAATAACAATGAAGTTTTATTACACTTAATTCTACACGTCCAAAACATTCACAAAATGTAATAATTAATTTGATTTTCATGCAAATGTAATCGTTCTTTGATATTATAAACACGATAACTGGTAATCGTGAACACTGAATGTAAATATTTTGATAAGGAATCCTGAAATAACGTGTTTCATTTAGAAATATTTTCTATAAAGAGCTGAAAACGTGTCTCTGCCAGAGACGGCAATAAAGCGGTCAGAGACTAGACATCCGGTCGCGGCCTACATAAATGCAAATGTATACGCATGAATACTACGACAATATCGCATAAAACGTACAAAGAAGGTTCACTGCTGAACTTGACCTTTCTTACAAACTGCCATACAATTAACACTGATGTAAAAGCATTATCATCGAGAGACACTTAGATACTTGACAGAGAGTGGTCATAGTTAAGTAGCAAACGCAGAATGCATAGTCCGGAATGGAAAATAAATAACAAACAGCTTGACACTTCAGTATCAATTCTCGTGGCACAAAACGCAAGTCTAAGCAGTATTCATATACCTACGTACGGAGATGCAGACAGGATGGGCTATAAATATAGAACACCTGGGCATCGGAATGAAGCAAGCAGGTCACCCCGTGACTACGAAGAAACCGCCGAAAAAATATAAGGTGCAAATATTTGTACGTTTTTTTTTTCAACTTTGCGTTTTGTTTCATACATTGGAAGAAAACATGATCTAAATATGACTGACCTGTTGAATCTATTGTTCAGATTTTTTTTTTAATTTCCTTTGTTATCCCCAACTAAATGCATTAATCTCCGTCAAATAATTTTGGCATGATTCATCCGTATTCATTTCTCGATCTTTCCAAATCTATTTGCAAATCCTAAAGAAATAGCTACGCGTGCACATTTCGCAATGCTTTTAAACCGTCATCAGCAAGAGGCTGGAATCCGAAGGCGTTCTAAGGTCTCTTGCGAACAATAGGGCTGCAACTACACAATGGCGCCAAGGGCAGGTACAAGACTGGAGCCTCTTGAAGGTACACGAAACAGATCGTTTGTACCGCCTCGCAAATGTACATTTAGTACAAGGATATGAACAGTGAGCTACGCGATTGTGCGTTGACTCATTAAAAGTGCTAATGGATAAGCCGATATGGTTACAACATCCGAATGACAATAGTTAGTCGTCCAACACTGAGTCGTTAACGTCAAGAGATGGTTGGTCATAAACGTTAGCTGATATTTTATTTTGGTCATCCGTCGTCAAAAAGCAGGTAATGTATCTCGGTTTCATACGGAAAATCATCGCAATGATAAAAATGTTTAAGCACTTTGTGTTAATTGATGCGAATTGCTTTGCGTCATCAGCGAACAATTCGCGGCACGTGCGTGCGCTGTGCGTGTCTTTGTTCCCAAGTCTTGACATAATGTTCGATTCATGCACTTCTGTTTGAGACAGACACCTGGACGTACGAGCATTCCGTCTTATAAATGATATTGCTGAGGTTTCTACGTAATTTAGATACAGTAAAAGAAATTAAATTCCATTATAAAATCTTTAAACATCAATTGAAGTAGTAATCGTAAAGTTGGAGAATGTGCTCTGTTTTATGATGAAACGAAATGAAAAAAAATGGCTGGCAATGCTACGCATTTTTGCTTTGATACGTACGTATGTTTGTTTTGGCCGCTCCGTTTCAACTTGCGAATGAAAAACTAAACATGGCGATATAAACGGCTTATAAACAAAACTAGGTAGATCTTAAGTAATCTTTTCAGCTAGTTTCCAGAATGTTCCAGATTACACGTTTCAATTTAAAGTTGTGACATCGCAATCAAGGCTTAGTTTATGACCCAAATACGAGGAGCATACTGTGAAACGTTTGACAATAATTGACGTGCGGCTGCATACGTTTGGATGTCTCAACTGTCGTTGGAGTATCATTAAAGACACGTATGACTACAATGGACCCAGGACGGACATAGACGGCGAAGCTAACAAAAAACAAACGTAATACCAAAAAAGTGCAGGTGACGTTTTTAATACGGTAAACAATCAAAGGTCAAACGCTATGAACTGTGGAGAAGGCTTTGACGTGAAAAGAAGAGTATGTACAATTGTACAATTCGGTGATGGAGTTATAGGATGAGTTCCTTCGATCGGAACGGGGCATTCGGATCAGACTTCAGTAACTCGATACCCAATTTGTTACAGAAATGTAGGTATTGATTGAGAAAATTGGTTGTTAGTACTTGACTTTGAGAGCCTATATTAAGACTTGATCGATATTCTCACGATGGAGACCTTAAGAAGGAGTCTGATATTGGAGTATTGAGAAGCCATATTTAGGTCTCAGATAGATATTTCACTCGATATATCATGTTAATAGATATTCACGTTCAAGCCCATCGCACCTTTGAGTAGATCGCCGACATTTTTTTTAGTTTGGCACGAATTCATTGTTCAAGTTGATTGATAGTGAAATAGTTTATCACCTTGGCATTCAGAAATGTCTCGATGAATTTTATGAAGATGATCACGCAAATATTAATATCAAGAATGGAAGGAATATTAATATCAGTTTTGAAATTGATCAGCTGTTTTTTTTAACTTAAGGCTTCTAAAGATTTCAGTTTCAAGTAATGACCTCGAGTAAGTGATTAGAATATAATAAATTTGTTAGTAGTTATATCATGTGAGGAACATAGAAAATACCGGTTATATCAACAAGATTAAAGTTCAAAGTCGTATCTGCAATTAGTTGTGTTATTCTTAGATTTTAAGTGGAAATTAAGGTATACATATTTGGCGGAAAAGAATTATACAAGTATAATCATATTGTTTTAGCGAACTCCATTAAACAAAAACAAGGAAGAGTATTTTCAACTAATAGTGAAAGTATAATTTCAATGGTGAATTCAACATTATTTGTTTATTTTTCTACTTGATAAATATGGAAACGCTTGGAATTTCATTACTATTATAAGGACGAGGGATGGTATGAGATGAGAGATTCTTGAAAGTAGGTTCAGGTCTCCCAAATATTTTTTCATCAACTGAGTTTTCGTTTATTATAATTTTACTTTATCTTAACTTGATAATGTAAAACTGAAGATTACTGAATGAAGTATCATCACTTCCGTCGGACCGTTTCTATTTTTAAGACGTTTCTAAAAGAGTCATTTATAGCTTTGGCAACCAGAAACATTTCCAAACCAGCAATATTCGGGTCATTGTTCATTTAATACGGAAGAAAACCCATAAAATCTCTCGTAAGTCACCATAAAACGTTATAGTCTGAATGGCGTCTATTTTCTCCCTAGATGCTGGTCGCAATCTGAGAAATATCGCTATAACCGAGTCCAGACCGCACGGCTTGTTGGCCGTGACCTTCTAGAACAAACTGTGTGATAACGTTATGTATGACACGATACACCCTAAAATAAGCGGCGATCAATCCTATGTGTACCGTTTTCTTTTGATGTCTATGAACTATACAATTTTTGATGAGCATGAGTCGTTAGTAACTGATGTTTTCAAAACAATGATGTTGAATGAACGACAGACGGAGGATAGTGTACAGATCATAATCAAAGTCTTGATCAAGCTGTAGTTGCATAAGAAGGTGAGCCTTGAGCACATATTCGTAGGAGAATCGATTAATATTATTAAAAAAGTGAAAGCCAAATGATTAATCACATCTAATGCTAGAATAATTTTGTGGATACAATTTATCCACATACAACTCCAAAAACCGTTCCACATCGATCACTTTTGGCGTTATTCATAAGTTATTGTCATAATTTATCATCAAGGCGTCTGGTACGATTAATTCTATCGCGCCGAACTCCAAGGGTACTCTCATGTAGGTCAGGTTGGCAGCCAGTATCGCGAAGAAAAGGAAACCTTGTTTCCAGCCAGTTTTCGCGCTTCCTTTCATTATATACAGTTTTATTTCGCAAATACTTCGGCGAGTTTTCCGGTCGGTAATTCCAATTTCGAGAAATTCGAGTTTGCTAACCTTGTTTTGACTAAATTCGCTTCTTTAAATATATTCTTCTGCGTAGCATGTTATGTTAAAAATGTTGTGAATGTGATAGATTGTCAGAAGTTATACTGATATTCTGCTTTTGATAGAATATTCGACAATTCCCATGTGTTTTCAATATTCGCACTGAATAAAGTGGGTCTCCTTTGTTTAAACATTCTAGTATAAATCAAATCATTTTACCTGTTTCATATTATTTGTGTGTAACGAACATAAAATATGAAAACGGGCTGGGTACCTACAACTCATTGACGTCATCGGGCATTTGCAAATTGTTTTATTTCATTAACATTCAAAATCGGCAGTCATCGGGCTTCGTAGAAAGAGTTGGTGCTGTTTCATACTGCGAATTACTATCTACTCTGTGTTTTGTAGAACCAGGCCAAGGACTGGATCTGAGAAGTAATGGTACGACTAATTCACTCCTTTGTGTGTGTTCCCTACTTGAAATCAAATGACGGGAGATCGAATAACACTTGCTCGAAAACGCTAACTCGCGACGAGCGCGACAGTTCAATACCTCGATGCATCAAAATCTCGAATAACTATAAGCTCGAATAATCGGCAGTGCGAAGGCCCATTATCTTGAAACATTATTTCTCGACCGACCATCTAATAGATTTATTCGGCTTATGTGCCGAGCACAAGCGCTTGTCCAGTCTCAAATAAAAACGCCTTATGACAAATTATAAGGCGCGCCAAGAAGAAAGGAAAGCCTAGCTAGAACCCAGAAAATTAGAAGTTACATTATCGATTGGCCTTCGCGCTGCCGATGATTCGAGCTTATAGTTATTCGAGATTTTGGTGCATAAAGGCAGAGAACTGTCGTGCTCATAAATGATCGATTTCAAGTACTATCGAGTTAACGTTTTCGAGCAAGTGTTATTCGATCTCACGTCATTCGATTTCAAGTGGGGAACCCCCCTTATGTACCTACAGCACAAGTCTAAAGTGTCGAATGAAATGTTATAGAGCGTCCTAAACTTCTAAGTTCCTAAGTCACGTTGCCAAATCAACAATCAGCAACTGACAGATGATTGGAACCATCTTATTACATTATCCACTTCTAGTAGCCCCCTAACTGTACCCACGTGAGTGCTTGACCATCTAATCGCCTTTAATGCAGACAGGCATCCGTCTCTCCATCGATCTTGCCGTTAACGTCTCGAATATTCTCAGTAAGTTTCCTACGGATCTCATCCGTCCTTGTCGTAGCATTTCGTCTGGATTATTTTGGAACTGAATTTTGGCACTTTAGTGCTCTTTGAATTTGGTCAAAATTCATTTGAATTTGTCCCCAAATTCCTTCGATAATCCATCATATCTTGACTCTCAAGACTTAGAGACTGTTCTTCAACCCTTAAATCGCTATGCGCACCGCTTTTAGCAACTTTGCATTTTTTATTACGAGACGGGGCAAATATTAGTCTCGTAAGCTAATTTTAGCCGTGTGACGTTCGCGAGGGTTTACGTTGCAAAGTTATTATTTACTTAATATTAATAGCCATACCAGTCTGTATTTAGCTTATTCAGAATTGGTATAACGTCAAACTTGATTTAGTCGTTTTTATCCTTCAGTCTTAGTATTTGTTTTCTTCCACCCAGTCACTCCAACGTATTCATAGTTCCGATAAAGTTTTCTTCGGCAAACTAATTACTCGCCTGTGAATCTGTAGAACCTGTTGAAAAACATGACTTCCAAAAGATTTTACGGTGTACTCGTAGTTATAACATACATGCGCCGAACACGATTTCTTGCTAAACGTGTTTATAGTGTGAATCTCATAAAACATTATAATTTGTTTATGAAACTATTGCCAATTTAACATAACAGCCTATCGGGTGTCAGCCTCGTGGAACGTGGGTTTTACAAAAATCCAATTTTTGTTATTACAGCCCCGTTAACATGCTTAACGCCTACCTCAGAGCACAGGTATTATAGTATAGCCTAAAGGCACTCATGTGTTATGTATTCATTCATTCTTTTGCCCTTATTCCAATCTTTTTGGGGTCGCCGCAGCAAGACATTCATTCTTCTTCCATCCATCTTTATTACTCATTATCTCAGCAGTCACCTCCTGTCTACCCACATCAACCTTCACACCGTCCATCCATCGTTTAGCACTAAGACGTCCTTAACTGTATTATTTGACATGGTACAGCAGTAATCATTTAATTCTTCACCTTCATAATTAAGGACCTTCGATTCGGTTCAATCGATGTTACTGGTTACACTTATGACATAGTTAATAAGTAAGTAGCAATCGTCAACAATTCGATAAAACGGTGGACTTAATACATCTAATAAGGACCGTTCGCACGTGATCAATGATCTCTTAAAATGAACGTCATCTGAATAACGCATTAAATCCGTCTGACAACCTGGATAATAATATACTTATGGCCTCCAGAAAGATGGCAAGACAGAAACCCAGGCAGCAAACACCTACCTCGCTGGTAGGACAAAGAGAAAATAAATCAATTAATGAAGTGAAGCAACATCTATAAACACCAAAATCACCCGATGCACTACAACAGGCACAAGATCGTCACAAACGGACATAAAGTATAATCGGGTATTTTTCACGACGCGCAGTAATACAAACAAGTGGAGAATTGAATCATTAATCCGCAACTCATTAGGAAAAAATCCTGAAGCTGCCGCCTTTAAAATCATGCCTTTTGCGTCGTAGAACCGTATGTCCAGCATAAATGTTAATTTTAAATCCTCACAATTCTAGGTGTCATGGTCGATGTATTCTAATTTGTATACCCAGCAATGAACACTAGTGCGAGTTCTATTAGTATACTTACTGTACATATCGTACGATAAGGATCCTATCGGTGTGTCCGTCTGCATGGGCCGTGACGTAACCTAACGTGCCAGTACAGCTATCAGAATGTGCAAAAACCAAACGGCCTTGTCAAAATTTCACTACTCACACACACAGCAGTGTGTGTGTGTGGGTGTAAGTTAGGCAACGCGCGTTCGATTTAATCCTATAGTCTTTTGTAACTATGTTTAAAGGGTACTATAAGTATGGCTGACGGAATTATAGAGGTGGAGATAATAGATAGCGGTTATCAAGGAGATTATTTGATAACGAATATTCGAATTTGATTGCTTCGTTGTTTTTGTAAACAACTGCCTGATACAGCCACAATATTGCGCGGATAATAATAAGAAAAATAGCCAAGTTTTTTCTGATTTAATCTTTTTGTAAACAATACATCAGTCTTTTTTTTCACTAGATACCTACTTAGTTTAGTATTCAATATTTAGATAAGTTATTATATAACTACGTGCTTTATCAGCTTACATACATCATTGCGCCAAGTTTTGTATAAACAAGGAAAAAGTTATCACTGCTTGAGTATTATTGTCCCACGATTTCGAGACGCACATTATTATAGGATTTTAGGTACCCACCCATTCGTTATTTTTCCATACACATGAGGCAAGCCTATTTGTCCAATCTATGGACGAGTACATAAGATTTACAATACGTACGCTAGTAGTTACAGGGTCAACACATGACCGTGAATATGTAGGTTACGATAAAATCTCTAAGTACTCCAATTATTATACCATTACACAAACAAGACCGTGTAGCCAGGCCGTGTAGCGTGTATAGAAATTATACAAACATTTTCCTTTCAGCTGTTTTTTTACCTTTCTATGGATGAACACAATGAAATGCTCTGCCTAGCCTTTCGGGGATTACAGCCGTGATGTTAAGTTATGAAATGCTTTTCTGAACTAAAACAGTTAACCAAGATGACCTGAAATTCTACATTATAAAGAAATGGTTCAAAAGATTTTCTAATATTTATAACGGATATATCTGAATCTGCGTTTCACAAATCAGCGAGGATCGTAGCGGATGGCGTGGCGTTCTTAGATTATTTTTGGATCTTTACAGGGTGGAAGGTACACTGACGCACCAACGAATACCATGTATCCAGTACATCATTCCCACCCCATATGGAAATTTTTCATCGGCAATTAAAAAAATAACAGCTCGTCCTACAAAAGTGTAAAACGTACACGGTCAAAATATATAGCATAATCACAATGTTCCCACTGCTGGGACACACGGCCTCCATGAGAGGGAATGGGCTCTAATCCAAAACAAGTTTCCTCACGATATTTTCCTTCACCGTTTTTGAGAGCAGTGGTGATGAGATAAATTACAGAAAGTAATGCGCTTGCCTGGATTGCAAAATATATAGAACAGTCTTCTTCTAATTTCTGATGAAAAATTTCTATGAGACCCGGTTCGGAGTGATGTACTGAATATGTGGTAACCATTTGCGCGTCGTTGTCCCTTCCGCCCAGATATGGCGGTATACCCGTAGGCAAAGGCATGAGTTTATCTTTGTATGACCCGCTTTTACCAAATGTTACAAAAGTAACTAATTTAATTACACAATAAAACATTCGAACAATTCTAGAAGCCATCGAAGCCCTCCAGGTGACAAGGCCAAGTTCATTTTAGACTCACGTGTCTTCTGACTAGTTCCTCTGTCTTATTCTACCCTAGTACGAGTAAAAGAGACAGCGATATAACACACGGGTCTGGGGTTACAGTTCAAAGCAAGCCGTAATATAGCGAGTTCTAGACGAGGAAAAATGCACGTGAATTGTGGAGTTATTAAGTCTGGTTGCTTATGACAATATGGATCTTTGAACTCTGTAATGATCGTGGTTAGCATCTCTTCTATTTATCTTACATACCATCACGCCTGTATTTCACCGAAAGGGTTTGGCAGAGTTGTGTCTATTACAATCACATTTCAGCAGTCATGCAGTTTAAGTTTATGTCTCACTAGCTGTTGCCCGCGGCTTCGCTCGCGTTTTGGTCGGAAATTATCCTACGTACACGTTGCAAATATAGCCTATAGCATTCGGGGATAATGTAGCTTCCTATTAGTGTAAGAATTTTCAAAATCAGTTCAGTAGATCCAGAGATTACCCCGCGACAACCTCACAAACTTTACCTCTTTATAATATTAGTATAGATGTAGTCATGTTGCAGGGGTCGAGTATTGCCATTTACCGGGCAAAGATCCAGACTATGGCCTGTAATAACACTTAGCCCGACCGGGAAATCGAACTCAGGACCTCATGCTCACTAGTACCAACGCGGCAGTCAGAAGTTTTCTGATCACGTTCAGCTTCATTGCTGAAATTCGCGCTAAGGAAATATCAACTAGATGGTTTCATATTCAAGGAGGGCCTTCTTGTTCTGTTGACTTTGAAGCAGAGGGATCGTTAAGTCAGGGCCGTATTACTGTTTCGGCACGTGACCAAGATCCTGGTACGGCGATTAGGGAGACAGGGGATTTATGACCGTGAACGGCATGATCGCATGAACTAACATTAATCTTAGGAGCTCTAGAATATCTAGGTTAGCTAGAAAACAAATTACATCCGAACCTCAGAAGGAAGTCTCCTGCAATGCATCATAGTATGAAATCTCACGTGTGAATTATTTATAGCACAGCTAATATCTATCTGTCCCTTTCATACCTCACCGTCTCGAGTGAGACAAAAAAAACCACGTGAATTCAACGACCGGTAAAGCTGACAATTTTTTTTTCGGACAGATATTGACCTTTCATTATACTGATGGTTAAATTGTTTCATAAATGGGAAGCCTCCTAGTAATTCACAAATGGATAAGCTTGATACCAAGTTGATGTTCCGCGTGCACGCTATTTGTATCTCTAATACTATTTAAATGCCACATATATTGGGGTGGAGTTTTTTAACAGTGTCCGAATGTATTTTGCAAATCTTTTAAACGTATATTTCCGAAAATAATGATAAGTGTTCGCCGAAACTTTCGTATTATTTGTCAGAATTAGAGTTGCTAAAATGTTCGCCGCGATATGACATTCAAACACCGTCTGTTTCTCATAAGTCTATCGTATATATTTTCCACACTTTAGTACAAAAAGGAGGAAATCTATGTGTATAATTAGCTAATATTAATAAATATCGCTGCGAATAAAACATGCGGTCAATTAAATAGCCGATTTGTATAAATACTTCATGCACGATAAAATGTGGAGGTTGCCAAAACACTGACGTCTGTATCCTAATTCTATTTGGATTTTCCAATTTAGTTATGTCCTCTATTATGACTTGGGAGCGACGTACTTCTAAAATTGCATTTACATAACATTTAACCATCTCATACTCGTCCATCAAGACAGCGATCTCATAAACACTTCATGCCATTCTGTGATTGCCTAGTAGAATTTCTCGGTCTTTGAAATATGTAATCCCGGTGTTTGGCAGATTTATTTACATGTATAATTCAATTGCATTAGGGCATCATTGATATGTATATGTAGAAGCATATGCCAACCTTGGCATTTGTTTCTATAGGCTTGCCAGACAGTGGCAATCTAATAAAGACAGTCAATTCAATAATCCCTAAATCTATTCACGTGTATTCGTGTGAATATCTGTCGTATCGTAAACCGAATATCAAACTTCAGTCTTCACGTCTGTTTGTTTTGTTTAACTCAGTCCATTCACTCAGCACTACAAGGTCGTATCCATATCCTCAGAGTTATTTACTGTTCAATTATTGTTCAATAAATTTACTATAGCGTTCCTAGAATAGAATTTAGTGTCTCAGGCGATGCGTGTATCTAGCTGATGAATTTTACATGACATGCGTAAATATTTGGGCATTAATTATTCAAGAGTTCGCTGTAAATATGGGAGTGAGGACTACTGAAGAAATATTTCAAGTTAAATGAATGAAACCAAGTCGTCGCGTCGCCGTATACTTACTTCCTGTGTAATAAATAATACTACTAATAATAATGTGAAATCTTATCCTTTCTAGACCTCGTGTTCTTATATCAAATACTAAGATAAAATTATGATCAGATATGTTAACATGACATATATTCTAAGCTATATTTGAAACTGTAAAAATGGAGACTAGAAAAGGTTCTATGTTGGCGAAATGGCACCATGTCGTGACTGTGTAATATTAAAATTTCCTCATTCATATGAATATGAACCCATACGCGTTCACTCCACCCATAGAGGCTTTCTATAGCTAGAAAGGAAGGTCGTCAGGGATGTTGCCACAAGCTAGGCCAATATTTATCGCTGAGCCTACTGATCAACAAAGCAGAGGACAACATTCAGACATTAACACTTAGGTCATTTTGTCAGATAGCATATTTAACATAATTTTATTATATGCCGAGAACCAGATATGAGAAAGTAACAAAGGACCCAATTAAGTTTTCTACTGAATCTATTCAGTAGGTCCAACTTTTACGACCAATACTTTGAAATGACTATAAGGTCGGCTCGATGTGTAGACTGTAGAACACAATACATTATTTAATGCTCAGCGGAATCTGCGCGGATGTTCATTGTAAATGCGAGCTCCTTATGAGGCGGCGTGTAATGACAACTATAATTTAACACAATTAGTACTGTTAACTAATACTTCGAAGTAACTCTTCAATCGATGAATCAAGGGTGAATGTTACTGAAGAATGTAAAATTAAATAAACAAAATTGAGTACTGGAAAGGTGTTCAACAAAATAAACGATGTTAATCTTCATCATAGTGAATTTTAAACCTGACAAATAGCTTGCAAGCTGTCTAGACAAATAATCTAGTGAGGGACGAGGGGACCTAAATAAATCAGTCAACTTCCAGCTCCAACTCGGCCCAAAACAGCCCATTAATATGATAAGACAAAACGGCAGCACGCGTTGCTAATTTATATAGCACTCGTATCCATCACGAACTCTGCAGGAACTAACACGATACCCGCTGTTCTCGGCCGAATCTAATGAACGTAAATACTGAATAAAGGCGCGACATTTATGACTCACAATTCACAAATTAAGAGGCGCTTACTTAAAATGATTGGTGAAACTTTTCAGGAGAGGTGTACACGTGATTCGCTTGGCAACAGTTCCACACGCACATTCAGAGACGCACGAATCTTCTGCATTATAAAATTACTGTTGTGCGTCAAATGCTAAGACAAATTACTCTACGGAGTTTGATCATACAATGCGACATTATGTGGCGACCAAATTGTAATACAATCTGCATGTCTGGCAATAAGGAAGACTGCTCATTAAACTTCGTATGTGATAGTCTGAATGCTGCCAATATTGTGTTTAGAGCGTTTGAAACTACACAATAAATTATGTTGACATTTATGAACGCCTTGAACAGGTCATTTGCACGTATTTGATACACAAACATCTGCGTCAGTCGAAGTCAAGTCGACTAGTAATAATTCGGCAAGGACTATTCTAGTCTTACTGACTCAGTTATACTGGAGATTTTTCTAGAAAATGTAACCTCGGTTGGAATCAGACGCCGGCCGTACGGAAGCAGCTCGCCACCAAAGCGGCTATCAATTTTTTAAATTGGTACTAATCTACTGGCATACGACCACTGTGTGATAGCGGCCTATTCTTATCAATTGAATTTTACTGGGTTAGGAAAACATGTCTGGCACCACGGAATAAACAATTTTGCCGGTTACATAATAGCAACGGGCAAAATCTCCTTTTTGGCAGGACCCTTCCCTTTTTTCTAACGTTCCGCCATTAGGCTGTTACCAAATAGCCGATAAATACCAAACACGGGTTTGGATTGTTGATACCTTTAGCGCTATCGGCGCTAATGATAAGAATAACAATCATGACGCTTAATACTTAAAAGTAAATCTGTCTGCACACATAGATAGTGAAACAAGCATGCTAAGTCGCCAGCTTTAACAAATAAAAGTGTTTGATTCGCGATTACCCGACCTTCACGGAACAGCACTGATTTGGGGAGAGTCTGTAACTAATTTTATAAAGTGTTCTGCGGGTTTGAGTCTAGACTATTATACAGAGCAAAATTTGGACAGCTATGTAAGTCTCTAATGTTTATTTAAGGTTATGAAAGAAAGAAGTAGATACTAGTACTTACTTACTGTGGAAGTGTGGACCCTTGACCATCGACTTGATAAATGATATAGCGTCAGACTCGCTTCTCATAATCCCATCCCATGTTCGGTGCGTACACTCATGAATACAAAATCAGTTTTTTTAGGCAAAGCTGACTTGGCAATAGGCCAGTATAACACCATAATAATACAGAGTTATACAATGTTATTTTGTATCCTTGTTATGTCAGCCTAAGACCATAAGGGAATTCGTTTGCCTATCGAATTATAGTATTTTTTTTTTTTTTTTCGGTTGGGAAATCATTAAATAACAGTCCCGCAACCCTGGCAGGCATCGGTCCTTTCGGACCCCTTCCTTTTGCTGACTCTCTTTGAGGCGCGCGTGGAACACTCGCGCGCCGTCGACACGGCCTGTCGTCATAAGACGGACGGACAGCGAGCTAGCCCATAGTTCACCGTCCACAGGCCCGCGATCGAATTATAGTACCTAAAGTTGGATAATATGCTAGCCACTTGAGAGCACATGATAGAGCAGCACACCAAAACTCTCGACATGCAGTCGCTGCGGCCGAAATCGGCTAGATGGCATCATCATCATTACCATCATCATCATCATAGTACCTACGCAGCACTGACTTCTGCTTGTATCGCGTATTGATGGTGTAAAATGCTTTTAGCTAGTTTTTCCTGACAAACCAATCTCGAAAGATGCTTTATAGGATCTTCGTGACTCCGTCAGAGTGTTACTGTAGTCGAAAACAACGTACACTTCAATCGTCAATCAAGTTACGTGATTGAGCTGACTTTTATGCGGATTGTATTTCACTATTTGACATTTATCGCGAATCGGTTAGTTGCGTAAGGTTAAGGAAAATTCCCAGTTAATGGTCCAGTTATTTGTTTTCCTTAAACTTCAGATTTGACAGGTAAATAATACGGACGTGAAGACAGAATAACACATACGCTTGAGTTACCTCGTGTTCATGACCTCAGGCGATACTAACACGTGTCGCTGTTTCCTTCGCGTCGCAAGTCCCGTCACGATAACTCATGGCATGCTCTGAGCAGCTTCGTTCATTCATGTTCTGTCGCAAAAGGCTTGTCGCTTGAGCATGTAGCTCGTGGCGAAGCAGTAAATATTTGACAAACACATGCCAATGAATTAGGAGCTGAAATTATAAACATGTAACCGTTCATGACGTATCGGTCACACCTCGTTACGTAATGCTACAAGTTTTGCAATTAACGTAATAATGGTTAACACACAATGGGGCCATGAGTGGAAATGGCCATTAAACGGATCTATTTTAATTAAAGGCCGTTTCGCTGAACCGATTAAATCGAAAGTTGGTTGAGAACTTGAAACCCTATTACTGTTGAACTGGGTATGTTTGTCCGACATCGGACAAATGTCAGAGTAGCCTTGGAGTAGCGAGGGAACAGTGGGTGGATAATATAGGATTACAGGCCAACTTGTGACGTAAGCTTAGCGATCTAAGTGGAGAATTTATCAGCGTTTTCGGGGCTTATGTAAGATGACACCACGTCCATATTTCCCGAAGAAGTAAGCTGAGGAGTGTACTAGGTAAGATTTATCACATAACTGGCGATTAGTAGGTGACCCCCACCTTTAGCTAGTAATGTGATGATAATTATTATGGCTAGAAAAAGTGTGACTACTGAGATGATAGCTACATAAAAAGATGCAGGAAAGAAGAAATGCTGCTCTGAGCCTCTGAGCCTACATTAATCGGGATGAAGGTAAGGAAATGATGATTTACACAGTCATGCATTTTCAAGTTCATTCTATTGGAGCACAAATCTAGACTCTGTGCCTAGCTGAAAAAATCCTAACAGAAAAACAAAATATCCCTCGCAAAAACTAGATTCTACTACAGAGAGTGGAGGGGTGGTGCCGCATTCTGCATCCAAAGCCTGGATGTGTTGCTTTTGCAAATCTTTTTGCATAGTCTTTCTGTCATGGATTTCAGCAACATAACGCCTGATTCCATAACTTATCTTTAGACTAGATTTTAAACTTCTACACGAAGTCAATATGCTATTTTCATCGTTGAAATCTCCGCTTTCTAATACACGTCAATATTCTATTTCCTGCGCAAAGGTACAACCACTTTTTAGGTAGCTATCTTCTTTGAACACATAATATCACGCCTGTATGTAATCCCCGAAAGGATAGGCAGAGATGTACCTACATCTACATTTCGCCAGAACGAGTTATGTCCGATGTAGGGGGCGAGCCGAATGCCATCAACCAGGCACAATACTGACACCGGACTGCTACTGAGAAATTCCTGATGGAAAAAACAAATAACACTGCGCGATCTGGTAATCGAAGCCAGGATCTCATGCTTATGCCACTAGGTCAACGAGGCAGACCATCTTAAAAAAAAAAGCATACTAAAACATCGCCTAGCAACTAACATAGGTACAATCGGTCCAAAATGAATCTGAGCACCTTACGGACTATTTTTGCTTTCCGGCCGCTATAGAACCGCTTAGTTAAAAACTTTCTCTTCCTTGGTCCTTTTTTGTGTTATTCCTATTAGTCAAAAAGGGTGGTCAAACATCTGTGATCATTAACAGAGCCTGAGAATTTTTGTAAAACAAAAGATAATGTAAAGAGGTCGCATATTTTTTATTGTCTTTCTACTATTGGTTCGCACTCTCTTTGTACTGACCAATAGTAGTAAGGGTGGTGAACAATGTGGATATCGTGTGCACGGGATTTTGTTTTAAAAGTGAGCAGATTTATTTTGTGCCAATGATACCTAGCAAACTAGCGAACATAGCCTATAAGCCTCGAAGGGTCAGATGGGTGTCCGTAACAGTACACGCATCTTCTTTGAAATTAGTTCCATGTTGTGAAACGTTGATTAAAGTAGACCGTCACGTTATCTCAGAAGAAACTCATCTCCTGCACGCCGCTTATCTGTTCCGCGTTATAGCGAGTAGGTATACGCTTTATGGCGCCAACCTTTATGTGTAGCATTAACTTTATCACCAGCCTGAAGGTATTACCGCCAATAAACGACTGTCATGGATATTTTCTCATGAAATAAGTAGATTAGTATTAAATCCTTCAAGGTGAAGTATGTTACCTATCGCACGTTCTCTAAAAAACTGTCGTAATTGACACAGAAATAGCAGATACTTATTAGCGATATTTAAACGATTAAAAAAAAAAAAAGAATTTGTGCTTACCGGAATTTTCCATAAAAAACTAGTTTGCGTCATTCGGTGACTTATTTTCGCAGTACACATAAGGCATTTTTTTTTTCAATTATAGAGTTAGGTTATTTAGGTAAGTTAGTGGGGTATTTTCTAAAAATGTAATATTTTTGTGTTATGAGTCTATGGTAGTTTTTTAGAGAACATGTTTTATTTATCGTCGGTTAGATACATACTCTATAAAAGGTGTAGTTGATATAAATGAAAACCTCTGACATCAAATGAACAACTGTTACTTCGGGATAAAAGATGAACAATAAAAAAACAGCTGCTCCGCCATTTATGTTCGCATAAAACGGCGAAATTTAGGAAACAGCATTTTTTTCTCGCGGTTTTAGGATCTGCTCCATAACCAACGTGTTCTTAAATGTACAATGCCCTCTTAGTAACAATCACACCTTGTATTTCACAAACTTCAGTAATTTCTCCACTATATTTTTTTTTTGTGGAGATATTGTTTTCTATCTAGGACAAAATACATAGAATTGGCAAAAGTTTTTCTTATTTCAGCCAAAGTGATAGAATGGTCAGAAACTAATCTTTCAATAGAATATACCATTACATAAAGATAGCCATTAAAATATGTGCCCCACGGATGACGCTAGGTCATCATTGGTGAGTATGGAGATGCTATGACATTATATAATCAAAGGCCGTGGTATGAATGTTTTCAAATCACAATGACATTTAAGTAAGTCTTCTTCATTCATTCCTAGCCTCTAGATATAAACTGTCATTGTTTCCGTCCACAACCATTGGTCGATGCGATATCCGCATCAATTGGGACTAATGGTTATCTTATCTATCATATTAAGAGTCTATTTGATGAATTTTAAACAACCTATTAATATAACGACCAAATGCTGCTAACATGCTGTTTCTATCTAACATTGACTCTGTGTACAGACGACCTCAAATCGATGACAACGAAACCAGTGTAAGCTGCATCTTCTCCTGCCTCGTGTCATCAAAATAGTATGGCCAAAGTATGGCTGACAGACAGTAGGTATGCACCAGCAAGAAATTTTAGAGCAAGTCTCCTCACATTTGTTTTTTTCTATTTATTCTTCGAGCCCTCCTCATGACATTCGCATCGTATGATAGAACCGGTTGTCAGTATTATTTAGTAAGTCTATTTGATAACATCTCAACATTTTGCAATGTCCCCTCGTGCAAGTCGTGACCATGAGAACTTCTAAACTAGTTTTTATTTCAAGGAACATCAGATGTTGGAGCTTATTCCGTACGTAGGTACCACCGACAAAAAAATCAAATCAATCAAAACTGGTTTAGCAAAAGAAAGGAAGTTAAAAATTAGCTGACCCCGTCGAATTAAACAATAAAAGTGTACCTGCATGGGCTACATACATGGCCATGATTTCCTGTGATTTTTGTCAGTATTTAAATGATATACGATAAAACAATGGAACCGGTTTATCTACGCAATCATAATTATCTTATCGTAGCATCCAGTTATGAGGATTTTCCCACTAACTAGTAGGTAGGTAGAGGTACCATAGTTTTTGACTATAGAAAAACAACACCGACTCTTTTATCCTTCTTTGTTCGCTCCCTATTTAATTAAACTTACGGGCATAATTCTTCGCCCTTATCCCAATGTATTTGGGGTCGGCGCAACCTCTTCTAATTCCATAATTCCCTACAAGCCCCTAGCCCTCTTTCTAACTATATTATCATCTTTAAACGGAACTAGAACACAACTGGCAAAACATTGCTGTTCACACCTCTGCTTATCCGTGCGCTGAGTAATAATGCTATGGTCCTAGCAATAAACTGGAAAGGGAGAAATTTTCCAACGTTGATTCGACCAGCTTTAAATGTCATTTCTGATGTCGTAATCAAAGCCTGTGCTAATTCTATTTTGGTACATTGTATGGTTTCAAGTGGTTCAATATCTATGGCTTCAAAGTTCATTTATAATGTATAACCATGATTTTAATACTTACTTATAAACAATGTTAGCTACTGATTTTCATAAAAATAATTATATTATGGCGACCATAGGCGTCATTGTAAAACTAATGACCGCTTCGACTTATTTCGTTGTCAAACATCTGTCAAAAAATAAAAAGTAACAGAAAACTACATGCCATAATACGCGTTATTGCTTACAAGGTAAAGAACATAGTACCTACCGTACATATATTTTGGCAACGATACTGCCTAATTTTCGGTCTCATGTTTGGGTTACAAGTCGAACGATGAATGACTCACAAAAAAAACGATATAAAAATAATGTTATTGCTATAGTGCACGGCGGTAGGTCGAGCATGGGTTGTACTCCATAATTGACCTTTGAACTTGGGAATTTTGTAATTACTTTTAATTCCAGCTGCTAAGTTACGTAATAAAATAATGGAATACGTTATCAGCCCGCGCGCGCCCCGCGCCCTTATAATTCTCATTTCAGAAATTTATACGCTCTTTATCCTACACAAAAGTTCAATAATGTCGCTTGTTTATAGAAAAACCGTTATATCATTCCACTACAAATTGATCAATATTTTATAACATTGCAGGTGTAAAATGAAAACGCGAACGATTTTACAACTGCCAGGCGGATCCCTAATGAATAGACTTGTCCCCTCGGAGCCAAGAAATACTCGCAAGAATGCGTCGGTGTTCGGACACACGGCGCGCTTCCGAAAGCACTTTCGCCTACGTTCGGCATCGGTCGGCAAACTCCGCACCCCACAGCTGACTGGGCCACGGTGGGAGCGAGAAGAGCATGCGCAGTAACCTCGCGCGCGACAAGGACCGCACGCCGCGCAACTCGCAGCGCCGCCATTTAGTTCTTTTCAGTGCTCGGCCCCCGTCGTAGTGTCAGTGTATTTCTTTTATCACTAAGCGCAGAGCTTATTCGTTTTAATTGTGAAAATCATATATAAAATTGTTTACAAATGTTTGGAAACGTGTAATTTGTGAATGTGCAATGGAGTTAAAGTTAAACAGGTGAAGATACAAGCCATTCGTTCGAGCATGGCTGGCTTCATCGCAACTGTTGTCAACATGAAATAACGTGGATTATGCAAGTTGGAGTAAAATGTGGACGAGTGTTAGGTGAATTATGTGTTTTTATTAAGTTAAACGTGTCACTGATTGGATTTGTGTGTGAGTTTTAGTTACAAGAGTGACCCGTAGTACCGTACACGGTACAACAAAGTTGGTGTAGGTATGTACGGCAGACGGCTGGCGACTGTGTGGAGCACGTACGTAGTGTAACTTGGTGTAAAAGACGACCACAGTGCACGCGGTGCAATTAGATTATCTGAAATATCTCCAATTGCGATACATAACACGAGTGTAGCAATAAAGACATGCTAATGAACCGCTCATGCTCGGCCCGTGTTTTTGTAACGAAAACCTTCTACGAGCGCTCGACTGGATCGTTTCCACTCGACAATGTTAGTAATTAAACTCACAAATTACAAAACATAACGTAACTATGTCATACAAAAACTAAGCTGATTAAAACATTACACACACAATGAACATGTCATTCTTGGACAGTAATTACAAACGATTTAGGGAAGTGTTCTAGTTGTTGCCTTTACAGTAAGTTGATTACGGATTAAAACCTTGAAATCTAGGTCTAGGCGGGCAACTATTTATTACACTAACATGCAATGTAACAGTATCGAAACCGGAGTCTGCTATAAATGTGATAGCACCGGTAAATACCTACCTACCTGTTTTATTGAAAACAAAGCATGAACTCATTCGATAATATTTACAATCACGAACAATCGTGTTTATGAATTTTATGCCATGCACGCTTTCTATTAGATCTAATAATATGCCGAAAATGTAATGCTAAAAATGTAAATTACCTGACAGAATTTAAAATAAGCAAAATATCATTATTCTAAGTTGTTCATTCAACTGGCTGCTCTTTGATAAAAGAGAGAATAGTTAGGCCACAATAAACACGGCGAGTACAATAGATAACAGGCAGGAACTTGAGCAAACAATTTTCTATTGTTACAGTAAATAAGACTATGAGGGTTGTAATATAATGCAGCGGCTGCACAAAGTTTTAGCGCTGGCAATCATTTGCGCAGCGGTGAGGGCACAGGACTGCCCCCCAGCCTGCTCCTGCAACAGTACCCTCCTGGCCTGCGACACCGCTGCCGCGCCGCAAGACCGCCTCCCGATAGACTACTTCCAAGCAACCTATGGCAAACTGCTTCAGGACATCTCCTGGATCAACTCCAAACTCAACACCCTAGAAATCCACGTCTTTGACGGACTCCAGGTCTTGGAGTACATCGACTTGAGCAGAAACGAAATCAGAAGAACCGAACACGGCCTGTTCGGCGGACTGACCCGGCTCAAATCTCTCAACCTATCGCGGAACTTCATCGAGGATATTCCCCGGTACTCGTTCGCCGATTTAGAAAATCTAGAAGTCCTAGATGTGTCCCACAACTGGCTCCACGTTATACCATTCCAGGTCTTCGGGCCAATGATCAAACTCCAATATTTGGATATATCGCATAATAAAATAGCTACTTTCTTAGATTACTATTTTAATCCTAATAGACAACTGAAAGCACTGTTCCTAAATAATAATAGCCTAGTCAAAATTACGTCTAATGCTCTAGTCAACCTGAAGGAATTGGAGACACTGGACATATCGAGCAACAAACTAGAATATATACCCAAGTCTATATTCGATAACTTCGAACAACTGAGAGTGTTGAATCTAAGCTTCAACCAGTTCCTGAACATATCACAAGATGTTTACAAGAATCTTAAAAACTTAAGGTGGCTAAGCATGGGCGGCAACAGACTGCGAACATTGCCGCCGATGCTCTTCCGTCATAACGAAAATCTTAAAACGGTCTACCTCGATCACACTGAACTAGCAGTTATACAAAACACTAATTTCAAAGGCTTAAGTACTCTAGAGCAATTATACATAAGAAATAACGAATTTTTACGAGAAATAGAAATGTTTGTATTCCAAGACACGCCAACCATTACGCATCTGGATCTAAGTTCAAACGCGCTGCTGTCCCTTCCCCAGTCTTTGACAATGTTGGACAACTTGCAAGAGCTGAGGCTGGCTAACAACCCGTGGGCGTGCGACTGCCGCATGGCGTGGTTCGCGGGCTGGGCCGACAAGAGGAAAGACATTATCAAGTCAGACTTGAGCTGCCCGCTCACCTACCCCAACGATATGATACGAATATTGAACCACACCAATTGTAAACCTCCGACGCTGGTATCTAGTAGTCCTCTGACACTGTACAGATTGCAAAAGGACGCTCTACTAGAGTGCAAATTCGCGGGAAACCCTGTGCCGTCCATCACCTGGATCACGCCTACGAGGATGGTATTCCACTGGAACCCCGAGCCGCCGGTCCAGGACATATTCCACAAGCACGGCGTCGCCCACGACCAGTACTATAACGCCATAGATAATTCCAAGTCGCGAGTGCGAGTGCTCGACGACGGCTCACTATTCATAGGAGATATACATAGAGAAGACTGTGGAACTTACTTATGCTTTGCAACGAACCCCTCTGCCAACCTGACGGCGGAGGTCGTGCTCAACATAGATCCCATGACTATGTTCGAGATTAAAATGTATAGTTTATTATGCGGGGCGATCTGTGCCGCCGGCTTCTTAGGGCTTACACTGCTCGTGCAATTCTTACGCTACATATTCTTCAGGTGAGTTTAATTCTATTACTGAGATGTAAAGTTTGTGTGTGTCTGTGTCAGTCTAACGAGATATGTACTTTTGTTTTCAGATTCCATCTGATGGAGACGTGCTGTAGTTGCTGCACATGCGTGAGCCGCGACGCGCCGCGCTCGCGTCAAATATTCAGCATGCTGGACAACATCGAACAATACAAGAGACAACAGTTAGAGAAATTACGGGAAAATTACGCAGTTCAAGTGAGTTAATCGCACAGATTAGTTGCCGCTCGTCGCGTGGTTCACGTGTAGCCTATTCTAAGCCGGTAATATTGTTACAGGTTCATCGCATCAAAGAGAACTGTACGCAACAAATGGACTGGATACAGAACAGTTACTCCTCGCAAGCCAGCCATTTAAAAAATATAAGAGACATCGGCAGCAACCACTTGAGTGCCATGAGAGACCAGTATTACGACCAGGTATTAACAGAGATTTTATAGCTTTATTTTGTCATAACTACATCTGTGCTCAGTATAATTGTTAACAATTATGGAATCAACTCATTTGAATTTCGTTGATCGCACAGGTGAAGCGGGTGCGGGAGTACTCGACGTGCCAGCTGAACTGGGTGCGCGAGAACTACGTGTTCCAGCGGAACAAGATCCGTAAGTTCAGCGCGCACCAGGTGCTGCGGCTGCGCGAGAGCTACAAGTACCAGCAGCAGACGCTCAACAAAGTGCTTGAGAACCTGCCCAGCCTGTACTTCGAGAACTGTCGGAGCGGCTCCTGCGGCAGGAGTGATTCCATGGCTTTCGACCCCGACGTCGAGGTCATCGACATGTACCTCAAGACGAAGATCGAGAAGCTCTCGAACCTGCCCAACCCTATATTCGACGAGGAGAGCAAGATCTCCGTGTACTACACGCCGACTGAGCGATCGCTGAACTCGCGGAGGAACTCGCCAATCCCGGAGGGCATCCACATCAATATGATTGAGAAGGGTCCTCCGCGGTTGATGGCGATGATCAAGCCGCTGCCGATGGAGTCGATGGGGCTGGAGCTTCCGCCGGAGCTGGCGTTCCCGCCGGAGCTAGGGTTTCCGCCAGAGCTAGGGCTTCCGCCAGAGCTAGCGGGCGCGTCGCCGCCGGGCTCGCCGTCGCCCACCACGAGCAAGCCGACGACGTCGGGCAGGCGCCGCTCGCGGCGCCCGCGGCCCTCCGAGCCCAAGCCGGCCAGCGAGCCGCTGCTGGGCCGCGACGTGGTGACGTACTCGGGCACGCGGCGGCGCGTGACGCTGCCGGCCAGCGCGTCGTCGCCCGAGCTGGCGCGCGCGGCGGACGCGCACGCGGCGGCGCGGGTGCTGCTGGCGGTGGAGCTGGCGCCGGCGTGCGGCGAGTGCGGCGAGTGCGCGGCGCGGCCCTTGTAGTACCGGCTGCTGAGGCGCGTGCTCAACATCTACGCCGTCTCCCGACCGCACGCGCCGGCGCAGCGCGCCTTCGACGTGCCACTCTGTGATTTAAGCGGCGAATCCCCTTCCTTCGTATGATAGTGTTCGTGAATCGGAACATATCTTGCCGGATGTCAATAATAATATAAGGTTAGCCTAGTGCGGAGGGACCGTTCGGACTCGGGTGACGCCGCTGCCGATGCCGCTTGTACTTCTAAGTAAGCTGTGATAGACTAATAGATTTGAATTTAGCGACATTTAATTTCGTACTGTCTCTATAGTGGTAGACGATAAGGGGCATACCGAAACGATCTGTTCGTAATCGTTCGTAGTAGTGAATCGAATGAACCTGTTTAATTAAGCATTCTGTGGGTATTACAACTTGTAAATAACTTCCGTTTGTTTCAATATGTTTTCCATTTTGATGTATGGTTAGGGTAAACTCTTAGAGTTATGCATTTTATATTGTTCAACTTAAAGTGAGTTATAAGAGTTGTTACTGTATTGTTGTAATTATTGCGCGGTCATTGTACATGGTGTATCTGCTCGGGAGGCGAACCTGTGACCCTCTGATCTCAACTCACTGCACATACCATCGTCACACTTCACATCGTCTATTACATAAATGCGTGTCAACAAATTAATCTGTCTGTAACTATAAACTATTCCTTATGATATTTATATATTTTGTGACTGTCCTACAGAATGTATAGCAGTCTTGCAGTGATATGCCAAAAATACAATCCAGCAATGATTATTATATAACGTTTCTTAATATAAAATATACAAATATTGTTGAAATTTTTCTAAATATATAATAACAAGAGTAAAACCGCTAATCATGGAGAATAAATTATTTTTCAATGGACACTTTTAGTCTTATTTGTGTGGCATTCAAATGGCAGTCATAGTGCTGAACAAACCCAAAATACACTAGAAACAACCAAATCATTTAATAATAATACATCTGATGGCATGTTATTTGATATTATCTTATGCATCCATCAGAATATCAGTCACAATCTAAACAAAAACTATAATATTGAACAGACTAATAACTTTTCCATTAATATAATCAACTCTCATTCAAATAGTACTAATTTTATTTTAAAAAGTTCCTTTAAAGTACTTTTGCGTTCTTTCTTTAGGCTCTTTTACTAATTGCTATATTTAAACTTGTAGAGTGTGCCTATGCCTGATCGGTACCTGTTATTTGAATTGACAAACAAAATGTTTTTCTGTAGGTACAAAACTAGTATGTAATGGGCAAAAAAACGCCATTTTGTGAACTTTCATAACAACATGATGTTCTTTTAAATATAATTGTGATAGCACATAATTTCAGTCATGACCTACAAGACACCTACAAATTCGTGTACATGAAGTAGAAGCACACAAAATTAAAATGTCAATGACCGCATTATTGCAGTAACTTCAAAATGGCGGCAGCGCGACTGCGAATATATTGAAGCCGTACAAATGAAACACTTTGTTCACATATCAAAGTTTATTTCACGACGCATCTTGCATAACAAAAGCAATATTTTTACTAAAATATTAATGAGGAACACACACAAACTTACATAATATAGTAATTATATGGCAACTGACAAACAGCTAGATAAATAAAGAATATACTTAGCTTCAATTAGAAAGAAAAACATGAAGAATATCAATAGTAATCGAATGAAAATTTATTTTCAGTATAAATAAATATTTTATAAATATTTATTGTATAAATAATATTTTGAAACATCACGAAGGCGACAGCGACGCTTGCTACTGAAACTTGACAAATAAGCCAAGCCATGACGAGCCTTTCTAAAAAATATCTTAAGTAAATAAAATAAATGGATTGAATGATCTGTCAATAAATGATTTATTATTATTATAAAGATTACATTCATTTGTCCAGAAACTGGATGATATACGGGCTATTATGGCCTGGCTATTATGCTAAGAATTACCCTGTCACGCATCATCGGCGGTAGTTCAATATACCTACATCATGAATTAGTAAATTATTACGATTTAGATAGTTACTATTGAATATTTAATAATATATCCAAACTATTCTAGTATTATACTTTCTTAAGATACTTTAAAAAAGTATTGGTATACCTACTTCTTAATTTGTCCTATTCCAGCTTGCTGTTTTAATATCTGAGTTTAATATAAATTTTAAAAAGGTTAAATGCGGCGAAGCCGAACTGTAAATAATATAGGATAATCACTATAATGTGTTCCCACTGCTGGGACTCAGGGCTACTCTCTGTGAGAGCAAGTGCGGGCTGATCACAAATATAACGATTATTCAAATAATGCATACTCTTTACACCTAATAATCCATTTTACTATGTTATTCACCTACCACCTAGTATATAAATAAATTAGATTTATAAAACACCAATTTCCGTAACTCGTGCCTTTATTCTGAGGGGGTAGGCAGAAACTACATCGACCATGTACCTACTACTCCCTTACTGCATAGTCAAACTTTAAACTTCATTCAAAAATGGTTAACCTGAACAAAAACAAGCCTGTGTTCAGCGCAGTGCAAACAAGTGAAAGCTGACACCGTCAACGGGGGACAGCAGAAATCGCGGCGCTTGTCACTGGCATCAAGTTACACTGCATCAGCTAAATCATCGGATTACTTCAACATAGAGATTTTAATTAATTTACTGCGTAGCGTAATACTAATAACATTATATATGATCTGAGTATTGTTAGACAAAGACATATGTATTCATCCTTCAACTTTGTTAATCTTTGCCAGTAGTCACAAGCCCGAAAGTCCGAGAACCAGTCTTACCAACGGATAGGCAAAATACTAGTATTCAGATACATCCGGTTAGACTGGAAGTCGATCCTAACGTAATTGGGGAAAGGCTAGACAGATTTGGCTAAGAATACATCATCATCTGCCGCCTTTCCTAACTATGCCGGGGTCGGCTTCCAGTCTAAACGGATGCAGCTGAATACCAGTATTGTACATGGAGCGACTGCCTATCTGACCTCCACAACCCAGTTAGTACTGGGTAATATATTTTTTTTACGGATAAACTCGGACCCCTCCCACTCTGGGCGGAGCGGCAAGGAGTGTCAGACTTGTTCTAACTAAAACCCATCCATGTTCCTTCTTTTGCCCTTTGTGTTCCAGGGCTGCGGTATCTCTTTCGAACAGTCCCGCAACCCTGGCAGGCCTCGCTCCTCTCGGATCCCTTCCCGTTTGCTGACATCTATTTGAGGCGCGCGTGGAACACGAACGCGCCGTCAACACGGCATGTCGTCATAAGACGGTCGGACGGCGAGCTAGCCCATAGCTCACCGTCCACAGACCCGCGGATATGATATCCCTTAGTTAGACTGGTTGTCAGAATTTCCGGAGACTGACTAGGTACCTGAAATGACTGTCAAAGATCTACAAATGTCAGCCGAGACCAACGGCTAAACGTGCTTTCCGAGGCACGGAGGAAACTCGGTATGTAATGGGCGGTCACCCATCCACGGACCAACCTAGGCAAGCGCGGCTTAACCTAAAGATCAACCCGAGCGGCTGTTATTAATTAGCCTCGAGCTCTCTCTAGAATAAGAATACAGTGACATGAATAACATAACGCCTATCCCATATAACCCGAAGGATTAAGCAGACATGTAGCTATAATCCAATCACAGTTTGTGTTATGTTTTTTTTCCATGTAATAAAGAAGGAGCCTTTTGCCATCAACCGGGCACAAATCCAGACTGTGCTGATATTGAGAAATTCCTATGTAAAAAGAAATGAGCCTGGATTTGTAAAATAAATAATTAATATTATGGTGTCCTGCTGCTAAGGAAACAGTGGCTTTAGTGGCGACAGATGTACAGTGATGGCGGCGCAATGACCTGCTATAGCCTATCTTAAGTCGGGGGCGCAAGTCTCAGCAGTCGGTCAGTTGTGTTGCTAGGTTGTATTTTCGGGGACTGTCTATGTTGATTAAATTATTTCAGAAATTGATTTCTCCTTTCCTGAAAGAGCTAATCTTATATTCAGTTACCAACCTGAATACCACAAGGTTGCTAATGATGTTCTACCAGCAACGGGATCTAGAAATCTTAAATCTGTCAGGCACATGTAAGCGGCTAGTGGTTACATCATCACTGCGGAATTAATATAACGTATCGCCTGTAATCTCCGAAGGTTTAGGAAGAGGTGTACCTAATACTACACCCACATATCGCCACTTGTGTTTAACTCCCAAGAAGAAGAAGACCTCATGCTCAGAAGTCACGCTTGCGAACCACTAGACCAAAGAGGTAAATTCTATTGTTTCATAAAAATTCTATATCTGGTCATACACATACCGGTTTCAAGTACTACGAACCTCACCATTCTAAAGAAATACACAATAAGGTCAGGGTTCTATATCTTTCTAGAGCGTCCTCTCCCTATGTTACCACTCACATCAATGTTAACAATGTTATACATAATAATGTTTATGGTACTTACTTTTGGTCTTCTTTTTAGCATTATTTTAGTTCTACTTGTAGTCTGTATATAATGTAAATAGTAGATAATACTTTCTGAATAAATGAATACTTAAATTTCAAATTTAAATTAATAATATCTATCTCCTATTAGATCTTATTGAAATTGATTGCTTCAAAAGAATTCTTCGATCCCTAAAATATACTTTTTATTCCTATAGGTAGGAAGAGTAATTTACCTATTGCAATTAAGTAAGATCAGTTTATTTCACTCAAAATAACATGAATTATGTATGAAGTTTTGTTTATTTTTACAATGTATACATTATTTATTATCCATATGGACCTAAAATAATAATATGTACATGTATCAAAAGCAGCAAAAGTAATTAAAGGGTGTCAAAACGTACGTCCCCATAGCTGTCAACGGGGAAAGTGCCAAGAAGGCTGGCAGCATCACTACGTTGGATGGCAATTCTGATTCTTTGGCCAAGAAATAGGCCAGCCCTCTTAGTCATGACAAGAGTCGACCAACTGCTAGGCGATGTCCCGAAATACTAGGTGGGCACCCAGACCCCATGGGCCCTGTGTTTCATTGAAATTAAATTAGTAACTTATTAACGCAAGAATTTTTGGCTATAAGTAGTAGTAATTATCTAATTAAGAATAGTAATTATTAAATGTTCTCGTCTGACGAGGGCATTACTATAGATGTAATCATGGCTTCCAATGCATTATATGTATTAAATATACATTTAAGATCTGGTTATTTACATAATAACGAATATTTTTAACAAGATATGTGTATTAATTAGATTTAAATGTTCCATAAAAAGTATCTAGGCAATCAATGTACCTCATTATTTTCGTGTAATAAGAAAATTGTTCAACAGTATGCAATAAACACAATGCTTCAAAAATTCTACTACTTATTGGCTCAATTTTAAACAATCTCCGGCTTGAATATTTGCTTGGTACTTAACTGTTCCATAAAGCCATCTAGCCAATCAATGCACGTCATGATTTCCATTTTGTATTATGAAACTTATTCTACATTATGCAAACACTGAATAATGGCTGATTTTTAAAAGTCATCACCTCCACCTTTCTGATGAGACCTGGGGGTCTAAAATGGCCGCTTTAGCAGAATCATAATAGGATAATAATATTAATTAGGTTACAATGCGTAAAATGGTCACAAATTGACAATTCATAATATTAACTGCATCTGTGACCATGTTAACAATTTTGAAGCGAGTCATCAGCGGTCATTTTAGACCCCCTGTGGTCTCTGAAAGCTTGATCAAGTCTATGAGCTGTCAGCTCATCTCAATTTAGCTGTTCCGGCTGCTTTTCTAATACCGAACAGAACTGAACAGTGATCTATAAGATTTCACATTCAAAATCCAAAATAAATAGGTCTCCATCAGGTGAAGAAGACAATCATAGAAATCCTATGTTCTACCTTTATTCAGTAAAGTATCATCCTACCAAAATAGCCCTCGGCGATTCTAGTCTGGGTCGCAAATGTAATGCTGTTCCACAAACATTGTAGCACCCAATATGGCGTCCAACGTGCCCTGATGCCTGCACACCACAGGAACGCTAGTGATAGCCCCTCACCTAAGTTCTGGTTTGACTCTATACAAATTGCCATAAACGCGCTAGGAAGAAAATAGACATAACCACAACAACCAAAAAAAGAAAATAGAATCGAATCGTCTCCAAAATTGAACCCTACAATTTATTTTGACAAATCAAAAGTCGCTTTAAATGCTTATGAACCTTGTTCAAGTGACACCAAACATCCCACTTACCTTGGCCGCAGTTCTGTTCCAGATGACGACCTTGTGGCCGGAGTTCAGCAGGTTCTTCACAATGCCGCTGCCCATGATGCCCAGCCCGAGGAAGCCGAACTTCATCTGGCTGGCCTGGATGTTCTTCTCTAGCAGAGTCTCTGAGACGTTCTCGAGGTCCAGTGGGGGAGTGTCCTGCGGAAGGGGGGAAAGAGAGGTTATAGAATGTTGTTTCAATCAAAAAACATAGCCATGCTTTCCCAGAAGTTAGAATAGAGATAGGGATATGTAAAGGTGTATCACCTAGATTTGTCTGATGTTTATGTTTGTTTGTAGAACTTTTTACTTTCAAGTATGTATTATAGTTATATGTAGATGGGTACGCCAGTCAAGTGAGAGCACATGAAGGAGCAGCTCACTTAAAGCCCTCAACCACCCTAAAAACTCATCAAATGCAGATGTTGCAACCAAAATCGGTTATGTGGCATTATCAGTTTTATCGTAAATAAATAAAGATTTGTTATGTGTGGGAATCGAACCCGCGAAGACTATTTATTGCTTGCTTCATTGTTGCCCCGATGCTAATGATACAATCATCACTGGCAAATCTCGATAGACCTTTCCAATGTTCCTTTGTCCCAGATATATAGTGGACAGCAGCTACCATACCTCGAAAACGTGGACTTAAGGCTGAAACCAATTTGGCGTAATACGCTTCTATCTAGTCGCGTAAAAACGCATCTCGAATATGTATCGTGAGAGATGAATCAATGCAACTAGGTATTCGAACCGGTGTTAGTCTATTGCCTAGCAGTGAAACAATGGCAGTCTATCAAAATTAAGAATGACTTTATGCGGCACATCTAGGGAGACAAACCAACTAATCTTGTTGACTGGTTCTAGTTTTTGCTAAGTCGGTCACATTTGTCTAGGTTTCGCTGTCAAGCATTAGCTATATTATGTCACTCAATAGGCGACGAGTAAATAATAAACTTAGTAGTAGAATCGGCCAAATAGATGAAAGACACCGTCTGCAGTTAAAGAGTAGGAGGGCGTGAGTTTGAATTCCGCATACGAATATTCTGCTCGGCTGGGAGTTGCCAGCCAGTTGCACAAAGTAGTCTTTAAATACAAAGAAAACGCCCCTCCCCACCCAACCCAACCAACCAACCAACCCTGGCTCCCCTTCTTAGGGTTCCGTACCCCTATTACTAAGACTCCACTGTCCGTCTGTCTGTCTGGCTGTCTGTCACCAGGCTGTATCTCACGAACCATGATAGCTAGACAGTTGAAATTTTTACAGATGATGTATTTATGTTACCGCTTTAAAAACAAATACTAAAAACAGAATAAAATAAATATTTAAGGAAAAAAAACGTGTTTTTTTTTAGTTATTGGAACGGAACTCTTCTTGCACGAGTCCGACTCGCACTTGACCGGTTTTTTTATTTTGCTCTTAACTCGGACCAGCTTCACAGGTTTAATAGGCTCACGTTGCGCCGTGTTGAAACATAATCAGGGTGGCAGTTTGACCAGGGGTTCTTCGAAAAAAGTTATAGAGCAAGATCCCAGGGCCGCCAGACCTTACTTATTTTCTCATTAACAAAATGTGTGGCATGGCATCAAGTAGTGTAAGTATACTTTGAACGTATGCATACCTGTTAACTTGTGCGGACGGCTAATTTTTAGATATCAGGTGCTAAAGTTGCGTAAAAATATATTTTTTTTCTAAGCCGAGTGCTGACTTTTTAATATGTTGTAAAGGTTATTAAAAAAATATTATTAACACTGCCAGATGCTTCATGTCGGCAGAAATTTCTGCGAAGCACGGAAAAAAAATGTGATTTTATCGAGTCCGAGATTTAATTTTTATATTTGATATTCAGGAAATCATTTCAGTGCTCATTTTGAGCCAGACCAAATTATTGTTGGGCCTAATATCCCCCAGACACAATTAAAATGTCGCTATATGAGCGCATTGGTTTACTGAACTCATACAAAAATGTTGAATTGCGACTCTACAATTGTTCTGACTGCTTACAATTACTATTAAAAAAACCCTCTGAGTATCAAATATTAAAATAAAATAGAAATTTAATAAAATAAATGGCCTGATATTTCACGTTATTTTTTCCGCGCTTTATAGCGTCTGGCAGAAATTTCCGTCAACGGGCGGTGTCAGGCAGTGTTGGTTATTAGTTTTTAACAATATTCTCTGTAACATATATTAAAATCAGCATTCGAAGTTTAAGAAAAAATTGTATTATTTTAACGTAACTTTGGCAACTTATATCTAAAAATTGGCCGTCGGCACAAGTTAGCAGGTAGGTATGCATACGTTCATAGTACATACTAATACTACTTGACATTTTGTTCATGAGAAAATAAGTAAGATCGGCGGCCCTGGGATTTTGGACTATTAGGTATATACCAAATTCAAGGAGGAGGTTTACACTTACCGATTTCCGTAAAAAAATCTACCCTTTTCAGTACCGATTCGGGTCGAGAATCATTAGTATAGATACCTCCTTGAATTTAACCAGGATGCAAAGCGACAGCCTGTATAATGTATCGCTATACTCTTGGAGGCTTTATTAATACAGCATTACACACTTATTAAAAACAAATAACAGTGAGCAAGCATTAACAAGCTCTCCAATATTTCCCAAAATATTTATATATTAATCCGGACCAATACAGACTGCGAACTAGTGATGTGCTTACCGACGACTTGTGGGGAAAGCCGAAGCCGACCATATTTGTAGTCGGCAAAAAGTATCGATTAATCAGCTCATGTAATTGAAACTAAATTAACCTAATCCTATCCTAACTAATATTATAATTAATGCGAAAGTAAGTTTGTTTGTTACTTTTTCACGCCAACCACTGAACCGATCATCCTGAAATTTTGTATATACGTTGTATAGGATACCTTACATCCCGAAAAACATAATATAAATAACGGTAATAATTTAGAATTTTTATCACCGCAAGGCGGGTGCCAGCAAGTGCGGTGTATGATGTCAATGCAAGCGACTCGAACATTACAAATGCCTCTTGAACTCCGCCGAAAGCAATGATCGGTTTGGATGAGTCGGCCTTTTTGCAACCGACTAGTCGGCCAGACGGGTTGTCAGCCCAACACTACCCGCTTCGGCGAAAAGCGTTTATTAATTAGCGAGCGTAACAATATTTTCCTACAAATGCAACCCGGGAAAATTGTTTTACATTGAATATTCAAACCTAAAATCAAACTATACGGTTGAAATTCGTGTACATGATTGATGATACAAATACACAGGTAGGAGAGGAGTGCGGAGGAGGGGTAGGGGTGCGGATTGATAGTGTATACTGTGTTAGTACATGTGCATACATATGTTATGCACTCTCCCCCTATTCGTAGAATTGAGATTCAATAATCAATATCAGTGGACTGATCCACTCGGACATGCAACAACGCTGTCAGAATCACAACCAAGTAATTAATTGTGTATTTTGTTCAACTACGAGTATTTACGGTTTGATGTTACTGATGTTAAGTATAGGGGTGATTAGTGAAAACCTATGTGCTGTTAGAATGTGGACATGGACGTGTGTGTTAACACGTATTCAATACATCAGTCTGAACCCCCCACATTGTCATTCCATTTTGACCGTATAGGTATTGCAGTTTTGGTAGGAAACAGCTGTTTTAGGGTTCCGTACCCGGAACCCCTTATAAGATCACTCGCGTGTCCGTCTGTCACAGCCAACTTACTCCGAAACTACTGGACCGATTGAGTTGAAATTTGGTACATATATGTAAGTCGGTGACCCAAAGACGGTCGTATAAAGTGAATTAATGTTTTGCAAACTACATTACCTAACAAATGAAAGGGCTCATTGTAAGGATCTATTTTTTTTATAATTTTAAGATAGTTTTGAAGTTATTTTAGGCGACAATTGACATTCTCCCCCCCCACCTTAACTCCGAAACTATAGGGCCGAAAATTTTGAAAAAAAAAATAGTTATGTGCCTTTTTTTTTTTGCTCCATAAAAATATAAACATGTTGAACAGTTTATATGCAGTTAGAATTAAGCACAAATAATAAATATGACAACCGCGCCTGAGCTAGGCCGAGCCTGTATTTCAGGTCACAGTTCTCTTCCCAGAGTTATGAGCGGTATTAAGAATGGTTGGACATTTCAGTTCTTTTCATCTGTAACCTTACAGGAAAACCTATAAGAAAGCTATGACAACAAATAATAATAATAAATGTAAATATTAAAGGGGGCTCGTTAACTAGGATGCCGAACTCGAACGAACCCCTCATGCGCGAGTCCGACTCGCACTTGGCCGGCTTTTTTTAAATAACCAAAGATTTTTTTTTTAAATTATGTTCTAAAGTGGTACCAGTTGTAGCGTCAGTGCCCCTTCCACTCTGTATATGTACCTACATAGACCATTAACGAAGCCGAAAGGTACTTGTTCTCCCCGTCATTGCGATCATTTTTTTGTTCTAGACCATACCTGGGAACCTTCTAGTTACGGAGTTATTGGGGGTCAAAGTTCCAACTTTTTCACAAGATTTTTTTTAATGTAATATTTTTACTTTAAACACCTCCACGACCCCCGTATTAGTGAATCCATCCATCAGCACAATGTTTTGAGTGCGTTAAACCCCAAAAAAAATAAGTCGTTTGCTAGCAATAATTTTTTCATCCCATCTATTCGAAAAGACGACTTGGGTCGCCTTTAAGTGCACCCAAAGGTGGTTTTTCTTTAAGAAATTTTTAGCGGGCAGTAATGAGTTTTTAATCTTCTTTATAAGTGCGCCGCAATTATCTTTGCCGCGCACTTTTTTAATTTGGAAAATGTTACTGTTCAGCGCCAAAGAAATCGAACGCAAATATTGTTTGAATATAGACTGGCTGGTACGACGGCCCAAAGTCGCGCCGCCGGCTGAATAAAAAAAAAGAAATCAAATTAAACACGCGCGAACTGCAGCCCGCGTTTTCATCAATTTTCACGGATTGTTAGAAATTCATGGTTTTGTTTTGAAAAATGAGTTCTTCAAGGGACAGTGAAAGTACAGAATTAACTCCTGAAAGTATTAGAACTGACGCAAGAAATGTGATGGATAATCTATTATCATTAGATACTATTTAATTTCAATTTAGTTGTAACTCTATGTTTTATTAAATAATAATATTACAATAAAACATGAGGCGCCTTTTATTTTCTCATAGTGAGTGATGAAAAGTAGAGTGTATCATTTGGGCGCAAAACATATTTTTGGCTCGGGCGACGTACTTTGAATCCCTCGCTACGTTCAGGATTCTAATAAAGAATCCAGTGCTTATATTGACTCGCTGTAAATGTAAGCATGATCTTATCAGCTTAGTTGTTCTTGCTAGTAGCTTGTCTAGTTCTGAGGCAATCGACATGAGGAAGGAACCCGTCATTTGTTAGTTCGCTTTATTTTTCGTGAGTGTGTGACTAGATATAAGAATCTGGAGATCTGGACGAAGCAAAAGATGTGAAGACCGTAGCAGGTGTCTGCCTACCCCCATAGGAAAAAGGCGTGAATTTATGTATGTACATTATGTTTGTTTAATTTTAACATCAACGTTTGTAATTCTTAATGAATAAATAAAGTCTTATATAAATTGAGTCAATAGGAAGGTTCAAAACTGTACTAGGTCAAGAGCTATTTTTATGAAAGGTCGAAAGGTCTCACCACTGCTTTACTACATTAGAATATAATTATGAGATACCGTAATGAAATTGATTTCATTTAAAAAAAATCTTTTAATTTCACTGGAAATTATTGCAATTTTTCTATACAAATTGCGCGTTTTATTTATTTTGTTTTTGATATATTCTTTATTATTTAAGGACTTTTACAGTTAATAATTAGTGTCTATATTATTATGTGTATTTAAAAAAAAAAGCAGTTCTTAATAAAATTATGTCCAGAATATCAATGTAGTGGGCTAAAATGACCGCTTTAGCAGAATCATAATAGGATAAAAAGATATAAAATAAGATTTCTTTCTAAGAGATATATTGTAGTCTTTAGTGCATCTTCCTGTCTTTGTTTGTTGATGGTTTACGTTAGAGTATTCACACATTTGCATCTTTAGAATTTTGTGAGACAGTGGGGTGCAACAATCACGCCTGTAATCCCCCAAGGATCAGCCAGAGGTGTACCTTATAGTACACCCACATTTCACCTGTTATGTTTAAGTCCCATGTAATAGGGGGTGAGCCTATTGCCATCAATCGGGCACAAATCTAGAGTCCTTGGCTGTTACAGAGAAATTCCTGATGGAAAAACCCAATAACACTATGCCCGACCTGGGAATCGAACCCATGACCTCATGCTCAGCAGTTGCGCTTGCGACCACTTTACCAACGAGGTTGTGAAGTTATAAAGATTAAGTACGTCCAGAGCACCCTAGCTTGCAGCTGCTGCCTTTTGCCATACTCAATAATCCTACTATGATGGAACGACAATTCTTGTTTCATTTACAAATCTTGTTTGAATCCTCTTCATGTTATATTTCATCAGCTAGCCTACGTATAAAGGAGATGTTCCAGAAATGTATGGAGCCTGGGCCAGCACTATGTACACTATATGTAAATATCGCTATGTATTACAGTAACCGTTTTTTAATGTTAATTTTCATTAATTTCACTTCGTTTCAAAGTACATTCAAATTAACTTGGGCAAGGAAAGGAACACAAAATGAAATTAAACATGGTGGATCAGATCAGCAGCAAGCGAAAAATGACATTCGGACAATAACATTTGATTGACGTGTATCGTAATACCTGCGATAAAAATAAACAATACGAATTTCGAAAATCTTGGGTTTCGGTTTCGATAAAATACTACAGATCCAAACTAAAAGCAAGGAAAGACTCAAAAACTTCACTTCTTAAAACTGTCAAAGTCGTCAAACTTCATTAGTCAAACACAACTGTCATGGCTGCCCTAAAAATAGGCTTATTTTATTAAAAAAACTTTCAAATGATCATTATTGTACCACTGAACCTTTCTTCAAATTATTTTTTTAGTATTTTTATGAAATTCCCCTATTTATCTATATAGTGTACATAGTGGTGGCCCAAAATCAAACATCTCCTTTCAATCAACTTTCTCGACGATTATTGCAAATTCAGTTTTTATTGAGCAAGTTAATCGAAGGTAAATGTCTAAAATATCTCGTCATCCACTGGTTTAGAGTCAGGCCCTCATAATAATTATGCGGTCAGCACTAAGGGATAGTTTTGCCCAACGCAACTTTCAAACGAGAACTGGGGCTGCATAACTAATAAATAAAAGGCAGGATTACAAAGAAATCTATGATTTATTTGTAAATAAAATATGATAATTTACAAATGCATTTATAATTCATGTGTTTTAGACAGAAACACCACATCCAATGGTTGTACAGTCAGTATAGTGTAACACCATTATTTTCACATAATATCATATAAATAGACATATAATATTTCGATACACTGCTTTATATAATAGCTAAGAGATTAATTGTATGCAAAGTATTTTTTTGATATTGTACTCAATACTTGTGTACTTAAAAATTGTGAATAGACTTTCGTCACTGACCGTACAAACTCAAATATTTTTAACTTACATAAATTGAATTCCAAAATCTTTGGTACACTTTAGAATGACATGATTTAGAATCTAATACAAACCACACAATATGATGAAAGGACTACACTTACCTTACTTCGCCTTTCGGCAATTAGAGAAGACAATTTGTCTTTGACATTTTACATTCTCGCACTGCACAATAGTTGTACATGAATCTTTTGGCGCGTGACCTTAATCGGAACTAGCGCTGCCACCATCTTGGTTTATTTTTTCAATACAATTGTACAAATGTTTACCAACCCTTCCCCTGCCCTTCTGTCAGTATCATCAAGGCGCCAAAAGAACCATGCAGCACAGTAACTGCGGATTTTACCAAGAAACTGAACGCGATCAACACATCGGCGTTCAAGAGCTGTCCTTGCCAATATTTCATAGTAATTATGACACGACAGCTCTTGAACAAGGTTTTTGTGAAATCCTATTTACATGCACGGATCTGCGTTTTCGGGTAACTCTATCTCATTCTGTCATGAAAAGTCGTTATTTGGTGGAGCGAGAAGTCCGATCGCAAGCGTCCGCATTTATTAGTATCGGAAGCACTTTAACGTTCGATTGAGTTGCAATTCCAAGTGACAGAAAGACAAAATTTTCAAGAAAACGCTGATCTGTGCGTGTAAATGAATTGTCACCTTTATGCTGATCGCGTTCTGTTATATTGGTGAAATTCGCTGAAGTACTTTAGTAATTTATTTAAAAAACGCGCGCGCACGACTCGCCCGAGTGTTACGCGTAGGGGCCGTTTTGGTGTGTGTGCGCTTGGGCTTGCGGCCCGCTGCCGCCTGTGTCTTGGCCGCGTCGCCGGACGGGTGGCGTTTAACGCGAGTGCTTGACCGAGTGGATGCCTGGTGCAAAAGAAACTGTATTCGCAACTCTTCTTTACTAAACGGTGGCTTTAAACGCCAAATTTTACTAGTAGGATAATTAATGTTCAAAATAGTGTTTTATAGCAGGCAAAATACCCGTTTATAAAAATAAAATAAAGAAAAACATGAAGGTGTATTTCTAAAACATTAAAAGGTCTATCGGAATTTTTGGCTCCATTTAGGTGAACAGAAATCCATTGTACAACTAGGACTTGCTACAACGAGATAATCCACAAAATGCTACCGTCAAACTGGAACGTCTCAAACTGCCAAAAGGCGACCCTCAACCTCATGATGGCGTAAATGTCCACTTATGATCGCCAAAACCTAACGTAATTTCTGTATAGTCAATTTATTTGGTAGCCTTTAAAACCTATTTTGGTAAGCGTTTAACTAAACAAATAAAATATAAAACTAATAATAATATAAAAAGTACTTACTGGGCGCAGAATGTTTGATGGGCGATGCAGCAGACTGGACTTCTTGGAGAACGAGTGGTTCAGCATAGACGGCTTCTCATTGGCCGTGTCGATGTCCGTGTAAGAGCGAGACGACACGCCCTTGCTCTTCTTACGCGTTGTGGACTTGCTCGCCGACGACGACCGTTTTATAGGCCTCACCTTTGAAATGCCCAAACGAATCTATAAATATTGAGAATGGTCATTTGTGAAGTGGTGAGGTTGCTGTTATGCCAAAACCAACATGCTTTTGCCTTTTGAATAATGCATGCTTAATCAGCTTATGTTCCCACTGCCACACCTCTATCTGCTCCCTATGCCCTATGAGAGGAAGTGTGGGAGTGGGCTGTGTTCCATCATGCTGGGCCCATTACCACTGCTCCCTTTTACCGAATTTATAGTAATTCCTTGATGATGTCGAAGAAATGTTAGGTTATTAGCATGTTACTACAGCTGGGAGCCAGGCATGTTTACTGGCACTGTTCCCTTTTACCAAGCATATAGATGGTCCTTCTTTTATGATATCCAAGAAATAATCCACAATCAGCCTGTTACGGTGGTACATTGTTACACAGCTGGGACTTAGGCCTCTTCTCTTTGAGAAGAATGTTAAGCAGTCGGGATATGGATTACCATGTAAAAGGGGCATGCATTCAAGATTCTGACCATCAATTTTCTGTGACAACACTTCGGTTGGTAGGACATTGAATGAGCTTTGAAAGGATTTTACTTCGCATTTGAGACTGATCAGTCTCTGAGACAAAAAGCCTTACTACAAACCTTTTTACATACATTAGTCAGCAAATTAGTAAAGAAAGAAAGTATTAGTCGGAGCAAACTATATCTTATCGCCCTCACCTTAGGAGTGGAGCTCTTTTTCTTAGAAGTGGTAGGCTCGGCAGAAGCAGGCCCAGCCTCTTCCGCGTCAGCCGGCTTCTCATCCTGGCTCTCCTCTTCCTCCGTCACGTCTTTCAATTTATCGAAGTCCTCCTCTGTATTACGGACGTGGTCATCCAGGTCAGGAAATTTCTGAACAGAGATATTGGTTAAAAAATCCAGTCATATAATCAAATTAAGCTGAGAATCAGAACTTTCTGGCGCTCAAAAACTACATGAGGCATTCCTCCGCGACGCCCAACCTTCGCCACTTCCTACTCCCCAAGATATTCTCAACTTAGTTAAGTAGGTCCTTGGTATGCTTTGTTGAAGAGTAAAGAAATACTGGACCAAGTAAGTTGGTAGTAAGCAGATTAGCTGTTGATAGTAGATTAGACTTGAACTGTTATAGTTAAATTGTCTCAGCCAAGCAAAGATAAATCCTCCATTCTTTGAAGTGTCCATGCTGTACCGGTTGATGTTAACGGCAGCTGTGTTACTGTCTGGCATGTCACAGCATGATGCTGAGCGGGGGCACTTTAATGTGTATGTGACGTACATTTTTCCCCTACATGTTTTATTTTTTGTGCGTGAAACATGACGCAATTAAATACTTCATTCTTTCTTTATTATTAGAAACCCGTTCATGAGCAAAGTATCGGTAAACCTACCTCTGGGTGAACAATGAATTCTTCTATCTGAGAGACGGCCTCCTTGAAGGCAGCAGTCTTGCAGGACTTGATCAGCTGCTCCTTATACTCCTGGTAAGGCTTGATGTTGTTTTCCTCGATCCAGGCGCTGTTAACAAGAAAGCCTCATCAGTTTCTAGGTCTACCAAAATCATTCGCAGGACAGTTGATGAACAGGGTTACAGAAGGAACTAATAAAACACAACAGATTTAATTACACTGTATTTTTTGCTACAATTATTTCTGCCTTAGTTGATTTAGCAGGAGGTCCTGGTTTCGATTCCCAGGTCGAGCAATATGTTATTGGCTTTTTCCAGCATTTCTCAGTAGTAGCCCAGGATTTGGATTTGTGCCCGGTTGCTGGCAATAGTCTGGCCTCTTTATTATATGAGACTTACAACATAACTGGTGCAAGACAGGTACAAATAGTACACCCATGTACTGTTGGTACCTGTGCTTAACCCTTCGGAGAAATACAGCCGTGATGTTATGTTGATTGTTCTTCTCAGGATATTTGAAAGAATGAACACCCTCTAACTATAGGGATGTAGGTACTATAAAACTGATTGTCATCCTCTCGTGCTAAGATCGATTCCTATCAACTGTCAAGGTATATCCGATGGACGGAAGTAGGAACAAGCATGACTCATTCAGCATATGTCGTAAGAGGTGTAGCTACAACACCTAATACTTATGTTTATAGACTATCTTTGATACGACGCTATACATTGTAGTGGTTTGCAGCATACACATGGCACCCAAGTGTAGCGCGCTACCACATATCCGATTAACCAATTTGTCGTTTTGAAAGTGAATTTGTTTGTCACGCCTCAGCAGCTGAATGGATTTCGATGAAATTTGGCATACGTATAGGACATTGGATACTTTTAAACCCGGCAGGATGTTCCGTGAGATAATGTCCGACTTCAACGTGAGCGAAGCTACGGGCAACAACTAGTTTCCTGATAAATTCAGTAGAATCAACAGAACAGCACACCTTGTAAGTCCCGAAGGGTTTGGCAGAGTTGTATTTTCCTAACAAGTACACGCACATTTCGCCAGCTATGTTAAAGTCCCGTGTACATAGTATGGGATAAGCCTATTGCCATCAACCGGCCCTGCCAGGCCGGAATTCAGACTCCGTAGCTGTTATTGATAAAAACCCAATAACACTTTGGTCGACCCGGGAATCGACCCAGGACCTCATGCTCAGTAGTCGCGCTTGCGACCACGACCAAGGAGGCAGTCAGTAGAATAATAACAAAAACAGATTTTTTTGAATTATACTCGTATCGTACAATTTTCCAATGAAACTACTTTACCAACAACAATATTTCTCGCAAAATCGCAATATTGAATTCGAATTCAGAGTATTCCTCTTCAAAAGGTTTCCCGGATTAATTTTCCAATAACGAACAGTAGGTAACTAGGTACTGGGTTTTTCATATTCAAAACGTACTTCACAAACATACAGGCTTTACTTTTTGCAAAATAAAATTCAGTTCACAGTATTCCTCTTTAAAAGGATCCCTGTATTCATTTTCGGATAACAACCAATACTAGGTACGTCTACGTATATCATATTCAAAACTAGACAACATGCAAACGGTGGAAACTGGAATATGGAACACAATATTTGTTCGAATATTTCGACGTAGTTTGTCAGTTTTCAGAAATCCAGCTTCGCATATCAGGCTCCCTAAAATGGGGTGAAGGGAGAGGAATTCAACCCCCCATATATCTATTATGATGCATAGCAACGAAGATCCAATTACGCGTTCGTCGGAACCCGGTCGATGCTCTGCAGGACACATGATCCTATATGTATATTATAAAGCTAGGGATTGCATTGCGAACGTCACGGAATAAGTTCATCGGCGGGTCTGTCCGTCCAGCTAATTAGTTTAAAGAGATTTTGTGGGGTGTTGTTAACTATGAAAACCTTACTGTTACAGCATAACAGCCTGACCACGCGTAGCGGCGAACAGCGCGACGTAGCATGATTAGTATATTCCTATTTATCGTTTTAGGAATTTTCGCTGCAACGAATTTCTCGTGGCATGTAAAAGCACTTCCCGTGGACATGTGAGTGTGACTCTATGAACGAATAAAACCAACGCGTATCGCTATGGTAACTTTAACAATGACCGTCGAACGCGAAGAAAGTCGGAAACCAATGCAGTGGGCCAGTCAGCTAAGTCAGTACCAAAAGGAGGGCTCAATAAAACTCGGACTACAATTAAAAAGTTCAAAACCTAAATCACCATTCCAGCAGTGTGATGCAGATGGTGACATCAAATCCGAGACAGAACTAAAGTGACTAACGTGTGAAAACCATGCTGATGATGTCGCGCAATACGTAAGCCTCTGATTTTCTGATTTCCAACAGTTTCTTTTGAGGACCTAATATTATTATGTAGGGATAAGCTTCGCCGATGGGTTCTCAACAGCAATACACACAATTCGAAGACCTCGGAGGTCCATTAATTCGATTATCCTGTCAGTATCGTGAAGTGTAAAACAAAGGCCAACAAAAGATTGGCATAAATTGCCAGTAAATTGAAGGGGAGATGGCTAAGTGCATAATGCATTTCGCAACGACTAGTCTTGTGACTAGATACATTGGAAACAATACACGGTGTAAGGGACATCGACGCTCAAACTATTATCTCGAATTCAGCACATGATAATTATGATTCTAGATCCCTAAGCGTAGAAAGCTTTCGTCGGTTATTAAACATTTAAATGCTGGTGGGTCTACCGCATCATGTACTGAATTCATGGTTACAGTTTGCGCGATGTATACAGGGTGGGAGGGCGGGTCATCGACGGACAAATGATTACACACCGGTGTGTAATCATTTATAATCGATGTCCCTGTTCTTCGAAATACAAGTTCGATCCACGGCAAATATTTGTACCGACTGGTCAACGATATTGTGATTATTTAAGCGATGCCCTTGTTCACAAGAAGGGTACTTCCTACATGTATGGAAGTCTCTCAGCGAAGATAGAGAACAATTGGAATTAGCTTCCGAAATGTGTATGTCAATGCGATTGCCACCTTCCTTTGCTCCTCGGTTAGCAATGGGTCGGACGAAATATGTATAAATGCAAAGACACGAATGGTTCAGTTCACTTGGCGCTTGGCTTTGTACATTACAATTTCACAAAATAATATTTACCACCAAACCAAACCGCACCCCGTGGCAATGACAATCAAGCGCCAAAAGAACCACGCATAACTATAACATAAGTCTGACACGCATGCTATATCTTTAACCATCGATGCACGTGGACAGCAAGTGTAACGTAAAATGATGTAACGGGGCTTTCAAAACAACAGTTTTGCGCTGCATGACTGCATCGTTTTGTCGCCTTCTAATATTCGCAATTGCAACAAAGTAAGATTTTAAGCACTCATTTATGTACCATTTAACTTTATTGAAAAACAAAAACACATGAAATTACTGGTAGAGAATGCCTAATGGCATTAAGTCCGCCTATGTACCACTATTGTACATGAAGTTTAAATAAATAAATAAATGCCTATTAAAATTGAAGTGAAATCTTTAAGTCAATTAATTTAATGTAATTTAATGTTAGGAGCTCGTGGCTAAATAATAACAGCCGCTCGGGTCGTTTGTTAGGTTAAGCCGCGCTTGCCTAGGTTGGTCCGCGGATGGGTGACCACTCATTACATACCGAGTTTCCTCCGTGCCTCAGAAAGCACGTTAAGCCGTTGGTCCCAGCTGTCATTTGTACATCTTTGAAAGTCGTTACAGGTAGTCAATCAGTGCCCCGACAGTCTGACAACCAGTGTTACCACGAGGTATAACCCAGTACTAACTGAGTTGTAGAGGTCAGATAGGCAGTCGCTCCATGCAAAATATTGGTATTCACCTGCACCCGGTTAGAATGGGCCACAATATCGTTGGAAAAAGGCTAAGCAGATGATGATTTAATATTAGTGAAAACTGGCATTAGATTTTATATGCTTCGCGCATTATGGCTTTGTCACTCATGTAGGCCAGTAGATTTGTGTCAGTTACTTAGCTTTCGTTACACGCTACATTCGATGGGATCGCAATTCGAAAGCTGTATGTAAAGTTTTTCCGATTCTCAGTCATTTTGCATCACGGCCTAACAATTTTCAGTTGAAATAAAGTCCGTGTGCTCCACGGGATTACCCATTGGCAAAAACGGCGAATATCCGTACAAACTTTCACCCCTAGTGGATGATTTTCGAAAATCCTTTCGTAGTGCGTTAAACAAACGCTCCGTGCTTCTAGCTAGATCCAATGGTTTAGTTTGTGCGTTGTCCGCAGTGAATGAATTTTATTTAGTAACGATTTTTAGGGTCCCGTATCAAAGGGGTAAAAACGGGACCCCATTACTAAGACTCCACTGTCCGTCTTACTGTCTGGCTGTCTGTCACCAGGCTGTATCTCATGAACCGTGATAGCTAGACAGTTGAAATGTATTCGTTATTATTTCACAGATGATGTATTTCTGTTGCCCCTATAATAAAAAATACTTACTAAAAACAGATTAAAAAAAATTGTACGCGGCACAGACCCTAACTGGTCTAAAATGACTATCCTAAACTGTACTCGTAGAATACCAGCGCGATTGTGAGCGTTGGAGGCTGTTGTTTTGCTTCCTTATGCTTTTTCTTTTGTATATTAGTAGAACGATGGCGTCGAAAGCATGTTGCCCCACCCCGCTTATTGTCACTATGCAAGGTGCGTGTATTTAATTCTAGATTGTTTGCAACTACTTGGTGCACAAGCACATGGCGACATGATTTAGATTTCTTACCACAACAGCATTGGTGTTTCAAGTTCTGAAGATTTGTTAATGTTGCCTAAAATAATACATAGCTTTTACTGTTCCCACTGCTGGGCCACAAACCTCCTCTCTATGAGAGGGAGTGGAGGATCTGTGATCCACCACAAGAATCCAGTGCATGTTGTAAATCAAATTCCGTTGCCAGTTAAATATTGCTAGTCACAGATTTTAGAGTCAATTATTTCCATGTTACAAATGCATGAAAAAATTTCAAAGTCAACTACTTATTAAAAAAAACCCTCCTTTAGGGTTTGCCGCAGTCAGATAAAAATGTTTCAGCTTTCATTCGTAAACAAAAATAAAATATAAAACAACAATTAGCAAGAACGACTCCACAGCCCACAGCTTTTCCCCGAAGCCAGATCAATACAGAAACATCCGTAACAACATAGTACACACGCCAGCACATGAAACTGTCACATTTTCCCAATCAACCTTTGACCTAATGCGTTAGCGATAAAGTTGAAAATCTATTACTTAAATAAATTTGACAGATTGTAGTGCTGGTGTGTACTGTTCTAGGTTTTATAAAAATGGCGGCGATCCCAGCGCCTATTTTTAACAAACGGTGTAGGAAAAGGCCAGAAACGATTGCTGGATTGTGCCAAATACGGTAATAGGTATGGTCAAAAAGAGATTAGAGATTCGAGCCGAATTCAATGGGAGAAAGGAAGATGATGCTGACCTCAGTAAAAAGAGGCCTTAAACAAGAAAGCTTTAAGAGAGTAGGACAAAGGAGCGCAAGGCCTATGGGTCGTATGGTCGTAATGGGTCGTAATAGGTCGAAGAAATAGTTGAGTTAGCCGGAAATATCGGCGAAAAACCCAGTATACAGGGTGTAACAAGACCCTTAACGAAGCCATCAACCAAGCATTATGTACTTACGTCAAACTAAGTAACTTTATGCAAAAATTATTGCTGGGAAACGACTTTTTTAGGGGGTTAATAATCACATTTTAGGGTAAGACTCAATGTAACGCACTCGAAACATTGTGCTGATGGGTGCATTGAATAGTGCGGGGGTCGTGGAGGTGTTTAAAGCAAAAATTTTACATTAAAAAACTGGATTTAAAAAAAAAAACTTGTGAAAACAAAGGGGGCAACAAGTGCCTTTCGGCTTCGTGAAGGGTCTTGTTACACCTTTGTAACTACATTTATTATGTTCGTATAACTTGACTAACTATTGGGAAAACCTGTTTCTTTTTTGTAGGAGCCGATTTTAATACCTGAATCGACCAGATTCAATTACTAAATTAATGAAAACAACCAAATAATATTTAAAAAGGTGGCATGACGAGATGACCTGTGCAACGGCTGCAACCCAATTGTGTATTAGACTTTCAATCACAATCGAAGGATTTTGAAAGAAATTGTTAATCCATTGGTTTACTTGTCTAAAAATTCGTTTGTTCAGCAACGTAATTATTGCTACATGTATGAATATTATTAAACCGTCAAAACGAAAGGCATTGCAATAAAAAGCGTGTGTACGTAATTACCGCAACTCAAAATGGCGCAAAATAACTGACAGGATTTCAGGGCCTTAGCACTGCAGGGAGGGTGTACTAACCAAACTAACAAAAAAAATACTACAACCACGAATAACGGAATCGTTAGTTTTGACCAGTATTTTTAACTGTAGCTTATTCCCCAAATCCAAATTTTAAATTCACTGACAGTTGACAGTTGAAGCAGAGCCTAAAGGATGTAACACACTCTGTACAGCCAAAACTGTTGGGCCTAGAGGCATCAAATTTTGAACAAGAGGTGTACATTCAAAGGTGAGCACTAAGAAAAGATTTTTGATGATTAATCCCATATGTGGGTTAAATAGAGGTTGGAAGTTCGTCTTTAGGTAAATCATAAGTCACATGGCTTGTGTAAGAAATAAAAATGGATGACAGAATACAAATCTACACGTCTTGAATGGATTGTTTTTACAAAAATCTCAATTTTTGTCGTGCACGGTGAGTGACGTCAGCATAGATATCTCTATCTAGCAAACAATTACAAAATGTTTATTACTGAACCAAGCACATTCTGAAATATATAAATCATTTCTTCGCTTATCATTCCACAAATGAGTGACATTTGTTTTTTAACTAAATAATGTGATTATACAGGGTGTAGAAGGAACATACACAGACACATGGTTACTACGTGTTTAGTACATCATTCGGAACACCAGTACAGCGTTCAAGTAACCTGTCCCCACTTCATCCATCCTGAGTTGATCCGGTGCGTTATGTCCCGGTCTACTTCGCCATCCCCTTGAACAAGTTTAGTGACCCGAGGTACCGGAAGTCGGAGCATATCGGTATGGGCGTTCCGGCAAGAGTACGGCGGCAGCTCGGGACTAGAGAGACCGCCGAAATCGCAAAACAAGTATTACGTTTTAGTTCCACTCAATTTAAGGCCAGCATGCTCCAGTCTTTGCCACCACACCTCCAGTCCGCTCTGGACCTCTTGGCCGCTCTCGGCAACCAGCACAACCTCATCGGCAAACAGCATACACCAGGGTGTCTCTTCCTGGATGTACGTCGTAAGAGCGTCCATTATCACCAGCACCGTAGAAACCGGTTTTGTCGACGGAAGTATCGACAAAATGACAGATTTCTTTTGTTGATCTGTCAGGTGGTGCAGGAAGGGCTGACAGCCGACAGCCATCACATTGAAGCTACCGATAGTGCCCGCTGTAAACCATACTTGGGTTCTACACAGATTGTCCATCGCACGGATCAACTGCACATACTTCCCAGGCACACCTTTCTCCTTAAGAGCCCACCACAAAACCTCATGGGGCAGCCGGTCGTACGCCTTTTCGAGGTCGACGAACACCATGTGCAAGTATTTATGTGCACCTCGCACAGCTGGTGGATAGTGGAAATGGCAACCGTCGTTCCCCGACCAGCAAAAAACCGAATTGGTTCTGTGCTTCACTCTCTTCTCTGTCGCCTTTCAATAACTTTCTCCCACTTTCATACTATGTGACATTAGTTGTATTCCTCTTTATTTGTTGCACTCCAGCACATCACCTTTAATCATGAAACTTAAAAGATTATTCACAAACAAAATGGATGTTATTTAAGAAAAAACCTTCTTAACTGTTTTTTTTTTGCTTTAAAAAACGATATTAAATCACATGAGACGTTACAATTAAATTATTCATTAAAAGTCGCGATTTTGCGGCACATAAGAGCTTTATGCGAATTCGTAACTAATAAGTCGAACAAACATTATTATATTCGCACCTGAGTTCCGTTTCGTTAATCATAATATTAAGTATATTGTGCCAACTTGTTAAGTTGGTAGGCACCTCTAGCTTTTAAGAGTTGAAAGTGTAACCCGTTTGGAACGGGTTAAATTAAGCTTTTAAAAAGGGTCACCTATATCGTATGAGTTTTGATTATCTGCTTAAACAAACCCTGCCAAACATTATCTTCCTGCCCTTGTCCCACGTTTTTATCTTCCATTCTCCCCTGTCAACCTTCACGCTATCATTTACACCTTTTTCCTCCATATCATTCCTCATACAATCCATCCATCGTTTCCTTGATCTTCCTCTCCCTCTCCATCCATCAACATTTATTACTCTTTTAGTCACAAGCGATTCGTCCCTCCTCATCACACGTCCATACCAAGACAGCCGATTCCCTTTCAACTTTTCTGTAACCGGCGCAACTTTCAAACTTCGTCTAAAATAATCATTGCTTACTTTATTCATTCTTGTCACACGACAAATACACCTCAACATTCTTATCTCTCAAAAACCCTACCAACGCGTAACCAAAATCCTTTTACATAACTTTCGTACATTTTGTATAAACCATCGTTCAATACAGCCTCTCATTGCAAGGAGGATCACGGTCCGGACTGGATAACATACAAATTCCAATTCGAAATCTGAACTCTCTGAAACGATCGCTGCGTAGCTAAGCGGCCCGACGGGCTTTGGCGTAACTTTGCAATGCGGCGCACTGCAGCCCGCCGTGGTACTATTATGCATTACGCACATACCTTTGGGGTTAAAAAAATACCGCTCTGTTTGTTTGACGGACGTTTTCACCCTTTGGCTAGGGAACACTAATAAACACCTAATTATTCGCATGGGTGGTTCCAGTAATAGAACTCTATTTGACAGACAGACAGAGAAACGTTGCGTTTTATAATAAGGGGGGAGGTCGAGCCAGCGTAATGTTGTTACTTTTAACTTATGGGGCGCGTATTCGGTTTGATATAAAAGTTTGCTCAGGTGATTTATATCTGGACAATACAAATGACAAAATCGAAAATACTGCTTAGAGTTAACTTGAGTAAGCTATAGAAAAAAGTAAAGAAGACACCTAACATTAACTTGCACTAAAGTATGGATGTAGCTTGCGCCCTTTTTATCACCAATCAGAAGTTGCCATGGCTCAATAACGCGCAGAGTAAGCAAACTGATATGGGGCTGTGGGCTGGCCATGTCTGTCGAAGGACCGATAGCCGATGGAGCAAACCAGTCCTGGAGTGGAGACCGTGGATTGACAAGCGCAGCTTTTATCCCTAATTTATTTGTGCTCGGCGCAGCATATCTTCTTCTTCCATACTTCTCTATTACTCGTCATCTCAGCAGTCACCTCCTTTCTAGCCATATCATCCTTCACACAGTCCCTCCATCTTCTCCGTTCGTTCTTCTTCGTTTCTTTGGTCTTCCTCTACTTTTATAGCCATCCACATTCATACTCAAAACTTTCCTCAGGCAGATTTTCACATGTCCATGCCACGATAACCGATTACCACATAACTTTTCAGTCACCGGCGCCAAGCGTGCAAGCTACTTGTACATATATTTTTGAGCAAGTTGCCGGCATGTCCATTCCTTGCTTATCTAGTTCATTTGCGAAAAATGTATCTACGTAATCATGTCACTAGTTTAAATGTCACGGAATGGAACAATAGATTAAACAATCAATAACAGAAAAAAATGCGCACCTGTACAATTAGCATAGGATTGTTTCGGGCCAGTTCAGATCGAACTTATATACACTTATGGTATGGTAGAAAATCCAAGGTATACTTGGATTTTCTATTAATGTTAAAATCGAAGTGATCCTTTTTTTTTGTAGCAATAATGTTACTCGTGGGTTGCTGCTAGTAAAAAACTCACGGATTGCGGAGGCAGAGGGCAGAGTTGCCATATTGCAGTTAGTAACATTATAAAATTATACGTAAGAGAGTCGGAACACCAAAGAAAAGATGGATGAATTGTGTGAGGAACGATATCAAAGAAAATGTAGTAAAAGATAGCGTGACGTCTGACAGGGGAGAATGAAAGAGAAAAAGTGTTGCGCCGACCCCAAGAATCATGGGACGAGGGCAGGAAGATAATAATTGGTTCGAAAATTGGAGTACGGGTAGCAGTTCTAAAACGAAGGTGGGCAAGACACTTGGCTAGACGTCATAACGGCAGGTGGAGTGGAGCGCTCACGGACGTTAGAAGAAGCAGGACGCCTACAGCCAGTTAGGTGAACATTCAGAAGATGGTTGAGACTGATACAAACCGGCAAAAGCGGAAGCATGGCAGAGAAAGTAGGAGGCCTATATCAGCAGTGAGTGGAAAAAGTCTGCCAATGATAAATGATGATGAAAGAGGACTTATGAGAGAGTTGACTATATTTAGACTTCAGTTTAAATAACCTATCTTCCTTCAATGTCAGTACCTATTGTAAGGTGAGCAATAAAATAAACTAAATTCATTGTAGATGTTTTGTCATGTTTACAGCAATTCGATTTTGTACGGGGACGAAAATAATATTGTAATTAATATTTTAGTCCATTAAGGAACAATATTTCATAATATCATGTAGTAAAATTTAATAAATAATAAAAGCAGTGAGATATTAGACAGTTATTTGCAAATTTCCATCAGAACAAAGACCATTCTCTTCAAACTGGAAAATCTAACTGGATGTGGCCCAGGCTTTTCTTGCATCGTGCATTGCGAAAACAAGGGATTTTTCTGATCAGTGTTTCTTTCCTTTAAGTACTGACGTGTGGTCTGACAGACACCTCGACCACTCAAATTTGAAGTTTTTATTATGTTATCGTAAACATATTACTCCGTGCGTCGCCGGAGAGTGGTGGTGTCGCAGCGTGCTTTAACAGTAATTTATGGATATCGCAAAATGGCAAGTGGTCTCACAGACCACTCGTCAGTACTTTTGTTATAGTTGTAACATTGAAAGGGTTAAGTATTTATACGCATATATAAAAGCTAATGAATGTGATGTATGCATGAAACATGTGTGCCTCCAATGGAGCAAACTTGTGTGTTATGGGGTCGTCCATTAACCACGTGAGGCGCGAAATGGGAGGGATTTTGGAAAAAAATCACGAAGTATCACTAGGGGGAGGGGGTAATGTTCGTCCTTCACGCATCCTCACGCGACGAACGATCGCTAGATCGAGAGAGATTCTCTGCGTAGTGCGCGAAAATGATGACGCCGAGCGGCTTGATGAGACCGAAGTCGATCTTCAACAAAGCACAGTGTCACCACCTGACTTGCAAGATGCTTATCTACTTGTTAGTGTTGAAGAAAATCTCGCTAATCCGTTGTCAGAGGACAATGACAATTTATGTACCAGTATAAATATATTTTTCTAATGTTTATCACCCTAATCTAGGGTATGCTCGTCCCCTCGGTGGGCACATATATGAGCTGATAACACACACGCATGATTACACCTTTTCTTTATTATTTTTATAAAAATTAAAATTTCCTTAATTATACATTGATGGTCTGTTAGACAACAGGTTGGCACTTATTTGAGTAACATGACACCTTGGTTAGGAGCACTATCAAGCTGATAAATGTTTTTTATCATTTATTATCAGAAATTATGAACCTCCACTTTATACAAATTTGCTTACCCTATTTAACCCCTTTATGGTAATAGAAAATCCTGTCAGTATCAAAATGTTAAGCTTCTAGACCTAGCAGTTTGGGCTGTGCATTGCCTGTCAGTAAGTGAAAGAATTAATATTAGATTTGATTAAGTAAACCACTTAAGGTAGGTATGTTACATATAGATTTTAATACAAAACATTTTCGAAAATATCCTGTAGTTACCGCTGCAGTAAAATACTGTCTTGTATTTCTCTAGTGTGTTCCTTTGAAAATCTGTCACCAAGGTATTGTTGTTCTGTTTGTATATAATTCAAATTATTCATTTAAAATCAAGGATTTATACATGGCACACTGGATGGTGATCTCCATACTAGATGTTGTTTGTATCTTGCTAATCTGAGTAGTCAATTTTATGTTAAAATCAAATATAGCATTGCCTTTTTGAACGTTGTCCTATATCTAGGGGCAGAAGTATCTGTGTGTATTTCAGCAAAAAATTGCAGGTGATGTCATAATGAAACTTGGGAATGAATCTGAGGTTTTGTAGAACTTCAGTAAATGAATCTGGACTTTCAAGGATGATTTACAAAAAAAAATGGCAACATTAAGTTGTGTTAACAGTGCAGATTTACTTTTATATAATTTCATTGTTATCATCTTTTGTCCAATATGAATCTAATTTCTTACAGATAAATCATTTTCATACAGGTCATTAGTTCATTACCTCTTTGGTCCTTTAATTAAAAAAACAAATATTATTCAAACCTACGAATGGGTGTTACTACTGCAAAAATACTCTAAAATTAAAAAAAAAACACTGTCATGATAAAACAAATAATAAAAGCATTTGTTTGGTTAGTTGGGATACATGTGACGCATTTTATTTAACACGAGTTGGACTAGGCTGAAGATAATGCTAACCCAGCAGGTGAAACCTTATCAATAGTTGATGTTTACTTAAAGAAAATTGAGTACTTACTAGTTATTAGTGCCAAAGAAGTAAATGCATTGTACGTTCATCGCTTTCTTGGGAGGCTTTAACTCCGGAGTAGGGATGGCTACCTGAAAACCATCACAAACCAGAATTAGGGTCAATGTTTTCTTTCACTATTATGACATTTCTCAATGTCTTGTTTATCAGCTCTGACAGCTTTGTTTAGTATGCTAGATATTTAGTGTTTCTCCGGCCTTTTGCCCCAGCCACGCAGCTTTAAAGCCAAGCACTCCTAATTATCAGGAAATTTTCCCGCCCATAATTACATGATTCTTATCTGTCAATTTTATCAACAAACGCTCCAACAGTTGTTTACTATTTTAATTTATGTTATTTACTGATATAAAGTGAGCGTTTTATTATTTTTAACTTCAAAAGTAGAAATGAAAGCGTCTTACCCGGCCGGGCCAAGGGCTGAATCCCTTCATTTTGGCCCTGAAACAAACATAAGTCATGTATTACCAACACTGCAATCGAGTAAACAGCACAAAAACCTTCATATAGCTCCACTATTCAATACATACCACACAAGATCACCAAGTTTAAAACTCTCGGACATTGTACACGTCTGCTCTGTTCAGCTTTCCACGACGAACTAACCAAAGAGAAAATGTATCCATCATAGAATAGAGCAACCTTCCGCGTCTTTTGGTTTGTCTATGGTCGTTGTAAAAATCGTTATTTTCCGATAAAACATTGGATTTATTAGGCTAGTTCCACACACCTGTTACTAAAATACAAACAAACTGCAAAACTCCAAACGAATAAACGATGAGCAATCGACCGATTTTTGTAAATGCGTCGTAAACACTTAGAGCAAGTTTCCTATAATTTATTTTTATATTAGACTAGCTGCGCCCGCGGTGTCACCCGCGGTGAAAACTTAACACACGTACAGACGCCATCACATCAAGCCAAACTACACCTCTACCTACCTGCCTAACTACCTACCTAACGTACCTACCCTACCTGCCTACTTACCTATCTACCTACCTCGTTTGAATAAACGACACCTTGACTTTATGCTGACCATATGACTGAAAATATTTGAGTTTTTTTATCATCCCACGGGAACATCACATTTTTCCGGGATTAAAAGTAGCCTATGTGTTAATCCAGCATGTAAGCTATCTTAATACCAAATTTCATCCAAATCCGTTAAGCCGTTTGAGCGTGAAGGAGTAACAAACACACATACATACTTTGGCCTCTATAATATTAGTGTGATAGTATGATTAGTTAGTTCGTGAACGGGCGCTGTCAGTTGGGACTGGTCATCTCTTAGCTGCCACGGTGTATTTTAACTACTTTGTTTTTAAATTGCTGATAGTTATAATCTTTTACTCTGGACGCTCTTAATGTGCACGTCTTTCTACATCGTTCTAACATATATGTATAATCTCAACATGAATGATGTAACCAAGATCTTGTAACAATATTTTGATTAAAAAGAGTGTCTATGGAGTTTCTTGCCCATTCTTCTCCATAGAGATCTACGCTTTGGAATGGGCAACTACAGTAATTTCACAAGTTATTATACCTTGTGTCTGTGACTGTAGCTTCGCCTTTGTTTTCCTGACTTTCAAAAGTGCCTGCTAAGGTCTAATTGAAAGAAACGCTTTGAGTTTGAGTGACACTCAACGAAAGTACTTGCAAGCCAGTCATTTGACCACACGTTTTAATTTGTGATGGTCACTGATGGTTTATTATATTTTTTTTAATAAACCGTAAACTGCTGTTATTTTTCAGAAGCTTGAAAGACAATGTTCCATTTTACGTTTTTTTTTCACGCTGTTGACAGTTTCTCATATTTTTATCTGTATTTTATTTTGCTATTTTCGTTTTCAGTTTGCTTGGCGCACGTACCGCCAAAATTAAATTTTGACTTTGTTTTGGAATGAATTTTGTATAAAAATGTCCAAAAGATATTATCCGCAACATCTAGGAGAACGAAAGAAAGCTAAACTCGATATTAGCATATCTGATCACAACTTTCCATTGAGTCAAAACAATGAATTTAACAAAGGTAAACTTCGTCAAACTGCATAATTACTGTATATTCTTTAATTATTTACGTGTTACATAACAAAACTAAGTTATCAAATTGTCTCACAATAGTTATTAACAGCAAAACACAATGTATAATATCTCAAGTTAGGTTATGTTTAAACTTTTTTTGCCATAGAACCTAACATCGATGACAACTGGGGAGACGACAATGATGACGAGATCCTACTCCTCGCTAGCCAGGCTTGCGAGCAGGCCTACAACACAAATGACATCAGTCAACTTGCCGACTACAGTATGTGCATGAAACCTGGGTCAACAAGCACTCAGCTGACTTTCGAACCCACACCTAGCACTAGCTCGTCAAAAACCGAATTCACGTTCAAAAAACCGTCATTCCACACACCCACGGCCATATCTACGCATCTCAAAGAAAAATGCCACCGAATATCCTCGCCATTACCTGGAATCTCATCAAAAATTATTCCAAAGACTAACGGACAAGTCAACATGTCAGATGACTTGATATTCAGTGACAAGGTGTTCAAAACTCATGACTCGGACCAAGTGTATAGGCAACTACTTCAGATGCAAGAGGAGAATGCTAAACTGAAGTCTGAAAATGGGAAATTATTAGAGAAATGTGTCACGAAGGAAGGTGAGGCCTCTATACTGAGGACTCAGCTGAAGAGTTGTCAGTCAGCAGTGGATAATGCCAGATTAGAAAAGATAAAGGCCCAGGAGAAGGTTCAGATGGAATGGCAAGAGAAATTCAGTGCTGCTAACAGTCAGATGCATGATCTGAGGACACAGCTGGATTTCAAGGTTAATGTTATTTTTTACTGTAACATATTATTTAAATGAATACAGTTCATTATGATCTTAGTAGTTAATTATGAGGCCCTGTGTGCTTTATAAGAAAGTTGCAGAACATCTAATAATCCTATTTTGCTATAGTAAACTACAATTTCAGTGAATTCCAAAAGCATCTTAAATATAACTCAACCAGTTAGTCAAACTTCAAATTTATATAATCTTGGTAAATAAAAATGTTGTATGTCATATTGTATCATCCATCATGTGAATATTATTCCAGAATCTCGAAATAATCAGTGTAAAGGAAAAATGTAAGAAACTGGAGTCTTCAAAAGTGAGACTAACACAAGTTACTGTTGGAGGAAACGACATATCACAAAGGTATGAAAACTTATTAAAATAATTAGTCCCATCCCTTCCCCATGTCTATTTCTAAAAAGAGATAGATTGGATATGGTGAAAGATTACACCAGATTAGAATATGTCGAAGATGGATCTTCAACATATTCTGGTTTGAAATAATAGAAGTTTAACTGATGCTGCTGTTAATTACCACAATCATTTATCTAGCAGTACAATACTGTACTGCTACAAGGTGTAAATGGACTTTTTACGAAGCCATCAACCAAGCATTCTGTACAGCAACTCTACTCTAAAATTACTGCTACAAAACAAGTTTTTTTTTTGTGTGATGAATTAAGATTTACAGTAGAACTTAATGTAAGTAACACTCAAAACATTGTGCTGATGGATGCATTGAATACTCCATATTCTTTTTTTTAAGGACTTGTCTAAAATGTTATAAATTATTTATGATATGTACTTAAGTAATGTATAACATTCTAGACAAGTACTTTAAAAAAAGTTTGAACTTTAACCGCTAATATCTCTGTAACTAAAAGGTTCCAAGTTATGGTCTGGTCTAGAAAATAGAACAAAAAAAAACAATGACAGGGAGAATAAGTACCTCCCGGACTTGCTAAGGGTGTTTTACACCCTTAATGTCGCGCTGATGGTGGTGGGTGTGTCGAGTCGTTTATTTCCCTTCAATATGGTTGAGCTGAATGGGGCTGATCCATGCGTCATGTTCGTGAACAAGCGCTGTCAGTTGGGACTGGTCATCTCTTAGCTGCCACGGTTTATTTTAACTACTCTGTTTTTAAATTGTTGATAATTATAATCTTTTACTCTGGACGCTCTTAATGTGCACATCTTTCTACATCATTCTCACATATATGTATAATCTCAACATGAATGATGTAACCAAGATCTTGTAACAATATCAAATATTTAAAAATGTAATTTATATGTATGTAAATAAATAAAAGAATAATTTTGATTGAAAAGAATATCCATGCAGTTTCTTGCCCATTCTTCTCCATAGAGATCTACGGTTTGGAATGGGCAACTACAGTACTTTTACAAGTTATTATGCCTTGTGTCTGTGACTGTAGCTTCGCCTTTGTTTTTCTGACATTCAAAAGCCCCTGTGTCTAGTTGAAATAAATGCTTTGAGTTTCTTGAGTTTAATTGATGTAATCCTGAACTAGGATTTTAATGTAAAAACATTAAGAATCATCAAGAATTGTTATATCAAAATACTGACCCTGTAAGCCTGTTCATTTTACAGGCATTACAACAACTCATTACAGAATGAATCAAATGTAACTCAAAGTAAGAGAGTGAAGACAGCATCCAATGCAGTACAAACTGACGACAAGGCTCGCATGCTGAAACTGAACAAGACATGCAGATCAGGTACAGAAACTTATTTGAGCAAGAAGAACAAAGCTCTGTTTATAATTTACAGTTAGAACTTCATTTTCTTTCTTTACCAGCTTATAACATGGGTCTTGGGACTATGAAACATGGCCATAAAAAAAGAAAAATTACAATATTTCGGAAATGGTGCTTCGTGGGGCCTTACTTCTCGTCATAGAGGCTAAATGGTTTCTATGGCCAAGTTTAATCCAGTGTTCATTTCAACTCAGAATTGATCTAGCTTGATCCTTTTACTTCACAACCAAGTTTGTGTCAGTAAAACCTGGTCACCTGTTTGTCGCAGTCACGACGTGTAAGCTTCCAACTTTTTATGTTTTGTCCATGTATTTATAAATATTTATTATGCATTGTATGTTTATTATTTTTGTTTTTCGATGTCATGTCCCTGCAACAAATAAATATTTATTCTGTCTTTCAAAAACACTGCATCATTTTGAGAACTTTTTTGTCTTTTCTTACAGAACCAACAACCAACCCGTCAATCCTCCCCTACATACTAGAACCCTGCACAAACCACCAACACTCCATACTAGACTACAATGAGAAACTGCAGAAGACCACAGATCTTTCCCAGAACAAGTGCAGGATATACAGCACATTCCACCGTCTACCCACCACTCCTGTGCCTAAGGAGACGGGCAAGAACAAAGTGGTGATGAGTTGTGTTTATGAAGATGTTACCAGTGTGTTTGCAGGAGATGGCGACAGGGTTGAGGAGAGGTATTTTAATGTAAGTATTGTTGCCTTCATCATGATAATTTTGTAGCTGACAGGTTAGCTCGAACTCGTATTTTGAGGCGACATTAATCCCAAAACAATCAAGCAAGCCCCTGTCAGCCAGCTCGTGTTTTCAAGAACTCCACGTTTCCCACTTTTGGTTCGTACCTGCACGGCGTACGGCCACGGCGCGGCGGCGTGACTTTGCAGTCGTTTTAGATTTATTTTCTTTGTCAGCTAATAGATTTCGATATGATATCCTTATAGCTCAGTCAATAACTTTGCTAGGCTTATTGTACTCGTGCTTGTATCTCAAACTCAATTTTAATTATGTAAGATGTGGATAACGTAGTTAGTTGCACACTGATGTTGTCTCGTATATAGGGAATATGCATGTAATTTTTTTTTCGCTTAAATCAATAATATGCAGTACTACCAACCCAAGAAAATAATTAAAAGTTAATTTCAACTACTGCTTGTTGCATAAAAAAATATATTAAACTCCTACAATTTTCTAAGACAGTTCAAACGTCCATCACTATCGCGGTCATTCATGTCATAGCATTTGATGTCACTTCCCTCTATCTGCCTTGTTTAAATCTAATTTGTTGCCCTTAGTAGAATAGTTTTACTATAAAAAAGTGCTTTATTTAAGCAAAAATTGCAATAACAATATTATAGTAAAACCTTAGTGAAACTTTAAGTACTTTTCAACTAAAAGTGTTTCTTTGACACATATCATTTGACGTCACTACCGGAATCGATGCGTTTAGTGTTTGCGTTCTGTTTCACCAAAAACACGCTACATAAAGTATTAAATTGTAAAATAAGTGTTGTATTAGAGAATTAAACAAGTGTACCACAATGTTTCTAAGGTCCAATACAAGGCATTTTTAAGAAATAAAAAAGTTTTATATTTCTTGACCCTATTCTTTGTTAATTATTTAAAGTGTGTAATTGTTTGGTTTCCCTAATAAATAACATAGCACATATTTGTGTAATTTTGCCAATACAAAACACACCCTAAACTTATTCATTATGTATTAATAAAGAACTGATATCAATATTTGTGTCATACATAAGACATTATTCTGAACTTCACAAAAAAAATGGTTTATCAATTCACATAAAACTCAAAAATTCCAACATCACATTCCAGATCTTCAGCTCTATAAAATCCATACTGTTGGAAACTCGCAGTCGACTGGAGACGGTATGCCAGCGCGTGACGACGTCCTTCCAGAAAGAGATGGACGAGAAGTACATGGAGGTCACCGCCAGTTACCAGTATGTCAGCAGAGAAGAACTGTTGAGAGGCAGGTTGGTATCAACAAGTTTTTACAATTAATAAAAGTTTTATTTTTATTATATTCATCAAATAATTAACATTGAAACAGAAAACAAAACAAAGTTAGTAAAGATTTTTAAAGCTCCCCCAATCGAGTCCTCACCAGGAGACAATACAGCATAGTATAAAAAAGTTCCATTCAATCCAGTAAGCCGTACTTGACTAAAAGTATCATCTGTAATTTATGTAAATTTTACATGTTGCTATTGCTTCAGCTTTTTCTTGTGATGAATAAGAAAGACCAGGATCTTTTTAATTGCTAGCAGTAAAAAGTAGTTTTACTGCAATAGTACACAGTAGTTTAGTACATTTCCATTAAAACTCAAAAACATAAAAAAGTACAGAATCTGCAAATTAAAAAAATGCTTTTGTTTGTTTGCAGAGCACTATATAAGGAAGAACAAGAAATCCTTTCCAGAAGAATGGTGGCGACACTATCGTATGTTCTAGACTCTTCTATAGGTATCTACTGGTTCTTCAAACATGAACAGATGCCTGATGAGGGTACAGAGAAGAGTGGACAGTTCCTTGATATTATGTACAGGATATGTGTGCTACTTGACAATGCTGTGAGTACTCCATCATTTATTTTATTACACATTTTATACTCTTACGAAACCTGTCAAAAATATATGTGGATTAAGGACACAAAACTTGATTTTTCACGTTAAAATTAACATCTATTATGTAGTATATCTTCAAGCACCCCATTTCTTTTTTTTTCACAAATCAAACAAATATTGTGTATGAGATATTTGTACAATTTTGCACTTTTCGACACTATTAAGAAGGTAGGTACAAGCAATTTTTGAAAAACATCGTGAGGAAACTGGCATGTCCTAGAACCAAAAATTCGAAGATATGTGACATCTACCAACCCGCACTGGGCCCACGTGGTGGATTATAGCCCATTCCCTCTTATAGAGAGGAGGCCGTGTGTCCCAGCAGTGGGAACATTATTGGCTGATAATGCTACAGAAATAAATATGCCTTGAGACGTAATATTATCCATACCACCTTGAGCCACTGTAGATGGTACCCAGGGCACAGCGCGCGACTGGGCTGGTGCTGTATGTCATTGGAAAAGTCACTATTTTGTGTATTCACACTAAAAAAGTCAGTAAGGCTCCGTGCATACTACACCTTATTGATAGTGTCAAAAGGTGCAAAATTATACAAGCATTGACAGTCCTATAGCAAGCTCATTTTCATTTGTTTCTTCTTCGTCGTGTCGATACTTTACGCCGCTGCAAATAAAGATCAAAATGCCTTCTTCAATAACCAGCATACTCTTTTACCTTCCAGTCCTGCGCCACTCTATACAGCGGCCTCCTACTATCAATAACATCCCTCATAGAAGCCCTAAGTTCATCAGAAATCAACAAATCGAAAGTCTTGGACATAATAAGGACAATACTGACATCTAGGCCGATGCCTTTTGTGGTCACTCAAGTACTTAAGTTATTGAAGTCTGTGGCGCTATGGGATGGTTTTATGAAGATTTTCTGCCCTGGAAATGGGACGGGGAACCTGAAGACTGATTATGATCAGGGTGTTCTGTTGTATAAGAGAGGTAAGTTGACTTTTGGCATGTAAATGAGATCCAGGAATCTTTTAATGCTTCAATGACATTAACAGGAGGGTGCTGTCGGTAATTTGTGAAATTGTATTGAAGAAATATTAGATGGTGTTGTTTGTTTCTAACAGAGCCAAACACCAATAAATTTATGAACAAATATAACTCTCTGCGAAGAGTCTGTTCAGGTTCATATGGCCCAGATATATAAAATGTGTATTTAGGGTACGATGGGACTGACATACGCTTTGCGCTTATAAATGTCCCAAAAAAAAAAAGGAAATAAATAACCCGTAACTAATAACTCTAATGGCACTACGGTTTGGCGTTTAGTTTCTTAATTAAGTTTGGAGTTGAACTCTCGTATGGAATAATTTTACATTCGATTATTGTAACCTAAAAGAATTGGAGTTTTAAGTTCGTTCACTAATGAAATCTCCCGACTTGACGTGCGAATATCGGTAATACAATTTTCTTTAACATCGATCATTATTATCATTATGCTGTTTTATAGCAACATCCAAAAAACTGACTCTGGTCGAGTGTTCGCAAGCGCGACTGTTGAGCATGAGGTCCTGGGTTTTCTGGGTTCGAATCCCTGGTCGGACACGTGTTATTGGGTTTTTGCATCAGGAATTTCTTAATAGCAGCCACGGAGTCTGGATTTGTGCCCAGTTGATAGCAATAGGCTCGCCCCCTATTACATGGGACTTAAACATAACAGGCGAAATGGTGTAATTAGGTACACCTCTCTGGTCTCACCACCACCTGTTGTGTTCTAAAAACCTTTTAATTTATTTTTCCAGACTCATGTTTCATACAAGTGCTTCTAAAGCAAATAGAAGCATGTCTGAAATGTATGGAGAAACAGATGCTAGCAGACAAGGCGGCGGAAACCACACAAAACCTCATCATATTGTATAGCAACATTAGTGACAATTCTACTAGCGGTTTGGCAAGAGAAGCATCTAGGTATTGGACCATTCTTCTTCTTTCTTGTGAACTTGAGTACGTATTCATATACATAGACAAAGGATTACTTCATAGATGGATCACGATTTTGCTAACAATGTAAATTTTGAATACTATTTCCTAAGATTTTGGCTAATTCCTGTAATGTTTGTTATTCTTTCACGCAAAAACTACTGAACGGATCTGGATGAAATTTAACACACAGATAGTTGATAACCTGGATTAACACATAGGATACTTTTTATCCCGGTATTATAATCCCGTGGCACAATTATCGAACTCGACGCGGGCGAAGCTGGGAGCATATGCTAGTGAAGTAATATATTGTTCCAGATGTGATTGCCACCTCGTTCTAGTCCAATTAATAGTCTACGCTCTACGGATATGTGCTGTGATGCTGGATAATATTAAACATAGTTCTTTGCGTAAGTGACAAATTTCATGTGAACCTGTCTAGTCAAGCGATCTTTTATTAATCATGACAATTAAAACCTAATGTAAATGCCAGTAAAACTACATGTTGCGCGCACAAAGCAAAGAGAACAACAGTAGTGTTGCGATCAAAACTTCGGCCAAAGAAACCACCTTCGGCTTCGGCGAAAATGGAGCGAAGTTTTAGCCTTTGGGTCAAATAGGACAGCATTGTGATAGAGTAGTGGTTTTTTCCATAGCAATATTTTTCCTAAATCTCGTATGAACCAGATCAATGGCCTGGTACTATAATTCAGTTCATTATATTGCAGGTGATAAACCAACAACCAAGTCATCATTACTGTCAGTGTGTCGCTGCGGCATACAAGTGCTGTACCAGTGCGCCGTCCGCGACGTGGAGTTCAGCACGCAGCTGTCGCACAACGAGGGACATCTCATCGAGTTCTGTGAGCTCATGAGGACTGCACAGCATACTGAGACTTACAGTGAGTATACTAAGTGAAGACTACCAAAACCTATGTTGTTTCCAGTTTTCTGGGGCCATACAAATGTCAACTTTACTGTAAATTAAGTTGATTTTAAAGAACGTATTGAGTAGGTCAAATATTTATTTGACAAAAATGTTCCTTTTCTGAAGTCACTGAATTGGAAACTAAATTATAAACCCCAGTTGAATTGAACTCTGATCAAAGGAGGCCAAATCAAAGTGTGTGCTAAGTAACTTTCATAGATCACTGCCTTATGCTGTCCTAAGAATATTGTAGCAGGACTTCCATCAATATTGTAAGATTCATTTATTGTTACCGCACTAACCGCATGCCCTAAGTTACCAACATGTCCACCAAGCTTTGTGTTTGGGTGTTATTTAAGGGCTAGAGCATCACCTTCGTACCTTGCCAGTTAGGCTTATCTGTCGCTAACAAGGTTACATTACTAACATTCAATTAAAGCTGCTACACGTAGAGTTAATCTTGTAGGTAAAATTAGACTAATCAATAGATTGATATGATCACCGGACAAGGAGCTGAAATATATCATGCGTCAGTAACTACACCCGGCCCCTGCCCACACCGAACTTATACAGATACTTCAGTACATTATCTGTAAGTCTGGTGTCTGGAGTCAGATTCACAATCAGTCCGTACCACACCTTTGACAACACTTTCAATGCTAACCCTTCAATTACTCAAAACAACTTATTTTTCAGCAAACATGCTAACAGAACTCGCCGGTACGCTCCAGTCTTCACCAGAAGATATGCCGCCATCATTCCATAGGCAACCATGGCTGAAAAGCTTCCAATCATTCTCTCTGGTAGACTAAACTGAAATTACATGCTCCTTGTATGAAATTACTAATAAAATTCTATTTTTAGAATATCAATGTAAATATTGTAAATAATCGAAATTGATTTTGTATGATTCTATGATTATTTAAGAAAGAATACAATTATTATTTATTTTAAACATTTATTTGTTTTGTTTACATAAATATAAGACTTTTTACATTAGGAATGTGGAAATCAAGAAATACATCTTATTATAATAATTGTATAAATCCGTTTAGTACATGTTAATTATTACACCTAAAAAGTAAGAGGTGACTTAGCTCCAAATATACAACATGCATGATTTTCAGTTCTCTCTTATAATTTCACTAATCACTGATGTAAGGCATGTAATTACTTATTTGAAGTGAGGTATGCTACATGTCTGTCCCCCTTAAGTTTTCAAAGAGAATGTGCGTCAACTAGTTATTTGAATGTTTTAACATCGAGAAAAACGTAAATATATCACTGTATGACTGTACCAATACTACAATATTAAGATGGCATAAAGTTAGCAGGCTGTGACATTCACTACGCCCCATCACAAAATCCATAGTGCCTACACTATAAATAGTTACTATACTTGGGCCGAAAACTCAATGCTTGTCACTAAAACAAGTGGTACTATCAATGGATATATATGTCAAATTACTATGTTAGCAGCAACTATTGTGTCCCAACTATGCCTGGCCTTGAAGCCTATGATAGAAAGGGCACAATATCTCCTGTTTCTCTTACAATTGATAGCATTGAGATTTTGGCCTAAATACAACAAAAAATATATAAAAGTTAAGTGCTTAAAGGCTTCACAGTCGTCGCAACAATAACATCAGGTGTACTCGGCTGATGAAAGAAGTACAACATGAAGCCAGCTGCTAAGAGAAAATGGAAACCTAGAATACATCCGATAAGAATCACAAAGTACTTCGATTTTCTTAGGGCTGGCATGAGCCAGAATATGAGGACTGCCCCGGAGACGAAAGCGGCCATCAGAACAAAAAGCCATTGGAGCCAAAATACTTGGATGGTCCATAATACGGCTACTGGTATGTATATTGAGAGAGAGTATCCGTAGAGGCAAAATAGAGACATCATTGTTGGTGATTTTGCATCCTGAAAAAGAGAAAGGTTTTCCATAATATCTTTCTGTAATACTTTTTTTAATAATGAGGTAATGCAGAACAATTTATAGTTACGCCGCAATTTCAGGATGAAACTAGTTTTCGAACTCGCTAAACGTTACAACTTACAATCGAACGCAAGTGCACCGTTATGACGCATTGCGTTCGGGGTCCGTCGGTCGAGCACTACCGCAAGCCGTACGTTAGTCAACCTACGCACAATACGCGTGTAGTGTTGCAACGATCGGTGAACCAACTGTACAATACTTGTACAACAAGGGTGTACAAGTATGCAGTGATTTTTTGAACATGAAAGCTACGACGATGGGTCAAGTGTTTCGTTACGCGATGGTCAATGAAGCACCAAAGTTTATTTGGCATTATACTGGTTGTAGTCTGACAAAGGTGTTGCCTTCTATTTAAACATTCAGGTTCAAAGTTCTTATTAGTGCATAACCTTATATCTGTTTACCTGATTCTCTATTTCATCATGCCCATCCGTATTAGAGGTCCACTTCAACGCAGCCCACAGCGCAAGAGGCACAAGCCATACATAGCATGTGATGGCCGTAGCTGCGATGGATACCAAGTGGAAGTCATAACGCCATACGAAGCCTGTCTTATTGGCATTGTGCAAATAACTAGCTATGTTACCGCTTACTGCTATAGTGAATACCTGGAAATAAAAGGTGGAAATCATACTCATGTCTTATATTTTTCAATTTTGTATAAGTATAAAAAACCAGAGATTGGAATACCTTATTACCATCATAAGTTCGTCTAGTAAGTAGAAGTAATAGTAGTTTATTGGTCTAATGCCCCCAAGTGACTGCTGAGTAGGAGGTCTTGGGTTCGATTACCGGGTCCGGCAGTGTTATTACGAGTGATCGGAATAGGTAGAGCTAATGTACCTAAAGTTCAAGGATCAGAAACGAAAAGTTGGGACTTCCTTACGACAATTTTTTTTTTCGGAATATTTATTCCGAATGTCGGAACATTAATTAAGTAAAATTAAATTTAATCAAGTAAAACAGCTCTCGAATTCACAAACTGTTTCTGTTTAAAAAAAAAGTGCACGATTTTTATAGGTAAAACAATTCACGAGTCAAATATGCGTACACAACTTGAGAAAGTACAGGAGTGAATAAATGACGCTTTTTTTTTTTTTGGAGATGGCATCTCGCCGTTCAGCCTCTGAGGCTGGCTACTGCTTAACTGGGCAATTCCCTGTGGATGCCTTAAAAATGAATCTATGGCCTCCAGTCAGGGGCTTAAAACTATACTTAAAAACTAAGCGACCACTCGCTAAGGGCACCCCCTGTGAGGTACGGGCCTTGGCTTATCGTATTACCCAGTACTACCTGGGTTATGTAGGTCAGATAGGCAGTTGCTTCGTGTAAAAAACTGGTATGCAGCTGCATCCCATTACACTGGAAGCCGACCCCAACATAATTGGGAAAAGGCTAGGCAGATGATTATGAGGGTTTGATAACTCTCAATACAAGATAAATTAATGATAGTTGTGTACCTACCAGGGTAACAGAAATCCATACAGGTCCATAAAGATCTGGCTTTCCCTTGATTCTCTCATCAAAGTAGTTGCGGGACACCTTTTGTGGCAGCACCGAAGATACGATCCTCTCCATAACCTCATTTGTGTGGACGTCAAAGTATTTCTGGTAGTATTCTATGGTCCAGAAGTTGTGGTTTGCTGGAAAACCATACATAGTAATATTAAGATACATGAATTATGCATTAACAGGGTTGTGGGGGTCACATATGCAGTTGTTCTATGTAGCTTATGGTATTCAGCTGCATCCGGTTTGACTGGAAGCAGACCCTTACATAGTGGGGAAAAGGCTAGGCAGATGAGGGTAAATTAATAGGTTATTGCTTGAGGCAAAATATGAATAACAATGACCTGAACCCATGAAAATAATAGATACTATACCAAGTAGTTCAAAACTGAATTTAGCACAAATCAGGAAGGAAGTAACAGACAACAGAAAGGCAAGACTATTACAAAAGTTCCCATATAATATTGTAAAATTGCAATACGTAAATCACTAGGCACAATAAAGTGCCTGATGGTGTTTAGTTATCACCGAAAAAGCACAGATCGTAGTATTAAATAATTTTCCAACACATTTATGATCAGTATTTTAGGATGCACACGGGTATCAATTGAGTATCAATCTGTTTATTGCAAGGTATTTTCTATAGTATTTTTAACTTCTTTTGAAATCTTATGGACTGGGTTAGATTAAAAGTTACTTGTTACCCTGTTGATGATACATGCTAATGTAATGCATGAGGATTTGTGTGGGTACAGTAAACCAACACCTAAATGTACTACTACTACTAAGCAAAGAAAAATTAAGTTAACAAAAATACTTTCCAAGTAATTCTTACTCAGAATTCAGTTAAATAAAAAGTGTGTGTACAGTGTTACTAATGCAATGATTAGATTAGAATATAGTTAAAATCTACACTAATTGGTGATAAACTTAATTACTTATAGAACCAATATGTTGTAAATTTGTAGTATTTCTTCTATTACTAAATTCTTTTTATGACGAGTATTATTTAGTTAATGTAGGTACTTACTCTGTGGTGCGGCCTCTGGTTCATCAATCGCTTTGGGTTCTTCAAAACTATAGTTTGGATTTGACATAGTGTTATTGTATTGATTTGTGTGCACTGCCTCCACGTCGATACGGGCACTACGATTGTTGTGGTCAGGGGAATAGTCCTGGAAGTCTAAAAGTTCACCCGTATTTACGTTCGTCATAGTTATTTACTTCTTTACACACCAAAGGAAATACAATGCACGCAATTTTAATAAATTATAGTTTTTCGAAAATGTCACATTAGTCACCCATAAATATACTGTCAATTTTGACAAGACAAAACTCAACAATGTGTTTGTCACCAATTTTAAAAGGCGGATATTCTCGCCAGTTGTTAAAACATTTCATATACTAATTACCGGTTTTTAGAATACGAATAATTATTTGCTTATTTGATGTAACAAACTCCTGCCGTCGTGCAACATGCAGAAGGCCGTATTTCTTTAAGGTGAAAGAGTCAGGGTAGCATGCTAAATTTAAATTTTCTTTCTTTTTTTGCAATTTGCAGGTCACTGTGGGGTTGTATTGTATGTTTAGAAACTATAATTCGCGACCGTAACAAACATACCATAAAGTTATAATCATTATAATCGTCAATACAACCTTCCTATCCCATTGAATGACTTTTTCATTTAATATTTATTCTTCTTCTTTGCATATCGATAGACTCAAGTATTACCCGACCAATAAGTACATTCCCATCTGCACACAGAATGACAGAACATCTAGACCGTATCTCTGTTGACAGTTCATAGTGATGACCACTTGGCGAGTTTTGATATTTATTGACAGTTCTGCACGGGTAGCGTCTGTTGAAATCAATGTTGAAACCAACAAGAACGGTCATTGTTTATCAAAACTCTGAAAACTATGAACAGTCCACAGAGATACGCAATAGCCCTGCCGTACAGCTCTGTCATTGGCTTCGTTAATTTGTTTAAATCCTGGAAGGTGCAGGTGGCTGTGCAGGATGGGCAAGAAAACAAGTGGTATGATTTTTGTCTATATTGACCCATCTCCATTTTCCACTGAAAGGACCACTCCTTTTTAAAATCGCCATAAAAAATGCTACTAATTTTATTAGTAAATAACCAAATAAATTGGCACTGGCAAGTGGCAACCCCTGAGCTCAACTCCCACTCTTCGCCCACCGCATTGACGACGACGTCGTCGTTGCGTGGTCGCCATTTTGTTTTCAACAGGATTTCGTTACGTCAATACGTATTTTCTGTCGGGTTGAAGAAAACTTAACTGTACGTGATTTAGTATTATTAGATGTATTCATTCCATTGTACGTGAGGTGATTGCAGTAATTACGTGTTTATCGTCCGCAGTGCTGTGATATTCGCGATAACGTAAGTTCACTACGTGTTCATTTCTAAAACCTCGCCATATTGGTTATCCACGTAACGAATGAAGTTTTAAGCGTAGTATTTGGTTATTTACAGTGATGTGCAGTTGAAGATTGTGCTTGGCATGGTGACATCAACGACTACGGTCGCCGTTCAAGATGTCAAAAGAAATAGCCGAAGAGTATGCGTCGAGTTTGGCGGACCTAACAGTCAACAGCAAGCCGCTGATAAATATGTTGACAATCCTCGCGGAAGAGAACATCGAGCACGCCGGGGTTATCGTTGAAACAGTGGAGAAGCATTTGGAGAAGGTGAATTTCCATTTTTAAAAATTAACGCGTGTGAGGTGCCGCGGAATTTATGCCACAGTCACGTGAGAGTCGGGGGGAATTATGGGAAAGTGTTCTCTAAACGATGACGCATGCTCCTCGTTGCGTGCTTTACGTGTATACCATGACAAATGTGACTAATTCGACGTCGTTGTAACCAGTCGAAGCATAGACAGGTATCTCCTACCAGATGTTCCAATTTCACAACATTACCTCAAACAATATGACGGCATTGGCTATCTATACATTTCTGTAAATTGTTCTTATCAAGTCTGTAGGTTACAACCTTGTTTTGAAACAATTGGCTGCTTATCTTGCACAAGCATTACAATAAATCTCCAGATGCAATGTTGGTTTATTCATGTTCCAATACTTTTTCATAAATAATTGATTATTGAAGTTGTTAGTCTGTGAATCACTTTCAGCAGCACTTGAACTACTTGCCTACTTTAGTTTAAAACATTGCATAATTTGACATACATTTAGATGCCATCTTGTCTGCCTGCCAAGCCCTACAAAGTGCTCACTAGCATTACCCATTGTAGCTAGTTTTAATAAAAGGGACTTAATAATATCAAGTCTGAAACTCACCTAGATAACAGTATTTCCTTGTAGACCTGGCTAATGTCCAAATTACAAAACTTTGTAAAAATATCAGGCATTACTTTGAAACAAAGTTTAGCAAACATTTATGAGATATAAATCAATAGCAATCATGTTATTTCTTGTTGCAAACTTACAATAAACAACTAGGAGATACCTGTATCAAAAGATAATAACAGATAACACAATTTGCCTTCAAGGGTATGTAATCCTTATCTCTTTCAGTTGTATATTCAAGAAATTGTTCACAATAAAGCTTTTTGAAACTGAATTCTTATTTATTTTTCACATATTAACAATTAAAAAGGTTGATAAAGCAAATTCTTGTCTTATTCTATCCCGTACCATTATGAACAGTGGGTGCCAACCTTTGAGAGAGTAGGTCAAGTATGTACTTGGCCAGCCTGGGGTTTGGGACTAGAAGTTGTTTTTCCTCTACGCAGGTACACCCAGACATCAAGCTGCCACTACTGTATTTAGTTGATTCCATAATCAAGAATGTTGGGGGAGCCTACACCTCGAAGTTCTCACAGAGCATTGTCAATATGTTTACAAGGACATTCAAACAGGTAATTGTGAGTTAAATTGTCATATAATTGCTTTGTGAATTTGTTGTTGAGTTTATGGTCATTATCTAATATAAAATGTTTCCGCAGGTTGATGAAAAAATAAGGTCACAAATGTTCAAGTTGCGGGAGACTTGGCATGATGTGTTCCCCGCCACAAAGCTGTACCAACTGGATGTGAAAGTGAACTTGATCGACCCGGCTTGGCCGATACAAGCACAGCCGATACAGCAGTCAAACATCCATGTAAATCCAAATTTTCTGAAAAAGGTGTTTTTTTAGTTGATTATTGTTTTGACGTTGATTTAGTTTATGGGCTAACTTTAGGGAGTGCATTGGCAGCTGTTGGTTTGAGTATTATACTTGCTTACTGCATAATGTGTCCTTCACTAAATAATCATGTCATATGCTGTAATGCCTACTGCAGTATTTCCATTTGGCACTAACCTATGCTTGAGTATTCTGCCTATTTTCGACCCTGTATTATTAGTACCCAGTTTGCACTTGAACCATTCACTTATGATAAGTTCCTATTATTGACTGCAAGTGGTGGTTGATAAAATATGTGTCATGTGAAAATATTATCACAGCCATATGGCAGACATAATTGAATATTCATGAATGAACAAAAGAGGTTGCTTTAGCCATAACATTCAAACACCCTGTAAGAGAGGACCTTTGCTCACCTATGGGATAGGATACATGAAAAAAAAGTCTAACTGAAGTGTAGTAAATTGAAACATGAATAGGATCTCATTTATAATTCTAATCTCACATTTCTCTCTACAGCCTGTTAACCCTACAACAAGTACAACGGTCACACCAGCTCCATCAATTCCTCCTGAGGAAGATGAAAAGATGAGAAGCATCCTCGCCAAGAAGGAGCAAGAGCTTCTCATGCTGCAGAGAAAGAAGGTCGAAATGGAGCTCGAGCAGATGCGGCGGCAGGTCGAGATCGCTGAGAAAACTATCACTAAAAAGGTAAGATTTATTTTGTAACTAAGCTTTTACGGTTTTACCCGCGGCTTCAATTTTGTGGTAATTTCCACAGAAAGCGTGTTTTTTTGGGACAAAAAAATCCCTTTGTTACTCTCTAGCCCATGAATTATTTGTATGGCAAAATTTCCGATTCGTGTTGGCAGTGGCGTGCTTAGGGCCCAACAATACGGCAAGCCCATAGGGCAAGCAAACTGCACAGAAACCCTAACATACTGCAGAGTGGTAGATTTAAAGGGCATGCCAAGCTTTTAGGCTTGTATGGAAGTACCGCCACTTACAGGTTGGTTACATCATATCGGCAGGAACAATCGTATTTTTAAGGCGCCGTGAACATTCTAATTTTTTAGCCAAGACGTCACAGCTAAACCTAACTTTAGCTGGTTAATATGAAGTTTATCGTCACACCTTTCTTTAGCTATAACCTACACGTTTCAATTCAAAACGTCATGTCAATAGGATTAAGTCAGATAAGTAATGGTTTTGGGTCATGATGAATTGAATTAAAATTGCTGATATCTGTTATAATTAAATTAAATATCCATTTGCATTGCATTTTTCATGAACAGTAATCTAGTAATGACGCATAATTCAAATAAAACTTCATAAAACCTTAAATCTTTTATAGAAAAATCCAGCAGCAAGTAGTCTGGAAAATATTTTTGTCCATAATTTATTTATGTATTCAAACTTGATGTACTTAATGGACAGTTTTAGTAAATAGAAGGACGTAATGCCACATTCCCTACCACTCAAACAATAAAGAATCAATGATTTATAATAATAAAAAACAAAAGTTTTCCACCACTGAAAATAATATCTACGAGTATTGTAGTAGATATGATTTTTTAAATCACAAAACCATGAAAATGCTTACTAAGCCTTATGCTTTATATCCATTAGTTAATTACTTTTTAAATTATTACTAAGAGCTCTATGGTTCCATTGTTCATAAACCATTATTATTATGACATAATATTAAATGATAGTCATTAAAATCATTACAATAGTAATAATAATAGCCTTTATTTACGCGGAATATAATATAAAATGATAACATAAATAACTACTTGCATTTTGTGTTTCCCGTGCATAATTCAATATGCTAATTAACCGTATTTCCCATGTATATTTATACAGCTGTTACTCATAAACTTATAAAACAAATATTTGAATACTTGTAAGACTAATGGATGGACAGGATGTCAAAGAGCACAATATGGGCAAGATACACAGATCACACATTTGCTCACGTTCGTATGAAACACTTATTAGCAAAGTCAAGGCGCGGTCTGTGAATGATGCGTTTAGGTGAGACGAGATTCACGTCTTCTGCTTGCATCACCGATTTTGGGTATATGGTTCAAATCAGTTAATACAATTAAATAAAATTGAAGTGTCTGTAATACCAAACCTGTTTGTTTGTTCCAACTAATCTCTGAAACGGCTGTACCGATTTTGACGTGACTTTTACTGGCAGATAGCTGGTGTTATAAGGTCTAGCATAGGCTACTTTTTTATTTTTATTTTTTATTTTAGAAAAGATATTTGGGTTCCGCGCCAAAAAATTAAAACCCTTGTAAATTTAGCAAAATCCTTTTCAAACGAAACAAAAAATCTCCGAAACTGGTAGACCGATTTTGACAGGACTTATGCTGGCAGATAGCTGATGTCATAAGGAGTAACTAAAGCTTTTATTCTAGACTAAAATTTAGGGTACTGTGCAAAAAAAAAGAAAACCTTTTATTTGATAACAAAATTCAATTCAAAAAGGGAAATAATATTTTTTTATAATAAGAATTTCACGCGAACGAAGGTCGCGGGCAACAGCTAGTCATTAAGATGAGAGAGAGAAAATGATGTTTTAAATACGTTTAGAAATAAATTCATTGGTGATGTGTGAGGCAAACGTGCTCCAATACCCGTACCACAGATCGGGACTAAGTATTTACGTACTTATTACAATTTAATATGTCGGACACCAAAGCGATAGTTTCCAATCGATTGTCGCATTGTCTGACTCATTTAGCATATTCATTGATTAGTGCCAGCTCTGGAAATGAGGTGTTAATAGTCGTCATTATATAAAAATATAAAAAAGACCTTTATAATTATAACTGTGGCTATATTACATTACAGCACGCCTCTAAACCCACAAAGATTAGGCAATGGTGCATACTACAATACACCCACTTTTGCCAGTAATGTTTAGGTCTCACGAAATAGAGGGCGATCCTATATCCTATCAATTGGGCACAAGTCCGGAATATGGGCTGCTGTCTCTACGAGAAATTCGTAGTTATTATTATAAATATTCATGTTTAGAGGCACTCCAGCAGCCTCATTTTACGCACTGATGAACAGCACTTAGTACTTCCGATAATTTCATAATCATTGATGGTCTTATACCTCGATTTCCGTGCTTTGCCTATCAACTTTACATCCAACCTTACCTATCTATCGATTGGCATATTACCTTAGTGCTTGGATACCTACGGGTCGTGTTTACTAATGCTTTCAAGAACATACTACTTGTAAAGTTGATTTTTATGACATAATGACGACGCTTAGACGACGAACTTCTTGACAAAAAAACTTTCTTTTGCCCACGACTTCGATGTTGTTCGATTCCGAAACTATAACACGCAAAGGAAAATATATACGGCACTTATTAACATTTTTTTTCTATTTATTAACATTTTCTTTGTCTGTCTGTCTGTCCCTTTGTTCCGGCTAATATCCGATACAGCTGTTGCGATATTGACAGGAATTTACTGGCAGATAGCTGATGTTATAAGGTGTAACATAGGCTAACATAGTTTTATTTTAGAAAAATAATTAGGATTCCGTGCAAATTAAAACCCTTGAAATTATTAACAAAATCTTTTTATAATAATTTCACGAGAACGAAGGTCGCGGGCAGGGGCACCAGCTAGTTTTAAATGTAGGGCAAGGGGCGGGAGTTTTGGGAGACTATCTAATGTAATTGACTTTCAAAATTTTGCTGATCTTCAGCCTAGTTTGAATTTTTGAATTAATGCCTATTCTTCGGTGAATTCGTCATGTTAATGTGTCGTAAGCTATCTCGGTGGTACCTACCAACACTATGTACGGCTGAGGCAGATAGGGCACGAGTCAATAAACAGTTAACTGTCGCAGCTAAGATAATACGAGAGTGAGACGTGCCATTACGATATAATAATGATAGTATTGCTAGTTCGTTGGACTTATTACCGTAAACTGATTATGGTTTACTTTATCAACTGTTTTTTCTTCTGAAGTAATGAATTGTTGTATTTCTAGCAAATAAATTCTAACTAAAATAAACCAGAAATACTGTATTTTACTAACAGAAATTAGCTTGCATAATCATCCCAAGCAGATGATTCTAGACACATTTTTTTTTGGAAAACTATCTGTTGCCCGCGGCTTCCCTCGCGTTTTGGTCGGAAATTATACCACGGGCACATAGTAAATATAGCCTATGATACTCGGGGATAATGTAGCTTCCTATTATTGAAAGAATTTTCAAAATCGGTTCAGTAGATCCAAAGATTACCCCTACAACCTCACAAACTCTAAATTTTACCTCTTTATAATATAAGTATAGATAAAAAAAAACATTGTAAAAATTGGGAACTGACAAGCAAGCCCTAGGATAAAATGAGACTTACTACTAAAATAAAATTTGGTCTGTTGCTATCTTAATGATATTATTTTAACGTCAACACAAGTTCCATAGGCCCTTTTATACTGATTTATATAAATTTATACAACTTAATTGATTAGATCAATAAAATAGTCATTAGGAAGTGGCCTTGGTTGGGTATGCCCACTTGTTGCTGTTATTATGTCCTTCGACTTTTCTAGGTAAATATTTCAGTTTATAGTTATCATCGTATCATTCATAAATGTTATCGTCGATTTCAAGTCTATCTGGATGCATACCAGATTTTTTCTAACAGTGTATAGAGCATTTTAAACATAAATCCTTCAACTTCCAGTATCTCTGCGAAATATGATCAAAAATTGTTAATAATTTTATTCAAGCAATGTTTTTCCTTAACCAAGTTCGTGGAAGGCAAACTGGTATTTACCATCACAATAATATGTGGTGTTTAGACATGACGTATGTCTCACAACTTTACTTTTTATACGCTTACCTTTTTGCCCGAGTACAGCAAGGCCAAAAAAAGGATTCCGATTCATCATTGATTTGATTTCTCATTTATAATGAATGCTAGCCTATCATCTGTTTTCATGGATGAACTAACAGTATCTTTTGACAGAAATGTACCATTGTACCATGTTGTACCCGACGTAATACCTAACTTGATTTGAAAAGTCTTCCCATTTAGACTCTTGCTGATTCTTCTCCATGAGATCTACTGGCCTTTTACAGTACACAATTATGCCTGCGGCTGGACTGTTTGGTCTATACATCTTATTTCTGACTGTTCAAGTGTCTCTAACGGGGTTCATCATCATTCCTACCCTTCTCCCAATTTATTTGGGGAGCATGTATTCTTCTTCCATACTTCTCTATTGCTCGTCATGTTATAAGACACCTTCTATCTTGCCATATCATCCTTCACACTGCCCATCCATCGCTTCTTTGGTCTTCCTCTACTCTTATACCCATCCCCATTCATAATTTAAATTTGACTCAATTTTATTGAGGTCTGCGCAGCATGTCTTATGCTTCCATAAACTCGGTATCTATTAACTGTGATCTCTGAATAAAAAAAATAATACAATGCGGAAGCAAGTTCTATGCAAGGACTAAGAAGGTTTATTTCCATCGTCGTTTAAGCTAGCTACTACTATTTTTATTCTATCATTTTTATCGACTATTGTAAACCATAGTACGCTTGACAGACGACAATAATTTATCGCAATTATTTTTCAACCTTGTACGAAAGAAGCCTTGTTGCGACGTTGCAGTAATTTGTCGAGACGGTTCAAGCTAAGATTGCAGAGAGAGTTTGAAACTAGCTAATTCAAATCTCTATATAATTTAACGATTGTTTGCTTGGGCATTTTAGAATGTGAGCTTCATGCTTAAATATTATCACGAATATTGAAAATTTAACTCGCAACGCTAAGTTTTATTTAGTCACACATAAGTTACTGACTTTAATTAAAAAAAGCGATTATGTATGTAGGCATTACTGACAGAAAGTAATATGAACATAGTAACCTGGCGACTAATCGTGATAATTGCTTACGCTATGGCGACTGGTACCAGTATGTTTACATTTTATTAGAACAGCCGGTTTTTGCAGTTTGCACGATATTACGCAAATGATTGAAATTTCTGGTTAATTTGCATAATTAAACCTAAAAAATATAAGCTCTTTATAAGTTTAAGAAGCGACAAGATTATTAAAAAGAGTTATGTTTTTCTGGTTATAAACATGACGCACTAAAATCATTAAATTGTTTGTTCTCTCAATTCTAACTAACTATTTCTGTTCATCATAAGTTCGTCGGGTCGGAAACGCATTTAGCGAAACTACATTTGTTTTTATTTCCCAAGTAAAATAACGCTGTATATTGTATTGTATGACGCACTATAAACAATGTATAGTGTACACATTGTTCGAGGAAAACATGTTTACTTTACAACAATACATTGAAATGAAAATGTATATTTTTTCATTTAATTATTGTGATAAATGAAAATTCTAGCTAAACAATTGAATTCCTCTAATCAAACTTGAATAATCCTGTTAAAAGCTTATCAATATTGATGAGGTACCTGCTTTCTTAATTTGGTTCCCAATTGATACGATTTTGGAAATGAAGTTTTATGATCATTGCCTAGACGTAAAACTTAATTCCTGTTGTTTTGTATTGTATAGCGGGCTGGTGTCCGCAACTCCACGTCTAAGCGCGTATTTTGCATGCGGTTTCCTGTTGTATACTTCATGAATTAAATTTTCAATTACTGGTACAGTATACCGAGTGTAAGAGACGTAGGGTATAGTTATGGAATCAGGCGTTACTTTTGGGTAATCCATGGAGTAAATGTTATGTAATAATAAATACTTTTATTTCTCCTCACAATGTCAAGCTTATACTAGGTTTCACATATTATTTGTTTTTCTTTTTTAGCAATGTGAGGAGCTGGTGTCTGAGTTGGCGTAAAATGCCTGTATTACAAATCACCAGGTTTCACCAAAACTTTCTGTTCTGCCGTGGGGTGGGGCCCACGGCAGAACAGAAAGTTTTACTTTAAAAAATATGATATATCAATACAATGTTCTAGTTGAGGAGATTTAAGACTAAAAACTTATTATAATTTTGGGGGTAGAAGTTAAAAAGAAACTAACAAGAAAAAGTTAATCAGAGCGCCTGTGTCTGTGTGTTTGTGTGTGTCTATGAGAGTGAGTAATGTTAGTGTGTAGTGTTGAGTGTTGAGTGTCAGGTATTGTATGACTATGTACGTGAGAAGGGTTTGGTGCAAGTTATAAACTTATATGGAACTAATTTAATTTGAATGGAGTAGACTTTCTGTAAAATTATAATCCAATTTTTTTTAACCAGTCCGAGGCCAAAGACTTACATTTGGTTTTTGGCAAGGGATATAGCGTTAAGGCTCTATTTACCTTATTGTATAGATTTGAACCCTGGTAGCAGAAAAACCGATGTGCAAACTTAGTTTTGAATGATGAAGAACAGACTGTATGTTTGCGACGTTTGTTTCTGTTTTTTTCTGGTTCAAAACTTGTTAGGGCATGTTGTTTCATAACAGTTCTCAGAATGAATAGCTGCCTCACAGTAAATACCTCCCATTTCGAGTAGAGGTCAGTAGTTGGGTAATAAAAAGGTAGAAACAAACTAACCTTTAGGAGTGCTCTTTGTGCTCTCTCAACTTTTAATAGATGAGTTTTACATGTGCCACCCCATGTGGTGATACAGTATTCAAGCTGAGACTGACAGAGAGCATAATAGACCGATTTTATAACTGATTTTGGTGCAGTGTTTCTTAAGGCTTTGAATATTACTATTAGTCTACGCACTCTCGCTGATAAGAGATTAATGTGATCATGAAAATTAAGATTTTTGTCAATAATTACGCCTAAATACTTTGTAGTTTCAGTGTTTTTAAAGTTGGGACACTGACAATTTGTGTCATTTGCATTTGGGCACGAATGGGAGACAATACTCAAAGAGGGATCCGGTTGTCATTAGTTAGTTATGTAAATGTTTAGTTTGCAAAGAGATCCAAGCTTGGAGGCAGGATACAGCACTGCCCTCCTGCCAGCAAAAATATTCGCATACGGATAGTGTGAAAATTAGCAAGCAAACTAAACCTTTACTCGACACGTGTTTCGTCTCGACAGGGCATCCTCAGGAGGTGCTGCGCGGTGCCCGAGACGAGCCGATCTAAACCTGGAATTATTTGCGGAATTATTTATAACTAAATAGTTTTCAAAACGTTTATTTAGAGTTTTGAACAAGTAACCTTAAATTCCTACGTTACTTTCTAGAATCGTGTTACTCGAATCGTAGTCAAAAAAATCCGCATCGATGCCGTGTAATGAAGACCTGTCGATTTTTACAAAGAGCGGTTTATTGTTACAGATGCCATCAATCCCGGCAACAAACAGTAACTCGAGCACCGTGGCAGCGCCTGTGCCGCCGGTGGTGCCCGAGGTGACCAGCATATCTGTCAAACAGCGGCTTGGACCGGTAAGTTACATGTTTATACTGCTTTTACTACAGCTACTAGCTAACATTATATAGTTAAGGTTAATTAGTCTCATGATTTGGAAAATATCAGAATTGTAGCATCATTATCTCTATTTACAGCCTGTGAACAAGCCAGCTGGTCGCATCGCGCCCGTCAGCGCCGCACTAGTGGCCGCACGTCGCGACCCGCGCCTCGCGCGCCACCAGCCGCCCCTTGCCCCTGCGCCCCCCGCGCCTCAAATAGCCGTCGTGGCCCCCGCCCCGCCGCCCGCGCCCCTCGCTCCCATCGCGTCCAACGTCTTCGACATCAAACCGCTCGAGCGGGTCACCAAACGGAAAAACGTCATCACTATAGACGTCAGGCCCGACGGTGAGGCAGCCAGACCTAATGCTCGAGATCCGCGGCGAAACGCCCGCGACCTCGACAAGCGCGACCCGCGCCGCGCGCGCCCGCGGGAGGAGCGCGAGCGCAGGCGCGAGGAGATGCGCCGCGCCGAGCTAGAGCGGACCCAGGCCGACGGCAAGCCGGAGCCCGAACACGGCCCCATGCCCGCATACGTCGACAAGATGCCCGACGCCAAGAAAATAAGCAAAATGCCGCCGATACCTAAAATCTCTCGGACCCATCCGAAGCGAGACGGTGAAGCCGTGCCGGCCAAGCGCAAGCGAGACGCTATGCGTGCCGAGCGCAGGCGGCGGCGCGACGAGGAGGCTCAGAAGGAGCCGGCGCGGGGCAAGGCGCCCCCCGCCCCCGCGCCCGCGCCCGCCACTCCTGCGTCGCCCGACAAGAAGGCGGCGGAAGTGGTGACGTTCAAGGAGCTGCGCAACTACAACCGCGAGCACTACATGCGCCGCAACCGCCAGAAGTCGGACAGCCCGGAGCCCGGCGCAGTCTCAAGTAAGATATCCCTCTCTGTAGCCGTGCGCGCCCAGACCTCTGTGATACTAGATATAAGCCGGAGCGTGCATACGCTTGTTGTGTGGAAAATAAAATGTTTTTTAACTGTTGGAGTATTCATATTGATGTGTTTTCTACGGCGCTTCTGTACCCTACTCTACACCTAAGATATCAAAGTTGACTATCGAGAGTATTTAGTTAAACTTAAATTGGTTATTCAGTATTCATTGCACTTTTCAAGAATTACTCTAGTCATTGATCAATTACATTTTGTCAACTGATGAGAGAATTCATGCACAATCACATTTTCTTCTTGGTGTGAGACAAATATCTTACCTGACGGTTTCATTTACTCTTACAAGTTTTTACTAAAGTAGCGTTTAGTTACGAAATATTAATAAAAACACTGGCATTTAATGTAGACGATAATATTTTAAAAAACGTTGGACAAACGATGGTGGATTCTCATTGTTAAACTTTGGACTGCAACCCGTGGACTGGACACCCAATCATTAACTGAGGACATCGCTGGAATCTGTGGATCAACTGAAGCATACATCTAAGGACCAAATAAGTGATATTAAGTGAAATGAAACTCAAAACTTGTAGCCATCACATCGTTCAAATGAGATTTTAGTTCTGTTTGTAACAGAAAATGGGCATTTTTTAAATGAAAATAAAGTTAGTGAACTTTGGGGATTTTTGGGAAATTTAAATAATAAAACAGCAGCGTAGTATAGTGAAAAAGAATGTGTCGTAAGTATATTCATCAAATAGCTATTAACATTTTTATATTTGCTTATTGGTGAGTTTAGTTAACTTTTATGTAAATCTATTTTATTTGCCACAGTATGGAACACATGGAGTGCCTATTTTGCTAATCTACAATGGGTGAAGACAAAGTTTTAGCCAATCGATTGAAAAACGTAACATATCATCAAATCTGTTATCCCTGAAGAGTGAAGGAATAGTGTTCCTTCAGCACATATCGCCAGAAAATTATCATAATATTGACGCAACATTACAACAAAGGTCAACATTATAATCAAAGGTCCCATACCTTTGATTATATAACGTCTAAATGGAGCGTTGCCCTACAATCAAAACAAAGAAAACAAGGCAACAATTTCAAATATGTGTGCGTGCGGCAGCGTGCTCGCTGTGCGAACTTATAAGCTAACAGTCGGCTGAAATTTTTTGTCACGTTTTCGCACATTTGATGCTCCATGTAGACATTATAAAACAAAGTATGGGTCTTAACATAACTGGGTGAAATGTGGGTGTCCTTGAGGGATTACAGGCGTGTTATGTTTATATTGTTATGAATTAACGCTTTTCGGATGGAATGGAACACTACCACACAAATAAACTATGAATGGAGTGGCTTCCGGTGAAATTTGTGAAGTGATTGCTATCCATCATCGAGTCAATTTGAAAAGCATAGTTTCTAGAAGGATCACGACCATCAGCTGTTTCATCGCGATAATTGCGGCGAACGCTTTATTTTGGGAGGCGAGGGTATTACGCGTTCGCCTACACATGAGCACTCCATTTGTTTGCGACTCTGTGGTTCATCTAGTAGATTTCCAACTGTTCAAATTAACTCTGGTATTTTCTAATCTGTCGATTTCTTCTTCTTTATTGGTGTTTACTTATTAAATAGTAGCTCGCGTTACTAGGATTATATTATGATCCGTGTGCCTTTCATACACGACGATCACACTTCGAAGCACGTTGTGTCTAACATAAAACCATAGCAGAAGATTGTTCATATTCATGAGTATCCTTAATTAATATTTATATCTTATTTTATTGTCCTAGCTATTCAGTCGCTTTATGGGTGGACATCGCATACCCGGATAAAAGTGTTTTTGTTTTATCTATGATGATGGTATATCCGTTATACTAATTAGTCTGGCTAATATCCGAAACTATACTTTTTTTTTTTTTCATTGATGTATTTTGGGGCACAAGGGTTGATAAGGATAAGTGGAGATGTGATGAATGCGTAAATATACTTAGTACTCTAAAAACATTTAGCAACAAACCAATTATGTCTTCTATTCGCTTCACTCATGAAGGACGATCGGCCTGGTCGTCCGTTCCTTCGTGGGCTTGCTCAGATCTACCTGGCGTTGTTCGACCGGATAGCTAATCGCCGAGTATCCGACTATTACAACGGCCAAACAGCTAATCTGTTTCATGACTATTGATTAGTTCGGTGAAGCAATTTTTCAATGTCCCGGTTCACAAACGTTATTATTTTTTAATCTCTTGGTTGTCTACCCATGCACCTGCTGGCTGGCTATGCCTTTAATGCTGTAGGTGTCTTAAGACGGTAATGTCCATTTACATCATGGCGGGAGGCTTGCTTGTTCGCCAACCAAATAATAAAAACTTTACACTTCTAGCTAACGGAAGGTGGTTAGTTTTAATACACGACGCGGTACAAAAATATGCTCTCTTTTTTTGTTAATCCTCAATGAGAATTTAAGTGAATAGGTCGGTCACTAATTTAATTAACTTTTATAAACTGGTGAAGTAGTACATCCGCTATGGTCATATGGTAGCGTGCAGTTGGATTTTCCACTGCAATTTTTTACAGTCGATATCCGTGGATACGACAGACAAATACTGGGACAAAGTCATATTTGCGTGAAACATATCGACCCATGACAATCATTGCAAACAAACCTGTGCTTTCTTCGTTCCGACTTAAAATTAAAGAGACGTGTTCAACGCTTGTTTTAATTTTCACTGGGCTTGATGTATAATTCTTGTACTATTTATTCTGTGGTATAATCTTAATGAACCACCACCATTTTGGAGTGATTTTACTTGGGTATACACAGGAAAGATGTTTTACATAATACTATTGTACTGAATAACTAAATTCTTACTCTCGGTTGTCACTGGATATTCTTAAAACAAAATAAACTACATATAAGGGCTGGTTACAAATACTGCATCATTCAGTATTTATCGAGTGCATTGCATTGTGACTTGAATTGAATGTAACTTTGTTGAGATGACGATGTAGAATTATTATTAAAAGCAATTTTGAAATATTAGCTATTATTAGTAATAACTTGAACTTTAGAACTGTTTCTTTTGTATTATAGCATTTTGTAAGTACCTAATATTATCCTATTATTAAAATAGATCGAGTTTTTAGATCTGTGATCTAAAATGACGGATTTTTAATTTTAACATGTTTTGTTCAGTTGTTGAAAAGGTTTTTTGTTGGGAGTCATAATTTTAGTGTACTTTCTATGCAACTTATAATTTAGATAAGATGACCTATTCCGTCGTTTTTGCTGACTTTTTTTTGAAGTGGGATGATTTTGTTTCTTTTGAGTCAGTAGAATGTTTTCTTTGGAATGAATATTTTCTTGGTTATTAAGTAAATACTTGTTATTTATTGTTTCTTTATAATGTAAAGTATTAACATAAATTGTAGTTAGTAGATAGGTAACATTAATTTGAATGTCGCTAGTAACATTAAAAAACCCTCATAGATTTGTATCCAGTTATAATTATACTAAGCACCTATTTAATGTAACTAAACAACAAAATAAGTATGAAACCTCAACAAAGTTATCTACAATTCACACAAAGTACAAAATGGCTTGAATGTCAGTCAGAAGATCGTATCTTGATTCTGAACAAAATATAGCTCTCAAACCATTAACACCAACGAAAACGACCCAAATATTGAAGCTATCTACAACGGCTTTCATATACAACTGTTTTAAAACATGGATATAAAAACAATGAGTTCTAAAAGAGACATACAGGAATAACTTCACACAAAGTGCTTAATATACCACTACAAGAGATGTCTCTTCTTGCATCACTGGGTAACGTCTACGGACCGTCATACCTCGCCTATTGTACTGCACCGCGAAAGCTGGGTCGACAGGTAAAAGGGACACGGTAAACAGTACATGGCAAAATAGACCTTAAACACGTCATTAACCAAAGCTATAAAGATAAAGTCGTATTTGCAGGTGCTCCAGAAGTCGTGACAGAGAATAAGGATGTAGATCTTAGGGTATTGCCGGCCGTGGTGACTGAGGCCAAAGCCGCCACAGTTGCGCAGAAACGTCCGTCCACTGAAGCAGTTGAGGTTAAAGCCAAGAAGAATAAACTGGATAAATTTGATGTGTAAGTAGATTGGTTTTGGAGATTCCTATAATTTTGCTAACATTTATATTTGCGGTATAATAAAGGGTGTAACAAGACCCTTAACGAAACCGAAAGGTGCTTGTTCTCCCCGTCATTGCGATCATTTTTTTGTTGTAGACCATATCTGGGAACCTTCTAGTTGCGGAAATATTGGAGGTCAAAGTACCAACTTCTTCAAAAGTTTTTTTTTTTAATTACATGTTTTTCTGGAAGATTTTTACTTACAACACTTCCACGACCCCCGTACTATTCAATGCATCCATCAGCATAGTGTTTTGAGTGCGTTACATTGAATTTTACTGTAAAACGTGATTTTTCACCCCAAAAAAAAAAGTCGTTTCCCAGCGATGATTTTTGCGTAAAGTTACTTAGTTTGATGTACATAATTCTTGGTTGACGGCTTCGTGGAGGGTCCTGTTACAGCCTGTATACTACTAACCATAACCACCAGTTAGATAACATGATAACATCTAGCTCAGTAACATTTGTTGATAACGTCATTTCTACATTTCATTACATACTTACATTTTCATTTCGTCATTTTCATTCTAACATGAAAGCGCCTCACTCCTTTGAAAGCGCCGTTGCAACTCTTCATAACACTTCAAGCTCTTCCTGTTTTAAACGTTTTGTCAGTTACTGATTGATGTAGGTCTCGTTCGGTTTCACTCTCATTGCATAGATCAAATAAGCTTAATTCACATTATTGCTGACAACTAACACACTACACGTTACAGACTATTCGGCAATGAAGACGTGGACTTACGCCAACTTCCCCTAGTGGACGAGCTGAACGCTCCCCCGCCTCCTTCCATCACTTCCTCGCCGAAGTCTGATAGCAAGACAGATGACGTCGATGTAGCTATGTCGTCACCACCCAAGGGGTCCCCCAAGAGAGACTGGAATGAGGTCAAGAAAAGAGATGATAAGAAAACTCCTTCGAAGTTAGATCTCGTCAGAGCTAAGTTCGCTGAAGTGACGAAGGGTAAAGACAGACTGGGAAGGCCGCTGTTGTTCAGTAAATCACCAAGTAAGTATTATTTTTAATATGTTTCGTGATGTCGAAGTGATTAATTTTGTTATGTGCTGTAAACGTGACTAATAAAAATATAATCGATTGCATGACGCATTTTATGTGGATACTCTTGCCCAGTTCTAATATGGTATCTTTTGTTCCAGGTATAGAAAGAGAAAGGCGTCGCACAATGAGTGGCGACGACGGAGAAATCAGAGAAGAAGATGAACAAGGCTTCGTCGAGAACAAGAAGTCCATCTCCATCATCATGTCGCAGGCCAAGGAACACTTCACAGACGGACAACTAGACAAGAACCAGTACAACACGCTCATGTACCAGATCATACAGCTCAATGAAAAGCTTAAACTAAAGGAAGCGAAACAGAGAGAATCCCTAGAAATATCTAAGAGAAGACTCAAGGCACACACGTTGGAGGAAAACCACAAAGTAGCCAGCCCGAAGTCCTCCCCAACTGAACGAAATAGATTCGGAGATATTGATGAGAGAATTACCCCATCTCTGTTCCTCGACACACCACCAGACAGCCAGGGAATGTTATCGATAGGGGCTGATTCAGACATGAGAGTCAATTCTGACGGCGTCGACGGCGCTCTCAAGAAAGGTTTGCTACCTCTCCCGCCCGTCATGCCAATGTACGGACCTTACAACCAACCGATGTGGCGAGGACCACGGCCGAGGGGTGAAGAGTTTGGGCACAGGAGGTTCAGAGGGCCAGTACCACCGTTCTACAGAGGGAAGTTTGATAAGAGAGGTCCTAGACCACAATTCGAGCCTCGAATGCCAATGCCTCCGTTACCCACCCCTAAACTGGGTATGTGTCAAGGAGAATATCCTTTAGAACCTTATGAAAGGAGTGAGTCCCCACCGCCTCTTGGAGCTCCGGGCTTCGCCATCCCACCGACAGACTTCAAAGTTATAGAATACATAGATCAGGATCCCTTTAAAACTATCCAAATTGATGGCATTCCAAGAGAGATCAGGTTCTACGGTGATATCGCCGTCATTATGTTAGACTGGGACGATCCCAGAGAAATCAAGTTCCTACCTGGGTGTAGAAGAGTTACTTTCGATAATAAAGACTCAATAGTTCTTAATTTTAATGAAAATTATAAGCAAGTTGAGATAGATGATCAAGTATTTGATATTAGATTCGGTGCGCCGACTAGAGAACTGTACATCAACGGTAGATGGTACGAGTGTTTCTTCGGTGGACAGCCTTTAGGAGTAATTATAGACGGAAAGCCGAGATTAGTACATTTGGAAGGTCCGATGCCTCAAGTGGACATCGGTAAAGCAAAGCGCACGGACTTAGTCGCTGGCAAAATCAACCTTATTGTGAACGCCACACAGATGCATCCAGTATACTTGGACGCGAAAGTGCAAAAGATCTTAGTCAATGGAAATTTCTTGACGGTTCGCTTTGTGGATTCGTTGCGAACTGTGTTAATAAACGGACAGCCGTTCAAGGTTGAGTTTGGAGATCTACCGAAGCCAATCGTTGTTGGCAATGAGAAATACTTCATCAGATTCTCAGCCTTGCCTCGGAACATCAAGCCTGGCTACATCCAGATCGCGAACATGGAAGGTGTCGGCTTGCCTTTGGTGTCGAACATCAAAAAGTTCGAGGATGTGAAAGAGGAGAATATGAATGAAATGGAGGTTGATCAACAGGAGCCACTCACAAGGCCTGTGAAGACGCCCAGCCCGGAGATCAATACAGAAAGCTTAGGTGAGCATATTTACTTGTTTATTTTATCTATTAGGATCACGATCACCTCATATTTTATGTTGGGGTTGTGGTCACAGGCACGACTGTTAGCATGATAATTATCTTGGGGTCGCTCCCCATGTCGGGTAGAATTATTCGTTTTTCTGTTTCACTTATGGAAATTCTTCGTGAATACAAGCGCCATGTTCTGCTCAATACTATTCCATCTAAACTTTGATAATAAACATGACACGGTGACTTGGTATAAGCGTGATCTCCAAATCGTGTTATTCAAAATCATGATAATATATGATACTCGTAATTTGTCGTTTTATAATTTTAAAACAACCCTTCCCATCCGCCAGGTCTTGACATGCTAGCAAGCGTGATGCCCTCAAGCACAGTACCGGCTTCCGGATCAGACTACAGCACGGCAGAGCCGCTGTTCTCCAAACCAGAGAAGATTCCTGGCCTAGAAACACCCTCAGACGAGAAACCACCCGCCCTGCCGCTTCCAGTACTAGGCAACATTAACGTCAACGATTTATTTGCCAAACTAGTAGCCACAGGGATCGTGCAAGTCAAAGATGCGAAGGATGAAAATGGTGGAGCGCAGGAGGAAACTAAAGTGGAAGAAAAGACTAAACCGAGAGAAGACAAGAATGTTATACATAAAGTTGACTTTATGAGGATCGAGACCTTCAGAGTGTGAGTATTGTTTTATTTGACCACGGTTTCACTTAGGCCTTCATAAACTCACATTTACGCAAGACGAGACGGGAAGTGGGACATTGTTTCGAGTTGTCTCTGCTTCTTGTAAGTTAATGTGCAATAGTATTCTTACGTGCTTTGATAATGGCTGTAATCGCTGGTAAAACTTGAAGGTTTTCATACCGCCAAGCTTAGTTTACTCATGTGCTGGTTGGTGCACAAATCTTTTTGATGTCCAACTATACCTAGCATGTATCAAAATCGTGATGACGCAAATGACGATGTTCCAATTACATGCGCCAGTAGACTGTAGTCACCTAAGGGCGAATTTCAACAACGAGACTGAACGCAGTCATTATCTTTTAATTACAACATCGATTTTCTCGTTACAGCAAGCAACCCGGCCTAGTGGCCCGTCTGTACGGCGGCATGCAGTGCTCCGGCTGCGGCGCGCGCTTCCCGCCCGAGCACACCGTGCGCTACTCGCAGCACCTGGACTGGCACTTCCGCCAGAACAGAAGGGACCGGGACTCCGCCAGGCGCGCGCACAGCAGGCACTGGCACTATGATCTGTCCGACTGGGTGCAGTATGAGGAGGTGGAGGATTTGGAGGAGAGAGGTGAGATGTTATAACTTTTTTGCACAAGTTACATTAGAATATTGCATAGACACTAATGAAGATGTTACGAATTTTCTGCCTCTGCCCATGGGAATAATGTTGTGTCTGTTTTTTGAAATTTTAAGTCAGGTTTGTATAATTGTGTTAATTTCGTTAGAAATGATTTTATTTTTTAAAGAAGCTCTTTTTCTAATTATTTGTCACTACATTTGATGTTTCATTGCTGTTCATAGTTGTTGTAACCATTGTTATGTTCTTCGCGGTCGGTTAGGTTAGTGGAACACTGTATCATTTTTGTTCCTACATAAGGACACAATGAACAAAAATGATAAATTACTAGTCATTTCGATGTGCAAACTACAAAGTTCGTCGGCCTTAAAAATGACCATTTCCTCCAACAGAAAAGAGTTGGTTCGAGTTGGGCGGTCTCCCGGGCGGCAGCGCGGCGGAGGGCGCGGCGGAGGCGCCGGCGCCGCTGCCGCCCGCCCCCCCCTCCGCCGCCGCGTCGGCGCCTGCGCACCACGCCTGCGCGCTGTGCGGGGACGCCTTCCAGCAGTTCTACAACGAGGACAAGGAGGAGTGGCATCTGCGGAACTCCGTCAAGCACGACGATGACTTTTATCATCCGCTGTGCTATGACGATTATAAGGTGAGCTTTTTGTTGAAGTAAAACAAACTATACAGGGACAAAGCGACATCGACGCATAAACAGCAATCATCGACGTTAAGATCGTGATTAAGGTGTAACTTAAATGTGTGACCAAACGAGCGTGAACATGCGAGCTGTGATTCGCGACATTTACGCTACACTGCCATTAGGTTTATCATACAACAATCTGGTTTGTGTCAAACACAACGCAAAATGAGTCCAGACTCATAAAACCGAAGTTAGCGCAATACAAAAACGCGACTGACAACTCAGATTACAAACATACAGGGTTCGACCCTATATAAGCAGTAAAATATTTGTTCCATACGGTGATCGACCCGCGACATGCAACGCAACAGTCAATAACTCAACCACTGCACCAACCGTGCCCTCAAAACTGCCTTAGCTACTCAATTTAAATAATATTTGTAGACAGTTACATACGTTGGGAAACCACATAGAATCTAGCTAGTTCTTATTTTACAAGTAAATACCTACAACTGATATCATGGAAATAAATACTCTGTACAATTACTTAGATGAGGCAAAATAACAGACTTGTTGACATTAACAAAGCATTATGAGTTTTTTTTTAGGACCTTGATAAACAAAATTTTAACTTGAAACTACTTTCTGACCCCTGGCTTACGCTATTTAATAAACCACTTCTAACAACAACCAAATCTCTACAGGCGTCCCTAACCAAAGCAGAAGAAGAACCATCACAGTCTTCCGATGACGTGACGCCCATAGAGAAGGCAGAGGAAGAAGAGGCCATAGAGATTAAAGACGTGGAGGATGACCCGGCGGAGCAGTCCGACAACGAGTCGGTGGTCGAGGTCGTCGAGGAGGCCAAGGACTTGGATCCTGTTGAAGTGAGTTCTAGTGGAATTTATTATTAGACTAGCGACCCGCCCCGGCTTCGCACGGGTGCAATGTTATACATATAAACCTTCCTCTTGAATCACTCTATCTATTAAAAAAAACCGCATCAAAATCCGTTGCGTAGTTTCAAAGATTTAAGCATACAAAGGGACATAGGGACAGAGAAAGCCACTTTGTTTTATACTATGTAGTGATTTAGATTACTGTCAGTTTTAATCTATCGACAATACTTTTTCAGTCAATAAATGGATATGACGTGATTCAGTCTTCACCAGCTTAGTTACATGAGAAATAAGGTTTAAAATGAACCTTATAAATGTGCAATTCACACTTAAGTCGGTCTCGGGTGAAAACTGTTGTATATTCTGACCGACATAGGTATGAATTGCACATTCAGAAGATTCATTTTTTGACATTTGAGATTGCTACCCAGCTTTCGTGCGATATCACATTATGGTATCGCACGAAAGCTGGTTAGCAATCTTCCACAATATCGAGAATTGTACATGAAATGCCACAGCTATCAACTTGGAAGACGCCATGTCTAGCAATGGACTACGATAAACCTGAATTGATTAATTGAAAGTCACTTGCCACTTGTACTAACATAAACAATTTCCTATCCCCCCACAGATCGACGAAGGCGAAGAAGACGACGTGGTGTTCAAAGCGGAGCCTGTTGAAGAAGTAGTGGTGGATGACGACGTGGACACGGACGACGAGACGACCGCCGAGCGCAAAGAGCGCGACCGGCTCGCTGACATCGACTTCAGCAAGATCAAGGTCAAGCAGGAGCCGGTTGATCCTGGTGAGTTAGATGGTCTTACTCTGCTTCATCGATTATTCCATATTACTTTTATTCTTTCGGCGCCGCCATTTACATTTTGCAATGTAATTTTCGAATAAATAATTATACTAAATGTATACCTAATTAACTGTAATAGCGCCCCTCTTTCAATGTCCTTCAAGTGGCAGAAGACCCTTTTAAAACTGTATGTAAATTGCGACCAGACTTCAGCTATTTCAACAGCGTTATAGCGATAAATATTACACATCTAGTTATGTAAACCATATCTGACTCGGAAGTCTCGTTCTATGTCTTCGCTGAAAGGGTTCGTGTAATACACGTAGTCAATGTCACGTAGGATTTATTTCAAATCGGAGTTCGCAATAAAAATTGTTGGGTGACAAAACTATGTAGCTATTGTTTTCCCAAAGTGTATGTACTATCATTGTTTTATTCACAGACGACGAACCAATAGTAACAGCAGAAGAAGAGACAGTCCAAGCGCGAGTGGACAACACGCACGCCACAGTGGAGTCCTCTATCGACGGCAACTTGCAACTAGACGCGGCCAACGCTCCCGCCACCACCATCCCGCTCGGCGGCATCCGCATCAACATCTCCAAGTCTCTCCCCACCTTTGTCACTAACAACGTAGAAGACAGGTTGCTAGAGGATATCAGTGCTGATGATGAACCCTTGCCACCTGGTGAGGAACCAGAGATGGAGTATAAGTTAAAGCCAAATTTAGAAGGTGTTCAGTTCAGTAGACAACCACCGGTCAATAAAGGCAGTGAGCTCTCCGGATTGTGCTCTATTATGTAAATTCTCACTTGTTGTTGCCGTAAGTGGTAAATTTGTGAGTATGTTATTAGGTACTCTTCTGCCAAATCCTTCAGAGATCACGGGCATTATTTTGTGATTTGTTTCGACGTATCTAGTCTTTACTCGAGTTTGGTTTTAAGTTGCCCATATATTCTCTCAAGAATAAAAGCAGCTGAATTGGTATTCTACTTGGATTGTTACTAAATGTTAGTATTTAAATACTCTCTAAAGACTGGACCGTCTGATCGAAAAAGGTTTTAGTAAACCAACTAATGTAATCAAGGAATGTTTGGCATTACCACATAGGCATGTTTTAGGAAAAAAAAACAATGTTGAGTGGTAAATCCATAGACTGATAATAATTATGTGTATAATCAAGTTTAGAATTAATAAAAACCGAACGGGACGCGCAAGAAATAGATTTAAATGAATTAAAATCGATAAGGTGTGTTTCGACCAATCAAATTCAATCGATTGTTAAAGTGAATCATGAATGAATGACTGAATTAGTTGGTTTATTGTGAATGTATGGAGTTGGTAATTACTAGATAAGGTTCTATGGTTCTAATTTCCTATTATAGTAAGTTTGGGTAAGATAAACTAGTTGTGCATTCATTGGCGAACAAAATCATGAGATTTGATTGATTGCAGTATGGACCAATGTTATTGTATGGTCTAAATTTAGTTGTGTCAGGTTTGGGTGCACATGTGTTAGTGTGTTATATGCACCAACAATACAGGGAAGGAATCGGTGTAGGACAACGCTGATTTAAAATATCTTAAATATCACCGTAAGATTTATATTGTCAACAATGAATGCATATCAAAAGTTTATCACCTCTTGAATCGGAGCAAAACTGACAAAGACTCCAAACAGTCGCTACTGGTTATTTCTTGTTAATTTTTAAACTTATTTCTACTTTTGTCACTAAGTACTGTTCTACTTTCCGTCAGTTTCGCGCCGATTTTATTCGAGATTGAGAGGCTCAGAAATGTTTTCATATCTATCGAATGCATCACGTAAATTATTGCATGTATATAAAGATTTATATAGGTTTGAAGTGCTATTTGCATGTGGTCATGAAACCGAGTTTCATTGTAACTTGTGGGATGGTGGTGTAGAATTAAATTGTTGCTTTATGTCTCTGTATTTTTAAGCAATGCAATATATCTTCGTAAAACTGCCACTTATATTAAATGTATCTTTATCTCCTCAGTTATAATCCAGTTAAACTTAACAACCTATATTCTGAGAGAGAGAGAGTAGATGTCAACCTTTCATAATAAAGCCTCGAAGAATTGTTAAAACGAAATGTGATATTAAACTTAAGTTAACGACTTATTTAACTACGAACATGCGTTTTGTTTGACGAATTAATTGTGTATATCATGTAGTAAATGTAAATATTTGGTCAACTTGTCTATGTAAATATTTAGAACTATTTGTAAGGGTACAAATTGTTACTGCATTTGTATGACTGAATGTGTAAATATTTAATTATAGAGAATCTCTGCGTTTGAAGGGTTTTTATTTCCTTAAGGTTCTTCTTTTTTTTTCTTTGCCACACCAGTGGCATCCCTTTTATTTAAAAAATCTTTGAAAAATAAAAACAAAAATTGAATAAATAAATATGTATAAATAAAAAATTGTTAGTTTAATTTAATTTAATGGTAATCGGAAAGCAGTCTAATATTTTCTTTTCTAAATCAACTCGCGCTTCACTATCACACGGTGAAACTTGGATCACAAATTCACAATGATTTGTATAGTTTACAACTTGTAAATAAATGTTTACATCAACTTATTTGTGTTTTTTCTGCTCTCAACCCCACCCTAAAATACCTGCCTTACATGATAACTAAATAAATGCTAAAGTTTATTGTTCTATTGGAATTTCGATCAGTCTAAAATATACAATTTCCAAAAACGATCAGAGGGCTGTATATATTTAGACAAGGTGTTGTCTTGTGTTACTGAAAACAGTATCAAACTCCAAATAATTGAACTGAAACTGTAAAGCGCAGGCCACACCGCCAGCTGGTGGGCGGGCGAGCGACGCGAACGACGTTCTTTTCATACTTCATTCGGTTCTTTCGATAGTTCGCGGTGTGAACCAAAGTATGAAAAAAGGTGAAATGATGCGTTGTTCGCCCACTCGCCCGCCCGCCAGCGGTGTGGCCTGCGCTTGAGGGTTGAACCTCATCTACCAGCACGGAATCGCATTTTTCCATACTCCTAGCCTTTTCCGTCGCTCAGAACCGTCATTAGAAATGGGAGTGTTATTGCACACGGCAGCACGATAACGCAAAAAAAGCGATTCCGTGCCTATAGATGTGGCGCAACCCTTGAGCATCACATTTGGGATAAATAATACACGAGCATATCACTTAAATTGATTTTTATTTTATATACAACAATAATGTAGCCTATAATATCCACATAATTAATAAATATGCTATACTACTTAGCCTAAAAAAGAAAAAATGAAAGTTGCAGTTACATCTTACCCAAACACGAGGTGTGCGTTACGATTACTCCGCCAAGTTATCGAAACAGAAAAAGACTTAGTCAAAACAATTGACGAAATTTGTCAAAATCGAATGGTACAAACCAAAAATTTGTCAAAGTAGATATAAAGAAGTTATTAAGGGGATTACATCGCTCAAATCCTGAAAATACCGTGTGTTTAAAGAAGTTTGTAGATGAATCCTTTTGTGCGTTTTCAATATAAAAAATATATGTTAAACTAAAGGTCATCACAAATACATTGTATTGTTTAAAATTTTAATAAACTAACCCAAATTTTATCGAAAAATCGTAACAAATAGGTCCTTTTTCAACCTAAATTGAAAATTTTCTCTATAACGGCTCAATAACTCGGCATGAATTTTATACCAAAAAATACGTAATGACGTATTTAACAATGTGTATTGATTTTTTTCTCATATTTCTTTTAATATTTTAAAATATATTATAAAAATCGGAAATTTCGTGAAAAGCACTATGTCACTGCCGCACTCGTCCCTCTCTCTCTCGCCGTTTCGTCGTAAGTTAGTACGGGGCAGCATGCTCAAGGTCATTGGGCAATGTAATGCCCTTAAGGTTTTAAGTTGGCCGCGCGAACGTAACGTGGAGGATTGCGCGTCCATGGAGATCAGCGGTTTGGAACCGAAAAAGCGTATTTCACGATATTCTTCATTGAAGTTCAAATAAAGGTTCTTATAATTCTTTTTTCGACAATTGTTGACAAATTCAGCCTTCAATCGACAAAAAGAATTAGATCTCTAACCCAAGTAGTTGCTGAGATCTCCATGGCCGCGTAATCCTCCACGTTACCACAATATAAATATGGAACAGTACGGAAACTACGTACTAACGGTCGAATCGGCACACTCACACAAACGCGCGCATCTACGGGACCCGGAAGCGGACATCGGAGTGCGCTCAGTCGTGACTCGTCGTGACGCGTCAAGACGAGTGTTCGCGAAGTAAGTTTTTTTCCGGATTTTTTTTTTAAATGCCACGTACATGCGTAGCCTATGGGTGTTTAAACACGGCTTTATCAAAACCGGAGCTTTCGTTTTTTAAACTCCCTGCTGATTTAGAACGGTAAGAATGATTTATTGTTTTATTCGTTATCGGATTAAAAGTCCGTGTGATCGATCATTATAAATTCGTGAATTTATTTGTAAATCCAACATGGCGGCTGCTACAAATTTATCATCATGAGTATTGTTTTCGAGGTTTTCGAGGGTGTTGAAGCCGATAGTGCTGTCAAAATGTCAATCCAAGATGGCGGCTGCAAAAAATGTCAAGTTTTTCGTCATGGGTGTCGTTTTCATGGTTTTCGAGGGTGTTGAAGCCGATAGTGCTGTCAAAATGTCAATCCAAGATGGCGGCTGCAAAAAATGTCAAGTTTTTCGTCATGGGTGTCGTTTTCATGGTTTTCGAGGGTGTTGAAGCCGATAGTGCTGTCAAAATGTAAATCCAAGGTGGTGGCTGTGTGACTGTCTGTATATTTCAATAACTATGAATTCCCTAATCTGATTTACTATATCTTTCAATCCTTTCCTTGTTCTAATAATGATTCAAGGCATTGGACTTCTTCATGTTAAGGAATTCAGTTCTCTTAGTCGGTGGGAAGGCGATCAGTCAGGGACGAACCTTACAGGGCCGTGCGGATGGCGGGGCGCGGCCTTTTCCCCTTCGGGGGAAACCGACCTTAGTACTAATATTAATATGATTTAGGAAAAACGCAAATTTTATCAGCCTAGGGTAATTTAGGAACAGTCACAGCTGCAATAAATGACAAGTTGTGTCCTTCGGCCTCATTCGGGGTCATATAAACATTATTTGAGTCAAGCATCTTCCGTTTCCGTGTCACATCTATTCAGGTATATGCAACTATCGCCTTTTTGACAACACGATGATGACGTATTTCCGCCTTCGTTCACCAGGTGGCTGCAGCGCGCCAAGACATTCATTGGCGTCCTGTTTTTCGGACGGTTCACATCTTTAAAAGTTAACGTTGTTAGCGTTCGATATTTGAATATTTTATAATTTCAAAAGTTATTTTAATTTTGGTTACGCTGTAGGCGTTCGGTATATGCACAGTTTTATAACAAAATAGTGTTAAATTTAGTTTTTCTTAAAATGGCGGATAGGATACAGACGCGTAGTCGTAAAGATTCTTCTTCGTCATCGGGTTCTTCGAGTTCCTCTGAATCATCACCGTCGGCTTCAGAGTTCGAACAGGTTGATAAATCCCGTAAGAGGAAGAAGGCGGATAAGAAGAAGAGAAGTAAGCGTCACCGAGGGCAAAGCAAGGTAATCAAAAAGCTTGCAAAACAGGTCAGTGATTTGAAAAAATTATATTGCTACCCTCATAATGTTATGTATTCGGAAAATGGAAATTATGATTGTGATAACCCGATATATTATGGTGATAACTTCGATATGGCTCAGGAGCAACCAGATACGGAAAGGTTGTCAGAACCCGTCGCAGATCCTGTACCGGTTCAATCATTTGATTTTGATTTGGCAACACAATTAAAGGAGCCAGCTGTCACTGCAACCCCTTCTAATCAGTTAGAATTGTTAAATTCCATTCAATATTTCAAAAATGACAACTGGAATAGTGTTAGATATGTGGAAACACAAAAAGTATATAATGCTCGTCCAGGATATGTTGACCTGCGGCGGCGACCTCTCGCGTCCGGCCCTGGTTAAATCCATGGTCCGGAGCGAGACGGAATGGGACGCCGTCACCTCCTTCTGCGAAGCAGTCATGCTAGCGAAGGAGGTGGCGGGACGTGAGAGACGTGACGGAGAAATGAACCGCAAAACAATGTACCACGAGGCAAAGGCTCTGGTAAATTCAATAAAAAGTTCTGACTCGAATCGGGAATTTTGGGGGGGTTGCCTACAAAATTATGTTACGGAGTGGAGGAGATTGGGGGCACCGGAACCATTAATAAAAATAGTGAAGGGTTATCGTATTCCATTTCAAAAGAAACCGCCTCTGGTCCCGCCAAGGCAGTTGAAACGTTGCAATCTCACTCTACCATCTCCGGAGATGGACAGGGTTATTCACAATTTGTTGAAACAAGGAATTTTAGAGTATGCCCCCCTGACTCCGAGTTTCGTATCAAATTTATTTCTGATTCTCAAAGGCGACGGAACCTACCGTCCCATTTTCAATTTAAAAAGTTTAAACAATTATTTAATCTTAAGCAAGTTTCGTTTGATTTCGGTAAATCGGGTTCCCGATTTTATTCAGGACAAGGATTGGATGGTCAAAATAGACCTCAGGCAAGCCTACAACCACGTAAATGTTGCTCCAGTACATCGGTGTTTTCTCCGCCTATTGTATCGAAATCGGTTACTGCAAATGACTTGTTTGCCGTTTGGCCTGGCGACAGCGCCCAAAGTGTTTGCATCGTTGACCAACTGGACCGCCGAGATTTTCAGGAATCTAGGCATACGAGTAGTGGTTTTTCTCGACGATTATCTCTTAGTAGCACAGGACAGAACGACACTTATAAAACACGTGGACATTGTTTTTCGAACTCTCAACCAGTTGGGTTGGCAGGTAAACAGGGAGAAGTCGATTCTTGTCCCTCAGAAAATAATAGAATATTTAGGTTTGATGTGGGATCCGTGGCAAAATCAATTTTTTTTACCAGAAAACAAAATTCAGAGCATGCAAATAGTTTTGTCGAAGTTGCTCCGCCGGCGGAAGGCGTCTCTTCGAGAAATACAGAGTATCATAGGGGTTCTGAATTTTGCCCGTCTGGTAGTTCCAATGGGTCGTTTGAATTTTCGCCATCTACTGGCTTATTGCAACGTGGTCCTGAAAATTCCATGTCAGTCGACTTACCTCTTGCCTGCGGAAGTGCTGGAAGAATTGAATTGGTGGAAAATTCACTGTCTAGAAAAGTCCAGGCTTCATCCACCACCAGTAAAAAACTTTTTGACCACGGATGCGGCCGATTCAGGTTGGGGGGCGGAATTGAATGGTCTTCATTTATCGGGCAAGTGGACAAAAGAAGAAGAGCGGCTTCATTCGAATCACAAGGAAATGCTAACTATCCTAAAATGTTTGTTAGAGTTCGGTCCGTCTCTGAGTCATACATCTCTTCTACTGCAGTGCGACAACAAGGCGGTGGTGGCGTACTTGAGGAAGGAAGGGGGAAACAAGTCGAGAATCCTGATGGAGTTAATATATCGGATATTTCATTTACTTCAGAAGTACGACATTCATGTAATTCCCCATCACATACCAGGCAGGTACAACAATGTCGCAGACGGTCTATCGCGTCATTCAACGTTACAGGAATGGCATCTGCTCCCCGAATTCACCAACATTGTCTTTGCAAAGTGGGGTGTTCCCCAGACAGATCTTTTTGCCTCCAGCACAGCTCACGTAGTGCCTTGCTATGTCACTCTAGATCAACGAGACCAGCAAGCATGGAGACACAACGCGTTCGCATTCGAATGGGATTTTCGTCTGGCTTGGGTCTTTCCTCCTCCGAGTTTGTTACCCCGAGTCCTGATGCATCTCAATCAGGCGCGGGGTGTATTCCTGATAGTTGCACCGAGGTGGTCCCGAGCATTCTGGAGAGCAGACTTGAAGACCAGAGCAACCGCGCCTCCGTTCACGATTCACCGATTATCGAAGGTGCTAGTGGACACGAGGACCAGGCAGCCACCGCCTCGAGTGAAGGAGCTGGTCTTAGAAGTATGGAAATGTGGGGGTGGTCTGAATCCTTGACGTGACTGGTCTGCAGATCAAAAGTGTCTGCTCAAACAAGGTTGGAGGTCGTCAACTTTGAATACCTATAGGCCAGCATGGCAGAGATGGTTGAATTGGTGTTCCAAGTTTGGTGTAAATTTTTCAGACCCTTCAGGTAGTGAATTGGCTCGATATTTAGCAGATTTACACCTAAAAGAAAAATTATCGTATCGTACAATTTTACTTCATAAATCGGTTGTGTCTACTTTATGCAATACGAAGATTGAGGCCCGTTTAAGTTCAAACATTTTAGTTAAGCAAATGATTAAAGCTATAGCGTTGCAGCAGCCTAAGAAGTGTCCACCCACTGTCTGGGATCCTCAGTCTCTGGTAGGTTGGTTGGGCAGTAGACCTCTTCAAAATCAAAGCCTATTCGATATTTCAAGAGTTAGTGCAGTTCTTTTGTTGTTGTGTTCAGGGCGTAGGATACACGATTTAACATTGCTAAGTGTATCTCCAGACAGATGTATAATAGGTGAGAATAGCATAATGTTTTGGCCGCATTTTGGGTCCAAAACTGATTCGGAAACGTACGTACAGTCAGGTTGGAGATTATTAAGTAATGTTGAAAATGAGGCGCTTGACCCGGTGGTTTGGCTAAAAAAGCTCATAGAAATCGGAAAACCACGTCGTTTGCTTTGTTCTAGTGATAGATTATTTATTACAGTTTGTGGAAAAGCTAAGCCCGCTACTAAAACTACACACATCAAAAGTGTCTAGGGATCAAGCATTTTTATGTGGATTTCTTGAGATTGAGATGTGGCTTTGTAATAAATTTATGATTTTATAAATTTATATGGATCCTTTTTGGTGCATTTCATAATTTGAATCAGGAACTGTGAATCAAATTCGAGTAAAAGATGAAAATCAGCTGTCAATATTTCCCCTATAAAAACATACAACGCATTGAAGACATTATTAGTGCTACTGTTTCCCTACTACTGATTAAAACCAACGTTATTATGGAGCGGCGACGTCATTTAAGCAGGGAAGAAATGCTCAGAGCCGTGGGAATGATAGAAGCTGGTTCCCGGCAACGTACTGTGGCTTTAGCTCTGAATACAAGTCAGAGTGTTATCAGTCGACTTTGGACACGTTACCGAAGCACTGGTACCGTGGCTGAGCGCCATGGAGGACGGTATCGCTGCACCACACGGAGACAAGACCGATACATTCAAATCTTAACTCGAAGAGCTCCAACAATAACCGCCATGATGTTAGCCGTGAGGCTTCATCACTCTTCAGGGAACTTAATTAGCGACCAAACAGTCAGAAACCGCTTGCATGAAGTGAACCTTCATTCCCGAAGACCGCTACGGGTACCACCTATAGCAATGCACAATCGTAGGATACGATATCAATGGGCTCTTGAACACAGAAATTGGGCAGAAGAACAATGGCGTTTCGTGTGCTTTTCTGATGAGTCTCGTTTTGGTATGAGACCGGATACAAGACGTATACGACACTGGAGAACCCCTGGACGCCAACAGCGATTAAAATCCTGCCAGGAAGTCCATCCTTATAGTGGTGGAACCATCATGGTATGGGCGGGTATTTGGATCGGCGGAAGAACTGAGTTGATTTGGATCAGAGGCAACCTCAACGCTCAAATTTATGCTGAGACGATTGTATCAGACGTCATCGTTCCTCTACAAGTGCAAATCGGTCCCTTATTTCAGTTAATGCATGATAATGCACGACCGCACACCGCAAGAGTTGTAAGACAGACTCTCGCCGCAGCTAACATCAATGTCCTGCCCTGGCCTGCTCAGTCGCCAGACTTGAATCCGATTGAGCATGCATGGGATATGCTACAGAGAAGAGCTCTGCCGAATATGGAGGGTATCCAGTCGCAAGAAGACCTTTTTTTGTTGTTGCAACGAACATGGGCGGCCATTCCACAGCGTGATTTGGATGAACTCATTTTGAGTATGCCAAACCGATGTTCTTGTGTTGTTAGTGTTCGCGGTAGAAACACGGATTATTAATTGTTTAAGTTACCCAATAAAATTTTAAAGAAAACTGTTATTTCAGTCTTTTTTTCGAACTTTTGTGTTAGTGGTTCAAATGTCAAAAATCCCTTTATTAGGAAAATGGCAAATTTCTTTATTAATGCAAAGGTGACTTGGTTTATCGTTACTGTGACAAACGAAAACACTTTATTTGATGAATCCTTAAAGAAAATTTTAATTAATATCAATCAGGAGAAAAGTTATTGCAAAAATATATGTTGATCCCTAGACACTTTTGATGTGTGTATATTAGCTGGTTGGGTTAAGTCAATTTTGAAGGAGGCAGGAATTCAGGCTACTCCGGGTAGTTTTCGTTCTGCGGTAGCTTCTCGAAGTTGGTTGGATAACGAACCTCTTGACGAGATAATGGCACGTGCGAATTGGAGATCCGGTAATACTTTTAAAAAACATTACAGGAGGGAAGTGGTTCCAGCACAGGGAAGCTCTTTGATTCATCTTTTTCAGCCAATTAATTAATTATCTCTCATTCAATTATATAAATTATTTTTATTTATATTAAATGAAGTAAGTATTGATGAATGATGTTACATGATTATGGTAAAGTTTACAAAAAGATGATTTCTGGTACGTATAATGTTCAGTTTATTCTGTTGGTGTTTATCAAAGTTATTTTAAAACGTTATTATTATTATTTTTCTTTTTTATTGTAATATATTTGATAAATATAAAAATTGGTTTTATTTTTAAACTTATTAGTTCCTTGATCTAATTTAGTTAATTTCATGTATAACACATTGGCGTCCCGTTCACCAGGCGATAACAAACAAAGCCTCAAATAATGTTTATATGACCCCGAATGAGGCCGAAGGACACAATAGTAGCGTTTTACCTTCAAATAAAACGCTTGTTGTGTCCGGAGACTCATTCGGGGTCATAATTTAAAAGTCTGCCTGGTTTAATTGGTTCTCAAGTTTTTAGGTTTTTGAGGCCACAATGAATGTCTTGGCGCGCTGCAGCCACCTGGTGAACGAAGGCGGAAATACGTCATCATCGTGTTGTCAAAAAGGCGATAGTTGCATATACCTGAATAGATGTGACACGGAAACGGAAGATGCTTGACTCAAATAATGTTTATATGACCCCGAATGAGTCTCCGGACACAACAAGCGTTTTATTTGAAGGTAAAACGCTACTATTTTTTGTCATGGGTGTCGTTTTCGTGGTTTTCGAGGGTATTAAAGCCTTATTTAGTTAAGTGCTTAAGTCCTTAGTGCTTTCAAAATGTCAATCCAAGATTGCGGCTTATTATTAATAATAAGAAAAAATGGATGAAATTTTTCGTTACTGCTTTAAAAGAAAACACATTAATTGCAAAATAGCTGCATTAATTTACAAAGTATTCGAAAATATAGGTTTTATAGTACCCTGTCCTTGTTTCCCAATTGTTTATTTAAACAAACTCTTTATTAGAATGAGAATTTATTACACCATAAAATATAATAATAAAGCATTTCGGACGTGTCGTAGCAGACGTAAGTATTTTTCAGTTACTAATTTGTAAGTATGGAGAATAAAGATATTTTTTACAATGTTATGGTTTTTTAATTACTGTCACATGCATTTTCGGGTTGTAACGCGGTACGATGCGCAGCCGCTGGGTTAACCAGGCATCGGCGCCGCACATGCACGGCGCGCCCTGTTATGCCATTCTCTAAGACGTCGTCGACGAGGTACAGTTTGTCTTTTAATAGATTTTTTTTTTATACCCTAGAGCATAAAGTTGAAAATCTATTAAAGACCAACTGTAGTTTCAACGGAGGAGCGCACGAAACGTTTTCGCCTTTCCGCGGCTCACGCGGTCACTCCAAAACATGTAAAAGGTTACGCCATATTGACAAAGCCAAGTGTAATTTATATACTTCTACAAGTTATTGTGTGTTAATAATAAACTGTTCCGTGTTATAAACTACTTCAACTCGATTGTTTGATCAATACACTAGACAATATTTTCATAAATAAATTTCAATTTCAAAAACATTATGAGTGACAACCCTAATGCTGCAATGGAGCGTAGGTAATTATTTTAACAACTAGGCCTAGTTTCCGTACTGTTCCATATTTATACTGTGACGTTACGTTCGCGCGGCCAACTTAAAACCTTTAATAACTTCTTTATATCTACTTTGACAAATTTTTGGTTTGTACCATTCGATTTTGACTTTCGTCAATTGTTTTGACTAAGTCTTTTTCTGTTTGGATAACTTGGCGGAGCAATCGTAACGCACACAAACACGAGTATGAGTTTATCAGCAAGCAGTTATTTACTCATAAAGTATGACATATAAATTTGTGATAGCACTTTAACATTGATGTAAAAACAATAATATTATCTATACAAACAACAATCTAACCCTTTAAGTCTATTGTGGTGATTCCCCTGAACATAATATACAAGTTAAGTCCATCCATCAAAAGGTGACTGGCAGATATTGCTATCAGAGATAAGTCTGGCACAGAATTAGCAAAATAGTAAAAGAGCTGTGCAACAATTTTGGTGTACAATAAATTATAATCTATCTTCATAACTATGCATATAACACAACAGTCTAAGTACATAATAGAGCAACATATACCTACATATCGCAATTATGTGGCCACCTAGGAAAAGGCAATGTATCCTTGATATTATTAACATTACATACAACCTGTAACAACCTTTCTAGGCCTAGACCATATCCTCCAGTGGGGATGTTACCAAACTTCCTCAGGTCTAGGTACCAGTTCAGTCTGTCTGATGGTAGCTTCGACTTCAGTCTCTCATAGTTATCTTCTCTCAGGCTTCCACCTACTACTTCGCCTGTGATGGGTGCTAACAGGTCTAATGCATCCACCTGAAATAAATAGTGATTTTGATTTTAGTGAAAATATAAGTTTGTGCATGGTCATTATTATTGTCAAAAAAGATTTTAAGATTGCATAATCCTTATTAATGCTTTATTTACACATATCATGTGTTTTTTTTTTTTTTTGGAGATGGCATCTCGCAGTTCAGCCTCTGAGGCTGGTACTGCTAAACCGGTCTATCCCTGTGGATGCCTAGAATTTAAGACCTCCAGCCAGGGGCAAATTGAACTTATAGACTAAGCGACCACTCGCTAAGGGCACCCCCTGTGGGGTACGCGCCTCGGCTTAGGGCGTCGCTGGGGAGGGCAGCAAGGGGACAGGCTGGATCTGATTTAGGGGCTGTTTTATTGCTACTGGCTCAGCATCGCGGGCTGGCTTATGCAAGGGTCGGGGGGGGTTTGAAACGAGACGTCGCGACGGACCACGGCGGCGGGGTCGGAATGACGGCGGTCTGTGTTTGTATTTCCTGAGTGTGCTGGTTTCCTTACTGCTTTCCTGGAGGAGGGTGGTGGGGTCATCGGGGGTGAGAAGAACGTGCCGTGGACGGCGAACGTTACTGATACGCGATGGCTCGTATCGGGCGGCCGATGCGATAAGGTGGTTACTGTGCTTGACAGCTGAGTCGAAGAAACGTTTTGAAAGACGTTTCATAAATTGCTGGGTGGTAGGCAATTTGAGATCTAAATGAAGGCTTTCGTTGCGGACATAAGAGGGAGCTCCGGTGATCTTACGGAGGAATCGGTTCTGCAAGGGGTGCAGACCTATGGAGGTGGCGGGGGTGGGCATGTGCGAATATGACACAAGCATATGTCATAATCGGTTTGATGACTGCGGTATAGAGACGCAACTTGCACTTAAGTGACAACTTGCTCTTATCCGTTAACATGTAGTGGAGTCTACCCCATAGCAAAGGCCGCTCAGTTACGAGCTGCCCTTATATGCGACGCGAAGGCCAGGTGTTCATCAAGTATGACTCCGAGGTACTTGGCTTGCTTCTCCCAAGGGATAGGCTTGCCGAACATGGTGATTGGACTGAGGGGGGGTGCGATGATGTCGCAACTTGTGGAAGAGTACAGCTTGACTCTTGTCGGGGTTAACCTCTATTTTCCATTTGCGAAACCAAGCGCCAATTATTTGATGAGGAAACTCTGCTTTTTATAGGTGGGGCAACTAGTCACTTCAAAAAAAAAGTATTTATTTTCGCTTTTTCACAATAATTGCAATTACAGATTTGAAATTTAGAGGGTATTTTTTAAAACATCTATTTATAGAAAGGAATGGGGCATCCTATTGATCTTATAATCCTTGAACTTCCAAAGAAAGTTTATCCCTTTTTATATAAAATCAATAAATTGACTTGTAATATTTACATACCTTGGTGCTATCATCAGAACTCTCTTTCATATAAAAGGACTTCATATCCTTGGGCCATTTTACCACAAACACTGGCACACCATTACAGTGTTCCACCAAGGTCAACTCCTGTTCCTTATTGATGCCCTCATCAGTCAATGTTGATCCCTTCTTCTGCAGAATCTGTCTAGCTTCATCATAAGTTAGTGTTACAAACTGCTTGGTGACCCAACTAGGAGCTTTGTTCTCTTTGTCAATTAGAAAAAGGTCAGCTTCATGGGTGTTTCTTGTCTCAATGAAAACATACTTCAGTAAGTCTTCTATTGCTCCTTGTAACTGGTCCAGGGTTTCACAGAAGGCTAGCTCAGCTTCTAGCATGTAGAATTCTGATAAATGTAGCCGGGACCTGGAGTTTTCTGCTCTAAAGGTTGGACCAAATGTATAGACATTACCCATTCCTCTACATATTGCTTCTAAATGCAACTGTCCTGATACTGAGAGGAATGTTTTTGAACCAAAGTAGACAGAGTCTCTATCTTTATTCTCTTGCATCATTGCCTTAACTGTCTCTTCACTATCTGGCTGTATTTTAAACACTTCCCCAGCACCCTCACAGTCATTTGAAGTTAGTATAGGTGTGTGAATGTTTGTATAATTGTTAGCAGCAAAATAGTCATAAATGTGTTTAGTTACAGCACTTCGTATTCGTAAAATGGCAGAAGTATAGTTAGTTCTGGAACGTAAATGCAGGTACTGCCTAGTGTATTCTGGTGGATGTGTGGTCCTTGGGTTAAATGGGTATCCATCTAGTACAACACAGGTTCCCAAAACTTTGACATCGTCAGCAACGAGTTCTAACTGGCCCCTTGGACTTTTCGATAGTTTTCCCGTAATATGGACCGAAGAACCATAAGTTAATGAGTCTGTTGTAAGGTTTTTTGGAATAACTATCTGTAGTTTCTGTGCGCACGATCCATCGCTCACATCAGCGAATATAAGGTCTTTTTGTTTCCGCAAGTTCTTCACCCAACCCTAAAACACAAGAACAGACCTAGTATTATATTTCTTTAAATCTTCCCTAAGGGTTTTTTTACAAAAAAATGTTACCTTTATTTCGGTAACATTGCCGACATTCGGCTTTTCCAAAACCGCAGCAATGACACTGTATTTTCTGAAAGTCTCATTACTTCTTAAAAAGTTTTTCAGTTTACTGTAATAAATACTTCTGTACATCATATTTAATCATATAATTGGGTTTAATCAAATTAGATTTTGGTTATAAAATTTAATAACAACAGCTGTAGTGATGTGACTGACAGCTGTTTATTACTAAATTCCTCTCATAGTATTAGTACTCTTTGGACAGCTGTTTGTTGGCAGCCAAACTTATAAGCCCATTTTTACCTATGGCCAGTCTCTGAAACCAGGCCATAAAACTATTAAAAAAAATCTGTATGGCCAATTAAAAAAAAAACTCTGTGGTTACATTTTTCCACACCAAGCCAGTGTTTCAACACTGGCTTGGTGTGGAAAAAATACCGGTTTTCTCAACTCGTGGCTAGTCTGCTGCGTAGCTGGCAAGTTTTTCTGTCTGTCAAATGTCATTCGGCAAATCATGCATGTTCGATTTGTTGCGTTGTGAAGAATTTTGTGGAATTTAATTTAAATATTATATTTATCTGTGTTTTAAGTAATTAGTGTAGAACGTAAGTACAACAGAAAAATATTTTTTTCTAAAAGTTTACTATTTCTCTATTAAAACCATGATGACACTATTTTAGTTCTATTGTAATAATTTTGTTAATAATTGATGATAGAAACTGGTTTTCCGAGTTATTGCGTCCTTGATCAACGCGTTATGTTAATACGGGCATAGAGAGCCCTGAGTTTTAACGCTACATTTAATATTTTAGTTTGAGTGAAGTGTCCAAAAAACTTCATGCATGGCCTACTGTTCCACTTTTTACCTCAAAAAAGTTTTTTAATGGCACTTTCTACTTTGGTCGTGGTCACGTAAACGCATTAAGTTGGCGTTTAATTGTGGTTTCGATGTTCCACTGTAGCCAATATGAGTATGTGTCGTTCTTTATCTCTTGTTATCAGATAAAAATGAGACAAACTACTGGTTCTTCATGAATTACATAGCTCTTGATAGTGACATGGCAACTTTGTGGTCACTATTTTCCTTATGCCTTAGTTTTGTTATGAGTTAAGGTTGTATTTTCTAATAAGTTATTTAACAAAGTTGTAGTTCTAACATGACTATATAGTACCTACATTCAATTGAAATTAATCTACTGCTGCATGACATTAAACTTGAAAGTTAAAAAAGTTCATTTCACTAATGATACAAATCTTTTAATGTTTTGAGATCAATGCATTTCAAAAAACTTCTAGGCAATGTTTTACTATCAAATGTATGAAAATGAATTTATAAACACAAAACAGGACTCTTGAGTTGAATTTTGTTTTGTTTTTAGAAAATGGCAGATACAGAACCCCAATCTGGAGACGCAGGGCCCCCCAAGGGACTGCCTGCACTGAAAGCGCATGTAAATGCCAACAGAATAGATGTAGCCTTATGGGCTATCCGAGTACTTACTGTGCTCTTCACTATAGGATATGTACTACCTTTATTTAACAAGTAAGTGGAAACTATAATTCTTATTTACAGATACGTGTAATTATCATTTATGTACACACAGTAAATTACATTGGGAACTGAACTACCATTAACTTGCAAGTACAAAGGTACTGATGCTGTTCTGAATTTGTTTTATTCTTTCATTTATTTTCTTGTTATTCACAATCATTTCAAAATACTTAAATAATATTAAAAAAGACATTTGAAAAAAGTGCTTAATCTCAGCATAATTAGAATCAATGACTTTTGATTTCATTTGGGTTCGTAAAATTAGGTTTCCAGTTTCTGCATTATTTTGGTTCAAGACGAATTGAGACAACGGATGTTTGGTCAGAAGGAATGTTATTCAAAATATATTTATAATTAGCTAAATCAGTAAATAAGCATCTGTCTCATCTTGGCAACGTTATTGTAAATTAATTGTTTTTATTTTTGTAACAATGGATGTCAGGTATAATATTTCTGCGTATTCAGTTAAATCAAGGTTACTTTTGTTCAGTAATTAAGACAATGAAGATAAAAATAACACTGAGGGCAATCACCTTGACCTCTTTGTTATAGAAGTAACTGTTTAAAGTTAGCTCTATTTTGAATATTGTAAGCATATCCTGTAACATTCCCTCTGAACTAGCACAAGCCTCCTCTCTACGAGACAGAGCGGGCATATCCAAGGACGAGACACATTGTTGGATAGTGAATAGAGATAAAATAAATATAAATAAAATAATAAGCTTCTCAAGAGCCCTCACCACCAATCAATGCTCAATGCTCATGGGCTGCTATTTTTATATCTATTTTAATGTTTTTTTATATTATTTGTTAAAGGAATATCTAAAAATGTATTAAATGTGTATTGGAATAATAAGTTTATCATTATAAACAAATTTTTTTTTTCCTCTGTGGGTAGACATAGCAACAACATCGTTTTTGTGGGCTCTTCATTGAATAATTATTTAAAAATAGTTTTTCTTAATTTTTTAATGAATTAAACAAGTTCATTCTACATTAAGCCTCCCCACACTTGCTATCTATTGGTATCAAGTCTGTAACACCTGCTCCTGAGTCACTGTCGCTACACACCATCATGGACACTAAACTTGCTGCCAGCCTGGAGGACCTCCAACAGTTGTTTGGTTCCCGAATGCAGGAATATGAAGCAAAACTGCAGCAGGCTTCCACTAACACCACACCTGCTGCACCTGACATTGCATCCATTGCACGTGAGTTCTCTGAGTTTAAGCTGTTTGTCTGTCAAGCGCTCTCTACATTAAAATCTCAAATTGAGCTGCTCGCTGCTGGGTATGATAGGCATGAAACTACCATGCGTAGAAAGGTCCTGCTGTTCCATGGTGTTCCAGAGCAGAATAATGAAAATTTACTTGTTGTGGTCAACAACATTTTATACAACCAAATGAAATTGCCTGAGGTAAATAGGGACAAGAATATTATCCATGTTTGTCACAGACTCGGATACTCTCAGCAGAAGGCCCGTCCAATACTAGTACGATTCTTTAAAATGGAGCACCGGCAACTTGTATGGGACAGCAAGAAATCTCTCAAGGGTACTGGAATCACCATCTCCGAGTTCTTGACTCAAGCTAGGCATCGTGTGTTTGCGGCTGCTCGTAAGCATTTCAGCATGCCAAACTGCTGGTCCATGGAGGGCAAGATTGTTATTATCTGCCCAGACAAATCCCGCCGCAAGATCGAAACGGCAAGCGAACTTCACGATCTGATTGCCAAATTCCCGTCCACTGGAGCCGACACCGAAGATTCTGTACAGTCCGAGGAACCAGGGTCTCCAAATATCGCAACGACGGCTACACCAGCCAAGAGATCGAGAAAGACGCGTCTGCGCAAGTAACTCAGCGCCTGTTGATACCGTTGTGCAGTCTATTTACTTCACCGCTTCGCAACTTCGTCGCTTTGTACGAACGCAATCATTTTGTTTCTTGTGCCGGTGGTTAAATAAGTATTTTTATTCGGTTCACCGCTGAACTTTTCACTTTTATATAATTTATTAAGCCGGTATTTTGATATTTCGTTCATGTTATTGTGATTGTGACAGACAGAATGTTGGCGATAATTACGTCAGTTGTGGACAGCTGTCAGTGACATTGTTCCGTTCCATTTCCATCTGTCATTCGTTACGTTTCATTCTGCGTACAATTCGATCTATAATCGATTGCTGAATAATTGTTTTATTTTACTTTTTCGTTTTCTCGTAATATTAACGTTTAAATAATTTCAGTGTTTCTTAAAAATTTGTTGTAAAATTTCTGCCAATAAACTAGCAAGTTGGGGTGGTTTTCTTATTGTAGGAAACTCTAGATTTCTGTTTTTTTTTTTTTTTGTATTTAATAGGATATTTAATATATTTTTATTTTTATTTTAGATAGGTATATTGTTATTTATTACATTTATATAAATTATGGATGATGTAGCTGATCTCAACGACAGCTTCTTCTCGTGCTCTTCCTCTGCTAGTTTTGTTAGTGTGGACAGTGACTCTTCCTCACCACTTACCTTACACGATAAAATTTCTTCTCTTTTCTCCAATGACCCTAAGAATCTAAATATAGCACACATCAATGCTCAGAGTGTTCCTGGTCACTATTCTGATCTTCTGGCATCCTTTAGCAGTGCTCACCTGGACGCCCTATTAATTTCGGAATCTTTTTTGAAGCCTTCTCTCCCTTCTATTCAATATTCTTTGCCTGGCTTCGTCTTGATCCGCAATGATAGGACTGGCAAGGGTGGAGGAGGTGTTGCTATATACTTGCGTGCCGATTTACCCTACAGGGTGGTCTGCTCATCTCCTTCATTATATTCTGGATCGGCTGAATACTTGTTTTTAGAAATTTATTTTCACCACACCAAAGTTTTGCTTGCAGTGTTCTATAGTCCTAATCTAAATATTGACTACTTTGATGCCCTTGATTCCACTCTCAATGACCTTTGTCCGTTGTATGATCATATTATTTTATTGGGCGACTTTAATACTTGCTTGATTAAAAACGACGCTCGCTCTCTCAAACTCCTCTCTGTCTTGTCTTCCTTTAATCTTCAAGTTTTGCCTCTCTCCGCAACTCACTATTTTCCTAATTGTTCACCTTCTTTTCTAGATCTTATGATTGTTTCTTCTCCTAATAATGTTAAATACCATGGCCAACTTACTGCTACTTTCTCCTACCACGATCTCATTTATCTATCGTATCGCATCTGTGTCCCTAAGCGTAAGCCCCAGCTATTACATCTCCGTAACTACAAAAGCATAGATCTGGAGGCATTGCAGCGTGATGCCAACAATCTCGACTGGTCTCCTCTGGTCGAGACGGAGAGTATCGAAGAGAAGGTGAGTTATTTTAATACAATAGTTCTCGACTTGTTTGACCAGCATGCACCCATCCGACGTGTTAAAGTGAGACATAACCCTGCTCCGTGGATTACCACTCAAATTAAAGAGCTTATGGCACGAAGGGATAAAGCTAAGAGTAGATATAAGCGCAGACCTTCAGAGCTGAATCTCTCTTATTATAAATCGCTACGTAATCGCTGCAGTCATCTGTGTCAAGATGCCAAGAGACGCTATTTCCACGACCAACTCAACAACCGTAGTTCTTCCGATGTTTGGAAATTTCTCAAGTCTGTAGGTGTAGGCAAGTCACCTACCAACCAGTGCAAGGATGTGAACCTCAACGATCTAAATAAACATTTCTCTTTCCTTCCCTTTTCTCTCGATTCGTCTGTGAAAACTGTGACCCTGGAGAGCCTTTCCAGATTGCCGTTGCCACAATGTTCTCCCTTTAACCTTAGCGCTGTCTCTGAGGATGACGTTAAGAAATCTGTACTTGCGATTACTTCTTCTGCAGTCGGCAACGATAAGCTGTGTTCAAGAATGGTTAATCTTATCCTTCCCTCTTTACTTCCTGTTCTTACTTACATCTTTAATCACTCTTTTTCCTGTTGCTCTTTTCCTTCAGTTTGGAAGCAGGCTCACATCATACCCTTACCTAAAACTAACAATCCATCCTCGCTATCTCACTTTAGACCTATTTCTATTCTCCCATTTCTTTCTAAAGTTTTTGAGCACTTAGTTCATAAACAATTAACATTTTTCTTGACGACAAATTCTTTAATATCCCCTTTCCAATCTGGTTTCCGCTCGGGTCATAGTACTGTCACTGCACTTTTGAAAGTAACTGACGATATCCGCTGGGCAATGGAGAGTAAGTCACTTACCGTTCTTGTATTGCTTGACTTCAGTAGTGCCTTCAACTCAGTGGATTTCGACATTTTGCTAGGTATCCTCAAATCATTAAATTTCTCTTCTTCTGCTTTAGCCTGGTTCAATTCTTATCTTCGGGGACGCTCTCAGTGTGTTCGCCTTGATGAGACTTTCTCTGATTGGTGTAGCCTCACCGAGGGTGTTCCTCAGGGTAGCGTTCTCTCTCCTCTTCTTTTTTCAATTTTCATAAACATGGTTACCAGTGTAATCTCTTCCAATTTCCATCTTTATGCAGATGACCTGCAGCTTTACCGACATTTTATTGTAACTGATGCGGATTCCGCCATTTCTGCTATGAATCATGACCTGGATTGTATCAGCGCCTGGGCTAAGTCATTTGGATTGCAAATTAATCCAACTAAATCTCAGGCCATGATCATAGGCAGCCGATTTGTTCGTGGTGCGGCCGTTGTTGCATCTATGATGCCACTGTACCTCGATGGTGTTCGCATCGATTATACAGATACCGCCAAAGATCTGGGTGTAACTATCGATTCCCATCTGTCGTGGCGAGCTCAAGTCAATGAGGTAAGCCGTAAGGTACACTTCTCTCTTCATTCGCTGAAATGCCTTCAGAGTCTCCTGCCTTTGAAGACTAAAATTTCCTTGGCTCAAACACTTATTCAGCCGATAATAGATTATGCCGATGCCTGCTACCTGGATGCTACTGAGGAGCTATTAAATAAGCTTGAGCGCTTGCAAAATTTATGTATTCGCTTTATTTTTGGTCTCCGTAAATATGACCACGTTTCTCACCTTCGCAAAGAGCTCAAGTGGCTCCCAATCCGCCTTCGCAGGAACACTAGGATCCTATGTCTTCTCTTCAATATCCTACATAACCCATCCTATCCTTCGTACCTGCGCGAGCGTTTTTCTTATGCCCGCCCTATTGACGCACCGTGTAGATCGCACCTCAGATCCCTACTTAAATCCCATCCTCATAAATCCAGCTATTACTCATATTCCTTCTCCGTCCATGCTGTAAGGTTGTGGAACTCACTTCCGCCTAGCATTCGTGATTTGAAGACCATTTCATTGTTCAAAACCAGAGTGAAAGAGCATTACCTTTCCTCTCAATTATGATTTATTATATATATATATTTTATTGTTTATATATCTTTTCATTATGTATTTATATAAGTATATATTCATATTCACTTAGTATGTGTATTTTATGTTTATTTAATATTATAGATTAAGTTAGGTAAGGGACATAAACACATTATTCTTTTCCTTTTCTCACACACTATAGTCTACGTTTCTTTTTCATTTCTCCTTTTGCAGGTCTGCTGGCAGAAATTTCTTAAGAAATAAGCAGTACCTTTGTACTCATATTTTGTAATTGTATTTTCCTGTGTAATCTACTGTGTGTACATAAATAGTAAAATAAATAAATAAATAAATAAACAAAACAGTTGTGATAGATAAATTGGTGAGCCACAAACTATTATAGTCTTGTTTTTTTTTTCTTTGGTTGTAATTTCAAAAAAACTCCTGTCACAATGCATTGTTTGTTTCTGATTTGTGAGCTCATTTTTAGAAAAAAGAATAATTCAATCAAAATACCTATAGGTACAATACAGTGGTGAGAACCAGAACAAAATCTGTTAGATAAGCAATCTCTCAGATAACAAGCCAGACAAGAGAAGGATTTACTTGTGATATGCATTGATAAATAAATCCCTAATTGCTGTATAGGAATCTTGTCTCTGAATTAATCTTTGACTCTTTAACTTTGCTAAAAATGTTTAATCGCAAAACATCACACCTGTAAACCTGAAAAAGTTAGGCAGGAAGTACAACCACATATCGCCAGTTATGTTTAAGTCTCATGTAATAGGGGGTGACCCTTAAGCCATCAATAGGGCACTAATCATGGCTCCGCGGCTGCTACTGAAAATTTTCTGATGGGAAAATCCAATAGGTACCCACATTGTCCGCCCTGGGAATAAAACCTAGGACCTCATGCTCAGCAGTTGTGCTTGAGACCACTACACCGAGGCAGTTAAACACACACTTTTATTGATTAATCCTCAATAAGGTAAAGACAACCTTGAAACATATTTAGCTACTTTAAAAACAAACATGCATCACTCAGTAATGATTCCAAAATGATTTGTTTAGTATGTTACTCAAAAGAAACGAATATAACCCTGAGTAAAGTGTTTGTCATCACTTTATCAGTAAGCAATCATCATTGTAACTTTTTATTTTTCTAAATTAAACGGCTCTAAGAGTGTTATCGTCCTACGGCATTTCATACAAACTTTGAACTCATTTGTTTTCGAAATGACTGAACCGATTTTAATGAAACTTCTTACGCATAAGCAGGATACATATGTCTAAAAAGTTGACAGAGAATATTTTCGAAAAATAAGGTTACAGCTAAATTAGGCCGATTTTAGATTTTCCATAGAAACAGAAATTTCCAATTATCTTTTTTCAAAGACATTTCGAAAATGTTCTCTGCAACTTTGCACAAACTCGAACAAATGAGTTCACAGTTTGTATGAAATGCCGTAAAACGTTTACGCTCTCTATGTTAAGGGTTTGGTTTCCGCACTTAGTCCTTAAAGTGGACCATTGTACGTGAACGTTTACGCTTATAAATATGACAACATAAAACAGAACAGGGAGCCTAAAATGGCCGCTTTATCAGAATAATAATAAGAATCACGTTAAAAATGTAAAATTCTAAAAATGGTCTTTATGATTGTGACCACAAAGTCCATTTAAAGAGTTTTAAATTTTTAACGTGATTCATATTATGATTCTGATAAAGCGGTCATTTTAGGCCCCCTGTTTGCATTAATTAACAAAATTTTGTGTATATTTTATCCTTTTCTTAATATGTTTTATTTGTGTGCTGACTGCTGTATTATGTAAACTAAAAATAATATCACTTAACTTTGCTTTTTCATAAATTAATAAACAAAATTCAATGACATTGAAAATGGATTGAGTTTAAGGACAACATCTTTAAAGTTGTCTTAGGCAGCTGTCCTATGAAGCATTGAGTTTTGAGAATATGCCGTGTTAATTCTATAGAGTTCTGTTCACAAGATAAATATTTCCCATTTTGTACGTAAAAAATCACACACTGGGTGCACTATAAAGATTATTTATTTTCAACATTATGTCCACTCTCTTAAAGTTGATATTTTTATGTCAGAGAAAACATGTGGCGCCAAGAGCATGCTGACCCTTAGGATAATATACCACGATACAAACACAATGTTGTATACGACTGAGTTGCGGCTTAGGAGGCGTGACTTATACTTGGTTTTGCCTTTAACATTTTTACTTTTTAAAATCAAAATCGAAAGCCATATTGATTCAATTTAGGTAGAGAAAGCAGTTTTCTCAAAACGCCCGCCCTTCGCCACGTTCTAGTGTTTTTCGTGCGGAGAAGAAGTGCCGGAACAAATTCCCCAGCAACACTACAGTGTCCTTACTACGTTTTTCCCCTACAGCCCAGTATCAGCATTCTACAAAGCGCTCCTAGCGAACGCGGCCATATCAGCCCTGCGCCTGCACCAGCGCATCCCAGCGCGCGAGATCTCCATCTCCAGGGAGTTCCTCGCGAGGTTCTTCCTCGAGGACAGCGCACACTACCTGTTTTACTCGCTTATATTCATGAATGTGGCGCCCAACTTGTGTATCCTTTTTAAATATAGTTGAGAAGAGGTTTTAATGGAGATCTTTAATGTTCTGTGATATATCTGTTGTGTTTATGTTAGGGGTCAGGAGCTTTATCAGTCACATGGTTGGTGGTAGTGAGTGTAATAGACATGGTGAATGGTTAATAGCTAGAATGACAGTACTGCTACCAGCATTTCGGTTGGTGGCAGAAACACTGCTGGCTCTGCATTTATGAGGTGGGTAAAAACCTCATCCGCACTGTAGTGAAGAATGCATTATCACCAATACTAATGGAGCTTAGTAGAGGACACAACAAAATGTTTGTTGCGCACTTGCGTTCTAAGACATTAATAGTAATAAAATATGAAAACAATACACAAAATCGATTTATGTAAACTAAGTAGTAATTCCTAAAATAAACCTTCTGAAAAATAAACTTTTCTAAATGTTTTCATAAAAAATGAGAATTTACTGTATATATCTCGTAGCCCATACACATAAATAAATTTACGCATTTCTCCACATGGGTTGTCAGAAACTACAGGGTGCCTAAAATGGCTGCTTTATCAGAATCATAATACGAATCACATTAAAAATTTAAAACTCTTAAAATGGACTTTGTATCATAGCTATAAAGACCATTTTAAGAATTAAAATTTTTAAAGTGATTCATATTATGATTCTGATAAAGCTTCCATTTTAGGCCCGCAGAACGGCATATGCTACGATCCTTACATACTATTTTTATAACATTAACATACATATTATTTTGTTATTAATTCTCATTTGAGTACCTATTACGTCCACCTCAAGGTGAGCGGCTACGGGCCTACGTCATCTTCCTCATGTTATCTAAACGCTTTAATTACTTTTTATCCTAGCCGAGCATTACAAAAAAAAAGCTAACGTTATAAGTTCTCTACATATGAACTTAGATAGTGTATTGATGTTCTATTGTTTTCCGTGAATGGTATTGTGACCCCACTTATGGGGTTGTACCGATCAGAAAGAACTTTGTATTATAGTATTTAAATTTAGTTATCGATATCCGTCTCGTCTTTGAAGTATTGCTAGCTAATTATATTTAACCCTTTTGTTTTTTTTTACACTAAAGAGGTTTGAGATCGGCCGCAACTCGCCTGATGTGGTTCTGTAGAAGTCCACCGTGGAAGTGTATATACGAATTAAGATACGGATACGAAATACAGGCTTACCTAAATATAATTTTGAAATAATTATGTATGTATCACACCTGTTTTCGTTGTAAGTTGTAATCAGGATTAAATATTATATTAATAGAACTAATTAAATTATTCAACATTTTTTAATTCAAGTCATTATCATGTCTAATGAAATGAGTACATTGGTAACTTGAATGTGGGCTTAGAGTCCATATATTGTAATATTAAAATAATGTCTTACAAGTTCGCACGTAGAATAACATTTATTTTTATTTCCAAACAACCTGTTTGTCCGCCCGTATCACATATTACTTGACGTCGACGCTTAATATTTTTATTTTAGAATCAACTAAGTATAATACTCACATAAAAGAATCACAAAAAAAACACTTAGTACTTGCTGAAGTCCATTGCTTTTGTTTTTAAAGTTAATTTATATTTTTTGCTGCCATCCATATCAGTTAAGAAATCATAATTATATGGGTCAACATATCCTTTATGACCTATGTATTGGTGATATGTAAACGTAGCTAGGTATTTTTTTAGGTAATTTTCACGTAGGGAAGGTAACATCATATGCCTTAGTGTTAAGAATCTATTTGATGGCAATTATCTCATTATGTAGGGACTACGTATGATAACAGCCGTACAACATGATTTATTTGAAATAATCTATGTATTTACCATCTTTGTCCAAACATGACTTGACCAGCACACAGTGATCCTGACGCCCATATTCCTGTTCGCGCTGCTGCACGCCGCGTCCTACTCGCTCACCATTCTCGATGTAAGTACCCACATATTACAATGTAATGTTCCCACTGCTGGGACACCGACACCGGCCTCCTCTCTGCAAGAGAAAGTACGGGTCCAGTGCGAGTGGATGACACAATAGTCTTCGAATTTTTTTTCTAGGACATTACAGTTTCCCTACAATGTTTTCCTTCCTCACCGTGTTTTGAGAGTGATCAATTAAACTACTCGAAGTAAAATGTCTGCTTGGGTTCGAACCTGCGACCATCGACTCGTAAGGACCATCATCGTCAGGTTTATCTTTGGAACTGAACGCGATCATCATTTTAAACCGCGTGCAACAGCTGCTGTCAATGTCTAGAAACAATGATGGCATTGAGGCTTATTTCAGAGCGAGACCGGTGCCGGTCGGGCGTTTCGATATTCATAGACTTGTATTATAGCGTTCACTGTTCAACGTGTGCCGGTCATCAAAATAGCACGTTAACGAAACGCCCGACCGGCGCACGCAACCGGCGCCGGTCTCGCTCTGAAATAGGCCTGACAAGTCTTGCACGCGGTTTAGATGTCCTGATTGCTTTCAATTGTGAAATTCGCCTTAAGTCGGGCCTAACACCAGCCGGCCACCACTGGTCTACTCTCTGAATACTGTTACAATTACGTTTAATTGTTTACTTCCTCCATAACAGTTTATGTGAAATGTAAGGGGACCGTGTCGGAAAGTGACAGCCGTTTAACTTTTTAACGATTTGATTGAAGTGCGTAAAGCCATGTCATACATTTTTTTATGGCCCAACTTTCTTTTCAAGACTGAGTATTAAAAATTGTACTTATACTCGTACTTGTAAGCAGAAAAAAATATGTTTATTTTGTAAATACGTTTTTTCAAACACTTTACATGTCGTCTTTAACTCACATGAGGACTATGCAGATAAGTGCTTAAATAAAGCATAATCACATAAGCATTTTAACTAGTACACCGGCTCTGTAAGAGGTGGGCCTAAAATCCATCTCCTAATTGACATTCTGTGGGCGTATGATATCCTCGGCCATTCGGTAATAGCTACTGACTATTACCTACCTGCCAATATAAAAAAGTAGGTACTACCCACATAATGTGGCATTTATCACAATTATAACTATCGCGACCAGACGCTAGACATTGATTTCATCAAATCATAATTCACAGCACAGTCATACTAATAGGTTTAATAAATAGGTTCGCTAGATATTGATTTTTATTAAAACTTTATTAGAAACGAATACAGATTTATAGATTTTCTTTCAATTTACATCGTAGTTTTTTCTTCACCTAAACTGGTTATTTATATTTTATCTACTATTTGTGTATTTAATTGTATTTGCACCAGCGTGAACATTGAATAAATATATCATAAGCAGATAACTTTGCACACAATCATAGCCTCACTAGTACAAAGGTGCCTTATGCTAACAAGAAGTAAAATGAGTTTTGTTCATTTTTTTTTTAAATCAACATTTTTAAGTGTCATTAGTTTCGTAACTAATATTGGTAATTATTTAAGGAATTGGTAGTTCTGTCATTTCTGGATACCTATACATATACGGGATGGAATTATTGGAACGGACACCGACGCGAAATCGGTTACCACGACGTGTTCAGTACATTATTCTGAGCATAGAAATTTTTCATCAGCTATTAAAAAAAATCTGCGGTTTCTTACAAAAGTGCAAAACCCACACGGTCAAATGTATGGAACAGCTGTTTTTTTTTAAAATAAGTAACCGATTATTTACGAAACGACCCACACCTGATTTTCATATTTAAAAAAATTGGACACAAACTTGATACTCCGTCAGTCAATGTATCATTGAAACAAATAGAATGATTTGACCCGTTTTTCGATGACCAGACAAAGGCAATTCATTCTACTATACCAGACGCATGCAAGCAACGTGAATAATTATACAATTTAAATGCAATGTAAAGCAACGTTTTTTCGTTGTTGAATATGAAAAACGAAAGTGTTATTTTCTTTCTTGGTTCGCCCGTGACCTATCAGCTGTTAGCCGCGTGACGCCGCTCTGTCTCATTACTATCGAACCGTGCAACAGTGGGCAGGCAGAGCTCCCGCGCGGAATTTCATACGCTGTTGTGTTGTTGTGTTATTGTGATAAAATAAATTGTTTTGTTAGATTTTATAGATTGATTGGAGCAATAAAACACATTCACATAATTAGGGGTAGATTTACACTATGTACATTTCTGCAACAAAATAAGACATTACAAGAAAAACGCACTAATTTTATAGCTAAGTACTTGTTTTACATAGTAACAATTCTAATGAAATTGTCTGATAAACTTGAATCATAACATAACTGATATTACTAAGGTACTTACATTGTTCTCAGAGTAATAGACTTTTCATTATTGACCTTTGTGTGGCTCGCTCTACAACCAACAATTAAAACTGGTGCGTGTTGCAGTGGGGATACTGTTTAACAATAATAATAAAATGCAACAATTGTCATAAACGTATATTATACATATGTATTTCTGCACACTCAAGTATTCTTGACGCAAGCAGAATCTTAAGTAGCAAAATAATTATACATGTAATTATGTCAAATAAATATGTAGTTTTGGTTGACTGACCATAGGTACTTACTGTAAAATCGGTCTAGAGAAGTAGTGTCAGAAATATTGGGGTACTGAGATATTAGGCTACTCTGTAATTGATAAAAAATGAATAGAAAAAAATCTTTTGGGCAAAATGAAATAGAAAGCCACTAAATTCAAGAGAATTTTCTATAATAGACTCCCAATGATCTCACAACAAGACAGACTTAAATTCCTTACGTAAGTTAGATCATAAATGCTGTCGATACAAAACTATGTCACCATGCAAATGCAAGCATCAGTCATCTGAGGATAAGACAACAGTTCAAAGTTCAAGCACAATAATTATATACTTACAGCTTATGAATTAACAAAGCAATTGCTAAGATTAAGACCTCGTTTGGTGAGAGGGACCTACATACATACTGTCTCTTTTGCACAGGCACAATGGTAACTTAACACATAAAAACTCGTGAACAATTAAATGGAAAATGTTACACGTAGTTATAAATTGTTATAAAAAAGAAAGTTGTACATTTGAAAGTTATAAACTGTTACATTTCTCCATTTCATTACCAGATGCTGCTGCGGTGTTACTTATGTAAATCACAATCTAGAAATGGAAACTTATATGATGTCTGTCAGTTTGCTACGTTCCCTCTGATAAACTGTTGAACATAATTATTTCATTTATTTTGCCAGAGGTAGAGTATGAAGGTCATATTTGTAACGGGTTATTTTTCTTTTTTATTATTATAGCTTATGTAAAAATCATTCCATCACGCCTGTAATCCTCGAAAGCTAAGGCAGAGATTTAGACCATTACCATAAGTAGGACTAGGTGAGCCTATTGCCACCAACCGGGCACAAATCCAGACTGCAGGCTGATACTGAGATATTCATCAAAATTGATGATTTACAAATGATAGAATAGCTCAAAATAATCCTCACACAGCCTGATAGATAACCCGCACATAAAGCAATAATACTTATCGTGCGCATTCAGTACCACACACCAAAAATACATTAAACCATGTAAAACACGTTTCTAGATAAGAAAGAAAACAATTGTGTCGGGGAAATCTAGACAAGTAATGTGTAAAAAAATGTGATCCTCCTATTTTGGTACTGGGCTTGAGTGGTGGACCATACCCAGCAGTGGGAACGCAAATTGTGGAATGCTAATGTCATTTTGGCTGGGGTGGCAAAAAATGCTCAGCAGTTTTTTAAATGTTATAGGATCCTCCGGTGCCAACTGATCTATTCTATAGTTGTCAGGGCCTTCACCTTTAGGACATCCTTCCGATCACCTGCCTTCTTCGTGTCGCTGACACGAGTGTCTCAGATTTTGATGCCTCAGAACTTCACCACTTTTATAAGATTTTCGGTGGCAGCGCAAAATTACTTTGAGAGCACGTTGGTGGAACTTAGGAGCTGTGGAACTTAGTTTGTGGCACAGTTCCATACACCCGCTGCTGCCGTCGCGCCGAAGCAGCATTTGACGAGGCTGGAGTCACATCTTTTCTCTTGTATTCAGAGATCGTTCAAGGAAGGTGGATCACGGAAGGTTAGACTGTGTATGAAGATGTTCACTTGGTAGTAGATAGCGGGTGAGGGAAAGGATCTTACCGCAGTTTGCATCAGGCATCTACCGGGTTTCCGAAAAGGAATGCATTTAATAAACTATGCCAATCGCCAAACAACTTTTGAAGAAACATAAAAATGAATCTTAACTAATTTTTTACCCATATTCTCTACAGACCCTGGGCCAGAACTCGATGTGGGTGGCCCGTCTTCTGATCTCTCTGGTGGAGTTCCAGTCGCGCAACATCCTGCGCGCCGCCGCGCTCGCCGAGATCATCCTGTTCCCGCTTGTCGCCATCATGGCGCTCTTGTGAGTATACCTTGACGATCTTACAGGTCCAGGTCCTGGTTTCCAGAAAACTGATTAAGTTAACAATCAGTAGAATACAATTTACCTTGGCTAACTTTGAAGTGTTAAGACAGGTCAAGAGTCTGTTTATGGGTACTTTTCAGACTTGTAGGTTTGTGGTTGCCAGAAGCAAAGAAAACCTGCTCAGGTGGAGATTTATAGATGAATCCTCTGCCCTGGAGTGTAGGAGTGGTGTTGTTCCACGAACGATGGGACAGTTGATGTCCTGTTGTCTACACTTTGAGGGACCTAATGGACGCCACTGAAGATATCAAACTCATACCCGAATCTCTGGGACCACTCAATTTAGATTGCTATAGACACGCTTAGAATAAGAACCAATGTTGTCAAATCTCACGTGGGTTACTTAATTTACAGCAAAACTCAGATTTTGATGTTTTAAAGGCATTGTTGTTTGACCAATGCAACAAAAATATAGGTTCGAGACTTAGTGGTATATGTAGTAGAACAAACTTTAAAGTTATAAATCTTCATAAGAATGTAAAATAGTTTACAGCTACGAGGTTTGGTTGACCAAATGTTTATAACTGTTAAGCAAACATACATAATTAAAAATATAATTGCTGCTAGCAAATTTTATGAATGTGTGGTGGTGATGTCACACGCGATTTTATAAAAGCGGGTGAAAATAAAAGTTGTAATGAGGTCGGTGAATTAATTCCGCACCAAATGTAATTATTTCAATATATTTATATCGTTACGATTTTAAATGAGACCAATAAGTTTGCTTATTTTATTTTGGGTAGTATTTAAACGAGCGAAAATAAATTCAAATTAAAGGTGTCAAAAATACTGAATATCTACTGAAATACTCAGTGGGCGGATGCAAATGTTTAAAACGGTGACTTGAGTTAAGTACTAGTTGTTCAATAAGATCAGTGTGATAATTGAAGGACTTAGAAAAAAAACTAAAACAAGCTTATTAAGCACTAGATTGTAGATACGGCGTAGTCGATGCCTCGCTGCGCGGGGCTCCTATTCCTCTTTGCAGAGTTTAAACTAACCTGATACGAACACGATTTTGTTTCATACAAAACCTGTTTTTATTGATTAATACAGGTTTTATGCGTAGCCACTATTTTGAAAATAAAATGGGCGGAAGTTAGGCAAGTCGCGCTTTATACAAAAATTATCCAACGCTTTTGCAGGACGGTAGTCATAAGGTTGTATTTTGATCAAAATATAATTTGTGACCACAACAAATTATGTATTTATAGAATAAAAACTCAAATGTAATGAAAGTTTAGCGTTTAACGCATTTAGGCTTATATCAGAGCGCGACCAGCACCGGGTGCATGCGCTGACCAGTCGTAACATGCTTTCACAGTGTTCCGAGTGCACGCGCGTGCACTGTCTCGTATCGACCGCCATGAAGTCTACATACTCGCATCCGGCACACGTCTAGCTCTGAACGCTTCCTAAGTCGCAAGTGCTGAAGTGCCATCGCGTCAAAGTCAATCGGCTCACGGTGCATGCGCGTGTGCTGGTCGGGCGTGCACCGACGCGCGACTTGTCGACCGGCGTACATTGAACAGTGAACGCTATCATACAAGTCTATAGATACCGATATGCGCGACCGGAGCACGGAGTGGCGCCGGTCTCCCTCTGAAGTAGGCCTTTTTGAGTTGTTTTGCAAGCAGGCCTTAATCATGTAAGTTTCCATCCACAGCGGCTACTGCGGCCTCCTCACTCCCTTCGTGTACTACTACTTCGTGACGTGGCGCTACGCGTCGCGCCGCAACCCCTACACGCGCAACACGTTCCGTGAGCTGCGCGTGGCAGCCGAGCGCGCCGCAGACAAGCCCGCGCTACCCTCCGTGCTGCGCTCCGGGATACACTCCGGCGTACAGCTCGTGTGCCGCATGGCGCCGCCCATGGAGCATGTGCAGCAGCAGTACGTATCCCTTACAGTACTACACAAGCCCGCGCTACCCTCCGTGCTGCGCTCCGGGATACACTCCGGCGTACAGCTCGTGTGCCGCATGGCGCCGCCCATGGAGCATGTGCAGCAGCAGTACGTATCCCTTACAGTACTACACAAGCCCGCGCTACCCTCCGTGCTGCGCTCCGGGATACACTCCGGCGTACAGCTCGTGTGCCGCATGGCGCCGCCCATGGAGCATGTGCAGCAGCAGTACGTATCCCTTACAGTACTACACAAGCCCGCGCTACCCTCCGTGCTGCGCTCCGGGATACACTCCGGCGTACAGCTCGTGTGCCGCATGGCGCCGCCCATGGAGCATGTGCAGCAGCAGTACGTATCCCTTACAGTACTACACAAGCCCGCGCTACCCTCCGTGCTGCGCTCCGGGATACACTCCGGCGTACAGCTCGTGTGCCGCATGGCGCCGCCCATGGAGCATGTGCAGCAGCAGTACGTATCCCTTACAGTACTACACAAGCCCGCGCTACCCTCCGTGCTGCGCTCCGGGATACACTCCGGCGTACAGCTCGTGTGCCGCATGGCGCCGCCCATGGAGCATGTGCAGCAGCAGTACGTATCCCTTACAGTACTACACAAGCCCGCGCTACCCTCCGTGCTGCGCTCCGGGATACACTCCGGCGTACAGCTCGTGTGCCGCATGGCGCCGCCCATGGAGCATGTGCAGCAGCAGTACGTATCCCTTACAGTACTACACAAGCCCGCGCTACCCTCCGTGCTGCGCTCCGGGATACACTCCGGCGTACAGCTCGTGTGCCGCATGGCGCCGCCCATGGAGCATGTGCAGCAGCAGTACGTATCCCTTACAGTACTACACAAGCCCGCGCTACCCTCCGTGCTGCGCTCCGGGATACACTCCGGCGTACAGCTCGTGTGCCGCATGGCGCCGCCCATGGAGCATGTGCAGCAGCAGTACGTATCCCTTACAGTACTACACAAGCCCGCGCTACCCTCCGTGCTGCGCTCCGGGATACACTCCGGCGTACAGCTCGTGTGCCGCATGGCGCCGCCCATGGAGCATGTGCAGCAGCAGTACGTATCCCTTACAGTACTACACAAGCCCGCGCTACCCTCCGTGCTGCGCTCCGGGATACACTCCGGCGTACAGCTCGTGTGCCGCATGGCGCCGCCCATGGAGCATGTGCAGCAGCAGTACGTATCCCTTACAGTACTACACAAGCCCGCGCTACCCTCCGTGCTGCGCTCCGGGATACACTCCGGCGTACAGCTCGTGTGCCGCATGGCGCCGCCCATGGAGCATGTGCAGCAGCAGTACGTATCCCTTACAGTACTACACAAGCCCGCGCTACCCTCCGTGCTGCGCTCCGGGATACACTCCGGCGTACAGCTCGTGTGCCGCATGGCGCCGCCCATGGAGCATGTGCAGCAGCAGTACGTATCCCTTACAGTACTACACAAGCCCGCGCTACCCTCCGTGCTGCGCTCCGGGATACACTCCGGCGTACAGCTCGTGTGCCGCATGGCGCCGCCCATGGAGCATGTGCAGCAGCAGTACGTATCCCTTACAGTACTACACAAGCCCGCGCTACCCTCCGTGCTGCGCTCCGGGATACACTCCGGCGTACAGCTCGTGTGCCGCATGGCGCCGCCCATGGAGCATGTGCAGCAGCAGTACGTATCCCTTACAGTACTACACAAGCCCGCGCTACCCTCCGTGCTGCGCTCCGGGATACACTCCGGCGTACAGCTCGTGTGCCGCATGGCGCCGCCCATGGAGCATGTGCAGCAGCAGTACGTATCCCTTACAGTACTACACAAGCCCGCGCTACCCTCCGTGCTGCGCTCCGGGATACACTCCGGCGTACAGCTCGTGTGCCGCATGGCGCCGCCCATGGAGCATGTGCAGCAGCAGTACGTATCCCTTACAGTACTACACAAGCCCGCGCTACCCTCCGTGCTGCGCTCCGGGATACACTCCGGCGTACAGCTCGTGTGCCGCATGGCGCCGCCCATGGAGCATGTGCAGCAGCAGTACGTATCCCTTACAGTACTACACAAGCCCGCGCTACCCTCCGTGCTGCGCTCCGGGATACACTCCGGCGTACAGCTCGTGTGCCGCATGGCGCCGCCCATGGAGCATGTGCAGCAGCAGTACGTATCCCTTACAGTACTACACAAGCCCGCGCTACCCTCCGTGCTGCGCTCCGGGATACACTCCGGCGTACAGCTCGTGTGCCGCATGGCGCCGCCCATGGAGCATGTGCAGCAGCAGTACGTATCCCTTACAGTACTACACAAGCCCGCGCTACCCTCCGTGCTGCGCTCCGGGATACACTCCGGCGTACAGCTCGTGTGCCGCATGGCGCCGCCCATGGAGCATGTGCAGCAGCAGTACGTATCCCTTACAGTACTACACAAGCCCGCGCTACCCTCCGTGCTGCGCTCCGGGATACACTCCGGCGTACAGCTCGTGTGCCGCATGGCGCCGCCCATGGAGCATGTGCAGCAGCAGTACGTATCCCTTACAGTACTACACAAGCCCGCGCTACCCTCCGTGCTGCGCTCCGGGATACACTCCGGCGTACAGCTCGTGTGCCGCATGGCGCCGCCCATGGAGCATGTGCAGCAGCAGTACGTATCCCTTACAGTACTACACAAGCCCGCGCTACCCTCCGTGCTGCGCTCCGGGATACACTCCGGCGTACAGCTCGTGTGCCGCATGGCGCCGCCCATGGAGCATGTGCAGCAGCAGTACGTATCCCTTACAGTACTACACAAGCCCGCGCTACCCTCCGTGCTGCGCTCCGGGATACACTCCGGCGTACAGCTCGTGTGCCGCATGGCGCCGCCCATGGAGCATGTGCAGCAGCAGTACGTATCCCTTACAGTACTACACAAGCCCGCGCTACCCTCCGTGCTGCGCTCCGGGATACACTCCGGCGTACAGCTCGTGTGCCGCATGGCGCCGCCCATGGAGCATGTGCAGCAGCAGTACGTATCCCTTACAGTACTACACAAGCCCGCGCTACCCTCCGTGCTGCGCTCCGGGATACACTCCGGCGTACAGCTCGTGTGCCGCATGGCGCCGCCCATGGAGCATGTGCAGCAGCAGTACGTATCCCTTACAGTACTACACAAGCCCGTGCTACCCTCCGTGCTGCGCTCCGGGATACACTCCGGCGTACAGCTCGTGTGCCGCATGGCGCCGCCCATGGAGCATGTGCAGCAGCAGTACGTATCCCTTACAGTACTACACAAGCCCGCGCTACCCTCCGTGCTGCGCTCCGGGATACACTCCGGCGTACAGCTCGTGTGCCGCATGGCGCCGCCCATGGAGCATGTGCAGCAGCAGTACGTATCCCTTACAGTACTACACAAGCCCGCGCTACCCTCCGTGCTGCGCTCCGGGATACACTCCGGCGTACAGCTCGTGTGCCGCATGGCGCCGCCCATGGAGCATGTGCAGCAGCAGTACGTATCCCTTACAGTACTACACAAGCCCGCGCTACCCTCCGTGCTGCGCTCCGGGATACACTCCGGCGTACAGCTCGTGTGCCGCATGGCGCCGCCCATGGAGCATGTGCAGCAGCAGTACGTATCCCTTACAGTACTACACAAGCCCGCGCTACCCTCCGTGCTGCGCTCCGGGATACACTCCGGCGTACAGCTCGTGTGCCGCATGGCGCCGCCCATGGAGCATGTGCAGCAGCAGTACGTATCCCTTACAGTACTACACAAGCCCGCGCTACCCTCCGTGCTGCGCTCCGGGATACACTCCGGCGTACAGCTCGTGTGCCGCATGGCGCCGCCCATGGAGCATGTGCAGCAGCAGTACGTATCCCTTACAGTACTACACAAGCCCGCGCTACCCTCCGTGCTGCGCTCCGGGATACACTCCGGCGTACAGCTCGTGTGCCGCATGGCGCCGCCCATGGAGCATGTGCAGCAGCAGTACGTATCCCTTACAGTACTACACAAGCCCGCGCTACCCTCCGTGCTGCGCTCCGGGATACACTCCGGCGTACAGCTCGTGTGCCGCATGGCGCCGCCCATGGAGCATGTGCAGCAGCAGTACGTATCCCTTACAGTACTACACAAGCCCGCGCTACCCTCCGTGCTGCGCTCCGGGATACACTCCGGCGTACAGCTCGTGTGCCGCATGGCGCCGCCCATGGAGCATGTGCAGCAGCAGTACGTATCCCTTACAGTACTACACAAGCCCGCGCTACCCTCCGTGCTGCGCTCCGGGATACACTCCGGCGTACAGCTCGTGTGCCGCATGGCGCCGCCCATGGAGCATGTGCAGCAGCAGTACGTATCCCTTACAGTACTACACAAGCCCGCGCTACCCTCCGTGCTGCGCTCCGGGATACACTCCGGCGTACAGCTCGTGTGCCGCATGGCGCCGCCCACGGAGCATGTACGTATCCCTTACAGTTTACAGTACTACAAGGATCCGGCAAGCCGTCGCCGCCGTTCAAATGGCGCTGTCCTTTACGATGTTTATGGTAAAACCGACCAGTATGGTGCGTAGCAGCTGGATTACGGTTGATCGACGACAACTGTTTTTGTTCATTTAAAAATACATTTAAAAATTCCCTGCGATCCTCGTCTATATTCCCAAAGGTGACTGACATAATTATCATTCCAACAATGAGTTAGCAAACTTTTGCAATGCCTTGATGTTAATACGTGTTTTTGTTTATTTTCAGGTAATTATCTCGTACGTAAGGTGTAACGTAGTTAAGGTGAACAGAAAACTTTCTACATCACTGTCGTTCTTTTATATCGAAACTACGCAAGTGTGCAGTCTACACGTCTGAGTCTGGATGTGTCTATGGGTTAGTGTACGTCAGTTGCGAATTGTTTGAATACACGGATTGTTACACGGGTTACAAAAAAAATTGTCTATTTAGTGCATTTTCTCTGTATGTATTTAATAAACATGTTAAACTGTTGTAAATTGTCACTAAAATGTATTTGAAAGAAAGTTCATTATTTTTTATATAAAATTGACAGCTTAATATTTTTTCGAAAAAAAAAAAAACATTCTGTGAATGTCAACATCAATTTAAAGGCGAACAAACCACCGTCCATTCGGACATCACTAAATGTAAGAACAAAATATCCAAACCATTGCAGTACAAAAATTCTACCTAGCAGGCACATTATTTAGCTATGGCAACCCTGAAATGAAAGAGTGAGATAACGCTATATTAGAGCTCAATTCTAAAAAGAGTGAAAGTACTTGAAAGACTGCCATTGCTGAATAATCCAGCCGTACAATGTATTCCAATGCATTTCATAGCATAATCTTTTGGTTGTTAACAAATCAGTAGGTATATTATATTGTAGTTAGAAGATGTACTCTATGTATTTAAGTTTAATTTCTATTTAATGTCGGTCCAATTTTATTTAATACATAAGGAATGTTTAAGTTTAGACTGATAAGTGATTTATTCAATGTAGGTTTTTATAAACAGAATTTCTGTCAGTATTTTTTTCACAATGGAATTAATTTGCCGTTGGGGTTTAGTCGAAATCTTGTAGACAAAACCAATCCAAAGCCAATCTTGTGTTTGCTAAAGCTAACTCTACCTCAATAAAGCTCTTCAAAAGAATATACGTGAGTTGGATACTATTTCACGGGTATGAATATCACCTTGTTCACGGATCATTCCATTGTGTGTAGTTCTTCTTTCGTCTGTTATTACTTTTATTATTCTCATTAATGTTTAAAATCTGTCGGACATCTCAACTAACACATATCTCTTTGGAATTGAAACTGGTTATAAAAATTATTTTAAAGTTACATTATTTTTGTGAATCGTGTATTCTGTATTATTTTGGTTTATGTTGTGTAATCGCCAGCGACGTTTTTGTATTTAGCAATAATTTTAATGCACTTGGTTTGGGGTGAATGTAGTCAGGTTTTTTAAATAAATGTTGGTATAAACGGTTATTGTTTTTCTTTCTATTATTTCCATATTCCTTACTACGGGTAAGTTATTGCCACGGCTTCGCCCGTGTGGAGTTCGGTTGTTGTCCCACGGAATCCATGTTATAAACTGTCTCCTTTCGCCATTTTATTTTACTTTCAAAATACGACCACGCATAAAACCTTTATTAATAAAAACCAAGACATAGCGTTGCGAACAATACAGTGAAGCATGCGCAAAACTACGCCTCACTCTGTGCATACACGCTCACACGCACACATTTATATCAAACTACGCTCAAAACTGCACTCAATAAGTGCACACATGTTTACGAAACCGGCCTCACGTCACTGTTGAAAGCGCTGTGTCTGTGTGACAGCGCAGTCTGAGATCCAAGTTATAAACTAAGTGTGTGCTTAATTTCATCCAAATCCGTTCATGAGTTTTTGCGTGAAAGAGTAATAAACATCCATCCATGCGATTGGTGGAACGTTAATAATCCCGAACCATCAATTGGTTTCCGACGAGAACACGCAACAATATAGGTATAGCAGACCCATGAGTGTGCCAGGTCATTACTTTCTTGGAGAACGATTAGCGCCCGGCAGCTATCTTGGACGTTCAATAGACCTTCGATAGTACATGGCACAAATGGTTAACTTACAAAATTATTTATTTAATCACCTTCACAAATTCTATCAGTTTACATCAAATAACTTCACACTTGTAATCCCTGAACGGTTACGCAGAGGTCCTAATAGGGGACCTAATAGTACACCAGTATGTCGTCAGATGTTTAAGTCCCATGTAATAGGCGGTGAGCCTATTGCCATCAACCGGGCACAAGTCCAGACTGCGTGGCTGCTACTGAGAAATTCCTGATGGAGAAACCCAATAACAATTTGCCCGACCCGGGAATTGAATCCAGGACACTAGTCTTATTTTTCAGGACGACTTTGTAGTGAAGTACGAAACGCAGAAAGCACGTCAAGCTTCCATGATATAGTTGCCGGTGTACTAGGCTCTGTCCTGGGGAGCCCGGTACTGTAGGTATACCAATTTCACAGCAGACTTACCACAGTTAAAGCCCGGTAGTAGTGGCTACGTTTGCAGACGACCCAGTAATACTCAGCTCTACTCAGGATCCTGCCGCCTCGCGCACCGAGGGACCCGTACAAACTTGTAGATATGATAAAATTTGGTAAATTGCTCTAAGACAAACTTAGTTGAAAAGGCTTTGCTGTTCGATTCCTAGACACGGTTATTGCACCAACCGCAAATAGTGAGTTTGTAATAGTAAATTCGCTTTTTTTTTTGCTATTAAAGGTACTGCATAATGTAGGTAGGTATGTTGGTTTACAGATTTTTTCCTTAAAATGTGCTGTAAAACCGCTTCTTCATAATTCTAGGTCAACGGGAAGTTGCCTATAGGTTTTGATTCCCTTGTGAAATCGCAAAATATGCGACACTGCATAAACGGTCGTATCTTTTGATCGCGTTGAATTAAGTTTGATTTTTAAACACAGCTGAAAGAGACCGTATTAGACTCCCGAGTATTTATGAACGTCAAGATGACTGGACCCCGCCACTTGCCCGACGAGCCAGCCCGCGCCGCTGAGCAAGTAGCGTTAAATTCCCCTTTAAATAATCCGACCCAGCCAACCTCTAGTTACCCTCCCCTCAATGACGCACTAAGCCAAGGCCCGAACCCCGCAGGGGGTGCCCTTAGTGACCGTTCATTTAAAGTGTAAAGTAAGTTAAAGTGTAAGTGTAAGTGTGTGTATCCTTAGTTTGTAAGCCCTGGCTGGGGGCCTTAAAGTAATTTTGGCCACCACAAGATAGTCCGGTTAAGCAGCATCAACCTCCGAGAGTTGTTGCGCTGAGAGAAGTCCCTTCAAAAAAAAAAAAAAAAACTCGACCCCGCCAGGTTTTTCGAATATCATGTGAATAGGATATAATACAATATTTCTACTATTTCATACTTTCACAGTAAAATTCTACTCATCAAATTTCAAAATATTCTACATATAAATTGGACCCGTTATTTAACAAAATGGCGGGACCACTATTCAGCTAATGAAATCCACATTCACACACACTTACTGGCTACTCGGTAGAAACAGCAAACTGTCTCTGGACTAACTCCTAATTTACGGAACTGTTATAAAACCTATTTGGTACATAAAAAATATCAGAAGACTCGATTTTTAAACAAATAACATGATCCTTGGGTCATACAGAACTCTCAAGGTTGATTATTATTACATTAAAATGAGTACAGAGGACGAAACAAGAGCTTATGCAAAAGCATAGGTACCACATGCATCCTCAACACCATACAATCCGCTAGCAGTGCAGCTCACTATTCTTAACTCAATGATTTTCCAGAAGAGACGCTAAATCCTGAACCTGGATAGCCTACAATGAGCTATCTATAATACAAATAGTCTGGGGAACTGCATCGCACCCCCTCTACTGCAATCACCATGTTCGGCAAGCCTATCCCTTGGGAGAAGCAAGCCAAATACCTCGGAGTCGTACTCGACAAACACCTGACCTTTGCGTCGCACATAAGAGCAGCTCGTAACCGAGTGGCCTTTGCTATGGGTAGACTCCACACTACATGATAACGGGTAAGAGCAAGTTGTCACTCAAGTGCAAGTTGCGTCTCTACACCGCAGTCATCCGTCCGATTATGACATATGCCTGTCATATTCGCCCATGCCCATCCCCGTCACCTCCATAGGATGCAGACCTTGCAGAATCGATTCCTCCGTAAGATCACCGGAGCCCCCCCATTTGTCCGTATGAGAGCCTACACTTAGATCTTAAATTGCCTACCATCCAGCAATTTATTAAACGCGTTTCAAAGCGTTACTTTGACACAGCTGTCAAACATAAAAAACCCCTAATCGCATCGGCCGCCCGGTACGAACCATCGCGTATCAGTAGCGTTCGCCGTCCACGGCACGCTCTTCTAACCCCCGATGACCCTATCACCCTCCTCTAGGAAAGCAATAGGGAAACCAGAACGATTAGAAAATACAAAAACAGACCGCCGTCATTCCGACCTCGCCGCCGTCCCCTTTCAACCCCCCACCCCCGACCCTTGCAAGAGCAAACCCGCGATGCTGAGCCAATAGCATTAAACCAGCCCCTAAACCAGATCCAGCCTGTCCCCTTGCTGTCTTTCCCGGCGACGCCCTAAGCCGAGGCTCGTACCCCGCAGGGGGTGCCCTTAGCGAGTGGTCGCTTTGTTTGTAAGCTCATTTTGCCCCTGGCTGGAGGCTTTAAACTCAAGCCATCCACAGGATTAGACCAGTTAAGCAGTACCTAGCCTCCTAGCCTAGGCTGAACTGCGAGATGCTATCAACAAAAAAAAAAACCTCTCCATGACACTCAATCATCTGCTCATAGTTAGTAGATTGATTCTTCATCATCTGCCTAGCCTTTTCCCAACCGTGTTGGGGTCGGCTTCCAGTCTAACCGGATGCAGCTGAATACCTGTATTTTACATGGAGCGACTAAGCAGTCGCTCCATGTAAAAGTCTGACAACCAGTCTTACCAAGGAGTCTCGTATTAACCAGTCCTAACTAGGTTGTGGAGGTCAGATGCTTATCTTGACAACCAGTCTTACCAAGGAGTCTCGTATTAACCAGTCCTAACTAGGTTGTGGAGGTCAGATAAGCATCTGATCTGTTTTTGGGCCACTGACTACCTGTAACGATTGTCAAAGATCTACAGATGACAGCCGGGACCAACGACATGACGTGCGTATCTATGGTCTATCTATTCATACAAATCTCTTAAGGGGTATATGATCGCAATAACTCGTCAAAATGTACTGAACAGCTGAGTGCTGATTTTTTTTCGCGATTTCGAGGTTAGTCCCATAGTAAAAGTTGTTCATAATGATGAGTACAATGACCCCTTAAGAGATTTCGTGTATGAATAGATAGACCTTATATAAGTATATGATGCTCTGTGTAACGTGCTTTCCGAGGTACGGAGGAAACTCGGTATGTAAGGGGCGGTCACCCATCCACAGACCAAACTAGGCAAGCACGGCTTAACCTAAAGCTTGGCTCAATGCTGGTCCTGCTCCACAACCATAGGGGCAAACTAATCAGAAGCTCATGTGAAATTATTGTGGAAGCTGCAGAAGATTGTAATAATATCTTTGCATTGTATAGATTCAATCTCTTAGTATTATATAACTGCATAGCACATGTGTGAGTACTATGTACTGTAAAGCTACCATTTACATTTAGTTAGGTATCCTTTATTGACTCGAATGTGCCCTGGTGGCTGAGAGAATGTCAGGCTCACTCAAATGTCTCGCTGATAGTGGCGGGTGTGTTGGGTCGTTTAGTTCCCTTCAATATGGTTGAGCTGAATGGGGCTGATGCATGCGTCATGTTCGTGAACGGGCGCTGTCAGTTGGGACTGGTCATCTCTTAGCTGTCACGGTTTATTTTAACTACTTTGTTTTTAAATTGCTGATAGTTATAATCTTTTACTCTGGACGCTCTTAATGTGCACGTCTTTCTTCATCGTTCTCACATATATGTATAATCTCAACATGAATGATGTAACCAAGATCTTGTAACAATATTTTGATTGAAAAGAGTGTCCATGGAGTTTCTTGCCCATTCTTCTCCATAGAGATCTACCTTTTGGAATGGGCAACTACAGTACTTTCACAAGTTATTATGCCTTGTGTCTGTGACTGTAGCTTCGCCTTTGTTTTTCTGACTTTCAAAAGTGCCTGCGAAGGTCTAATTGAAATAAACGCTTTGAGTTTGAGATCGACCCGAGCGGCTGTTATTATTTTGCCAGTAATAAGTACAAAAAAAAGAAAAATCTACACTCATACCGTAAGCTCTTGCAATGTAATTAATACCTAACGATGGTTTATATACTCGGGGTTTTGTTTCTACTTGATTTCGATAGTTGATGATTCGATTTTTATTATATCGAACACGTTGTGTCGATAATTCAGTTGTAGTAGGTACGATGTTTTATTCCATCGATGCTTTATTGGTGAGGTTGTAACGTTTGTGCGAAAAACCCCACAGCGATTGCTCGTTAATTAAATAGTATGTCGATTCGATTGGCTAGCAACCGGTCACTGCTATTGTCTACGTTTTCTTTGGCCCATGCCACAGCTAAATGTGGTGAATTTGTTACCTGTCTTCCTCATTTTAGGAAAACAGACGTGAAGATATATATGGTATGGGGATGAACTTGTGGAACTAATGGCGCCAATCCAGGTCCCTAGCATCGTCAAAGGTTGAAAATCTGGAAATGTCATTTTGTATTTCAAAGAGCTTGACCTCATTGGTCAGATTGGGTCTGTACAGTGGTGGCGCCATCTGACATCAGCTTTCACTTTCCAACCCCATTGGTATGATGCGCAAGGGTAGCCCGCGAAATTTAACAATTTGCAGGTCAATGTCAGGTTGTATGTTAATGAAAATATGAATCGCGCCAGTAACACGGGAGTTACAGAATTATAATCATTCAAATCATCAATACAGCCCTCCAAGTTCATATAACCCCATATTGAGCTATTTTATGAAAAATTCACTCAATGGGGTTAAACACTGACCTGCAAATTGAAATAAACGTTAGAAAATTTAAATTTCGCAGGCTACCCTTGCGCATCCACCCTAACGTCTATAATGAAAAATAAGGTTATTAATTAACACGGAACCGAGTTTCAAATCGACGTACTATTACTATCGAACTAATAAATTATCGAACTGAGCAATCGCTGTAGGTTTTTTGGCAACAGGATTTTTCGCACAAACGTTACATCGCACCAATAAAGCAACGATGGAATAAAACATCGTACAACTGAAATATCGACACACCATGTGCGATATAATTAAAATCGAGTTTAAGTGAATGTTTCACCAGTACGAACTCACAGGTAGTATGCAGTAAAAGAAACAGAGGTTTTGTTAGATTTTTTTATTAATTATTAGCTTAAGACCTAAGCCACGGGTGGCACGGGCTGGGGCAGCGGCGCGGGCGCAAGAGAACGCACGTCACTTGTGGGCTCCAGAGGAACGGGCTCGTCCTTGGGCTCAGTCACCAGTATGTGGTCGGGCTGCGGCTTCTTAGGGCCGTTCTTGCCCTGTTGGTCCCATGGCAACATGATCTTGACCTGCAGAAGAAAATGAGTGTGTTTCTAAGAAATCTGACCAGAGATTGTGTCCCTCTTGGTGGGTGTATGTATCCACATACGGATCATTTAATTTTTAAAGATTGTAGAACAAATTATAATCAGGAATGCAACAATGACATTTATTTCTTAGCATACCAGTAACAAACCATCTATGTTTTTAAATATAAATGTCCAGCTTGCACCGTACCAGAGCCTGTACAGACAAGCCCTCCAATAAACAAGCTGAATCAATCTGCCACAAATATTAGACCTCAAGCCATTGAGAGGCGAGAAATCCCTGATATTGTGGCCTAAAGAATAAAACACAACAAAAAGCGAATTTTGTATTAGATTTTCTCTTGAATCTGTAATTGCACACATAAAAAGATTTATTATGATAGTGTGACGGTTGACAGAGGCGAATGGAAGAAAAAATCGTGTTGCGCCGACACCAAGTAATATAGGACAAGGGCAGGGATATGATAAAGATTTGTTATAATTAGCCATGTGTTATGCACCACAAGTTGAGTTGAACCTTTTGAAAGCCATTGTCATATATACGTGACAAGCAAGTGCGTGCCCTGTACGCCAAACGATACAAAAAACATGTGACAAAATGGTAGGTAAAATTGTGGCTTGGCTTGGCGTGGAGGGCACGCGCGTGCGTTTATGCTCTGGCGTTCAAAAGGTTAATTAATTACAGCAACTATTTTTCTGAAATTGGCAAGAATTTGAATGAAAAGAGAACCATTAAAGAAAGCAAATCTAAGAATTCTAACGTTTTACAGTTCTACAGCTTCAAGCGCTTACATACTAAACAATGGAATACAAATTGTATCTTAAGAAATTACTTTTATTCAAGTAATCACTTTGACTAGTTTATAGTTACAGGTGTAAGAGTGAATTTCAGCAATGAAACTGATTGCAATCAGAACATCTAAAATGAGTTTGCGCTGTCCTATCATAATTGCTACGGCAATAAACTAACAGCTCTAAAACACCATTAGGAGTCAAAACTAAGCTAGTTTTAAACCAGTGGCTGAATTTTAAAATCCTTACTTTGTCAATATTTGATCAGATTGTGTTCTCACCTTAATTCCAAGTACTCCTTGCCTTAGCAGCACGTGTCGTGTAGCTGTGTTGACGTAGTCATTGCACGGGTCACCGGAGTGGATCATGAGGCCGTCCACAAACTTCATGGACTTGGCACGCTGACCACGCAACTTGCCGGAGACCACCACTTCGCAACCACGGGCACCAGACTCCATGATGAAACGGAGGACACCGTAGCATGCACGACGCACGGCGAGACCTGGCGAAGTTGAAAATGTGAATCAAAAAAGAAAACCTTTTTTTTAAATGTTTTTCATGTGTAAAATTCCTAAATTATCACTGAGTAACAATACGAACATGGAAAGTCAAGTATTCAATCTCGTGTCTACAATGTAGAAAGTCATCCAAAAAAATTAATGCTGGTTTTCACAATCATTAGGTGATGCTTAAATTAATGCCTTAAATCCTAAATAAAAACAGTTGGATTTCAACATTCAGATCAGTGCCAAAAAATGAAAATGCACCAATGTAATTTTATTGAAACATTTCTTAAAGTGTCACCTAGCTTTAGTGAAGCTTTGAGTATACACAATATGAACTCCCATGAATGTTATTAAATGCAAAACCAGAAAGTTATGTTAGTAATGTAACCTTGTCTAAGACATATACCCAAGCTTAACTCGTGTGTGAACACTCATACGCACAGTACGCGCCACTCCAAATAAATAGATAGTCAACCTTTTCACATTAGTTTAGTTCAGATTTTGATATTTATCTACTTTCGATAATCATAGTTTTCAAAATGCAAACGTGCGCAGTTTGTAATGTGCCGTTCAACGATGGTGTCCAGTGTGGTAGCTGCAAGAAACACCTGGATTTTGGATGCGCACACATCTCCGAAACCGGATGGAGAAAGAAATATAGAAATCCATCCTTATAGAAATCCTGAACTCAAAGCTTGGTGGACATGTTGGTAACTTAGGGCATGCGGTTAGTGCGGTAACAATAAATGAATGTTACAATATTGATGGAAGTCCAGCTACAATATTCTTAGGACAGCTTAAGGCAGTGATCTATGAAAGTTACTTAGCACACACTTTGATTTGGCAGTTGTGTAACAGTAACCGGAATAACAACCATATTACCAAGTAATGTTTATAGATCTCTGCCTTGGATATGCCTTATGGAAATAAAAACCTTACATATAAATTATTGCATATTTGTATGTTTATGGCATTGACCTGAGTTACAAAGCAAGTTTAATGATTATATGGTACTAGCGACCGGCCCCGGCTTCGCACGGGTGCACTGTTATACATATAAACTTCCTCTTGGGTCTCTATTAAAAAAACCACATCCAAATCTGTTGCGTAGTTTAAAAGATCTGAGCATACATAGGGACAGACAGCAGGAAGCAAATTTGTTTTATATTATGTAGTGATTAAACCCCAGCTTCCGCAAGCTGGGGTTTAATCACTACAAGCAAGCATTGCAAGCATTTCCGCAAGCATTGTTCTATGACCATTACCATGTTCCATGCCAGTCTATGATTGACTGTTAATCATCGCAAAGATTTAAATCTGGCTGTCTTTTGCTATAGACTCACATGATTTATTTAGTACTTTGTTATACTGATAATCCGTCTTATGTTAGGTTAATTCAGAAACTGGCTAGATTTGTAAATTACATGCAAACTTGTTGGTTTTTTAGATTTATAGTTAATACAATCTGCAGATACACCAATACCATCACAAGTAAGATACATTGATGAGCAAGAAACATGCGAGAACATCACATAACGATTAATTAAGTTGAAGAACTTAGATTAAATCTTATTTCTTAAGTTCCCAAACTCATGAGTTACTGCAAATATGAAGAATAATAATACGGTTATTATAACAGCCCAAAACATGAGTGAAAGTAAAGTAACTAACCTCCAATGAGTTTGTATCTGAGCGACTCAGCCTGCGCGATGGCGCACAGACCGCGGGTCGCCACCTTCTCGGCGTACAGCTCCACGGACTGCTCGGGGATGTTGAACCTCTTCTGCACCACCGACGTCAGCTCACGGATCCTGCGGCCCTTCTCTCCGAGCACGCTTTGTGTCCTCGTCGCCATAATGATGATCTCTGAGCGAGTCGGAGTGACGCGCACCTCCACACCGGAGTAGCCATCTTCAGCAAGCTCCCTGGTCAAGAACTCATTAAGTTCCGCCTTGAAAACTCCGTCTCCGACGAACTGCAAATTCACCGAGAGGTTATGTTTTGGTCATCGCATTTTTTAACGAAAACTTTCCGGACACACCGCTGGTACTTTGGCCACATCATTATTATATGGCGCAAATACGTTACGGTAAAACCAGACACAAGAGAAACAACAATCCCAGTGCAGGTGATAAGTATTGGAATATCCACGAACATCACAAGTTTCACAAAAATATTGGACCCATTAATAAGGTTTATTGGCTTGTCAGTTATCGTTTAACAATTTGAAATCTGTATTTCAGTAATAGACACCCGTTTCAACGTACTTTTCGCTTTTTAGAAATGTTGTTCACCGCCATGATTGCAACGGGGGAGCGAAGGAAAAGACCGGATACAGATTATACAAACGTCAATGTCAATTTTTAGACACGTTCGGAAACTGTAAATAAAGTTGAGAAATCAAATTGAATCACATCGATTTACAATAATAATTTAAAAAGATAACATATTTTCATATTGTTTTGTATTGAAAATAAAATAAGGGAATTTCCATGGGTTAAAAACACCAGAAGATTTTATAGTGCAGCGTGCAGCGTCCAGACGTATTCGCTCGATAGTAACATTTTTGCAAGTAAAATTAAGTGAGTAAGGAGTCGGGTCTGCTCTTGTCTTAAACCTTTAGAGTTTAGTTTGGGCGGTGGTGAAAGTTGTAAAAGTAAAAGAGTTGGAAGAACGATCGAGTCTTAACGCTGACGCGGCGCTATTCTACAGCATGTAACTGAAAGGGTATAATCATATGGAATACTGTGGTACGGACCATCAAACTGAACAACTTTCTCTATGGGACCACCACCCAAATCGTAAAAAATAATCAGCTGTCCTATACAAAATTTCAATACCTACTCGACCCAAATGTATGAGTCAGCTGATTATTTTTTTACGATTTCGATGGTGGTCCCATAGAGAAAGTTGTTCAGTTTGATGGTTCGTACCACAGTATTCCATATGATTATACCCTTTCTGTTACACGCTGTATAATACGACGTTACAAATTATTCGCTCGTAGACTTACTTAACACGTAATTCCAATTATTGCCGTGAGATTTCTCTAGTGAGACGGACTATAATATGAAGATTATGGTTTTATTTTTTTTGCTAGACACAGTCTGTAAGAGAAGTTGGAGATTCCCCCTGTCTCAGTAGTAGGAACGATATAAAGCCCTAAACTAAGCTATAAACTAGTCCGGCTATATGCACAAGAATATATTATAAGCACGTCGTGCGGCTAAACCATACATGCACCCCTCTACACTCGAGTAGACTCACGCGGTGGACTCGCGGCGCAGTCTCGCGACCCACGCAGACGCTGGGCGGTGTTAAACATCACATTACCGCCCACAGACACACACGATGGCACTTTAGTCTGGACCGTTACCGGCTAGCTCTGGTAACGGGATGGGCGGGAGCCACACATCCACTGTAGGGGCGTAGTAGTCAGCAGTCGGCACCTCTGTCGCTGGTCGGCTCCTGCCGAGTCTCCCCTGGGTAACTGGGGGTCTCACTCGGCGGGAACTGACCACCGGGGTGTCATTATGAGTTCCGCATGCCCTGCACCTTCTGCATGTGCTTAAACTTGCGGGCGATGCTGCATGCACTTCATACGCAACTATGCTATGCTTGAAATAGTAGATTCAGATTTATTTATTTATTGTCAAACATAGGTACATTATAATAAGTTTTTATCTATACTAATATTATAAAGAGGTAAAGTTTGTGAGGGTGTAGGGGGTAATTTCTGGATCTACTGAACCGATTTTGAAAATTCTTTCACAAATAGGAAGCTACATTATCCCCAAGTGCCATAGGCTATATTTTACAAAGTGCCCGTGGGATGATTTCCGACCAAAACGAGAGTGAAGCTGCGGGCAACAGATGGTTTGGTAATACATTGAGGGCGCTATTGTTTTGCCTATGGGGCGTACAATTTGGTGTAATTAAAACTAAATATTCTAGTTGTACATCATGAATTTCCGCAAAGTAACGCCTGATTCCATTCATTATCAAAAGTTCATCTGTTTAAAATGATTTTTTTCTAGAAGATATTAGATAGATAAAATCACACGAAAACTGTCCTCCTGTATCCACGCCTGGTCTAACGACACGGGCCAGTATTCACGGGTCAATGTAAACCCTCTGCGGCTAGGGGCGATGCCCCGCGACCGTCAGCCGCGCCCCCTTACGGGGGCGCTGCGAAAGTCTATTTGTCTTGTCTGTCAAGCTCAATCTTACTTGCACAAATGAAATCGTGTGCACAAATAGAGCCCACAAATGTTTAGATATCTTTTATCGGTTACAGGCTTGATGCTATGCACGTATGTAACACACATAACATCACGCCTGTCATTTCCAAAGGGTTAGGCAGAGGTTTACTACCCAAAAAGTATACCCACATTTATCATGTAATAGGGGCCGAGCGTATTGCCATCATCCAGGCACAAGTGAAAACCCTATGTAACCCCGTGGCTGTTTATGAGAAATCCTTGTTGGAAAAGCTCAATAACATTTTGCCAGACCTGGGAATCCAACCCTGGACTTCACGTTCAGCGGCCGCGCTTGCGACCACTAGATATCTTCTTGTAGGTACATATCAAATAATTTTCCAACAGTACCTATATACGGCTGCTGCCGCTTGCAGGTTACGTTATATCTTTCAGTCTTCAGCAGATAGAAGGACTTACTATGTAAATAACTTTTAGGAAAGTGGTACCATAGACATACATTAATAAAAAATCTTTTAGTCAATGCAATTTATTCATTACTCAAGATCTTTTCATTAAATACAAACGCACCATATACTTAGCATAACAATAATTTATTTATGGACAAATTGCCCATACGTGTAAAGTATTGAAAGAAGACATGTCATGCAAATTAGTCATGTCATAAAATTATCCTTCACAAAGAATTTTTAATGATTACAAATAACAGTTAAACATTCAATAAGTTTAATCAGTGGTTAGTTGAAAAAAGCATGTGCACATTATTTAAATACAATTTAAGGATCGTGAAACGTTAACTAATACTAAGAACAATATTGAACATGTTTAACGAATCTATTCTATATTACATTATCTGTGGCCTAGCGCGGGAAATTCAAATGTTCTTGAACTGATTTCGTTCCAACTTCAAAACATAAAATGAAGAACTGATGCTTGATGTAGTAAACAATAGTAGATCTATCAGTATTGCTAAAAAATAACAAATTGTGTCTAAATTCTACAACAAATTGCACCATGTTTAGTTTCTAGGTGCTAAAAGAACAAACACTTACTAAAACTTAACGGTTTCCTATTCACTTCGACGCTACTAGGACTATCAAGAGGAGAACTTCAAGCAAGCTAAGCGGACACGTGGTCTGTAGCACTTGAATTACATTTATTTACTCACCAAAACAATAGGGATACTGTAATCCTTTCAAAATACTTATTAAAAATGCCGACCGCGTTCACCAAACTAAGCCTACTGCGAAACTACAATTCTACATGTGTCTAAGTCTATGAAATAACTATCGTACGCTCAACAACTTTTACAGTGTTAATTATAAAGTATTACTTATGTTCAATACACTAGGCGATACGTTTGTAAGGGCGAAGGCAGTTGGTTAATAATACTTGTGTTTAACTCGGGACTTTATTCAAAACAAGATTTTATAAAAAGAAATTTTTAAAACATTCTAGATAACAGGATTTGTCAATATTTTATGAGCTTTCTTTTTTAACGCGTGAAAAGCGTGATTAGTTTTTATGGATTTTGAAAATATGTAGATGCCATAAAAAATTAGTTTTTCGTTCAAATCGAATCATTTTAGCGCCTTTTACAATTAAAATGCTTACACTTGATGTAGCTTACATTTAAATGGACAGTGATAATTATTATACAAGGTGCCTTAACCTACTAAATAAAACATTATATTTTATTCTAATCCAACATCCACGACCTATAACTATTTAATCTTATTAATAATGGACAGAATTGCGTGTAGCGTGTTTTTGATCAAACCAAACGTTTAGTGTGAGGCGTGATTTAGATTGGGAAGGATTTGAAATTGATTGTGCCAAGGGTAGTAATATTTAGATTTATAAAAGTTGGTCACACTGAATTTGTAGTAGAATTCCTGTACAGAAGGCGAGAAAAGTGTTTTCTACAACAATAAATAATTAATGTAGGTTCTCGAAACTATGGCAATAAGTTCTAGAATATTGTGAGGATATAACTGAATCGCACGGATAATGGGTGATAGATAAAGACCAAGGCTTCAGAATTGAAAAGATAGTCTAAACTAAATTGCATCTAAAACAAAATGATTTGTCTACAATAAGCTTATATAGCTAGTGGACTATATCATAATAAATAGAAGGTACAATCTACGTGTAACTTGGGTACGCTACGACTACAGAGGGACGTGAGATCAAGGGTTCAAGAGTCATTTGTACAATTATCTAATAACTACGTGAATAATTCGACTATAGAATTTTTCTAGAAAAACATTTTTTATCTAAGACTAGTAGAATCCTCTTTACCATGACAATCTGTTTTCTTGTTTAGAAGGTACTAATGCATTCAGTTCCCGATGTTGCGGTGAATCTAGATGGTAAGGAGGAAGTTCGGCTTAATATTGAAGCAAGTTATGAATGAACTATTAGTAGTTTCGTATTATATAATCACTGATCTGTCTCTCATATTGTTAACCTTAGTTTTGGCACAGAGATAGGAAAACGACGAGAAGAATAAACTTTCGTATGTCTAGGAGTGCATTTAAGCCTAAATCACAGAACGGAAGGAGCGGTGCGGGCGTAGTGATGCAAAAATATAGTTTATAATTGATTGTATATTAAATACAATTGTAACATGACGTATGCGTAAAAAACTATGTTTTTTTTCGTAACGTATATGTGACGTCACTTAGCCGTAACACAACTTTATTTAGCATTACATTACATTAACATAGTCTATACTCGTCCTAACGTTATATTGACATAGTTTAATTAGCGAAAATGACTACTTTATTTGCACTTTCGCGCTGTTGTCCAACCTCCTCGAATACAATAATGCTTTATTGATATAAATGAATGGATCTTCCAATATAATAAGCAACGCACGAGTTATTATTACTTATAAGAGAAGCACAAGACAGGCTATTATGTTTTGCACTAAAATGAAATAACAGGCAGTCAAAAATCTCAACTACTAAAATCATAGCAATCAATGGTACAAGGGCAAAATAAAAGAAACAAAATAATTCGCTATAACCATTTAATAAAAACCAAAAATTAATTACAACAACGTCAATTATTTATTCATAATATTCAAAATTAAGTACTTGTTTACCCACCACCATTAAAATAGAACAAGAGTGAAAGTAGGAATGATTCAAATAAATTCTAATTCTGGAATGATAGAAAGAGAAAGCACATTGGATAATTTAAATATAAATTGAAAATATATAAGAAATCTGATAGGTATCCATATTTAAGAAATTATGCACTTGTAAAGTCAATGAATAAATAAAAATAAAAAAATCTCAAAATAATACATTGAAAAAATTAAAATGGACGTAATTTGAATGGAGATCTCTAGTTAAATAAATAAAATAATCAAGACACTATATTGCGTTAAATTAATAAACTTTCCCTATGGCACTACATAAATAATTTCTTGTAAATTAATTGATTCATTCAATAAAAATAACCTTTTATAATACATAGAATACTATTGGTGGGCCCCCGGTTTGAAAGAATATGATAATAGAAAAAGATGCTTCTTTTTTATTTAAATATTCCTATAAACCATGGGCCTACACTCCGCTACGTCATCAAACTAAAGCTTCTACAGTAGCATTTTTATATTTCACATTGGCAACACTGAAGTGGTACAGATAAAGCCAGAAGTGTTTTAGTGTTTTAATGAAATATTAATAATTCATGCTACGACTTCATATTTCTTTTACTTAAGTAAATAACAATTGATTAATTTCCGATAAAATATAATTATTTATTACTACATTATCTTTCATCTTAGAAAAAATCTTAACAAAAAAGATCTTATTATAGTAATTTGGTAGCAAATTGTTTGGAATGTTTTGAAGTCGTCTCATTTTAATACAGTTAATTGTTACTGAATCAATTATAATAAAAATCAATGGAATGTCAATGCAATTAATAACTAATTAAGTACTTACATGTCAGTTGCTTAATACTTTTTACAATCCAATATAGCATTAATGTGTCGAAATTTTATAACCCAACAAGATTTTTTATAATTTAAAATTTTGATAGTGCGGTAGTTTAATCTCTAGCTAAGTTTAGCTGCCATTTTATTTTAAATACCACACTTTTTAATGTTAAACGCACTGTTCTGTACAATATAATTACAATCTTTTGCTCTTAAGTTTATGATCAGCAACGCAACGAGAATGTATTCCCATTAATTTATTTAGTTTACATTGAGCAGTATAGATATCACTGTACAAGAACCTCGAAACTACTCTTAGTCGAGATGGTAAGTGAACATTGTAAAGAACAGTGTGTTTTAAGATCGTAATAGCAGCCATTAATTACGTTCTATCGCCTACTCTGAGCGTAATATCGATACCTAGATGCGAACGGTAAAGCCAGAGACAGATTTGTAACACCCAACATGATTGACACTATGGTTGGGGTCGGGTGTTGCAAGTGTGCGTCGGGCCGATAATTGAATAATGTGTCGTAATAATAGGTAGGGTACTGCCCGGCTTAGTACCGCTGTTGGTACTCGTGGTGCCATCTGTTGAAGTCTATGTGGAACACAACCAGGGAGCCGTTCTCTAGACCCGCTAACAGGAACCTGGAACGAGAAGTAAGAAGTCAGTATTTCAGGCATAGATAACAACTTAAGCTTCACGTAGGTCGTGGAAATAGACCAATTTTGTAATAGTAGTATGGAAGAGGAACACAAACTGCGTCGACCAAAGATAAATTTGGACAACGATTACAGAATGTGGAAGGGCTACTATTGTAGCCTTCCATTGCATTATACTCTAGTCTTTATTAGTTTAGTAAGAGGTATCTCTTATATTTACACGATCATTAGGTATCATATTAAACGTGTTTGTTAGGAGTCAACTCCTGTCACAGGGAGGAAGTCAGAGTCCCAGCGGTGGGAACATTTTAGGCTGGTTATGTTTTGTTGTAAAGAACGATAGCTGATCTGTGTGAAAGAGGACATGGTTAAAAAGGGGGGATGTCTCATGAGATCGCGACTAATAGAGAAGTATGGAAGAAGACAAGCTGCGCCATGTTTGGTAGTTAGGTGCGACGTTATGTACTTCTGGTCGTGCGAGAGCGCGAGTGACGTCACGGGCGCGCCGGCGGGCGGGAAGGCGTAGAGCGGCGCCAGCGTGAAGGCGCGCCACACCTCCACCACGCCGGCGTCGCCGCCGCCCACCAGGTACTCGCCGCAGCGGGACAGCGCCAGGCACTGCGGGCACACACCACGCCACGCAACGTTATATGGATGGAATGTAACAAGGTTCTGCCTTGTTACATTCCATCACGGGATTTGCACATAAACTCTGCCATGGATCAATTACACTGAATATTGCAAACTAATAAAAACCAGAATGGTCGACTTTTTCAAAGGCGCTACTAAAGTGTAACGGTGCGTAAATAAAATGTCAAGTCAATGTAAGCCTACGTGACGCCTATCTTAGACAGCAGCACATACCTGGAAGTTATCATTGTGCGTCTCGTGGCGCAGCCTCCTGCCGTTGAGCGTGAAGGCGGCGAGGTGTCCCTTGGCGTAGGCGACCACGACCACGCCCTCGCGCGACAGCGCCAGCTGCTGCGGCCCGGTCACACCCTCGGCCGCCGCCAGCGCGCGCAGCACCTCGCCGAACGTCGTGTGGATCAGCACGGGGCCGTCTGCAGGGAGGATGGCTCTTAGTAAGCTGATACAATATTTTGTGGTTTTTTTAACTTGTGCAAAAATCACCTTCCAACAAGTTCATCCTATAAAGGGTGTAACAAGACCCTTACCGAAGCCGAAAGGCACTTGTTCTCCTAGTCATTGTGGTATATTTTTTTTTGTTCTAGACCATATACCTGGGAACTTTCTAGTTACGGAGATATTAGGGGTCAAAGTTCTAACTTTTTCACAAGTTTTTTTAAAATACCTATTTGCTTTAAACACCTCCACGACCCCCGCACTATTCAATCCATCCATCAGCACAATGTTTTAAGTACGTTACATTGAGTCCTACTGTAAAACGTGTTTTTCCACTCCAAAAAAAAGTCATTTCCCAGCAATAATTTTTGCGTAAAGTTACTTAGTTTGATGCATAATGCTTGATTGACGGCTTCGTGAAGGGTCAGCTACACTCTGTATAATCTAAATTCAAGATTTCATAGTTGAAACCACATAATTAATATATGCAGTTAATGAATCGAAGTTATAGTACACCTCCTAAACAAGGCTCCCAATCTAAAGCTATATCAAGAAGAATACTTACTGACTGACGAAGATATAACTAAGCCGAGCTCAGCGGACACCAGTACTCCATTGATGGGCGCGTCGTGTCCCGTGAGTGTGACGCGCGGCGCGGGCGTCTCGCCCTCGCCCACGATTCCGCCGTGACGTGCAGACCTACGGACACACAGGTATAAATAAATATCGCTGGACATTACACACATCGCCATCTAGATGCCACACTAAGCAACGAGGCTTGTGTCGTGGACACCAGATAGTTGATAATGCTACATAGATTTTTTTTTTTGTAAATAAATACTTATTATACATATAACCATCCATGACTCGGAAACAAATGTCCATGCTCATCACACAAACATTTGCTCCTACCGGGATTCGAACCCGGGGCCCTAAGAACGTAAGGCAGCCTCACTACCGCTGCGCCATTCGGGTCGTATATATTTATGTACACACTAAACACAGAAAGGAACAGAAAATAGTACAGAGGTGATGGTTATTTGTAAAGAAATCTCTTCCAGCATACCTGCGAAAGTAGGAGGTATTATTGTTGGGTTCCCTCTATCTGACAGAAACTTGATGCTCCGAAATTTATTTTGCACAACAAACTTGGCATAATCTTCTATAAACGAATATTATTAACGCATAAAAATTATTTAATATAATTATTTTTTGGCCGAATGTATATTAACCAAATTTACAATGGCATACTTTTAAGGGGTCTACCCTTTATAGAAGAATTTTTCATGACATAATATTATTTTGCATAACAACGGATAGCATAAACTTCATTTCGCAGAAAATCGTTTGGCAGACACTCATTTATCATACATTCAAAACTCGGTAATTTTGTAAGTCAGAATCATCTTTAGGCATAATGTTCATATCCAGAAGAATTAAAAGGTAGAACCATCACATCGCAGAAAGTTCACAGTCAGAATCGTCTTTTGGCATAAATTTCATGTTGATAGTCATTAAAAGGCAGAACTATAATATCTCAGAAAATTTATAGTTAGAATCATCTTTTGGCATACATTTCATATCCATAATAATTGAAAGACTCATCTATCACATTACAGAAAATGCATAGTTGGAATAATTTTGTATTTCTTACTTATAAGAAGCATGCAAACAAGCATACACCCTGCATGCATACAAGCATACACCATGCATGCAAACAAGCATATACCATGCATGCAAACAAGCATATACCAGGCGCCGGAACCGTGACAGAAACTATGTCTGCTGCATGTTGCATGCTTGCTTGCAATTCCTATTTAATTACTATTTATGGGTATGAAATGTATGCGAAAAGATGATTCTAACTGTAAACTTTCTGAGATATGATAGTTTTGTCTTTTAATGACTATCGATATGAAATGTATGCCGAAAGACGATTCTGACTGTAAATTTTCTGCGATGTGATGGTTCTACTTTTTAACTTATGGATATGAAATCTATGACTAAGGATGATTCTGACTTACACAATTATGACTTGAATGTATTGTAGGGATAGGTGTAATTGAGTAGACGGATTGATTTTATTTATTTTATTTTATTTTATTCTATTCGGGAAACTTACAGCTAATATAAACAATATTCATAAACAATACAAATTTGAAGGCCATTTACAAGTTTCCACAGATAAACACTTGAAACAAAAAAGAAAACAAAAAAAGGTAGGTAAGAAATACTATAACATAAAAATACTATAACATAAATTGGAAACAAAACAAAATACCGCGATCGAATAAAACAAATTACAACCTAAAAATAATTTAAAAAAAAAAACATAACTAAAATCTAAATTCAGACGTAAACGATTACTTGTCTGTAAAAAAGCTTTTCACTAATAAATGCTTAAGCCGAGAAACACTGGTATTGAAAATGTCCAAATCGTGTTCAGTCGTGTTAAGTTTATTAAAACTTCTACTCGCACGGATCAGAAACGAATTCTGCCTGTACGCGGACTTTGAATGAGGGACATGCAACAAACTAGGTTTGCGAAACATTTTGCAGTGTGTAACTAAACCTAAACTACTTAACAGCTCAGGGCAATCTATAGTACCATTTGCTATTTTAAATAAGTATGCCATATCAGCAATGCGTCTGCGCTCATACAGTGGTAATATATGAAATCTTTTGCATCGCGCTACATAATTGGGAGTATATTTCCTGGTTTTGTACTGCAAGAAACGTAGGAACCGCTTCTGAATACCCTCAATTCGGTCTATATAAATATTGTAACTAGGGTTCCACACTTGCGAGGCGTACTCTAAATGGCTGCGGACAAAAGCACAATAAAGGATTTTATACGTTTTAACGTTTTTAAAATCAGCTGATAACCTTAGTATAAATCCAAGTGCTTTAGAAGCTTTACTGACAACGTTTTCAACGTGTGCATCAAAAAGCAACTTAGAATCAAAAGTGACACCCAGGTCCCTAATAACGCTTATTCTATTTATATTAGTATCATGCAACTTATACTGAAACATGATTGCGTGTGGTTTACGTGTGTAGGTACTAACAAAACATTTAGAAACATTGAGTTCGAGTTTATTAAGGAGGCAATAACTTTGAAGTCCATCTAAATCCCGCTGTAAAGTAAAACAGTCGGAAAGTTCTGATATAGGGCATAAAATTTTCATATCATCAGCGTAAAGAATTATTTTGGAACGGGTAAAGCACGAACCAATGTCATTTATGAAAATAATAAAAAGTAAAGGACCCAAAAGGGATCCTTGTGGTATTCCCGAGGGTATTTTAACAGTTACGGAACTGTATCCATTCAGTACAACTGTCTGACAGCGATTCTCAATATAAGACTTAAACCATCTGAATAAATCACCTCTGATGCCCACTGCAAGCAGCTTACGCAAAAGGACACCGTGGTCTATACGGTCAAATGCCTTACTGTAATCAGTATAGACAACATCCACTTGAGAGGGTTCAGACATGGTGGAGGACAAATAGTCGGAACAGATAAGCAAATTGGACACAATAGAACGGTTTTTTAGGAAGCCATGCTGACAGTCATTAAGTGATTGTTTAATAGCACCATGAACTGAAGCGTAAACTATTTTTTCTAAAACCTTTGCAAACAAACAAAGCTTAGATATTGGCCTATAGTTTTCAACATTATCCTTAGGGCCTTTTTTATGGACGGGCGTAATAAAAGCTGTTTTCCAAACATGCGGCACCATTCCCTCATTAAGAGAACGACGAAATATTAGGGTAAGTGGTAAAGTTAAGCTTCGTGCGCACTTAATTATAAGTATAGCAGGAATACCATCAGGCCCTGCTGACTTATTCACGTCAATAGCCCTCAATAGCTTCAGTAGTTCAGTTTCGCAGACTTCAATACAGCTTATATCAGAGGCAGACGTTTGATAAAGACAGTGCATGTCGCTATCCAATTGTGTTCCATCGGGGATAGTGCTCTGGAGAAAGTTAAACTTAAAAACTTCACTAAACATGTTACATATTTCATCACCCTGTCCCGACGACTTCTGTCCATACTTCATCACCGATGGATAAGTACACGAAGATTTTTGCTTGCTCTTAACGAAAGACCAAAAAGCTTTAGGCGATTTATTAATACTATTTTCTATAGCCTCAATGTAACTATCGAACATTTATTTTTCTAATTGTTTAGCACGATTTCGCAAAGTTAAAAATGAATCAGTCTGATAAGTTTCCATATCTCTTAAACTTGGAGTGATATTTAAATTTTTCTTTAAGAATTTTGATTAGAGGGGTTTTATACCAAGGGGGGTAATTAGACATAGATTTGATGATTTTAGTTGGTATGAAAGTTTCACAGATTTTATTTAGTCTGACGTACAACAATGACAAGGCATCTTCCACTGACCCTTTGGCGATATGACAGCGCCAGTCGAACTCATCAAGTTCTTTCATTATAGAAGGAAAATCAGCTGATTGATAGATAAACTTTTTTCTTTGCTCCGATGGGAGCGAATGATACTCAACAAAATCTACAAAAATACTAAGCGCTGTATGGTGAGGGTCTTCAGGAACAAGAGGGTCAGAGCATTTATCCACAGTAAGGTGATTGTTACAAAAAACTAGGTCCAACACCCTTTCATTAAGATTCCTATGACCATTGTACTGGACCAGATCAAATGTGTTCAAGATATCAAAAAAATCTGTCTGAAAAGAACCGTGAATATTTTCCGGGCGAAAAGAGCATCCATCGTCAGTCAGTTGCCAAGTTAAGTTTGGCAAGTTAAAATCTCCTAATATAATAAAAGTGTCGGTTAAGTTATTCAATAAAATATCATTCAACTTTGTATAAAAATATGTAAGCTGTGCAGTCAGTGAATACCCTCTGTTTTGCTTGCAAAGATAAATTGTACAAATATGCAATTTATATGATACTATGGGTCTGGAACGCTTCAGAGTAAGAGTAACCCATAGGTCCTCCGCGGACGAGCGCCAATCAGAGCGTTCCTCCGCAATGAGCTCGCGTCGAACAGCAATAAGAACGCCACCACCAAGTGTTTGATTTCTATCTAAGTAATCTCTGTCACGTCTCCAAACCATATAGCGGTCATCAAATAATTCGCTATTGTTAAAGCCCTCTTTTAGCCACGTCTCTGTTAAACATATAACATCATAGTTACTTGAGCACACATTCCTAAGGAAACTTGACGTTTTAGTCCGCAAGCCACGTACATTTTGGTGATAAATATTAATTGGCATATTTAAAAGGGAAAATAGTTAGAATTGAGAGTAACACAAATAATGCTGGTACCAAGATAAACGTATAATAAATACCTGCAGTGTACAGAACCAGAAAAAGTATGCAGTAAACAAAGTGCGGAGTTATGATTTGGTATAAACCAATGTGGAATGTTATGCAGACTTCACTACGTACCACGGAAATTAAACTAGACTGACTCGCTAATGAGATAAACAAGGTAAGATTATAGTGATCAATTAAATAAATAGTGTAAAAAAGGCAAAAATTGCAACAATCCGCGCAGTAACTATTTTTTACAAGGTACGATAACTTCAATATAAAAATTGTTGTACAGAATGAGCGAAAAGCGACTTTAAAATGAAATGCATAAGATACACAATGCAAACGATCGGCAAAGAGAAGTAAACGATAAGCGCAGGTAAACAAACCCGATGTAACAAAAGCAAGGCGCATTAAAGCCGCTACTGAGGTGATTACGACATACACACCAGTGCCTCTCAAACTTGACCTACAAACTAATATAAAATAATGAAAGAACGACAATATTAGAAAAATTAACATATTTTTTTCAGATCCAGTTCTGACGTAATAGCGTATGTAGGCGAGGTAGGATTTTTTTTCACCAGGATTTTGCAACCCTTTACCCAAACAAAAGAAAAATCCTTCTCCTTGCACAAAATCTTCGCCCTATTAAGAAGCTGTTTATTTTCAAAAGTCAGATGATCATTAACAAAAATCTTGCTAACACCGTTAATACCCAAGTCAGATGCTGTTAATGACTTGTGTTTCTTAGCCGCCGCTATGAAATCGTCCCTCAAGTATCGATTGTGCATGCATATAATAATGTTTTTAGCATCCTTATTATTACGTTGGGGAACTCTGGCAACATAATTTATTTGATCCTTCGAGACTTCGCACTTGATTATGCCGCCAATTTTAACAACAATAGCCACGAGGTTCTCCGACTTCGTGACCGGGACTCCCTTAATTTCTATATTGTTTAGCCGCGATCTCTGCTCACTCTCGCGCATGCTTAATTCCAAACGGCCAAGTCGCATTTCGAATCGTGAGACGTCCTCCTTAGTTTTTTGTAGGGACTCGATTTGTCTGTCAACGTCCACCAACTTGACCGAGAGCTCATCAACCGTACCATGGACATAGTCTAGAGATTTCTGAACTCCAACAATCTCATCTTTTATGCTCCTAAGGTCAGAAATATCAGCTTGAATCGTCTTTACTTTCTCCATTAAAATAGGTAACGTTGCCAACTGTTCCGTGAGTTTGCGGAGCTCCAGATGGATGCTTTCCAAATCACCTTGTGCAGCCTTCCCAGGGGGTGGGTTAGAAGGACTCGCCAACCCAGCTTTGCAGTTACAGCACTTCCAAGTAGCTTTCCTGTCTCCAAGCTTGCGATACCCCGCCTCAGTAATACCGGCACAAGGGAAGTCGAAGCTTTTGAGGCAAAGTGTACATTGCACGCCATCCCTGGCTTCGACCTGGCAACGATGACACTGGAACATGATGAGTGAGCAAAGCGGCCACTCAGTATTGTAAAGAGTACAAAAGTATTAGCAAGTTTGCAGTAACTAAGCAATTTGTTATTATACACGCAGCGGTCACAAAATCCACACCGCGTTCTTCGTAAACACACCGGGCGCTCGCACTAACTAGCCAGCGATACGTCACTGACTTACGGCGCGCGCAGTTTTCGCTCGTACGCAATCCGCACAACTACGACACTCCCGTGCACTTGCCGAGCCGTCCGTTGTGTCACTATGTCCACCGTGATTTGCACTTATTTCCAATAATGTTTTAACTCACTTTTGTTTGTTGTCTTTTGTGTTTTTTGGTATTGTACTATGTTCACACTCACGACTACACAGCGTATATCAACAGTCTTCAGCCAAAGATGACATATATATTGTAAAAAGATTTTTTATATACTGGAGTAACTGACAAGACTATAATCTTCTTGTGAGGCGCGTTTACGATGTGATGATAGTAACTCATATTTATTAGCGAACCATTCAATATATAGACTTAGGCTACTTACACATACAGATATAGGCATGAGACCCACCCTAAGTATATGTATGATAAATGAGTGTCTGCCAAACGATTTTCTGCGAAATGAAGTGTATGCTATCCGCTGTTATGCAAAATAATATTATGACATAAAAAGTTCTGCTATAAAGGGTAGACCCATTATTGTTATCCATCGCTCAGAACATCTTCAAGCGCCTATGGACTGATTCACAAAAAGTTGGGTGTCAAAGACGTAGGAAATAGTTAAGGATGTAGGGACAGCAAAACATAACCTTGCTACTATCCTGTATAACTACTTACCAATGCCAGAGCAGCACGGTGCAGTCTTCAGATCCTGACGCGATGTAGCAGTCGGACGTAATGTTACACTCGGAGCGACACACGCACGTCACCACCCCGTAGTGGCCGAAGATTATTTGTACTATTTTTGCTGTTGAACAGAAACATGGAATTATAGAGGGTAGTGAAAAGTAAAACTCCGTTAAAATTGACCGTGACGGACTTTGTTCTTAGTACATCAAGAATTAATAGATACTTTTTTCTTAAAGTGCTCTTAGTTTTGTTGAGAGATAACTCACCAGTCTCCGTGCTGAAGACTCGGAAGCTGTTGTCCCAGAAGCCGGCCGCGATGAGGAAGCGCGAGTCCACGGTGGTGACGAAGCAGTTGCTGCGTGCGCGCACGCGCTGAGAGAAGTTGTCGCCCAGCTGGCGCCGGGACAGCGCACCGGCACCGCCGGCCGCTGGAGATTAATTATTTGATTATGTCAAGCCGTTTTGAAGATCACATGGTGATGATGGCGAATCTAAATATTAATATGGCATTTTTCTGCTTATTCCAGAGTAGATGATGACAGGAAAGGTTTTTCAGGTCAGTTGTAAAAATGAGCTTCGTATATTTTTGGTCCACTTGTGTTTTTATTTAGAATTTGAAAGACACTTTCATCAAATGAAAATCTTAAGTTTACTGGCAGACAGTGTACGGTCAAAACCGCTGTGTTTAAGTTATGGAAGACTTCCTTATGAACCGAAGGTGAGGACTAAAAGGAAGCATTTTTGGAAAGACACTCCCCTTAAAGGGGAATCCGCGATAGGGAATGAAGTTTACAAGTTCGTATTTTTTGGCGGATGGGACATCCCATCGGGTGTGGCTTGTTAGTTGACATTGACTCACCCCACACGGGGTCCATGAGCAGCGGATGGTGCGGGTGGTGGTCGGCCTGGTGGCGCGCGGCGTGCGGCGCGAGCGGCGCGTGCGCACAGCCGCCGCCTGCCCAGCGGTGCGCTGCGAAGGCGCGCGCGGCGCTCACCTAAGGGACGATAACGATATACATTATACATGTCTGACTACTACAATCCTAGGGGCTAAATGCCTACTAAAAATCATGAAGTTAAACTGTGCTTCAAAACTTTGTTAAAGAACGAATCCAGTTTCTAGCATGCCTGGTTATTGGGTTCAGCACATGGCTTTAGTGCTTTTTTAATCTAGATTTTGAGCTTTCCCAATAAATTACCACCCAACTTACCGTAACAACAGCAGGCATAGCCAGCTGCGGGTAAGTATTAGCGGACACATGCACGACCGCCGCATTGGAGGGCAGCTTGAGCCTCAGGCAGACGTCGTCGGGCGCCGCCGCGAACATGAGCGGCGCCAGGTGCATGGTGGAGGCGCGCGGTGGGTGCGGCTCGCTCAGAAGCTGCGCGGGAGTCTGCCCGAAGCTGCGGATCTGGTCCTCGATGGCGGCGCGGGTCACGGGTTCAGTGATCTGGTCGAGACGGACCCCGCCTTCGTAGGTTAGGTAGTAGAATACGTTGGTGGCGCGGACCGCTTCGGGACCTGGGAGAAATGTGAAGTGTGAGGGTTCAGATATCAAAAACTTACTACTTTCACAGAGACTATGGAAGTTATTTTTAAGCGTAGTTTTACATTTTACATGAAGATTTAAATAAATCTTAGTTAAGTGTTGACTTTTAAGTCAATAATGGGCCATAAAACTCTTTTTTTTTGCAGTTGTGTAAAAAGTAAGACTTAAAGTTATTACTGTCATTACACCCACATTATTAGGGAAATGAATGAATATCGAAATAATATTTTTATCATATTGAAGTTACGATATCATGAAAACAACGGGTTCCCTCTATCTGGCAGAATCTTGATGCTCCGAAATTTATTTGGCATAACAAACTTGGCATAATCTTCTTTAAAGGAATATTATTAAGGCATAAAAATTATTTAATATAATTATTTTTTGGCCGAATGTTTATATGTTCGAATTTACAATGGTATACTTTTAAGATGGCAAAATTTTACTAGGCATAATAGGGTATATGCAAGAAATACAAAACTTTTTTTATTTCTTAAAAATGCCTTGTTTTGGACCATAAAAACATTGTGGTACACTTGTTTAATTCTCTAATACAACACTTATTTTACAATTTAATACTTTATGTAGCGTGTTTTTGGTGAAACGGAACGCAAACACAAAACGCATCGATTCCGGTAGTGACGTCAAATGCTATGTGTCAAAGAAACACTTTTAGTTGAAAAGTATTTATCGTTTCACTAAGATTTTACTATAATATTGTTATTGCAATTTTTGCTTAAATAAAGCACTTACAATATAGTAAAACTATTTTACTAAAGGAAAAAAACAATGATTTAAACAAGGCAGATAGAGGTAAGTGACATCAAATGCTATGACACGAATGGCCGCGATAGTCATGGACGTTTGAACTAACATTTGGTTGAAATTAACTTTTAATTATTTTCTTGGGTTGACAGTACTTCATATTATTTGATTTAAGTGAAAAAAATAAATACATGCATGTTCCTTATTACCTTTGGCAAGGGTTCCCTCTATCTGGCAGAATCTTGACGCTCCGAAATTTATTTGGCATAACACACTTGGCATAATTTTCTTTAAACGAATATTATTAAGGCATACAAATTATTTAATATTATTATTTTTGGCCGAAATGTCCGAAATTACAATAGCATACTTTTAAGTTGGCAGAGTTTATTTGGCATAATTACCTTTGGCAAAGTTAAAATTTCGCATAATTTCGTTTGGCAGAACGTTTATTTAGAGCGACGATTATTTGATAGAATTTCATTTGGCATGCTATGAAGATGGCAGAATTTCATTTGGAATAATTTTATTAGGCATATTGTCATTTCTATAAATAAGCATTATAAATAATGAAAATAAAAATATCGTCTTTAAAAGTCAACATGTTAAAAAAGTTAGTGACAGAAACGAATTACTGCAAAACCGACTCCACGTAGTCTTGTTTGCCCTACCCCTAGAGTGTAATTTAACCCCGCGTAGGCGCGGAGGGGCGAGGCGACCCGCGAGCTGAGGAGCAGGTGGTTTTAAGGCCCGCCACCGTGGCTGAGGCTGGCCGTCGAAGCCGGCCAGCAAGCCAAAGCTGCGGTGGTGAGCGTCAAACTATCTGCAACGATAAACTCGCGTGGGACCGCAGGAGCCCCGCAACGCTGGGGCCGTGACAGAAACTATGCCTGCTGCATGTTGCATGCTTGCTTGCATGTTGCATGCTTGCTTGCATGTTGCATGCTTGCTTGCATGCTGCATGCTTGCATGAATGGTATATGCTTGTTTGCATGCATGGTGTACGCTTGTTTGCATGCAGGGTGTATGCTTGTTTGCATGCAGGGTGTATGGTTTTTTGCATGCTTCTTATAAGTAAGAAATACAAAATTATTCCAACTATGAATTTTCTGTAATGTGATAGATGAGTCTTTCAATTATTATGGATATGAAATGTATGCCAAAAGATGATTCTAACTATAAACTTTCTGAGATATTTTAGTTCTGCCATTTAAGGCGCTGTACACCATGAAACACCTTCTCACTCTTAAAAGTTAAAAGTTTCCACCAAATTACTTGCCTGAGTAGCAAGTCATGTTGAGCAAGTAATTTGGTAGAAACTTTTATAAAATCCAAATTATTTTTTTGCTTAACTGTGTGCAATTGGATTGCACATAACTTGGTTGTCGGCGATTTTTCATAAATAAGTTCAGTAATTTTATATCTTTCAAAAGGTCAAAATGTGCGAACGAGAAGGTGTTTCATGGTGTACAGGGCCTTAATGACTATCGATATGAAATGTATGCCAAAAGACGATTCTGACTGTGAACTTTCTGCGATGTGCTGGTTCTACTTTTTAATTCATAAGGATATGACATTTATGCCTAAAGATGATTCTGACTTACAAAATTATGAGTTTTGAATGTATGACAAAATAATAAGTGTCTGCCAAACGATTTTCTGCGAAATGAAGGTTATGCTATCCGTTGTTATGCAAAATAATATTATGACATGAAAAGTTCTGCTATAAAGGGTAATCCCCTTTAGCAATGTTTAAATTTCGAATAATTTCGTTTGGCATAATGTTTACTTAGAGTGACGATTATTTGGTAGAATTTCATTTGGCATACTGTTAAGATGGTAGAATTTTATTTGGAATAATTTTATTAGGCATATTGTCATTTTTATAAATAAATAAAAATATCGTCTTTAACACATTCGAGTCCAGCCCAGTTTCATAGTGCGCATGTGCCATCCCACCATACATATTGCAAGTGGACCCTCCAGGTGGGTCACTGGCATTACGTTTGCGGTAAAGTGAACCCACCTGGAGGGCTCTCGGCATTAGGTTTGAGATTAAGATTTAAAACCCTAAAATAAGTGGTAAAATAGAATTTTCAGGGGGTATTATCGCTATATTTGCTATCTGTGGGGGTAATTTCATGCCCTAGTAGGGTAGGGGAAGTGCAATAATCAAGAAATAACAAAAAATTGAAAAAGTAAAATCGCCCGCTCTGATCCCGTGACAGGGGTGTTCAACCTTTTGTGAGATTTTCATGCATTTTTTTTTAAATTTAATTTACGTAGTCGCAATTATTGTTACTTTTAGATTTTAATAAATAACATTTTAAAACTTTTGAATGATTACAAACATTTCATTTGGATTTGTAGGTAGTTTATTTGACAGTTAGTTTTGTGTCAACCACCCAGTAACTCTTGTAATACCGGATTATATTAGCTAGCGATACTCCGCAGCTGTGATGGATATGGATATCTTAACATAATAAACCAAACAAAAAACGGATTTGATGACATTTTGTTAGGTTAACGACCTTAAGTAGTGCAGTTATTTTAAATACAACATCGATTTAAATCATAGATGTGCCCTTGCCGTACTTCGCGCGACCGTGTTCACACTGAGATGAGCTTGCTCGCTTAAACTTCACGGCATATAAATACGATATACTAATAAAATGTTGCAAAAAAAAAACGAATTAAAAATAGAATACAAAAAAGTTAAAATTACTTTAAGTATTAGTTTTTGTCTATTTTGATGCCGAACACTAAAAAGCCTCGATTGTGAACTCATTTTCGTGTCCTAAAATGGAAAAATAATTATTTTTAGAAAATATTAAAATCGTGCCTATGGTTTTTCATCCCTGAAATAGGACCCACCACGTGGGTTCTCGGCATCTAGGAAGAGGTCGAAAATTGATTGAAAATAAAAATGCTTGTAATTTGAAACCACGGCGTATTCTTATTAATCTTGTTAAAATATACAACTGTTTTTATTTTTACGTTATTTGATGCTGTATTCGCTAAGAAAAACGTACATTAAAAATGAGCCCACGAGGTGGGTTCTCGGCATCCCAAGTGCGACTTGAGTGAACCCACCAGGTGGGTTCCCGGCACTGAATGTGTTAAAAGTCAATATGTTTTGCTACAAAAGTTAGTGTCAGAAACGAATTGCTGCAAAACCGACTCCACGTAGTCTTGTCTGCCCTACCCCTAGAGTCAAATTTAAGCCCGCGTAGGCGCGGAGGGGCGAGGCGGCCCGCGAGCTGAGGAGCAGGTGGTTTTAACACTCGCCGCCGTGGCTGTGACTGCGGTGGTGAGCCTCAAACTATCTGCGACGATAAGCTCGCGAGGGACCGCCGGAGCCGTGACAGAAACCATGCTTGCTGCCTGTTGCATGCTCGCTTGCATGCTTGCTGCCTGTTGCATGCTCGCTTGCATGCTTGCTTGCATGCATGGTGTACGCTTGTTTGCATGCATGGTGTGTGCTTGTTTGCATGCTTCTTATAAGTAATAAATACAAAATTATTCCAACTATGCATTTTCTGTTCTGTTATAGATATATAGACTATAGCAACAATTTACCTCTCTGCTTATATCCGAATATGAGATCAATCCACTGATGCAGCTGGCAGCTGACGAACTCGGACTCCAGCGCCATGCGGTTGATGCGCACGAACTCCTCGGCCGAGGAGGCCCAGGGCGGCAGGATGACGTCACCGGACGGCGACTCCGCGATGCCCAGCCGGAACCCTGAGCTGTTCACCAGCATTTCGGGTAGGAAGAACAGCTCTGGTATTAGCTCCTGCAAAATTCGAGAAGTAAAGGTATAGACTCCAAACAGGACGCAACTTTTGCAAAATGTGTTAGCTCATGTAAGAGAGACATATGAGATTTTTGGCCTGTTTCTCAACATCCAAATAAATTCTGACCTATCCAACGGAGTCAAAAGGCCCTTCTTCAAAAAAGTCTTGTCATTAGAAATAACCTACATACTTAAATGCAGTACTTAAAAACTAATGAATTTTTTACGTAGGTATTATTGGCGATTTCAGAACCGATGAAGCCGATTTGAAATCACTGTAGGAATTATTTTTATAAGTTGGTAAGTAACCCGTAGAGAAACATCCATCCAAATGTTTTACCTTGACGTCCGAGGTGTCTCGCTGGCAGTTCTTCCACGACATGGCGATGGATGAGAACAGTCTGTTGGGGTGGTCGAACTTGCCGCCCTGCAGCGCCAGGAACATCGTCGTCATCGGCTCCTGGCGGCGAAGCAAACAATCGTCTCGTTATTCCAATGATTAAAGATACCATATTTATGGAAGTTACAGGTAAGCCAAAAGCCATGCTTTCATTGTTGTAATAATTTATTTAGTAGTAGACTTTAAACAGCTGTTTAAAACATGCTGTACCGCAAATAATTTGGGGTAAGGGCAGGCGAATGATGGGTACAGTATTTATAGGTACAGCTTTATTTGAAATCTTTCAGGAGTACTTTCAACGCCCTGAACTGAGAGTGAACCATTACTTTTTTCCCTAAAACATAAAAAAACACGTGCTATTTCGACTTCCTTTTAATATCTTTTACCTTTTTCTTGTCGCATACGATCGCGCGCCGCTTGCGCATCTGTCGCGACACGTCTCCTGCAAGTCTAAATGTTTTGACGTGCATGCTTTACAGACGACTTAATGCACTTACTAATTCACTATGATCTCCTTTGAAGATATCCTTTATAGCACACACAGGACCATTGTTCAAAGACTTAGAGACTCCTACTTGAAATAACTAGTCGACGATTTGTAAATTAAGTGTTCAAGATGGATGGTTTGGTGGCATTACGATTTTGTGCGATTGAAGTGAACGATGTATGGTTATAGCATTCTTCAGTTTGTGAAGTGCTTATAAATATTCTTGTTCATTATTTCTGCAACTTGATTGCGTGGATTTAATAGAACAATGTTTTTCTTATTTTTTGGATTCTCAAACTTTAAAGGTACAGTCAGCATCAGAAGTAGATTAACACTACTCAAAGTTTCAAAGCAGGTTTTTAAAAAAAAAAAAACTTGTTAGATATTACTCGTTACGGTAGGTAGGAAATATGAATCGCGCCAGTAACTCGTATGTAGTTACAGAATTATAATCATTCAAATCATCAATACAACCCTCCAAGTTCATATAATCTCAAAAAGTGACTTTTTCATGAACTAGCTATTGAATGTGATTATATGAACTTGGAGAGCTGTATTGATGATTTGAATGATTATAATTCTGTAACTACATACGTGTTACTGGCGCGATTCATATTTTCATCAACATACAACCTGACACTGACCTGCAAATTGCAAAAAACGTAAGAAAATTTAAATTTCGCGGGCTACCCTTGCGCATCCACCTTAAGTAACTTTCTTTAACGTTTGCCGCTTTTTGTATAACATTTCGTTACCCGTTGTCGCCCAACCCACTAACACTTGCAAACGTTGCTGCACTAAGGTTCACTTATATTTATTTGGTTTCCGTTCTTTCTTTATTCTGTTTTGTGAAGCTGCAAAAAGTGCACACAATATTTATGAAGTTATTTCAAGCGTCGAAACTGCAATCAGTTTCGCTCGGGTGACATTTAATTGTGTCGCCAAATGTTGGGTGAACCATCAAAACGGATGTGCCGTTTATTCGCCATAAATCATACATGCGCTGTTACTGGCAACACTCAATTAGTATTTAATTTTACATGCAAATGTGTTGCCATACCGAGAGAAGGCGCGTTTCGTTTTCAGCGCACGTAATTAAAGCTGTTGATTAGGTCTTGCCCTTTAATAGATTTATTTATTGTTACCATATCGGGATTTCACTGGTTTAGTATAAATCATCAAGAAGGTTTAATGGACGTTTAAAGAGTGTTTAGATTTTTCACTGGTACCTACCTACCTACTAAAGTAAATCGATGAGTATGACGGTAATGGTCTTACTTTAGTAGAACGACCGCCTTCTGCACACATCAATAATTAGGTACCTATAATTCTTTCCTTTCCTTTTCGTGCTTCTCCAATAACTGAAGGTTCTGGCGAGATAGTGTTTCTCCGTCCTTACTCAACCCATTCGTTCCATCTGCTGAAAATCTCGAAACTTTACATGAGCTGTCTTAGTTAACCCGGAAGTCTGTTAATAAGTCCGGACTCAGGTTGCCGAAGCAATGAAAACCTGTTCAACTGGAGATGATCATACACGATGGAAGCTACCTGAAGGCGTCATCCTTGTGGTAATTAATTCTTAAGAATGTACTTACAATGCGAACTAGCCAGTTGAGCACGAAGGCCGCGGTAGAGTAGTGCGTCCCGTAGTGGAAGGGCGGCGTGGACTCGTGCTCCCACGTGTTGTACCGCTCCTCGAAGTAAGCACGCCGGCTGGGGTTCAATGCGCCGATGGGCTGAGGAAAAGGAAGCAAGAAAAAAAGTCAAATATTTATCTTGCGTTGTTTGCTGGTCCGCACGTTACAGGATCTGATGGACGCCACTAAAGAGATAATACTCGTAGACGAATTCTAGGTTCACTCAATTAAGATTGCCATCGACACGCTAAGATAAAAATTAAATATAATATTAGCACCTGACGGAGAAGAGCTTTAAAATCTAAACGGGGTACTAAATTAATAAAATACTGTTAAATGTTCCGTATCACTGACTACATACAGTGAACAATGCCGAAGCTTCTTTGTTATAATATAAATTACGTTGACGATGGCTTCAGTAAAATCTAACTATTTAAATGCGGTTCTGAACAATGAATAAATGATGTAAATTGGATCTGAAGTGAAAATCTTAAAGAATCAATTGATTTTAATTCATCACAATTAGCGCCGCATTTACGATGAAAGTTTTTGTGTGCACCTGTAATTACAAAAAATGAGAATCTATACTAATATTATAAAGCTGAAGAGTTTGTTTGTTTGTTTGTTTGTTTGTTTGAACGCGCTAATCTGAGGAACTACTGGTTCGAATTGAAAAATTCTTTTAGTGTTGGATAGCTTATATATCGAGGAAGGCTATAGGCTATATATCATTACGCTACAATCAATAGGAGCTGATCATCAATGAAAAATGTTGCAAAAACGGGGAAAAATTATTATCTTTGAGAGCTTCCGTTGCGTGCGCTGGTTAACCGGTTAAAGTTGCACAAAAATAATGTATGAGGGAATTATTCCCCTTAAAAATGTCTAAAAAAAAGTCCGCGACAGCACATGCCTATCTTTTAAGGTTGACTAACAATAACCATTTTTATGATTTTAAAATTTGGTCAAAAATAGTGCTTTATTTGCAAAGGTATTTTTACCGACATAGTATTAATCCTTATCAAAATAAATATGTTAGTCATCTTTAGCACTCAATTGTGACCAAAATTGTCCTTTACACCATTCAATTTAGATGAATATCTTAGGAGATATCACAGTTTTAAAATAACTCCGCATCAAAATAATGAACCGCGCGCGCTGCGAGGCGGGCGTTCATGTTGTTGGGAAAACCAATGTGATTAGATTCAATGCACAAATATTGTGGGGAACTGAGGAGAAGGTTTTAGTTTTTGTCTCATTGTAATCAGTGCTCTCTATCAAAAGATTTATGAATTTAAAGTGTTCAAGAAGAACTTACCATCATTGTGTAAGATACATGCAACGACATCTATTGCACCAAAATGGTACTAATTAATAAAAATGTGCTCACAAGATAACTTTTAAATCGGCTGACCGGCTTTACAAAAAATTTCTGATGGCAAAAAGTACTCTAGATTAGTCTACATGACGCTATACCCCTGTAGAGTGTGTGTTCAATCGCTTTCCATTATATTCTATCGGTCTAACTACGTGCTCGATAGATGGCACTGTTCATTTCACTCCATTATCTGAATCGCGGTGTTTTTCGTGAAAGTATGACCCTCGCCCGTGTCAAATGTCTGAAGCTTGGTTTTTTCACCGACGAAACAAAAAGAGGAGGTTCTCAATTCGACGCGTCTATATTTTTTTTATTGTATGAATGATATGCATGATCCTTTTTCTATAAATTGAGAAGTCGTGTTTGGGCTCATTTCATGCACCTTGATGAGAACTTTAGAGCTGCCTGGAGTATGTCTATCATCAAAGGTCTGACGATGGAGACGGAAGGCAGTTGCAAGATGTCCGCAACAGTTTACAGCAGTTTTATCGTGTCTCGGCTCATTTCAAGAACTTTGATGAGAATTTTCGTTCTAGCTGGTGTATGATTGTCATCGAGTGTCTAAAGATGAAGACGTAAGGCTGTCGAGGGTCGCGGGCCTGTGGACGGTGAATAATGGGCTAGCTCGCCATCCGTCCGTCTTAAGACGACAGGCCGTGGTGACGGCGTTTTCGTGTTCCACACGCGCCTCAAAGAGATGTCAGCAAACGGGAAGGGATCCAAGAGGAGCGAGGCCTGCCAGGGTTGCGGGACTGTTCGAAAGAGATACCGCGGCCCTGGAACGCAAAGGGCAACAGAAGAAACGTGGATGGATTTTAGTCAGTACAAGTCTGACACTCCCTTCCGCTCCGTCCAGAGTGGGAGGGGTCATTTGATGATTATCCATCGGTAATAGTATATAATAGGGATTTACTCATTTTGAGAGCTTCCGTTGTGTGTGAACGGTTAAAGTTACGCAATTATCATGTATGTTGGAATTGTCCCTCTTAAAAAGCTCTAAAAAAATATCCGCAATGGCCATATGTCTAACTTTTAAGGTTGACGCACACTATCTCTAACCTCTCTTTCTTTTATGTACGCACGCACGCAGACGAAGTTGCGCGGGTCAGCTAGTTACTCATAATTTAGATTAATCTGCACAAAACGTTCAGTAAGATCCCTTTGGAGACGAAATCCGTCCGAGATATTTCATCACATCTTGTAGGCAATGTACCAGGCAATCATAGCGCGTCAAGATGTTAAGATTATGTTTACCTTGGAGAGATCCCTGAAGTTGGAAGGCTGGCTTAAGTCCAACTCCTCGCTCTCGTAGTTTGTCAGGATCCATGGGAACACCGGGTATTGGTTCAAGTCGTTGTATGTGCGTCCTGTGAACAAAACATGATTCAGTATCAGGATAAAGATAGGGGAGAAAGGATAGGTAATACGGAGTGGGGTGCACTATAGGCACGTCTTCAGAGAAAAAGCAGGCGTTATTTTATGTTGAAATATTTCAACTAAGATACGCCAATGGATAATTTTATGACAGGATAAGGGTTAAATAGTTTAATTATTTGGAAGGGCAAATGAAGGATGTGATTCCACAATTATAAAAAGCTAATAACTTTTTCAAACAAGATAATTACCGTACCTACGGCTTAGTCGTAAAAAAGATAATATCTAAATTAATTAAATCCAACTACCAGGTACCTACCAGGACAATAGGTACACAAGGCGCTTCCAGCAAACAATGAAAACTGCAAACTTTCTATAAATGTTCGACCACGTCACTAGGTCGAGTTTCCCCTTTAGCAATGAGTTCAAACCATGGCACCGACCTCCCACCGCAGTTGCGCAACAGTTTGCCAATCATCCTTCGCAAATAATTCGTTGACGTGACACTTGAATGATTTAGGTATTGACCCTGTTTATGCACTTGTTTCGAACAGACGTTATTGTTTCAAGTGTCGACAATGATGAAATGATAACAATCAAATTGTTGGCGTCGAAAGCTACGCAAGTAAGTACGCAACTGAACCGACGCGGTCAATGTATACAGCATTTTTCACGCGTAAAAAGATTAGAAACAAAGAATTGCTCAACTTTGTTTTTGGTGTTTCGGTATTATGATCTGTTGGTAATACTCAAAGACCATGTTCAATCAACGATTAAGGTGGAAGCGCTGAATCATCGAATCGCACCACCGAATCGCCGGGGGCCACGGGCTAGCTCGCCGTCCGTCCGTCTTATGACGACAGGCGGACAGGCCGTGTCGACGGCGCGCGAGTGTTCCACGCGCGCCTCAATGAGTCAGCAAACAGGAAGGGGTCCGAAAGGACCGATGCCTGCCAGGGTTGCGGGACTGTTCGAAAGAGATACCGCGGCCCTGGAACACAAAGGGCAAAGGAAGGAACATGGATGGGTTTTTAGTCAGTAAAAGTGTGACACTCCCTCCTGCTCAGCCCAGAGCGGGATATATTTGATGAATTCCCATAGGAAAGAAAAAAAAAAAGGTGGAAGCGCCAGGGTAGCCAGCGAAATAAAATTTTTCTTACGTTGTTTTTGCTATTTCCGGTTGTATGTTGATGAAAAGTGGGTCGCGCCAGTATCACGTGTGTAGTTACAGAATTATAATCATTAAAATCATCAATACAACCCTCAAAGTTCATTAAACCCCATTGAGTGACTTTCATGAAATAGTTATTCAGCAACAAACTGCATGGATAGTTACTGTTTTAAAATCATTTGGTTTAACAATGTTATTGTGTTTCAGCGATGGGAGGATAATTAAGATGTTTGAAACAATTTTATTATATTACAAATGTGGTTATTCCGGAGATATCTGAAAGATTATATCTATTATGTACGAAAAACTGCATAGAAACCTAACAAATAAACTGAAGACATTTTGTAACAAAAAATCTGATTTATTATTATTTATTAGTTAGTTAGGAAGAATTGCTCTGTTGAATAAGAAAGTCAAAAATAAACATATCCACAATAATCGTACCTAGGGTCACCTAGTTAAACGTTATAGGTCGAAAAACCACGGTATTTCAACTATTTAAGTAATAATTTATTGTCCCACAAAAAAAAAACAAACATTATTTTGCGTATTTTCCGAATACCATATAATCAAAACAACATATTTATAACGACATCTCATAGTTAGGTTAGCATGTACGAGTATGTAATGACGTCAATGCCACGTTCCACGTTTTAAAAACAACAAGGACTACACAAGATGGCAGCTTATCAAATAATATTTGAAAGACGTATTTTCTCAGCAAGCACATTCCATTAGAATATAAAGAGGATTTCTGTTTTGTTAATTAGTAATTTATATAGATATCAGGAAATAAGTAAACAGCGCGTGTCTCTCATGTGAAGGCAATCAGATTGATTTATGTGAATGTGAAGTTTATTGGAATCTTGTAAATAAACAATAAAGCATCGGTATTTCTTTATTTATATATTAAGTTGGATATGATTCTTCATTATCTTCCTGCTCTGCCCTTGTCTATTTTATTTGGAGTAGGCGCAACGCTTTCTTCGTCTCGTTATCGTTCTTCAATCCGACATCCCGAAAAAATACTTTTCTAAGCTTTGTAAGCACCTTTAACTTAAAAACTCTTCATATTTCGTGATTTATTTTGGAAGTTCCCACTTTTGGGCAGCCTGAACATCTATTCTCCCTGTTTTGTTGATCTGAAGAGCTGGACCACTGTGCACGGTCTCACGCATGGTTTTAACCCATAAATCTCAAGTCACAATAACCGCAGTTAAGAACGTCGGTTAACGTCTCGTTATCGGGTGAAAGTGGCTATAAATATCAATAGAGTAACAATTGCAGTGAGGAAAGAGTTAATTCATTGAAATAGCACATTATTATTACCGCAGTAGCTACCTCCTCACAATCGTTGACCATGTTTAGAGATTGAGGACTAAGTAAGAAGGTATTTACTATATATTTAATGTTAAGTAAAGGTTTTCAATAATATCTAACAACATTTTGTAAGTCGTGTGCAATTGAATTTGTGAAATTTGTTGTTCTCAAATATGTTAGGGTCGGCTACCGGCCTGACCGGATGCAGCTGAATACCAGTATTTAACATGGAGCGACTCTTTTTTATTTTTTTCGGATGGGAAATCATCAAATAACTCCTCCCGCTCTGGGCTGAGCAGGAAGGAGTGTCAGTTTACTGACTAAAACCCATCCATGTTCCTTCATCGCCTCTTTGTGTTCCGGGGCCACGGTATCTCTTTCGAACAGTCCCGCAGCCCCGGCAGGCATCGGTCCTTGCGGACCCCTTCCTATTGCTGACATCTCTTTGAGGCGCGCGTGGAACACGAACGCGCCGTCGACACGGGCTGTCGTCATAAGACGGACTGACGGCGAGCTAGCCCATAGCTCACCGTCCACAGGCCCGCGCCTACGGTGACGCCCGGTGCGTGTCCCGCGGCGGCTGGGACGTGAGGTTCTCTCCCTCTCACGTTCCGCCGCCTCCTTCGCTAGCATGACTGCTTCGCAGAAAGAGGCAACGGCGTCCCATTCCGTCTCGCTCCGGACCATGGATTGAACCAAGGCCGGACGCGAGAGGTCGCCGCTACGAGGACAGGGCGGTGCTCCGCCCACGCTGGGCAGACGTCCACCGTGTGCCCCACCGTGTCCTCAACATGGAGCGACTGCTATCTGACCTCCACAACCCAGTAACTGGAATTCATTAAAGTAGAGTCCACCTAATTCCAATTGAAACTATTCTTGGATTCTTGACCAAGGAGCACGATGAATTGCTAAATATGTTGATATCCTTTCCTGATACGTTAAGAGCTTATTTTGGCATACAGTTAGCACATTTTCTGTAATCAGTGTTTATCGGTATTTATATTCAGCACTAACTTCAAAGTCACGCATGATTTTGTTTTGTATATCATATGTATTGCCTATGGACAGAGCGATCGGGGCATTGGTCGGATTCTACCTCAGAGCAAGGTGGAGTAAAAGCTGTTTAAATAAAGGCACTTAGAAGCTAACGTCATGACTTCAGGATTCAGAGATACATAGATGAAAGTTTTCTTGTTAACTGAAGCGCTAACTGATGACCTTCAGCAGGAGACAAGAAACGATTGAAGTCCTCTCTCTATGTCGAACAAAGTATGATATTAAGTTTTTTGTTTGCCGAGACTAGCCGACGTAGCAACTTCTGAGCCCAAGAAATTTGATAATTCGTACCATCGATGAGAAAGAATAAGAATAGTTTGCAGTAGAACCTGAAATCCATAATGCAATTGTACAGGTCAAGTAGACCGTGGCCAGGCTTATGCATTGGAAAATAAAGGGAACCGCATCAAATTGTAACAAATTAATATCGTGTTTGCAAAATTTTATGATGCCATTTACTAGCAAATAGCCACTTTTAAAGTTACTAGCTGCGTTTAAATTACATTCAGCTTGGTTGACGGTGAAACATAAACTAGTAAACAAAGTTTAGTTTATTCTAAACGGCTTTCTAAAATGTTAGTATCCTTGCATCAAAACACATCGTCGATCTCGTTGTAAAAACGTATCGACGATCGCTTATCACTGGCCTGTGACCCCAAAGTACAATTATCATTATATGCGTGTCCGTCGCTATTGTTGTAGTCACGTGGTAACTTTTCCCGTCTGCCAGAGTGCCAGCAAGCCGGCTAGCCAGTTCAAACGCCTGCCAACTTTCGAGACAACCGCATCTCCTGACAATGATAGTCGAATACATCCACGAACATAAAAGGAAAAGTTTGCAATACCGTTGAATAAAGTGACACAGTGAAGTGAGAGTTGCGTTCGCGAGTGAAATATTACCGTTGCGTTATAGATAACAATGGTACAGTGAGTGAACAACACTGAACTAACTGTCAACATGTTGCGGAATAAGGCTGTGGAGCTTCTGAAGAGGTTTGTAGCGCTAACATTTCATGATATCCTGGTAGCGCAATTATGGCGAAAATGCACATAGGAAAATAGCGTAGTTTTATTTATAAACAATCAAAAGTATGTAGTTCTCTAAGTAGAAATCACACCTGTATATGTTATACTAGTTATCCGCCACTGCTTCGCACGGTTTTTATATGTTGACAAAACATCGATAATTCATTAATACTGTAAGTTTCTTATTCATGTTTAAAATATATAAAACTTCCAGATAATTGCTCAAAATTTCGGTGAATACTCTCTCAAGTCAAAATCTGTGGCTCACTTTAGAAGAACGATGCGGTCATACAGACAGACACGAAAACGAACTTTATTTTTTTACATGCATAGAAATAGATGACACAATGAGTGTGTCAGTGAAAAATACCGTCTGCAATTCTTAGAAGGAAAACCAATGTCAACGAACGATATCCTTGAGAAATTTTGGCACACTGATATTTACTTTAATAGGATGGTAGGAAGTCGACAAAGATAACTTATAGCTCTACATTTTAGGCTGTAGTTTCAGTCGAGATAAGCCGTTAAAACCGGTTAAGATATCATGTCCCGGAGCATGAAGTTAAATTGGAGCAAGTTTCCGTGACAATCATGCAGTTGGTATTTATGGAAGCAGAAAATGTATTTCAATTCAAATTCAGAAAATCAAAATATACATTGTTTTGTATAGCTATCGAGGAAAAGATGCACAATACTTAAATGAGGATTTGATATCTCTTTTTACTGCGGTCAATAACTTTATGCATTGTGCTGTTGTAAAAAGGAAGGTCTATCTACTCGTGAAATCTGACAGGATCATAATTACATATAACTAAACATTACGCGTGTAATCCCCGAAGGGTAAGGCAGAGATGTATCTAATAGTAGGTACGGCCACATTTGTCAGTTAGATAAGTACAGTATGTGTATGTTTAAGTACCATATAAAATGAAGCGAACCTATTACTATCAGCCGGGCACAAATCCGAAGTCAGTGGCTGCTACTGAGAAATTTCTAATGGAAAATCCCAATAACACTTTGCCCGACCCGGGAATCAGACCCAGAACCTTTTGTTCAGCATGAGTGCTTGGTACCAGTACACCAACTAGACATATTAATTACAATATTTACAAAACGTGGTGGCTGAACACATCGGTAATTCTACGGTGTTTAAAGTCTGTAATCATCACCTACCGGTAAAGAATCTTATCAGTTATCAATTAATGGGTAATTGCAGGTGGTTGCATTAACATTGCCAATAGGATCCAATTATATCATTAGGGTAACCAGCTTTAACGAGAACAAATTAGGGACGTTAGCAAACCAATCATAATCTACGGTTACATACGTATCTGTTTTTGACTCAAGATGTTTTGACTGAGCAACAGGAAGGAAACATTTGCAAGATGAATGAAATTCATTTCTGCAAAATCCACAGACCACAACAGTGAATGCTTTAATTACGTAAGCGAATCGCAAGTGAAAGGTGAGTCATACAAAAGACTATTTTGTGCTACGTTTTTGATGCTTTACTTATACTCGTATCATCTTCAGGCTAATGTTTAGTGCTTCGTAGCAGAATAAATACTTGACTTTATTTTTTTTTTTATTGATCACCTGAATTTACTGCAAAATTATTCATTTTGAAATTATATAAAATACTCTCAGTAAGCTATACCTATGAGATAAACTAAATTTATCATTTAATATAATTTATTTATTAAGTTATTTTTCATAATGTGCGCTTTAAAGCGCACTAAGGGGATCTAAGATAGCACAATATGGCAACAGCAGTGGTTTCGCATGATTGCACACAAAGTGCACTAAAGTGAAAGAGCAACTCAACAAGCATTTAGTTCAGCAGTGTTCCCTATGTTGAATAGTTATTGTTACATTTCATTTATTTTAGATTAATTTTAGTTAAGCACTTGCTTTGTTATTTACCAGTAACTTGATCCTATGTGTGGTGTAAACTGTCTCATGATTTCATGATACAAGATGATTTTTAATACATAAAAATGAAAGTTTGCTATCCTTGTCCAGTGCACTTGCACATCACTCCTTAACTATAAATCAATGAAGTTAAGTAGTGTTTCTATTGCAACACACGGAGCTGTACAGATTACGATGATTACGGTGTCGTAAACAGGAGGCGTCGCGCTCGGCTGCTGAAATAATCACTATCAGGTGCTAACAACTATGGTCAACTGATAGCATAACGCTTGCACGACTCTCATGGAAAGATGTAGCTAGTAACGTAATAGGACCGTTGATTCTTTTGAGGAAAAAACTATTTTTCAATACACTTTCTCGAAAACTGGTTCATATCGCACTACGATTAGGTTCAACATGCAATGTATTTCACAAGCGTGGATTTCTAATATTTTTCCGCACTCGTGCGGAAAATAGAAATTTCCACAGATAACTATGCCAAAATGTTTTTTTTTTTAAATCTCGGCTAAGAGAGAGAGGCTAAATTCAAAAATATTTGAATGTTCTATTTTTTATATTATGGTGTTTAGCGGTATCATATCTTTGCTTCTTCTTCAACCTGACGAAAGCAAAGCGCAGAAAAAAAAGCAAATTAAATCACAGTTTCATAGTTTCTAACAAAAATACTTTCCGTTCTAATATTTTATTGCCCAGAAAGTGTATTAAAAAACGTTGTTTGATACGCGTGGGTATTTGTTACTGCAGTTCTCGGCTCCATAACACTCTCACCTGCAGCTCGGGTGTTCATTATTCCGCCTCGAATGCATTAACAAAGTTTCCCCACTTATATCAAAATGTACTATAATATGATTAAATAATATTCAAAAATTATGTCAGAACTTCAGATGTCGCAATGAGTTATCAGCCGGTGGTTCAAGTGATTTTGTGAGGATAAAACAATTTGAATTACTAAATATTAGTCAAAATTGCCTCCCTGCAGGATAAAGATCGTTCTTTGGTCACCTTATTGACTGAGGTTTTGGACCTACTCGTACCTAACCTGACTCGAAGGTTCCTCTTTACGAGAAATTAATTCGTTCAAGGTTAACTAGGAAAGTTGAAATGGCACTGAAAAAGCCATTCGTTTCTTTTTTGAACCCATGACCTGCTTTACCCCTACAATTACAGACTCTTAAATATATTTTCAAGTTGTAATTTCATACAAATTACCTGCCCGCGCCATGCCTTGTGGTTACATAATGATTGTCAAGTACTGAATAAGTCCTATCTTGCCATCGTGTTGCCCAGCAGTAACTGGGCTGTAGAGGTCAGATAGGCAGGCGCTCCATGTAAAATAATGGTATTCCTAATCAGCTTCCGCGGTGAGACTGGAAGCCGAGCCCAACATCATTGATAAAAGGCTAGGGAGATGAAGTGCCGAGATAAAAGATTTCTTTATGAACTTGTAAGTAACAGGCAGTGTTTGTATAAGTACGTAACTGCATAATTATTGTTGTTATGGCTGATAATAACGTGCCCAGCTGTTAACTAACTAATCATTCAGGTTATTTATTAGACATACTACATACATGCTTGTTGGTAACAGTGCGACACAGGGCGTACTATGTTTGTTTATGATTATGCATGTTAAGTAATAGTAACAAGATTATAATCAGAAAATAGTTAGACAATTGAATTACCTATACAACTGAAGATTCAAAGAGTTCAGCCTGGGGCTTATTGCCTCACGATTTTGGTTGACCAGTTTGATATCAGTTTCAAGACTTTTCAGGTAGTTCTTGTGGCAAACAACTATAATACACTCACACTATTAAACGGTTTCTAAATGTAATCATCGTTTGAATAAGCCTTTTGACCATCTTGAAGACGTCTTGACGAAGTCATCCGGTAGTTGTGGTTTCTAAACTATTAAAGCCAACTTTCAAAATAAACCCATCAACGTCACAATCATAACTCAACAGCATTATCTGGGCACACAACACAACTTAACATACTAATACATAATTGGAGCAAAGACATCTGTAGGTCATTCAAATATTTGCCCTAATACGGAACCGACTATCGGCCCATAACTACGGAAGGACGGAACCTTGTGCCACTGTGCTAATTGACCAGGGTACCAGCAGGGCACAAAAGGCACAATGAGAGACGGAATAAAATATTGTGATGTTGATGGGTTGAAACGAAAGACGCAACCTTGCGCCACTGTGCTAATTAAAACTAAAGGTACTACCAGGGTACCAGGAGGGAAGAAAAGGTACAATGGGAGGCGGAACTGGTAATTATGCTAACATGTTCAAACGGAAAACAAATGAGTCCTTAAACATAATTGGTGACAAATCTCCATAACCACCAGGTATAGAATGATCCGACAGGCCAAGACTGATGACGGTACGTCGCAAGATAAAAGGTTCATTCCCTATAAATTAGTCAGATATCTGGCGAAAGGTTAAGGTACATTAAGTATGCTCCCAAAACACCATTTGCCCTGACTCCCAGAGTCATCTATAAACGAGAATCATCAGAACATGATATTGGGTTATTTATAGAAAATCCTAGGCAAATAGGATGTAAATGCAAAAAAAAACAAGGTGCTCTTTCCTCGGCAGGCGGAGATAAATGCAAACAGTAGTAATTTAGTATGCACATGTAACAATAATCGTGACGACGCGCGGTAATTGTTGCGCTTGCGCTTACAAACGAGGAATTCCTGCTCATCAGCCGTGGCAGCAGATTGGTCATCTTGAACATCATTGTATGCTAATCAGGTACACTCGAGACTATTATACTTGGTTAGGTTATTGATTAAATTCTTTGTTAATTGTCTTTTACGAATGACTGCCAGACAACAACAGAATTATTTTACAAAATTGTTGAAGTTATTCGAATTTTCGATTGCTACTAAAATTTTTAGTGTTTTATTTATTATCTTTGTTGAATAGAGCTTCATTATTTTATCTATCTTTTCTTATCAATTTGATAATGTTTTCTAACCTTTCATTCGACCTCTTACAGCACGTGGTACTAGGAAACCATAACACATGATTATATGTGTCAGTGGCTCAGTACAGCTACTACTGCATGTGACCGATAAATTGGTTTATTTGTACCGTTTGCACCGACAACTCATTTTCTAATAAACGCCGTAGTTATTGCGCAAGTATTGTTACCCAGTCAGTCGTATCGTATAGCAACGCTTGTTCCATTCCCACCATTTAACTTGATAGGACATCCTTGATGGCGAAGATTGTGGGCTAGAAACTGCGACGTGGTACCAGAGCTGTAGAAACACGAAGAAGAGAGTGTGTCAAGAAAAGCCATTTTCTAGATAGCTTGAAATCTGTGAATCTAGGTTTATCTACCTCCATTCACCGAGTTCAAATGATCAACAATTTAACGAAAAAAATCTAAACTGACTGTACTCAAATACGCATAGACGAAAAGCGCCATTAAATCATTATATTTCTCAATTTCTTTTACCAAATCTCATGTCCGGTTGCTATTATACTAAAATAACATAATTTGGTCATTGCCACGTTCTAAATCGTTAGCAAAATGGTTTTGGTTTGCACAATTGTTGACTTTTATTCGTTTTTCTATATAATCGGTGTTAAGTTGAAGTTACATGAGCGGTTTGCGCATGTTATGTCATGGGGACTGACAAGTGCTGGCATAGTACTCAGGATCTTTATTTCGTTTATTCATATTTCTTTCTCTATTATAAGTAGAATAAAATACTATGTCAGGATCTTATGTCAAAACATTATGTTATAACAAAAAGGCGTAAAAATACAACGTGGTTTCAATAGACTTCATAAATGCTGAGGCACTGTTCATCGGGTGCTTATTGCTTCATAAATAATGAATTATTTAGGTGTATGTATGTTTGTAATCTACTAAATATCAGCTAAAATATAGACAAAAAAGGTAGGTCTGTACAGTAATTAATTACCTACAATTATTTCATCGAAAAAGTTAAGAAATACAACGTAACACTGAAGTATTATGTACACACAATAGTTTAATAACTTTGAGTAAGCCTAAACCTATGATTAAAAATAGTTTCTATACGTTAGATTTACGGTCAATTGGCTACCTCCATAGCTATCCTACCCTAGTACTTGAAACTAAACAATAAGCAAACATTTTTCTAATTTCGTCACAAAAACAATTGGTGCATCTTAAAAATCTAAAGCTGATGGTGGACATGAGAAGCCTTGTTTACCTACAATATTTTGAATTTCATTTTCAGAAACAATAACATACCTAATCAAAGTGTGGCATACCACAATAACTAACCACACAAAAGTAAAGCGTGTCTTATGCATAATACGCACAACAATCTTGCATCGTCCTAATCTGATATACCTAAGTGTCTACACTTACTGAAAAAATCGTCTAAAGAATCAAGAAGGTCACATCATTCAAAGGATTACCACTTAAACATGTTATAATTAGTTTGTCACGTCCATGCCACTATTACTGGGCTGAATGTCAAGGTCTTCACGAAATTAAATCACAGAGACATATCAACAATGAGACAATACTTGAAACTGCGTATTAGCTTGAGTATTATGGCAGGCGTTTTAATAGTACATGCGTCGCCATCTAGCCGCAGCTGTCGGAGCTATAATGGGCGAAGGTTTACGAATGTTTGTGTTTTGTGTGTGTTTTTTTGTCGAATGATAATATATTTTTAACTAGCGACCCGCCCCGGCTTCACACGGGTGCAAAGTAATACATATAAACCTTCCTCTTGAAGGGTTATGCGCACTTCGTCCTATTCGCACTTCGCCCGCGTTCAAAAATCATCTCATTCGCACTTGGTCCTACTCGCAGTCGGTCTCATTCGCAGTTAGTCCCATTCGCAAAAAACCGCATCAAAATCCGTTGCGTAGTTTTAAAGATCTAAGCATACAAGGGACAGACAGCGGGAAGTGACTTTGTTTTATATGTATAGCTTTAATCCTATTAATATTACTTGTGGCTTGAATCTGCCAGGTAAATTATAAATGGAGTAGTGGGAAATTTTCTGTATAATAAGTTGTAAGATTTCCTATTAGGAGGTAAAAACTCCGTCAGAAATTATAATTGCTCGTAAACTTTTGACTGAGATTTCACTTCAACCTTGGTCAAATAAAAATGACGCATTCAATCATAACAAAAGTTGTGAAGACACTATAATCAAGTTAGGTAATAAGTCAGTTAGATTGTCCTCTGAAAAGTTTAGGTATTAATCTAATAGGTACCTGCAAAAGATATTTACAAAGTAAATGTAAATGGGAACACAGGGAGGGCGGCCTAGAAGGACATGACCTTTTTGGTTATGGTATTCATCAGGTGCGGTACTCGCAACCGGTGTGCGTGTATGATTAGATGAATGAACCAAAGGAGTATTTAAGGACCGAAGCAGGTGGTGTTTTGTAGTGTTTGACCCAACGGGAAAAGGCGTGAATGTATGTATGCACCAGCTTATGCCCGCGGGTTCGCCCGCGTGGCGTGCGATAAGTGTCCCACGGGCTCTTACGACCGGGATAAAAAGTATCCTATGTGTTCATTCAGGTTATAAGTTATCTGTATGCTAAATTTCATCCAAAACCATGCAGTAGTTTTTGCGTTAAAGAGTAACAAACATCCATCCTCACAAACTTTGCTGCGATGTGCGATGTGCGGTACCCACGTCCGTCAAGCAAGGTTGCGTTACGTTAGACTACAGCCTTAAATGACTTGCGTTGACATTTCTGCAATTACCACGAGTAGTTAGCAGTGGTTAACTAGTTGTTAGCTTGCTCGGCTGAAGTGATAACATGATGATGGACGGGTGTTTCACTATCATGCTTTATAATAACGGTCACATAACTGTGAATCTGAACATTTCTCTTTTTCACTCGTTTTTCTGACATTGCGTTCGTTTGTACCTTGATAAAATCCACGGTGGGGAATTCCGTAAGCAATGTGAGCACGGAGCACCCTTTGGAAATCAAGAGTTTGGCTCAATGTCCCTTATGTTACTTCATATTTCCACTGACCCACCCCGGGTTCGCACGGGTGCAATGTTATACATATAATAAACCTTCCTCTTGAATCACTCTATCTATTAAAAAAAACGCATCAAAATCCGTTGCGTAGTTTTAAAGATCTAAGCATACATAGGGACAGTCAGCGGGAAGCGTCTTTGTTTTATACTATGTGTAGTGATATCAAAGAGGTGCCTTTTTTGGGTTTGAAACACTAAGCGGCATCTAAATGTAATGCCTTAATAAAACCTGGCTGTTTCAAGGATTTTTTAAGGAATCGTTTATTCCTCCGCTTCCTTCGTTTATTTCTTTTATGATTTCCAACACTTTCAGGTAGGTAGACTGTTTAACTGGAGATTTTGTGGGATAACGGGAGAGTGGAAAGTGCTTTTCATAAAAACAACCTTGTGTGTTTTCCATTTTACAACAACCTGTAAAATCGTCGTAATACTTACCTACGCAATCTAGTAACCATAAAGTCGAAATTAGATGCTTCACTTTCTGTTCATTTTTGTTGTCAGTAAATTGCATGAACACAAAATGAATAAAAATGAACATTAAATGAAAAATTGACTGACCTGCAATAGTGTTGAGGAACATAAGGTACTCGAAGTTGGAGATTTCGCGGCGCTGCCATTTCTGCGTCATATTGGAGTTGCGCATGAGTTGCCGCGGCGACATCATCGATGCACGTCTGGAACAATGCAAATAAACATAAATAAGATCCAATCTGAGGTCTAAAAGTGTACTTAATTCAAGTTTTAGTCAGTAATAGACTCTAGACCTCTGTGACAGACGGACAAACTTTTTTTCAAGGTTAAAAATTATAAAGTTGAGGTAAAGTAAATAATATTTTTATCGTATTTTTTTGCGTGAACCGTTTTTAAGCTAACTGCCTATAATTAGAACATGAATAAACATGAAACACTATAAAATTTTACATTCAATGTGTATAAAATTGTACTTATTCGGCCAGGCAAAGAAAAGGTATAGAGGGAAATGTTTGGAACACAATTTTTGAATTCGTAACTTTGTTTGGACTAGTTAGGAGTAGGGATGCCCGATCTGAATCGATTTTCCAGAAGATCGATTCATGGCCATACGATCTACCGATTTTTTTAATCGATTCAACAGGATGCGACCTTCGCCTAGATCGAATCGTATGCGCCTTTAAGATCGTATGAAAAAATCGTATCAACTAAAACCTAAACGTCAAACGAAACTTACCGTACGAACTACAACAAAGTAAGATTACTACAGTGTACCGTATCTAGTTAGTTCCCACCCCAAGAGAGTAAGAAATTGACTCAATGGTGCCTACTGTTGTAATCTTTTATGTTAAAGCACTTTTCTAGGTCATTAAACTTCGTTTTCATTAAATGGTTGTGATTTGCTCTACAACTCTTTTGCTGGCATTATTTTTTTGGGTACTCGTACATCGTTGAAGAGTTAGCCGGTCAAAAAGAGCAAAAATTGTGAGGCAAAATGTTTTTTTTCCAAAATTACCGACTTTCAAAGCGGATATCTCGAAAACTATACACGATATCGAAAAACTTGACTGAGTAAAACTTGTAGTAAAAATCAGCTTTCATTTTGTATAGAGTAGTCATGTAGCTAGGACGCATAGTTTTCAGGATATAATTGAAAAACCGAAAAATGGGACCTTCAAACCCAACAAAGTTAGTCCAAACAAAGTTATGTAGTCAAAAATTGTGTTCCAAAGATTTCCCTCTTTACCTTTTTTGAGCATTCGTTGCCTGGCCAATTACTCGTACAATTATGACTAAATAAATACACACATCAAAAGTGTCTAGGGATCAACATATATTTTTGCAATAACTTTTCTCCTGATTGATATTAATTAAAATTTTCTTTAAGGATTCATCAAATAAAGTGTTTTCGTTTGTCACAGTAACGATAAACCAAGTCACCTTTGCATTAATAAAGAAATTTGCCATTTTCCTAATAAAGGGATTTTTGACATTTGAACCACTAACACAAAAGTTCGAAAAAAAGACTGAAATAACAGTTTTCTTTAAAATTTTATTGGGTAACTTAAACAATTAATAATCCGTGTTTCTACCGCGAACACTAACAACACAAGAACATCGGTTTGGCATACTCAAAATGAGTTCATCCAAATCACGCTGTGGAATGGCCGCCCATGTTCGTTGCAACAACAAAAAAAGGTCTTCTTGCGACTGGATACCCTCCATATTCGGCAGAGCTCTTCTCTGTAGCATATCCCATGCATGCTCAATCGGATTCAAGTCTGGCGACTGAGCAGGCCAGGGCAGGACATTGATGTTAGCTGCGGCGAGAGTCTGTCTTACAACTCTTGCGGTGTGCGGTCGTGCATTATCATGCATTAACTGAAATAAGGGACCGATTTGCACTTGTAGAGGAACGATGACGTCTGATACAATCGTCTCAGCATAAATTTGAGCGTTGAGGTTGCCTCTGATCCAAATCAACTCAGTTCTTCCGCCGATCCAAATACCCGCCCATACCATGATGGTTCCACCACTATAAGGATGGACTTCCTGGCAGGATTTTAATCGCTGTTGGCGTCCAGGGGTTCTCCAGTGTCGTATACGTCTTGTATCCGGTCTCATACCAAAACGAGACTCATCAGAAAAGCACACGAAACGCCATTGTTCTTCTGCCCAATTTCTGTGTTCAAGAGCCCATTGATATCGTATCCTACGATTGTGCATTGCTATAGGTGGTACCCGTAGCGGTCTTCGGGAATGAAGGTTCACTTCATGCAAGCGGTTTCTGACTGTTTGGTCGCTAATTAAGTTCCCTGAAGAGTGATGAAGCCTCACGGCTAACATCATGGCGGTTATTGTTGGAGCTCTTCGAGTTAAGATTTGAATGTATCGGTCTTGTCTCCGTGTGGTGCAGCGATACCGTCCTCCATGGCGCTCAGCCACGGTACCAGTGCTTCGGTAACGTGTCCAAAGTCGACTGATAACACTCTGACTTGTATTCAGAGCTAAAGCCACAGTACGTTGCCGGGAACCAGCTTCTATCATTCCCACGGCTCTGAGCATTTCTTCCCTGCTTAAATGACGTCGCCGCTCCATAATAACGTTGGTTTTAATCAGTAGTAGGGAAACAGTAGCACTAATAATGTCTTCAATGCGTTGTATGTTTTTATAGGGAAAATATTGACAGCTGATTTTCATCTTTTACTCGAATTTGATTCACAGTTCCTGATTCAAATTATGAAATGCACCAAAAAGGATCCATATAAATTTATAAAATCATAAATTTATTACAAAGCCACATCTCAATCTCAAGAAATCCACATAAAAATGCTTGATCCCTAGACACTTTTGATGTGTGTATATTCTATATTTTTAGAATAGCGTATTAAACTAGATATAATAAAAAGCACGTGTTCTTAACCATAGTTTTACACGTTTTAGCATTTAATATCAATTTATAGGCGTACCCATCAAAAGATGCTTTGTCTCGGTCCGGTGGTTAGCTTAGAACACGCGCGATTTAAAGATGGCCCGCAAAAACTACGTTATCATGGAAATTGCAAACGATAATGTTGGGTAATTTATTTTTAGCAAACTTGACCTTGGTACTACAAAAACTTTATCTAGTTTAGAGGAACTAGATGAAGAGTTTTCGGAAAATGCTTTCTTTTAAGTGCTTTTTTTTTTAATTTTTTTATACTTTCAGTATTTATATCGAATGCTAATTCGAATGCGAATGCTATACTGGTGCCAATATAATACAGTGACCTTTCCTGGATGCAACAAGATTTATAGATTCTAACTATTTTATTTTATTACAATTCAATGCAGTTTTATTGCACATAGGGTCTGGTTTTCACACAGTCTCTCTCAGACTGACGAGTAATAGTCGAGCAACTTATAAAATGTACTTGGAAAACATATTTTTCTAAACATAATATAAGGGACGCACACGTTTTTCAACTGCAAATGTAAGTTTGTTTTTTATTATTCCATTTTATAATAAAAATCATCGTTCGGCGGCAAATCAGACCGAAATTATTCTACCGTTTTCGGCGTACAAATATTTATACATTACGGAGTATTTAAGAATTATTCTATTAATACATGTTCATAAATTATATTCAGCAAATCAGTTTAGTTAGCATAATATTTTGATGGGCAACTACGGATCCCTACATTGTGCGTGGCCCGACACGCACTTGGCTGGTTTGTTTTAATTGCCTTAATTTGTTCTGTGTACAGTTTTATAGCTTTACTGATTACAGATTTTATCTCATTTTTTATTTGCAACGTGAAAATACATCAGCCTTGATATCGGTATGTAGTTGTTGGGTGCCCCTTGAGTCGTTGCCCCAGTGATCTTGACCATGGGCCTACGGATAAGCCGCTTATCCAAAATATACCATTAACAAGAGGAAGTTAATTTTATCTGTATCGTAAACAGATTGAGTCAGACGCTACCTTAGTGAAATTACGAGTAAACCACAGTCGATGGTCGGCCACTTCCGTATAGGGTCCGTCCAGATTTGTCTGGTTTTTTGGTCCTACGTACGGACTTTGTGAGGCCTTGACATAAAAGGGTAGTATTTTTTAAGGCGGTACCCTGACCAAATAACCTTGAGCATTCGTCCCTTTTCACCGCACGCCACCCAGCATAAGATCGTGAGATAGAAAATAGCAATACACGTAGCGAGTACGCTCAGATTTTGGAATAAAATCTTTATAAAATCAAATTTAGGTCTTTTGAAAAAAATTAAACTAGCATAATGTTTATTATTAAATTGCCTACCATCTAGTGTAAAAAGAAAATCAAAATGATGGTTACTTTACGAGGAGATTCAAGCCATCAATAATCCTGCCTCATTTCTGTGGTTTCGTTGTGAGGAGATTAATTTTACATTTTACTACTAAAAAAAAATCCAAAACTACCATTTTGGAGTCAAGAATATGCAGAAATTTCATGTCTATTTTATAAGTTGGTATTTATTTTGGGTAAAGAGTAGATAGCTCCCAGAAACTGCACAAAACACGGCTACCGCTGCGTTTTGCTCGGGGTGGCGGGCGCCTTAAACAAAAACACTTGAAAATAATTGGAACGCCACTGCCGCATTATGTAGACCAGCTGCGCGGGCGCTGCTCTCGTATTGTCACTACAGCTGTTCTAGGAATCCTTATCTGATTTCTTTGATAGGAACCTTGTTTACGTTTGTAGTTTTAGTATTGGATTTGTTTCCTGTATGTACAAGCTGCCGTTCTGTTTGCGCTACACTAAAGCATAAGCTTAAAAGTTAGACGGTTCTCTTTGTTTATCTTTGGCAGCTGCCATGCAACTGTGCGAGTAAGATGACTTCTGTTTCTCAATTCTGAGAATGTAAACACATTTAAATAATTGCAAGGTATTTTGAATACTACCTGTCACGTAACTACCCACATTTCCTACGTTAAGCGATTACCAATCAATCAATTAAATAATCTGCAATAATCTCTAATTAATAAAACTCGTAAGGCGATGGTGTATGACAGTTTTGCGTGTAAACTAACTAAAGTCGAGATCACACCAAATGAAACGCTTGCTTAGCGCGGATTTCACCAATTAAACTTTTTAGATCTTTAGATATTTTTTCTTTTCTTTAGATCTTTTTTTATAAAACGTTGCCCCACACTAGGAATTTGTCCTGTATCGTGAGTGCGTTTATAAACATTTAAACTGACATACACCAACAGCCAGACCCGGAACAACTACCTGTAGATCAAACAAATATTTTTTTCGTGCGGGGATCCAACCCGCGACACACAGCGCAGCAGCCAATCGCTCAGCCACTGCGCCAACCGTGCCATCGAACGCGATCAGCACACCTGTACTGCGTTCAAGGGCTATCAGTGCAGTGTCTATATCACTACAGAATATTGATACTGACAGCTCTTGAACGCCTTTTAGATCTTGTTGATCGCGTTCAGTTTCTTGGGTGAAATTCGCCCTTAGCAGCCAGACGGCGCGGCACGGCGGCGGTTAGCTTGCATTCTTTTTGTCATCTAAACTCTGTGTTCTTGTTGTATTAAGACAAAACAGAAAAAAAAAAGATTTGATGATTTACTTGGGGTCGATGATATTTTAAGTTTGCGTTTAAAATAAACCTTTTTTTTGTTTGGACATCGATACCTATCACGTCTGCAGAATTTTGCTAGATAATTCAATTGCACTCTGTATGTTTTATGTGAATGCGGCCTAACAATGTCGCAGCCAGCGGCGCCGCGTGTTCGACTAGTATAGTGTGATCGGTGTCAGGGTCGGTGCGCGGTTGTCGACCCGCGCCGCTGCGTCTGCGACTGTGCTGTGCGTCTGCGTGTGCGCATAAATGTGAGGCTTTCTCATCTATCACTGTAAGGACTAATACCTTTAATATGAATTACCTATAGTATGTTTTTGTTAATTTTTAGTTGTCCGGTATCGAGTTCACGAGCGCTACTGTCTACCATGAGGTCCTGCGTGGTAGCCGGAGTTTGGTAGTTTGTGGTGTGATACCCTCGTGCCGTGGAAAGCAAGTTAAGCCTTTGGTGCTGCGCCTGATCTCTCTCGGGTCGAGTCGGATTCGGATTGGATCGCAAGGGGAGGATAGAGTGCACCTGTGCCTCCATACACACTTATTCATATAATACCTCCCGCGTCATTGGCTGGTCTCCACTGAAATTTTTGGCCGCCATGACCAAAAACGAAGGAGGACGTTGTTAGTATGTTGTTAATTTGGCAGTTTATGAAGATTATGCTGTCAAAGTTGATAATTAAGGGAAATAAGATGGGCTGTTTAATTCTGTGTCAAGTTGTACTAAGATCTTGTAAGATGATGTTTTATTGGAGGACGAGGGGTTAATTGAGGTATATCAATATAACAACTAAACATTTGATACATTTCTGCATGAGTTGGTTTCTGTTCTGCAATGGTTTGGGATATTTTTTTACGAATGCAAATATAATGAGATGTAAACATCTAAATATGTATGTCATTGGGTTAAATATGTATGTTTTATTTTGTGCTCGAAGCTTTTACGATTTAAGAATACAATAAAACTAATAAAAAGTTAAAAAGCTTCTGAACTTTATTCAACCAATTAGCAATTACCAAATACAGACAAAATTGCAAGCAAAGGCCAGCCTCGAGAGGTCAAAAGCCCACTTGTTTTATAAATACTGAATATAAATTATAAATAGCGTCGAGACCGATACCGAGACCGGTGAGTGGGTGACCAAGTGATCTCGATACCGGAGTACCGGAAGCGGATGGGGGCATAAGACCTTATCTTGTAAATAAACAAACAATTATCTGCTAGGAACTAGAAGTTGATCTAGTTTATTCGCGATTAATGAATTATTCAAGCCGTTAATCATATTTTGGCGTCATTTATAGAGATTGTTTTGTCACATTTATTTATGAGTTGCTGTAACTGGGTTTGATAGGGAATGTTTCTTGATAAGTTTTGTGTCGGTGCTTCAAAGCTTTTGCATTAATTTTTTTCGCATTTTATAGGCGTCGTTGTGATTGTAAAATAATCAAAATGTCTCAAAAGTGAGCAAGCGAGTGCAACATTATCTGCGCACAGTAGAGCACTATTGCAATATATTTCCCTAATCGTTCTGACATCTTAGAGCAGGAACTTGAGCAACAAACATTACTGTTATCTGTCATACTTCGCTTTGCCACACCAACAATAATAAAAACACATAAAGCAAATAAAATAATTAAATTGCAAAATTAAAAAATACGAAGTTGCCAACATTTACGAATGCCAATAACCATTTAAAAAATCAAACGAGGTGAGGTAAACTTCTGTGGTACCTTGTGACCCACGCTTGACCAAACTCTTGTTCCGAGTTCAATTTCTGACCAATCGGGGAAGGTCACAGATGATTTAACGACTACCTCTTTGGTGAACAGTCCATTGATATGTTGCATGTTGCGAAATTTACTACGTTTTGTTATTGTTTTTGGTCAAAAATGGCTTCGCGATGGCTAGTCAGCTTTCTGTTGTATGGTCAATGTTTATGATCATGTAAATTGTTGGACAACTTATTTTATTATTATAAACACCATTGAAGTTTAATATGTATGTGTGAAAAGCTGTAAAAATAAGGTACCACGGTATTTGCCGTTTAAAGATGGATGTAAGTCCTTTTTCGACTTCGATTCAAGTATGAAATCATTGGGCGTGATGATTCATGCTGTAATGTCAACATACATGAAATGTAATATTACATGGGTTGGAGTGTAGCCTTAGGGGCGCTATGGCGCGGGACTTTAAATTTTTTTTTTTTTTTCGAATTGGTACCATACGCTTATAGGCACCATGAGCCGTGCAAAAAACAAAACGGTGTGTACCTGCAAATATATCCATAGGTTAGGTTAGGTTAGAACTACGACCAACTACCTCGAAATTGAACGCGAAATTTTTCTAAGTATTTTTTTCATAGTGCCCCTAAGACGACACTCTGACCGAAATTTTCTAAGTCCCAAAAAGTTTTTTTCGTTTTCTTTGCTTCTCATAGCGCCCCTAAGGATATACTCCAACTCCTAAATATCCGCCCCTAAGGCTACCCACTGACCATTACATGTTTTAATTATAGCCAGGGAACTATGTGTTATGATGCTACTCGTAAATCTAACTGTTATTGCGAAATAGAATTTGTAGAGCTAAGAAAAAAGGATCAAAAGATATCTCGAGAAGATGACTTACATCGAAAACAATATTTAATCATACGGAAACTTTCCATCCCAAATTATCTTGGACCATTTTGGTAGTTAGCACTTAACTTTGTCAAAAATGTTTCCCTGTCAAGATATATGATCCCAGAAGTTAGTAAAGTATGATAAAGCGTCTTAAGCCGTAAATGGTCAGAAGAGACTCATGATTTTCATGAAATATATTGCTTCAGATAACGCATTAAAACGTCAAACAATTGGCCTTATTTTAAGATTTCGGCATCGTTTGGGAGGTTTGCGGAAGTCAACATATATTTACAAACCCATGATATAAGCTCACGCCTTTTTCCCATGGGGGTAGGTAGAGACTACAGCGCGCCGCATTTACATTTTTTTTCTTCGTTCAAATATTTGAGAAATAGAAATAATTTATTTGCCAATAATGTAGATATACAGATAATTATGATGGTTATTTTGATGAGCATCCCGATACATTTTCCTTTACGGCATGCAAACTTATTTAACATAATAAAGAAAGAAAGAAAGAAATATATTTATTTGGGACAAGCACAGGAACAACAAAAATAACAATAAAAAAAAGAATCTAAAACTAAATAATAAAAAAAGACCTGTGCGAGGCCAAAAAGGCTCCTAATACCGCAGCGCTGGTATTCTGATAGGGCCCATAATAGGTACATTTACAGAAAATAAAACGTAAAAAAGCATTCCATTCACTAAGCAACATTACTATCATTATTAAAAATATTCATATATTTAAAAACATTCGGAAGTAAGCACAATGCCAATAATTAAAAAAAAAAACAATTTAGAGACAAAAAATAATCAATAACTAAAAGTACAAATGTCAATCAATTCATACGGTATCCTTATTTTTCTTAATCAATAAAAAATTACTGAACTACAGATTTGTCAGCAGAATTATTGATTAGATTTGACCAGCGTTTATGAGCGTTTCAGAACTCAATGTGAAAATCAACCAACCATTTAATAGACCACTCCTTGAAGATGCAGTTAAAAATGACGCCAGCTAAATAAGAGGCCACTTCCAACAATTATTCGAAATAATTGCCCAGACAACGACGTCTCCGGGGCAAAAGAAGCCGCTGTTGTCAATCATTCAATTTCGAAGAGAAACAACATTTTCGCGATGTAATCCTACATAATTCAGGTAATCATGTCATCATACTCAATCATGATGAGAGGGTAGCGGGGGGGGGGGGCGAAGAGAGGGGAGGGGAGGGGAGCGGAGGGGAGGAGGCTGCATGTCATCGCATGATTGTCTCGTCCACAATCATTGTTTACTTTCGTACACACGCTAAACGATTTTTTATCGTAACAAGTTTATCAGAAAATTGTAGCATTGCATTGTCAACCATGAGAAACAATTTTCGTATGACAAGTAACTTGATAGCTAAAATCGGACGATTTAAGTCATTTCTGCGGCCGAAGATGAAATATGTAGTTTTAGTTTTTTGGTCTAATCGATTTAGTTTCACGGAAAGGGCGACTGTGGGCTGTGGGTGGCTATAGTTGCTCTATAAATAAGACATAATAAAGCACTTATACGTCTAGTAGGAAATAATAACACTTCCTATCGAAAAGCATTCATTTATCTTCCGAGCGGAAACTTGCAAGTTCCCCTCGGCGCGCATTCTCGACAGAATGCTGCTTAAGAGTTTTTTTATAAATCGCACGTCTTGTTTATTCGTTTTGCTATTGTTCTTCATTTTAAATATTACGTTTAGGTAGTATGTTTATCAACATTTCTAGTTGTTTTTAAACACATATACAAAAATTATATATAATAAACATTAAGCTCATTTGCAAGATAAAAATGTAACTGCAAAATTCTTTGTCAAATAATCAACCTAACCAAAATAACCAAATCAATTAACTTAGACATTGAACTTGATCTAATAACTTTGTGCGGTTAAACTCCATGAAGGTGAATGACCCAGAAAAACTGTAAACTGTTATTATTTTAAGCTTGAAAGAATTGCAAACGGCTAATTATTGACATACTGATTTAATTAAAATTATGACTAACGGCGCGTAAACGTACACGTTTGTAAAATGTAGAGGTGCTTATATAAACATTCTAAATGTAACTAGTGTTCTCGTGCAGTAAACTATTCGTAATTAAATTAATGGTAGAAGTAATTAGTATTCATCTATATCATGAGTATTGTATCTGTGTTGAATAGTATCCAGGAAATCATTAATTTACTGATAGCGAATCATTCAAACTCTTCATGAATTAAGATGTTTTGTCTCACGACTATTATACTTGAAAAAGACGCGACAAAATATGAAGTCGCGACAGAGTCGTGTAGTCGCGAGTGTACGCGAGTCGTAAGTCTGTGGGGCACAAATTGGCGAGCGATATGTCGCACATGTCCGGTAAACATTGACATTGACAACTGTACGCTCGCGCACACAAATCATAGCATGTTTACATAATTTTATTCATATTTTTTTGGGCAGAAGTTATTTAGAATATAAATGCAAGTTTTCTGTGTTTTTGTTCTCAAAAGATATCGATGCTATTTGGAAGAGTGACTTGACACGAGAAATATAGGATGCTATGGGCATGAGTTGAAGTGTTAAACGCACACCATGGCCATTTCAACTTTTCTTCCAAGCACGATAAAATTGTAATTTAAGGGCTTTACTTTAGGACACCGTATCTCTGGACATTTGATGTTGAATTAAGTGCCCTCTACCTATACATGCCAGCTTCATTTTGCGCTGCGACTTTGAAGAAAAATCAAATTGGCAATGGGGGGTGACTACGCCAGCTTCCACAAAAAAAGTTTAGACCCTTTTTCTACACGGACAATTAGAAAACTTTTCTAAGTTCCGATAGAGTTGCAATGGTTTCTAGTTTACAATAAGTATTTACAAAATACGGCTGATAAAGTTGTTCCCACGGGTAATTAGACACGTCTTACTTAGTTGTTATCGACTTCTTTAACTTAAACGCGTTTAAAATCATCTGTTTGTTTTCATAGCTTTAATGGATTTCATTATCACAAAATGAGTAATGTTTTTAATGATAAATATTTTTGGTGATTTAATGGCTGTTTCATATACTTAGTAATTTAAACCAGAGGTTAACTTTGACTGTGATTAATGAACTTCTCTGTATCAAATCTAAATATTTCCGTTCTAAAAATAAACAAAATAATTACATAACATAATTGTTATTAATCATATTCATTAATTAACGACTAAAATTAAGTAATTGCTCAGATATAGGAAACGAATGGCCATTGTTTACCTCACCTAGTGAGATAATATTGTGTTTTGTCCACCGGAACTGATAACAAACATAACTTTAGGGCAAGAAGCTGTTTAGTTAAACTGTTTGTACTTGAGAATCTTTGTTTTTTGATTTAAAGTATTTGAATGTTTGTTTTAAAAATACTAATGTAGCTTTATACATGTCTTGTGAAACTTGTGAAATAAACAAAAAAAAACTAAAATATCCCTTGCTGTGTTTGAAAGCTCACTTAGAATAATAAAATTTACGTTACCACTTCAAAACATATTGGACAGTTTTCTTCGTCGCGATTTTTTTTGAGTCGTACAATCTTGATGTTGGTCTGCCAACGCTTCTTTGCCACCTCTTGGCACCCATTCCCCTAACGGAATGGGTGCCGACAAAGTACGGAAAATTATCAATATTATTTTTTTTTCTGCCAAAGGACTCCTGTACCTAACAGTACCCAAGTCAACATTTACATACAAGCAATCAAGTATGTTTGATGTGAGATCAACGCACTGCTATGTATCATTAGCAGCCACGATCTATTGTTTATCACGACCTATGTCAGGAGAACCTTCAAAGCCACTTCTTACGATACCTATACTCCTGTTAATCGAGAATTACGAAGGATAGGTAAAGTTTATTATTCCGGTAGGAAATTGTTCTATTTACGGTCTTGTAATTAATCTAATAGATAATTCTCAGAAGTTTATAAAGGTAAATAGTTGATAAAAAGTCTATGAATTGATTTATCATGTCATTTGTGATTAATTCTTGAAGAAAAACCTACTTGAGATGTAATTACTTCGGTGTAGAAAAGAAGAAATCCAGAAGCCCGCGTGGGGGTCTAACATTATCTCACAGGACTGTGCTATCGGGATAAAAAGTATCCTATGTCGTAGGTAAACCCCAGGTTATGGTGAATCCGAATGCCAAATTAAAATAGTAGCTCGTAAATTCGTAACGTATCAAAAGTCCTAAATCACTAGAGACCCTTTTGTTAAATTCCGCCGGAACTAGGAAACTTCACGTTCAGTACACTTCACATTAATTAAAGGCACTTCATCCCGGCCCTTACTGCTAATTAGCTCATACACGTTGCATTATCAGCTGTCCAAGGCGAGCTATCGACCCGGCACACCTACGGAGCAGTTCCTACTATTACAATAATCACGCAATATACCAGGTCAGCTGATTCTGAAAGAGTTGTCTCATTTTGTTCCGGTGTATCGGATTACGTTATTCAATTGTTTATTTGTAATATGGGTGGTTTTTATTATGAACCATTAACATATTTATAAATAACTTCATGTTTAAAAAAGGTATTTAGGGTTGTTTATAAAATCTTGTCGGGTTTAATTTTAATGTGTCAATGCTGAAACATGTTTTTCAATACTCTTTCTCGAAAACAGGTTTTAATAGCACTACGATTAGGTTCAACATGCAATGTATTTCACACACGTGGATTTTTTATATTTTTCCGCACACGTGCGGAAATAAAACATTCCACAGATAAGTCCAAATGGGTTCAATGACTATAGCTTTAATCGGTGGTGATTGTTTTTTTTAAATCTTGGCAAAGAGATATGCGTCTATACGGCGTAAATATTTTTTTAGTATTTAAATTGTGTTTATAAATAGAATATCATAGATATACATGATTATTTAAAACAAATATTTACTTTTATGAACAAATTAATATTTCTTTGTGTTCCAAATGCAAAAATATTTGTTTTTTTTTCTTTTCATATCAGGCTGTATAGCGGCATCATACCTTTGCTTCTTCTTCAGCCTGGCGAAAGAAAAAGCGGAAAAAAAGCAAATTAAATCATAGTTTCATAATAATTTCCGCCAAAAATACTTTCTGTTTTAATATTTTATTTCTTCGAAAGTGTATTGAAAAACTTCGTTTGATACGCGTGGGGATTTGTTATTGCAGTTCTCGGCTCCATAACACCCTCGCCTGCAGCTCGGGTGTTAATTCCGCGCTCGAATGCATGGAATGATTCCAGCACTGTTTCAGCATGTATCGTACAATTAAATGATGTCTCCATAAGACTCAGTAATCATAAATGGCCTGTTAATTTTCATGTCATCATATTCCCTTTTCGGTATTACATACTCGTAAAAGGCAGGAAAAACAAATTTTCAGAGTCATTTTACATTGCATGTTGACAGTAACTAAGCTCTTGCAAAACGAGTAATATTTCAAAAAACTGAATCACTTAACACTAAACATAATTAACACAGCGTCAAAAGAAATAAATTAAGAAAATTGATAACGCAAATAAAATATTTGACCACATCACTTCTACAAATGGTTGTATCCAGTTAAAGGCAAGATTCATCATAATTTACTTTGTGACGACTGAACAAAAGTCATGAGCTCAGTTTTCCCAAAACCGAGTAAAAATAAACATAACAAATTATATTTTTTCGTGGGATACAGTATTTTGTTTCGTATTTACTCGAATTTTCCGAATTAAGCATTGACATCTATGGCGATAAGTATATGAGTAAACAAAGTGTATTTATTTACCTAACTTATTGTGGTTATTCTAGTTACTTGAAATGTGGTGTATTTATGCCGCGTTCCTCAGAAAACTATGGGCTACTATGGTCAGCATTATTTTTATAGACTCTTCGAAGGACCTCTTATTTGAAATATATAATACTTCTACTAAACACTAATGTTTAATACGACCACAAGAGGAAAAAAAAACAAAACGTCGCATACATTTTACATATGTCAAGCTAGCCTTAATATAAATCAGGTACCAGGGTGACAGGAATCAAAAATGCTGAATCACAGACAACCGCAGACCGCATGTCGAGCTTTCAAATCAATTGTAGTCAGTGACGAACGCTTGATTCACGGCAATGCATAATACGAGTATGCGATGAATCGGCAAGGATACGCAAAATTTATTGGTAAAAAAAGATTTACAACTTGTAAGTAGGAAAAACCCCGATTTTTCGTCATATAGGGAAATTGGATTATGTTATCAGCAGGTACTTATTTAACTTTTAACCAGATAGACCATTTGTAACAAAAGTCACGCATCATTTTATACGTTTCCTAGATTGTTACGTGGTTGGTTATGTATTTTGGGTATGTTGGTTCTCAGTACAAAATGGACAGTACAATTTAAATAATATTAAAACGCCATTTTATAAACTGAATCATGATTTATAATATCAGGATCGCAGAACAGAACAAGAACGTAGAGATATTTGTAAAGTATGTATGTCATACCGTACAAAGGCTTTAATAGCCGAGCTATTTATATTATTTTAATATCAATATTACCCCGCATTCTCCACGTTACGGTTACAACCGGTTACTTCCGATTTCCGTGTACAGTTATAACTTGTGTTCGCGACTGTACTCATAGTTTACACTCTCTTCTTTGTAAACAAACTCATTTTTTGTCATTTACAATTTTATTTATAAATAATAATAGTAATTAGAAAATGGTGGTGTTAATTATAGGAATGTGAAAGATCGGATCAGCAATTTATGGATCATCTGTATTGGATTAGATTTCAGACGTGTGAAAAATCTGGACTCTTTTAGTAGGTAAAGTTGCAAACATATTACACTAAGTGTTGTTATAGTTTCCTAGCTGTTAATAAGCGTCAAGTATTAGGTAATGCTAAATACCAACAAGCCGGCGCGTGCGTCATATTGAGACTCGATCCGATTCACTGACCAGCAAAAATAAACTTTGTAAATGCAGTAATTAAAAACGAATAGTTTTGTATCGTAAGGATATTATCTAATTTAGTTTTTATAATATATATTAGTTTATATAATTATTGATCACTGGCAGCCTTGCTCCTCGATGTGAATATTCTTAATATTAAACAATGTTATGTAATCACGCTGAAATCGGAATATGGGTTAAGTGCCGCTAAACGACATAGCAATACCAATTCTGTAAATTCTATAAAAATCTATAAAATTCTATAAAATGGCTTTCAAAATAATGGATTGCCGAAATATTAATTAACATAATTTGTTAATACATATATTAATGAGTTTTTACCCTAATTAGACAAACTAATTAATAAATGACATGGTTCGATGATACATCATGATTCTTTTAAGTAGTATACTTGAGATTTATTGGCTCTATTTGGCATTCGGTAGCCAAACCATGACATGCTAAACGAGGAAAATATAAAAAAAATGCATGTTAGAAAATATAGAAGTACAATTTTAACGGAAAGAGTAACTCTTGCGGAATACCTATGTGTTGTCTTATTCACCAAATATGTCTAGATGCGCAATACATTTACTACAGGCATCCTACCAGCCAGCCTTCAGTTCTGGTTTCAAAACAAAGTCCCTCTTCCTCTAAAAACCATCAAGGGTTTCCACCAAAAGAAAGTCCAAACAAAATGTCAAATAAAATTCCAGTAAATTGATTTACATAACAATCAGAGGGTGGTAATCACGATGGCGAAAGATTGCTCACATTGTCGGTCGTATCAGCCCGATGGCTGACAATGACGGTCTTTAGAATTGCGCATTGTTTGAGCCTATAGAGCACGGAACCGGCGAGTGGCTAGAGATGGCAGTAACAGCCGAAAGTGGGTTTAGCGCAAAACTGCCGCCGGGTTGCCGTCCAAAACCTGGTCTCGTGGTCGCCAACGCGACTGCGTCCTGTCAGGCACAGTGTTATTGTGCCTGACAGAGAACCAAACCCAGGCTTCTTCATCAGGGATATCCCATAAGCAGCCCAGTGTTTGAAAAAGCACGTTATTCCGTTGCGCGTTGGTGCGGCGACTGACCTGTCTCTGAAGATCAGGACAGATCAGATCCCATCGGATCGTCCCATCAGACTTTGAGAGTGCGGGAAGCCGTATCACACTTGTGTGAGCACACACTATAGTGCACCTGACTATATTAATTTCTGCATCGACGGCGAGTCTTCGCTGAGATTGGCCATCATGACCGAAGACGGTAGGAGGATTATTACAATCGCAGTGCGAGTAAACGGAGACGCGCTTGGTTTGTATTGAAGTGTTGATAATGCAGCTTATAGCAGCGAGGCGCCGAGGCATAGCCGTGTTCTGTGGTCGCGCCCTACTAAGCAAACAATGGAGATATGGTACATCTGTCAACTACTTAGAAAGTAGCCTTGATTCCTCCGCGGTGATCTCAAGTGGGTAGGGATGGTGTTATCTTGTGGCCGATTTACTTGTAGCTGATTATTGCCAGAAGACTTGATACTTCACGTGGATTCTTTCTTAATTCAGTCCTTGTAAAAATTCGGCCAGCCCATTTATTCTAATCAGAGAAGATCATGGAGAGCACATGTCAAAAACTTATTCAACTATACAGGCATCCTAATATATAAGTACTTTAAGTAAAATTCCGTAGACAGAGCGTCATATTGCAACCGATACCTGAGGGGTCCACCCACTGACAAACATTGACAACTACAGCGTGTTATTCCCTGACAGACTGCTGAAAATCATCAAAATTTTTCAAATTCCTGGCCATACTTTTTTCACGTGCCTTCTGTTCATATTTTATTTTTGATTTATCTCAGTGTTTACCTGTTATTGTGGTATGGTATACATAACAAATAATTACCGACATCAGTGTCGCGTGCGCACTTCCTGTGAAGAACGATCACGAACGGTATAAACTGCTCATTTTCTCTGCCTTATCACAATTACAGCACATGTCAAATGCAACCTATCATAATGAAACCTGGGGTTTTTCCTTTACCATGATATTTTGTTTTTTTTTTCTTTCTTGTAAAATGTATGGTTCTGCCCTGTGCACAAGTATTCGGTAATGTTAATTATAAGCAAGCCGGCGCGTGCGTCATATTGAGACTCGATCCGATTCGCTGACCACTGACCAGCAAAACACAACGTTGTAATAGTTTTGTATCCTAAGGATATTATTTAATTTAATTTTTATTTTAAACGATTGACACGTAATCAATCATTACTACTTTTGAGTCATGCTCTCACGCTATCACGAGGTAGATTATAGTCTGGAATAGCACAAGTATCTCAAAATTTTCACGCGAACGAAGTCGCTGGCAACGGGCTAGAAATTAAATTTATTTATTTAATGTTACATTTTGCGGTTTGGAAATGATATACAAAACTGGGAAATCTACGTTCAAAAACCCAAGTTTGCCTTAAAATTAGTACAGCCACAAGAAATGTAATTGACACGAAGGCTATTAATTATTAATAGACTATTAACTCAGCCTACCGCAGTCTACAGCTGGAGATAGGCCTCTTCCAAACTGCGCCACAACACCTTATTCTTCGCCTCCGGCATCCACTCAGTACCAGCCAGGTCCTTGATATGGTCGGTTCAGCTGTGGGGCGTTCTACACAACGCTTGCTGATCAGCGGTGAATAAATAAGAAGACGGCAGGATAATTTAATTTGTAAAAAAACATTCGACCAAAAATGCGCTATAGAATAAAATCTACGGAAGGCAAAGGATATTTTTCTAACTTCTTCAAAACCTCAAATATTGTCACAATCAGCTAGACCTATGTTCTGTACTGTATACAAACAATGAGCACATAACCACCGCTATGTTTCATAAGCGTGTGCGCATCGCATTACAAACCGCAACACTTCATCTAGACTGATCTTTTACATAAGACGCGGAAACTATTCTTATGTTCCATACGATACTATAAAATAAGTGTAGGAAAATGCTCTGCTTCGATGATCTAATGTTCGCAAGTGCTACTGCCACCAAAGGTCCAGAGTTCAATTCCCGGGAAGAGCAGTGAGCGTTTATCCAATAAGTATTTCTCAGTCGGAGCCCGGAGTTTTGATGTGTGTACCCGGTTGATAGCAATAGGCTAGCTCACTATCTACTTCATGAGTCTTTAACATAACTGGCTCTCCCATCGGGGATTACAAGCGTGATGCTATGTTTTGATTGTAGGAAACTGTGACGTAGTACCTCTACGCTGCTACGCCGTAGCTGTTCCCGTAAAGTGTCGGCTACGAAGGTGCTACGAGCGTAGCCCTTCTAAGGGAACCTACGGCTGACTTCAAACTCAAACTCAAAGCATTTATTTCAATTAGACCATTACAGGCACTTTTAAAAGTCAAACAAAAAAAAAAGCTAAGCTACAGTCACAGTCACAAGGCATAATAACTTGAGAAAGTACTGTAGTTGTACATTCCAAAGCGTAGATCTCTATGGAGAAGAATGAGCAAGAAACTCCATGGACACTCTTTTCAATCAAAATATTGTTACAAAATCTTGGTTACATCATTCACGTTGAGATTATACATATATGTGAGAACGATGTAGAGAGACGTGCACATTAAGAGCGCCCAGAGTAAAAGGTTAAAATAATCAACACTTTCAAAATAAAGTAATTAAAATAAACCGTGGCAGCTAAGAGATGACCACTCCCAACTGACAGCGCCCGTTCACGAACATGACGCATGGCTCGGCGCCATTCAACTCAACCATATTGAAGGGAACCAAATGACCCGACACACGCTTCTTAGAGGTAGAGACTGAAGATGCGTTGTTTTAGATGTCAGATAAAAGATAATATAAAGGGTGTAAGATCGTTAATGAAGCCGAAAGGCACATGTTTTCGCCGTCATTGCGATCATTTTTTTGTTCTACGCCATACCTTCTAGGTCTGGAGGTTTTTTTTAAAAATACATGGTTTTAATGTAGGAGTTTTACGTTAAACACCTCCACGACACCAGTTCTTTCCAATACATCCATAAGCACAATGTTTTGAATGAGTTACATTGAGTCCTGCCGTAAAACGTGATTTTTCACCCCAAAAAAAGTCGTTTCCCAACAAATTTTTTTGCCTAAACTTACTTATTTTGATGTACAGAATGCTTGGTTGACGGCTTCATGCAGCGTCCGCTTACTCCCTGCTGGTAGTTATTTACTGGGGTTATGGAACATAATGTATTCACAATTAAAAAGGAAAGTAATTATTTAGTTAGAAGAATAGAAACACAAGATATCAAATAGCGAATTCAGCTATATTTTGTCTCTAAAAGATTTTGTTTTGTAATCGAGAGCAGTTGGTTAATTTTTGTCAGTACGACAGAAAACCAGACAAAGTGTTTAAGGAGTCCTTTGTTTTGTGCATTATAAATTATTGACCTCATTTAGCATTTGATATGCATCTAGATTAGACGGTCTACTAAATAGAAGATTATCGTTCCTGATGATCTGCGGATTGATATTGAGGCCTATTTGACCTATATGACTTTGGCCCACTTACAATTAAAATCGCTAATTATATTTAGGGTCACATTCATCGACGGCGTTTTAAGGTCCATATCTATCATATACATCCAAACAAAAAAAGCAAAATGGGACGCCGTCCGTCACGTCGCATCGCGTCGCGTCAATACGAAAGGATGCGTACGGCTACCCATACTTTTTGCTTTTTTTGGCTTTTTAAATATATTTCACTCAATCATATATCAGTCAATCGTTTGAAGTTGACAGAGACAGAATGATGTATTAAATATCGTTTGTTTGTTTGTATGGTGTGGTATAACACGGTAGTTAATCGCATTCAGTGATTGGTGATGCTGGCAAGCCCTAATCTTGCAACACCTGAACGAATTATGTGCTGTACTGTACTTAAGTAAATTAACGATCCTGAAACGAGATTGAAAGGTCTTGAGTTCAACTCTCAGGTTCCGGTCGGGGAAAGTGTTCTTGGGTTTTTCCTTTAAGAGATTCTCAGTAGCAGCCACGGAGCCCCTATTACATGTCGTCCTAAGTAACTACACTGGCGATATGTGGGTGTACTGTCAGGTACAGCTCTGCCTAACCGTTCGGGGATTACAAGCGTGCTGTTATGTTACTTCATATTATTTCTTAAAAATTACCTAAAAAAATTGAGACATGAATTTATTTTTGAGTTTTGTCCGCTTAGCTTATTTGACAAGGAATTAACTCATTGAATTTCCTTAGTACTGTTCAGTACGGGGCGGGGTTGCCAACTTTTTTCCGGAAATGTGTACATGGTCGCTTAGGCATTAGGAAACAAGATTTTCATTTAGATATTATCAGTATCTAAACCTCCGGTCATTTAACTAATAGTATTTTTGACCCCTCTCTTAAGAAAAATGGGATTTTTCGCAATAGAAGAATGAATACAACTATTTTTCTTTTTTTCTTTGGAAGGTTAATAGATTATTAACTTTGGTTGTGACTGTACCGAAATTATGTTTCACGTGACAGCTGTCATTCTATGGTACCTTCGTTATTAATAACAAAATAAAATTGTCGATGTGGTTTTTCTACGTAATATTCTTTTTAGTTCTTTTTCGCTTTCTTTGGATAAGTCCCAGTGTGAACTATTGTCGATAAATGGATTTATTACACATACACGTATTTAACGGTGTTTGCCTTTTCGCTAACCTTGTTAGCACACAATTAAGTACATACTAAACATATTACGAAATACTATTTCCTTGAAGTCTAGACAAAGATTTGAGATCTAGGCTTGGTTGCACTACGCATTTTTGATGTACTTCTTGAATTCGAAGTCTTTGGCATGCACTTATAGTTTCAGCTAAAAACAAGTCCCTCAATCTTTTGAGTTATTACACGACTATGCTATGAAAATGAGCTCCATTGTTTGAGGTAGCAATTCACTTTAGTGGACATTATTATTCTACGAAGAAATTCTTCTAAACCTACGGAGGTTCCTCGGAGGGCCATGTTTATTTGTCGTCCAAATATTGATTATTGCCTACCCGCATTTTCTGTGCATGTCATTTTTCAAATAAGGCAATCTAAGAGGGCCCTCATATTAGGAGTGAGTTGCTTCGTAATGAGAAATATATGTTGGGAAATTTAAATCACGGGAAATATATGTATCATGGGAAAATCCCGTCGATTCGGAAGTTGGCTCACGTGCAAACATTCCCATTGCATCTCATCGATATAGAATTAGCACTTAAAATGTTTAGTTAACGATGTTTATAACGCCGATCTATTCTAGAAGCTGTTTACAACGCAGGGCTCTGGGAAAACAAAGTTATGCCTACACATTATTTTCTGCAACACGGCGTCACGGAAACGAAATATTGGATTACAAAATCGTCACGTTATTTTTAATTCGACACTGAAACGTTAGAAATATTCGGCAGGAAGGCTAATTATAACAATCAATAGAAGATTACAGCGTGTGAATTTATTTATAATACGTCGATTTCCGGAGCACCCACAGCTCGCCGAGCTCATCAGCCGTCATCCAGCCGATGACATTATCAGCATTTGGCGCACACAGTAAAAGTTATGACAACAATAATGCGTTATAAAACACGCGGCGTCAACGAAAAGTCGCTTCAGTCAGACCGAGCAGTCGCAAGGTCAAGAGCATATGGACTATTTCGAAAACAGTCGATCGCCGGCCTGAATCGTGATGTGACATACCCAGTAGTAACACACATAAAAAAAAAACATTATTATAATTTAAAAAATAACCATAAACTTTAAATAAAACAGTACGTTTTGAAATTTGACAGTTCTTATTTTTAAAACTTAACGTTACAAAGACGCGCATGTGAGCGCACGTGCGGGTAAAATTAAAACTGAGCTTCGCGCGGAAATAGTTTCACGCACAACGACTGTGTTCGGAGAAAAGAGAGTTTGTGTGCTAAAATAATTTGTTTTAAAGAAAATAATAATTATTATAAACTGTATAAAGTGTGATCAAACGGAATTCAAGGAGCTTCCCGTTATCGGGCTTTTGATAGAAAACGGAGTAAGTATTTTATGTGAAACTTATTTATTTTTGGCAAATATATCTTTTATTATTTTTATGTGTTCATGATTTTTCTATCTGATCGTTAATGTCAGGAATAATTACATTTTTGAATTTTAATACGATTTCGAAAATTTAAAGGATGATTTTAACCATCTTATAAAGATGTTTTTTTGAGAAAATAACTGATGTATTCAGTTATTTTCTCAAAAAACAATTCCATACATTCTCAGTGTATGTACACAAACTAGACAAATAAATGCTATCAATGATTGCTACAAGTACATACAGCAAATAATATAGTAATATCAAAGAAATAATACACATGCAAGTGCATTATCAAACGTGTCAACAAAATTTTATTATAATTGAATAGTCTAACGAAGTTACCTGTAAGTGAAGTTCGACGGTAAATATTGTTAATCTCATACAGTCACTTACGGGATATCTTCCGACAATCACGGAAGATATCCCGTAAGTGACAGTGATAAGTTTAGTTATAAACTGTGAAAGCTTAAAACAGTGTTGGTAATTATTGTTGTTGTATTGTCCGAAGATGATCCGGAAAACTATTGTAGTCTTGGTTTTTTTTATGTGACGTCGCAGACTAAAAGCCGAGACCACAATAGTTTTCTGAATCATCGAGGACAATACAATCACAAGTATAATAGACCTATTTACTATAACATAACGAATAGAAAAGAAAATAATCCATGTACCTATTAATTATGAAAGATAATACGATCAAAACTTGTAGGGCAAGCGTGCGTTCAGAGGGCACGCCACTATAGTGGCGGTAAGTCCCCTCTTTGAGGAGTGGCTAGAGAGGCGCCACGGCGCCCTCACCTTCCGCCTGACGCAGGTCCTCACCGGACATGGTTGTTTCGGGAGGTTCCTGCACCTAATCGGGCGGGAAGAAACGCCCGGGTGTCACCACTGCGAGGATCGACCGGAGGACACGGTGGAGCATACTGTGCAGGTCTGCTCCGCTTGGGCGGAGCAACGCCGTGTCCTCGTAGCGGTTTTAGTCAGTAAAAGTCTGACACTCCCTCTGCTCAGCCCAGAGCGGGAGGGGTTATTTGATGATTTCCCATCGGTAAAAAAAAAAAAAAGCATGCGTTCAGGGTTAGGAGAAAAACCGTGCGACTACTTTCGCTCGTTGCAAAAGATATTCGGTTTTTTTATGTTTAAAAAATTATATGGGACCTAAACATAATAGGCGAAGTGTGGGTGTACTGTGGGAATGATGATATGGCTAGAGAGCGAGGGGACTGCTGAGGTGACGAGTAGCAGGGACTGTGGGAGAAGACATGCTGCGCCGACCGCAAATAAATAGTGGGTGTGTGGTAGTGGATGTACTATGTCTGCTTACCTCTTTGGGGAATACAGGCGTAATGTTATGTTTAGTTCATTCTGTGCAGTTGCTCAGCGAGTGTATGAAGCAATTTCATTTGGAACGATTCATCACGCACAAGTCACGGGTACTTGATCAGATACGATAAACAAGCATTTCCATTTATTATTGTTTTACATTACATTTATTTTTCAATTTAAACATTTCTGAAGTCTGTTGCCTGTTGAGGTGTCATACAAACTATGGTGGCTTGTGGCTACATGAACAAATAAAAGTATAAAACAAAGTATTTTTTGTTGTTTGGATAGAGCTTATTTTTATATATTTGAAAATGACCCATTTAAAATTTAATTAAAAAAACCACCAACGCAAAAGAGAAAAGCGAACAAACATTAAAAGTAGTACTTTTTGTTGAGCCATCAAATTCGATCGAGTAACACCTATATTTTAATTTTAGAAATAGATGGATGGTACTTTAACATTTGCTCGTTAAAATGGTGCTACAATGTCGCGGCGTACCGCTGAACATGAAATGTTGCATTTAGGTGTCTTAAGGTGTCTAAAAGAGGAGTAGAAATAATTTATGTTATTAATTACTTCTACTTCATGTTTTCCTGGTACACTCGTGTGGGGGTCGATAGAAAGTTGATATAAATCTAGTCAATAAATATATAAAGGCATTATCAATGAGTACATCGCTTGTATATAGATATACGATAAGCAATAATTTAACTATCTTGTTATGTAAATAGAATAAACTAGAGCATTCGATAGAACTTATTAATACTGCGTCTATTTTAAAATGATCTACGTATGTTTGTACATACACGTGTTTAAGATCAGAAACTGCTAGACATTTTCTAGAGATAATAAATGATTAAAGAACCAAAGCTACCGCTAATGAGTATTACAGAGATTGTAATCAATTGACAGTGAACCAGTTAGCTGAGACCATCTCTTTGAAAATATTGAAAAACAATATAAAATGTTTAGAAAACTTTCGTACTATGGATTTACTGGTTGAAAGATGATGTGGCGAGAGAGTAGTATGGAAGAAAATATGCTTGAAAGAAAACATGATTGGATAAGGGCACGAGAATAATCTAATAGATAGAACTTCCTACGATATGTTTATTTACATTGTTAACCTAAACTTGATTCACAGTGTCATGTCTTACTCACAAATAATTTCACTTTATTCATGAACTCGTAAAACAATGCGCGTTTGTTTTCATTAGCTTAGCATATCTTAAAATAAAAATGTCATGTAAGCCAGGCGGTCAGTGGGTGCTTGGCTGATAACAGCTGATAATCTAGGACTCCTGTGTCAAAAATTAGGCAAATGATCGTAAAGACTGAGATAAGTGCTGTTGGCTGGAGAATTATTAGAGAACCTCTGAAACCTCTGATATTAAATTATATAATAAAGTCAACTGAGTATTCATTTAATAACTGAATACCTCGTTGGTCTAAGCATGAGGTTCGACTTTGATTCCCCGTTCGGGCAAACTGTTATTAGGTGTTTCCATCAGGGATTTCTCAGTAGTAACCAACGAGTGTGGCTTTGTGCCCGGAGCTTATTACTAAATAAGCTCGCCCCCTATTACATGGGACTTAGAACATAATTGGCCAAATGTGGGAGCACTATTAGGTACACTTCTGCCCAACTCCTCGGGAATTACCAGCGTGACGTTATGATGTTTATGTGTTTGTAATATTCATATCCTAATATTCATGTTTATTTATAATGTGCACGTGTTGTATAGAATGAACAGTTTTTTTTTCTTTCTGAAGACTCGATCAGGTCTTCGATAAAGTGTATGCAAAGAACATTTCCTCTTATTGTTGCTTACGGTGACTGTTAACTGCCTTTCAAAAATAAACACGTGTACAATAATGCTAGTTTATTGATCTAATTCAGCAATTCTGGCTCTGTTCCAAAATGGTTCCGGAAAAAGAATGCTTGGTCGAGATAATCAGTAATCCATCGTTAAAGCTACATTGGCATACCAACACCTTACATATTTTTTGAAATAATAAAATACATATGTATGTTTTCCAACAAGACGTGCCCATAATAATTTAAAAATTTTAAAAGGGTCGTTGGGTCATCTTTTAAAATAACATTGATTTTGTTCAGTTATTAAGATATATGTAAAAAAAAAGTAAGATATTCAAAGCCTACTTTACACTATCACTAGGCACGCAATCAGTTTAAGTGAAAATAATGCGCATAATATAAATAACTTCCCCATAGTTACAATACCATGTTGTTAACCACCAAAAACACCATGACTATTAAAATTAACTGTACGATAATTCTCACACTTTATATCATACAGTTATATTCTGTGCACTTTGTGTAACATCATCAACAATACGTTAATACATCAAGACTATACAAAGGACCTAAATAAACGTTAAATAAATTATTCCACAGACACAAAAGGTGATATTATTTAAGTAAATAATGTCGGACTGTGCATATTTTTTTCTTTCAATTCCATCTGTGTAGTAACAGGGAAAAGCGTTTGTGAATTTTCCTATAAATGTAAATTTATCGTAGCAGCGCGCACGCGGGATTTGGGCATAATAACTGCAGGCTTGCTGCCACTTAGGGGGACTTTCAAAAAAAGTGGAATGCACGAATGCAGCTGTAGTATCTGTTCTACACTTCTGTCTACCTTTGAGAGTAAAACAGGCGCAAAGTTATATTTATTTCGGAACATTCAGGTCAAACAAAAGTAACAGATAAACTAAACTGTGATCAAAACTACACGTAAATCGTTCAAGTATCCGTTATCTTTGAAATTACAGAATTGATTGGGCCGAAGCCTTAATACAATAATGCAGATACCCCAAATTTCATGCAACAACTACATATTTTTTGGCGAACACAGTGATTATAGGCTATTTGGCATTTGAAGACCCATTGACCTTATAGGTCAGCAAAGTTAAAGCCTATAATGTACGGCCCGTAGCCCAGTTGCAGTTAGCTAAATAATATTTACTGTTACAATTGAACAATGGTGAATGAATGGTAATTGTTCGTCGTCAGCTGTTCATTTGTATTTAATACCGTTGTATTTTGATAAACATCGTGTTTAAATACAAAAATATTTAGGCTTTATTCACGAAATATGATTTCATAAAAACATTTAAAAAATGTTTGTCGTACATGTAACATGGGTGGGCAGATAGATGAGGAATGAATATATTGGCAACCTGTCTCATCACTAGAGACTAGAGCCTGCAAGTGTATTCGTAGGGAATGTTAGAATAACTCGTGTACCTTCCTACCTATAATGAAACACGTATAAAAATAACACGAATATGTATTAGTGTTTATATAATTTAATAATTTTAAAAGTAAAATATTTTGCTTCGTGTAGCGATGATACGACATGTACTGGCTGATTCACTTGTGCACCGTGTTGTGTTATTTTTCGTTGTTATCAACATTTTATAATAATATAAACACTCTTTAATCAGTGCATACTTGTAACAATTGTTAGAAATACCTCTACTTTGACGATTCTAAGATAATTCTGATACTTGTACAAAAAGTCCCTCGAAACAAAGTACTTGCACTAGGTATAGTGATTAACGATTAATGGCTCGGTTCATTATTGCATCGAATTAAAAACCATCATATCAATCGAGTTAAAAAAGCAAAATTAAATTCCTGAAAATCAGGGAGTTTCGGAGGATAGCATGCCGCTCTATGGGTCACGTTCTCACGTAAAAAGAATCTACGACAAGGCAAATCATCTTCACAAGTATTCTTAATCAAAGATCCAATCGTTGCTCTTCCATTAGAATGCGTTCAGAAGACACATTGTAACGTCAACTGTTTTTGTTTTATAAGCACCATGACAATTTTTCACAATACGAGAAGAGTATTTTACGATTAAAATCCTAAAATCCTAAATCCAATCAATGCACTACACTCACTGCCTTGAAAAACCAAACTTATAAATCTTTATATCTGTCGGTCACATTGCGACGCGACGTTCGTGTTCATTCGGGGACATGAAAATTATCGAAACATTAAATGAATACAAGCGTTTACACGTATTTGACGACCCGAATGGCGCAGCGGTAGTGAGGCTGCCTTACGTTCTTCGGGTCCCAGGTTCGAACCCCGGTAGGATCAAATGTTTGTGTGATGTGCATGGACATTTTTTTCCGAGTCATGGATGTTTATATGTATGATAAGTATGTATTTACAAACAAAAAGTATCTATGTAGTATTATCAACTATCTGGTGTCCACGACACAAGCCTCGTTGCTTAGTGTGGCACCTAGATGGCGCTGTGTGTAATGTCTAGCGATATTTATTTTTCAAGAACGTGTTTTTTGCACGCTCTCTATTTTGTTTACATCATTTGTGTCCATCACATTTTTTCCATCGGCTGATTGGACTCTCAGAGTTGAAAGATTTTTTTTAATTGTTAAGGGTTGGGACC